>OW799208.2:15990064-17244230 GCA_941918905.2 Xestia sexstrigata
TGGATGGATGTTTGTTACTCTTACACGAAAAAATACTGAACGTCTTCAGACGAAATTTTGCACACAGATATTTTATAAACCTGGATGCACAACAACACAAGAAGTATCTTGTGTTGTTGTGCTTCGCCCACGTGATAGTCGAAAGTTGTCCCACGGGATCATACTAACGGGATTAAAAGTATCCTATGTTAGTAAAACTTTACTAACATAGAATACTTTAACGGGATAAAAAGTATCCTACGTTAGTAATACTTTACTAACATAGGTTACTTTTTACCCCGTTAGTATGATCCCGTGGGACAACTATCCTCTATCACGTGGGCGAAGCCGCGGTCATAGCTAGTTAATTAATAGACTAACTGATTATTAATAGACTAACTGATAATCGTTATAAAGATCCTCGAGTGACAGGCACTATTACAAACTTATTACTTAGTAACTTTTACTTGTGGCTTGAATATCTTTTTACCCAACTGCGCTAGAAGGTTTCACCTTTTTACAGGATTGCCCAAAAATTAAGGGTTTTTTCCTTTTTTGGGCAATTGTGTAAAACGGTGTTTATTTTGATTTTTTCCTTTCAGATATACCAACTATAGGTAGTCATTGGCCCGAAAGTCTGACAACAAGTATTACCAACTGGAACGGTATTTTAAATTACCCAGTTTAGTTTTAACTGTTGTATTTTTTTTGTAAATCTATGAATGGGGATCAAATTTCACAAAAAAAATATGGATAGTCTCGTAAGACCATTTTCGTGTAGCTGCAACGGTTAAGGTAGTTCCCCTTACTGCCCCGCTGAAAATTTCCACCCTGTTTACTCAACAACCACTCTCGCGGTTCGCGAATAAATAAAAAATAAATAAAATAATAAAATTTGTTTGAAAGCATTAGAATATCTTAATAGGGAAACATCAAATGAATTATTCAATCATATTCATTAACACTTAGAAAGGGATATTTATCACGTTTACTATTTGTTGGTTATCCGTGATCATGGTGTTTGTAACAGCGCCGAAATATCGTAAACTCAAAAAAAATAGGTAAAGTCAACATATTAAATATCGTGTTTTCAGAGGTTAATGACCAAGTCATTTAAAAAACTTATTTTAATTATTAATTCATGTATTTATTACAACATTTTCCCCTTGTTGGTTTATAGTTTAAAGCTATTTTTCTTATCTTTGTTTTGAAAAATAGTTAATTAAAGTACATATCGGTTTTGAATTTTTGATGACTAATGACGATTAGCTGAATTTCCTGTTTTTGTAATTAAAATGCCAATTACCCTATTTATTAAGCCATATTATTAATGTTCAAAATATAATCTGTTTCCTGGCCGATATTCGAGTATTACAGGTACCTAAGTTAATTAAAGTTTGAACAAACAATATTATCTAATATTCTTATTATTCTCTTTGTTGCTCGACAAAAGATTATTATAATTAGAAACTGGTTGGTTACCATGCTCATAAAATAGGTTATTTATTTGACAAAATACAGGGTGTAAACAGACCCTTTACGAAGCCGTCAACCAAGCATTCTTTACATCAAACTAAGTAACTCTACGAAAAAATTACTGCTGGGAAACGACTTTTTTTTGGGGGTTTATAATCACGTTTTACGGTAAAACTCAATGTAACGCACTCAAAACATATTGCTTATGATCGCATTTAATAGCAAACGGGCTATAGAGGTATTTAAAGTAAAGTTATGACTTTAAAATCTAGTATTTGAAAAAAAAATTGTGAAAATTTGGAATTTTGACCTCCAATATCTCCGTAACTAGTAGGTTCCCAGGCATGGTCCAGAACAAAAAAATTATTGCAATGACGAGAAGAACAAGTGCCTTTCGGCTTCGTTAAGGGTCAGTCTACGTATATTGAAGTTCCACAGTAGGATGATTTTATGGACTGATAAACTGCGTTGGTACCTAATATAGCAATTTATAGTTATTAAAAACCAAGTATTATTATTTCCACGGATTCAACTAAAACTATTCTAGTTTAAGTTTTTAAGCTGACATGGTCACAAAAAAATTTAACGGCGTAATTTGTTTTGAGTTTCCGATATTTCGGCACTATTGCAAGCGCCATGATCACGGATAAACTACGGCTAAATTATCCGCGATCATGGCCCTTCTTCCAGTCTAACCAGATGCAGCTGAATATCAGTATTTTACATGGAGCCACTGCCTATCTGACCTCCACAACCCAGTTAGTACTGGGTAATACGATAAGACCCCTTTTTAATACTGGTTGTCAGACTTTCAGGCCACTGACTACTTATTGAACGACTTGAAACAGTGAACATTGTAAATATCCCACTTTACGTATTAATGTTAACATCCTAATAACTTTAAAAAACTAATATTGATTTATATGGCAAAGTCCTTTAAAACTTATAGTAATCTTTTTGATTAAGCAACGATATTCTTTCGTCATCTCTAGTCTTCTTCTTTCTTTATCGTGTGGTTAGTGCACAACCTAGTATCAGAGTTTTCATACCACCCATGGGCTTCTGACTTGGCTTTACATGCCAGCGAGAAATATCTCTCAGGCATGCTGGTTTCCTCACGAATTGTTTACCTATACCGATACAAGTGATATTTATACCATACGCACATGACTCCGAAAAATCAGAGGTGCGTGCCTTGTGTTCGAACTTGAGACCTATGACTTGGCAGTCCGACGGTTACACCCGTAGGCTATCACTGCTTATTTCACTATCATTGTATACCTGTGAACAGAATTAACCTTCATTCCCTTTTGTACCGATTTAGACTCCGAATAAAGTGGTTGAAATGACATCTGCAGGGACGGCCAGACCGACATGACGACATTACGAGGGTTTAGTTTTTGCCATTTGACCAAGTCCAAGTTTGACCAAGAATCATGCAATTTTGAATTTTGTACGATGTAACTATATTATCAGCTTTTTTCAGTCTAATTTGCCTCATCACTTTGAACCGAGACAACGAGCGAAGCATAGACCAGAACTAATTACTGAAGAGCAATACTTACTGCTTTTTTTAAACATGTTCCGTTCTATTATATCAATAGCTCACAGCATTATACTCCCTGGTCGGCCTAGATTAAAATGATTTTTGCCTACCCCCATGGCACATAGGTTTGAGTTTATGTATTGATTCTTTTACATACAATGTATCAAGTTACGCAGTCTGTATTTTTTTTCTCATTCAAGCCTCCCCGGGATAGATTATGTTTGAGCTTGGGACTCCATAGTCCCAAGCTGCCGGCTGCCGTGCTGGCTTGCCGTCTGTACCCATGTACAGACGGCAAGCCAGCACATCAAGCTAACCGACTCTGTCAAATATTCCCAATCAACATTGAACCTAATGCTTTAGCGATAAAGTTAAAAATCTAAAGGAAGGAGGTTCCCCTTATGGGCCTAGCGGTTACACGAATCAGATATGTACCAAAATAATCTACTATTTTGCTTAGTTAAAACATTTAAATCTTAGCCTCAATTACAATGGCTAAGTGTAGAAAATACACAGTTTTTAACACTTCTGCTAATTCCTAAAACTACTTTCGGTAGTCTACGGGGTAAAGCTAGAAGTTCTGTCAACCCTCGGGGCCAATAAAAATTACAACAAAATAAAAATTCCTAGATCTAATCTGAATGAAACACTTTTAAATTTTTTGTATATTTCATAAACTTATGAAGTTATAATATGTGAATCCTTTTGTGCTATTGGTTTTAAATGGATCTGGGACTTTTGCGCGAAAGGACACTTGTGCGAATGGACACTTGCGCGACTGGACTTTTGCGCGACTTAAATGGCCACTGAGGTTTACTTTGTACAGTAAACATAACATCACGCTTGTTATCACTTGAAGGTGGTTTTTTTTTGGTTTTTCTGTCATGGGTGTCGTTTTCATGGTTTTCGGGGTAGCTGATTACAAAAATGAGGTCAAAATGAAAATCCAAGATAGCGGCTAGGAAATCTTTTGGTTTTTTCATAATGGGTGTCCTTTTCATGGTTTTCGGGGTTTCTGATTTCGAAGATGAGGTCAAAATAAAAATCCAAGATAGCGCCTTAGATTTTCATTTTGACCTTATTTTCGTAATTAGCGACCCCGAAAACCATGAAAACGACACCCATGATGGAAAAACCAATGTTTTTTCTCGCCGCCATCTTGGATTATCATTTTGACCTCATTTTCGTAATCAGCTACCCCGAAAACCATGAAAACGACACCCATGATGGTAAAACCAAACATTTCCCTCGGCGGCATCTCAGATTTTTATTTTGACCTCATTTTTGTAATCAGAGACGCCGAAAACCATGAAAAGGACATCCATGATGGTAAAACAATTTTTTCTTCTCGGCGCCATCTTGGATTTTTATTTTGACCTCATTTTCGTAATCAGAGACCCCGAAAACCATGAAAACGACACCCATGATGGAAAAACCAAATTTTTTTCTCGCCGCCATGTTGGATTATCATTTTGACCTCATTTTCGTAATCAGCTACCAGCTACCCTGAAAACCATGAACACGACACCCATGACAGAAAAACCAAAAAATGTCCACCTTCAAGTGATAACAAGCGTGATTTTATGTTTACTGTAAAGAATTCTAGGCCATTAAGTTGCACAAAAGTCCAGTCGCGCAGGTGTCCATTCGCGTCCTTTCGCTCAAAAGTCCATTCGCGCAAGTGTCTAGGCGCGCAAAAGTCCGTTCGCGCAAAAGTCCAATCACGCAAAAGTCCATTCGCGCAAGTGTCCTGGCGCGCAAAAGTCCAATCGCGCAAAAGTCCATGCGCGCATTTGTCTTTTCGCGTAAGTGGGTTCGCGCAAGTGTCTTTCGCGCAAATGTCCTGATACCGTTTTAAATACAGACCTACCTTTGGGCACCAATTTCGTTAAAATATCTATTAATTAAAAATGTCAATTTCAAACTACGTAATTTTATGAGATCAATTTTGTCTAAGATGTTGGATTGCCCGTAGAGTTCAAACTGAAGTGGCAGTGGGCAGGGCACATTGCTTGCAGAACGGATGGCCGATGGGGCCGAAAAGTTCGGGAGTGGCGACCGCAAACCGGAAGACGTTGCGTTGGAAGGCCTCCCACTAGGTGTACGGTGGCGGTGGTGGTGACCTGGTGAAGGTTGCGGGAATCCGTTGGATGCGAGTCACATGTGGTCCCATGCGACTCGCATCCAACGGATTCTCAATGTGGCGACACTTGGGGAAAGCCTTGGCTGAAATGATGATGATGATGATGAATTGTCTAAGTATTTTTTTCCTTTTAAATTAACATAAATCAGTCTTGGAATGACTCTAATAATAAAAGTTACGAAACGAAATAATAAAATAACCTAAAATGTAAACATTGTCTGATTTTACCGATTTGGCCATTGCTGGGAGACGTGAAAATTGGGTTAATGAAACCTTCCCAAATGCTCTAATTTATGGCAAAATTCTAGCCCTGTAACGCCAGGCCCAAATTTTCTATGGAGTTTGGAACTTCTCCTATGACAGATTGTAGTAACTTGATGTGCTGGCGTATGTACATTTTTAATAGGATAGATGACAAAAAATATCTAATTAGTCCGTCAGATAGATTTCCAAAAAATATTGGACACATATTTTTTTCTTTTTTTACGTAAACAAAAAATGAAGACGATACAGTGCGTTGAAAACTCGTGTGACGTCACATTTAAGTACATTATTTACTCAAATGTGACGTCACAAGCCCCCCCACTCATGATCTTGGACACGTTATATGTTCGCCAATTTTTATTAATTTGATAAAACAAAAAACCACGTATCCAATATTTTTCTATAATCTAACTGACGGACTAAACATAATCATATTTAGTCAGTCATCATCCCAATTAAGAATTGAAACATTTAATTCAAAAGCCACAAAAAGTGGATCGACCAATTTGATATTTATAGTATATAGCTGCGCTACAGTTTATACTTTTGCAGATTTCATCGTTTTACCTGTTTACCTAGTCTTGTGTTATTGTTCCGAAATAAACTTTTATATTTTTTTTTATATTTTTATATTCTGCTTAAAATATTTTTGACGTTTTTGGGTGTATGGGAAAATAAAAAAAACATTGTTAACACATGTTAAGAATGTAATACGATTTACAATAGAGTAGACATTATAATGAGTTAATTCACTTAAAGCAAACTTCAATATTTTCGATGCTCATCTTTTGATCTGCATTACGGATATCTCCAATCCACAAATCGGCTATTGGTATCCTGTATACGCTGGAACTTTGGAATTCTATGATGGTACTCTTCCATTCAGTACTTCCTGCCTGAAATGTTATAAAATTTATTGTAATTGTGAATGTGTATTTTGGTCTTCAGAACAGTTTCGTTGTGGATAAACTCAATACTGAAAATCGTGAAGACATTTTTATACAGGCGTATTTTTAAGTATATTTATCACCATTATGAACTACAGTCCGCACGCGTGCTCCGAGGAATCGGTGGCTTGTTTAAATCATCGGTGGTTTTATTACAAGTACATAATACCCTCTGACTTCATAATTTAGTTCGCGCGGAATACTAAATTATGAAATCATTAATAAGCCACCGATTCGTCGGATATCGCGCGCGGACTATATGTGACAAGACATGATATTTGGTGAGTTTGCTATTCTCCATGTCTTAATTCTGACTGCGTACGAGAAACATTACACTATCCAGACACTAACTGTAGCGCTAGTGACCACTACAGTAGTCATTAATGGTAATTAATGACTAGCATTTCCCGCGTCTAAGAAACAAATACTAGGGCTATCCGTTGGCGTAAGAGTTTTTAAATCGGATGAAGAGTTTCGAAGACTATGTCCTACATCGTAACTTACGAACTTAATCTCTTTATTACATTAGTATTATAGATCTGGCTTTTATAGCTGCAATCAGACATATAGTCTTAAAACTTAAAGATGAACGGAATATAGACCAACACATGAACAAACTTTATCTTACCTTGCATTCATCTGTAGCCTCTGGTACGGAATAAAAATGGTAGGATTTATTTGTTGCCTGCGATTCAACTACTACATCATACCAAGTCAACAGTTTCACTGATGAAGACAAGTTGTCTTTAACATAAGGAACGGAGTCAAGGCAATGGTATTTTAGCGTTTGGCGAACGGAGTTTGATCCGGATCGCAGCCACATTACTTGTACTGTTTTTAACTGTAAAATACAAACTTTTAAAATTTCAAAATTGCGTAAGACCATAAGTTAGCAGTGGCGAACAGCGAGCAAATTTGATGATGGAATGCGATTGATGTGGATGGGTACATTTTGGAAAATCTACGCCCAATAACTTATTATTGTAACTTACATTGTACAATACTTTTTTCATATGAACTCCCGTTTCAGTGAGCCAGAATCCTTCTTTCCCGGTAATATGATTAAGCTCAGGAGATTTTCCACCTCTTAAACATGTCTCACGGGTTGTCATGTTGCAGTATAATTGAAGTGGATGGTTTTTAGGGCCCAAATAATAAGTGCCTGCAAAAATAAAAAAATCATTTTGCTAACCTACCGTGACATCTTTAGGCAGTTTTATTTTAATTTTAGTTTAGTGTGAGAAGGAGATGGAGCTAGACGTCCTGGATAGCTCCGTCTCTGTCCCACATTAAAACGTATTTATGAGTCATGGTAACCCCTGGTTTGGAGTATTAATAAAAACTATTTTCCATGGATTAAAGATTGTAGATTTTCATGAAATATTTTGAGCAAATGTTCACTTAAATAAAAATTAATTCAAAAAAAATATTTTTAAATATTGCACCTTTACGTTTATTATTAGTAGAATATTTTAATCCAACCCCTCTTTTTTGGTCGAGGACTAAAAACGCAATGTTTACTAACAAAACGAATCCAAGGATAAAACGCATAACTTAAAAGCTCATTTTCCAGTTTCTCGAAACTGTCGCTAAATTCGTTGTTTCCTTAGGCAATTGACAATGTACAAAATATCATTCTCACCGCTTTTAACGCCAGCCGGTGCATGTTTACAATGAACTAGCCCCGGTGAATCCTTCGTCCCGAATTCATTATTTGCCACTGGTATTGCAGAAGCTGTAAGGAAAATGAGATTATGGGTAGACAACCATTGATGCCAGGAGAACCTGGATTAAACTATTACTGAAGTGTGGACATTGGACTATCCTCCGCATCGTACGAGCATATGTGAGTCGAGTAAGGGGTCGCGAACATCATGCAATGCAGTAATCGGGCCGTCCCTAAAAAAAATCTGGAAGTTGGCAAAGACGGCGCACCCCACATAATCACACACAGTTCGGGGGGACGGTGTGGTATGAGGTGGGCATTTTCGCTGCAGGAAAAAAGGCGTGTGGAAATTGCCATAAATAATCAGAGAGACGAATATCCAAGTTCAAACTACATTAGCTAGCCAAACTCAGACATGATGACTATGGATTTCTAAAAAAAAATTGGGTAACGCGGGGTCAGAAGAACATCGATCACATTTTACTAGTTTAGTTCTGTCAATGTTTGATTTGTGTGAGCTCCAAAAAACCCTAGTCTAAAACCTCTAGCCACACATCAAAATAACCATGCAGCACTATAATTATGATATTATTTCTTATACTAGCAACTTACGTTCTTTAGTCAAAATAGTAGGGCAAATTTCAAGTGCCCCAGGAACCCCAGGAGGTCCCATTGGACCCGGCATCCCCGGAAAACCCCGACGTCCCTAAAGAAAGTACACAAATGGTTCATATTTAAGCATCTAAGTGCTACCTCGTTCATTATAAAATTTATTAAAATTATATATTTTTTAGTTTATTCATTATAAACACATATTTTTATCATTTTTAAATATTTCTTAATAAAACAGTATTAAAAAGATTAAAAAAAAAAACAGTAGCCCACCAGCGCTGGGAACAGGATCCGAGCTGCCAGCGGTCAGGGCTCTTGAGACAGGAACCTCCTAACAATACGTGGCGTATATTATTATTATTACTATTGTTAATTTATTAGAAAAGGCCTCTCTTCCTTTTTCTACTCAACCTTATCCAGTCTGAACCAATTCAGCATATATTCAACAAAGTCGTCCCACCATCTACGCTTGGGTCTTCTACGATGCAAGAACCGATGCCGTGATGGACATGCGGTGAACGTGTCCGGCTTTAGTCTCAGTTGAGCGTGGCTGCTTTATGTTAGACATCAGCGTTTTGTGTATTGGGATTTAATCTTGTCTTTCATCTAAACTGGTATTCAGCCCATTGAGCTGGCCGTCGACCTCAATATAGTTGAGAAAAGGCCAGGCAGATGGTGAGCGCATGTTTTTTTCGGAAAATTTTGGCGGGTACGTCCCATCTCGTAACTTTCCCATTTCGACAACTAAACAAAATAGCATCACAAAAGTCCCATTTCGTAACTATTTTGATCTTCATACATTGAGTCTCATTTCGTCAACTTTGGAGTATGCGTACATTGAAGTAAAGACCAAAAAGTTTACCAAACGGGATCAGGAGAACTACTAAAAATAAACACAATTACTATTCGGTATTATTTATTTATTTCTAACTTATTGTGAATACTAAAACAATGTCCACAAAAATAAACCTTCCTGCTATGAGAAAAAAAAGTAATTAGACTTTTAGCAGCACCACAAACAGTACTACAGCAACATAGAAACAAATAGTTCCAATAAATTATTTAAGAAAACTACACTTACATACTTGAAAAATAAAAACATTGAAAAAAAAGTAACAAATTGTAACAGAACAGTTATTTTGGTGAATACCTTCCCAAAAGAACTAAGCTTGAATTAATTCAAGGTGGTATTTATTCTAACAGTTCCTTCTGTTCACACAAGTGAACACAACATGACATCAACATCTCCTTCTTGATTCTGTTCTCCTAATACTTTCTGTTCAAAATCTAAATTGAATTCTCTCGTAACAAAGTAACCTTAGTTTTCCCGAGATAGACCAAAAATAGCAACATCAACAAGAGGTTTCCTTGTAACTTTTGGAGCTGACTGTACTGTACAAAAACAGTTGACATTTATGGTTGACGAAAGTATGAAGATTAAAATAGTTACAAAGTGGGCCATTTTTTCACTTGTTTTGCACGTCTTTTGTTTAGTTGTCGAAATGGGAAAGTTACCAAACGTGGAAGTTACCCATCTAGGCGAAGTCGCGGACTTTAGGCAATTATTTTAGAACCATAAAAAATTACTTACCACTATTCCTCGGTTTCCCTTTTCGCCAGTCAATCCTGGAGGTCCAGGTAAACCCTAAAATATTTTATTACTTCAGTGGTTTGTACAAAAAAAATGCCATGGTGTAAGTCATCTTTTTTTGAAATAATAGATAGTAAGCCCATCGGCATCGGGAACAAGATCCAGGCTGCCGATGGTCAAGGCTCCAGAGAGAGGAACGTACTCTATATGTGTGCCGTGTTGAGAAGTACTGATTTCTGAATGAAGCACTTGACCCAGCCGCGTAATGAGAGCCTCTTAAGGTGTTGGTCGTGGCTCTTTGCTTTACGGCAACGATTATCGAAACAATGATTGCAGAGTAATAATCGTTATGTCAGAAAAAATATAGACAAAATCAAAATTACTTACAGGAAATCCAAGGTCACCCTTTTGAAGATCCGGAATTCGTTTACCATTCTAAAAAAAAAAAAATCATCTTAGAGAGGATTGACCTCGTGAAGCTGAAGATCAGTTATGTCAATTTTCCAATACAAAAATGATGGCAACTTAGACGCGTAGCTGAGCGCGTAGATGGACGCGTATAGATGCATTGGTAAATTTCGCCTTTAGGCGTACAGATTTTATGGCACTATTATAAGCCTCTGCCTTTGCTTGCTTACTCTGCAAGCTTTGTCGGTAACTTCATTCATAAATACAGTGAAATATGGTCCTTGTGTTGTCGTTTTGAGCAGATCCAGTAGTAGTGGTTTATTTGTGTTTATTCGTAGATTTATGTACTTACGACTATAATTCCTGATGCTGCAACAAAAAGAAATGATAGAATGAATGATAGCGTCATACTTGACTTTAGTATGTTTATATTAGAAGCACTTTTACAGTCATATATTTTTTTGAGTTTGTCATATAATCTGCTTGTAATGCAACACGTCACACACATGGGTTCTGCGGGGAGCGTGCCATTCACCAAATGGGCCGAGTCCAGATTAATAGAAAAAACGATGTTGATAAACAAACGGTAACCACGTGTTCAGTAACTCATTCCCCCACGTAAAAATTGTTCTTTGGTAATTTGAAAATAAAATCTGCTATTCCATAGATTTTGACCGCGGGTTCCGTAGTCCTGACAAGGAACCCTTATAGTTTCGTCATGTCCGTCTGTCTGTCTGTCTGCGGTTTTGCTAAGAGACCGTTAGTACTAGAAAGCTGTAATTTTGTAGAGGTGTGTATATCAATAACGCCGACATAGTGGTAAAATAAAATTTTTGAAAATATTTTTTTATGGTACCTCCCCTTCCCACATGTGAAGTGGGAATAATTTTTTTTTTCGTCGTTTAGCCCATCGTGCGGGGTATCGGTGAATAGGTTTTTTAAAATGATTTAGGGGTTGCTAATACTACTTTTCGATTTAAAGCTCCATTTACGAAATATTAAACTTTAAATTGCAAATTTTTGATCCAGCGGGGCTTCCCGCGTCCCCCCGCTCTAAAAGCTAAAATGCGGGCTTGAAAAATCGGGAAAAATTCATGATAGTGCATTTTATGAACTTTAAAGGAAAACTATAGCGTGTTGGATAATTTTGTACCAAATACAAAATCCTTAAAATAAATCTAGTTGCTTGTTTACAACGGGTAAAGACTTGCATTGAAAAACAATCTTAACTAGAAAAACATAATAAATTATCACAAGTTTCACAAAGCTGCCGCTAGATGGCGCTGTACCAACGAGTTCTTTCTATATTGTGATAGCGGGCTATAACTACGGAACCCTACACTGCGTGTGGCCCGACACGAACTTTGCCGGTTTTTTTTTGTATTTGGAATCTTGAACTGAACATAAGGTAACCGTTTGTGCCACAAAGTATATATACAGCGTGTACCAGAATGATGCGGCCATATTTAATGATGTCAATCTGAATTTTCATTGGACCAACATCGTAACCGCGAAAAAATTCGGCAGCTTATTTCTTTTTCGCGATTACAATGTCAATCCCATGGAAACAAATGTTCAGTTTATTATTCATTCTTAAAATATGACCACACCTGATATGCTGGTAGTTTAGAGAATTTCTTTTCATTTCTGATATTATGCCTAAAAAAACAGTCTATTAAATTATTAATTAATATCTCCCGCTCATAACAATTTAACGTCCGATATTATTATTTTTTAAAACATTGATAACAAATAATGATGTACTTTATCAAATGTTTTTTTATTTCAGTTAATTTTAGTAAGGTACCCAATTATAAGTATTTATCGGTGTTTGTTATTCAGGTGCTAAATTTTGTGTTTGGATTTCCTGTTTTCATTAAATTTATTATTATTATGTCCCTATTATTTTAACAAATAATTAGCTTAACGTTTTTCCGGTTGGGTCGAAGATATTATTTGTTTACTTCGTTGTCGAAATATTTTTCTCGCACTCGTGGCTAAATAATAACAGCCCCACGGGTCGATCTTCAAGGTTAAGCAGCGCTTGCCCAGGTCTGTCTGTACGTGCTACCGATTCTTGAAATAACAAAAAAGTTGTCCTAATGCGAAAGTAGGCATTGTAAAAGACGGGAAGAATTCATTTCGGCTTCTTTAAGGGTTTAAAGAAGCCGAAGTGAATTCTCCCCGTCATGGTGATATGTTTTTGTTCTGGATCATACCTGGGAACCTTCTAATTACTGAGATATTGGATCAAAGTTCCAACTTTTTCACAAGATTTTTTTTTAATACTAGTTTTTAATGTTATAATGTTACTTCAAATACCTCCATGATCCGTTTACTATTCAATGCACACACAATGACACCTAGCAAGGCGCAGTGATGACAGATGAACCAAGGCTGTCACAGCATTGTATCCAAGAACTGGCAAAAGGAACGTGGGTCGTCCGGCGGTGAGATAGGCAGATGACATAGTTGCCGTCGGGGGAAAAAACTGGATGAGCTTGGCACAGGACCGTGGAGATTGACACAAGAAAAGAGAGGGCTATACCCAGCACTGGGTGAGTTAAAAGAAAGAAAGAAAGAAAGAAAAATATTTATTTGACGTCAGCTATTATAGCACACATACAATAATATAAAAAGATACAAATTAAGGAGGAAAACATAATATGAGCTGTGTGCCTCACGGCTGTGCCAAAAAGGTCCATTTCAGCATTCATGCCAGACAGGTGATGCTGTCTGACGCTGGTCTTCCAATGAACCTTGAGGGGAAGTGAATGAAAAACAGTTTCAAACATAATATATAAATAAATGGTTACAAATAAATAGATAACGAGTAAATTTATTAAAGTTTAAGTAAAGTTTAAGTTTAAGTTTAAGTTCGTAAAGGGTCCATTTACACCTCGTATGTTGGGGTTGGCTTTCTGTCTAACGGATGCAATATTTTACATGGAGCGACTGGCTGTCCGACACAACCCACAACCCACGTTGCCGGATAATACGATACTTCTTGTTTAGACTAGTTGTCCTCCTTTCGGGCTTTTGACTACTCGTAACGGCTGTTTAAATTGACAGCCCTTACGAGTAGTCAAAAGCCCGAAAATCGGATGGGTATGATATTATAGTTAATTTACGGATACTGTCACTAAAAGCTCACTCTTGAACGCGGTCATTGCAATTTGTCGAATTTGCAACGGACTTACGAACATTGATAGTATATCAATGCAATGTTTGCAATAAAGAAAGAAGCATCCAATCAATTTATCCAGTAATTGGTAAATGGGTGCGGCATCCTAATTATTAAGCCTCCACTGTCCGTCCGTCCGTCCGTCTGTCTGTCAACGAGCTGTATCTTATGATCCGTAATAGGTAGACAGTTGAAATTTTCACAGAATGTGAATGTCTGTTGCCGATATAATAAAATAGATCCTCCGGCTGGGGCCTACTACGATGGTACAGAACCCTTCATGCGCGAGCCCGACTCACACTTGGTCGGTTTTTTATGTAACTTGCCTGATGTAAAGACATGACACAGCCTAGGGTGGAGCACGCTTGCCAAAAAAAAAACGATTTACTTGAACTTTGAAGAAGTTTACATTATAATAATCGGGAAACAGAGAAACGTTTTGACACAAGATATTACAGTCCTGACTGCGCAGACAAACTTTTTTGATTCAGCCCCGGAACACAAAGGGCGATGAAGGAACATGGATGGGTTTTAGTCAGTAAAAGTCTGACACTCCCTCCTGCTCCGCCCAAAGCGGAAGAAGTCATTTGATGATCCGAAAAAAAAAAAAAAAAAGGTCTCATCATCATCATGAGCCTATTAATGTTCCCACTGCTGGGACTCAGGCCTCCTCTCTATGAGAGGGAATGGAATGAATCTCTATTGGGGGGATTCGGGTCTACTTGCATTAAATATCCGAATGATTAGTCCTTTTATAATTGTATCATCTCTGGTTTTACCTAAATTTCAAAATCACAAAAATGTAAATAGTGATGCTCTTGGCTTGTCACAGTGTCAACAAGTCTGTAAAACTCACTGTAATCTTTATTCGAATTACTATAAAGTTCCTTTTAAGTTGCCTTTGTCAGAAGTTAAATTTAATGAGTACTATAGAGTAATTCATCAACTCGTCCCACATACCCACGGCCCATTTGGGACGAGTTGATGAAAATCAAAATAAATAATATTTTAGATTTAAAACAAATAGGACATACCTGATGTTGCTTGAAGTTTCAGAGTAATGAAAACGAATAAAACGAATGATAATACTTTGACGTCCATTTTTTCGATCGTCTACAAGCAGACTGAAATATGTTATGTAAGATTGCTTTTTTACTGTATTGGGAACACGGTTTTCCTTGTTAAATACAGGGTGGATAAGTTCTGATACTCCTAATTTAATTAACAAAATAAATTGTACTTTCTAGATTTTGAAATCTAGACGATGAGGCAATCGTTGAAATTCCAATATTGAAGTAAAGCTGAACCATTTTTTTTTAATCTAAAATTGTTAACACTTCCGTCCATTATGAAGTTGCCATATTTATTAAAAGTAACCCTAACCAATTAGAAACCGTATCCTCTAAACGCCAACAAGGTGCACTGAAGTCTAAATCCCATCAAACAGCTCTTTACTCAAAAAGTTTTAATACCACCAAAATATTTAATAAACTACCTACATTAATAAGAGCATCAAAAGATTCAAATACATTCAAAAAAACACTCTATAAATTCTTAATTCAAAAAGCCTTTTATTCGGTCAACGAATACCTTGAAGAAAAATGATAATTACTGTAATTTTTTTTATTACTTTTAGTAGTTTTAGTTCATAAGATTGTTTTATTTTATTTTTTTATTTTGTATGGTTTAAAAATTGTTTTTGTTTATTGTGTGTATATTTTATTAAAGATTTAATGTTATGTGGTTATTAGCTGTAATAACGTTAGTTTTCGTTTTTAAGTTTCAGTTTTTATACACATAACTTAATAGACGCTAAGTAAACGCAATGGACGTGCTCTTAGATATAATTATACTTTTAGCAAATTAAGTTAGATTAAAATTGCTTATTAGCCTTATTAGGCTAGATTGTAATATAAAAAAAAAAAACAAATAAAAAAAAAAAAAAAAAAATACACATAAAAACTACCTACACTACCTAAGTGTAAACATTATTTGAACGCCTTGCAAGGCTACACATAGTGAGACATATTAATATATATATTTTTTATAACACCCTATTTACCCACACCCACACCCACACCCACACCCTATTTACACCCTGTTTATTTTTATCTATGTGTTACAAATAAACAATTTTGAATTTGAATTTGTCAAAGTTGATTTATGGCTTATACTAGAGGCCCTAGCATTGGCGGTATGAAATTCGCGAACTACTTCAGTGTGAAAAAGAGATGGAGCTGTCACCATGAAACGGTTCGCCGAATCCCGGCAATGTGGCCCAGGCATTAGAAAGCAGGCCGGTTTTGACAGTGGATTTGACCAGTGACTAGCTACAGAATGTATTCAATTTAATGCGCACCGACTCGCAACGACGTGCATTTCAAGAACGCGTCGATATCGATTCAAATGTGAGTACAAAACGATACAAACGTGCGTGAGAAGCGCATCGCGTCTGCACCACCGCATCTGCGCGTACATACGGTGTCTTATTTTATACGCGCAGATGATGCACGTTTACGGCGCCACTGAATTTTAGTAGTGTGTAAAGGATGTCTGGCTGCGATTGAATTTCGCTTAAAGCGTATCCAACGCTCATCATATGCGCCGTGTGAATAGGGCTTAAGCCAACCAAGCTTAGCCGAAACAGAATGTCGTCGACAATACGAAAATAAATTAAACTGCTTATACCTCATGACGTTCCGAGTCAGCATACAAAAAATCAATCGAATAAATCCAGTAGTTTAGTCCCGAGACATTATTTTTAATTTTCAGAATTTTGTACATGATGTAGATTAATAGGCTAGCACAGAAATCCGACAGGTTAACGACCCACATCGATATAAATACTAAACATCGTCTGCCTGCTTTTTCCCAACTAAGCTGGGGTCGGCTTCCAGTCTAACCGGGTGCAGCTGAATACCAGTATTTTACATGGAGCGACTGCCTATCTGACCTCCACAACCCAGTTAGTACTGGGTAACACGAAGGTAAAAGAAAAGAAAGAAAGAAAAAATATTTATTTGACGTCAGCTATTATAGCACACATACAATAATATAAAAAGATACAAATTAAGGAGGAAAACATAATATGAGCTGTGTGCCTCACGGCTGCGCCAAAAAGGTCCATTTCAGCATTCATGCCAGACAGGTGATGCTGTCTGACGCTGGTCTTCCAATGAACCTTGAGGGGAAGTGAATGAAAAACAGTTTCAAACATAATATTTAAATAAATGGTTACAAATAAATAGATAACGAGTAAATTTATTAAATGTATATGTACGAGTTCGGATTAATAGTAAAATGTAGGTCAAGTTAGAAGTATTTTTGTGTTCGAACGTAACACTGGTACTTAACAAAAAATAAATACAGAGATAAGCCAAGACAGCATATTATAAAAGAAAATAAAGTACGTAGTAATACTTTAGTTTTAACATAAAACAACTACATACATGAAATATAATATCCACTACAAAGACAATATGTATATATAGGTACGAATAATAAACCTTATGTGAGTATTTGATTATACCTAATGTATTTGCTGGTATGTTTTCACTTAAACAAAAATGTTATTTTAAAATTTTCTTTTGTTTTAGGTATCTTATGGAAGAAGGCAAATCATTCCAACAGCGCGTGGCGGCATGAAACATCCCCTGAAGGCTGTCGTCTTATTTCGAGACATTGAGAGCAGATTAGTCGTCGGAGTAGCTGTGGTACTCGCTGTATTAAGTTGCTGTGGCGCTCAGTGTGTGTCAGGTTCAGTACTTGAAAGAAGATATGGCCCGTGAACAGTGTCGCAATAGTTCGCGTGTATGCATAAGTAGGTACGTACACGGTGCAGTCGTACGCAGGTGCTGCAAATTGCTAAGCGTTTATATGATTGAAACATTAATTGCGACCATATCCAATTTCTGCTGTGCTGCTAACAAATACTGCTGCAATCGTGTTCGGAGTGTGTGTATAGTGCTCAATACCCGTAATGGTGGGGGAATGTTATTCCACACTTTAGATGCAGCGTATCGGAAACTACCCCTAAAAGCTGCTGTCCTATGCGACTGTGTCGATAATTGCTGCGCACATAGCCTAGGTGCGCACTCTCGTCTACTAGTCAAGACTAGGTAAGACTGGTTGTCAGATTTTTCGGGACTCTGACTATACCTTTAACGACTGTCAAAGATCTACAAATGACAACCGAAACCAACAGCTTAACGTGCTTTCCGAGGCACGGAGGAAACTCGGTATGTAAGGGTGGTCACTCATCCACAGACCAACCTAGGCAAGCTCGGCTTAATCTAATGGTCGACCTGAGCGGCTGTTATTATTTAGCCACGAGCTCCTATAAACACTAAACACACGTTGCCAACTCGCTTCTTCTTTTTGAAGAAGTTTGTCTTGGTCAAATTTAAAAATTTTCAGATGCAAATTAGAGCAAAGTATACTTGGTTAGTGAACCAATATTTATAAATGGTTAAACAAACAGTTTTATGCTATTTAGTATGTTTTTTTTAATTTAGATTTAAAGATTTATTTGATTATTTAAATAAATATAATCCTATGAACTAGTATTACCAGTGTGTTTTCAGTTTTTTTTTTTATGTATGGATCTCGCAGTTTAGTCAGGAGACTGGCTACTGCTTAACCGGGCTAGTCCTGTGGATGCCTTGAAATTAAGGCCTCCAGCCAGGGGCATAACTAAAAACTAAGCGACTACGCACTAAGGGCACCCCCTGTGGGGTACGAACCTCGGCTTAGGGCGTCGCTGGGGGGGGCAGCAAGGGGACAGGCTGGATCTAAGTTAAAATTAATTGGGGGCTGGTTTAGTACTACTGGCTCAGCATCGCGGGCTGGCTCAAGCAAGGGTCAGGGGGGGGGGTTGAACGGGGTCGTCGCGCCGGTTCTCGGCGGCGAGGTCGGAATGTTGCCGGTCTGTATTTGTATTTTCTTCTTTTTTTTTTTTTTTTTTTCGGATGGGAAATCATCAAATGACTTCTCCCGCTCTGGGCGGAGCAGGAGGGAGTGTCAGACTTTTACTGACTAAAACCCATCCATGTTCCTTCATCGCCCTTTGTGTTCCGGGGTCACGGTATCTCTTTCGAACAGTCCCGCAACCCCGGCAGGCATCGGTCCTTGCGGACCCCTTCCTATTGCTGACTCTCTTTTCTACGAACGGTACTGGTGTCTTTACTACTTTTCTGTAAGAGGGTGATAGCATCATCGGGGGTGATAAGAGTATGCCTTGGACGGCGGACTGAGCTGATACGCGATAGGTCGTATCGGGCGGCGTGTGTTTTCAGTTATTGTCTCACCCTTGTATAGCGGTAGCTGCATTTTACCGATCTTTACGGAGTCAAGTTAGTTTCTGTTCGTATAAGGGTGCTTCCACATCGGAGCATTCAAATGTAACGTAACAATCCGAGATTCGACTTTGTAATTTTGTTAGTTATTGATACAAATTTTCTCGTTACAGGTGGCGCACTGTAATGCTCGGTTTTCCTGAATAAACCTCGAATCTAGACTGTTCCATTACAGGTGAATGATTACTACGGTTCTGTCTTTGGCATGTTTCTGTCTATAAGGATACTTACTTATTCAGTCAGGTCCACCTGCACTTCTGTCTGATCTGCTGAAAATCCGTACCGGGTAAGTTTTAGATTGTTATTTACGGTTTCAAAAACAAGCGCCTACATTCAAGGGAAAATGATTAATGTTAGAAATCAGGAAAAATAATCGGAATTAAACAAAAGTCAGTTTTTAGTTCTGAACGGAAATATTTATTATTATATATTTCAATTTGCACCAGCTGCGAACAGGCTAACGGACACAAGACAATACGAGTATGTCAGATATTTCAGAATATTATGTTTTGATATAATGTTCTGAAATATCTGACCGGACCGGATATCTGAACGGACTGCGTACATCGAACTTTGGATCGATGTACGCAGTCCGTTCGGTTTGATCACATCTTAATTAATAAGCCACCATACTAAAACCACCGTGCATGTCGGAAATTTTCGACGCGTTTAGTTGACATGGTACCAACCTAATTTTGGTGTGTAGACTCCATAAGAGTGCACGTGTTGAGACATGTTTTTGATGTGAAACATCAATAGGTGCGCGTAAAACCAAAAAATACCGGCCAAGTGCGTGTCGGGCCACACGCAGTGTAGGCTTCCGTTGAATGTAAGTCTTTACTCATTATAAACAAGCAACAACTTCATCTTAGTCACTTTAAAGGATTTATTCTAAGGATTTTGTATTTGGTACAAAATTATCCAACACCCAAGTTCAACGACTATTACTGCTAAACTAATAAGGTTGTCTTAACCGCTATCATTTTCCTTAAAGTTCATGAAATGCACTATCATTTTGAATTTGCCCAGATTTTTCAAGCCAGCAGTTTAGCTTTTAGAGAGGGGGTCGCCCTACTGGAACAAAATGTGCACTTTAAAGTTTAATATTTCGTAAATGGAGCATTAAATCAGCATTAAATCGAAAAATAGTATTAGCAACCCCTAAGTAAAATACATATTCGAAGATACATACGAGTACATACACGACGGGGTAGAAGACAAAAAAATATTTATCCCAACTTCACATGTAGGGGAGCTCCCTTAAAAAAATATATTTTCCAATATTTTATTTTACCACTTTGTCGATGTAATTGATATACACACCCCTATAAAATAACGGCTTTCTAGTACTAACGGTCTCTTAGCAAAATCTCGGACAGACCGACAGACAGACAGACGGACATGACAAACTATAAGGGATCCTTGTCAGGACTATGGAACCCTAAAAATGGCGTGGCGACGCATGCCGTGGCGACGCGTCGCGAACTGTCAAGTTGTCAACCGGGCCCGAACAATCCTAAACATTAACGACCTGTTAAAGCAGCATAATATCTACATATTCGCCCACGGTTTATAACAAGCGAGCTGGTCTCGGGACACAGCGCGGGGTTACAATATCGTGACTTCGAGTTTTTTTATGAATCGAGTCATTTTGTTTTTATGTGTTCGTTTTTTATATTGACTTTTGTTTTTAAGCATATTACTTGTACAAAATAATTTCGATGTTTCACATCTTCCAGGCGTCCCGTGAAGGCTCACTTTTTTGAGTGGTGGATTATGCACTTAAATCTATGGCGTCTATCTTTTTTGGTACCCTTTGCCACTGATATACGATTCGTCTCAGCAAAATATTCCGTTGCACAGAACAGCTGTTTACTCATATTAAAAAAAGAGGAAGATTGTGCAAAATTAATAGTCTTTTACTAAGTTTTATTTTCATTTAATAAGAAATTCGATGAACGAAAACAAAATAAAAAAGCAAATAAAAAATATACAACTCAAGAACTTCTGTAACTTTTAATCGAATAAAATTGACAAAAACTTGAATTATACAGTTTATTAGATTGATGAAATTGCCTCTTACTCATCCAAAACACAATTCCTCGGTTTCAAGAAAAGAAACATCATGTTCATTGTTAATATTACTGATATGCGCATCAGTAATGGGTAACCTGTTTACTTTGGAACTTTTCAGCTTTATGTAAGAATATTTATAACCTGAAGAGTTGTGTTCCTGAAATAATATTTTGTTTATTTTTATATTTTTTTTTAATGTTTTCTAAATAAATAATATAATATACATTAAATCAAATAAAAACACGCTGTTAGAGTTTCACCACTCGTCTCAGCGCCGAAAATATAAAAAATCACATTGAGATTTTAAAAAAAAAGGAAGGTAGGTGCTTTTTTGTTGAAGTTGTCATAATTGAAAAAAGTAATAATTAGCTTACCGAACATCCATCGGTAGCAGGTGGTATAGAATAAAAGAACGGAGATTTTCTAGTTGGGTTTGGGCCAATCAAAATGTCATTCCATGTCAACAACTGCAATACTGAAGACACGTTGGAATTATGGTAATCAGAGCATCTGTATATTATTGTTTGACGTACGTTAGCGGAACGTTTTTGCAGCCACGATATTTGAAGTGCAGTTAACTGTAACGAATACATCGAAAAAAATTATAGACAAATTGAAGTGTCGGTTTGTAATTTCAAAATGCTTTTTTAAATTCAAATTCATTTATGGTGTGATTTTTGGTACATGTTACATGAGATCTTAATAATAAATAAATGCTTTCTAAATGCTTTTTACTGAATGCATCACATTTTTGTATTTGAAATTTTTGTCTATCTGTCCGTTTGTCCGTTTTTTTTCCAGCTTATCGCCGAATGGCTGGAACGAAGACGGCGAGCACACAAATGTTCCTCGGAACAAACCGGGAATCTTGAAAGGCATGATCAAAATAGCATCAGTTAGGTTATGTATGGAGAGCAGCGGTGGCCCAGTGGTGGCGGCCCCGACTTACGAACAGTAAGTCGTGGGTTCGTTCCCAGACAGGCGCATTACTTTGTGTAATTTATTTCATCACCACTGCTCTCAAGACGGTAAAGGAAAACATCGTGAGGAAACCGCGCATGTACTAGAACCAAAAATTTGAAGACATGTGACATGTACCAATCCGCACTGGGCCCGCGTGGTGAATTATAGCCCATTCCCTCTCATTGAGAGGAGGCCGTGTCCCAGCAGTGGGAACATTATAGGCTGATGATGATGATGATGAGGTTGTGTGCTGTACTACCGAATGAAATAAGTAATAACAGAGTGACCACTTAAAATATTAAAGTAGGTTTGCTAAATATAACTTACATTAAATGTGAAACCGTTTAAATCAACGTAACGGTCGCTTAACCAAAATTCCTCGTTTCCAAGCTCTATAGGACCAATGGGCTGTATTCGTCCTTCTATTAACATAGAGTGAGACATTTTTAAACATGTCTCTTTTGTCTCCATATCGCAGAATACTTTAAAACTTTGAAATGGTGGTCCCATAAAATAGTCACCTGCAAAAACAATTTCATTAAGGATCATCACTTTTATTCACAATTTGTCTCCAACCAACCAACCATTAACAGCCCATGAACCTGAAACGTCGCATGTACGAGCAGTGTGTCATGACGAACGGATGGATGTTGAGGGAGTAAAGTGCTGGAGTGCTGGATGGAGGGATATGGGAAGACATACGACTAGGTGGATAGACGATCTTATTAAAGTGGCTGAAGAAACTGGATAGCCATGACACAAAACTGCCAAACATGGAGAGATTTGCAAGAGACCTACACTCAGCATTGGGTGACCAGAGGTTGAAGAAAAGAAGAACCACCCATTAAGGCTGCGGTTCCACTGAGGCGGAACGAGACTGCAGAGCGGAGAAACGGAGAAATATTAACCAATAATATAGAAAAGATAAGCAGTGCTTTATACTCAAAGTTATGATTAGTATTGTTACACAGTAATAATAAAAGAAAGGGGGATTTATTCTCTTCATCCCAAGGCATGGAATGCTAAATTGGCAATGTTAGAGGAGATATTTTTTCTTAGTCTATTAAATATGCTTAGAAATAGTCACTTTGCCATTTGTAGCGCTCATGAAGCGCACATGATTAAATCGGAATTATTCGATCCCACCCGGCGAATATTCTAATTTTCACTTAATGGGTCTGGCAGGAACTGGACCCCACCTTACGTCTACTGGAATGGATCGGAAGAGGTTCCATCAAAGTGTAGGATTCCTGGTTTGAGCAACTCCCAGGGATATTCATCGTTTCGCTCTGAGGAGACACGACTGCGAAGGCCGCTGTTAAAGTTTGAATTCTGAATTGTAGTAATTATGTTCGAAGTTACACTTTTTAAACAACCAACCAAAATATTATGGCATTTTTAAAACAGCCACCGACGCGAATTTCACGTTGTTTATTTTAGTCGATCACCAGGACATGTTTAAGCGAGCGCTTTTTTGGTTCTACAAAATAACCTTATTACTAAACGGACGAAAAAAAGTCCTTACCGCTAGCAACATCCGGCGGTGCATCTTTACAAGTAACTTTTGCTGGCGATTCCTTTGTTCCAAACTCTTGAGCATTAACCTCTGTAGTCGTATCTGTCAATTTATTAATAAAATGTATTACCTTAAGTTCAAATTTCTATAAGTTGCAAATCAATGGCATTGAAACAAACAAAAATATGTTTCAAGGTTTATCAGGTATTTTTCACTAGAAGCCAAGGGTCCGGATTTGCGTCCAATTGATGGCAGCAGTAGTAAATCGAGACTATGTGAATAGTATATTGTTTGTAGTAATAGTTGAATGTTCGGGATAACCTTAGATGGAGTATGCAAGAGCAAATTTTGACCAACATCTAAGCATCAAGAGCCTTTGCCAACTTCTAAGCCAGAGCCGTACGTGCTTCGCAATTACCCTATTGTTGGCCTTTCTCATAAGGTTTTGCACTTTTACATGTACAGTAGCAGTGGCCCAGCGGTGGCGGCCCCAAACTCAAACTAAAACTTAAAGCATTTATTTTAATTAGACCATTACGGCACTTTTGAATGTCAAAATTACAAATAAAAAACAAAGCTACAGTCCCAGTCACATGGCATAATAACTTGAGAAAGTACTGTAGTTGCCCATTCCCTACCGTAGATCTCTATGGAGAAGAACGGGCAAGAAACTCCATGGACACTCTTTTGAATCAAAATATTGTTACAAAATCTTGGTTACATCAATAATTTTAAAATTATACATATTATAATGGGAGAACTATGTAGAAAGACGTGCACATTAAGAGCGTCCAGAGTAAAAAAAGACAACAATTTAACAATAAACGAATTAAAATGAACCCTGGCAGCTAAGAGATGACCAGTCCCAACTGACAGCGCCCGTTCACGAACATGACGCGTGTATCGGCGCCATTCAACTCAACCATATTGAAGGGAACTAAATGACCCGACACACCCGCCACCATCAGCGAGACATTTGAGTGAGCATGACATTCTCTCAGCCACCAAGGCATATTCAAGTCAATGAAAGATAACTAAATGTAAATGGTGGCTGAACAATACAAAGTACTCACACATGTGCTATGCAATTATATAATACTAAGAACTGGAATCTACACAATGCAAGTATATTTTTACAATCTTCTGCAGCTTCCACGATACATCAACATGGGAATCAATTCTTCTTCTTCTTCATTGCGTGTCGATAGACTCAAATAATGCCCGACCAGTACAATCAATTAGTTTGCAAGCATTTTTATCATCAATGTAATCCCCCGACTTACGAATTAAATCATGGGTCGGAACTCTGGCCGGCGCCTTATCTGACTTTGTGTAATTTATTTCATCACCACTGCTCTCAAAACGGAAGGAAAACATCGTGAGGAAACCGCATGTCGTAGAACCAAAAAATCGGAGACATGTGACATCTACCAACCCGCATTGGGCCCGTGTGGAAGATTATAGCCCATTCCTTCTCATAGAGAGGAGGCCGCGTGTCCCGGCCGTGGGACAAATTCAATACTTACTTGAATAATGTTAAAATCTTACCCAAATTATTGATATAGTTCGCCTGGTTCACCTCCCAACTGCAAGTTCCCATAGGTCCCGGATCGCCTTTGGTACCTAGAAACCCCGTAGGGCCCTGAGGAAAATTAGTATTATTCACTTTTAAAACATAGTTTAACTCACCCATTTCTCTCTACACACACATACACACACACACGCTCTAAGCACCACACGTCATGTACGTGTAGTGCTTAGAGCGTGTGTGTGTATACACACACGCACTAATTGCACACAACCCCTCCATCCTCATACACTTACACGTGTACCTATAATATAAAAATTATATAAATGTTAAGTAAGTATCCTGTTTTGTTAAAAAAAAAAAGTCTAGAAAAGAAAGAGCGGAGTCTCCTAATACAGGCTTTTTCTTTGCTTAAAAGGAGGCTCCAATTATCAACTTGTTGTTTCTGATTTGGTTAAGAAATAAACAATTTTTTTTTTTTTTTATTCAAGTGATTAAATGAAGTGCTGCACGAAAATATTCTTTGATAACTACACCTACCACGAACTGTTGACACATTATTTATAGTAATTAAAGTCACCATGAACTGTTTAGTGGTTTTTCTTACCGGAAATCCAGTTGGACCAATAATTACTTCCCCCTATAAATGAGAAAAGAACATGAGTGATTTTTATGAATTTGTTTTAATCATAATAAAATTTTTCTTGTAAATTATTTATATTTTAGTCAAAGTGTTTTCCCGTTATTACTATTTTTTATTTAGTCTTGATTAATATAGAATAAGCGATGATACAAAATCTGTAGTAAAAAGTTAAGTTCCAATTTATACGTTCAGAGAGGTGTTTACATTTTTATTAAAATTGAGCAATAATTGTTTAATTTCTATACGACTTAGGCATGGCTGTTAACTGCCCGGTGTTGCCAAGACGCCATATTTAAACAAAAAAAAAAAACAAAATGTATTTAAGCAAAGCAAAATTAAGCAGCAAGTTTCTGTGTAATCGATGCATTTCTCAAAACTTACCGGCACTCCTCTTTCGCCGGGCAATCCCTGAATAAAAAAAAGCAATCAATATAAATACATAATAAAAAATAATAATGTACCCCGACGTCAACGAGTAACATATATACAGTAGTATTTAATCCTTAGGATATTTAGTCTGAACGGCCAAAATTAATGGACCGCGGCCCGTTCGACCGTGTACAAAAATTGTCTACGTCCCAACAACGGCCCGGTGATAGAATGACTTCAAAATAAGTTTAAAGGGTCAGTCGCATACATTGTTGTTGTTGTTGACTGTAGTGCTTTAAGTTCCGCATTAGTAAAACGCGACATGATTCCAGGAGTTGCTCGTTGGTGGACGGGCAGACACAGGAGTTCGGTTGTACTTATTACAAAAAAACTAGGCTTTCAAGAATCGGTCTGTATACCCCGAAAAGTATTAGGCTGGCATGAGTTCAAGGTGGTATGTATTTTAAGAATCGGTCTACTAGGTAATGAATACAATAAGTTATAATTTAAATACAATCTTGAATTCATGCTAGTCTAGTACTTTTCGTGAGGTTACAACTGCCTACTTTAGTTGATTGTTTTTCTAAAGAAGATAATACAAATCCAAGAAATAAATAAACTATCATTTTATTTCATCTTTTTAACCGGAATGTACTTGATTAAGTTTATGAATTTTAAAAGAATAATAACGTATTTATGATAATAGATAGCGCCACGTGTCGTTCGAATCATGTTTGAATTATAAATATTATTACAAGCAGAGTACAACCCGAATTTATTCAAATTCTATACGCGGGCAAATGAATTCTAGTAGAAAATAATAAAATTGCTTTATCATTGCGTGGATTCAAAATCTATACTAAGAGCTGGTGGCTAAATCATAACAGCCGCTGCATGGGTCACTTCAAGGTTAAGCTGCGCTTGCCAAGGTCGATCCGTGAATGGATGACCATTGACCAACCATTACATACCGAGATTCCCATTTCTAATATCGATTCTAATCCAGATCTAGTTGAAAACCAGAGTCGGATACTGGTTGTCTAGCATTTTGCTGAACTTGGCCTATTTGGCTTAGCTGTGAGGCACGTAACGTTTTTTTTTGTTTTCTTCGATGACTTTTGTTTTAAATTGCGTGTACTTGTAGTATGAGCCAAATAAATGTATTTCCTTTTGTCGCTGGTCTCGGCTGTTATTTGTAGATGTTTGACGGTCGTTACAAGTAGTTAGTGTCCCGAGAATCTGATAACCATTATCTGCATACTATGAGGAGCAATAGTAGAAATAAAGCTTACCGGCATTCCTTGGTCCCCCTTCATACCTGGTAGACCTGGAAGCCCTTGCCCACCCTGAAAATAAAAATAAAACAAAAACTTTTGAAAAACCGCCCAAGCGTGAGTCGAACTCGCGCACAAAGGATTCCGTGGCACCAAACAATATAATAATAATAATTGTTAACGCTCGTTCATGTTTTTGTCTTCTTTTGGCAACTGAACCCAAAAAACTTAGTTTCTAAGCTTAAGGCCCAATCCGTTACGTAAAAAGTTGCAGGTATACCTAAACCGTAGTAGTATGAAAAAACGAAACCCTTAGAGGATCACTTGTGCGTCGTGTCTGTCACAGCCAATTTGCTCCGAATCTACTCGACCAAATCAGATGAAATTTGGTACGATGGTGTAATCCTATGACCCCAACACAGATGTACAAAGTAATTTTAGGGGGACAAATTAGGATATTAAAAAATAAAAGTTTTGCAAATCTTACTGTGTCATACTACTCTGTCAAGAAAGTACCGGGAAAAGATCAATAATACACAAAATGTCTGTTATTCATCCAAATTTATTTTATCACCTTCAAAGTATGCTCCTTTAGAAACGATACACTTGCGCCAACGAATAATCCATTCATCAAAACATTTTTAAACGCTGCTTCCGGAATTGAGTTCAGTTCTCGCCGCGAATTCTCCTTTATGTCTTCTATCGATTGAAAACGGGTGCCACGAAGTGGTAATTTGAGTTTAGGAAAAAGAAAAAAGTCAGCAGGAGCCATATCTGGTGAATATGGTGGTTGCTGGATGGTATTTGTTGAGTGTTTGGTCAAAACTTCGTTCACAATGATAGCCTTGTGCGAAGGCGCATTGTCGTGGTGCAAAATCCAAGAATTTTCTTTCCACAAATCTGGCCTTTTTCGTCGAATTTGCTCTCTTAAACGCCGCATAACGGTCAAATAATATTCTTTATTTACCGTTAGACCTTCCGGTAAGAATTCAGAGTGCACAACACCGCGATAGTCAAAGAAAACAGTCAACATGACTTTGACTTTTGATCGACTTTGGCGTGGTTTTTTCGGTTTCGGTTCAGTTGGAAGGCGCCACTCCGAAGCTTGTTGACTAGTTTGCATGTCAAACTCGTATACCCACGTCTCGTCACCAGTAACAATGCGTTTCATGAATGTTGGGTCCGAACTGACTCGTTCTAGCATGTCCTCAGCGACTTTCATGCGATTGAGTTTTTGGAGAAAATTCAGATCTTTTGGGACTAGCCGAGCAGCAACATGTTTCATACCCAAATGATTAGTTAAAATGGTACGGATCGACTCGTGAGATACAGAAAGTTCGGCGGCTATCTCTCTCAGAGTTGAATGGGGATTTTCAGTCACTATTTTCTTCACTTTTGCGATGTTAATTTCAGTTGCAGACGTTGACGGCCTACCAGAGCGAGGCAAATCTTCCATCACATCTCGACCGCTTTTGAACGCTTTGAACCACTCATAAGCACGAGTTTTTGATAAAGTCGATTCACCGTAAGCCTTCTGTAACATTTTCAGTGACTCCGAACACGAAATTCCATTGGCGATGCAAAATTTAAGACTAACTCTTTGTTCGATATTTTTGTCCATTATGAAATTCGCAATACACACTATATATGATATTACTAAAACCAGCACTGTTTTTAATATAAATAACAGATGCAACTCAAACTCCGCGCCAAAATGGAAAACAGTTATGCCAATCTAAAAAAAAAAAACAAAAATTTGAATTTGGAACCATAAACAAATCATCCATTCCCGATACTTTTTTGACTGAATGTATATCAAATGAAAGGACTCGTTATGAGGATCTTAAATGTATTTTTGTTATTATTGTAAAATAAATAGTTTTGATTTTATTCATGAAAGAAGACGAAAATTGACGAAAAATAAACAACATAGTTAGGTAGGTAGGTAGTTCATTACTTGTAGATTACAGGAAAACCTATTAGAATTCTATCAATTGAAATTAAAGTGGTAAACTCAATATAATACGTTCACTTACGGAAAATTTTACTTTGGCATTGTACGGAACCCTTTCCACGCGAGTTCAACTCGCACTTGGCCGGTTTTTTTTTTAACTTTTATTACTACCCGTAAGGAAATGGTGGTGATTTGAACACAAAAATCATGAGTTTTAATTAATTAATATCTTTAATTTCATTATTATTTTATGTTTCGTATTTTTTAGCGAATATCGTTGGAATATCTATATGCCTCGGATCGGACAGTTGTTTTAGACATAGTGTATACTTAAGATCGTTGCTTTAAAATATTACACAAAACCTTAATCGCAACTCCAATAACTTTACCGTTTGTAATATCGAAAAACGAGAGGGATTGGAAAAACGCCATCTGAGTGCTGCTCTCGATTATTTCTATTCTTCTTTTAAAAAAAAAGCATTGCCCCACACGAGTAATTTCTCCAGTATCGTGGGTGCGTTTACAAACATTTAAACTCACATGCCACAAACAGACAGACCCAGAACCAGTATCTGTAGGACATACAAATATTTTTTTCCGCGCGGGAATCGAACCCTGTATACACAGCGCAGCAGTTAATCGATTCAGAGAAAGTTTTATTTTTGAGTTAGAATCAATGGATTCTAACAAAATGTGTATTCCTGGTTATAGAAAAATCTCTTTGGCAAGCCGCAGGAGGAAGTAGATTTCGAAGAAGGTTCCACTTATATTTATTCTGGAAATTCAGAGGCTCTAAATAGCTAGCCACAACTGCGCTGGCCGATTTTTTGTCTGTTTTTTTTTTGTTTTTGTCATCACAACGACTTCGTTGACGTTTGACAATTAAACGTCTAATGGTTATCATAAATTTTAAATTCCTCCCATAAGAGTTTAGCATGGAAACACCCTAAATTTTTCACTTATAATTTTTTATTTCCGAAGACTATAAGTTTTATCGCTAAACATTAAAATATAAATTGTAGGGTAAACAATTTGCTTTTAAAAAAAAAAATTTGTGACGGTAAAAATGTTTACCGTTTCGGAGATATATTTTTTATTTTTTTAAATTTCAACCCCCTCCCCAAGTCAGGGGTCGCATCAAAAAAGTTTAAATTAAAATTGTCCGCCGTATTCTTACTCTGAATGATAAAAATGTCAAACGGTTCCAAAATTTTCCAAAGGAAAGAAGTTATGGCCAAAAAACTGCTTTTCGAAAAACCTCGAAGACCTCGCCGCCCCTTTTTTTTTTTTTTTTTTTTTTTTTTTTCGGATGGGAAATCATCAAATGACTTCTCCCGCTCTGGGCGGAGCAGGAGGGAGTGTCAGACTTTTACTGACTAAAACCCATCCATGTTCCTTCATCGCCCTTTGTGTTCCGGGGTCACGGTATCTCTTTCGAACAGTCCCGCAACCCCGGCAGGCATCGGTCCTTGCGGACCCCTTCCTTTTTGCTGACTCTCTTTGAGGCGCGCGTGGAACACGAACGCGCCGTCGACACGGCCTGTCGTCATGAGACGGACGGACGGCGAGCTAGCCCATAGCCCACCGTCCACAGGCCCGCGCCTACGGTGGCCGGGGGCCACGTGGTGGCCCCCGACGCCCGGGGCGTCTCCCACGGCGGCCGGGACGCTGTGAAGTTCTCTCCCTCTCACGTTCCGCCACCTCCTTCTCTAGCATTACTGCTTTGCAGAAGGAGGAGACGGCGTCTTTTCCGTCTCGCCCTCGCCGCCCCTCATGGACGAATTCCGCCCATTCACAAACTTACCCTAAGTTTTGACCCTTTCAATTTTTGGGCCAAGTTTGAAAGCAATCGGTGCATAATTAGGACCTGTAGAGTGTGGCTAAAGTTTGCTTGGCGCCCCACATACATTCGTATACATATTTTATATACATATATGTATACGTAAGTCTTTGACCAGCGGTTGATTTGGGCTCTAGGGGTCATAACTAGACCCCCTATGGTGACATTTTTGGAAAACTCGACTTTAGGTGCAAGACCAATTGGAAGATTTTTTCTGACGAAATCTACCTAAAATACTTACCAGGTATCCAGATTCTCCCTTCGAACCTTTTTGCCCTGGTAATCCAAGCAAACCCTGTAATTTCCAAAAATGTTGTGAAACAAAACAAAATCAGCGCACTGTAGCTGTTACAAATAAAAAAAAAAAAAAATATGTAACTCAGGCTCACTTTCACCACAATTAAGTAATCTCTTCTATCAGTCTTAGCTTAATGTGTGTTTATTTATTTATTAAAACTTTATGCACATTACCTTGAGAAATTTCTACCAGTCTACCATAAGGTGATGCAGAGAAAAAACAGTGGGAGCAATAATACAGAAAAAATTGAAGAATAAAATATAATAATGAAAACATATAATTTAGGTATATAAATACAACATAAAAAATAACTAGTTCGAAATTCAGTTGCGAGATTTGACCAATACGAATAGTAACCAACTAACAAGTCAAGATAAATAAAAGCTTACAAAATACTCACAGGTTGGCCGGCACGGGTGTCACCTTGCCTCTTGGAAGCTACAGATGCCGCATCATCCTTAACAAAGTTGTTAAAGCTTTTGTCAAGATAGTAGTCTCAATAGGCGAGACGACAAAAAAATACTAATTAGTCCGTCAGTTAGATTATCAAAAAATATTTGACCCGTGTTTTTTCTTTTGTTACGTAAACCAAAATTGACGAAGATATGACGCTTTTAAAATTCACAATACGTCACGCCTAGGTATAATTTTTACCTAGTTCTGACGTCACGAGCCCCCACTCCCGAGTTTTGCTGCGTTTTATCTTTGTCAATATTCATTGATTTACAAAAACAACAAATACGTGTCCATTAATTTCCAATACTCTAACTAACGGACTAAATAGATTTGCAATTTTTTGATACTGTCGTCATGCCTATTCTGTTGATTTTTATGGACGTGAATAAAAAAATCTATACCATAATAATAGGTAATTTCCATCTTTTTCTTGATTACTTCTATCACATAGTTTTTCCAGCTACCCATCAAACAAAGATGCAAATCCCTTTTAAATTTGTTTCCAAAAAAATCGGTGCCACGTGTTAGATTTCCTTAGTACCGTGAGTAATAGCAATAATCTGACCCACCTTTGCATAAATAGCTGAGATTTTTTTGAATACGGGTCGATAGAATTGTATAATTATTTATTTCATTTATTTGGGCAAAGAGAATTATAATATTTTATTAATTCTTATAAAATCTCAACCAGTTAGTACCTTTTTAGTAAAAAACATTCTTGTGTTTGAATCAATTTTTTTTTATGTCGTTGCGTGGTAAACCACTGCGTGTCGAGGGGTTTGTGATTAAATTATAAGTATAACAGATGCACGGATCGATCTTAAATTTCAAGGAACGTTTATCCAGGTTGGACCATGGTTGGACCATGGTCCCAGAAGTCCGAAACTCTGACAACCAGTCTTATACCAGATCCCTATCCATAACTTTTTTTAAAATTTATATTATAATCCTTACCGTTTTCAAAGTGCAGGTCGCTGAAACAAAAAGCATGTGATGTGATAAATATAAAAACCATTTTGAATCTTCCATATTTCTCTATTACTCGTCTTCTTAGCAGTCTCTGCTCCTTTATAACCATATCATCCTTCACACAGTCCAACCATCGTTTGTTTGATCTTCCTCTTTTCTTACATCCATAACGTACACAAAACTTTCCTCACCACATTTTCCTCATTCCTCCCCATCACATGTTCATACCATGACAACTGATTCCCACACAATTTTTCAGTTATCGGCGCCACTTTCAGACTTCCTCTTATATACGCATTTCTTATTTTATCCATTTGCGTTACACCACACAACCCTTAGCATACTCATCTCAGCTACAAGCAACAACCCAACATTCTGTCTGAACCATTCAAGACACCTGGTGCTATAAATTTTGGGGTTTAAAGGGGGATTCGAGAATCGTATATTGTTTCAGTGAGCTGCCGCCATTTCATCTATCAAATGGTATGGCTCCACAACAGGAGAGACAGCCGAAATCGTAGAACATAGGTGAAAATATTTGAATGTACAAAAATTTAGAATTTAAAGCCTTTTATTGTAGTCTGTTGAAAGAAAGAAATAATTTTCATTCTTACGTGAAATAGAAATATTGGTTTGACATTATATTTTATTTTTTCTTCTTCTTACCGACTTTCTCTCCTCGATTTTTGCCATCTGAGATGCTCTGAAAATAAATTAAGTGTATTTTTATCAAGCCTTCGCTGCTTACGGTTTCGTTTGCAGTCGAAAGTTATCCCAAACTAACAAGATTAACCTCTTTATATTTTTTTGTATATTAGTGTCGATAGCTTGTAAGTACAAAAATCCATAAATCAGTGAAATTGACCGATTGTTTTTCATGCCTTTCGGCTCTACTTTGTTTTCTAAATTAACCTACGGACGGTATAACTTTGGTTTCCTGATCTTCTTAATTCCATACAATAAAATAACGGATTATTACAACAACAAAAAAACAATAAAATAAACAACATATTACAATAAAATAAAGGATTATTTTATTGTATGGAAACGCTCACCAGTGTAATGCCCGGGTTTGTTGCTGCAACAGAAACAATGGAAAAAATAAGTACTTATAGTCAGTTTTCTAATAAAAAAAAAAATAAAATCAAAATAATTTTATCTCTGAATTCATGATTAAAGTTATTTTAATTTTAAACGGGCCTGTGAGTATTTTTATTTTAGACCTTACCTGTCGTTTTTTGAAGTTCAAGAGTAGCGAAAACTAACAAAATATATGAAAATACATTGACGTCCATTTTTTCTGCCGTCTAGAGGTTTACTGGACAATGTAGAAAATCATTAATTTCATGTATTTTCAGGATACCTATTTTTATCGGTTTTCCTCACGTATACAGGGTGTGGCGTAAGTAGTGGTCCACCGTTCAGGATTCGATGAATCAGATAATTAACTATAACAATTAAAAATGTAAACCATTTATACCCAAGGGTTCCGAAAATATTTCCTTTTTGTCTTTTATTTACGAAATTTCTACCCTTTATTACAAATTTGGTTGTAGTTTCAACAAAAGTCATTAATCTTTCATTTTGATTTCTGTTAATTACTGCTGAATACTAGAGCTACCACGATAAATTATGATTTTTTATGTCAATTCAGCTCTTTTGAAGAAAAAGTTGGTTCTTCTCTAATTTTAACCCAAATTTTTAACACACCATCCCGTTCATGAGCGATTTTGTAAAAAAAACGTACCACATTGTCAGTGCCCATGTATTTAATAATATGCCTACTAAATGCCGATTTCAAAATGATATCATTATAACAGATCCAATAATTTAACAAAAAGATATTCAATTTTAATTGAAGAAAAGAAGATTTTCATTAAACTATTTTTTTAAACTTTATTGCGTTAATACTATTACATAGGTTCGAAATAGCTAAAAAAAAAGTGGCCAAGTGCATGTCAGAACACGCACAATGAAGAGTTTCCTAGTAGGGTTGACCCATAAAGAAACTTCAAAATGCAAGGTATTTACACTTTAAAAACATGTTCTCCTATACATTCCGTGGGTGTTGGCGAACATGTTAGCTAAGTACATCTTGCAAGTTGTCCGACTATTACTCGTTAACTTGTATAGCCTAGATAATAAGCTGTATTTTTTTTTTATTTCAACTTCGTTATATTAATATAGATAATTTAGATTGACTTCATCATGTCAACTAAGAAGCAAATGTTCAATGATGTCTCGGTGATCGATTCGGTGAAAACCGAGAGCGATCACCGCATGGTAAGAGGCACATTGAACATCAATATCAAGCTTCAACGGTATCGACTGATGAAGTCTACGCTTCGTCTAGCATAGATCCAAATCCAAAACCCCGAGAGCTTTCAGCTTGAACTCCAGAACCGTTTCGAGTGCCTAAGAAGCTCATTGGACGAATACAACGATGGGTTCGTGGAAACTATCCATACGACCGGGTCTAAGTTCTATAAGGCACGTCGTACAAATCAGAACAAGAGACTCCGATCACACTCTCAAGCTCATGAAGGAGCGGCGTGAGATTAGGATGGTTCTGAAGCAGTTCAAAAACAACAAGGCACGGGGTGATGACGAAATTACGGCCGAACTCCTGAAGGCGGATGGAAAACCGGTACTTAAGGCCCTTCAGAAGCTGTTTAATTCCGTTATACTTGAGGGAAAACCGCCACAGGTATGGTGCAGAGGTGTGGTGGTACTCTTCTTCAAGAAGGGCGACAATGGCCGGCTGAAGAATTATAGACCCATCTCACATCTGAGCCATATCTACAAGTTGTTTTCAAGAGTCATCACGAATCGTCTCGCGCACAGGTTTACGATTTCCAACCTCCTGAACAAGCCGGTTTCCGAAAAAGCTTCAGCACTGTGGAACACATACATACGCTGCGGCAGGTTATACAGAAGACCGAAGAGTATAACCTGCCCCTCTGTTTGGCGTTTGTGGACTACGAGAAAGCCTTCGATTCGATCGACACCTGAGCTGTACTGCAGTCTCTCCAACGGTGCCACATAGACTATCGGTACATCGAGGTGCTGAAGTGTTTGTACAAAAACACCACCATGTCAGTCCGACTTCAGGACCAAGCCTCAGCACCTATCCTTCTGCGGCGAGGTGTGAGGCAGCGTTCGGGAAGTTGCGCGGTAGCTTCTCTTCCAACTTACCGCAGTGTCTCAAGACAAAAGTCTATGACCAGTGTGTGTTGCCAGTGATTACTTACGGGACCGAAACATGGTTGCCCACAATGGGCCTCATCAGAAGGTTTAAAGTCACCAAAGGGCAATGGAGAGGGCTATGCTCGGAGTTTCCTTGCGCGATCGAATCAGAAATGAAGACATCCGCAAGAGAACCAAGGTTACCGACGTAACCGATAAGTGGCAGTGGGCAGGGCACATTGCTCGCAGAACGGATGGCCGATGGGGCCAAAAAGTTCTGCAATGGTGACCGCGAACCGAAAGACGTTGCGTTGGAAGGCCTCCCTCTAGGTGGACCGATGACCTGGTGAAACTTGCGGGAATCCGCTGGATGCGAGTCGCATGGGACCGGTTAATGTGGCGACACTTGGAGGAGGCCTATGTCCAGCGGTGGACGTCTTTCGGCTGAAATGATGATGACGATGATATTAATATAACACAGTGAGAAGGAAAAGAAAGTTATGTCCGTGAATTTTCTCACATATCTAAAAACATCCATTTTTATGGCACGTGGGCAAAAAATTAACACTCTGAACCTTTGTATTTCGCAAATGGATCCATGATTCGAAAAAGGGATGGAATGGACGGGAAAATAAACACAGTTTACGTGTCCCCATCCTGTTTTTTTTTTCATTTTATTTTAACGCTTCGTCGATGTAATTAAAAGGTATACCCGTGCCAAGAAATACCTTACTAGTATTAAGAGTCTCTGAGCTAAGCCGCGGCTAGACGGACAGACAGACGGGTCTTCCGAAACTACAACGGTTCCGTTGCACAATGTGTTTAAGATTTTAACTATAGAATTCATAGTGTTTTGATTTCAGGGTTATGTTATGAAATGTTTAGTTTTGAAAAGCTGCGCTGAAAAAAGATTTCGCTGGTTTAAACTCAACATTTATTTTCCACCCTGTATATTACAAGGAAATCCCTGTATAAACATGTAAAATAAATACTGTTCTTCTGTACTTCATTCTGTATGGACAAATGAAAAAATGGACATCAAAGTATTTTTAATCACTTTATTAGTTTTTGTTACTCTTGAACTTCAAAAAACTGAAGGTAAGTCGTAGGTGAAAAATTAAAACGTCGTATTTAATATACTTTAAAAAACTTTTTTTTATAACTCATAAACTTAAAACCTAGATTTGAATACCTACTCTTCGGTAGGCAAAATAAATTTAAAATATTTTTCTACATTTTTAAGTCATGTCTATCAGGAACCTGAAAACATAATACTAATTTACGATTATTTTTGTTATAGAAACAATTTCTGGAATTACACTGGTGAGAAATATTTTTTTAAATAATAATAAAACATTCCTCGAAACAAAACAAATGGTTTTAAAAAACATTTACTGCAGGAGCTCCAAAAACATAAAATTAAATAAAACATTATTTTTAAATTCAATAAGGTGCAAAGCAGAACCGTGCTTGAAACCGCAGCAAAGTCAGAGAAAAGTCTGTTATTCATTATAATGAACTAAATTTTGAATACATACAATGTCTTCCTTTTAATTAAGATGCTATTTTATTTAGGAAAAGAAAGCCTTTTTGTTTTTACATTTGGCGGGTTAGATTCTCGGTTCAGGCAGGCGATTATTAATATAATAAAAATCTATGAACATAGTATTTTCTTTAACTATTTTTAAAATTAAAATGAAGACAAGTCTTCTTTCAGTAAAACTTCCGAACAATTAGAGATACGTTCCGTATGTGTGGCATAGCCGTGGAACGCCCTGTATAATAAATGACAATACGTGCTCGTGAAGCTGTGAAATTATTCAGTTTATGAATGATTTTTTAATAAAAAATTGTTCCTTTAAACATGGTAAAAATTAAAGTCCCTTTTTAGGGTTCCGTACCTCAAAATGTAAAAAAGGAACCCTTATAAGATCACTCTCTTGTTGTGTCTAGGTTCGGCATCCTTATTGGCCTTCCAAACTACGTAACGGATTTTGTTGTACAAATTTTAAACTGCATAGATTAATTATTATTTTTAACGGGTGCTTTTTAATACTATATCTCTTACAGTAGTCTCGGTAAAAAATACACTTACTTACTTTATTTTCAGAGCATGACAAATGATGGAAATCGAGATGATAAAACGACAGGTAAGAAGAATGCAATAAAATAAAAAAACTGTTTATTATAATGATTGAATATAGTTTCTGCCTAACCCCATGGAAAAAGGCGTGTGTTTATGCATGTTACTAAAATAAAAGGTCAAGCAATTTTCATTCGAGAAAGCTATTAGATCTATAGATCTTAAAAAAACCAGCCAATTTTCATGAATAAAATCAAAACTATTTATTTTACAATAATAACCAAAATGTATTTGAGATCCTCATAACGAGCCCTTTCATTTGATATTTAGCACAGTAAGGTTTGCAAAACTTTTTTTTTAATTTCCTAATTTGTCCCCTAAAATGACCCTTATACAAATAAAATAATAGGGGTTAAAGTATGAAATTGCCGTTGTATAGTAATAGACACTTCGAATTGACATAAAATCTTCATGGTGTGAGATTTTTGTGTGAAACTTTTTTCACGTGACACTGAGGTTCTTCTTTTAAAAAAATGTGCAACTTTCGACTTTCGATTGGTTTTTTTATTCAGCTTAGACGTAAAGATGGATACTTCGAAAATCTAAGTTATTTTTTAATACGAGTTCAGACGCGGAAATAACGCGGCAGGAACGGCTCGCAATATCAACGTTGCGTTTGGAGAAGAGACTGCTAATCAACGTACCGTGCGTTTTTGGTAACGCTTTTGTAATGGTAACTTCGACTTGAAGAACGAACCACGTAGTAGACCGCCCACACAGGTGAATAACGCTGAATTGAAGGAGGTGGTAGAAGCCGATCCGAGTCAAACTACCCAGGAATTAGCGGCATGGTTTACGTTACCCTACCTACAATTTTGACTCATTTGCATCAAATCAATAAGATAAAAAAAAATGAAAATGGGAGCCCCATGATTTGACTGATCTGCAGAAAGAAATGCGTGTTGAAACTTGTGTTACCTTATTGAATCCGTACAGAAATGAAGGAATATTGGATCGAATTGTGACATGTGACAAAAAGTGGATTGTTTACGATAATCGTAAGCGAAAAATGCAATGGCTGACCCAAGGTCGATCGCCGCAGCAGTGCCCTAAAGAAAAGCTTACCAATAAACAGTGCCCTAAAGAAAAGCTTACCAATAAAAAAGTAATGGTAACTGTTTGGTGGTCTCTTCATGGTGTTATTCACTATAGCTTTCTCAGGTCTGGTCAGGCAATAACAGCAGATGTTTATTGTACCGAACTTCGAACAATGATGGTGAAACTGGCAGTGAAACAGCCCCGACTCGTGTATCGATCTTCACCATTATTGCTCCATGATAACGCAAGACTGCACGGAAAACCGTTGTAACTCTACAGGAGCTGCAGTTAGAAATTATACGTCATCCTCCGTACTCGCCAGACCTTGCTCCAACGGACTACCATTTTTTTGTGATTTTTCAGAATTTTCTACGTGATAAAAAATTTTCTTCCCAGGAGGCAGTACAAAATGCTTTAACACAGTTTGTTGAATCTAGATCCTCAGAGTTCTATCGTAAAGGCATAAATGAACTTCCGTTTAGATGGCAGCTATGTACAGATACCTAATGAGGGTAAATATTTTGATTAAATAAATATGTTATATCTTAGAAAAAAATAAGTTTCAATTTTTCAGTACCAATCGGCAATTTCATACTTTAACCCCTAATATTTATTTACTTTGCACATCTATGTTTGGATCATAGGATTACACCATCCTACCAAATTTCACCCGATTTGGTCCAGTAAATTCGGAGCAAATTGGCTGTGACAGACGGACGTACAGACATACGCACGAGTGATCCTATAAGGGTTCCGTTTTTTTCATGTTTTGTACGGAACCCTAAAAACTATACGAAAGACCATTCAACTTTAAGATAACTTTTTTTTGTTTTCTCTTCTTTTCTTTTGGACCCGCCTCATGATTTTTGCACTGTGGACTTCTCTAAAATTGTTAGTTTTTTTTAGATTGTTAATTTTTAACCGACTTCCAAAAGGAGGATTATCAATAAGTCACATTTTTTTTATTGTAAACAGGAAATCCAAATGTAATTAGCGATTGGTTAACCTGCACCGATAAACAAATAATATGTTAATTAAATAATACAAGACGATAAGGTAAAATTAGCTTGACTTTGTATATAAATGGCTATTTATTAGTATGTAGATAGGTACCTACGTATGTATGTATGGAGCTTGATGTGCAGCTCGGGGATGTCTAGGGGCTGGTTATCTTCGTCAGACAGTGAAAGGCGAAATTCTTGAGGGGCACAGTTTATTGCTCACAACACATGGACGCACACAGTACAGTAGTATTTAGGTATATCACTTTAATCACGTAAATTGTCCTTTTACTATAATTTGTAATTGTAGGTTATAAAAATGTACGGCCGCGCACACCGATCGAGGCAACGGAACGAAGAAGAAGTTTACAATGTTGCCAAAAACCAAAAATTAAAAATATTTTTGTTGGCGTTGCCAACACATACTATTAAAAAGAGGAAAATATTTTAACTTTAAATAATTGGGTCATTAGAAATTAAAAAATAAATAAATGAAAAAACTAAATAGGATTTTAAAATACCTATTTAATGACACCTAGTTTCGCCTTGAACTTTTTCTTTTTCAATACCGGATGACTTAGTTATCACTTTTAAAAAAAAGTAGAAAGGAACAGAAAATAGTACAAAGGTGATGCTTATTTCTAAAGAAATCTCTTCCAGCATACCTGCGAAAGGAGATACTAAAAACCAGCCAAGAGCGTGTCGGGCCACGCTCAGTGTAGGGTTCCGTAGTTTCCCGTCCGTCGAAATAAGTGTTCCCACTTATGAGTTTAAAGGTGGGTATCCATTATGTTCGCGCTCCAGCAGCGCTCCGCGCTCCTGCAAACTGGTCCCGGTAGTGGGTACGTGCGCGAACACGGAGCGTGCAACATTGCACGCTCCGCGGCAGGCGCTCCGACTCGTGACGGTTTTTAGCGCGAACACAAAGGGGAGCGAAGTGTGTCAAAGGGGAGCGCATGTAGAAGTGCGCGCGACGTATCCATTGGAGCAGTTGCAGGAGCGCGAACATAGTGGTAACCCAACTTAAATCTTTTTTGTACAAAAACTGTTGTTTCCATCAAGTTCAAAATGATTTTCCTAGAAAGTCCTTATAAAGTTCTACTTTTCAGATTTTTTTCATATTTTCTAAACTTATGGTTTAAAAGTTAGAGGGGGGGGGACACATTGTTTTTTACTTTTGGAGCGATTATTTCCGAAATTATTGACATTATCAAAAAATGATTTTAGGAAACCCCTATTCATTTTTAAATACCTTTCTAACAATATATCACACGTTAGGGTTGAAATTAAAAAAAAAAACACTTCCCACTTTACATATAGGGGGGCTACCCTAATAAAACATTTTTTTTCCAATTTTTATTTTACCACTTTGTCGGCGTGATTGATATACATATTGGTACCAAATTTCAGCTTTCTAGTGCTAACGGTCACAGAGATTAAGCGAGGACGGACAGACGGACGGAGAGACATGGCGAAACTATTAAGGGTTCATATTTGACTACGGAACCCTAAAAAATGGGTATATTAGGTGAACGGAGTAGTTTTGTTTTCTTTTTTCCACAGCTTAGAAAAAAAATGATCTATCATCAAAAAACGCTACAAATTTCAAGTAAACTTTTCTTAGTAGAACAAAGAAAGAAATTTTGAAAAAAAAATGAAAAATATCGAATTTTTAAACTTTTTTTGTCGAAAAAAAAAAGAAAAACTGTGTATGCCATTTGCTTCTACTCCGTTCACGTATTATACCCATTTTTTTTGGAAAGTGATAAAAAAAACATCGTGTATAAGTGGATTTCACCTTATTAAATGTTTAACCCCAATAACCCCCGATAAAAAAGCGGTAAAATCTCACGTTTGGTTCGTACTCATAAATATTTTATCCTGTTTGTTTCAGCTACCTGCTCTTTGAAAAAGGTAAGTCATTAATGAGTGACCTGGTTTCAATGAGAAAAAAATGCTCTCGCTTATGCCAAGCAATATGGATCAATGAAATGGCGGCAGGTCAAATAATAACACACATTACCAAATAAGACACTAATATTTAAATCGTTTGAGCTTGTATTTGAAAATATGCATAAATAAGCACCTAGACACACACTAAATCATAATTTTAAAAAATTTGCACCTTCTAGCCGAGGACATGAGTCCGCGTAACACTGGTCAGTTTCCTTCACTCGTCATTTTATTTAATTCGACAGTTTCGTTAATTCGACAGTTGCGTCAACTCGACAGTTTCCGTAATTTGCCAGTTTGATTGAATCGTCACGTAGGTACACTCGAGGAAAAAATATAATAAACAATTAATGAGATTATTTAAAAAAAAACTCTGACAGATCTTTTGAAATAAATAAATACAATAAGTCAGTTTGACACATTCATAAAATGAGTTTGCATTATATTTCATATCCATTGTTAGAAAATATTTGTTGTCAAATAGACCGACTTAAATCCCATCGTCATAGATGCAGCTTTTTATTACTCTTATTCCTCTTTCCATGCTGTAAGGTTGGGAACCTCACTTCCAACTTTCGTTCATTCATTCGTGATTTGAAGACTACATCAGTGTTCCAAACCAGAGTGAAAGAGCATAATCTTTCCTCTCATTTATGATTTGTTTTGTACATATGTATCTATTTTTATTTGTTTATATATCTTAGCATTATATATTTAAGATAAGAATATATTAATATTTACTAATATGTATATTTATTGATGATTAAACGAACTTACCTGTACGTGAAGTTCAATCACAATTACTCGAAGAGCTTCGTTCTCGATATTAGCATTTAATACACATGTAGTTTCACTTACAGACTCACCATTTCGCATTGAATTTAGGAGAAAAACAAATTATTTAAAACTATAAATATGAATCCAAAGTAAGGTAGATTCAAAACTTTGTTCTTGACTATGACATTCTCACCTACCCAGCTCATTTAGTTTGGAGGTTTGCTGAGCTGTTTTATTTTAATTATTATTTCACAACTAGGGATTCAGCATGACTGCGAAGGAGGGATGCTAATATCTTCGAACGAAGCTCTTCGAGTAATTGTGATTGAACTTCACGTACAGGTAAGTTCGTTTAATCATCAATTACTCTCAAGCTTCGTTCTCGATATTAGCATTAATACACATGTAGATGTTGAGAGATATTATTCATTTGTGAAATATAATCAATAACATTGTTACAATTTGACAAAAGAAAACAATTAAATGAAATATTTACCATTTTTTTTTATATATATATATATATATTTAAATATATTTTTTATAACTATCGTCAGTCACATAATTGAATAGATTTTCAATGAGAACAATACTACATAGAACAAATAAGATATCCATTATCCATTTAACACACTTGTGACCAAATCAGCTTTAGTAGACATATCGTCTGATATTATTCTAATATTTGGCAAATACAGTAGAATTTGAACTCCATCCCGGCAGTTTTACCTTTAGTTAACCTAGACGTATAAAACGTCCAGGTTAACTCCTATGCTATAAGCTTTAGAAGTGGCTGCGTGCCTGGTGCTATGCGCAGTTAACAAACAGATATCAATGCCACTGGTTTGTAACACGGTTTTTACCTATTTGCTCAAAGCCTGCGATGTTACTACTTGGTATGGTTTTCTAAATGAAATGAATTAATTATTAATACCTGATTGGTCCTATCAACATAAACTCAAAGAGCCTTTGTGAAAAATACGGTAAGGAAAATAGTGGTTGTAAGGAACCTACTCGTTAAGTTTTAATTAAATCAGTTATTTTAATAATAAACCTTGAATCAGATTTGATAATATTGTCAACATGCGGATTTTTGATAATGTCTGCATTCTATGAGCTGTTACCAGGGCTAGAAGGGTCACTAACTTTTAACTAAGTTTTTCAAGACTTAAATTTTTGTTGGGATAGAATTCCGCCAAATAATTTAAAACTTCATCAGTGTTCCACGTTAAATTGTATTTAAGAACTGTGGTACTGGGCCGCAATCGAAAGATTCCCTTTAAGAATCTCTGTATAAATTCGTTGTTCACTATATCGTGTCCTAGTAACAACGACAAACGACGATCGCGAGCTATTTAGGATTCCATACCGAGCTCCAGTACAATTGCGTTAGAAAACAAAGAATATTCGATGTCGCAGATTTACCTATAGGGATCTATGTTGTTTTCGTGACAGTAAGCAAATCACTTCTTAAGGCAAGTAGGTATCATACTGCTTGATAGTGTTAAATCTGCCAAGGACGGCTGTGGAATTCCTCTTCGGAGAAGAGATGCCCGGATAACATCCCGACAACCAGTGTAATTTGCTGGTGATGAATTGCACGCTCGCTACAACGACAAATAATTAAATCAGCCTCCGACTTTAAAAAGAGCGGTTTTGATGTGAGGAGTATTTTAAAAAGGGGGTATCAGGGTTGTATTGGCCATTTTGGCACGACGACAGTACCAGTGGCTCTATCGTTAATAATTTTACTCAGTCTTTAAAAGAATAGAAATTGGTGGAAACGTAAAATGAAATTTTTTTCCATGGTGTAGTCCGTCCGCGTTAATTACATAAGCGTCAGATAATTATGCCAGAAAACATAGATATCGCATTTATGATTTATTCTGCTCGCGAACAAGTCAATGCAAGGGACACCGAAGTGTTGCGTTATTACAAGTTTTTTTTTTTTTAATTTTTTTTTTTTAATACTAAAAGCGGTTTGAGAAATTTCCCACTCTATGTCGAGGTGTAATCTTCTTGCTTCAGTATCTGCAACTATGTTATCAGAAGAACGTATATAATCAGCAAGAACATTAATGTACGATATTGCCGTTTTGTCAATACGAAACAAAATTTGAGAATTTTTAAAATCTAATTCAAAAACTTTAAGCCCAAGAAAAGCTTCAAGTATTTCCAAATAATTTATACATGTTGACTCCAAGGTCCACTGGCGGTCTCGTCACCACAGGCGGCGCCCCATCCCGTTGTTGAGGCATCACTAAATATCTCCAAGGAATATGTGTCAACCTTAAAATTAACCAACTGATTCTTTTATCGCATTAGGCCACCAGTCAAAGATGGGAAACAACTCAATTGGTAAGTTTAAAAACTTATCGTAGTGTTCATCATCTTTGAGGTTTAGATGTTTACCACCTTCACTCACCTACACACCTTTCAAAGTCTTTGGTATAAAGCCAGCCGTAGTCTACGGTCTGACATGCGGATGTTAGAAGGCCGATAAAGCGAGCAAAATCTCTTATTTTACATCGTTTGTGCTTCTTATTTCTTAGTAATTCTATTTAAATTTTGTCATCAGGTAATCTTATTTCAAATCTTTTTGAATCTATAATATTTCCTTAGAACTTGCAACAATTAATAGGCACAACAGAACAATTTTCTGTGTTGATGATGAATCTTAAGGATTTTAATAATTATATTGTGTTATTCACATTTTGTAAACAGTCAGTATACGATTGACCAACCTAAATCAAACCGGACTCAAAAAGGAAAGAGCTTAGTAACTTTGCGACTAATTTAAGAATTTTCGTAAAAATATACGGAGCAGTGTTTAAGCCGAACGGTAAAATGTTATACTCGTACAGATTGCCATGTAAATATGTTTTTTGAGTTGGGATGTATGCTAATTAAAAAATAGGCATCTTTCAAATAAATTGTCAATTGGTAACTTAAAACAGTTGTTTGATAAAAGTTTTAATGGTGTTCTTAAATCTTCAAGTTTAAAATGTTGGGTTGGTATTTAATTGTTTTAGATTTAATATGAAACGTTGTTTACTTTGAAACAAGAAATATACTGGATATGTATTAACCAGCGCATGGTTGACATAACGACACTACGCCAGTACTGATAAGATCTTGTATGTATGCTTTAAAGGCCTTATATTCAGATTGCGAATAAATAGGCTCTGATGGGACGGTTTTTTGAATAACTGGGTCAGAAAACATAATTTGATAGCCAGAAATCCAAGCGAGTATAACAGGGTCAGCAGTCAATAAACACCACTGTTCATAGAAAAACGAAAGACGACCCGCGGGGTTTACCAGCTCTAACGTCGGTGACCTGCTTGCGGCTGACGTGACAATGACCTGGAAGCGTTGTTGTGCGTCGTACTCGTCTGCTGCCTCTGAGTGGAGTTGACGGTGTCGCCCGCGCATATCTCGCGCCCTCCGGCAGCTGTGCTGGGTACTGTCGGCGACGGCGACACGCCGGGGGGCTCGGTCGTTTAAAGGCCTGCAGTTGTGTTGTAGTGGCCTTAGCCGGTTTATTAGCCGTAGATTGCATTGTGGACGACCTTATATCAGCTCCAGATTTTATACAGCTTAAGGAGCTCAGGGTTTTTGTGACCTGATGAAAGCAGCACAGTAATGGCCTTGCTGATGGAGGACAAAGAAAGCACAGGATATTAGTACCTGTTTACCTTCTATGCCCTTGTCTCGTTTCGCTTGAGTTTCTATTAGAGATACTCGAATCTGCGGATTGAGGGTAGGCGCTTTTATAAACTTTCAGTTCACGGGTACCAAATATCTGTCTTTCAATTCCTTGCGGTTCTCTTTAGAGAGGCCAGAGGTCGTAATGTGGTTTAGTCTAATTCCAAATCCTTTTGAATTTCCCTGCCATATTCTTTAGTTGAGGTGGGGTTTTAACCTTATACTTCCATTAAATCTGGATCTAATTCGGGAACGTCTTGTTGAGGAGCAGGAGCCTCCGGTTCACTCGTACTCTCTAAAGGTACGGCGGCGGTAGATTCCACGGCAGGCGCAGTAAGTACTTGCGCGGGTGGCAGTGCGGGGGTAGCGGAGCTCGGCGGCAGTATGTGTACTTTTGACGTGATGTTGTCGGCGGTAGGCGACAACCGGAGCCGGGTCCTCCTCCTCATCAATAAATACCGCTGGGGCTGGTTGCCAGTACGAGCATCCAGGTTGAGGATCTATATCGACGTGATAAGTGGCACAATCGTCATCGATTGGGATTGGTTCGCACTCTGGCAGCAAAATAAGTATTTTACATATATACTTAAACCTTTATTTGTTGGGAAGTGAGACTCCTTGTGAGAAACACGCAATCCCAATAGGTGGCTTATATTATTAACCTTTATTTGGTAGGAAGTGAGACTCCTTGTGAGAAACACGCAATCCCAATAGGTGGCTTATATTATAAACCTTTATTTGGTAGGAAGTGAGACTCCTTGTGAGAAACACGCAATCCCAATAGGCGGCCTAATAATTATATTTGTTTCTAGAAAACAGCTTAAATTCCTAGAGGAATAATGTAGGTATATGCTATGGAAAAACCCCACAGGTAGATCCGAGCAGCAAGTATTTAATTTAGGAAGTGGAAGGCCCCCAAAGGACAATCCGATTTTCCGTATTATAATTACACTTAAAAGCCGATATGAATTCAAAACCACAACGTGAGAAGCCAGGCGGTTGCGATGCTAAAAATAACCAATTGAAATATAAACACGAAATAAGTAGGTCAATGACTCACCATGCAGGTTTTAAGGCGTAGAAAAAAATACCATCCGACGACGATGCACTGTCATAGCGAGTACGTCGCCCACGTTTTATTTCGCGTTCCAATTTTTTAAGTTTAAGTTTTTTACTTAAATAACTATAATTATAAAAATCACTCTTTCTTTTCGGCATTCTATGGCTAAATTATAAAAACGCACTTGAAAACAAGAAATCATGCGAAACAGCGAAGCACTGATACGTGAATGGGCTGGGTAGGTGAGAATGTCATAGTCAAGAACAAAGTTTTGAATCTACCTTACTTTGGATTCATATTTATAGTTTTAAATAATTTGTTTTTCTCCTAAATTCAATGCGAAATGGTGAGTCTGTAAGTGAAACTACATGTGTATTAATGCTAATATCGAGAACGAAGCTTGAGAGTAATTTTAAATATTGTAGGTTAAGTTAGGTAAGGCACATACATAAACAAATTATTCTCTTCCTTTTCTCACACACTATCGTCTACATTTCTTTTTCATTTTCCCTTTTGCAGGTCAGCTGGCAGAAGTTTCTTAAGAAATAAGCAGTACTCTGTACTCAAATATTATGTTATTTTCCTGTGTTGTCCTTTGTGTGTAATTAAATAGTAAAATAAATAAATAGGTCTCAATACATATTAAAATTAAAAGAGATTTCCTACCGACTGTACTTCGACTGACGAATTTGATAAAACTGACGAATCGACGAAACTGGCGAATTATGGAAACTGTCGAGTTGACGCAACTGTTGAATTCACACAACTGTCCAATCAGCAAAAGTGACGAATCAACGAAACAGTCGAATTAAATAACATGACGAGTGAGGAAAACTGACCAGTTTTACGCGGACTCGAGGACATACTTAGTAAAAAGAGTTTAAGTTTCATTATTTCTTATTCAAGGATGATCTCGGAACTTCTACTATGATGCGTGGTGACAACGCTGCAAACGACATTTCTGTAAGTATTTCCTTGATATTTGGTGACTTGTAAAGTGCATTTGAAAGGATTATTGTCCATTTTCATATTATTATATTTTTGGAACAAGCCCGCCATACTATTCCCAAACCACTGTAACTTTTGAAAACCAGAATTAACAGTGGTGACTACCAAAAAAAAAACGCCGAGACAACGAAACTCGACGAAGTCCCAGATAAACAATTAAACTGTTCAGCGGGAGCTAATGGGCACAAAGGGACGCTTACTACTGGGATAAACACTTGAAAAGGCTTGGTTCAAAATATTTTTTGAATTCTATAGTAGTTAGTATGCTTTGTTTAACCAGCCTACATTGCCCGAAAATATAAAAAAGGCAGGCAGAAAAAAAATATCCTTTTGTTTGTCTGACAACCAATTTAAAAACGAGTATCGAATTACTCAGTATATGGGCTGTGGAGGTCAGATAGGCAGTCGTTCCTTGTAAAATAGTCCTATTCAGATGCATCCGGTTAGACTGGGGGCCGACTCTAACTTATTTGGGAAAGGGCTAGACGACGCAAAAAAAAGACGAAAAAAATTAAAAAAGAAATTTTACAAAAAAATTATGACGTGGCAGCTTTAGAAATATCTAAAACTATTACAACAATTAATTCAGCTTACAAAATGCACCCCCATTAAAATTAAGAAAGGGTATGTCTAGGTTATTATCAATTTCTTTTATATTAAAATGTCTGGTAGTCCTCTAATCACGGCCATAAAAATGGGGCAGTTTTTGTGATTTTTGGAAAAAGAAAATATAACCTTATTTTCTTTTCTTATTAGTTGCAGACAAAAAGGAATGACAGGGACGTGACTATACAACAGACCTTGATTTCGTGGAAAAAAAAGGAATAAAAAAGGGGAATACATTTGTTTGGAGAATCGTAGCTCCTGTTCCTTCTTAATTAGCCATTCAAATGTTTTCTGCTGAGACACAGTTTTTTTTTGTGAGAATATCTCCTAACCACCACGCAGGCTCAGTGCAGTTCGGCCTTTGAGTGTTTGGTTCTCCGATTTGCCGTATTCCGCAAAGGAGGATGGAAGGCAAATAGAAATATTGATGGTTCACTATTAACTAAATCAGTGATGTGACCTTGTGACATAGCTTAGAACATATATTTCAATATTTCTTTTTAAATTTTCAGGCTTTACAAGGACCTCCAGGACTGAAAGGTTCCATGGGTGAACCAGGACTCCCAGTTAGTATTTTTACATTCAGATGTAATGAAACGTAGAATAAAATCGGCTAAAATTGTAGACATAGGATTTTTCTTTGTGAGATTATGTCATAACCATTACGCAGGCTCAGTGCAGTTGGTAGAAGTCATAGATCTTTGAAGGTTTAATTCTAGGCCAATTTCAACAAACGGCTATAAACGGAAGGAAAATAGAAATATCCATGGTCCATTATTTACTAAACCAGATAATTACGTGACCTTGTGAAATATCTTGAAACTTATTATATTTCTTTTATTTTTGAAAATTTCAGGGTTTTGAAGGACCTCCAGGACCAAAAGGTTCCATAGGAGAACCGGGACCACCGGTTAGTATTTTGCACACTGTTTTTTAAGGTTAGATGTGCACAAGAATTTGAGGACGTAAATAACGCTATGCTTAAGATTCATAACTGGTTTACTGTAAATAATTTGGTGTTCAATGAGAAGAAAATTAATTGCATCAGATTCGCGTTACCCAATGTAAGAAGTAGCGAATGTAATGTTGTATTGAACAGGGAGGTACAAGAATTCTTCGAAAAGACTGTTTTCTTGAGTGTTACGCTTTACTTGCAAGGAGGGATAAGAAATAATTTAAAACATGCATAAAACGCAAACAATGTAAGCGAGTATAAGTATAATTTATGTTGTATGCCACACAAATTCGTGTTGACTATGGCAAAAGTGCCAGTCACGGGTCTATCCTACTATACTACTAATATTATAAATGCGAAAGTCTGTGAGTGTGAAGTGTGATGTATGAATGTTTGTTACTCTTTCACGCAAAAACTACTGAACGGATTTGGACGAAATTTTGCACATTATAACCTAGATTAAAACATAGAATACTTTTTGTCACGGTAGTAAGATCCCATGGGACAATTTTCAAACTTAACGCACGCGAAGCCGCTGGCAGTGGCTAGTTTGAAATAAGTGCTCTGAGTATGAGTTTGATTCAGGTATATCAAGACAGAAAATTATTGCTAATATTTTTGTTTGTTTGGGAACTGGTTTCTTTAACAATGGTTTTGAAAATTTCAGGGTGTACCAGGGCATCCAGGTCCAAAAGGAAGTGGATACATGGGAGTGAGTTTTATTTTATTTCTGAGAACAGCCATATTTTTTTCTAGCCTTTTCCCAACTATGTTAGGGTCGGCTTCTAGTCTAAGAGGATGCAGCTGAAATTGAATACCAGTATTTTACATGGAGCGACTTCCTATCTGACCTCCACAACCCAGCTTAGTAGGTACTAGTTACGATGCCCCTTGGTAAGACTGGTTGTCAGACTTTTTGGGCCACTGACTACCTATTACGACTGTCAAAGATCTACAAATGACAGCCGGAATCAACTGCTTAAAGTGCTTTCCGAGGCACGGAGGAAATTCGGTATGTAATGTGTGGTCACCCATCCACAGACCAACCTAGGAAAGCACGGCTTAACCTAAAGATCGACCCGAGTGGCTGTTATTATTTAGCCACGACCTCTTCCTCCATATTATCTGCTCCTCCTCTATTTTTGGATAATATTATATTCTATAATTCAAATTAATTCAAACTAATCACTGACGTTGATAACGATATAGCTTTTGTAAAGTAAGCCAGTTGCAATGACAGTGAGTTGGCCATATCTGGCAAAACACCGACGGCCGACGGAAAAAACGAGTCTTGGAATAGATACCTCGTGACGGAGAGCACCATGCCTATGAGTGAACTGGGACAGGCGGACTTATTGACTAATGCTACTTTTTCTACCACAGAATATGATTGGTGAACCTGGATTACGGGTGAGACATTTTCAGATAAATTTTGATACTTGAAAGTATACAGAGTGGACGGCACATCGACACACAAGTGGCTTCGACGTTTATAGTACCTACGTCATTTCGTTTGGTTTGGAGCCCGACTCGCACTTGGCCGGTTTTTTAGGGTTCCGTAGTTCTGACAAGGAACCCAAGGGGATGTTTTTTTTTTCGTCATCCAGCCCCGGCGTGTGGGGTATCGTTGAATAGGTCTTTAAAATGACTTAGGGGTTGCTAACATTATTTTTGGTTTTAATGCTCCATTTACGAAATATTAAACTTTAAAGTGCAAATTTCTGTTCTAGTAGGGTAGGTCCTCCCCCTCTAAAAGCTAAACGGCTGGATTGAAAAATCTGGAAAAATTCATAATGATAGTGCATTTCATTAACTTTAAAGGAAAACTGTAGCGGTTAAGATAACTTTATTAGTTTAGCAGTAACAGTCGTTGAACTTGGGTGTTGGATAAATTTGTACCAAATTCAAAATCCTTAGAATAAATTCTTTAAAGTGACTAAGATGGAGTAGTTGCTTGTTTATAACGGGTGAAGACAAAAGTGAAGAAAAAACAAAATCTAAAATATAACGGGCTACTACGGAACCCTACACTGCGCGTGGCTCGACATGCACTTGGCCGGTTTTCTTAATTACCGATGAAAAATTTCTACTATTTGGCGGGGTTCAGAATGAGGTACTGTACACGTGGTTACCGTTTGAGCAACGACATCACTTCCACCCCGTATGTATTTACAGATCAACCTTTGAAAAATTTGAAAATAAATGTTGCCATAAACCATTTGTAGATTAAGTTACAAAAAATTACATACTACCTATGCTTAGCCTTGTTAGCACGCGGTATACAAGGTGTAAACAGACTCTTCACGAAGCCGTCAACCAAGCATTCTGTACATCAAATTAATAACCCTACGCAAAAATTTTCGCTGTGAATGACTTTTTTTTTTGGGGTAAAAAAATCAGACTTTTCGGTAGGACTCAATGTAACGCACTTAAAACATTGTGCTAATGGATGGATTAAATAGTACGGGGGTCGTGAAAGTGTTTAAAGTAAAAGTCTAACATTAAAAACATTTAATTAAAAAAAAAAAACTTGTGGCAAAGTTGGGACTTTGACCTCCAATATCTCCGTATCTAGAAGGTTCCCAGGTATGTTCTAGATTCAGTCTAGAACAAAAAGAATATCGCAATGACGGGGAAAACAAGTGCCTTTCGGCTTTGTTAAGAGTCTTTTTACACCCTTTATGATATGCATCCCAATTCCAATCCCAAAAATGTGAGGGGTGGTTGGGGGAGGAGAGGGAGATGTTTCAAAATGTATGGAGCAACGACCAAGTCAAGTGTAATCATCAATCAAAAATAATGTAATCTCGGTATGCGGACACTATTAGTGTAGTGTGCTGTCCTAGTGTGAACCGGCACTAATTAACATTTATGAAGATCAAGTGAGGGTAGTTGAATAAACACCTTCTCTTTGCTGTGGCGGTACGTCCAATACTTCAGTCTTCCCGCGACCACGGCTGGTGCAATCCGGTCGAAACGTCGGGCTTTTACTAAAGGTAAAATTCGCGATGAAGACCCGTTTCCATAATATGTTTTATAACAAGCTATGTATTCCATACTAAAAAATGGGGAAATTCTATTAAAACCGTTTTCAATGATCCAATTACTTTAAATTGGCTTTGTTTGGTAGTAAGGCACAAGAATAAACCATAAACCCACACGCACACTCACATAGCTCGATGATACAATTCACAAGTTTCTTAGTTTTCACTTCTATCGACAGTCCCCAAAGACTACCCCGCATGTTTTTTAAGTCAGGAATCATCCCTATTGTAGGTACTTCTAAAATATGTAGTTACAGTTGTCATATTTAGGAGAGCAGCATACACTGTTGTAAAATCACTGTAGCCTGTGTAAAGACTATAGCAGTAATTTACTTTGAATTTTTTCAGGGATATACAGGGCCTCCAGGAGCAACTGGGGAAAAGGGAAGTTGTGGTTGTGAGTTCATATTCATATATCTATGTATTATGTTATGGATGAAGATGGGGGTTTTCTCATATTTTTATGTTTCATTCATATACAATTGGATCTGAAGTATTTTTTATGAGGATTGGTTAGGTTAGAATCTAATATGGGTGAGCTGAGATGGTCGCAGTAACTAAACTAGGACACCCCGCCTAAATGAGTTAGGTTAGAACAGTGACACAACGTGCGCGAGCCGAGCGTACACAAAGGATCCATTAACGAACCCAAAAGGTACTTGTTCTCCCCATTATTGCGATACTTTTGGACCATCGTTTCATTTCTTCATACACAATGTATCGTTACCGTGGAAAAAGGCACACAGCAAACGGCAAGCGCGACGACGAGTAAGATGAGCTCTGTAGCTAGGCAGGAAGTGAACAGCTGATTTCACGCGTCGTTCATTAGAGTATTTCAACACCCATTGTTGTTTTTTTATTTCAGCTGTATTAAATGGAGTACTGCGTACAGCGAATGTAAAATCACATTGTAATCAATATTACCTATGAGAAAAAACTATAAAAAAATAAAAAATAAATCCTTGGAAAAAAAAACTGTCGAATATGATTCAAAATAAGGAGCTGAACGCACCCCTGTACTTATTAGTACAGAAGAGATTCACTAAAATTTCATAATCTTCTGAAATTATATGACATTCATGGGACTAATATGTATTTGTGAATCTTTGACAGGTATATCTAGTGATAACTTTGGGACAAAAGAAGCACCAGCAACAGTTACTTGTAAATCAGCACCACCCGGTGTTCTCAGCGGTAAGGAAACTGTTTTGTTTGTCTAGTTTATAATATTTTAACAAAAAAACCGGCAAGTGCGACGTACACAGTGGTGGGTTCTATAATTGGGTTGAATAACAAACGCTCTGGATTTTATTTCTCACTTAAAATTTTTCTTACATTTAAGACTTTATTCTTTAGTTTAGGGTGAAACTATTGTGCTTGCCATGTTTTTAATTGAAATATAGTTGTATATTCGATTCAAAAATCGTATAAAATTATGTTACGTTTATATATCACTGGTTCATGCTGGAACCTCAGAATCAAAAAGGTATTTTGAATCGATAATTTCTTATTGTTCAGGAACATATTATCTGGGGCCGCCTGCGCAACCTTTTAAAGTATTTTGCAATATGGAAACCAAAGAGACTTGTATTTGGAGCGATCGTTACGAGACACGTACAACTCTGTCGTTCAGAAAAGGAAAAGCATGGATGAGTAGCAAGATAAGTGATGTATCGAAGAATACATTATTCTACAATAACGTAAGCTAAATTTATCAAAACTGCTTCATATCCGTATCTTGCGTGACCGAGCTCTATTTGTGAAAATAGAGAAAACTAATTTCCTCAGTTAAGAGACCTGACTAAATCGATATTCGCTCCCGTAAAGCCCTATATTGCAACCTTGGTTACTAATATACGTATTATAATTATACTAGGTGTAACATACTAAAAGCCAAACCTCTCTCCTGATGTCACGGACCATGAAAAAGAACAAATTGTTCTACGATTTCCAGAAATTCTAAAACTCGGGAAAAAGTTATGTTTTTCCAAAAGTCATAGAACCAAAGTTGTTCAGTTTCATGGTCTGAGACTCCATACGAGTTACATTGCGTGTATTATGTTACACCCTGTATACGGGGTAGAAGAGATACCGATGCGTAAACGGTTACCACGTAGACAGTAAATCATTCTGAGCCCTCCCTCCCACATCTAAATTTATAATCTGTTATTAAATTTATAATCGGTTATTAAATTTATAATCGGCTATTAAATTTATAATCGGTTATTAAATTTATAATCGGTCATTAAATTTATTATTGGTTATTAAATTTATAATCGGTTATTAAATTTATAATCGGTTATTAAATTTATTATTGGTTATTAAATTTATAATCGGTTATTAAATTTATAATGGGTTATTAAAAACAATCTACTTTTTCCTACAAATTTAACTTACTACCTAACCCTAAACTTTTTTGGGTTCTGTTCCCAAAAACGGGACCCTATTACTAAAACTGTGTCAATGTGTCTACATTTCTAATCCAAATTTCCTATCGCAGGTCTGCTGGATGAGATTTCTTATGAAATAAGCAGTACCTTTGTGCTCATCTATCTTAATGTAATGTCCTGTAAAGTATTTTGTGTGTACATAAATAAATAAATAAAACTCCACTCTCCATGTGACCGTCAGTCTGTCTGTCACCAGATAGACGTTGAAATTTTCACAGATGATGTATTTCTGCTGCCGCTATAACAACAAATAATAAAAACAGAATAAAATAAATATTTAAGTGGAGCTCCCATACAACAAACGTGATTTTTTTGCAGTTTTCTCTAATTATGCATATATCCGACTCGCACTTGGCTGATTTTTTTTAGTAACCGATAAAAACATTCTGCATGGGGGGAAAGAATGATGTTCTGAATTGCCCATTTAAGGTTGAACTGCGCAACATATTTTCCATACAAATTTCGGGGGGCTATTACTCCACTGTTTGACATGGTACATCTAAAGTTAAACATGATATCGTTTTGTCTCATTATTAATTGTGTCTGTACGGAATCAGAATAGTAAAATAAAAAGCCATTCAAAAGTTACGAGCTACCAAAGATTCATTTTTATTGCCAATTTTAACGTAACTTTGGGCGTAAATTAGTAATAAAAGAAGTGTCAAATTTCCAAAACAAAGTCCGTACCGACACAGCACAATTATCGAAAAATTCAATAAATTTTATTTGATAATGATTTATGCAGTGGTTTTTTCATAAAATTCGATTTCCCAAAAGCTTTTTCATATTTTTTTACGCGCGCCTTTTACTATGAATTTTCGTGCATCTCACTGAATGTTTCCCCCGGTGCGGTGCGGGAGGGGGACACGCGATATTCCTTCGTTTGATAGAAGAACAAGACCTATATTTCTGTCCTTTTCATTTCATGCATGACGTCAGTGACGTGTCATTTGTTTTTCGCTGAAGTTGAAGGCTCTGTGCATTTTTATTGCACTCCTATAATGTGTGTTTCGATGGCGCGACCACGGCATTATTTTTTTTTTAAATTATGGCATGATTTTGTAAAAAAAATAATTTAAAATTAAATTAATTAATTTCAATTTTAAATTTCACATTCAGAACATTTTAAAGGTTATAAGCGATACCGTACGTATGCTCCTAAAATATAAACCTTGGATTTTTTATATTTTTTTTTACAAATTCAATCTGTTATTTACCTAAATTTCAGGTCTCTGCAACGCTTAGTTTTTAAGATTTCCGTGGCCGCGCGGTTCTCCGCGTTTCGATGGCGTGGCCACGTTCAAACCCTTATAACTTTTCAACCATAACTTTGACAAATTTAAGGTTTTGGTAAATTTGAACCACATACATACATATTTTTACAAAATCATGGCATAGTTATTTAAAAAAAAAACGCCATGGTCGCGCCATCGAAACGCACACCCTATAATATGGTGTAGCGACCTACTTATTTAGAAACTTTAAATACATAAAACCTTCACGATATAATTTTTACTTTTCTTCTGATCTGTCACTTCTCTGTCTTGTGTTGATTAAATTTATATAGAATTACGAAATTTTTTAATTTAGTTTAGATAGTGTACAACAACCACTTGGTGACCCCGACTTGATACGCCCTGAAAAGGAAATCCTAAACTTTATCAGGCCAAGGAAATCCACAGTACCACGATGAAAACATAAAGCAGTCGTCTGCCGACCAACGTCCAGACTCTGCTGGCTCCACAGCCATTTATTTCTCTCGAGGGATTAGCAGACCTGGCGGAAAGCGTCCAGGACATGGTTACCCCAGGCCAACAATAACAAACAATATAGTTATACAATATTATTGTTGCCACTAATCTCGCGAATTGTGTAGTGACCATGGCGTTATAAGTTGATAGTAAAAGTTTTAAAGAAAAAGTTTATTTTATTCTTTTTAGCGCATATAAATAAAAGGTCAGACGAAAGTATTATATAACTTCGTTTTTGTTCGGAACGGTTCGGAACACTGAGTGTGTGCGTACGAACTAGACGCGCGTGAAGACTAGCGCCTAACTGCTCATCACTGATACTATCTCTGTCGGGCACGATGCCAGGTGAGACAGCGTGCTTTTTGGCCACGCCCACCAATGAGTTCGAGCCCGTGTGATGTGTCACCTTAATAGTATAAGATATAAGAATTATACCAGATGGTATTCTGTAGTCACTGCCTACCCTCAAGGGAAAAACGCGTGAATTTGTGTGTGTGTAAATAACAAAACTAAGCACATTTCCTACTTACTTCCAGCACGATTTAAAGAGCATTTAACTTAGAAAATTGTTGGTTTCAGTTATCAACAGAACAAATTACTTGGTTGCAAATGAGGTCAGCAACCGCTCGACAGAGACTAAGTTACAGATGCAACAACGTCCAATATTACAACAGAGACTCCATCAGAGACTTCGACTTGTCGTCAGCAGTACTGTTATTGACTTGGAATGAGATGGTGATTGGATCAAACCGAACTAGCGATTATCCGTTTTCTTATTCTGTACCACATGATTCTGATGAATGTTCGGTAAGACACTTTTTAAGCCTTATTAACACACTACTTTTGCCAGCAGCGTGAAGTTTGATAATTGTCCCATGGAATCTTACTACCGGGATAAAAAGTATCCTATGTTTTAATCTTGGTTATAAACTATCTGTGTGCAAATATACATCCAAATCCATTCAGTAGTTTTTGCGTGAAAGAGTAACAAACATCAGTCTATACATCCATACATCTATAGCCAGAGCCAGGGAAAGTTGTCCCGCGCCACTTCAAACCAACCCTCATGGTATGCTTTCAGGTCGTCACATTACTTCTTCCTGGGCCTGCCTCGGCGGCGCCGAATATTCACTTCCTTACCTGATATTTTTACGACGTAAATTGTCACGGAGTGTTATACACCCCAAAAGTGCTCTTCTATCAAAACTTCACTCAATCGAGGGCTTATTCTTAACGTGTCGATGACAATTCAAATTACAACAACAGCCCATAACGTCCACTGCTGGACATAAGCCTCTCCCATGATGGAAGGAATTTGCCATAATCTCCACGCTTGGCAGGCGGATTGGAGATCGCAGTGATTAAAGACTAACAGAAAACGCTGCTGCCCATTCTCTGTCTACGGAGGCGCAAGGTGTTCTGCCTCAGACATTAGTCGCCTTATACGACACCCGTGAGTGTAATGGGTTGGTTCTATTCCTTCTTCTGGGTTGGTTTAATTCAAATTAAGTCAGCCCAAAATTTGCCTAAACTTTCAGTAGAGTCGTGCTGATTGAAAGGTATTCCATCCAGTGCACCTTAAAAGTGAGCACAGCTAACTTAGCACCAAAAGTATTCCACATAGCGCACAGTTAGAGAGAGAGGAGAATATTGACTGATTGAAAATAGCGATAGTTTTAAGTTTCGATGGCGTACGAGAAGAGTACCTGAAAGGATATGGGGGGGAGGCCTTTGACCATCAGTTGGTAATTCTAGGCTGTTAAAAAATGTTAATACCTGAATGTTAAATGTTATTGTTGTTATGTTATTGTTGTTTATTTGTCCACACAATTATTATAACAAAAAATGTTTTGAAACGAACGCTAAAATCGTCTTACGGAAGTTTTCTATAACTTGCTTACGTATAACTGTTGGTTAATATGCGTAGGTATCGGTGTTTCTATAAACAAAGAATATCCTATCCGCCGCGTCACCTACCTGTCACTTGATTCATAGAAAAATCAAAGAAAGCTTTTCTGTGACGTTTTGTTTCTAACCGGTCAGTAAGCAAAATGTCAAACAGACAGAGATAGCAACCTACCAAAACCGGCTAGTAAGTTATTGAAAATGGCCGACTGGTGTATACTTATTAAAAAGAATTAACCTTGCAGACATTCAATGCCGTAGATCATAAAGGACACGAATTTTATGAAGCTAACGAGATGTCTGCGTGCTAAATTCAGAATAAGCTAGTTTTCACCATCAATAAATTGAAAATCTATTTAATACATCAGTTAGAGCATTGGAAAATAATGGACATATATTTTTTTGTTTTTGTAAATCAATGAATATTGAGAAAGATAAAACGCATCAAAATGCACTAAAACTTATACCACGGCGTGACGTATTCAGAAATTTAAAAGCGTCGTATCTTTGTCAATTTTGGTTTACGTAACAAAACAAAAAATGTGGGTCAAATATTTTTTGATAATCTAAATGATGGACGGATGTACTGAATTAGATTTTTTCAGTACACAACCCTATTTAAAAAGTTCTAACCCTTTAAAGATCTTCTGGGGTCAGTATAATTACTGACCCCAGAAGATCTTACATCTCTCTCGATCGATCCTAGATCTTCTTGAAATGTGTTAATACACATTTTAATTAGTAACAGAATATAAGAAACATATTTTTGTTATTGTTACAGCAAAGAAGTTCAAAGTTTGCTTTTCCCTTCTTGATGCCAGATTCTTCAACTTCAGTCATAGAGCTGGAGACTACAAAGGTAGACAGGCTACCAATCACTGATATGTGGCTCGAAGATATTGGAGATTTAGAAGAATGTGTCGACATCGAAAATCTTGAATTGTGTTTTAGATGAGTCATTTTTTTTTTAAACGATTAATAATTTCTAACGTCAGTACTATCTCTGTATGGGAGGGTTGAAAAGATTTAATATTTTTTGATAACTTACTATGTCTATTAAATGAAATCAATTCAATGCTTGTTTATTTCAATCACACTTCCGTTAATATAAACTTATATTACTGTATAGTACTAATAATGTTGTAAAGTTTGTTAATAAAAATATAAAGGCTGTAAATAGACCTTTAGCGAAGCCAAAAAGAAAAAGGCACTTGTTCTCCCCGTCATTGCGATAATTTTTTTGTGTTATACTTTACCTGGGAACCTCCTAGTTACGGGTATATTGGAGTTCAAAGTTAATAATAATAATAATAATAAATATCGCTGGACATTACACACAGCGCCATCTAGCGCCACACTAAGCAACGCGGCTTGTGTCGTGGACACCAGATAGCTGATATACTACATAGATACTTTTTGTTTGTAAATACATACTTATTATACATATAAACATCCATGACTCTGAAACAAATGTCCATGCTCATCACACAAACATTTGCTCCGCCAGGATTCGAACCCGGTACCCAACGAACGTAAGGCAGCCTCACTACCGCTGCGCCATTTGGGTCGTCACGTTCCAACTTATTCACAAGATTTTTTTTTAATACCATCTTTTAAGGTCATTACTTTACTTTAAATACCTTCACAACCCGTTTACTATTCAATGTACTCATCAGCACGATGTTTTGAGAGCGTTACATTGAGTTTTACCGTAAAACGTGATTTTACACCCCAAAAAAAAAGTCGTTTCCCAGCAATAATTTTTGCGTAGAATTGGTTTGATGTACAGAATGCTTGGTTGACGGCTTCGTGAAGTGTCTGTTTACACCTTGTATAAGTTGGGATGTAAGAAAAACTTTGAAACTAAGTACTTATCCAGTTTCAAAAAAATCTTTTACTTAAGGAATGCAGAGTGGAAAGAAGACTGTTTTTCACACGGGATAAAGTCGCAAGTGGAAGCTTGTAGTAAAATTTTAATAACAAGTTACATGTTTCTCTCTTTTCATTCATTGATTGCCTATTGGCTAGCTATATGCGGGCCATCTTACCCAGAACATTTTATCAAGGAGCTCGACAAAACTTACCTTTTATTTAAAACTACATGGTTATTTTTTTTGAAGTAGTTAACTTTTTGAAACCTTTTCTTTGCAGTCCAAAAAGTGATAGCAGTTATGGTAAAGCAGTTAAAGTAATGACTATTTTGAACTGGAAATAATAACTCGGATGGTTACAGTCTGATTTATATACAGAGTAACTTTAATTTTGTAAGAATTCTACTAACAAAATTCTATTTTTGTTTTTAATTGTGATTGAAACCCGTTTACGTCCCGTCAATGTTATTTCCAAGCCAAGTGACATACGGTACTATTATAGATTTTCAAATGAATAATTATTTGTAAATGTACTTAATATTTTATTACTTAATGTTAAAAGGTGCATTCCATCTCTAATTCTATTGCATATTTGTAACAGCGCCATCTGTTATTCCGTAGGGCAACTATTTTGTCTTCAGATTGTTTCGTAGCGGAGCGGTGTTATCAAAACGTTGGCGTTTATAAGATGAATTGCTGGTAAGTACATATTTAGGACAATAGGTGGTGCTAGTTTAAAATACATTATATTTTATGTAAACAGTATAATAATACAACTTTACTCCTAAAACTTAACGTTTACCCTAACTGACCAACAACTAACTCAATTCATGGTTATATATTTTACAGTTGACAACTTACTCTTATTTTATTTGTACAGTTGACAGACTCTAGTCCAAAAAGTATAATAATAATAAGGGAGCAGAGAGGGCTTTCTTCTCCCCTCTTGTGCCATTTTGAAGCATCCGATTTGAAGCGCCATCTGGATTTCTTAACGAGAACTAAGGCTCCCTATAGAGCCTTAGTTCTCGTTAGGTAGCTATAGGTAGATCCTATCTACCTATAGCTACCTATAGAGTCTTATGTATGTATACCTTCTTACGTATAGTTCAATATTTGTTTACATAAAGGTGATCATTCAAATTTTCTTGTTTTTTTGCAAATAGCAGCTGTTTTGTTTATGTCGTATGTTGATCATAATGAAATTTGCGAATACATAACATAATAATGATACATTATAATACGAGCCATCATTCTATTCGCGAATTGCATTTTGATCAACTATACGATGTAAACACAGCTTCTATTTGCAAAAAACAAGAAAGAATTTCGCCGGCTACATTCATATTTGAATAGAATTGACACAGAGAATTTGTAAATAATTAAACATAAGATGGACTAAGATAAGATAAGATATATTTATTTGCATAAACATGTGTGCACATACAATAATAAAAAGTGCATGTAGAATGACATAAAATAAAGATTTGTTCAGACATGTTTGCCACATACTTGGCGTGCAAATGTTCTGAGTACTAATTAAAATAAAATTAAAAATATATTAAATGGCAAAATTAAAAAAATAATAACAAACATGATGAAAAAGAATAGCGTCGATTAATAAATGTCAAAATGTCAAAAGTAAAAAAATAAAAAATGATAATAAAAATAGTAAGCCCATAATAATAAATGTCAAAATATAGGTACACAATCATGTCAAATGCAGGTCGTTAATAAAATTATAATTTAATCTATAGTAGTAGAGTAAATGGTTCTGTCAAAAATTCATCAATATTATAGTAAGCTTTGTCAGTTAGAAATGATTTTAGTTGTTTCTTCAATTGTACGTTATTAAGCTCTCTCCAACTTTTAAGCAATTTATCATAAATAATGGGAGCCATGCAGAAAACACTTTTGCGCATAAGTGCAGTCCTACTCCTGTGCAAACACAACTGATATTGATCAGACTAACGGAACACATTCAAGCGTAAGCGCAAGTTGCGGCGGCCATGATATGATGTTGCCAGTTTATGTTACACAAAATGGATTTCCGAGACAAGGTTGTGGTACTTGTGGTATAATTGATAATACGAAACAGCCATGAAATATAAAAACGTGATAATTTTGATGAAAAATGTAACAATTATTCTTTAAAAAACTACTTTAAATTAAATTATAGAACTTAATTATTTGATTTTCATAATTGAACAGAGACATCTATCGTTAATTATGAAATATAGTACAAAGTTTATTGGTTAAGTAAAGTAGATGGCGACTCTTTCTTCACTAAAGTTGTGCATGTTCTAACTGTCTCCCCCCTGTTCTAGTCATCGCATAACAAACGACCATGTTTTCTTTTTTAAACGCCCCAAACACGTATTTCTTCCTGTCTCGTGGGTGCATTTACAAACAAACAGCCAGACCCGGAACAACTATCTGTAGGCCACACATAAGTTGTTTTACATTTTGTTCAAAACAGAAGAAAACGTAGGTACCTAAACATTTTTTCGTTCAAATTCCGAAATACATTTCACAAATGCAACTTTGTAACTGGTCCCGGGAAACGAAACTGTCACAGCCACGCGTGGGTTTAGCGTGAGTGCAGTAACAGGCAATTTTCATTCGAGAAAACTATCTGAATTACAAATATCATAAAAAAACTATACAAAACACCTTACCTACACCTACGGAACACCCAGAAAAGGTATTTGACTCGCACAGGAAACAATAAAACGAAACCAAATAAAAAAGACATAATTTAACTAAATTGTTCCTGTAGCAGGTCAAAAGATATTTCAGCATAATTTCATCATTTGCCTAGCCTTTTCCAAACAGTAATTTATACCTAGACATGGCCAACATCAATTAAGCTTAACCTGAAAAACATTTCACCTACTTAAATCACTAATCATCATCATCATCAGCCTATTAATGTTCCCACTGCTGGGACACAGGCCTTCTCTCTATGAGAGGGAATGGGCTATAATCCACCACGCGGGCCCAGTGCGGATTGGTAGATGTCACATGTCTTCGAATCTTTTGGTTCTAAGACATGCCGGTTTCCTCACGATGTTTTCCTTAACCGTTTTGAGAGCAGTGGTGATAAAATAAATTACACAAAGTAATGCGCCTGTCTGGGTGCGAACCCACGACTTACTGTTCGTAAGTCGGGGCCGCCACCACTGGGCCACCGCTGCTCTCAATCACTAATCAGTGTCACAATAACATGTAAATTGCGGTTTCATTAGAACTGCATTAATTACACCAGACCGCAGTTGCATTTAAATTCAAAATTATTACATAATTCCATTAGATTTCAAACAAGACCGCAATTTGATAAAAGAGATAAATATTTGCTACAAACTAAAATACAATAGGTAAAAATAACATTAAAAAAATATTTGAAAAAGCTTCTTGCGGTAGAAACACTGCATGCCTAGTGCAAGAAGTCTTTTGCAATGACTTCTGTATATTTGGGATCCTGCCGTTTTGCCAAAATAATTTACACAAAATTTCAGTATCCAAACAAATTTTAGCAATCTTTTTTTACACCAATGCAATATTTGGAACAATTTTAGTACGCACATTTTCATTTGGTAAACTTTTACTCGGCAGAATATTACTAAGTATAATGTCATTAAAGTATTTGTTCTTTAATCAAATGATATAATACAGCAAACAATGTTTAGACATTTAGTCAAATAATTTGTTATGACAAAAATTTAAAGATAAAAATAAGATTTTTTTATGAAACTTTAGTTAGGTTAGGTTAGGTTACGTTACCACATAACAAAACACTGCAATTTAATCTGTATATTCTGTGCAACTGACATAAAGATGCATTTTTTTATCATTGACTACGCTATAATTGACTGAATAGAAATAGTAAACTGAAAACTGACGATACTAAATATTTGGCTTATTTAATTTTGCATAAAATATGTTATTCCAACTGAAATATTATTACGACCACATTAAAATTGGTAAAAGTACTAGTTGGTAAGCAAGTTATTGTTTACGAGTAAACATTCACTTACCAAACATTTGGTTTGCGTTACAAATATTTGTGAAGAGTATGGTAAGTAATAATTTGACAAAAGAAATTATGCAGAATTGTTTGGGAAGTCATAATTTAATTTTTTTTTTTTGATGAAACAATGTTAACCCTGTCCTGTATACTTATAAAAACCTCTTAATTATTTATTTTTAGGATGAACTATATTAACTTGAACTTCGGTACCCCAAATATACCCATTGTACGTGGAGTTGCGGACACCAGCCAGTTATACAATACAATGGACTAGAGATTTTCGGCCGCACCTTGGCTGGCGTTATATTCGATTTACAGCAGACTGTTAATTTGTTATTTTAAGTCAGAGTCTGTACATTTTTCATCCAAATCTGTCAAGGCGTTTCAGAACAAGGAGTAACAATCTTACATTCTCACGGTTAATCAAACTTTCGGATGTACAAGAATGGTGAGTTTTTTCATGTTCTTTCTTATGATATAGGTACCTATAGGTACTTTTTTCCAATAATTGCCTCGTTGATGTAGTGGTTGCAAGTGCAACTGCTAAGCATGAGTTTCTGGGTTCGATTCCCAGGTTGGCAAGTGCTATAAGTTTTTCCCTTATGAGGTTCTCAGTAGCAGCCACGGAGTTTGGATTTGTGCCCGGTTGATGGCAATAAGCTCGCCCCGTATTACATGGGACTAAAAAAATAACTGGCCATGGTGATTAAGGTACACCTCTGCCTAACGATTCGGGAATTAAAGCGAAATTGAAAAATCATCTCGAAGAAAACACAGCTAAAAGAGAAAGATATAATTCCTTCCACCGTCGACTTTAAGGGTAAAACCAAGGATTACACCATTGTCGCCAACACGTCATGTGGAAAATTGCACTTTCACTGTTCCCTGTTCACTGTGCCCGGCTTCGACCAAATCGAAATGATTTTTTTTTGTATTTCATGTTCCAAGGTGAGTTGTGCCATCATTTTCGGTTTATGTTTGAAAATAATAAAATGCAAAGTAAGTATAACTTACTTAAGTTAAAAAAGGAGTTCTTTAAACATGGAGAGAAAGTGACTTCTTAAAAGATTTAAACCCCGTGCTTCTAATAAACTCTCTTAATATTTAAACCAACAATCAAATTGAGAGAAGGTTGCTATTATAAATTCTATTAAAAAGTTAAATTTTGGAGTAGACAGTTATTATGCTAAAGATTTTCTCTAACTTTGTAATAAAAATACTTTTAGTTTGGATGTTTTCTTTATGGTCTGTTCACAATGCCTTTTTATGTGCCAGTTTTGCGCTCTGAAGCCCTAAATTGCGCTTGCAGGAAACGCGCAAACTAAGCGCACAACAATGGAACGCGGGTATTCAAACGTTGAGTGCATTAGCCCCTTTGTTGGTAGTAATATGAACTTTCTTACATCTGGGGCTGCTGGTTGGATAATTTTTATCTTATATATAACTGCGCCTCCAAGTGTTAGCGCAAACAGTGGTGATCTGGGTGAGCTTAACACAGGAACGTGGAGATTAGCAAAGAAAGAGGTCTATACGCAGATAATTCAATTCAATTGAAAATAATATATTATCTCTTCATAAACAGGACAAATTATGTATAGAACTTAAAATTACGATAGATAAGTTTGTGAGAGACTGGTGTCTGCACTAGGAAAACCTGTATAGCAGATCACCAGGAACAACCAGGAACTATCTCAGCTGAACAATTCTTAAATTTAAATAATATTGCTCACATTTTTGTGTTTTTACCTTAACAATAAAATGTGAAAACATGGCTGTAAACAAAACAAAATGTTAACTGAACCACCTAACCACAGAACAGTCAAATACCTAACTAGCAACAAAAACGGCACAATTACCTACATTAAATGAAAGTGTACAAACTAAATGAACGCATACAAATACAAATTCACAGAATATGATTACCAAATGGACCAAGAACCACTCGGGACATCCTAAAATTACTGGAGCGTTAGAATGCACACATCCGCTTACGGAAACTGCAAGTGCAATTTGCAATATTACAGGAATTCCTACCAAGGGCATCAAGTTACTTAGCAAAGTCCATTCTGAACAATTGATCCTAAGTTAGTCTTAGTTTTCCTGATCATTTGTTTTAAAGGCCTGCGTTACGGGTTGTTACCATCTTCAAACAGGTTGATATCGTCTTTCTACCCTCACTTTGCTGATAAAATGAAAATGCATTGTAATCTGGTTAGAGCTCTTTTGTAGCTTGCCTAAGTAGATTAGAAACTGTCCCTATATTTATTGTTATCGCCGTGGCTTATTGTGTTTGGTATAACTGCCTCGTTCGGCTAGTGGTTGCAAAGCGCATAGACTCCCAAGTCTGGTAAAGTGGTATTGGGGTTAGGTATTTCTCAGTAATAAACTCAGGGACCGAAAGTCTGACAGCCAGTCTTGCCAAGGGGTATCATCATCATCATCATTCATCATTTCAGCCGAAAGACGTCCACTGCTGGACATAGGCCTCCCCCAAGTGTCGTCACATTGACCGGTCCCGTGCGACTCGCTTTACCAGGTCATCGGTCCACCTAGTGGGAGGCCTTCCAAAGCAACGTCTACCGGTTCACGGTCGCGCGGTCTTTCGGCCCCATCGGCCATCCGTTTTGCGAGCAATGTGCCCTGCCCACTGCCACTTAAGTTTGGCAATTCTTCCCATCCGCAAGAGAACCAAGGTTACTGAACCTTGGTTCTCTTGCGGATGTCTTCATTTCTGATTCGATCGCGCAAGGAAACTCCAAACATACCCATTGCCTTGCCCATTGCTATTGTTCTCCATTGCCTTTTGGGTGACTTTATGCATTCTGATGAGGCCCATTGTGAGCGACCACGTTTCGGTCCCGTATGTAATCACTGGCACCACCCACACACTGGTCATAGACTTTCGTCTTGAGACCTTGAGACACTGAGGTAAGTTGGATGAGAAGATACCGCGCAACTTCTCGAACGCTGCCCCGCCGAGTCGGATTCGACGATTGACCTCTTTCTCGAAGTTAGACCTTCCTAACTGGACCGGTTGTCCCAGGTACACATAATCGTCCAGTCGTCTTCAAGGTCTAATCGTCTCCAAGGGGTCTCGTATTACCTAATTAAAGGGTTGCGGAGTTCAGATAGACAGTCGCTCCATGTCATCATTACCATTCTCTTGCTCTTATCCCAATTCATTTTGGGGTTGGCGTAGCATGTCTTCTTCTTCTATACTTCTTTATAACCCGTCATCTCATCAGATTGCCTGATGTAAAATACTGGTATTCAGCTGCATCCGGTTAGACTGGAAGCCGGCCCCAACATAGTTTGGGAAGAAGGCTAGGCAGATGATAATTAAACCTACATATGTAGATAGTCTGATAGACGGACAGCTACAACAAAGGCACCTAAATTCAAAATTCAAAGAGCGTTTGGCCAAAAATGATAATGAGTATTCAATCAATAATGGGTTTTTGAAAACCTTGAACACTACAATACAAGTTTTGTAAGACTAATTACTCAAAGTTTGATGAAAATACAGTTATAGTAGGGTTCGGCCACTGTTGTCTAGACAACTTAGGTGATTGCCTGAGGTGCGATGTCAGAAGTCCTCCACGTGTGTCTGGCGGTTGCTGGTCCCTCTCGATACGTCTGGAGGGAAGAGCAGCTGCTGGGCCGGTGCACCCTGGGCGCGGCAGTATCCTTCTCCGGGGAATGAGAGGAAATGAGAATTTCCTTTTATCCCTCGGGGAGTGTTACTGCCGCGGCTAATTATTCTGACATGGGTGGGGTCCTGCCAGGACCACCGGTGCGTTCCTCTGCGTGACCCTCTGTACAGCAGAGGGCATAGCAGAGGAGTGCGGGCGGGCTCGGTGTGCACTCACCCTGCCTCCGAGCAGACAGAGTAGGATGCGTCCTTCTTTGTCACCGTCAGTCTCGTAATCCCATTGTCGAAGTGCTGTGGTTCACGTCTCGCGGCTTCGATAGGGACCGAGGGTCTTGGCTTAACCGCCCGGACTGCGAGGTAGAAAACCTCTATAAAAAGTTACCCCGAATCCCAAGCGGCGGCGCACCGCGAGGGGATGTATGGCTGACGGGTGTTCCCATGGAACGAATCAGTCGCTAGTGCTCACTCTCGCCAGGGTACCTGCAGACCCCCTGGCGAGTAATAAATGCTAAAATCTGCTTATCTTGGGTATAGGGGTCTCTGCCCAGATTGACGTTTATTTCCCCCATACTCGTGGGTTGGATATGGATGATTTAACCAAAGCAAAAACTAACACCGCCGGCAACGGCAAAACAGAGGAGAGGAGGGATGCGGGGTCGGAGTCCGACGCCGCATCCAGCGATGTGAGTGCGGGAGGCTCGGAGAGCTCCCGCTGCGTGAGGGCCGGTACTGCAGCGGAGAACGGTAAGTTCTTCCGCAAGCGGTCTAGGAAGGATGGCGACTAAGTCTCGTCATCCGAGGGAGAGATGGCCTCGGCCCGTAAGATCCCCACTAGCAAGCGCGGTGGGATCCGAGGCAAGAGGCCTGTTAACTCCGAGAGGTCGGCGAGACCAGCCGAGGAGGGGCGCCACCCGGGCACGAATGCTCACGGGTCTGGCGACAAGGCGGATGCACCTGGCGGCTTCGAGGTGGAGCGTAAGGCCAGGTTTGCAAAGGAGGTGGAAGCCGCGATAAGGGGCGTGGCCTTGAAGATAAAGACATCGTCTAAACTCAAGGCCATACCCGCGGCTTCCGCCTCCATCATGGCGGCAGCGGAGGCCAACTTTGCGGGGCCTTCCCCTCCTCCTCCGATAGGTGGAGAGGAGGTGGCCAAACTGCAGGCGGAGTTGGCCCGCCTGACGGCTGCGATGGAGCCTCTCCAAAGGGAGAACGCCAAGCTCCACGCAGACCTGGCCAGTCTGCGTGAGGCTGGCACCCGCGTGGCGCCTCCAAATGGGGGCCACCAGCAGCAGCGACAAGCCGAGCCGGTGCCGGTTGAAAATCAGGTTCTGAACCTGGTGCGGCGGGAGCTGGCTTCCTTCCAGGCGCGGTTTTCCGTCCTGGAGGGAATTGTTCTGCGCCCCGCCCTGGGTTCAAACAAGACTGCCGCGGGCCCGAGCACGATGCCGACCACTGTGTCATACGCGGCTGCTGTGGCTGCCGCGCCCGGACCTGGGCCGTCGAGTCGGTCCTCCGGTAGGGCAATGGCGCCCTCCCCTGGAAAGCCGGCTCCGGCGACACCGGCGCCGGCTAAGAAGGCGTCCAGGAGGAGGAAGGGCAAGGCAGCCCCACAGGCGGTGACTGTGCCGGTGACAGTGCTAGCGGCGAGTGGGCCAGCACCTGCGGCACAGCAGCTGCCGCCGCCGCCACCGCCCCCCCAGCTCCCTACACCTCCCGCGGCTGAAGCCGGGTGGCAGGTGGTCGGCGAGAAGAGGAAGGGGCGAAAGGCGGCCAAAAAGGCCAGAAGTGAGGAGCGGCAACGGCAGCACAGAGCGAGAAAGATCGCGGCTAGGCTCCGCGCCCCGAAGACCACAGCTGTAGTGATTACACTACAGCCGGAAGCGGAACAAAGGGGCGTGTCCTACCGCGACCTGCTGGCAAAAGCTAAGGAGACGGTGGATCTCCGGGAGCTTGGGATCACCGGGGGCCTCCGGCTTAAAGTTACCGCGACGGGAGCTCGGTTGTTAGAGATCCCCGGTGAAACCAGTGGCTCGTCCGCTGACGCTCTGGCTGAAAAGCTCAGAGCGTCGATAAACGCGGACGAGGCCCGAGTGTCCAGGCCCGTCAGATGCGCAGACCTGCGCGTCCTGGGTCTGGACGACTCAGTGACCGAAGAGGAGGTGGTGGCCGCCGTTGCCAGGTCCGGAGGGTGCCCTGCCGATCAGGTCAGGGCAGGCGCCCTTCGTCCGGACTCCACGGGCATGCGAACCGTTACGGTAAGCTGGCCTGTGACGGCGGCCAAGTCAATTGTGGAGGGCCGTAGGCTACTGGTGGGCTGGGTGTCAGCGCAGGTGAAGCTGCTGGAGCCCAGACCTCTGAGGTGCTACCGCTGCCATGTGGGACACCATGTGTCAGTGCAATGCGCCTCGGAGGTCGACCGCAGCGGCCTCTGCTTCCGTTGCAGTCAGCCCGGTCACACATCCGCGACTTGCTGCGCCACGCCGCACTGCGCTGCATGCGCGGCGTCTGGCAAGCCGGCTGATCACCGGGCTGGCAGCAAGGCCTGCGCTGCACCCGCCAAGGCCAGGGCCAGAGGCAGGGGAGGGCCCTCCACCGCCACCACCACCGTCACCGTCGCCACCGCCGCAACCGCAACCGCTGCCGCTGCCGCTGTCGCCGCCACCGCCGTCGCAACAGTCGCACCTGCAGAGGGGCCCTTGGCCCGAGTGGAGGAAGCGGTAGTGGAATGCCAATAACGGCTCCATTACGTTTCCTCCAAGCGAATATTAACCACTGCGCCTGCGCTCAGGAAATGTTGCTCCAGAGCATGGCGCAGTGGTCGATAAACATCGCTGTGGTCACTGAGCCGTATTTCGTCCAGCCCAGGGATGACTGGGTGGCGGACCTTAGCGGCTCAGTGACCATAGTGTCGTCGGCCGCCGCCGGTACCCCGACCCTTGAAGGTGTCAGGAGGGGTCGGGGTTGCGTAGCAGCACGGTTCGGGGAGATCGTAGTGGTGGGAGTCTACTTCTCCCCGAACCGAACTCTCGACGAGTTCCACAACTCTCTCGCAGAGTTGAGTGTTGTCGTCGGAAACCATTCCCTCCCCGTGCTTGTCCTCGGGGACTTCAATGCCAAGAACTTGGCTTGGGGTTCTCGTTGTACAGACGTGCGGGGAAGGATGGTGGAGGACTGGGCTCTGGAGAAGGGCCTGGTCGTCCTAAATCGGGGTTCTGTTCCCACGTGTGTGCGGATGCGGGGCGAGTCGGTGGTGGACATTTCGTTCGCTAGCCCCGCTCTGTCGCCGCGTGTCATTGACTGGCGTGTCATGGAGGGGGTGGAGACCTATTCCGACCACCGGTACATCCGGTTTGACGTCTCCACCCAGACCTCAAGCGCGCTGGTCCAACAGGCCCCGAGTGGTCCACGTTGGGCGCTGAAGCAGCTGGACCGGGAGCTCCTCCTGGAAGCCTCGATCGTGCAGGCCTGGGTGACATCACCAGACAGGTCTGCCGACATTAACAATGAGGCAGGGTGGTTCCAGGAGGCCATGTCCGAAATATGCGACGTGGCAATGCCCCGAGTCCGGCCAGGAAGCGCCCGACGTCAGGTGTACTGGTGGTCGCGAGAGCTGACGTCTCTGCGCGAGGCGTGCGTGGCTGCGCGACACCTGTACGCCAGGCATCGCAGGCTCCGCATTCGTCCACCGAATGCGGCAGCCATCGAGGCGGAGCTTTATGAGGGGTACAGAGCGGCGAAGACCGCCCTCCGCGAGGCTGTCCTGCGGGCCTGGCCCGCGAGGAGATGCTGGGGACTCTCGACAGAGATCCGTGGAGGCGCCCTTATAAGATGGTGCGGGATAAACTCCGCACCTGGGCCCCCCCACTGATGCAGAGTCTCCGGCCTGAGCTCGTGGAGGACGTGGTGAGCACTCTGTTCCCCACGTGGGGAGAACATCCCCCCCCGCCTATGGCTCCGCCACCTGCGGTGCTGGAAGCGGACCACCAGGATGACGACGACGACACTCCGGAAGTGACTGGGGTAGACCTGACAGTGGCGGTACGCAGGCTCAGTGCCAAAAATACCGCCCCGGGACCCGACGGCTTGCCTGGCAAAGCCTGGGTCCTGGCCTCCGAGGCTCTGGGGCCCCGACTGGAGGGGCTCTTAAGCACATGCTTGGAGAGGGGCCAGTTCCCACTTCGTTGGAAGACGGGGAAGCTGGTCCTCATTCGGAAGCTGGGGTGCCCTGCGGACTCTCCGTCCGCATACCGGCCCATAGTGTTGCTCGACGAGGTGGGCAAGCTCTTTGAAAGAGTCATTGCAAACCGCCTCGCCGAGCACCTTGCGGGGACGGGGCCGGATCTTGCGGAACACCAGTTTGGTTTCCGCAAGGGGCGCTCTACGGTGGACGCCATCATGCGCGTGAGAGCCCTCACGACGGGGGATGCAGTGTCCCGGGGTGGGGTTGTCTTGGCGGTGTCTCTAGACATCGCCAATGCCTTCAACTCCATGCCCTGGAGCTGCATTAGGGAGGCACTCCGGTATCACCGGGTGCCGACCTACCTACGTCGTGTGGTCGGGGACTACCTGACGGATAGAGCCGTCATCTACCCCGGTCGCAGCGGAGAATGGAACCGGCGAGAGATGTCGTGCGGTGTTCCGCAGGGATCGGTCCTAGGGCCGTCCTTGTGGAACATAGGGTACGACTGGGTGCTGCGCGCCGACCTCCCTAGCGGCGTCAGCGTGGTCTGCTATGCAGACGACACGCTGGTGCTGGCACAGGAGGGGTCGCACGAGGCGGCGGCCGAAATCATGACACGCGGGGTTGCGATAGTCGTTGAGAGGATCCGGCAACTGGGTCTCGAGGTGGCATTGCACAAGTCCGAGGCCATGTGCTTTCATGGGCCTCGGAATGCGCCACCTCCGGGATCCTTACTCACGGTAGAAGGGGTATCCATCGGTGTCGAGTCGACTTTGAAGTACCTAGGACTCGTCCTCGACAGCCGGTGGAACTTCGTGGAGCACTTCCGCCGTTTGGCCCCCAAACTGGAACGGACTGGGGCTGCCTTCAGGCGGCTCCTGCCCAACCTGGGGGGGCCGAACGCCTCCTGCCGGAGGCTCTACGCGGGAGTCGTGCGGTCCATGGCCCTTTACGGGGCCCCGGTGTGGGCGCGTTCCTTAAGGCTGCGTGCAGCCCACTATCTGAACGCGCCCCAAAAGGTGGTAGCCGTAAGGCTGGCCCGTGGGTACCGCACGATCTCCCGCGAGGCGGCGTGCCTCCTTGCCGGATTGCCGCCATGGGATCTGGAGGCGATAGTCCTCGCGCGCCTGCATGAATGGCGCGCGGAGGCGCTTCGCCGGGGGCAAACTCCGCTGCCGCGACAAATTGTCGTTTAGCGGACAGACTTCCGGCGGGATCTCATGGCGACATGGAGAGAGCGACTGTCGCAACCCCGTGCAGGGCACGCCACGATAGTGGCGATAAGTCCCCTCTTTGAGGAGTGGCTGGAGAGACGCCACGGCGTCCTCACCTTCCGCCTGACGCAGGTCCTTACCGGACACGGTGTTTTCGGGAGGTTCCTGCACCGAATCGGGCGGGAGGAAACACCCGGGTGTTTCCACTGCGAGGATCGACCGGAGGACACGGTGGAGCACACGGTGGAGGTGTGCCCCGCGTGGGCGGAGCACCGCCGTGTCCTCGAAGCGGCGATTGGCGGCGGCGACCTCTCGCGTCCGGCCCTGGTGCAAGCCATGGTCCGGAGCGAAACGGAATGGGACGCCGTCACCTCCTTCTGCGAAGCAGTAATGCTAGAGAAGGAGGTGGCGGAACGTGAGAGGGAGAGAACCTCACAGCGTCCCGGCCGCCGCGGGAGACGTCCCGGGCGTCGGGGGCCACCATGTGGCCCCCGGCCACCGTAGGCGCGGGCCTGTGGACGGTGGGCTATGGGCTAGCTCGCCGTCCGTCCGTCTCATGACGACAGGCCGTGTCGACGGCGCGTTCGTGTTCCACGCGCGCCTCAAAGAGAGTCAGCAAAAAGGAAGGGGTCCGCAAGGACCGATGCCTGCCGGGGTTGCGGGACTGTTCGAAAGAGATACCGTGGCCCCGGAACACAAAGGGCGATGAAGGAACATGGATGGGTTTTAGTCAGTAAAAGTCTGACACTCCCTCCTTCCGCCCAGAGCGGGAGAAGTCATTTGATGATTTCCCATCCGAAAAAAAAAAAAAAAAAAAATGTGATTGCCTGAAATTCATATTGTCGTGGTTGTGAACTTTTAGGACTGTTTCTTGAAACAGTAAGCAAGAGCTTGTGCAAGCTTCTTGGTCTTGACCAATTAAACGCATAATACGAAACTTGGTTTACGCATTTAATGTTTATAGATAAACCTAGTTTTCTTCATTTAATTATAATAAAAGCTTGTTTTAATATAAATAAAAAAAGTTAAATTTTATTTTTATTTGCTCAAGTTCATACCTCTCTAATTTCTAAAACAAAACCATGAGTATTTTTAAAGAAATTACAACGCACGAAACAACTCATAATTAAAAAAGAACAAAGCCCATTTTGACCTCAACACGACTAACTAAAAAAGAGAAATTTAATTTCAGAATCAAAGTGCATGATAGCCCCATTATTATATTTGTCTGTAGCTGTAAGTGAACAAAACATTTACAAAGGTAAGCTCATGTTATAAATATTAATGTGGATGGAACTGTAGGAAATCCTTTGTACCCCTACATGATGTTGGGAATAGGACGCATGAATACGAAATCATGTCAACTGACATTACTGAAACATGGGTGAACGTTACAGAAGCACGTCGGTTTCGGTCCTGCTAAAAATTTGTAAAATGATTCTTCAAAAGTTAAAACATGCATAATTATTCAAGCCTTTTTCCCATGGGGGTAGGCAGAAACCACAGAACCACCTGTTACTATCCTTACATACTCCTTTTGCCAGTACTAAGCACATGACCTTTCTGAAGAACCTCACCAACAACGTCAGTTGTAGGGTTATTAAATGAAACTCTTGATGAACACCACAAGAAAAAAAAAAGCTTTACTTTCTTTCCGTTCTTACATCGAGCCAGTCGACCCCTAATATCAAATACCTAGGTAGTCTACGCATGATCAGTACAGGTGCCTCCACTAAAGTACTACACAAGGCCCACTAAAGTACTACTAAATAAGGCTTAGTGTGTTAATTTTTACAACTAATTATAATTTAAAAAAAAATATATGTAAATAATTATGCTCTTAAAGTTAATGGATTTTGTAATCTAATTAAATAATCTTCACGCGACACGCGACGTTTCAACCAGATGACGAAAAGCAACAACTTAGGGAACCAATCCTAAGCTTTTAGCGTTGTTCGTAGATTACTTATTCGTAGTTATTGATTCTCATGCGTAGGACTGACATCATAGTGGAATCCTGCCGGGGTTGTGGGACTGTTCGAAAGAGATACCGTGGCCCCGGAACATAAAGGGCGATAAAGGAACATGGGTAAGTTTTAGTCAGTAAAAGTCTGACACTCCCTCCTGCTCCGCCTAGAGCGGGAGGAGTCTTTCGAAGATTTCTCATCCGATATAATTGCGTTGTGCATCAAACCTTGATAGGGGTCATCAGATGGATCGATCGAGGAATCTTTTAAATGATAAGCAGGATATTAATACATTACGAATAGGCATGACGACAGTATCAAAAAATTGCAAATTTATTTAGTCCGTCAGTTAGAGTATTGGAAATTAATGGACACGTATTTTTTGTTTTTTTAAATCAATGAATATTGACAAAGATAAAACGCATCAAAACTCGGGAGTGGGGGCTCGTGACGTCAGAACTAGGTTAAAATTATACCTAGGCGAGACGTATTGAGAATTTTAAAAGCGTCATATCTACGTTAATTTTGGTTTACGTAACAAAAGAAAAAACACGGGTCAAATATTTTTTGATAATTTAACTGATCGACTAATTGGTTTTTTTTTGGTCATCTCGCCTATTGTTGCGATTTTGTTTGTTGACATTATGACATCAATGATTCAACACCATCGGGGTATCAGTAGAGGGCGAAATAGCCTTCTGTCTCTGGATTAAAACCAAAAGCAAAATGAAAAGAATCGATAAGAATAATGAACACAAATCAGGAACAGAAGATAAAAAGAAACAGCCAACTAAAATTCACGAGATAAATACGTTTACCTATCAGGATAAATAAAATTACAAAATGTTCAACCAAGACGTATCAGAGCTGGACAACACAATGTAGGTAGATTAAGCACGCTGAACATCTCACTCCATAAAATTTAAATATCCCATAGTATTATCCAAACAGCATAACACAGTCGTTCAAATCGTGTCTCATAGGCCAATGACAAGACGAATTCGCCAGGGATGTCAGACATTTTCTGTAAAATCTAATTTCGAAAAATAACAACGCCAATCAGAAAAATAAATTTAAAGCAAGGTTTACTTGCTAATTTTTAAAACGAAAAAAGATCTTATGTAGCGTAATGGTCTTATGTGCGAATTTACAGTGTATTACATTCTAGGGCGTCCCCTCCCGGCGTTAAAAATTAACCATACAATCCTTGTTCCAGGATTATTTTTCCATAATTTCAGAGTATAGGCATCTGCCCCAGGTTCTGACTGGTGCTATTATCTAATGATATATTTTTATACTATAGTGTCTGCAGGTTTATTCTGAAATAAGTTCAACCAATTTTCTTATAACTTTGAAGAGTCTGTCCACCCACACTCACAGAGTATCTAACCACGCAACAAAAAACAAAATATCGTTTCATTATAATCTTTCAACGTCAGTTAATACACCATTTTACCGCTCCGTAAAACTTAATCCCTAATAGACCCTCAGCCAATAGCTCGTCGTTACTCACAGTTCATTTAAGGGGAACGTTAAAAACAAGTCTAGGAAACGCTTTATCTGGGACGCCAGAAAGCATTAAGTGCACCTCTTTTATGACTTGAGACTTCAAGTCTCGCAAGCTATAGTATATTTTTCAGAAGAGAACGACAACTTAAATACCAGCTATGAGATCAGTTTACGGATGAGGACGTTTGTCTTTGGAGATACTTCGTCAAAACATCGCATGCTTATGTCACGTCTTATTAAGGTGCGAAGTTCATTGCTCGATTTGATGCCAAACTACCAAATCTGACCTATTTTAAAATAAAATTGATTCCTAAGTTTTTATTACAGCGTAGTCATTAGTTTTGACAGGTTCTAAACGCAAATCTTTCTTTTAAAGAAAATTACTTGATGACCTATGAACATAAATTAAAAAAAAAAGGAAAAACATTTTTGAGTTTTAATTTACATCGAAGGTATTTTGTACTCATAAACAACAATAAAACAATCCTAATAGCACTTAAGGGCCAACAAAATCCTCGAAGGACATAAATCACAAAAAAAAACCTCTAACAAACAGAACATGCATCTTTATAAACGCAAAACAATGAAGGCAAACATTGTTAATTAATGTACGAGGGTCTTAATCCATTCGGACCAGACGATACCATTTTCTTCAAATCGCCAGGCGAGAAAATACGAACACAAAGATCTAAGACGGTTCCCACTTAAGGAAATTGCCCGTAATAAGACAATCGGCAAAAAAGAAATCTGCTATTACTAAGACGACGAGAATGATGGCCGCCAATGCAGACCTGCTTCTTTTTTTTTTAAGAATAAAAAGAAATGGAAACTCGACTGAAGTTTGCTGTAAATAAGTTGAAGGTTGAAAATTGTTTCTTAGACTCAACATGTAATGGTGGTTTTTGATACTTAATATACTAATATAATTAAATGCTTTAATTTTGGTTCGCTCGCTAAAATAGGTGTTTGTGAAAAGATCCATGAATTCTACTATTTGTTGAGCGATTACACTAAAATATTTCCAAGTAGCAGCGGATCTTCAATAGTACCAAGTCCAATCCAAGAACAGATTTAATATGTCAGAACCTAAATTGAAAATAATTACATAAGATCAATCGCAGGACCAAATTGGTCGATACGCCGATCGTGAACTCAGTTATGACGTAATTTACAAAGACAACTAATTCGGCTCGGAAAGCTTTGACTGATTGTGGTACTCAATATTGCGAAAAAGCCTGGCTCTAGAGATAAAACGTGAGCCATTTGTTCATAACCTTAGGACGTTTGGACAAATCGCACTTGAGACTCGACTTAAAAATTGGTAAGAAAGAAATTCTTTTACCTTTTCATGTGGTCGAACGCGACATGGTCTCAGTGATACCCTTATTTTAGACTAGTTTTTGACCGTAACTTACCCCACGTGAAGTTTCTGATTTCATTATCTCTAGATTCGTAATAGGTAGGCAGTCACAGAATATGTTACGTTTCTTTTGCCGCTATAACAACAAAAGGGGTTTCCTACTATGGCTACTATATGATGTTACGGAACCCTTCATGCGCGAGTCCGACTCGCACTTGGCCTGTTTATTTGTTTATTATGGCTTATTTTGCTTTACATATTTAATAGCTTACGATGGAAAGTTTGACCACCAGACTAAGGGGTATGGTATGAAACATATTCAATGGCATTATCATTAACACTTAAAAACGGGATATGTACCATAATTTATTGTTTGTTTTGAGTTCCCGATATTTCGACGCTGTTACAAGCACCATGGTCACGGATAAACTGAAGATGTTGCGGGCGGCAATAGCCTGTTTACTGTTTTAATGATAATGTTAGTTACGATGTCAGTTTAAAAACTTATATTCAATGGCATTCGGCAAAAGTGCAGCTAAAAAGCTTCAAATCAATGAAAAAAAAGAATGAAATCATTAAAAGAAATGAAAGAAGAATTAAACCATCAAAGAATGAATTTTGACTTTACCTCTGTATATCAAAAGATTTCCCTGCTTATAGTAATTAAAAAAAAAGCGAGCCCTGACTTTATTTGAATTACGATAAACAGTTAAAATTGTTAGGATATTTAAACCAAATACAGATAAAATAATAAAAGCAGGAACATAAAAACGTAGGAGATAAAAAATAACGAGGTCCTACGGTCGAGAACCTACTGTAACAATTTTCGACAGGTACAAAAACAACTTTATGGTTGGGATACTTTAAATGTTAACTAGTAAAGATAAAAATTATAATATATTATTATAGGCAGGGTTTATAACTGTGTAGTATTTATGCAAACATTATTCATTCGGTCTACCTACCCTTGACCAAAGGGCTTGTAAAGGGGCTGAAAAGGTCGGAGATAGGCAAAATAAAATAAACAATAATATAAACCACGATATAATCTGTGAATTTTAATTAATGTTTTTTTACTCCTTATTTCAGCTAAAATTATAGATTGTAGGTATCGAATTATCTGGGTAAGGGGTATTCATCTGGAAACAACGCCTGGCAGTGCTGGCTTTTTCACAAGTAGCTGAAAATGTAAGTGGAAACGCAGACACGCGACGTTTTTAGAAGAACATACTGACATTATTGGTAATGCTGCGTGCGTGAAGGAACTGATGAACGAACGAAACAAATGAATATGAACGTGGACGAAGCAAATGAAGTATTGAGGTCGTAACAGATGATAGTCTACGGTTTCTAACCCTATAACAAAGAGGCGCGAGGTTATACACCGTTAATTTTTGGTCGTTCCGGAACCGAAAGCCATAAACTCGAAAAAATAAATTTATATTAAATTAGTTTTTTTTTTTGTTATTAAAAAAAAAACAGTCCCAATCGCTCCGAGTTGATGATCGAGTTAATGGCTTTCGGTTAAAAATAAGCGTGTATATGTGTAGCTGAAAAAGCATTGAATCGAAAGTTTAAAAGGGTAGTTGATATAATCAGTATACTGATAGCTTTTTAAGTTGTAAGCACTTGAGGTTGGAACAAAGTGTAATCCTCGCTCTAAATAAATTCAATTTGATTTCGTCATCCAAGTTGTCACCAAATATAGTTTTACCAAGACAATTGAAACAGGATTATCTCTATCACAAAGACGTTTGACATCATAAAAGGGGTTAAACCCTCCATTTTCCTCGCAACGACGTCACTTTCGAATTCTGACGTCACTTGACGTTGAGGAAAGTTGGACAATAGAAATAAAATTGAACAATAAGACCCTTGTGAGGGTTAATAAAGAGATTAAGACACCTGTTGTTTGGGCAGTTATTTTGGTACGTGATACGACTGAACTGTGGCGGTAAGCAATTTAAGTTTAAAAAGCTTAGTTTACGGAAATGTGACCTTTATTGATGTCTTTAGATGTGTGGTTGGGAAAAAACTCGAATGTATAATTTTCTTGTTATTGGCTTCTGCTGTAAAGGATAATTGGAGAATATTTTCCGACTATAGAGTCAGAAAATGCATAGGCACACAAGATATACGGGACATTATAGGGAACATAAGAAAAAGGGAACGTCGTCGAATAATTGACGAGAAGAAGCACAACATCGAGAAAATCGGAAAGAGCCGAGGAGTGGGAAAGTTCAAGCAAACCAAATAACTTACAAGCAAAAGTGTGTATTTTATAAAATCTTAAAGAGTATAGACGTGATATTTTGCTTACTAAAATTAATAGCCAAAACTCCTACCAACTTAATATCAAAGGTACGAGTATCAAAACTTTTTACTCGATATTGCAAAATACGGTAAAAGTCGGTGGGGCCAGACGCACGTCATATGCATCGTTAAAAGTTGCAAGTTTTCCCTTAGCCTGCAAGTTTTCACGGGCTAGGAACGAGTCGGTTAACATGTACATAGTTACTTGTACGAAATAAAATATTTACGGTCGTGTAGGAGTTCTTTGAAAGCTAGGTATTTCATTGGAAGTCAAAGGTTTGTGCATAGTTTGTGAATTATTTGAATAACGTAATGCGATGCTTACGTTTCCTTTTTGTATGTTAGCCCATAATATTCCACAGTTGCAACATTTCAGGCCAGTACATTCACAACACAGTTATATCAGCCTCATAAAATCTACACCGACTACAACGTATTTAAACTTAAAACAATCCGATAGAAATATTAAAACAAAACATGTGAATTTCAATTGCCACAAATCCGTTACCAATCTATTCGTTTTGTAAACCACGAAGATGTCTGCGAGAGAATTCTTAAGTAAAAGTTGTGTAAAAGTTTATTTTACTCACGTACCGAAAGAGAATGGGCAACATATGAGCACACGTTGGCAATGCGGTCACGGATACACCTGGAGGCGCTGCTAGAAAATATCCTTTGTCTTGGAAACATACGGTGTAAAATGGGCACCGGGCACGCTTTGTTCAAAGAATCAATTAAATAAAAGCGAATTCAAAGTATTTAATTTCGCAAAAACCTATAAAAAATCAAAACAGAATCCAAAGCCTGCTGGTTGTTTTCTATGTCAACTTAGCAAGAAACTCAACAGTTGAACTCAATAAAAATCGTCGTCGTGTTCTTCTTGGGAATACGCTAAAACAAAACATGTCGACCAACAATAAAAAATGATTGGCTCAAAGTTTAGCTATTGATTTTTTTCTGAAAAAAATTCTAGCCCTTTAAAACTCATGGATAAATTGTACAAAAACATTTACTAGCTACGGGTAAATAACGCCAAACACAGATTGTTCAATCGTCAATACTTTGTTGTATTTTTAGAACGGTTAATTTTCACTGTATGTCATGTGTTGGTTTTCATTTTCTATCAGCTGTGTGCATACCTGCAGCTACACGTTATTTAATTGGTTTTGAACACCCAAATGAGGGCTATCGTTTTGAGCTCACCAGATGGCGCACTGTCAAGTATGGTCCTGTCAATAATTCTATTTATTACTTTAAAGTACCAATACTTTCATAAAAAAGTTTATTTTATTACATATAACAACATAGTGTAAGCTTTAACCACATATTTACAATATTCTTCCTAAAATGAGCAAGCATGAAACATTTAAAAATCATTTTACTTGCAAGTACTAACAAATAAGATCCTAAGTTGCTACATAAAATCTTCAAGTCATAATAATTCAGGAATGGCTCACTATAGAACACAATCGTGAGTATCAGTATAAATTCGTGATAAAAAAGCAGGCAACGCGCGAACACTGTATGACATCTGACATTTCGAAAGACCTTACTCTACACGAACGCCCCTAGCGGCGAATTCATGCGCGATAGCCCCCATTGTGACCTGTTAAAACAAATGAAAACAATATGGAAAAGAATCTCCTACTGTTTCCATAGTTGTAAAATCTTTGAGACTGTGTACAAATTATTGATCCGTATGTCCAAACATCTCACCTTATTTTCACACTTGACAAAGCAACGCCTAATTCTATACACGTAATACAGTCTCGTTTATATTGACATTTTATATCCTAGCCCTCTGCATCTCTCTTTGTTGTACTTATTTTTATGGGGAAGAATTTATAACCCTTCTTTTCTATGGAGTTTTTATTCACCGTTAACTTCGTCACATTTGTTTTACGCCATATTTTCTGCTCTTTTTTACGTGTCATTCGGTCGGCTCAAATGGCAGGTTAAGTTCGGTAAAAGGAGGTTTGACTCACTTTTATAAAGATAAATGAAGCGAGAAAATGTGTGTCGGTGTTCTGGCCTTTATAGGCTAGGAGCTCTTGGCAGATATTGTTTGAGATTGCTTTTAAAAGGATGAAATATGAGGGTGGTAGGAATCCCAGGAGCGTCGAGCGTTATGAATGAGTGGGAGCAGAGATTAATATAGGTCTAGTTTTAGTTTTAAAAGGTTTAAGCAAACCCTTTAGTTTTTACGTCAAAGTGAGGTTCCGTCAAGTTCTATCTTTGTTTGTTTTTTTTGAATGATGCATCATTAACACCTATTTTATTTTGCAGTCGATGGCACTCTGAAGAACAGTTGGATTGGATCAAGTAGGTGGCCGCGTCAACAGCAGCGCCTGCATCAATTTTGCAAAATGGATGATTATTAGACGCATAAAAATAAAGTTTACAAGTTATTTAAAAATATCCAAAGTTACGTCTTGCAAGAACACCTCGTATTCAAAGCCCCGTATCTCAATCTTGGAGAACAAAATAGAACTCTGCTAAAAGACAATAAAACTCAAGTTTGTCAGTTAAATAGTAGCTTAGACCTAGACCACTAGTGGACTATATTTCCAACGATAACTTGTGAGCACTTGGGCTATCTGCCAAATCACGTATGCGACTGTATGTTTATGTACTGATGTGATTCATAAGCGCTAGCGATTGTCACAGGACCTTTTTCGCCTATTAATTGTTCTACTGTTTGCAGTGGGACAATTAGAGTGGTAGAATTAGGTTAGGTTAGATTAGGTCGTCGGACTGCCAAGTAATAGGTCTCAAAGTCGATCCCAAGGCACGAACCTCTGGGATGCCGTCACCTCCTTCTGCGAAGCGGTAATGCTAGAGAAGGAGGTGGCGGAACTTGAGAGGGAGAGAACCTCACAGCGTCCCGGCCGCCGCGAGAGACGCCCCGGGCGTCGGGGGCCACAAGGGGTCCGCAAGGACCGATGCCTGCTGGGGTTGCGGGACTGTTCGAAAGAGATACCGTGGCCCCGGAACACAAAGGGCGATGAAGGAACATGGATGGGTTTTAGTCAGTAAAAGTCTGACACTCCCTCTTGCTCCACCCAGAGCGGGAGAAGTCATTTGATGATTTCCCATCCGAAAAAAAAAAAAAGGCACGCACCTCTGATTTTTCGGATTAATGAGCGTATTGTATAATTATCACTTAATTGCATCGGTGAAAGAAAACATCGTGAGGAAACCAGCATGCCTGAGAGATATTTCTCAAAGGCATATAAAAGCCAAGTCAGAGGCTTAAGGGCGGTAAAAAAAACTCTGACACCAGGTTAGGCACTAACCACACGAAAGAAATAAAGAAAGTCGGTAAAAAATTGTACTACCCTTTTTCTTTTATTCGCAATTGAATAAAAAAAAAACGACTTGAGGTGAGACTGGTTGGTTTTTCACAAGTATGAGTAAAATGTTCGCTTGTAAGTTAGACTACATTATATTGATAAGTTATATTGTAATGTTATTCTAGACGGTTATCTATTATGTATTAAGGACTGGGGTACTTTAACAGATGCAGTCGAAACTAATACCCAATCAAATATATATTGTATAAAGGTTTGCTCAATAATAAACTGTTTATTTATAAGAAAATGTTATTTAGGCTTACTGTAGTAAAAAAAACCAGCCAAGTACAAGTTAGACTCGCGCACCGAGGTGCCGTATAAACTTGTAGATATATCATTACTTAACTATATTATTAGGGTTTTTAGAATTTTTCCTTTACATGTGCTGTAAGGACATTGCTTCTTGCCAAATTTCATGATTCTATGTCAACGGGAAGTACCCTATAGGTTTTGATTCCCTCCAAATCACAAAATATGCGTCATTAACGGTCATATCTTTTAATCACGTTGTCTTAAAAGCTCATTGCTGTAATACCTCTAAAAGAATAAAAGAGTAAACGTTGAAAATATGTCCAATATCGTATTTATATGGTAAAAATTGCGACAGTTTCAAAAACTAAAATTAATGTAGGTGAAATTATTAACTTCGTATCCGGTGTCCACAGTTCCCGAACAACTTTCATTTGGCAAAAGTTTTTACAATGTGCACAAATTAGCATTGAAAGCTCCCAGCTTTTATTGTCCAAACTTATCTTATGTTTTACATTAATTTATTTTTTTATTTAACACTTCAAGCACAAAGGAGAAATTTAGAGTTACTGGGAAATTTTTGTTTCGAAATTCACGGTAGGGGCCGTCGGGCATTTTACCCACTGGAAAAAGTTTCCCTAGACTAAACTTACTTCTATTTACACTCCTGCTTATCCCATTATTATATTTAAAAACAAAAACATAAATACAGACACATGTACATACGCCAGAACATCAAGCTACCCGAAACTGTACAATTTTCCCAATCGACCTTGAACCTAATAATAATGCTTTAGCGATAAAGTTGAAAATCTATTAATGAAATTTGACAAATTGTAGTAGCTTGTTACGCGTGAGCTTATGTATGTATAGACGCCAGGTCTGTACATACATAAATTCACGCTTTTTTCGCATGGGGGTAGTCAGAAACAACAGAATGCCACCTACTACGACTCTTTACTCCTCGTTCACGTTCATACATCTGGTCATACACGCGCCCAAAAATAAAATAGTAAGATTAATTTTAATTACATTGCCTGTCCCTATTTTTTTCAGTTGTCAATGTCCCTTTATGGCCTATTGGTCTAGGTATTTTCTGGTTTGTACGTAGAAGTGGTAATTTACTCTTTCGCCGAGTTTTTCTGATTCCGAGAAGAGCTTGTGGCTAAAAAATAACAGCCGCTCGGATCGATCATTAAGTTAAGCCGTGCTTGCCTAGGTTGGTCTGTGGATGGGTGACCACCCATTACATACCGAGTTTGCTCCGTGCCTCGGAAACCGCCCGGAAAGCACGTACGCCGTTGGTCCCGGCTGTCATTTGTAGATCTTTGACAGTCGTTAGGTAGTCAGAGGCCCTAAAAGTCTGACAACCAGTCTTACCTAGGGGTATCGTATTACCCGGTACTAACTGGGTTGAGGAGGTCAGATAGGCAGTCGCTCCATGTAAAATACTGGTATTCAGCTGCATTCGGTAAAACTGGAAGCCTACCCCAACATAGTTGGGAAAAGGCTAGGCAGGCCGAGTTTTTGTGATTAAATTTGTTCTCGGGATCCAAGACAGTTGAATCGGTGTTCCCCGACTCGTCGAAGTTTACCGACTTGGTGCTTTTCCGTTTGTCCCTACCTACAAGACTTGCTAGACTAGTTGTAGTGATTGGGAATAGTGTGGTGGATGTGTCCCACTTTTTTTTCATCACACGTAACATCACGCCTGTAATCCCCAAAGAGATAGGCAGAGGTGTACCCAATTATAATACATAGTACACCGACGTTTTGCCAGTTATGTTTAAGTCCCATGTTATAGGATTTTTTTTTGAGGAAGTATTTTTATCAGGAGTCTAATGTTTGAAGACTACGGGGAAAAAATAAAATGTACTGCAATGGCCAATCAAGATTTTATTCCTACATCACTGTGAAAATTTTCCAAAACGAATTCAGAATCTCACGAACTTCCAGAAAAGGCTAGGAAAGAAACAAGTTCCCATATTTCTGCAGCCATGTTATCAATAAGTGTTACTAACGCTTGAATTAAACTTTCAAACAATGCCAATGTGAGAGTTATGTCGATACGTGCAACGTTTATAAATTGCAGTTTAAAACTAAAGGCGGAATTGTAATAAATATTTCTAGAAGTTGTGGTGAGTTGATTGAGAAAGGCGGTCTACGTGCTAGCTGATGTTTTGCACCTTCTGCATTATAACATTTTGCTCAGCTCTTACAGCATTTTTCTATTATGAAGTTTCTCGGTAAACGCAGACAAGCTTCATTGTTTTTCTGACTCTGGTTTTTAATTATTATTTTCTTATAATGTGATTATATAATCACTTTAGAATTTTTAAATAGAAACTAATTGAGTGGCTTTGAAAAGAGTTTTTTTTATTGATCACCTTGTAGAAATTAGATTTTATTAGAAACTAGGGCCGTCCTAAAGCTCGTTGGGATGACAACATCATCAAACTCACGGGAAACACCTGGACAAGGGACGCACAGAACCTAGACATGTGGCAGAAAAAAGGGCAGGCCTACCGGGCACGGGGCAGGGAGGGGGCTGATATGATGGTGATGCTGAATCACCATGTCATAAACATTTTACATCGTTCTTATGACCCCTAAACTAGGTACAAATCTTACCTGAAGAGAAATAACTTTTAAAGCTAAAATTTCGCAAACGCTTCTGAGTTTAATATTTTATGTAAAATTCATTCTTTTCAATCCGCGAAACCAGTAGCGGTGGCTCAGTGGTGGCGGCCCCGATTGAGCAGTGATGGCCCAGTGGTGGCGGCCCCGATTGAGCAGCGGTGGACCGGTGGTGGCGGCCCCAAATTACGAACAGTAAGTCGTAGGTTCGAATCCAGACAGGCGCATTACTTTGTGTAATTTATTTCATCACATCAGAGCAGTGGCGCTCAAAACGGTGAAGGGAAACATCGTGAGGAAACCGGCATGTTCTAGAACCAAAAAAATCGAATACATGTGACATCTTCCAATCCGCACTGGGCCCGCATGGTGAGTTATAGCCCATTCCCTCTCATTGAGAGGAAGCCGTGTCCCAGCAGTGGGAACATTATAGTCTGATGATGATGATGACACCGCGAAAAAGATCCAGGCCTATCCAGGCCTGGATCAAGCAGAAAAGCAAATAATTAGAACGCCAAGCACCCAAACCAGTACTCATAATTATTATGAGTAAAGTCTTGTAACGACTGTCGAAGATCTACAAATGACAGCCGGGACCAACGGCTTAACGTGCTTTCCGAGGCTCAGAGGAAACTCGGTATATAATGGGTGGATACATACAGCAATATCTACCTAAATGTGAATATAAACTAGATAATATTCACGCATTCAATCCGTCATTTTGTAAACAGATGTATCGTTTATGATTCTACAGTCTCAAGACAGAACAATATTGTAGAGCAAATTTAGCATTCAGAGATACTATACAGAAACTTGGTTAGTGTACCAAAACAATACTCGCAGAGGTTTTTGGTAAACAATCTACTAGGAACCATGTATTATTGTGTTAGTAGATATCTCATTTAAGATTTTGGAGATCGGGTATACTATATTTCAATCAGTTTGGGTTAATTTATTTAGGAGAACTTTAAGAAACTGCTCGGATCACATTTTAGTATTACCCACATTTTAAGATTGCCCACAGGATTGCGAAAGAATCAATATAATGTTCAGTCATTTCGTTTTCCCGTATTAAAAAATATTCAAAATCTATTTCCAGATCTAGACATAACATAACATCACGCCTGTAATCCCCGAAGCGATAGGCAGAGGTGTACCTAATAGTATCCCCACATTTCGCCAGATCTAGCCAATTATTGTAAACATATGGATAAAAAGTATTTTAACCAAATTAAGACTAAGATCAAAATAAAATATTATAATGTTGATCCTTTTGGAACAATATACGCAGTGCCAGCAAATGTGACCCAAGCCCTAAATGTGAATTTGTGTACCAACTAAATCAAATCTCTAAGTTGCTACTTACGAAATGTTTCCACCTCCAGTAAATTAACTAAAAATAACAAAAAGCAAGGAATTTTCCCTATAATCGAAAGCATTGACTTCGATATTTTAAAGGGAGAGTTTATCAACAAAAACACGCGATTCATCAATCAACGTCTGATCAGAATCTTACGCTCGCAGCTTCCCAACTTAATCCTTGCTCTGTTCGAAGAATTCCTTTAGGATTTAACACCCATTCGCTGTTTTGGTTACACTAGCAACTTAATGAATGATAGGTTTTTTTCTAGAATATTCGAGAATTTATAAACTAAGCACCCTTTTTATTTGACTCAAGGTTGCGGCTTCAGGCTGTCATGGGTTCAATAGTTATAGTAGAAGTTAAATACTTAGGTCACGTAATAACTGCAGACCTCTCTGACCACGCCGATATAGAAAAGCGTCTATACAGTCGAGCTGTGGACAAACTACACCAAGGCTGCACTAAGCGATATGCGAGTGCAGTATAACGACGCGTGGCGTGCGATGTTTCGACTGCCTCGGTGGTGCAGCGCGAGCGCCATGTACGCAGCGGGCCGCGCGCCCGGCTGGCAGGCGCTGCTTCGGAGCCGCTCGGCTGCCGCACGCACCGCCATACTTCGATCGGCTAATTCCTTGGTGGCCGCGGTATGAGAATGGTACCACAGTCCCCTACATATAAGGTGGGTATCCTACCACACGCCGATTACGTAGTTCGTTACATTTGAGGCGCGTGTGTGTGTATATATTGTCTATGTGTCTTGTTTATTTTATGTGTCTGTTTGTTGTATGTGGATTGTTATATCTGGTAAATAAAATTTTCATTCTCATTTCAATTTTTTCATTTTCATTTCAATAGCCTAGAATGTGCGATTCGATTCGATTCGATTTTGTACAGGATATAGGCTGCACAAAATCGAATTTTGTGCACAAGTGCATTAACGTATCTACTCATAAATTTATCTATATAAAGGCAAAGAAAATGAGCCATACAGCAAAACACAATAAGAAGTTCATAGATAGAATTTGTTATTTTATAATATTTACTTTAATTTATTTGCCTTTTTTTTATTTTTTCGGATGGGAAATCATCAAATGACTTCTCCCGCTCTGGGCGGAGCAGGAGGGAGTGTCAGACTTTTACTGACTAAAACCCATCCATGTATGTTCCTTCATCGCCCTTTGTGTTCCCGTGCCACGGTATCTCTTTCGAATAGTCCCGCAACCCCGGCAGGCATCGGTCCTTGCGGACCCCTTCCTTTTTGCTGACTCTCTTTGAGGCGCGCGTGGAACACGAACGCGCCGTCGACACGGCCTGTCGTCATGAGACGGAGGGACGGCGAGCTAGCCCATAGCTCACCGTCCACAGGCCTGCGCCTACGGTGGCTGAGACGCTGTGAGGTTCTCTCCCTCTCACGTTCCGCCACCTCCTTCTCTAGCATTACTGCTTCGCAGAAGGAGGTGACGGCGTCCCATTCCGTCTCGCTCCGGACCATGGCTTGCACCAGGGCCGGACGCGAGAGGTCGCCGCCGCCAATCGCCGCTTCGAGGACACGGCGGTGCTCCGCTCACGCGGGGCACACCTCCACCGTGTGCTCTACCATGTCCTCCTGTCGATCCTCGCAGTGGAAACACCCGGGCGTTTCCTCCCGCCCGATTCGGTGCAGGAACCTCCCGAAAACACCGTGTCCGGTGAGGACCTGCGTCAGGCGGAAGGTGAGGACGCCGTGGCGTCTCTCCAGCCACTCCTCAAAGACACTTATCGCCACTATCGTGGCGTGCCCTTAATTTATTTGCCTTAGGTGTTTTTAAGACATAACAGATATTAAAATTTAAATTCAAGTACGGTTATTTAATTAATTTAAGAAAATTATTATTACAAAATTAATTTAATAGTAGGCTGTGTAGGTCTGCAGCCCAAGCCTAATTAATATCAATGTCGTAAGATTAAAAAAAAAAAAGCGGCGATATGCTGGGAAAAACAATTTCCTTCAGTATTCAAAACTGTACTAATTTTACTTTGAATTTTAATTAAAGAAATGTTATGTTATACTACTGTTTTATTTCCTAGCAATCGAAGTGAAAAGCAGAGTTTATAACTCGTCCACAAAACCATTTTATCCTCGACATTACTATCATGATAAAAGTCTCGGATAAGAATGGTTCGTTTTGTGCACTTGTTGTAAAATCTACTATAGTTATACCAAATTAAATAAGAATGAATTAAATTTACATTATTGTTATCCATTAATTTTATAAAAATAAGTTAAACATATTTAAAATTTAATAATTACAATTGCATTTAAAAAAAGAAAGACATTCTTAGTTCATCATTGCAGATTTAAGCGTGAGGATCGTAAGTAAAACACTTTCATCTTTTTTTTTCCAATTTCTTCACTAGAGATTATCATGTGTATCCTCAATCAAGCAATCAAAAAGGTACCCAACTAACTTACAACCTTTGCCATATAGGAAAACAAACACAATGTCTTACGCAATTCTAGAAGTCCAGCTCCACCTCCTATCCTGCCCTCTGAGCCCTAAAACCAGCAGTCACAGTGACCTCTTCACAGCCATCGGCGATGCTGTGGATGTGCGAAATTTTTGGCTGGCAAAAAAAAAATACTGTATCATCACGAAGAAAAAGAAGGTAAATTGTATTAGAGTAACATTATTATCAACGATGAAATGAGCACACACTACTCGTAGTACTGCAGAAATAGTTAAAATCATAAACAAGGGACCAAACTCCTGTATTTTCTTTTCCAATTCCAATATGCAGCTCAAAGTAAATAAAACAACTAGAGAACTAAGATATCTCTGGGGCTATGTATTGTCAACAAGTTTATTAAGACAAGATCTTGGCGTTGGCTCAGCGCATCGAGGCACGGAGTACATAGCAAATGAAATGCTCACTGCTATTTCCTCAAAGAATACAGCTCATAGCATACTTAGCATTACGTCACCTCATTTGTACTAGCTCATCCCGATACGAGGAGATGTAGTGACGATGCTTGAAGGTGTGCATTGCATGTAGTATCATAAAAAAACTACGAACGGTTCCAGTTGTGGAGAGCCTGATCCCGTGATGTGTTTATGTATGTGCGTTGATCTTACACTCAGTTTTTTTTTCGCACAAAATGACTAAGCTTTTTTTCTCTGGCATAGACACTAACTATGTGGGAATATGCATGGTTTGTAACAAAGCAGCAAGACAGCCTGTGAACTCCGAAAGGTTAGGTATATTTATTTTTATTTTTGATGGATAAAGTTTAAATTCACACATGATCCTGATTGCCGCGAAATAGCATATGACGTTAAGTTTTAGTGCATACGTTCTCTTGTAATGTGTATCAAAATCAAAAATCTACATTGTATAATGACACTCTATTTAGTGACTATTCCGTTGTTTGGGTATGAACCTCGTGACTTGGCCTGTACTTCGACGCTTAGAAAATCGCTTTTTGGGTTTAGATTAAACATATTTCAGTTCATAGTTTATTACTTTGATTTCTATGTTGGCAGAAGAATCTGGTATCAAGATTTAAGTTTAATTTTGCGTAAAATTAAATCTAACTTTTACATTTTTGAACAAATAATTCGATTCTTCCATCACTGAATAAAAAGAAAACAGTTTCATTTTACAAAAAAAAACCTTGCTTCTTACAAAATTGTACCTTGTTACAAACCTTACGTCCATTAAACAATGCCTGAAACCTAGACCGTTTGTAGTTCACAAGATCGCCAACGCCCGTAGCAAAACTAAAACAATGTGAAAACCTTTACCTTTTAAGTTTCGTAAGCGACATCCATCACTCGTGTTTTTTACCTTACTTACTTTTTCCTGTAGATTGAGTATTGTATAGATTAGCAGCCAGCGTAAGCCTAAGATAGCGATAATCTTTGACAGTTCTTGTAAACTTTTACAATATAATTTTTATTGTAAAACATTTTACAATATAATTTGCATGTTAAAATGTAAACCAAATAGCTTGGTCGACCGTACTATTTTAGTATTTCTAGTAGGTTATACATATATACTTTTCAATGAAATTTTACCGAGACAGCTGTTTTGTTGTGTCTCAACTGCTTGCTTACAACTGGGGCCAGGCGAAATGTTTTCATACATGAAAGAGATGCACATAATATATTTCTGTCTCATTTACTCTTACTGCTGGATGTCATAAGTGTGTACTCGTCTCTATATTTTTTTATTAAAGGCGGATTTCACAAATAAAACTGTAATGTGCCAATCAACACGCTCTAAACCGCGTTCAAGTGCTGTCAGTGACAATATTAAATAACAATTAAGGCAATGACAGCTTTTGAACGAGTCCAGTTACATTAGAAAAAATCGCTTTTATTGACTTGTCTAATTCTATACTTTGTCTACGTTTTTTCCTGACTCAGCTCTTTTATCTTAGTGACACTTGATACAAAAAAGCTTTGAAAAACGAAACGTTCTTTTTCGCAGTGACAAAGTGCTAAAATCTGAGCAAGGTAATTCATTTGCATTGCTCTCTCTTCAGGAGGTCCAGCATTTTTTAGATAAGCTAGAATATTTGTCATTTTAATGTTTCCTGTTTTCAGTCCCTTGTGTTCACCGTCCGATTGTAGTGGGTGTTAAAATAATTTACCCTGAAGTTTTTTTATGCTGAAATATGCTGTGTGATTTCCTGTTACCATTCGTTTTCGTATAAGTTTGCCTTTTTCTGTTGGTTTTGAACAGTAATATTTAGATGAAATGGATGAAGACATTTAATCTTTAATGTGATGCTTTAGCATGAGGTTCTGGGTTTGATTCCCGGGTCGGGCAAAGTGTTATTGGGTTTTTCCATCCGGAATTAATCAGTAGCAGCCACGCAGTCTGGCTTTGTGTCCAGTTGATGACATTAAGCTTGTCCCCTATTAAATGGGACTTAAACATAACTGGCGAAATGTGCTGTCTAACCCTGGGGATTGCAAGGCGCAACGTTACGTTATGTGATTATTTAAAATTAATAAAAAAATAATAATAATAATAACTATCGCTGGACATTACACACAGTGCCATATAGTGCCACACTAAGCAACGAGGCTTGTGTCGTGGACACCAGATAGTTGATATACTACATAGATACTTTTTGTTTGTAAATACACACTTAATAGACATATAAACATCCATGACTCGAAAACAAATGTCCTCCAATAACGTTTTATCATGTTATTACAGATTCAAAGTAAAGCGTCAGGCTCAAAGCTCTTTCTAAAAATTGAGTCAGTTAGCCTACACTTCCCTTAAAAAGGACTTGTTCAAAATAAAATCAAATCAAAGCATTTATTTCAAGTAGGCCAGTTACAGGCACTTTTGAATTGTCGAAACCGTGTCGAAACAAAGATGAAAATTAAATGTAGCTACACAAGACATAAAACTGTGAAAGTACTGTAGTTGCTCATTCCCTAGCGTAGATCTCTATGGTGAAGAACGGGCAAGAAACTCCATGGACACTCATTTAAATCAAAAAATTGATACAAAATCTTGGTTACGTCATTCATGTTGAGATGGTATAGTAAATGAGAACAATGTAGCAAGATGTTCACGTTAAAACTGTCCACAGTAAATACAAAACAAAAAAATACAATTCAAAAACCAAAATAATTAATTCAAGCCATAGCAACTAAGAGACGACCAGTTACAACTGACAGCGCCCGTTCACGAACATGACGCATGGTTCAGCACCATTCAACTCAACCATTTTGAAGGAACCTAAATGATCAGACACATGCGCCGAAATAAAAATAAAAATAAACGAAATACAATTATCACACACATCATCACCACATTTTCATTTAATCGAAACTTAATAAATTCTTAAAAAATAAATCATACTAACTGACCCACACAACCTATTCCCTAGTCGCTTGTGTGCAAGTACAAGAAAATCAACCGCAATACAACAGTGTCGTAAACTTACAAGTCAATTTGTTAGCATTCCATGTAAACACAAGTGGTACACAAACTTTGTGGTCAAAGTTATACAATAGGAACTATTCTGGCCATTGTTGCGGACTTGTGGCCCGGGGACCAGCAACGGCAGTGAACTGAACTCGCGCGTACAGATGTTGACGTAATTTGTTGACAATCTTGTTTTCTAGTAACTTACTTAGACCTAATTATTAAGATTGAATTTTGCCAATGAAAGTGAACGTGCTCAGCGTGATCTAAGTCGATTAGCACGACTGCGCAGTGTAAACTTTTCATACATACTGTTGCGAACTGGGTATTGGATGAATTAAAACACTATAGTTGGTGCCAGTTAAGATGAGAATAGCGGTCAGTGACCCACCTACATTTATTAAACTTCTTAACTTTGAAAACCAAAAATAAGCCTGTTCAAGTCTGGAATCTTCATCTATCGTGATCTTCAACATTTTTTGTAATGAAAAACGATACATGGTTTATTTGTTTTGGTTCGTACGAAGAGATATTAGGGAAAGGGCAATGACCGCTATTCTCATCTTAACTGGCACCAACTATACCAATAAAACACCAAACATCTTTTTTAATTACAAAAAACTGAATAACAATTCATTAATGATCACTATTTACTTAGATATCGCACTAATAGTTCACTATAGTTACAGCAATCGGATTTCCCTCAACAGCCGGAACCAACGGCTTAACGTGCTTTCCGAGGCACGGAGGAAACTTGGTATGTAATGTGTGGTCCCCCGTCCACGGGCCAACATAGGCAAGTGCGGCTTAACCTGAAGATTGACCCGAGTGGCTATTATTATTTCGCCACATGCTTCTTTTTGTTTTGTTAAAGGTAACCATTTTCTATCAAAAGAAGCATTGGTAAAAAAAACGAATTTCCTAAACCGTTATCATATTTTGTTCTCATTTTCTAGCTGCCCTATAACTCAAGACTCTTAAGGTTTTCTAGAAAAATCTTTTATCCCAGGTAATCCTTTTGCTCTGCTCTCAATCAATCATTTTACGTGGGCGATGTGTTGTATCTAGTTTCGTCTTCGTGTTAGCGTCATAGAACACTTTATCGCTTTTGTTGCTGTCTGTACTTTTATAAAATTACAAATGATAGAAAAACATTTTAGCATGTATTTAATTATGTCATCATTAATAACCAAATATTTTCTTTTTTGTACTTTCTTTGAATTTATGTCACTTTTTTTTAAACGGCGTTAAATCGGAAAGAGAGTGTGATGGTGGATGCAATGACGATTTTTACTTTTCTTTATTTTCCCCTTTTCTTTATCGTGTAGTTAGTGCTTAACCTGGTGTCAGAGTTTTTATGCCACCCATAGGCCTCTGACATGGCTTTACGACGGCATCGTCGAGAAATATCTCTCAAGTATGCTGGTTTCCTCACGATGTTTTTCCTTCACCAAACCAAGTGATAATTTTGCATTATGCGCATGATCCGAAAAATCAGAGGTGCGTGTCTTGGGTTCGAACTCGAGACCTATGACTTGGAGGTCCGACGGTCACACCATTAGGCTATCACTGCTCGTTGCCAGTTTCTTTGGGAGTGTTCTTTGAGTCAAACTACATGAGTTCGTGTAACTCGATAAAGGCAAATCTAATCAAGGTAAAACATAAAATAAATGATTATGACTTTGTTGGCCAATGACACCGATACGTTTCGAGTTTAGTATACGTCGCGTTTTGAGTTTCTTCAGGTAACTAAATTTAACTATGTATAAATATGGAATGAGGTACGGTCGACCAAGCTATTTGGTTTACATTTTAACATGCAAATTACATTGTAAAATGTAAAAACAAATAGCTTGGTCGACCGTGCAAATGTACAGCACATTTTCGATTTACTTCTATATAATACCATTAATGTAGTTTTTTTACCAACATAACATCACGCCTTTAATTCTAAAAGGATTAGTCAGAGGTGTATCTAATAGTTCAACATTCCGCCAGCTTTGTTAAAGTCCCATGTAAAAGGGGGCGACCCTATTGCCATCATCGGGCACCGATCCAGACTCCATGGCTGCCAATGAGAAATTCCTGATGGAAAAACCAATAACACCTTGCCTGATCCCGGGTATTGACCCCAGGGCCTCTTGCTCAAAAGTCGCGCATGTGACCACGAGACACACGAGCTAATAAATTTTTATCAACAATTTTGCGTAAAATATTTATAGCAACTCTATAAATACTTTTACATCTCTATCCTACCTAGAATTACTTAAGAGATATTTTATAAACACTTACTTTTATCGAGCTTTTTATCTAAGAGAAAATACAAGTAATTTTTTTCCAAGCACTTAGTGCGACGTTTTCTTGAATAGTACCTATTTATAATTTAATGTTGTACTCTACTAGTAATAGTTTTACAAAGAAAGAAGCTTTGCTTTTAGTATACAGGGTGTAAACAACCTCATAACGAAGCCGTCAACCAAGCATTCTGTACATCAAACTAAGTAACTTTACGCAAAAATTATTGCTGGGAAACGACTTTTTTTTTTGGGGTGATAAATCATGTTTTGTGGTAGAACTCATTGTAATGCACTCAAAACATTGTGCTGATGGATGGATTGAATAGAACGGGGGTCATGGAGGTGTTTAAAGTAATATTCAATAAAAACTTACATTAAGAACTTGTATTTTACAAAAAAAACTTGTCTTTAAGTTGGAACTTTGACCCCCAATATCTCCGTAACTAGAAGGTTCCCAGGTATGGTGTAGAATAAAAAAATGATCGCAATGACGGGGAGAACAAGTGCCTTTCGGCTTCGTTAAAAGGTTTTTTACACCCTTTATTTTATGTTCAAGATCATTTGCAACATTTTCATAACTAAGTTGGAATAAACTTCCAAAATGATATTGTTGTGTTCAAGTTGTAATTTAGACGTAAGTGAGTGACAGTAGACATTAGCAATTCTATTACAGATTTAAGGCTGCTTTTTTATTAAGTATATATATATTTTTAAATTTTACAAAAGTAGTTTTTCGGAGGAGCTCGTGGCTAAACAATAAAAGTCGCTCGGGTCGATCTAAAGGTTAGTAGTTAGCTTGCCTAGATTGGTCCGTAGATGGGTGACATTTTGCCTGCTGTTAACGGGCCCGAATCCCCCGGTGGCCCGAAAGTCTGACAACCAATCTTTCCAAGGGGTATCGTGTTACCCAGAAATAACTGGGTTCTGGAGGTCAGATAGGCAGTCGCTCCATGAAATACTGGTATTCAGCTGCATCCGGTTAGACTGGAAGCCGACCCCAACATAGCTGGGAAAAAGTTTAGCAGAAGATGAATCTCGAGGATCACAAATAATAATAATGGGTACCTATGGTTCTATGGTGGTTTTATGTTTTTTTTCCTCTAGATTTCTAAATAACGACGTACAACAAAGGTAAACTAATATTAAAATCTAAGTATATAAAGTTATTCAAAATTGTTCGTCACCCTGTGTAAAAATAACACGTCCTTCACACATGACGTATTTGTGCCAGTTTATTTGCACGACAGTTTACTTAGATTCTATTCTCCTGATCAAATATTTGGGGTACTACAAGTTAGTTGTACCGTATATTGGAGTCAACCCCGCGATGTATTCCAGTGTAATTAATTCACAATAGTTTCTGCTTCAACCTACGTCATTTGGAAATGGCATGTTCGACAGGCTTTTGATGTAAAATTAGGTGCTCAAAATAGGTTTTGGTCGGTAATGGGAATCGGGAACGCTCAAATTGTAGTTGTGGAACACGAAGGCCTATATTGAAATCAGCTTGTTACACGACTGCCCACAAAAAGAAGAGTTATGTATTTAGGGTTTATGTTTGTGTGTTTTTGAGTTTCTTTTCCACATTTACGATTTCAATTTTAAATTGTAAGAGAATCCATCAACTCACTCGTCATAAAGTATTTAAGTTTTTTTTTGTCGCTGCTTTTCCAAGACCTTAACACTTTTTTTTAGGATTCCTTGTTTTTTAGTGCGTTTTTATGCTTGCTCTTGCCATTACCTCAATTGATTTGTGGTCGTCAGCATGTCCTCTTCTATGTTTCTCTGTGAATTAGTCGTCACTTCGTTCTAGGTGTCAGCGTCACATTTAAAAAACCGTTAGATTGTAATCCGTATAGAGATTGTAAACTGTCGAAATATTTTCAACTGAACATACTCTTACAATATGACACATTATTTTTCGGTAGATTTGTTGAAGTGAAACCGTCAAATTATCTCTGCCCCCATTATAGGGATTTGGGGCACCGCGACGTTAGGTTAGTTAGGTTCCTTTATAGGTACCCTGCAGACAGAAATAGGAGCCCCGCGTAGCAGGTCTCCGTCGACTACGCTTTTTAGGCGAATATAAAGTGTTTTGAGGTTAGGCTACATTAATCGGTTTTACTCAGGAATGGTGCATTATCTTTGCATGGGAGTGCTACCAGGGGGCAAAGGGGACTCCCCCTCTCCCTCCACTCATACATTTCACAATTTGACGGTTTCACTTCGACAGATTAGGATTTACCGAAAAATAATGCATCATATTGTAAGCAGTATGTTCGGTTGACAATATTTCGACAATTTACAATCTCGCTAGACAGATTACAATTTAACGGGTTTTACCATTTGACGCATAGGCATATAATTTTCCTACAGGCCATTCATCGCTTATTTAAGCTTCGCTTACTTTTATAACCATCCACATTTCCACATTCATATTTAATACTTTCCTCATGACATTTTCCTGCCAGTAAATCGATACTTTCGCCAACATAATGAGATATCGAAATACGAGGAACCAAAAAGTAAAAAGCTATTTTTATCAACCTACAAACTGTCCGAATTTCCTGAATTTTCGTTCGTCTCATTCTTGTTCTTTAGTCAAAAATATACAGTCGCAAACATTCCGATATACTTACGACCCCGGATATAAAAAAAGAAACTCTATTAAAAAGTCACAAAGTGGAAAAAAAAACTTTTTCAATCATCAAAACGATAGCTCTCAAACATGATAAAATATTTATGAATCTTCAGATGTACATTTCGTTTGCTAAAACTTCTGCTGGAAATATAGCTACGTATTTTAATCTTTTTCAATCACACTACAATCAAAACGAGGACAGGAAGATAGAGATGAATCTGACTACTATCGACATGGCTCAAGAGTATGTTCATAAAATGAGAGATTATAATACTAAACTTTTTTTTTTTAACCTATAGTTTCGCCTGGAACCACACACTCTAATTAGTGCTTCACCGCGAACCCGATTTTGATGAATTATTAAAGCAGTGTAAAATTTTATTAGCTAGCACAAATCGGCAGACGTGATGGGTATCAAAATCTAAACATGATAAAACAGACATAAAAAGTAATCGATGAGTGTCACATGCTAATTTAAACCTTGTTTGATTTGGAAACCAAATCGAATTTAATAGCAATTTGATGACATTGTTCGTAAGAACGAACTCAAGTTTTAGCTTTCCTCTAACTAACCCACCTCAACAGATCAACCAGTGATATCGGGAAGTGTAAAAGGTATGTACCCAATTTTCCATAGTACAGAAAAAACATGATTTTGTGGAAAAACCTGCGATGAAATTCCAGGATCAGTTTATAAGTACAAAAGTATTTTAAAAGTATAAACACACATTTTCAGATCTAGGATACTTGTGATACTTTATCCATTTATAAAGCCCATATTCGAAGCCCAGGTGTTTGTTCAGAAAAAGTACTAAGTTCTACTTTCTAGACTTTTAAGTCCCTTAAGGCATTTGCATCGCCGGCTTTTGAAAATTTAAATATTGACTAAGTAAGTGAGCTGTTTTTCTTATAATATGAAAATGCAAACAATATTTTCAAAAGATAGGTAGAACCTTTTTTTAATATAAAGCATTTGCTTGTAGTTTACCAAAATAATTCGATGTCATAAGATGAGCATGACATAAAACGTCATTGCATTCTTATAAGCCAGCACTGCACGGGACACAATTACCACGATCTAGCATAAATCATATTAAGGTATGGAAAACTGCATTTCTTTTTTAATTAGACAGGTTTAAAGATATTTAGCCATGGTGTCATTCACTGGCAGGTCCTTTTGGGCATCGGTCATAATGTTCTGTAAAGATTTATCGAAGTAAAAAAGGCAGGTGTTATCCGCGTATAAAGTTAGGTGTCCTGTCAGCCCTATTTTATCAATGTTATTTATATGTAAATTATAAATAGTAATGAGTTAATAATTGAGCCTTGCGGACAGCCGTATGTTATGTTTTGTATCAAGCTGGTGAAGTTATCTAACTTAACGACTTGTAGATTATTTCTCAATCTCACTGAATGTATCCTTGTAACTATTCCATGTCGGGGAAACCCATTGAAGTAGCATGCTAAAAAAAAATAACTAAAAAGTCCTTACATGCACTTGCATAATCAGTTTCGTCAGAAAAACCCAGTGTCTCTACTCAGCACTTCACCGGTATCTTCACACATCGCACATAAGGGTATACCTACCAACACTCAATCTCAGAAAACCTCTCGACAAATATTTGCGGGGTCAATTCCCTAGGAACCAATTGCTCAACCACTGTCTCAAACATGCCGCCAGCTTGTTTATTCCGAAGGATAAACAGTGATGTGAAAACGATACACTAACAATTTTTCTAAAAGTATCCGGCCGTCAGGTAAAAGGTTCCGTTTAAGTTATCTGGCATAACTTCATTCCATAACAACCATTTCACCCCGTGCTAAGTTTAAGACACCCCTTGTCATTCCATAAGTGACATACAGACTCTCTTAAGGATTAAATCAATGGGATGGAGTAACCCCTGCAAAACCCTAGCTTGCTAAATTAATGGTTTTTGGTCCTAAGGTTTCCAAATCTCGTCACCTACATACATATTCTTTTCTGCTTCGTAATGGTCTCTTTCAACTAAACAAAATACATAATATTAATTTATCATGATGCTCTCTCTTGCTTTTATCCCAATTTATTCAGAAAGCGCGCAGCATATTATTTTCCATATTTCTATAATATTATTTGCCATCTCTCTTAAAAAGTCAGCTCCTTTGCATTATAGCATATTTACACAGTCCATCCGTCGTTGTTTTGGTCTTCCTCTACTCTTATAGACATCGATATACATACTTTAAAAATAAATATTATTTGTTTATTAGTTACGTAGCTAAATTAAAACCAAGCAGCAATCGGTTAAGCGAGTCTCTATCTCAGTGTACTTTCAGCATAATTATTATCGTTTTTAGAAAATAACGAGCCAAAACCGTACCTTTTAAAAATGTAAAGCTCTTTGAATACAAAATGAGGGGTTTCGTTAAAGGAATCATAATGAAAATACTCAAAAATACTTTTGAAAAGAGCTTGATGCTTTTTTAATCATCCGAGTTTTTTGTTAAATATTTTTTGAACCTAGGTCTTCATTACAAAGTTCTTGTTAGTGTACCTAGTGGTTTTTTTTGTGGCTTGTTTGTCTTTTTTTGTTCTGGAATTATAAAAACCAACCTTTATCCTAGTCTTTGTTTACTCACTCAGAACCTACAAAAGAGGATTAAAAATAATCAAATCTATGTTTAAATTTTTTGCTAACCATGAGGTCCTGGGTCCGATTCCCGGGTCAGGCAAACTGTTGTTGGGTTTTTCCATCAGGAATTTCTCAGTAACAGCCACGGAGTCTGGAATTGAGCCCGGCTGGTGGCAATAGGCTCGCCCCTATTACATGGGACTTAAACATAACTGGCAAAATGTGGGTGTACTAATAGCTACACCTCTGCCTAACCCTTTGGTGATTGCTGGCGTGATATTATGCTACATCCATGTGTTTTTCCAAGCTTTAATCTAAGTCTACAGACAGAATCACAAACCCAGACATAAAAAACAATGTCACGAAGATAATTCCACAGAAACGCCAAAAGTTTTGCTAAAGAATTTAAATGCGATGCTTAAAACGCAATTTAAATTCACTACATGGACGTTTATAATGAAGGAACACGGAATATTTCCGTAAACACCAACCCTTTTCGTGTATTACGGTTAACAGAGATAACGCCCCAGTATCCAGGTTTCAAAAAAATAATATTTTTCTTACATCGCAGTCATGTTGTTAAGTAAACCAGTAAAAAGCAGTCCAAGCTGTAAATAGCTTCAGAAAAAAGGATTTGCAAAAGAAAGGAACTCTAAAAGCGGCTCCAAAAAATTCACAACCTATTTTAAACTTTATTGTTCAAAGAATAAAGTTGTATCAAAATGTTTTTCTCTTAACAAAATTAAGCTTGGTAAGTGTATACAGGATGTAGCAAGTAAGTTTCGTGTCATGTAATACGAGCCGCAGTGGTGTTATTTTTAAAAGTTGGAAAAAAATGTCGTCTCAGAGAAATGTTGCATTGCTAAGAAAATGTATGGTGTCGGAATTGCATGTTCACGATTATACGCGGGCTTTTGAGGAAAACTGCAGGGAAAATAATTTTATTTCTTGCAATTTATCAAACGTCAGCTTGACTCTTTCATTCGTTTTATTCTCGTCTCTGAGATCACTGTGGACTGGTTTATTTTTATAAGAGTGTTTGTTTTGTTTTAATTACCAGCTTCTTGTGAAGGTAGCACGGTTATCGGGGTATATATATATATTCTCTTTGCCCTAACCCAGCTTATAAAACAGTCGATTTTTTTTGTTCGATCGTGTGAGGTTTTTTTTTTCGATTCAGCTTTTACAAGCTAAGTCATAAGAACTTTGATTAGCTATTAAAGCTTTTTAAATATATATTTTTAAGAAAGTCGCCCACGCCGTCTAGGTAGACAGCGGCGACCTGGTGTGACGATCTGATCTCGTTTACGGGGCGAACATAGCCAGATACCTTTGCCCAGCAGTGGGGCAATCAAAGAGGCTAGCAAAAAAAAAAAACAAAAAAGGAATTATAGATTAAATCCAAGATTTGATAATAATGGTGTCGATTCTGTTGTGCACAAACTAAACTTAATTTATGCTATTGCTATCTTTTACTAAAAGGCAATGCGAGAAAAGGACGGCTATAGCTATGAACTAATTTAGTGATGTCAAACTAGTTTATGGCTTGCGCTTCACCGTGTTTTTAGTCGACATGTTTTTATGTGCACCCTTGATTTGTATAGAAATATTAGTTCTACTACTAAATTTGACAGCTCTAAATTACGTCCGTCTCTTTCTCGTTTTATTTGAAAAAAAAAGATAGCAATAGCCTAAATTAAGTTTAGTTTGTGCACAACAGAATCGACACCAATATCTCAACTTCTAGATTAGTTTATTATCCAATTTTGTACGTCATGTAATTATTACTAATGGGTCAAAAGTAGCCAAAATAACTAATATTAATTACTCAAAATTATTAATAGAACTATTAAAGAACTTTTCAAATAATTCATATTTAAATTAGAAGAAACTTTCTTGGCTTAAATGGGTCAGGGTTCGTTAACGATGCTTAAACTAAAGAGACCATAATTAATTACAATGCGTTAAAGACCCATTTGTAAAATATTTATTTCTGGAATAACCAAGCTTTTCGTAATTCAGTAAATTAATAAATAATAGCTGGTGGATTTATAATAACAGCTGCAGCTGCTAAGTTACTGTCTAGGTCATTCTGTGGATCGGTTACCATCCCTTATTTTTATTTATTGTTTCGGATGTGATATCATCAAATGACTCCTCCCGCTCCGGGCGAAGCAGGAGGGAGTGTCAGACTTTTACTGACTAAAACCCATCCATGTTCCTTCATCGTCCTTTGTGTTCCGGGGCTCTTTCCAACAGTCCCGCAGCCCCGGCAGGCATCGGCCCTTGCGGACCGCTTCCTTTTTGCTAACTCTCTTTGAGGCGCGCGTGGAACACGAACGCGCCGTCGACACGGCCTATCGTCATGAGACGGACGGACGGCGAGCTAGTCCATAGCTCTCCGTCCACAGGCCCACGCCTAAGGTGGCCAGGGGCCACCACGTGGCCCCCGACGCCCGAGGTGTCTCCCGCGGCGGCCGGGATGTGAGGCTCTCTCCCTCTCACGTTCCGCCACCTCCTTCTCTAGCATTACTGCTTCGCAGAAGGAGGTGACGGCGTCCCATTCCGTCTCGCTCCGGACCATGGATTGAACCAGGGCCGGACGCAAGAGGTCGCCGCCGCCGATCGCCGCTACTAGGATACGGCGGTGCTCCGCCCACGCGGTGCACACCTCCACCGTGTCCTCCAGTCGATCCTCGCAGTGAAAACACCCGGGCGTATCCTCCCGCCCGATTCAGTGCAGGAACCTCCCAATACAACCGTGTCCGGTGAGGACCTGCGTTAGGCGCAAGGTGAGGACGCCGTGGCGTCTCTCAAGCCACTCCTCAAAGAGGGGACTTATTGCCACTATTGAGGCGTGCCCTGCATGGAGTTGTGACAGTCGCTCTCTCCATGTCGCCATGAGATCACGCCGGAAGTCTGTCCACTGTGCGATAATTTGCCGCGGCAGCGAGGTTTCCCCCGGCGTAGCGCCTCCACGCGTCATTCGTGAAGGCGCGCGAGGACTATCGCCTCCAGACCCCATGGCAGCAATCCGGCAAGGAGGCTCGCCGCTTCGCGGGAGATCGTGCGGTTCCCACGGGCCAGCCTTTTTTTCGGATGGGAAATCATCAAATGACTTCTCCCGCTCTGGGCGGAGCAGGAGGGAGTGTCAGACTTTTACTGACTAAAACCCATCCATGTTCCTTCATCGCCCTTTGTGTTCCGGGGCCACGGTATCTCTTTCGAACAGTCCCGCAACCCCGGCAGGCATCGGTCCTTGCGGACCCCTTCCTTTTTGCTGACTCTCTTTGAGGCGCGCGTGGAACACGAACGCGCCGTCGACACGGCCTGTCGTCATGAGACGGACGGACGGCGAGCTAGCCCATAGCCCACCGTCCACAGGCCCGCGCCTACGGTGGCCGGGGGCCATGTGGTGGCCCCCGACGCCCGGGGCGTCTCCCGCGGTGGCCGGGACGCTGTGAGGTTCTCTCCCTCTCACGTTCCGCCACCTCCTTCTCTAGCATTACTGCTTTGCAGAAGGAGGTGACGGCGTCCCATTCCGTCTCGCTCCGGACCATGGCTTGCACCAGGTCCGGACGCGAGAGGTCGCCGCCGCCAATCGCCGCTTCGAGGACAGGGCGGTGCTCCGCCCACGCGGGGCACACCTCCACCGTGTCCTCCGGTCGATCCTCGCAGTGGAAACACCCGGGCGTTTCCTCCCGCCCGATTCGGTGCAGGAACCTCCCGAAAACACCGTGTCCGGTGAGGACCTGCGTCAGGCGGAAGGTGAGGACGCCGTGGCGTCTCTCCAGCCACTCCTCAAAGAGGGGACTTATCGCCACTATCGTAGCGTGCCCTGCACGGGGTTGCGACAGTCGCTCTCTCCATGTCGCCATGAGATCCCGCCGGAAGTCTGTCCGCTGAGCGACAATTTGTCGCGGCAGCGGAGTTTCCCCCCGGCGAAGCGCCTCCGCACGCCATTCATGCAGGCGCGCGATGACTATTGCCTCCAGATCCCATGGCGGCAATCTGGCAAGGAGGCACGCCGCCTCGCGGGCGATCGTGCGGTACCCACGGGCCAGCCTTACGGCTACCACCTTTTGGGGCGCGTTCAGGTAGTGGGCTGCACGCAGCCTCAAGGAACGCGCCCACACCGGGGCCCCGTAAACGTCCATGGACCGCACGACTCCCGCGTAGAGCCTCCGGCAGGAGACGTTCGGCCCCCCCAGGTTGGGCAGGAGCCGCCTGAAGGCAGCCCCAGTCCGTTCCAGTTTGGGGGCCAAACGTCGGAAGTGCTCCACGAAGTTCCACCGGCTGTCGAGGACGAGTCCTAGGTACTTCAAAGTCGACTCGACACCGATGGATACCCCTCCTACCGTGAGTAAGGATCCCGGAGGTGGCGTATTCCGAGGCCCATGAAAGCACATGGCCTCGGACTTGTGCAATGCCACCTCGAGACCCAGTTGCCGGATCCTCTCAACGACTATCGCAACCCCGCGTGTCATGATTTCGGCCGCCGCCTCGTGCCACCCCCCCTGTGCCAGCACCAGCGTGTCGTCTGCATAGCAGACCACGCTGACGCCACTAGGGAGGTCGGCGCGCAGCACCCAGTCGTACCCGATGTTCCACAAGGACGGCCCTAGGACCGATCCCTGCGGAACACCGCATGACATCTCTCGCCGGTTCCATTCTCCGCTGTGACCGGGGTAGATGACGGCTCTATCCGTCAGGTAGCCCCCGACCACACGACGAAGGTAGGTCGGCACCCGGTGATACCGGAGTGCCTCCCTAATGCAGCTCCAGGGCATGGAGTTGAAGGCATTGGCGATGTCTCGAGACACCGCCAAGACAACCCCACCCCGGGACACTGCATCCCCCGTCGTGAGGGCTCTCACGCGCATGGTGGCGTCCACCGTAGAGCGCCCCTTGCGGAAACCAAACTGGTGTTCCGGAAGATCCGGCCCCGTCCCCGCAAGGTGCCCGGCGAGGCGGTTTGCAATGACTCTTTCGAAGAGCTTGCCCACCTCGTCGAGCAACACTATGGGCCGGTATGCGGACGGAGAGTCCGCAGGGCGCCCCGGCTTCCGAATGAGGACCAGCTTCCCCGTCTTCCAACGAAGTGGGAACTGGCCTCTCTCCAAACATACGCTTAAGAGCTCCTCCAGTCGGGGCCCGAGAGCCTCCTAGGCTAGGACCCAGGCTTTGCCAGGCAAGCCGTCGGGTCCCGGGGCGGTATTTTTGGCACTGAGCCTGCGTACCGCCACTCTCAGGTCTACCCCAGTCACTTCCGGAGTGTCGTCGTCGTCGTCCTGGTGGTCCGCTTCAAGCACCGCAGGTGGCGGAGCCATAGGCGGGGGGGGAATGTTCTCCCCGCATAGGGAACAGAGTGCTTACCACGTCCTCCACGAGCTCAGGCCGGAGACTCTGCGTCAGTGGGGGGGCCCAGGTGCGGAGTTTATCCCGCACCATCTTGTAAGGGCGCCCCCACGGATCTCTGTCGAGAGTCCCCAGCAACTCCTCGCAGGCCAGGTCCCTGGCCCGCAGGACAGCCACGCGGAGGGCGGTCTTCGCCACTCTGTACCCCTCATAAAGCTCCGCCTCGATGGCTGCCGCATTCGGTGGGCGGATGTGGAGCCTGCATTGCCTGGCGTACAGGTGTCGCGCAGCCACGCACGCCTCGCAGAGACGTCAGCTCTCGCGACCACCAGTACATCTGACGTCGGGCGCTTCCTGGCCGGACTCGGGGCATTGCCACGTCGCATATATCGGACATGGCCTCCTGGAACCACCCTGCCTCATTGTTAATGTCGGCAGGCCTGTCTGGTGATGTCACCCAGGCCTGCACGATCGAGGCTTCCAGGAGGAGCTCCCGGTCCAGCTGCTTCAGCGCCCAACGCGGACCACTCGGGGCCTGTTGGACCGGCGCGCTTGAGGTCTGGGTGGAGACGTCAAACCGGATGTACCGGTGGTCGGAATAGGTCTCCACCCCCTCCATGACACGCCAGTCAACGACACGCGGCGACAGAGTGGGGCTAGCGAACGAAATGTCCACTACCGACTCGCCCCGCATCCGCACACACGTGGGAACAGAACCCCGATTTAGGACGACCAGGCCCTTCTCCAGAGCCCAGTCCTCCACCATTCTTCCCCGCACGTCTGTGCAACGGGAACCCCAAGCCAAGTTCTTGGCGTTCAAGTCCCCGTGGACAAGTACTGGAAGGGAATGGTTTCCGACGACGACACTCAACTCCGCAAGGGAGTTGTGGAACTCGGCGAGAGTTCGGCTCGGGGAGAAGTAGACTCCCACCACGACAATCTCCCCGAACCGTGCTGCTACGCACCCCCGACCCCTCCTGACACTTTCAAGGGTCGGGGTGCCGGCGGCGGCCGACGACACAATGGTCACTGAGCCGCTAAGGTCCACCACCCAGTCTTCCCTGGGCAGGACAAAATACGGCTCAGCGACCACAGCGAAGTTTATCGACCACTGCGCCATGCTCTGGAGCAACAGATTCTGAGCGCAGGCGCAGTGGTTGATATTCGCTTGGAGGAAGCGTAATGGAGCCGTTATTGGCATTCCATTACCGCTTCCTCCACTCGGGCCCCCTGTGAGGGCCCCGCTGCACGTGCAACTGTCGCGACGGCGGTGGCGCTCCTCTCCTATGCCGTTACCGGCGGTGTTTTTGGTTTTGTTTTTTGTAATATCCATATTTGAACCCACGAGTATGGGGGAAATAAAAGTCAATCTGGGCAGAGACCACTGTACCCAAGATAAGCAGATTTTAGCATTTATTACTCGCCAGAGGGTCTGCAGGTGGCGAGGGTGAGCACTAGCGACTGATTCGTTCCATGGGAACACCCGTCAGCCATACATCCCCTCGCGGTGCGCCGCCGCTTGGGATTCGGGGTAACTTTTTATAGAGGTTTTCTACCTCGCAGTCCGGGCGGTTAAGCCAAGACCCTCGGTCCCTATCGAAGCCGCGAGACGTGATCCACAGCACTTCGACAATGGGATTACGAGACTGACGGTGACAAAGAAGGACGCATCCTACTCTGTCTGCTCGGAGGCAGGGTGAGTGCACACCGAGCCCGTCCTCACTCCTCTGCTATGCCCTCTGCTGTACAGAGGGTCACGCAGAGGAACGCACCGGTGGTCCTGGCAGGACCCCACCCATGTCAGAATAATTAGCCGCGGCAGTAACTCTCCCCGAGGGATAAAAGGAAATTCTCATTTCCTCTCATTCCCCGGAGAAGGATACTGCCGCGCCCACGGGCCAGCCTCACGGCTACCATCCTTTGGGGCGCGTTCAGGTAGTGGGCGGCTCACCACCTCAAGGAACGCGCCCACACCAGGGCCCCGTAAAGGGCCATGGACCGCACGACTCCTGCGTAGAGCCTCCAGCAGGAGGTGTTTGCCCCCCCCAGGTTGGGCAGGAGCCGCCTGAAGGCAGCCCGGGTCCGTTCCACTTTGGAGGCCAAACGTCGGAAATGCTCCACGAAGTTCCATCGGCTGTCGAAGACGAGTCCCAGGTACTTCAGCGTCGATTCGATGCCGACGGATACCCCCTCCTACTGTCAGTGAGGATCCCGTAGGTGGCGCATTCCGAGGCCCATGACAGCACATGGCCTCGGACTTGTGCAATGCCACCTCGAGACCCAGTTGCCGGATCCTCTCAACGACTATCGCAACCCCGCGTGTCATGATTTCGGCCGCCGCCTCGTGCGAACCCCCTTGTTCCAGCACCAGCGTGTCGTCTGCATAGCATACGGCTTACTGCACTTTAACTTTTTTTTTCTTTTTGTCCCATAAACCACCCAAAAATATTTAGGGGAATCCGGGACCGCGGTCCTAGTCCCAAAAGCCTCCCGACCTCTGACTTCCACGACCTAATTACCGGGTGTCACTGGATTGTGGAAGTCAGATAGGCAGTCGCTTCATTTAAAAATTCAAATTGTTATCTGGTCTGCCTTCGTAGGTCTAGTGGTCAAGCGGTCCTGGGTTCGATCCCTAGGTCGGCCGAAAAGTTATTGGGTTTATCCATCAGAAATTTGTCAGTAGCAGCCACGGACTCTGGATTTGTGCCCGGTTGATGGCTATGGGCTCGTCTCCTCGGGTGACCACTGAAAACCAGCGCTGTGCTGTGGGCGGTAGCACAGCATCATGCTGAGTAGTAACCTGTTTGTCGCACTCACGACGTGCAAGCTGTCAACTTTTTTTTTGTTTGTGTATCGTATTGTTTTTTGTTATGCGTTCATCATCAGCCTATTAATGTTCCCACTGCTATGACACAGGCCTCCTCTCTATGAGAGGGAATGGGCTATAATCCACCACGCGGGCCCAGTGCGGATTGGTAGATGTCTTCGAATTTTTTGGTTCTAGGACATGCTGGTTTCCTCACGATGTTTTCCTTCACCGTTTTGAGAGCAGTGGTGATGAAATAAATTACACAAAGTAATGCGCCTGTCTGGGTTCGAACCCACGACTTACTGTTCGTAAGTCGGGGCCGCCACCACTGGGCCACCGCTGCTCTCTGGCAAAAAAATTACGTACATGCAAATTTTGCATGTACGTCATGTCCCTGCAACAAATAAATATTTTTTCTTTCTTCTTTCTTTCTATTACATAGGGCCACTTAATTATAACCTGACGAAAAGTAGTAGTATTATTAGGTTCACCTCTACCTAGCGAGGATTACAGACGTGATGTTATGTTATGTTATTCAAATTATTGTTAGGAAGAATTTTCAGTACCAAAACTTTAGTTAAGTCAGGTCTGAATATTGTCAGCCGTTTTCATAAATTTTATGTCAAATTAAAACACACTGTATCTCAAAATAGGCTTAAGTCGGATTATTTAAATAAATTAAGTATCCTTGAATAGACGCAATTATAATGATTTAATGCAAAGTGATTGCAAACTTTAAAACTTGTTTTTTAATTAAATAATTTTATTTAATACTTTAAAAATTAAAATTCTATTTTAATTTAAAGTTTTAAGTGTCACTAGATGTCAGTGTTTGTAATGTATTAGACTTTCATTGTAGATAAGTTTGACTTATAATTACGAGAAGATTTTCAAAGTTTTATTGAATTTTACTGCTTAGTAACTGTGTGTGAAAACTGCAAAAACAAACTAACTGAAGAATGCCTGGCGCACTGGTAAAAGCACCTTGGTTGGGACAAAGACACTTTTTATCCCGGTCAGACGTTAGTAAAGTTCCCATGTTACAATTTGAGACCTCGTCGAGGCTGAAGCTGTGGGCAAAAACTATTCTTGATATTTTTAATCCGACAAACCTACCATAACTGTGGCTCACAGCACAACTTGATAAAAACAAATAAAAACGGCTAACTTTATCAATTAACCTACTTTCGTACTTGTCTTAACAATTGACTTATTTTCAAACTTCTAATGTAAGTAGATAATCCACTTTGGAAAATATCATAAAGTAACTACCCAATGCATCCAACTTTCTCGAAAACTATCCCGTAATTTTATTAAGAAAATGTTTATTTATTGTTTATTCTCGTTATTTTCTTGTTTGATAAATAAAAATTAAGTTCATAATTGTTTATCTTTTGTTTTAAAACAACTTTTTATCTGAAAGATATTTAAAGCTCATCATTCGGAAACTGAAAAAGATATCTCATTCTGAAACTGAATAATAAATAAGTCTGACTGAAAAAGTGGTCAACTAACAATAACCTCTTTCTCTCTTAATTCTGACCACAAAACACTGATTTAAATAAAAAAATATAAAAATAATTTAGAGCAGTGATAGCCTAGTGGTGTGACCGTCGGACAGCCAAGTCAGAGGTCTAGAGTTCGAACCCAAGGTACCTCTGATTTTTCGGATTCATGTGCGTATTGCATAATTATCACTTGCTTCGGTGAAGGAGAACATCGTGAGAAAACCAGCATGCCTGAAATATATTTCACATGAGCCTCTGACTTAAAAACTCTGACACCAGGTTACCCCGGAACACAAAGGGCGATGAAGGAACATGAATCCGTTTTAGTCAGTAAAAGTCTAACACTCCCTCCTGCTCCGCCCAGAGCTGGAGGAGTCATTTGATGATTTCCCACCCAAAAAAAAAAAAAATGCATTAACCACACTATAAAGAAAATAATAAAAAAGAAACATACCACCACCTATTTATTAATTATCTTTCTAAAAAAACATACTAGTTGATTGGACTGACTGAAAACCAATAGGCAAGTTAACAAAGCTTCTACTCCGCTTGACCTACTTCAGAAAATTCTGTTTAATTTCGGTAAGCCGATAATAGTAACGAAAATAATGGCGACAAATTATTTTATTGTTCGTTTAAATTACAAATTGCCTCGTCTCTTTTACCAAGAAGATTACTTTACAAAAGTGATTTATAAAACCCATTCTATATTAATTTCAAAGTGATATTCTTAGGACTAGTCTGGTAATTAACCTAACTTTAATGGGTCAATGTCAGAGGAGTACCAACTTATCATCATAAAATTACACCTTGAATCCCCGAAGGCTTAGATAGAGTTGAACCTACTTAATTAGTACATCCACAGCAATGTGTAATAAATAAATTCCCTGTAATAAGCCTATTGACATCAACCGGGAACAAGTCCAACCTCTGTGGCAGCTACTGAGAAATTCTTGAGGTCCTCCAGGTCTGTATGACTGAACTGTGAACTTTAAAATACCGATGTACCGTGAACATAAAATTTGAAAGTTCGACTTACGTGAGTCAGAAGGTATACGCTATGCGCTACGCTTCATTCAGAATGTTCATCATCGTGATGTACGGTACTCCGAAAGTTTTCTATGACGAATTATTTCCATTCGATGAACGATACTCCCGCCCCTCGGGCTACTTACGTTTAATTAAATTTTCATACATAAAAGTGAAATACTCTCTCAGAATCTCGATGATGAATGAACATTCTGAATGAAATAATTTGTCATAGCAAACTTTCGTACATCGCGATGATGAACATTCTCAATAACGTTATTCGACATAGCAAACTTTCGGAGTAACGTACAGTCGAGGACTTCAATTGATGAACCACTTGTCACTATTCGTATTTAAGCCATGTAGGTAATGCAAATCGGGTTTAGTCGGTAATATTCGTACTTGTGAATGTTTAAAAGTAAAAAATTGGAATGTAGTGAAAGTGGCTTATCAATTAAAGTTCTCAACTCTACATCGCGATGATGAACATTCTCAATAACGTAATTCGTCATACCGTCGTACCTTCTGACTCACACAAGTCGGACTTCCAAACTTTATGTATACGGTACTTCGGTATTTTAAACTTCGGAGTTCCGTAATACTGTCCTCCCTAATCTCTAGCGACCATCAATAAGTAATTTTGTTTTTATAAAATTGTGTTCTTAAAACTTTTTAATTGTAAAAAATATGTATCTGGCCTTACTTTCGCAGAAGCGTAAACATGGTTGAAAACATAAACGGATATTGGATAGTCCGTGCGATATTTATCCCAACCTAGGCAGTTTACATTAATTTACCACGAAAACTATGTTCTGTCTGTAGTAAAAACAAAAATTTGCAATAACTTGATAAATTGGTTTTATGAAGAAAAATATAGATAAAAAAGACGCACATTTTTCTAGAATTTTTCCAAGTAATTTGCGGTTGGCTTCTAGTGTAACCGGTCGCCACTGATTATCAGTTTTTTTACAAGGAGTGACTGCCTTTCTGACCCCCACGCCCTGTTACTGGGTACTTACCACTGCTCGACATACACAAAGTAACTAAAAATCTAACGACATTGAAAAAAAGATTCTAATTAATACATTGTTTCCACAATAAAAGTAAAGTTTAATCCCAGAACAAAGAAAAAATCCAACCCTATTAATTAATATTCCAACAAAGAAATCATAAAGAGCAAGATGATTAACCAAAAATGTTTTTTTTTTTTTAATGAAATAAAGCCCATCTTCTTTTATTACTTTTCACCCCATTATGCTTTGATACTACTCATTAATTGTAACTAAAGATTTTTGACAAGTGAAATATTTTAGCAATTATTTATTGTTGAAAAGGGTTTTAAAAAGTGAGCCATCTAGGCTTTTATTTTGAGGTCGGCTTTCAGTCAACTAGATACGGCCTAATATCAGTAATTTAGAAGAGGTGACTTCCATAATTTGACTTTTGCAACCCGATAAATTCTACCTATACTATATTATCTTTTTACCTTTTAGGTGTTAGGTTCGACTGGCTCGTTGATCAAGTGGTCGCAAGTGCGACTGCTGAGCATGAGGTCCTGGGTTCGATTCTCGGGTCGGGCAAAGTGTCATTGGGTTTTTCCATCAGGAATATCTCAGTTACCGCCACGGAGTCTGGATGTGTGCCCTATTGATGGCAATAAGCTAAATGGTAAATGTGCGTCTATTATTAGGTACACCTCTGCATGAGCCTTCGGGGAATACAGCCGTGATGTTGTATTATGTTATGTGTTGGGTTTTTAGATACAGAACGGACAATGCTTGGCTAAATGCTGGTCCTGCTCCACAACCATAGGGGCAAACTAATTGATTCCCATGTTAATGTATTGTGGAAGCTAAAAATATCCTTGCATTGTATAGATTCCAGCTCTTAGTATTATATAGTTGCATAGCCCATATGTGTGAGTACTTTGTACTGTTCAGCCACCTTTTACATTTATTAGTTATTTTTTGACTTGAATATGCCTTGGTGGCTGAGAGAACGTCATGCTCGCTCAAATGTCTTGCTGATGGTGGCGGGTGTGTTGGCGTCATTTAGTTCCCTTGAATATGGTTGAGTTGAATGTCGCCGATACTGCGTCATGTTTGTGAACGGGCGCTGTCAGTTGGGACTGGTCATCTCTTATATTATTCTTAAATTGTTGATTTAATCTTTTACTCTGGACGCTCTTAATGTGCACGTCTTTCTACATCGTTCTCACATATATGTATAATCTCAACATGAATGATGTAACCAAGATTTTGTAACAATATTTTGATTTAAAAGAGTGTCCATGGAGTTTCTTGTCCGTTCTTCTCCATAGAGATCTACGCTGGGCAATGGGCAACTACAGTACTTTCTCAAGTTATGCCTTGTGACTGTGACTGTAGTTTTGTCTTTATGTATTTTTGACATTCAAAAGTGCCTGATTGGTCTGATTGATAAATGCTTTGAGTTGAGTTGAGTTGATTCGAATCGTAGTTTAATCATAATATTGTTCTACATAGATGGTGCATGTTTGTTAACATTTTTGTTTTTCCGTAAAGAAACAGAGCCCAATTTAAAAGCGTCATTATGTTTACACACACAGCTTAAAGTTGATCCAAACTTATATACTAAAATAAAAAAATGAAACGTTAACTTACTTTATAAATAAAAGGTTATTTTAATAATTAAGCCTGTATTTAAACTTTATGAGGCAACAAAGCGGTACAGCAGGCGGAACAATGTTCTGTAACTTTTTTAATAGCATAAATCATGAGTGGTGTAACATTAAGCTTTTATTAAAATGTTGTAATACTTCTATCTGATTAGTGATTACATAATGTTAGATCACGCCAAAAGTGAATCTATAGAATGTTTTGTATTATACAATTCCTGTTTGTTTTGATATCAGTTATTGATTAATTCAGGTTCTATGCGTGGCTGCTAATTTGAAAACAAAAATTTACTATCAAACTCCTTTCTTCGTCATTCTCTTTAACACCAAAAATTTCCTCATTTTCGTCTTCTAAGTAACTAAGAATAAGTTGAAAAGGTCTTTTGTCCATTTGTAACTAAACAAAAACACGAAAGTTTTACTGACGCCAGTCTTCGTGTGTGCCATGGTTCCTTCAGACCCCTGCGAAGAATCACAGGTCTGTTTCTAAAGGTGCGTGTGCACAGACTAAGTGTCGCTGGCACGAGAATCAAGCGTGATCCGTTTAAGGTGGCTACTTTAAGTTCATAATAGCCAATTTTCTAAAACTCGAGCTTCCAAAGACCCCACGTGACGGGTCGACGGTTAAAGTGAAAAGTTCCAGTAGTAAGGTGTCCTCTAAGAAGGCTACTTACTACAAGAGCTTAATGTCTTACTAAACCAAGTCTTAGTTACCTACATTTTATGTTGACATTAAAGATTTACTTAACAACGTGAAAATCCTTATTTCCGACGGTGAAGAAATATTTAAATGACTTTGGTACTTACAGTTGGCTAGTTATTTGAACGTTGTCGTAATTAAAGCTTTTAATTTATTCTAGTGGTGGTGGCCCAGTAGACGAATTTATTATATATTTTCAATTATTTATTTATCTTTCTGCACTCTCTCTCTCTTTGTGACCTTTAACTATGTCAAATCCTTGATGCGCACAACGTGCTTAAAAACGGGTACGGTTTTACTTTACGTAAGCACTCATTTTGTATTACTGTTTTGTCCTGTGCGAGTCAACTAAATACTTTTTCTTTCTTTCACATTTCGATCGCAATCTGAACGATTTTGAAGATATTTGTTTCATACGCTCGATCAAATTCATTTGCCCGAAAACGAAGGTGTTGTAAAAAGGGTAATTAATGTTGTTGAATCGTCAAAATTGAATATCATTTCATGTAGCTGCAGGAGCAATAACTCATTGTTTAAAGATAATTATCAAAACTTTAAATGTAACCACCATCATCCACTTAGCCTTTTCTCAACTACGAGTATGTTCGGGTTTGGCTTCTAGTCAGTTAAAAACTAGCATTTTACTTGGAACGACTGCCTATCTGACCACATAAAGCACCACATACATACCGCACCGCGATTAAAATGTATGAACTCAATAATATAGGATCAGCATAATAAAGGCTTTGCTCTTTTTCTTCATTTGCAGGCGAAATGCAATTTCCATAACTTGCATGGATCGGTTCCTCATACTCGTGGCGGAAATTTCGACAATTGTATAAAATTTACATCTTACGACACGCGTTTTGTGTGTTTAAAATACGCGTCGTAGCCGCTGCGAGAACAGGGTAAAGATTGTATCGTAAAATATTCGCTTTGGGAGATTATTTTGTCTGGTATTTCCGCTATCTATATATATAAAAATGAAACCCGTTTTCCTTGGTCATTTCTTGGCATCACCACGCGTGAATGGCTGGACCGATGTCACTAATTCTTTTTTTGTTGTATTTGTTATTATTAGGAGAAGGTTCTTACGGAAAATAATATTAAGAAAATCTCTCAGAAATATTGAAAAATATACATTTAATTTTGCATATTTAAAAAAACGCGCGTAACGAATGTCAATGTCATTCACAGCCATAGACTATATTGAAAGAGCATTGTTTGTTCGGAAACGTGGTTACTTAATTAAATTCGAGCATCATTTGTTCGGAAACGTGGTTACTTAATTAAATTCTAATTACAATAAATAAATCGCAAGGGCAGTCGCTAAGTGTATGTGGCATCAACCTAGAAAATCCATGTTTTTCACATGGCCAATTATATGTCGCCTGTTCCCGTGTCGGAAAACCATCAACATTATTTATTTACGCACCAGAACATAAAACTAAAAATATAGTTTATCAAAAAGCATTAGAGTAGAGAGAAGCAGTGAAGGGTACAGAGACTATTAGTTGCTTTCTAGAGCGCGCGTGGTATCTAGCTCAGTGTTTACTTAAAAATGCCAAGTTGTTCAATAGCGATTTGTAAAAACATTAGTGGAATTATTGAATCCTATGGAATAAACACTATTATGAAAATTTATATTTTGTTTTTTATTTAATTAAATTAGTAAGGTCCTTTTCAGGTATAGCGAGACCAGGGAATTATGGATTCATTTTTATATGGAGGATATGATAGATTCCAGTTCAAATTGAATAGGTACCTACTCATACCTAAGATAGGTCAGCTATACAAAATAAAGTAGTGCATCATTGCTACGCTAAGGCGGTTCGCCGGGTCAGCTAGTTTTTTAATAAAAATAAATAAAGTTATTTATTGAACTACAGCAAATACCTCGGCAGCGGAATAATAACTAGCTTATAATCCTTCTTAATTAAAAAAGGAAAATTTTATCATGACCAAAACTCAATAAAGATTGCATTTATTTGCCGAACTTAAAATCCGTGAGTAGTAAGTGTTAAGCCGGTCTGCATCAACGGCTGGGTTTCTTGAATTTTTAAAAAGCCATACTTCGATTCAACGCGGAGACGAATTACCTATTTAAAATCGCGAAGCAAGATCTTTAGCGCCGTAATATTTTTGATATTTATATTTCATTATACTACGTGGCGTTGCTGATACATTCTACTATGAATAATATGGATGATGACAGACAAAAAAAAAATTAATTCTGTTTAGTCCGTCAGTTAGATTATCGAAAAATATTGGATGTGTTTTTTGTTTCATCAAATTAATAAAAATTAGGGGCTTGTGACGTCACATTTGAGCAAAATTTTACTCAAAAGTGACGTCACACGAGTTTTCGACGACCAAATGACTTCTCCCGCTCTGGGCGGAGCAGGAGGGAGTGTCAGACTTTTACTGACTAAAACCCATCCATGTTCCTTCATCGCCCTTTGTATTCCGGGGTCACGGTATCTCTTTCGAACAGTCCCGCAACCCCGGCAGCACTGTATCGTCTTCAGTTTTTGTTTACATGAAAAAAGAAAAAATATGTATCCAATATTTTTTGGAAATCTATCTGACCGACTAATTAGGTTTTTTTTGACAGCTACCCATTTAATGGTGCTTTTTTGTTTCGTGGCAGTTTTGTTCTTTTGTCAATTAAATGTTCAGATAAACTCCGGGGCGACTTCGGCGACGGACACCTCCATACAAATACTAACTGAACTATGTGTAACTGTCACTGTCCTGACTCCGCAGCTGGTCGTGTAATTGTTATTTGTTATTTTTACATTTTGTTATTACGTCAAGTTTCATCAAACCGGTACGGTTTGATGAAACTTGACGTAATAACAAAATTATACTTTGGCTTTACTTGGCGTAGCCTGACATTTAGCTGCTACGCCGTAGCAGCTACGGCGTAGCTCGCTACGATTTGCTGCGAATGTTTGATGTCATGTTTGAGAAATATTATATTATTTTACGTTAACCACAAGTTAATGCAAAAGGGCTTTGTTATTATTACAGTTTTATAAACTTCGTCATTTATTAACCACTGAATCTCTCCTCCAGCGTTTATCTTTGCTTTTTCCACCAAAATTAACATTAAATTGTAATTAATTAGCTGTATAAATTGTGTTTTTGTAAGTAAACCGTCGAAGTTTCACAGTATCGGTGATTTAGCTAACTTAAATATACAATTAATTATTACTTGGAGATATTGGTCGGAGTTTTGTGTGATATCTACTTTACTGTCGGTGTCATATAATTAAAACACGAGCAATTGTTGTAACCGCAAATAAAAAAAAACATCTACTATCTGAACTGAACTGAACTGAAACTGGGAACTTTCATTAGGTGCTGAGAGGTAACTAAATAGAAACAGAACTATGTATTATGGCACAAAAAGAAAACCAGTCGGTTCTATTTATGTTTTTATTAACTTCACACGAAATTTGAATTTTCAAAGCGAGAAAAGTCGTTAAAAACACACACAGTTATATACGTATATATTTTCTCTTATCAACCCTTAGTTACATGTATGCTTACCATTTTTTGTTTTTTGTTTTTTTCGTAATTTCACATAGTATTCGTGTAGCAGTTCATAAAAGGCACCTACTCTACACTACTGTATAGTGTCAATAGTTTTGGAGTAAAAAGAGGGACAGAATGAATCTATAAGGATTCCGTTTTTGCCATTTGGCAATGGGACCCTAAAAAACCACTCAGAATATTACAAACGACAATTTCACTCTACCCTTCAACAAAGGCAACCTAACACGAACTAACACAAGTTATTCTGTATAACAACACAAGTTTTACACTTTCCAAGCGTCGCCTATTATCCCAATGACTTAGCCAGCTAAGAATAATGTCACAAGTTACAAACGCAAGGCTTCCCATTAAAAGTTTATGCTGACACTACAGAAAGCACAAACTTAATTATGTCAAGTTGAAAATTTATAAGATACCACTAATTTCCTTGAAAATTTCCGTTGGTTAAGTTTCAAGTGTTTGGGTAATCTAATTACGCTTTGTTGGGAATGTTAGTGGATTTTTGTGTTTCAATCTGTGAATGATTACGATGTCCTTGAAAGATCTCGAAACTTGATGGTGTTGCCATTTTAACATTCGTCAGTTATGTTGTACCTTGGCTACCAAGCTCTGAAAACGAATTTTGCTAAATATGAGACCCAGCTAGATCGATTTTTCGCTTAAAACTTTCAACGAAATCGCTAGAGCTATTTTATAAGTATTTTATATAGCTCATTTAATAGTATATTGTACATTAGTTGTTAGCTAAAAAAATATTTTTCACAAATGCCAGACTAATTAAAATACAACCACAAAAAGAGCCAGGCAAAGGAATTTTGACACTAAAACTTAAAGCACTACAGAATTTCAAAGTCTTTGGTACAGTTTTTAACAAGCTGTTTTATAAAACTTCGTTTCATATTGCATGAGACTCTGTAATATTTTCTGCTGGGAGAGGGCACTGACTCTTGTAAAACAGGTCTATAACCTAGCACAGGAGTCAGGGAATTCACACAATTTTGTAACAACTTTCTTCTGTAATAAAAATTATTATTGATTATTCCTATTTATAAGGATGTCTTCTCATTTGCCAGTAAAAGCACATAAACAAAAGACAACAGGACAAAACACAACTTACAACACAGCAGCATATTTTAACTCCCCTCCCCCTACCTACAATCAGATGGAAATCTCTCTCCCAAAACTGCAAGCAAAACAAACATATCACTCATCCAACCACACATTTCCGGAGAATAATAAAAGAATATTTTCAACATTTTTGTCTCCATAAAAAACACGAGTATCATTGGGATAAAAATACGCGACGTCACAATATAAATCTTCGTTAGGCCTTGATAAGTGCGCCTTACGCCCTTTGGGTTTTGTAACAATGGATACTATAACTTACATTTTAACTTCTTGACAAATTTTGGCCATTTAGACCATTTTAGTGGGCTCCCTATTCCATTTATGGAACACGCCGTCTAACAATAAAAGGGACGGGTTGTGGGCTTTCATAATTTTGTATTGAAAAAGGAATAGAGAATCGAAGTGTCGATGGATTTAGGAAATTGAATAGAATAATACGATGGACTTAGGAGCTTGTGACTATGTTATGTTGTTCCGTGGATGGGTGGCCGCCCATTACATACCAAGTTTCCTCCGTGCATCGGAAAGCACGTTAAGCCGTTGGTCCCGGCTGTCATTCGTAAATTGACAGCCGTCACAGGTAGTCAGTGGTCCGAAAGTCTAACAAAGGGTATCCAAGGGGTATCGTATTACCTACCAAGTACTAACTGGGTTGTGGAGGTCAGATAGGCAGTCGTTCCATTTAAAATACTGGTATTCAGCTGCATCCGGTTAGACTGGAAGCCGACCCCAACATAATTGGGAAAAAGCTAGGCAGAAGACGAATACTATGGACTGTGATGTTTGTATTGCCTGAAGCAAAGCGTAGCGTTTATTCAGGTGTTGAAGAAGGAATTAACTTGTATAAAACCTGAAAGCGTTGTGTTGTGTACCTTCTAGTCTAAAGTGCTTGTTAAACACACAACGTAATGGACGTTGAAGTAATCTTAAAATGCTCGAAACCTTTGTTTTGTTCAGGCACTACATAATGCTGTTACACGTGTTTTTGATACAAGTGGAGAAAGTTTCTCGGCTCATTTCTCGGCTCAATAACACCCTCGCCTACGGCTCGTGTATTAATTCCGCCTCGAATGCAATAACAAATGTCCACGTGTATCAAACGACGTTCTTCAATACACTTTTGAAGAAATCAAATAAAAGAATGATAAATATTTTTGTCATAATTTGACTTTAGACTATGATTTTAATTTTCTTTTTTTTTCTGCGCTTTGCTTTCGCCAGGTTAAAGGAGAAGCAAATGTATGAAGCCTTTAAACAGCCTAATATAAAAAGAATGTTATTTTTTTGTATTTTTGTATTTAGAACACAAATAAATGTTAATTTGTTAATAAAAGTAAACATTCGTTTTAGATAATCATGTTAATTTATGATATTCGTATTTAATTTATAATCACAATTTGAATATTCAAAAAATATATTGTTTATGTCGTTAAACGCGTTTTACCGAAATTAAAAAAAAACATTCACTACCGACTTTAAGCATTGAACCGATTTGAACTTCGTCTAAGTATACGTTACCTATGGATGTTTTTGAAAATGAAGAAAACGCACGCGTGTGAAATAAATTGCATGTTGAACCTAATCGTAGTGCAATAAGAAATTATATTAATTGTTTATTTAAAATACGTTGACGAAAGCAACAATTTGACACATACAAATAAAAACAATATTTTAAAACTATACGAGGTCTTAGAGAGTTGACAAATTGACTGCTGCTGGTCTGCGATAACGATAATACACACACATCTAAAAATGTTCTTACCTATTAGATTAAGTAAGTAATGTAAAGGGTGTAAAAAACCTCTTAACGAAGCTGAAAGGTACTTTGTTCTACACCATACCTGGGAACCTTCTAGTTACTGAGATATTGGGGGTCAAAGTTGTTGGAACTTTGACCCCCAATATCTCAGTTTTATTTTTGACAAGTTTTTTTTTTAATACAAGTTTTTAATGTAACATTTTTACTTTAAACACCTCCACGACCCCCAAACTATTCAATGCATCCATCAGCATAATGTTTTGAGTGCGTTACATTAAGTTCTCCCACGAAACATTATTTTTCACCCCAAAAAAAAAGTCGTTTCCCAGCAATAATTTTTGCGTAAAGTTACATAATTTAATGTACAGAATGCTTGGTTGACGGCTTCGTGATGAGGTAGTTTACACGCTGTATAAGTTAATATCGATTAGAAATCGATTGGCACTCGTCTGGGCCTTCTTGTTTTGGTCACACACGATTAGTTTAACAACAATAGTACTGCTTTAGTAAAACGTTTAGCCAATAAACACATTGCGATACAACGTGGCAACGCCGGCAGTCTCTTGGGCACGCTCACAGTGGCGAAAAAAACCATTTTTCAGTTAATTGTAAGGTTAGCAACTAAAGTGTTACTTTTAAAATTTATTAATGTATATTTTAAAGAAAAAGATTTCGGTTCATATCGCACCTTGGGTGCAGCAAAGTATAAATAAAAATACTTATACTTTCTCATAAAACCATTATACATTATTTAATAATCAAAACATATTATTTGTATTAGACAAAAGATGGATCAAAACTAAATAACTTCCATTATTTAACACGCAATGCTTTTAAATGGCTCACTTATTTTTATAACTCATTTTCAACATCCGTATTCCAAATCGTCATCACCGCTTTTAATGTCAGATTATCCTTTATGGCTTTATAATATTCCTGTTTCGCTCACTGACTTCCTTTTGCATGGGGAATTTATCCTTTTGCATGGGGAATTTATCCTTTTGCATGGGGAATTTACTACTTTGCATGGGGAATTTACTACGAGTACGAGGAACGAAAGCGTGGAGGTGTCTACGCTTTCGTTCCCCTTACTCGTAAAGGGGCAAACGCAGGGTTGCTAGATCAAGTTTCTGAATTTTAGCCATATATTTTTAAACGGGCAACGATATTTTTTAAAGAAAAAACGTTTGTTTTACAAATGGGGAGGAAGCTCCTACAGCGTGATTTTGTTTAGTCATGTGTAGGTGAAACCTTGCGTTAGTAGGCATAGATTTATTTACACAGTTCAGGGCACTATTCCTGGTGACAGCGATGTGGACGGATTTTTGACGCCCTTTAATGCTTTTCTTTTATTTTTATTATTTCAAGTTTGTTTTTTAATAAAATATATTTACATAAATTGAAAAAATAGAGTTGTTTTATAAATATGTTCATTTGTACATACCGCCAGGTTTCAAATGTTGTATGTGTATGTATTGCCCGTTCCCGTTCATACACTACACGAATAATAAATCGGCGTGACACACACCCGTTATTATTGAAAAAAAAGGAAATTTGGCTGTATTAAGTCTCTTGATTTGCTTGATTTGATTTTTTCAAAATATTCCTTCAAACAATTATTATTTTCCCCAAAAATGCGAAAACTGTCCCCAATGATGTACCAACACTGGGCATAATGTCATATACATTTTATAGGTAGGTCTGTGCAATAATGTTTACGATGTCGATTATCGTGGAACGTTGACGTATTTATTTTCTTTTTATGCCTACTTACATTGATGGTACATTGTTAGCCCGTCTTGTTTACTGTATTTTTTTACTATTTTACTTTAGTTGTGAAACATACAATGCACTAATGAATTTAATATATGTCGTGCTTGTACTTGCAAGGCCTAAATCCACTCACTCAGTAATCTCTCCTTTCCTATTAAGGAAAGGAGAGATTTCTGAGTACAATGAAAAAAGACGGGCAATTCTGTTTATTTCTTTTTGACCGACATTCAGTAGTTGAATTGTACAAAATTAGTCTCAGTCACGACTCACGAGCACAAATATGTACATTGACACATTTTCCTAAATTTAAACGTAATTTTCGCGAGAACAACACAACAGAAATAACGATTGTAACTTGGAGATAGCATCTTTTTCATTAACGTGAGTTCCAAAATACTATGTTCGTGACAACATGAAATTTTAATAATAACAGTAAGAGAAAAAAAACTTTTAAAAGAAGTTAAGTGTTTACAAATTGGTGCTCGTACCTGTCATCATCATCATCATCATCAGCATATAATGTTCCCACTGCTGGGACACGACCTCCTCTCAATAAGAGGGAATATAATTCACCACGGGGGCCCAGTGCAGATTGGTAGATGTCGCATGTCATCGAATTTTTGGTTCTAGGACATGCCGGTTTTCTCACAATGTTTTCCTTCACCGTTTTGAGAGCAGTGGTGATGAAATAAATTACATAAAGTAATGCGCCTGTCTGGGTTAGGACCCACGACTTAGTGTTCGTAAGTCGGGGCCACCACCGCTGCTCTCGTGACTGTACTTACTTAGTAATAGGTCTTTTCCAGATTTTTTATATCAAAAGTTACGGGGGAAAATATAATGACCACCAAAAATAACTTTGTGACCACTAACATCTATCACCTAAAATATCAATTGATCACCAAATTTTGTAAATTTAGCACCAAATTTTAATGAGGTGGTTGATGACAAACTAGTTTTGCCTAGGCCGACTTGGGGCACCCCGACACGGTTATTTTTGTATAAACCATTTAGAAGTAGGTACCCCGCGAAGCTGCGCTCCGTCGACTGGGTCTCTCTCGACTCGAATGCAAGAGCATAACAGATAAATTTCTGGTGGTCATAAACTAAAAAAAAAAATTTTTGGTTCTAATTTCACGATTAAATAGGGATTAATTTTGGTGATCATTTACAAATTTTGGCAGTCAAAAGTGATTTTTTTGCCGTTATATTTTGCAAAATCTGGTGGTTCGTTAATTGAATGCCAAAAGTTACTGTGCCACCATGTTTATATGAATGTGCATCTGCGTCCATTTACCAACGACACTTCAAGTTAAATTAATATTCTAAAGTTCTAAACTCGTCACTTTCAACTACATATTTCGTTACGGATTTGGTGAATTAACAAATCTATCCACAAACCGCTCTAAAGTTGAGAGATCACTGTCTCTACGAGAATAAATTGCTCGAGTTGTAGCCCGACCGTAACGGACAAAACCCTCCTGAGGGCAATTCGGGGCAAGAAATACTATTGTAAAGAACTTTTCACACAGTACAAAGCTTTCACGTGTCAGTTTCAACTTGACTACAAAAAGTCACGAAAAATATTAAATGGTTATTCTTATTTCAAAAGAGGTACATAATTCATTCCAGGAAAATTATTCCTTTATGAATAGAACTGTCGGGTTTTTGAAATGTCAGAAACGTGAAACGAAAACTTGAAACTTCTACTTTAAATTTCGTAAAATATTTGCATAACATTGAAAACCTTTCGTCAAAAACACACAAAAATTAATTCACTTTGGATTTCTTAAATATTTCGTATGGTCATTAAATTCAGAAAAGATAGAATTACAATATTGCAAACAACAAGAATGCAAATGATGAGACCACGAAAATAGTTACAATGTGTCTCTTCACTTGCATTTTTACGAAAAACAAAACTACTTATTCATGAAAAAGTATGCATTCCCCTTAGTCGTACCCATAAGTTACAATACACTTGAGTGTTCACACCCAAACCGCGTGACTGCTTCCTATGTTATCTAACTTTTTGGATTTCTTTCAGCTTCTTATTTGATAAAAAAAACTCATGGGAATTCTATATTTTCACCAATTTTCACTAGATCATTCTATCCAATATCGTATGCTTACAAGCATACGATATTGGCTGTATTCCAATTCCAATGTGGACATTCAGACAGCCTACAGATTAGACGAAAAACTCCCTGGAATTGTAATGAAAACCCGAGCTTATATAAATAGGTAAGTTAATATTAAATGATAAAGGATTCCATTTAGTTGTTAAACTCCTAGTTTACTCAATAATGTGGCTTTTTGAGGCTATTTTCGTTCTCAAATACATGAGTTGTGGTATTTATTAAAGGTTTGTAACGGACGATCGGAAATCATTGTCAGAAACCTATTACTTCTATTTTCAAATATTAGACTCACGCAAACCATTAGGAGGAAGAATGTTTTGGATATGATTTGTATAAAATATGTAATGAAATTCCGCCTCGTTGGTCTTGTGGTCGTCACCGCGACCTTTCAACAATATTTAAAAAGTCGCGGCCGACACTGTCTAGCATAAATCAGTATTTCTTTTTCTTAGTGCTTCGATGGCTATCTAAATTGATTCAGCCCAAACTTGCAATGACTTTGGTACTTTCAGGTGTGTCCATCTGCTCCTGTAATGTACAAACAACAGACCAAGCAGGATAGGATATTAAGTGTGGATATTGTGTGTGGCGTGTGTTATCGTTTGTGGAACAACACGACATTTACACTTCAGGGCAGAGTCATCTATGACTACACCTGAACAGGTTTTCCTGGGCAATGAGAAGCACTATTATAAGAGAATGGTTCGGGAAGCGATGAGATCAAGAAGTATCCTAATTTCAATCGCGAAGACGGCTTCAGCCTCTCTTCCGCTTGGAATCCAGAAATCACAAAGTGTACTCGTCAAGTTAAATCATCTCGGTATGCGGACACTGTTAGTGTAGTGTGCTGTCCTAATGTGAACCGGCACTAATTAACATTTATGAAGAACAAGTGAGGGTAGTTGAATAAACACCTTCGCTTTGCTGTGGCGGTGTCTTCAATACTTCAGTCTTCCCGCGACCACGGCTGGTGCAATCCGGTCGAAACGTCGGGCTTATATTAAAGGTAAAATTCTCGATAAATACCCGTTTCCATATGTTTTATAAGGTTTTCCCTTCGGCCATTCGGTATTCAATATTCTTACAATTGGGAGAAAGACCTTCTATTTACGAGAGGAAATGTCTCCGAAAAAAAATTGGGCTAAGGGTTTGTAGACGTCACATGTCTACGAATTTTGGTTCTAGGACATGTTGTTTTCTTCACAATCTTTTCCCTTTGCTGTTTTGAGAGCAGCTATCAGTTTTTCAGGATTTTATGTGACAGAAACTTAAACAAAATGTGATTAGTTTTATCGGTAATAACAAATTTAGCCTAAATATACAAATTTCAGCAATAAGTGGAATACTTATTGCTGAAATTTGTATATATAGGCTTATGTCCTCAAAACTAATTATTTCTTCTATACTTAGGCTGGTATTATGTCAATAAACGCATTTTCTTTCTTTCTAAGTACCTATATCAAAAGCTTTATGAAGAAACCAATAAGTCTTGTACCCGAGTCCTGAAGAGCTCCAAAAAGAAAATAACGTCAAAGTAAGAGGCATAAAAGTCAGTTTTATGTGTTCTCCGACATAATTAGTTCTTTAACCTTTATTGGCAAGGCATCAACTCAAAGAGATGAGACCTTTTCACTGGAAATATTTATTTTTCTTACTAAAAGAGCAAGGCAATAAGAAAAAAAATGTATGTAGTTTGGAACGTGGAGATTTCTTTCAGTTATTAAAGTTAGGTACCTAGCAAAACTCCACAGGTTTTTTTATTTATTTAACTTGTTAAAAAATAAATTCTTGTTATCCCAATGAGCAAAATAGCAACTTTTTGGAGCCCTGACACAGCCAGAAGGCGCTGGCGTCGTGCAGACCTCGTAGAAGATGGCGGGACGAGCTGGACAAAACCAACGACCAGTGGTCCACATTAGCCCTGGATAGAAACCACTAGAAGTCATTGGGAGACGCCTTTACCCACAGCATGCCCGTTATAAACAAGCAACTACTTCATCTTAGTCACTTTATAGGATTTATTCTAAGGATTTTGTATTTGGTACAAAATTATCCAACACCCAAGTTCAACGACTATTACTGCTAAACTAATGAAGTTATCTTAACCGCTATAGTTTTCCTTTAAAGTTCATGAAATGCACTATCATCATGAATTTTTCCAGATTTTTCAAGTTAGCAGTTTAGCTTTTAGAGGGGGGGGGGACGCCCTACTGCATACTGGAACAAAATTTGCACTTTAAAGTTTAATATTTCGTAAATGGAGCATTAAATCGAAAAGTAGTATTCGCAACCCCTGAGTCATTTTAAAAGACCTATTCAACGATATCCCACACGATGGAATAGACAACGATAAAAAAATTATCACCTCTTCACATGTAGGAGAAGCCACCCTTGATATACACACCTTTACAAAATTACAGCTTTCTAGTACTAACGGTCTCTTAGCAAAACCTCGGACAGACAGACAGACAGACAGACAGACAGACAGACGGACATGACTATACTATATGGGTTCCTTGTCAGGGCTACGGAACCCTAAAAATCTATCGTAACGTTTAATATAATTTAGAAACAGTGACCAGCGAGCGTGTGTCGGCAGCGGCCGCCGAGCCCTCTATTGTTGGTGAATCATTCGGGTTAGATGAGGATAAAACAGTATGATGTTTCCTGATATTTACTTATTCATTACAGAATTTTGGCGGAAAATGAGTATATTTATTTATGAAAATTAGGTCAACTGAACGTTACATAAAAAGAGCATTATAAAAATTGAAAATTATATTATGTAAACGTTATTTCAAGCGATATTATACTATCTGTTAATACCATATAATACACACCCGAAATATTGCGTGACAACGAGATTATAGCGACTGCCGTGGTTCAGCCCTACGTTTTTCTGAAATTCTGTGAGAGTACATTCAAGCCAATGGGTGATATGATTTCTTGGAAATATTCGACACAATAAGTGACTCAAATACTGACTGATGGCACTTTGAGATATCTTAAGGGTTTGAGCGAAACTACAAAATTGTAATTTGAATTTGGAAATAAAGAAATTATTTTTCAAATCGTTTTGTCACTAATCTTACTGTAATAAGTATCATTTTCAGTGAATTAGAAATCAGAATGCTAATAAATGTGGAACTTCTGTTCAAGGTGTTATGAAAAGTCATCGTGAATGGCAGAATAAAAATTGAAAATTTTGCTTAACATCTTCAATTCTGGTGTACCTCAGGGGAATATCTTCTGACCAGGTCAGATTTATGCTTGACGAACTACATTTTACACCGCAGGCGTTTTCTTTTGTATATCAGGGGCAGTCGTACATGTCATAGTTCTTTCACCCCATCATAAAATAACTCAGATCTTAAAATATACCCAAAGGAACACATCCGAGAGACAACAAAAACAATTTCTTCAGTACATAAACACGTTCACTGGTTTACTTAACAGCTGAAGTTTTTGTGTTGAACTCGACAACCCCGTTTTAGAGTTCGTAAGAACTTTCGTTTAAGGTTGTGGCACACGGCTGTAAAATCTCTGCAAGTCTTCTCTTGGTTTATATCCCTGTTGTAAATTGTTCAAGTACATTGTGCGGCGTGCATTTGTTTTTATTGTTGTCAACACTGAGGACATCTACTAGCTTTGTTATAATTTGAAATGAAAATATTTGGGTCTTCTACACCGTGTTTACTTTACCATAAAATAAAATATGTATTCTACATGCCATGTCCACTGGTTTTATTTATCGTTTAAGTACTTTTACCTAAAATAAATTGTAACGACTGTTAGATTTTATAAAAACTCGAATAAGACAAATTTAAAAAGTTGATCCGTAACATGCGGGTATAGTCGCAGGGTTTTTATTAATTCAACGTTGATAAATAATTTTGCAATAATTAAAAATATTAAAACATCGCAGAATTTACTCTACGGTTCGTACTCTGAAAATATTTGACATTGATTTATAAGATTTGCATGTGCACTTTTTGTTCAATTTGATCCATCGCGACGAATATTTAGCCTGTGATAAAAGGATAGTGTTGTGAATGACATTTTGTTAGCGAATATCTGTAACGACAGAATAATATGTTGACCAAACTCTACTGTGACCTTTTTCTGTGAGTGTTTGACATTTGAACAACACTTTGCATTGCCTTATCCATTAAGATGAAAAATGTGTTGAATTTTCGTAATGTATTCAATAAAAGATATGAGTCGTGATTTGTATCAACATTTTATTTACTGTGGTGGAAAGAATGAAGGCAAGCCCAAAGGTTTTCTGGGAAAACCCAGTAGCGAAAAGATACGGACTAGCAAAATAAAAGTGAAGCCTAAACATCCTACATGTTTTTCCTTTGAGCATTTACTCTCATACTTAGAAATAATATTACAGAAATAAAATTCTAAACAAGTTTTTGGATGATTCTAGGAAAACTTCCTCATTTTCATTATAACAAGTTTATTCCGTAGTCGAAGGTATTGTTGGACCACTGACAATTAAAGCTACAGCAATACAGCGAATGCAATCTCTTCCCGTCAGAGTAATCACAAGAAATTTGATCTCGTAAAAGCCAAATTAAAAAAGAACAGTATGTTTTCGTCAAAGTTTCTAACTCTAGGAAAATTCAAATGTTTTTTTGTGAATTTTTACTTAATTTTATTTCACGCTCTTAATTGATTAAAAGGATGAAAGCGTGACTAATTAAGGTAACATAAATAACCGAAATATACCTAAGGTAACATTGTGAACGAGGTTGGGCAAAGTCCGGTTTCAGTACTCCATTTCAGTAAATTTTCGGTACCTGTCTGTATTCTGAATTTGTGCTAGATTAACGTCAATAAACTCGTCCACAGATAATGATTAAACTATCATACAATTTTCAAAATGCACTGTTTTAGACTGTCACGGTTTTTCACTACACTTAAAGTACTTACGGGATAATAAAGCTCGGAAGCTCATAAATAAAGAAAATCACGGATATTATCCCAAAATAGCTAACGTTCGTTAAAATGACGAGCACCTAATAAATATCTCCGTCTGCCTTTTTCATCGTTTTACCTACACACTCGCGGTTTCGCGCCAACTTAGGGTCCGCTGGACTGTGTAGCGTGGTGGTTGCGTTTAGCCGGTAAGTACTTTTGTTTTTGAGATTTCTATTGCATACATCCGTCATTTTGACGAATGGTTAGCTTATGCGTAACTTTTAGCTTACGTGCTTTGAGTTGAATTTTGATTTGTTTTTTATTTAGTTATTTCGTTGATAGTGAGGAATGGCTGCGAGATTGATTATAGATGACGACATACTTCGGGCGTTAGATAATTTCTTCTGGTAGTGAAAATGAGGATGGTTTGTTGGCTGATGACGTTGAAAGTGACTATCACGACGAACCCTCGGACACTGAAGATGCGCAAGTAAATCCACCTTTAGATATTGAAGAGGAACAAGAACGGTCACCTTCCGATGCTCGTCCTCTCAGTGAGGATCTGCTTCCAACAGCATTATCCACTTGCCTCAACCTAATAGTCATGGCAAAAATCGTCACGTGTGGGCAACTCACAAAGAACATACTTCTTCCCGAACTTTTCTGATGAATTGGTTTCTGGAGGTAAACTACTGGCACGAAGGAGCTATATGAAACAACTGCATGAAAAACTAGTTGAACCATGGCTAAAGCGTCGACTGGAAATACCAACAATGCCTCGTAGAATGAAAGACAAGATAAGAGACGTCTTGGGTTTGAACCATGAGGATGGCGCTTAAGGTCAAGTTCAAAACCTTGAGCATCCTGGTTCTGGAAGTAGTCCTCTGATACTTGAAAATACCTCAACAAGGAAAAGGAAAAGCTGCAGTTTGTGTTCCTATAAGAAAAGGCGCAGGCGAAAAAGGATCAAGAATCACTGCAATAGTTGCAGAGTTCCCATTTGTGGCTAACATACGGTTGACTTTTGGCCGACTTGTGCAAAAAAAATGTAAGTATTTTGATACTCACGGTTAATTCATCTTTTTTCTTAATTATACTGTAAATAAAAATAAATATCTAGGGTTAAGTGTAATTTTCAAAATGTCTTTATACCGTACTTTACTAAGAACATTTTTGAGATTTTAATTATCTAATAGCTACCTAGCCTTTTCGAAACTATGTTGAGGTCGGCTTTCAGGTCTAGGTGAATACTAGTATTTCACATGGCGACGCCTATCTAACCCTTTGGGAAGCTTGGTTGTCAGACTTTCGGACCACAGACGAAAGATATACACATTATCATGTGTATACAATACGTCTAATGTTAAACGATTATGAAGTTTATTTGAAAGTCGTTACCTACACTACCTACACCTACAATACCTACCTACGTTGCCAGGAAAAAATGCTTTCCAAGGCACGGAATAAACTAGGTGTGTAATGGGTGGTCACCCATCCACAGACCAACCTAGGCAAGGACGGCTTAACCCAAAGATCGACCCGTACGTCTGTTATTATTAAGCCACGAGTTCCGCCTTAATTATAATTTATTAAAAACGTAAATACTACAACTTCATTTAAGGTGTTTGTTTATAGGGCAATAAAAATTAACAGTATTGTTCAAAAGCATTTGAAGATTCGTAATTTTCAAACCACTAAGAAATTAGCAAGAACATAGGCCCGTTTGAATATTATTATTATAATTCCAAGACTTTCGCAATTCGGTTTATATTTTCTTTGTTTGAAATCTAATTTCGGCCCGCATGGCGAAGTTTTGCAACAGCTGTTCAATAAAAATTATAATAGTTTAGTATTCAAAGTGTCTGTGTCTTTTTAATAAAAGGCCTGCTCTATGTTATTTTTATACTTTTACGGCAATAAGCTTCTTAGGAATTTGATTTTAGTATGTTTGTCTATTTTTGATGGAAAGACGAAACCTTAAAATAGTATTCTAGAGCAAAAGGCACAATACAACGCTCTTGTTTACAGTATCTTTTTCGGCAATCTTATTTGATTCAGCTCAAAATTTGGCTACAAGATTGGCACTTTTAGTGGCATGCATTTCTCCTGTTATGTTTAAGTCGAATCCCGAATCCCGAATCACGAATAATACGTGGCGAGACTTTTGCCATCAACCGGGCACAAATCCAGACTCCGTGGCTGCTACTGATAAATTCCTGATGAGAAAAACCAATAACAATTTGTCCGACCAGGGAATCGAACCCAGGACCTCTTACTAAGCAGTCGCGAATGTGACCGACGTGTACACCGACGAGGCAGTCAACTTTTTGATTGATTATCTGCTCACAAAAATGGGCTGAGGTCACACAGAGTCCTAAGCGGGAATAAGCTATAAAATATTTTTACTGAACAAAGTGTGTGTATTCAATAACAAACAAAAGTGCAACAGCCCGCCAATATTTTTTTCAACTCTCGTTGTCTGGAACCAAATCTTTCTATATGCACGTTCATTGTCATGCACAGTGGGTTCTTAACTCTTTATTGTACTATAATTCTCTGTTTTGGTGTATCCTCCTTTGTTTTATGTTTGGTTTTGTGTATTGAAAAGTACACAAAAAACAACATAAAAAAAAACTTAATTAAAAGAAAATACTGCACTGCTGTCACTATTTTCTAGCAAAACAAGAAGATAATGAAAATGAAGAGTTATTTTATACATAGAATCTGCATAAAATAATGGGACTTCTTATAAAAAAACTATTTCTATTTCTACTATTTCTAAAAACTTTTTAGCTTCAGAAATCGGTGATTTTTGTTTGATTGATTTCGTTTTTTTTTGTCACCGACTTCTGAAGTTAAAGTTATTTTTCACTTTTTTGGTGTTTTTTGAAGTCGGTTTTACTTATTGCAAAAAAGTTTTTATTACGTTTTTTCGTTTTTAATACGTCACGCCGTGCTATAATTTTTAGTGCGTTATGACGTCACTAGCCCCCACTCTCGAGTTTTGATGCGTTTTATCTTTGTCAATATTCATTGATTAACAAAAACAAAAAATACGCGTCCATTATTTTCCAATACTCTAACTGACGGATTAAATAGATTTGCAATTTATTGATGGTGGAAACTAGCCACTTGTTTTTTTCTGTAAAAAAACATAGTAGGAGAGTACACTGTGGCCGAGTAATATATACGTTACTTAGCATGTGCGCTGACATAAATATGTACCCGTCTCTTTCTTCCACTTCCATGAAGTTCATCCAGGAATAACGCTATAGATCTCGGCTTAAGATTTGGCCCAAAAGCCAAAAGGCCTGTGATAAAGAATAATTCAACTATCTACTTGAACAATCTGTATCCTACCCCACAAACTACAAACTTGACCAGTAAGTACTACACTAACTTATGTGATTCAAAGATTCTAAACTATACATACTGTTATTGCGTTTTACAGTGACTGTGATAAGTTATAACTAGGACAATAGAAAGATTTTATGTTTTACCCCACGGACTAGAATAGACAGTGGTAATAAAAACAACCGTAAAGTCTCGATAAAACAATGCTTCTCGACTATCCCAGGGAGTAAAATATAGCAGAAGCAACACGCAGTTTTAACTATACACGAATATTTGCCATTAAATGCTTAGTAATTTTCACTCACTGTATAGTAGTAAAATTTAATATTTTTGTTCAATTTAGTCTTTAGTAAATATTTTATTTTGTGATGCTCTAGTAAGTACTGCCAAAGCAACATACGTTTTTAAGCAAAAATTGCTTTAGTATAATTACGCATTATGAATTTCGCATGCAACGTAGCCGAAGTACATCGTTCAGGAATATTAATTTATTTCGAAGCATCTTATTGCATCTTATTTGCAGTTTTATCTCTACATATAAATTATAAAAATCTTTATTGTTCATGAGAGCATTATATAAACAGTATGTCACTAGCCTCCACACTAAATACCGTCTTGAAACACTTGAAAACATGTGCCAGACTTCAAACCGTAACTATCTGCGTGGTTCGATGCGATTTTTCTGTACTTATCTATTCCGTGACAACACTAGCCACTTTTAGTACCGTTCTAGCGCATCGGACGCTGCTGGCTTGTTTGATAGTAGCAAGTACAGTAAACAAGTTGCGGAGGGTCGATTAAAAGCTGAATATGTTAGAACGGAACTCGGTTTATGCACACATTCCCACTTTATTTCTGGCTTTTAAATTTTTTGGTAGTTTTCAGAACTATTCTGTTTTGGGAAATGGTTGGATATTAAAAAGTTTTTGCAGTATGAGACTGTAAACCTGAACCTAAATACATATGTATAATTCTGTGGGAAAGAGTACTTTGAGCAACAGACTCGTTCATCTTTTGTTGCAGTTACGATTTGCTTATAAGTGACTGATAATGGGTTTCCACTATAGAAATTATTGTGCATGTGCGCTGCGCTACAATTTTATCGAGTCGAGTTATTGAGATTATATAAGGTCCCATTAAAATAGATGGACAAATAACACAGCGTTCAGAAAATTGCCGGCACTCTAGAATAAACACATACAATATGGGCGCGTCTTCGTGAGTACTGAGTAGGTACCCAGTCAGTTCTGTTAATATCATTCTTTATTTAATCATAGGAACTTTTAGTTGACATATCACGTTTTTAGGATATTAGGATAAGTTGAAGATAGTAGGTAGTTACGCGCAAAATACAATCACTTTAATCAGTGTTTTTTTTTGCTTGGATATCTTTGGTTAGACGTACTGAACGCTGTGTTAAAATTTGTCTATCTATTTGAATGGGACCTTATATATCTCCGACGCCGATTTCAAAATAGAAGGTGGATTAGCCAAAGTCTTTCAAAGAATGTTAAAAAAATGATGGGTGCCAAAAAGCAACAGGTGTTTAAAATATAATTTATGATTCGCAGTACGATCGAATCAAATGAAGTTTGATTTGAAATAATACTGAAGCACCTCACAGTTGTATGCACGAGTGCTTAAATCTACCCCATATTGGTTCGGTAATATGAATGTTATACAGAAATCTCGCACGAAATCGACATTATTAATATTTACTTATGGTAACGCACGTTTAAAATGAAAATGTTCACAGAACAGTCAGTTAGTACATGATACTATGTACTTGTATTGTTATTGTATAATGAATATTTGTCACTATTGCTTTTTTGATTCCCTAGCTATCGTTAAATGGAAAAAAAATAGAATTAAAACCCGGCTGAAAGTAAAAAGTAAAACGAAGTGTTTAAACAAGACATATTTGTAAAAAAAAAAAGCGGTTTTCAGGTGGCGGGTAACAGTACGGTACGGTTCCGGTACTTAGGATTTTGGGTTTGTTAGTTGTTTTAATGTACTTAGTAGTATTTTACGAAGTTTATCGAATTGATTGGCAACTCAGTCATCAGAATCTGCGCAGTAGTTTAGGTGCTACGATGGAAAATGTTACAAACATACATAATCTGCTAAAATCATACAACGGCAAAGCCAAAAGGAAGGGTCCTTTTAGCTTTGCCGTAGTCGCGTAAAAAGTATCTGATCTACTCAATACACGGAATAAGAGCTACCGTGGCACAACTTTAAAAAAACCGCTGTTTCATACAAAACTGCAAAACCTGCGCGTTGAAACGTATGGCTGATTGTTTTTTTTTAACTGACTTCTACAAAAGAAGAAGGTTATGTATTTCACCAGTATATTTTTTAAGTCTATAATCATTATCTGAATCCATGTTAAAAGTTTATGTCACGTTGTCCCAACACGATGTATTAGGTTAAGCCTTAAACAAATATTAGGTGTCTTGACCGTACTTGACCCAAGTGATACCCAAACCAAGTTAATCTGTTCCTTGCATGTCTATGTTTAATTACTTCCGCAGCCAACATTAATAATATTAATCATGCAAGCCTCCCATTTGCGAAGAGCTCTCATTAGATAAATGAGTATTTGCTATCTTCAAGCATTATTTGCAAGTATGTTATATGTTGTAAAATACCATTGTAGCTTGTTAATGTCATCTACGTCAATCATTAATTCAAAAAGGCTATTTCTAAAATGTAACATGCCATAGTAACGTTCAAGTAGGAACTGTATAATAGAACACAGGGCCGAGATAGCGACAAATTCGCTAACATTCGATCGCTGATTACTAACAACTAAATTCGGTTGCAACATAATGCTTGCAAGTAACGCTGGTCTCAACGTCCAAGATGCGTTTCTCGCAAGCATCATAATATAACCGAATTTTTTCCTTCGTAATTAGCAATCGAAAGCAATTAAATTAGCAATTAGCAATCGAAAGTTAGCGATTTTGTCGTTATCTCTGTCGAGATTGCCTGCCCAGGGCCGGCAGTCTCGAAAGAGTTTTTGATCGCTGATTACTAACGAATATATTCGGTTGCAATGATGATGCTTGCGACAAACGCATCTTGGATGTAGAGACATGTGCATTATTATTGCAACTGAATTTATTCGTTAGTAATCAGCGATCAAAAATTAGCGAAATTTGTCGCTATCTCTGTCGAGACTGCCGGCCCAGTCTGTACTATGATACGCATGAGAAATGATATTTAACGACAGTTCGTACGTTCGTGCGACATATATCGTTAACTATGGTATACTATATAACTTTGGTATAGGCTTGATGTTCACTTGTTTTGATCGATTTCGCTTTTTGTACGCGTCTTTTTCCACATCTTTTTTGCCGTGTGGTTAGTGCCTAACCTGATGTCAGAGTTTTTATGCTGCCCATGGGCCTCTGACTTGGCTCTTCTACATGAAGATTGATGATTAGGTATACCACAGAACCGTACTACTGATTTAAAAAGTCTGAGGTCCTGGTCATTGAAATCCGTGCAGTCGTAAAGGCATGAAAACCGACCACACCATCATGCGACCTAATCATAGCCAGTCATGCAGCTGAATACCAGTATTTTACATGGGCCGACTACCACAATCGAGTATCTGAGTAATGCGATACACCTTGGTAAGACTGGTTGTCAGATTTTCAGGCTTCTGACTACTCGTAACGAATGTCAAACATCTAAAAATGGCAGCGGGGACCATCGGCTTAACGTGCTTTCCGAGGCACGGAGGACACTCGGTATATAATAATCGTTACACATCCGGGGTCCAACCGAGACAAGCACTGCTTAACGACGGAGACCGACCCGTGCGGCAGGTATTATTTAGCCACGAGCTCCTCACCGTTTTATATTTTTCATTGTCATGACTCAGTTTCGTCCCATGAGATAACAAGAAACTAGACTTAAACTTTTTTATCTGAATTTGAAAACTTCGCAAGACGCGTTGGCACAAAATCCCATCTGCCACATGTACCATCAATTCAATTTGAGTGGTTCGCTGTCACTCACAGTTTGCCTCTTAAGGCAGGCTATACGAGAAAGACAAAAGGATAAGGTATTGTTTTTCTACTTGAAAAGACGGTTTTCTCACAACATCAAGCTGTGAGAAAACAGTCTTTTCATGTTTAAATTGGAAAATAAACGACAGAAGTGAAGTCTTACGAAAGATAATGTTTTAAGAAAAAAGCTAAAGTTTCAAACTTAGCTCCTAAGTTCGTTTACATACCTACTTGATTGAATAATAAATGGTTATGTTTTATATTTGCAGTAATAAAAAAATATTGACTGCCTCGTTGGTCTAATAGTTGCAATCGCGACTGCTGAGCATGCGGTCCTGGGTTCGATTCCCGATTCGGGCAAATTGTTGAGCGTCATTCTGAGCTTCGACAGTTAATTATTTCGACACGGTCTCAATTTCGAATAACAATAGTTCTCATTGCTTCGACAGAATATACTTCGACAACACACACCTTCGAAAAACACTACTTTGCCAAATCCCTTCTTCGATGCGCACTCTTTCAGCGGATTCCTATTTCGACGGAACATGCCTTCGACATTAATACTGCTCTGAAATATGACAATAATAATTGAATTTCGTTATTGGGTTTTTACATCAGGAATTTCTCAGTCTGTAGCAGCTGCGGAGGGTGGATTTGTGCTCGGTTGATGGCAATAGGCTCGCCCCCTATTACATGGGACTTTAAAGCATAACTGGCGAAATGTAGGTGCACTATTAGGTACACTTCTGCCTAACCCTTCAGGGATTACAGGCGTGATGTTTAATTAATAAAAATAAAAAAAATACTACGTTGTTGTACATGCATTCTATTTAATTGATTATCATTAGGTGAAAAATTTAAAATATTTTTACAGTGCGAATGTGCTGTGTTTTTATCTCTGTGCCGTCTATAATTCGATATCCGACTACTTTTAGAAGCAGGTGTAATGTTAAAACAGCAGGTGGCTTAATTTCACGGGTCGACTACTCCCCGCGTCTCCTCAACCGTGGCCGAAAATCGAGTATACCCGGTCTTTATTATCCGGTTCTCGCATTCCTGTTAACAGACCTTCGTTTAATCAATGCTAAGGGTAAATTTCTTGATATATCCTAACATTGATGGACGCTGACAGGTCTTGAACGAAAAATTTGTGCTGGTTCGCGTCCACTCCAAAAGTGGAATCGGTCATTAGATATACAGTTAACTGCCGATTCCAGGCTCAATTATTTAATTTCATGGATCGTTAAGTTTTATTAGCTGAAAATAACAGGCATCTTGTTAATCAGTGTATATCTATACCTACTATAAATAATATTATAAAGAGGTATATTTAAGTTTGTATGTAGGCAACTCTGCAACTAGTGATCCAATTCAAAAAACTTTCACTGGCAGAAAGCTACAATATTCGTGAGTGCTGTGTGTAGGCTTTAAATTATATTTATATCGTGCATATTTGCAAAGTCGCGGGCGAAGTTCTAGTTTACCATAAGATCTAAAATAAATTAACATCTATTTTTAAACGTAATTACAATTTGTGTAATAAGTTACCTACAGAAATTTTAACGAAAATTAAATCCAGTGCCTGGCATACTAGCGAAAAAAATGGGTATATTCGTGCGACAAAATTGTCTGTTCAATGGCGAGCTTAATTCTAAGATTATCTTCCACAAAAGAAATTAAATAAACGTTTGGGGTCCCTGGGTATTAATTTTTAAGAGTATTGAAGTTTGGACGTCGACCTTTGATGTGTCTCTGAAAGTAATCTCGGTTACAGACAGTCCTAATAGAAGATTGAAAATACCCACACAATACATTACACTTAAATGTATTTATTTTCTAGTCTCGCAATTTCTATTGAATTATTTTGACAGAAATCCTAATAAAAAGCTGATACGCTATTGTATAATCTAAGAGAATGTAATACAAAAGTTACTACGCTTAAGATTTGAGTCATTTAATAGGTGTTGTTCCACAAACGCTGGGACACTTAATATCGTATCCTGCGTATCCTGTTCTCTGCACGTTACAGGAATTGGTGGACGCTAATAAAGACGTAGCTCAATTCACTCTTGATTAGATTTAGATTTGATAGATTGCCTAATCAAAGCATGGTAGTGTTCTCACCAAGACACCTGAAAAAACTGGTCACAAGGTTTTACTTAATCTGCCGCGGGGGAGACGCGCCGGTCGTCGGGTCGGGCCTGTGAACGGAGAGCTATAGCTGGCCGCCCGTCCGTCTTATGACGACAGGCCGTGTCGACGGCGCGTTCGCGCACCTCAAAGAGATGTCAGCCAAAGGAAGGGGTCCGCAAGGGCCGATGCCTGCCGGGGCTGCGGGACTGTTCGAAAGAGTTACCGTGGCCCCGGAACACAAAGGGAGATTTAATTATTTATTATTATTTATTTACACATACAGCTATTATCACAGGTTTAGGTTATTTATAGTTACAACAGTTTACTAAGACTAGAATTAATTTAGAATTAAATTAGAATATTTCTAGAATTATTTGAGATGAAGGAACATGGATGGGTTTTAGTCAGTAAAAGTCTGACACTCCCTCCTGCTCCGCCCAGAGCGGGAGAAGTCATTTGATGATTTCTTATCCAAAAAAATAAAAATAAGGTCGTACTTAATACTCTTAAGTAGGTTATAATGGTGTGACCTTTATAACATCGAACCAGGGTCAAAATTAGTACAACTTCTAAGCTGTAACTTCATAAATCTGAATAAATGATGTTCCCGTAGTGAACATGGGTGTAATTAAAGTTAGCAACATAAGGAAACCTAATAAGTCTGTAAAATAGCTGTTTGAAAGTTATGGAAGAAATTGAAAGTAACTAGTTTACCGATAACTTGGTTAGCAGTGAACATTTTTATGAAATATTATTTTCTCTTACACACATACGGTGGTTTGAAGTCTTGTGTAAATGAACAAGACAACGGAATTTATGACAGCGTAGAAACTGTCAAACCACTGGAAATTCTTCGTGCCTTCTAATAGGAAAGATCGATTCTGCATGTTCCATTCAGGATTGTTTCAAGACTTAATAAACTTTCTTATGCTACCTGGCTGTTTTGGATAATTTTTGATACCCGACGCATTATATTATGTTTTCGAACTTCAATACTAAATGAAAAACCATTCCAGTGTCAGTGCCCATTTCAAGTTTGGGACATTTTCCTCCAAAATCTAATTTCTTAAGAAAACAGTGCTTGAAACGAGCAGGCTCCGATCACCAAGTCATTTCAGCCAGCAAATTGGAGACACGTGTCCTGAAAATTTTAACGAACTTTAGATCTTGAAAAACATTTGGCTCGTGAAAAAAAAAAGAAGTTTCTTCTAACTAGGTCAAGCGAGGTTTTAGTTTTGTGACGGTTCATTTGTCGAATAGATGGTATTTACACATTTTTGTGCTAGAACTAACTAAAAAGTAAGTAGCCATGTTTCTCTTGCCCTTATCCCAATAGGCATGACCACAGTATCAAAAAATTGCAAATCTATTTAGTCCGTCAGTTAGAGTATTATAAATTAATGGACACGTTTTTTTTAATTTGTAAATCAATGAATATTGACAAAGATAAAACGCATCAAAACTCGGGAGTGGGGGCTCGTGACGTCAGAACTAGCTAAAAATTATATCTAGGCGTGACGTATTGAGAATTTTAAAAGCGTCATATCTTCGTCAATTTTGGTTTACGTAACAAAAGAAAAAACACGGGTCAAATATTTTTTGATAATCTAACTGACGGACTAATAAGATTTTTTTTGTCGTCTCGCCTATTCATTTATGGGCCGGCGTAGCATGATTTCTTTTTCCATTCTTCTCTATTTATCGTCATCTCATCAGACACTTCTTTGCTTGATATATCATTCTTAAAAAGTAAGTAAGTAAATGTTGACTATGAACGAGTGATCACAAATAATTTAATATGGTTTGTATTTAATTCGACATAATTATCCCAAATCAGGGATTTAATCAATCACTGTACAATTTTGATAACGCCAGAAAACATTTGAGTATGAATAACTTCTTAAATCTGAATAAATAATGTTCCCTGTAATAAACTTGGGTGTAATTAAAGTTAGCAACAAAACCTAGTAAGTCTGTAAAATAGCTGTTTGAAAGTTATAGCAGAAATTGAAAGTTACCGAAGTTACCGTAGTTACCGTGTTGTTAGTTTACCGATAACTTGGTTAGCAGTGAACATTTTTATGAAATATTCTCTTGTCATATGCAATATTGAAGAGCTTAAATACATACGGCGGTTTGAAGTCTTGTAAAAATTAACAAGACAGCGAGAGTGGAATGTATAGGAAGAACAATGCATCGATGGATGGTCTGAGTGAAGTATAATATCTAATTCATAATTACTGAGACGACTCCTCATAGAAACGTATGGAATAAGACAAAATTTTCGCTGGCCACCAATAAAATGGATTCTAAGCAAAAGAATGATGATATTAAAGTTTAATACCGACAAAACGCAATACCCTTTTGTCCCTCACAAAGCATGAAGCCAAAATAAAATGTCTACAAGAATAATCCAGTGCAAACGCTTGCAAATATTTTTAAAAGCCAAGGACCGTAATCCTGTCGAATCCACAAATTATGGGAACGCCAAAACATCATGAATTTTAACTGCCTTCCGCACGAAATGGTGTTCATTGTTGGTTAGATTAAATTTCTAACGTTTCAACAGGGAAGTCTGAATATTTCCATAGGAAATTGAGCGCGATATAAAATAAGCATAAGAAAGTTCTGCAAGTAAAACTCATATGGAAAACTGCGGTGGAAAATAATACTCAATGTGGATGTATGAAGTATCTACGGGTGGTGAGCAGAATTAGTTTTCAAAACTTTATCTGCGTACATACCACAAACAATCCGCTTCGAGTCGTTATAGCTCGGAGTTATTTTTAACCTGACTGCGATTATTTAATTCTAATGTTGGTATTTCACATATTACAAGCATTGAAGTAACATACTTATCTAAAGAAAAAAATACTCGAAGAGGACGTGTCCTGCACTTCATCACCACTCTCTAGCCTTATCCCAATTCATTTGGAGTCGGCGCAGCATTTCTTCTTCCATAGTTGTCTCTTACTCATCTCATCAGACATCTCCTTTCTAGGCATATCATTCTTCACAAAGTCCATCCATCGTTTCTTTGGTCTTCCTCTACTCTTATACCCATCTACATACATAGTCAAAACTCCTGGACTTGTCACTTATTATTATGATTGTTTAAGTTGTTAGACAGCAATTACTCATAAATGCTAGTTACCATAAAAGAGCGAGAGCGTTTGGATATTAACACCTTCCAGGAACAGGTACCACTATTTAAAGTTCCAATATGAGTTCGAATTTAAGGTTTGATTTCACTCATTGCTGTTTAAACACTATTCCAATGACATAAGAGTCAAATACCACGTGCTGTTGTTCTTTATCGTGTGGTCAGTGCCTAACCGGGTATCAAGGATTTTATGCCGCCTTTATGGGCCTTTGACTTGGCTTTTTTTTTTTTTTTTTTTTTTTTTTTTTTTCGGATGGGAAATCATCAAATGACTTCTCCCGCTCTGGGTGGAGCAGGAGGGATAGTCAGACTTTTACTGACTAAAACCCATCCATGTTCCTTCATCGCCCTTTGTGTTCCGGGGTCACGGTATCTCTTTCGAACAGTCCCGCAACCCCGGCAGAACAGTCCCGCAGACCCGGCAGAACAGTCCCGCAACCCCGGCAGAACAGTCCCGCAACCCCGGCAGGGACTTGGCTTTACATGCCGTTGAGAAATATCTCTCAGCATGCTGGTTTCCTCACGATGTTTTCCTTCACCGAAGCAAGTGATAATTATACTACGACGTAACATCCTCAGATTTATATAATTCACTTGGTAGTAGTACTTCCACTGCACTGGGCATCGCACAATATTTAGAGTTAAAAATAAAATGTTTTTAAAGTAAGTATATTGACTACTCGACGTAGTACCTTCCCCCACTATGTTACCTGCGCCCACGCCACCATTACTTTTGTCATTCGCTTTCGTTGTGCGGGCATCGCAACATCTCTCTCACTTTTGTTTTTTTTCGTGTGCAACCAAGTATTATCGTGTAAGTTAGTGAAAAGTGTGACTATTGTGTTAGTTAGTGAAAAGTGTGACTGGTTTACCATAATGGGTAAACGAAAACACAAGAATAAACAATCGCGCACTCGGAAGAAAATAAAAAGGTTACAAAAACAAGTTAACCGCTCCTCGGAAACGAGCGAAGGTGAGTCATACTTGTTTACATTGTTAATTAAGGACTATTCCTAATTACACTAACGCAGGATTCATGCAACTATAATAATGTAACGTTGTTACCAGATGAAAGTCACAATTTATTTACCTACCTACCGTCAACTGACTTATTTTTACAATTAGTTTTTTCTTTTTTTCGTACATGCATTCTATAATTCTATGCCAACCCAAGGTATCATTTAGACACACGTTAACGATGTCGTATAGTTTGAATTATATTATTCTATATGGATGGGGAAAATAAATAAATAAATATTTTGTGGATGCTATTCCCTGCGACACGATCGCACTATGGCACATGCCATAGTTAGGTATCTGTTGCGGTGACACCGTTATTCTCTATGACGTGATCATGGCTGATAACCATACAGCCTCGTATTATGTCGTGAATATAACCAATGACTTTAAAATACACAGCTGCAAATGCAGCATATCAATGGCATGTAGCTGATGAGGCGACACCGTTATTCTCCATGACGTGATCATGGCTGATAACCATACAGTCTCGTGTTATGTCGTGAATATAACCAATGACTTTAAAATACACAGCTGCAAATGCAGCATATCTATGGTATGTAGCTGATGAGGCGACACCGTTATTTTCTACGACGTGATCATGGCTGATAACCATAGTATTAGAGTCTCGTGTTATGTCGAGAATATAACCAATGACTCAGTCTCGTGTTATGTCGTGAATATAACCAATGACTTTAAAATACACAGCTGCAAATGCATCATATCTATGGCATGTAGCTGATGAGGCGACACCGTTGTTCTCCACGACGTGATCATGGCTGATAACCATAGAGTCTCGTGTTATGTCGAGAATATAACCAATGACTCAGTCTCGTGTTATGTCGTGAATATAACCAATGACTTTAAAATACACAACTGCAAATGCAGCATATCTATGGCATGTAGCTGATGAGGCGACACCGTTGTTCTCCACGTCCGCGTCGTGATCATGGCTGATAACCATAGAGTCTCGTGTTATGTCGAGAATATAACCAATGACTCAGTCTCCTGTTATGTCGTGAATATAACCAATGACTTTAAAATATACAGCAGCTAATGCAGCATATCTATGGCATGTAGCTGATGAGGTGACACTGTTATTTTTGGACTGGACTTACCACCATTCAAACAAGTGCGAGTGGACCCCTCAGAATCGGACGATTCAGATGTCAACACGACAAATCAGGTCCAAGGTAGCTCCTGGCTCCGCGTTTGAAAACGAAAACAGGTCCTCCCTATTGGATAGGGATATTGAACACGAACTACAAATCGGGGCCAACCCCGCTCTCAGAACCAGGTCCCCGTACAAGTAAAGATATGGTAATAGCCACCACTACCCAGGATTCCTGACGAGATTGCTAAACGTTGGGGGTGTATCCTAGTTGATGGCCTGACGCGGGAACAAAAGCAAGAAGGTTTGGAAAAATCACTTATACCAGAAAACTTCAAGCTTGGCAGAGCACCTCTGTTAAAAACAGAAATCACCCCCGTTCTAAGCGACTGTAAAAAACAGGCTCAAATAAATAACCTAACATTTTGTACATATTTGGGTTATGGAATTGCAGGTTTAACAAACCTGGCATGCTCCATTACTGATGGAGATACAGAATGGTGTGTATGTAATATAACAGACGATCCTGCCGTTTTAAGTTTCAAGTCATTTTGAAATAAACGACTTAAATGTCGAAAAATCAAAATTACAGTCGTCCGGTGCTGTCGTAAAGCGTGTCGACGTACTTGACCAGTTTTTATCAAAAATAGGTCCTATATCTAATAAACCAATATTTCTGGCTAGCAAAAGTGACGGTTCATTTCGATTTATTCTTAATACACAACATTTTAAAATGGAAGAAATACGAACTGACTCAAAATTACTACTTACAAACAATTGCTACGGGTATATGGCTACAATAGATCTTAAAGATGCATATTTTCTAATAAAAATCGATAAAACTAGTAAAAAGTAATTACGATTAATGCAATGCTGTCCTATTTGACCCAAAGGTTGACTGGTAGAGAATGCCTTGTGGCATTAAGTCCGCCTACGTACCACTCTTGTGCATGAAGTTTACATAAATAAATAAATAAATAATAATGTTCGAAGAGGAAATTTTTGAATTTCAATGTTTACCATTCGGTTTGTCTCAAGCTCCGTATAGCTTCACTCAACTTACGAAACCGGTGGTGGCCACACTAAGAAAGACGTGCTTAATATTGGCAATTTATTTAGATAATATTATTTGTATCGGCAATAAGTATGAAGACTGCCTTAAATGTCTTACCGATACAAAGGTATTTAGTAAATTACAACCGAAACAATTTCAATCTTTCCTTGGTTTCGAATTGCATTCGCGGAATTATTGTTTAAAATTACCAATGGAGAAACTAGTCAAAGTTCAGAAGTGTATCGAAAATATTTCTAAGCGAAAACAAATATCTGTTAGAGATTTTGCTAAATTTCTCGGAATACTTTGCTCCTTACGGCTGGGTTTATACTAAATAATATTCTTTGAACGCGAAACGTTCTTAGCTTTGAGAAACACTGACAACAATAATTATGGTAAAACTATGATGTCATAACCGTTAGTCTTAAACCAGACTTCGAGGTAGATGGATAACATTATGCGTACAAAAAATATAATACGCAATGGACATTATGCATTGGAAATATCTTCGGATGCTTCTCGTATTTTGCAAAGGTGAAAAGACAAGTGGGTTCTGATTCCAGAAATCGAGAAATCGGTTCTGTATTATTCAATACAGAGATTAATTATCACATAAATGAGTGGGAACTGAAAGCTGCCTTTAACGGACTTAAGTGCATAAACATAAACAAATACGCAACAAAGAGATATTGCTGCGCATCGTTATTACAACAGCCATATCTTATATAAATAGATATGGCAGAGTCCAATTGTTGAAAATAAAGATCAGCTCGCGAAATCTAGCAATGATGCGAAAAAAGGCAATTGCATTGTATTCGCGTCATATTTAAAGCCCAAAGACAATGTTGAGTCAGATGAGAAATCAAGGCGAAAAAGTATCGACACCGAATGGAGTTTGTCCCTGTTAGCTTTTAAGAAAGTCGTGAATACGTTTGGCTGTCCTGAAATCGACTTATTTACCATTAGAGTTAATATCAAGCGTGACAGGTTCATTTTATGGAGACGTGACCCGGAAGCGTTCAACATTGACGCGTTCACTGCTGATTGGGATCCATAATTTTTCTACTCGTTTTTTCTCCGTTTTCATTGATTTTAAGTATCTACGGAAAATAATCGACGATAAAGCCACAGGAATAATGATAGTACCACATTGGCCTAGCCAGGCTTGGTACCCACTCTTTTTAAACTGACCTAGTTTACTTTGAACCTGACGTTAATCTGTTACTGTTTTCTTTCAGAACCAGACACCCACCCTGGACACGATTTATCCCTATTATCAGGGAAGCATATGCAGGACAAGACTTAACACCTAAAACTATAGAAATTATGATTGCGTATTTGGCAAAAAATAAATAAAAGTAAACAGCTGCTGTGCGTATAAAAAGTGGTGGCATTTTTGCACCAATAATAGTGATATTAGCTGTTAGAGTACAAATATCTCACTAATACTAAAGTTTCTAACGGTAGAAATTGAAGAGGGGGCTAGCTATTATATCCTTAATTCTATTCGTTCAGCGTTGGCTCTAATATTGGACAGGCAGTTAAGTAGTGTTGACCGGGTTTCCCGGTTCTTTAAGGGAGTGTTTAAAAAGAACCCTACTTTCCCTAAATATCAGGCAACTTGGGATCCAAATCTAGTCCTGGATTATATCGCAAACTGGTATCCAAACAAAGATTTTCTATTGGCAACAATAGAAAAACTTACTAAAAAGCTGGTAGCTTTTCTTGCGTTGTCTACTGTACAACGCGTACAGGCGCTATCGTTAATTCGTTTGTGTAATGTTAGAGCCACCAATTAAAAATATGAAATAAACTCATATTATTATTAAAAAACCCATACACAACGCAAGTGCCTCGACTATTATCCGCTGGATTAAAATAGTTCTTACTGAAGGTGAGGTAGATACCTACGACCATATTTTTCCGCGCATAGTACCTACGCGCCACGCATCTTCCTCTGCGGTCAAAAGAAAATGCATATCAGTAGACCTTCAGCGAGTTGGTATTCCTGACCGGGAATTCCTTAACGTTTACAGAGTTCTATGACAAAGTTCAATGATGAGGATTTCGCAATGGCTATTTGTGATGAATATCCCAAACAATGTTTCTTGAAAGATACGTAAATATATCACCTTAAATTATAATGAAGCTATGAATAATATTGTTGGTTTGAAAACATATCTATGAGCTTCTTTCTTACCTCCTCCGCGCTCTTACCTAATGCTTCACCTATTTCACTCCCAGTTCTAAACATCTACCAAGTGAATTATATAAATCTGAGAATGTGACCTCGCAGGTAACATAGTGGGGGAAGGTACTACGTCGAGTAGTCAATATACTTACTTTAAAAACATTTTATTTTTAACTCTAAATATTGTGCGATGACCAGTGCAGTGGAAGTACTACTACCAAGTGAATTATATAAATCTTTCGGATGTGACGTCTCGTATAATTATGGTCGAACATCACTTAAGGTAAGTTCGTTTATCCATCAATTATACAATACGCACATGAATCCGAAAAATCAGAGGGGCGTGACTTGGGTTCGAACTTGAGTTCTATGACTTGGCAGTCCGACGCTCACACCACTATGCTATCACGTGCTGTTGATTGGCAACGAAGAGATCAAAGGTTGCTCTCAAACAGGACAAAGGCATAAACTACTCACCTTCTAGTGATATATCTACCTCTAATAAGCGAATCTATCAAGCGAAACATGAGGGACTCTAAACACAAAGTGACATGTTCACGAATCCGAACTGGCAAGTCCGAATGCTTTCACAGAATTAATGGACACGATTGACTAACTTCAGTAACATAGAGTGTAGAAACAAGGTTGATTCGTCAATTTAATCTCATTTATTTCTTCAAAGTCTACCTGAATTTCCATTGATTGTCCATGGTGATTTTCACAACCTAAATAACAGTTTCTCGACTACCTCGTGGTCGAAAGCGCAACTGCTGAGTACGAGGTCCTGGGTTCGATTCCCAGGTCGGGCAATGTGTTATTGGGTTTTTACATCAGGAATTTTTCAGTAGTAGCAACGAAGTCTGGATTTGTGCCCGGTTTGCCACCACACGAGACTTAAACATAACCGGCGTAATGTGGGTGTACTATTGGGTACACTTCTGCCTAACCCTTCGGGGATTACAGGCGTGATGTTATATTATGTAATAACAGTTTCTAGACATCCATCCATCAGGTCTAGTAACCCTTTCTTAACTTATTTAGGAATTAGGTTCGGTTTCATACTACAACTACACTTCCTTTGGTGAAGACTGTTTCAATGGATTTTGCATGATTGTGTGATTTTGCGTGTTAGCATGAGTATAATCTGATTTTAACGTTTCCACTGCTCGGACTGCCTTTCCTGTTTGAGAAGGAGCGAGCCATAATCCATCACAATGTCCCAGTGAGGGTTTGCAGACATGTCTTGATTTTTTTAGGATATGCCGGTTTCTTCACGATATTTTCGTTCACCGTCTTCATAGCACGCTGGTGAGGAAATAAATTTGTCCAAGTAAAGAGCTTGGGTTTGAAACCAAGACCGTAAGTCTAAACCAGTACCGCTGAGCCCCCATTTTATGACTGCTCTTGCTATACATAAGGCGATTCTCACAGGACACCGTTCGTCCGCGCAGTCGAACGGTAAGTGGATCTCACGCCGTGGTCCGTCGTGTTGGCATGTATGAAATCCTTTAACACCTAAAAGACAAACAATGCCCGACCGCGCAGACGAGGTGGAGAGATTCTGCATACCTACAACTCCTGTTATATGCAGGCTAAACTAATAATAAAGTAAAATGACCACTACAGCGCAGCACCTGTCCTAAATTTCTACGATCATTGTTCTATAACAAGTTGGCAGTCTCCTAATGGGCGTGACAACGCTTCCGAGCTCTCGAGACAAAGATGTAATTATTGTCGTATCGAGTTTACTTTATTAAAGCTTCAGAGAAAATGATAGGACTGTCTCTCGTAACATTTTGTTATAGGGCAATAGTGAGAATGGTTCTAAAAATGGTGAAAAGATAATTATTTACTGTTATGGAAGCCAGGCAGAAGAAAAAAAAAGAGAAAGAAGCTAGATAGAAGGTGAAGAAGTATGGAAGAAGAAGACATGCTGCGCCGGCTAAAAATAAATTGGGATAAGGGTCAGAATGAAAACGACAAAACTATATTAGAAAAGAATAAGCTTTATTGTTGTTAAATGATTAAATATCAATATCTAAACAGTAAAATGACGCTGTACGAGTTGATTGAATTCCAAGAAACTTCACAATAAATTAATCTTCGCTAAACTCAAGTTTCCCAATCGTTCCTACGAACAATAACCAACACCTCTAGAAAACGTTTTCAAGTTGTGTTGTGTTTTCATGTTGTAAGGAGTAATACTTACAATAATAGTAACAATTCCTAAGAAAATAAGGGATACTACCCGACGACGTATTTGCATGGGTTGCGCTAAAAATTCGTACAAAACTAATACACTTTCGAAATTTGCTCGGTGCTAGGGACGGGGTAAGTCCACAAAGAAGATGCAATACCCCACTTGACTTAGCTCGTTGGATGAAAATGTTTGAAGACCTCTCGACGAATCTACAAGATTTGTGGGGTAAGCTGAAATTAAATTACGGAGATGCTGTTATACAGTTGTTTACTAAGCCTTGTATTTCCTATTCATAACTATACATTTATAAATTAGATGTATAAAAATTTCAAAATAATAAAAAAAAAAAAAAAAAAAAATTTAGCCCACCGGTATCGGGAAAAGGGTCCAAGCTACTGGCAGACAGGGCTCCAAAGAGAGGAACCTCCTAACAATACGAGCCGTGTCCAGGAATACCGCTTTCTCAATCAAACCCTTGATCCAGTTGCCTTACGAGTGCCTCCTCAGGTATTGGTCGAGGCTCTTGGTAATTAAGCCATTGGCTGAAACGACTATCAGCACAATGATCGCTGAGCTCACTAAACTAAACGCTATATTATTAATAGTAACATATTTCATGCATTATGGCGTAATATAATTATCATTAGTAGTATAATCGTCAAAAGCAGTAATACTATGTTTTAAAATTAACATGTCGTTAGTAAAATGCTGGAGAAATGCGTTTAAAAAAAATCATCGAAAAAACGCTTGTTGTATTTTTTTAAGAATATCGAATTCCTAATCTGTCATGTGTCTGAATCTTCGCTTGCGGCGATCTGCTTACACTGGTTTTGATACTAATGATCGTCTGCCTACTTTAGTTAGAACTTCAGAGAATACCTACTCGGAGAATTACATTATAGTTTTTCCCCAGATCATATTTACGTAGTTATTATGATATGTTATCGTAACGCGATTCTTTGCCGGTTGACCGGAGACTAGACGCATAAATCTTTCTGGAACTCTTATCAATTATTCATATCTGTGAGAAACCGGAGAATATTTCATACGATAAGTTCTGTGTGTGGTAGTCTTTTTTTTTTCGGATGGGAAATCATCAAATGACTTCTCCTACTCTGGGCGGAGCAGGAGGGAGTGTCAGACTTTTACTGACTAAAACCCATCCATGTTCCTTCATCGCCCTTTGTGTTCCGGGGCCACGGTATCTCTTTCGAATAGTCCCGCAACCCCGGCAGGCATCGGCCCTTGCGGACCCCTTCCTTTTGCTGACATCTCTTTGAGGCGCGCGTGGAACACGAACGCGCCGTCGACACGGCCTGTCGTCTTGAGACGGACGGACGGCGAGCTAGCCCATAGCCCACCGTCCACAGGCCTGCGCCTAAGGTGGCCGGGAGCCACGTGGTGGCCCCCGACGCCCGGGGCGTCTCCCGCGGCGGCCGGGACGCTGTGAGGTTCTCTCCCTCTCACGTTCCGCCACCTCCTTCTCTAGCATTACTGCTTCGCAGAAAGAGGTGACGGCGTCCCATTCCGTCTCGCTCCGGACCATGGCTTGCACCAGGGCCGGACGCGAGAGGTCGCCGCCGCCAATCGCCGCTTCGAGGACACGGCGGTGCTCCGCCCACGCGGGGCACACCACCGTGTGCTCCACCGTGTCCTCCGGTCGATCCTCGCAATGGAGTGTGTGGTAGCCTCACCTATATTAAAATGTACGTGTCAAAGTCAAATCTGTTAATAAGTGAAAACTACTTTTGACCGGTTCACTTATGCTGTGTGGTGTCTATTGGTGTGCGTCGGACTGCCAAGTCATAGGTCTCGAGTCCGAACCCCAAGACACGCACCTCTGATTTTTTGGATTCGTGTGTATTGTATAATTATTATCACTTGCTTCGGTGAAGGAAAACATCGTGGGGAACCAGCATGCAGAGATATTTCTTGACGGCATGTAAAGCCAATGAATTGAGTTGAATAACTGAGAATAAAGTTGAATGGCGTGCGATTCAAGAGGCCTATGTCCAGCAGTGGCCTGCTGTAGGCTGTTGATGTTGATTATGATGATGTAAAGCCAAGTCAGAGGACCTGGACGGCATAAAAACTCTGGCACCAGGTAAGGCACTATCCATACGATAAAGAAAGTAGGCCGGTTAACTATTTTAACAATAACTAATATTTACTTAAAACTCATTAGATTATGATTTTATGACCCTTTGAAAAAAATCGTGCTGTAGTAATTATAAAGTTCCCAATCAACAAAAGAAACGCATTTTAAAATAATAAGGTTTTTGACTGACACCAGACAAAAGAGGTTTTGTTCGATTACCAGTTTTGACTGTAACATCAAGGAGACTTGCTTTCCTCATGCAGGCATACATTGAACTTTCTACTGAGCGGTTTTTGGCACGACTAATGATGAGTAAAAGTCATTGACTTTGACCAATTATTATTGTGCCTCGGGTTCGTTTCCCGCACAGGTCTAGTAGTTGGCCATGTATAGCCAACAGGTGAAGAGTCTGGTTTTTTGTGCACACATTCTGATATGGATGATATGGGACCGTTCAATGTGGCGACACTTGGGGGAGGCCCACGCCCATGTCCAGCAGTGGACGTCTTTTGGCTGAAATGATGATGATGATGATGATTCTGATATCCTTAGTATCAGGAAAAGTTTTAACTCAAGGCCGTGCAGCTGGTTTTCATCTCCATACTTTCTTCCATCTTACTTCTACTTAATTAACTTGATTGTACAAAGTTACGTTTCTCTGTAGTCATTTTTTTGTTCATGATGCGAATGATGAAAAAAATCCACAGATTTCGAGCCTCACACGACTATCGAGCACATTTTAAATGAATCTACGGAATTCGAAAAAATATTGTGGCTGAGTCAAACAGGATACCCTCATAACCCCGATAATTCACAACAAACACTGAAAAAAATGTCATTCTGACTTTTGACTTTTTTCAAAAAGGACAGGGCAAACCCTTAACCCGATCGTCTTTGTTTTAGGCTCAAATTGTAGCTGACTAAATTTTCCAGAGAGTTTTTTTCTCAAATTTTTGATATCATTTTTCGTTTCCAAAATTTCGAGCGCCAAAATCAAAAATTCGGAAAAAAAATGTTTATTTTTTCACTATTTCGGCCGTAACTTTTTTCGTTTTTGACTTTCTCGAATAATTTTTTTTGCACCTTACAGCTCTCATGAATACGCTTTATTTGTATATCATATCTTCACAACTCTCAGAGATATAAAGGGATCACACTTTTTCGTAAAATCGGTGCCAGCCTACACTGGAGCAAACGAAAAGGCATTTCCAATGTCAAAATATTATGCAATCACAAATAAAATGTCAACTCATGACTGACAACATCTGTAGTATGTTGGAAGAGGTATGGGCTAAAGTATAATCATACAGCGTGTCCAGCAGCAAACGGCAACGCGGCAAGCCCAGAAGAAGACCGCAGGACGAACTCGGCCTTTCCTCAAGGATTGGCCAATAAGAACTATGGACAGGATTAATTGGAAGAAGGAAAGGAAGGCCATTGCCTTACAATACTGCATGTGGGACGCAAATCTTCTTTGTCTTTGTTACATAGTTTAAACAAAGTCGCTCCTTCTGTCTGTACGCTTACATCTTTTAAACTCTTAATGCAGATTTCAGTAAAAGATAAAGTGATTCAAGAGGAAGGTGTATAATTATGTACATCAGACATCTCCATGGCACCCGTGCGAAGCCGGGGCGGGTCGCTAGTGGCTGATAATAATAAGAATATTCTGTAAAATTGTAAAGTTTGTGAGAATGGATGGATGGATATGTGTTACTCTTTCACCTAATAACTACTGAAAGGATTTTAATGAAACTGTTCCGTAATATAGCTTAAACATCAAATTAACACATATGTTATAATTTATAAAGATATTGTCAAGAAAAGATAAAAAATAGCTAGCATCTTAATAATTCGTTTCCTGAAAAGTTCCGTGGCTTATATGAAGCAACGGTACAAAAGGCAACATAGCATGTTATTCCCAAAGCGCCTATCACCTCAATCTATCTAGTCTCACGTTGCCACATACACTTATCCGCGAACAAACAATGTTCACGAGATAACCTCACGCCAAAGCTTTGTTTTCCGTATTCTTGCAACACCAATGAAAATAAAATATAGGATGGAGGTTTTATTTCTGAAGGAAAATCAACAAGGTTTTGATATAATGGTGTATACCTGCTGACCCCACCGCTGGTGACCCCACTGGTGGGATCAGCAGAAATGGACTAAAATAATTGTTCCCGGTGACCCCACTGTATTTTTGTGTGATAAATATTACTCAAAAACATTGCATGGGATCGAGTAGCGTTAGTACAGTTGTGCTAGTTATGGGCAGTAACCTTACGAAAAGTACTAGGCGAGCATAGTCCAAGAAGGTATTGATTACTAGATAATCGTATTGTTAAAGGTACCTACTTGCAAGGTTTCATTTTGCACAGCTCTATCGCTTATAACCTAATAATCAGCCTTTTTTTTTTTTCGGATGGGAAATCATCAAATGACTTCTCCCGCTCTGGGCGGAGCAGGAGGGAGTGTCAGACTTTTACTGACTAAAACCCATCCATGTTCCTTAATCGCCCTTTATGTGTTCCGGGGCCACGGTATCTCTTTCGAACAGTCCCGCTGATAACAACGGCTAAACATGCTTTCTAAAACACGGAGAGGTTTCGGTACGTTATAAAAAAAAAAAAATGGAACCCAAATTAATGGTACCCCATCCACGGACCGAGCTTGGCAACCACTTCTTATACTTAAAGAGCGAGCAGTGTGGCCACGTCCTTAGAAGCTAAGTACGGTTTTTTTCTTATTTTTTTCGTGTAGAATAAATAGAAAAGTAGTTCACTTTTAAAATACACCATGTATAGCCCGGTTCACACATGTCGCAGGTGCAAGGGGTCACACTGCGGTTTCACCAAACAGACTCGGTTTATTAATAATTTCATGAAATACGTTCACGAGTGTATGTCGCAGGTCACAGCGCTTTCGTTCTTAGGCACGAATTCTAATATTATGGTATAATGGTCCGATTCTTAAAATTCTATCAGTTATAGGAAGCTACATTATGCCTGAATATCAAAGGCAATATTTAAAAGAATACTGAACGTTACCATGAAATGATTTCGGTCCGTAATGTGGGCGGAAAAAACTAGTCAGAGATAAAGATTTAAGTACCGAATGTTTAACTGTGTCTAGATTTGAGAGTAGAATATAGAAAGCCTCACGTTTTCATCATTATAATTATCTCCCCCGTACCCCAATTTCCTTCTTATAACATGGGACCATAACATAACTGGCGAAATGTGGGAATACTCTTGGGTACACCTCTGCCTACCTCATCGGGGATTACAGGCGTGATGTTGTGCAGGCGTGATCTTTGATACGGTAACCGTACTGTCCAGACTCACTAAATTATATTTAAAAAAAAGATTGGGTATTTCAGATATGGTATCAAATATTTCGTTTTATTTATCGGTCCCACGCAATAAAAATATACATAGGCAGATATGTATTCATAGTTAACACGATTCGGGGTTTTTCTTTAATTTAAGAAATACCCGCTTTTAATCATTTGTCTGATCCTTGAACTTCTTATCATAATACGACCTATATAATCATAATATTTTTAAATTTATTCCAAGAATATCAAGTAATACGAAAATAAGTAAGAAGGTTTTATGCGTTTAGGCGCAGAATGTTCAATTCGCAAAATGTCCAGCGGTCGAAAAATGTTCAATTCGCACAATGTCACATACGAAAAATGTCCAACCCGGAAAATGTCCAATTCGCAAAATGTCCAATCCGAAAAATGACCCATTCATTGGACATTTTGAGAATTAGACATTCTGCGCCTAAACGGTCTTATCGTCTTATGTTTTGGGGAATTCTGATGTTGTTATCAGCAACTCCTTATACCTACACGCCGTAGGTAAACGATACAAATAAATACCTACGAGCATTACTGATGCAGTCACCGTTAGGTATGCTGAAGTCTGAAAGGCTTCGGTGACTGAAAAGTTTTGTGGTAATTGTTTCCCACGTCATCATCATCATCAGCCTACAGCAGTCCACTGCTGGACATAGGCCTCCTCAATCGCACGCCACTCAACTCGATTCTCAGCAACTCTAATCCAGTTGCCACCAGCCACCCTGCGATGATCGTCGCTCCACCGAGCCTGAGGGCGTCCTAACTTACATTTGCCGATTCGTTGTCAAGTACACGTCTACCCCAACGGTCATCAGTTCTACGGCTAATATGACGGCCATTGCCACTTCAACTTACCTATGCGGTCACGTTTCGTTAGGTTTCCCACGTGATGCGGAGGAATTTTGAAAAAGCCTTGAAGAAGAACTGCGGAAAATTTTGAATATGAATGGCTACAAGAGTAAAGGAAGACCAAAGATAATGGATACCTTTTTTTTTTTCGGATGGGAAATCATCAAATGACTTCTCCCGCTCTGGGCGGAGCAGGAGGGAGTGTCAGACTTTTACTGACTAAAACCCATCCATGTTCCTTCATCGCCCTTTGTGTTCCAGGGCCACGGTATCTCTTTCGAACAGTCCCGCAACCCCGGCAGAAAGATAATGGATACCTAAACTATGTTAAGGATGAAATGGCTAGAAAGGAAGTGACTGCGTCCTGTGATGACGAATAATTTTGTTTTTGTTTTTAAAGCGTTTACCATTTAAACTCACATATACAAACATTTAGAACCGGAGCAAGTACTTGTAGGCCATACAAATGTTTGTTCCGTGTGGGAATTGAACCGCGATATGTCAAGTATAAAAGAAGACGAGAAGCAACGCCGACTTCAAATTAATGATGACTGACTGATACTGAATGACTGTACTTACCTACTTAGGAAAGTGCATGAGAATTCACGACCTGAAGGGCCTACCTTTTTTTTCTTTTTTTTTTCGGATAAGAAATCATCAAATGACTTCTCCCGCTCTGGGCGGAGCAGGGGGGAGCCTACCTAAAATGTGTTTCAAGATGTGTGTATGTATATTCCAATCTAGGCGTTTGCTAGTATGGGGAAGTGATGAAAGCATACAGGGTACATAGGGTACAAAGGTCTGTACCTATGTACCTTAGGTGTAGGTGCTACTTACGATTTCGACATGTGTTGGAGCTGTCTCCAACACATGTCAAAATTGCGGGAAACACCTGGATAAGGGACGCACAGAACAGGGAAATGTGGCAGAAGAAAGAGGAGACTTATACCTAGCGCTAGGTGATTCTGATGATGATGATGACCTCCATCATTACACTGAAGTAATACTGCTATGAGAACGACACGGGTTAAATAATGGTACTCCCTTTCATCTTCTAAACTTTTTTGTCCGAAAAACATTACCCGTAACACTTTTGTTATAAACTTCAGTAACCATAATGTTCAAAATCGCGAAATTGTGTTGTACATAATTATTATCTTTACTTCTAAAACTATTCTGTTATAATATCGAATACAAGAATAATTAAATCTCCTAATTTTACATGACATAAAGTCATATGTCCTAAGTATTGTATTGTATAATGTGTATTATTCCGAATGTTCTTGTTGCTGCATGCTTGCTAAATGCTTGCTGCATGCTAGCTGCATACTTGCTGCATGCTAGCTGCATGCATGGAGTATATTTGTTTGTATGTTTGCATGCTTCTTACAGGAAAATAAAATTCACATAAATGTTCATAGTCAACTGTTTTATAATTATTACCGCTTTGATTGATTTGATTTTTTGCCTTTATCGATATGAAATGTATGACAAAAGAAGATTCTAACTGTGAACTTTCTGCGATATGATGGTTCTACTTTTTAATTCTTACAAATTTCATTAGAGCAATATTGTATAAAAATGTGTTGTGTTGAGAGAAGTTCTTGGCAAAAGCTTAGTAATAACAAATTTGTGAAAAAAAAAATTGGATCAAAACATTAAATTCACATCACACACACATCATTTTGAATTTGGGATTTATAACTATTATTGAAAACCGTTTTAAGTCTTTTGCATATTATTGATTATTATAAATATTTATGACAAACGGGTTTAGTTAGGGGATAGTGATTTTATAAGGGTTCCTTTTTTACCTTTTGAAAACCTAAAAATCCAAAGAAAATAAATGGAAACAATGAATGAATCTCTTCGACGATACCCTATTTTGAACCAGAATGCCTCGACTCCCGAGGTCACTATTCTCTAGCATAGCTATAGCTCTAGCATCTATTTAAGGTTCTCCTACTTCTGGATATGTAATAATGGTCACCCATCCACGGACCAACTTAGGCAAGAACTGTTTAAACTTAGAGATCGACCCATGCGGCTGTGTTACGAAACGGGACTTTTGTGTTGGTATTTTGTTTCGTTGTCGAAATGGGAAAGTTACCAGATGGGACGTACCCGTTTTAAGGGTATTTAGCCACGAGAATTGTGTATGTGCTAATTAATGTAATTTCATACTTCTATTTCCCGGGTGAGGAACAGTAGCAGAGGAACCAGTGGTGACGCCCCCGACTTACGAACAGTAAGTCGTGGGTTCGAACCCAGACAGGTGCATTACTTTGTGTAATTTATTTCATCACCACTGCTCTCAAAACGGTGAAGGAAAACATCGTGACAACAACAACAACAACATCCCATAACGTCCACAGCTAGACATACGCCTCTCCCACGATGGGAGGAATTTGCCGTAATTTCCACGCTTGGCAGGCGGATTGGAGATCGCAGTGATGAAAGACTAACAGAAAACGCTGCTGCCCATTCTCTGGTCTACGGAGGCGCAAGGTGTTCTGCCTCAGACATAAGTCGCCTTATACGACACCCGTGAGTGTAATGGGTTGATTCTATTCTACTCTGCCGGATACCACACGGCTAACTGCCTGATACCACACGGCTAGCCAATTCAAAGACATGTGACATCTACCAATCCGCACTGGGCCCGCGTGGTGGATTATAGCCCATTCCCTGTCACTGAGAGGAGGCCGTGTCCCAGCAGTGGGAACATTATAGGCTGATGATGATGATGATGATGATCATCTGCCTTTTTCCAACTATATTGGGGTTGGCTTCCAGTCTAACCGGATGCAGCTAAATACCAATAATTAAAATAAGTAAAACTCAAAACAGTTATTTATTGTATATATATTTAAATGATTTACAAAAAATCTAAAATCTAAAAACAGTCATAAAAGTATGGATTAAGGTATAAAAGCAGAAAAGAATTTAATAATTTTCTGCCACACTGAACACATCATTGTAATCGGGAACAGTGCCCAGAAGGTTGACAGCGTTGCTACGTTGAGTGGCAATGCTGATTCTTTGGACAAAACAGCCAACCCTGTGGTCACGGAATGAGCTGACCAACCGCTTGGCAATGTCCCGAAAAACTAGGTGGGCATTCAGACACCATGGCCCTAGTGTTTCAACCCTAAACGACTCAAACACATTGTATGATAATTATTTGCTTTTAAATGCGGTACATTTTATCATCATAACAGGTTGGTATAAAAATTGAAAACTGACTTATTTTACAAAACTACGTAGTTCCTATGCAAATCAAAGCAATCACGCTATTCATATTGAATTGTTTGTTGTGAAAATATTGTTAACGGACATACAATTATCACTATTAAATAAACACAACATAAAATATTATTCAAATACGCATAAATGATTAAACCATAGAATAATTTCAGTAAGTGAAGTAACAAAATTCAATCAGTTAAGTTCACAGAAGAATCTAGCTTACTAACATCTTGTTCTAACAACTGTAACAATCTTGCATAAAGTAGAGTGGGCGCGTCAATTGCCAACAAAAAGTCTGCGTGATTAAATTCCTTCAAGGGCACTATGTAATGATCTATTGGATTCACAAGTTGTTTATACAAGTTTTTTGCATCATCAACACTGGATAGCCAATCGTTCTCAGCACTGAACAGAGCAATAGGCAAAGTGATCTTGTGTAAGGGATATTCAGGAGGGGATTTGGTCCCATATACCATGATATTACCCTTAGGCCCGTGGTCAAACATTTGGAACTTTCCCCTCTGCTTAATTTCTTGAGCGTAGTGAACTAACGTTTTGGTGGAAGCACTCGTAAATTGACCAAGAATTAATGGCAATAAAGTCTTATTGAATTGTCCGGCATCAACCCCAAACAAAATAGACATCACTTCTTCTTTCCCTTCCTTACCATGACGCATCTGCTCGCGAGTATGTTCTGATAACCATTTGAGCACCGGATTTTCAGGAAGAAACTCATTAGCTCCGCCGAATAGTTTCATAAGAGAGTGTATGTTATTGCTAAACTTAGCTAACATTTTTATCGGGCTCTTTATATTAGTCATGTAGGCAACTGGAGCTAAAGCGAATCCAGCTCTTAACACCTTGTTGTATTCAGTTTTCGTGGACAGCAGTGCGAACAGTGCCGTGGTTCCCATAGAATGACCAATGTAATTAATTTTGACGTCCCCTCCTTTAACTTCCATTATGTAATCTATGACTGCTGGGAGATCGTGTTGGCTCACTTCGTGAAACGTGAAGCTCCAAAATTCAAAAGATTTAACATTCCTTGACACATGAGCTCTGGAGTAAGTGTTTCCTCGCACGTTGGCCATCCACACGTCGTAACCAGCATCAGATAAGATATAACCTAGGCCTTTCATTGGTCCTGGTATTAGCCAAGAGGAAGAGCTCCCAAGCAGACCGTGATGTAAAAGCACTGTCTTCTTAGGACTTACTTTATTTCTATTGTTTTTAGAATATGGTATCCTATGGATTGTTAATATGTATCCGTCGTCTGTTACAATCGTGTGAGCCTCCGCCGGGTAGCCTTGCATAGCAATCAGCTGTGGTGAGGTCATACTGCTCATCTGGACAATGAGTTCTTCGCGCGAAGGCTTGAACTCCACCCATTCCTCTAGTTCTATGAAATCATCACTCTCTGGATTATCAATGATTTTGTTTAGGTCGTCATTATTCATTTCGGGGATTACTGAGCTTGGTCCCTCTGGCCACGATGAAGGGTCAAAAATCTCATCACCTAGTCCCTCTGGCCATTTTATGGGATTAAATGGATCACTTTTCATTGACTCGGAATTTTTTTTCTTCATATTCATAAAGATCTTGTTCAGGCGGTCATCGAGTCCATTGTGGCGCTGTTCTTCTTGTCGTGATGTTGAATCAAAAAGGGACTCTGCAGTTAATTCAGTTCTATCGTCATTTAAGATGTCTTTGAGGCGTTGTCCAATATCACTTAGTCCCTCTGACCATGTTATTGGATTAAATTGTTCACCGTTTTCGAAGGTGATGTCGAAATTGTTGTCGAGATGAAACAAGTTACTAAACTGGCACTCACTGTGATGTAATTGTAATACGAATATAAACGTTAACACAATTAGTTGCTGAAGCTTCATTTTTGTCGACAATACGTAGCGCGACAACAATTTTTTTTATGCGACTGCGAGTTTTATATTGGTAAGTAGGATATGCAATCTGAGGTCACGGTAAAATACGTTACACAAAAGTTTACATAACAATAACAAAAAATAATTGCTAATTATCAATGTTTGTTTAGTAGATTATTAGTTTGACTTCATGTTATCTGCTGGTTAGGTATGTCGCATACATGACGCTATTAGTCTACTCGAATCTAAATCTTAGCTATTTTGTTACATAATTAATATATATGCAATGCTAATGCTAATGCAACAACTAGCTTCTGCTTTCTTGGAGATCGGACATTTTCTCTCGTGCTTACCTAACTTCCGAAATAAACGGTATCCAAGGCCCTAAACCCGGTCATGGGGTGGGTAGGGGTACCTGTGTGCAAAACTTCATCAAAATAAAAAATCGGTTGTTCCATACATTTTGACCGTGTAAATATTGCACTTTTGCAGGAAACAGCTAATTTTTAGGGTTCCGTAGAGTAAAAACGGAACCCTATTGTTAAGACTCCACTCGTCCGTCTGACACCAGGCTGTAGCTCATGAACCGTGATAGCTAAACAGTTGAAATTTTCACAGATGATGTATTTCTGTTGCCGCTATAACAACACATACTAAAAACAGAATAACATAAATATTTAATTGGCTCCCATAAAAAAAACGGAATCCTTCGTGTGCGAGTACGACTCCCTCTTAACCGGTTTTTTTTTAATTATCGATGAATGATGTTTTAAGAATGCCACTTTCAGTTTTTTTTTTTTAATTAGGAATAAATTATTTAAAATGTAAATATTACAAAAGTGAAGAATATCACATAGGGTTTTTAACATATTGGATATTTATCATTTAAAGGTTAAATTCTTCTTCAGTGTAGAGTAGTATCTTGTTTAGAGTCAGTTTTTTTTTGAGCCGAATTCGGTTGAGCTTATTATTGTAGTTATTTTCATATTATGTAACATTTAATCAGACTTCCAAAATACAGACAAAATAACGAAACCTAAACTTTATTACAATAAGTTTTCCGGAGCAGATAATACTACTATATATATACACATATATATATGTATATATATATATACATGTAATGAAATGACATTTCATTAAATTGAATTTGCCGCGCTTCGCGCGTGTATTAGGTTGTCTGTGGAAGTGAGTAGAGGACGCATCGGGTTGACAGGTACAGAATTCAATGGCAAATGATATTTAGATTATTTTTTAATATAACGTTCTAAAAAAACTTGTAGAGAGATAAATGAAAGGATATAATTGAGGAGGCGATATTAGTGAACTTTAAATGTCGTTTCTTTGTATTTTCAGGTAAGATAAAAGTGTAATTCTCATATTTTGTTGTAATATTGTAAAAGTAAAAGTGTGCTAAATAAAACTTTGTATTTTCAGAGAAACAATTTGTGTTTAGTAGCAAAAATCCTCAACATATCTTATATACATATATATATATATACATATATATCTTTTTTATTTTTTTATTTTTTATTATATGTATGTATTTATTCTTATATGTTTTAGTTATAAATTTATAAATATTTTCTAGTCTTTATCATATATATCATCACCCTAAGGTAGACTGGTAGAAAATGCCCAAGGCATTAAGTCCGCTTTTGTACAGTTTTTTTTTACTTGTGCATAAAGTTTTAATAAATAAATAAATAATAACATTAGCAACGTACGATCCTTTAATAACTTCTGTAGTGATACAGTCGTCACTAACACCGCAACGTGGAACTGAGCTACTAGATATAGTCAGAGTGCTATCGAATGACTTTGTGTAGTCATCTGAAATTCAACATCACGCCTTTAATCCCCAAAGGATTAGGTAGAGGTGTTCCTTCGGTACGGCCACATTTCGCCAGTCATGTTTAAGTAAGTCCCATGGAGTAAGGGGCGAGCCTATTGCCATCAATCGGGCATGAATCCAGACTCCGTGGTAGCTACTGAGAAATTCATGATGGAAAAACCCAATAACACTTACCCCGGCCCGGAAATCGAACCCAGAACCTCACGCTCAGTACCAAAATTAACTTGTTTGATTTGCCAGCGATGATTGGTTCAAGTTGGCCCCGGGACATGAGAAGCTCCTGGAAAGACTTGGGGGAGGCCTTTGTCCAGCAGTGGGACAATACAGGTTAGGCAAAATTGCCTAGTTAGGTCGCAAGTACTTTGGTTCGATTTCCAAGTCGGGCTCTAAGTAATATTTATTTTGGTTTTTCCTTGAGGAGTTTCTCAGTAGCAGTCTAGATTAGTCACATCACCTGCCTAGCCTTTTCCCAACTATGTTGGGGTCGGCTTCCAGTCTAACCTGATGCAGCTGAATACCAGTATTTTACAGCGACTAATCTGACCTCCACAACTAGTACTGGGTAATACGAATTCGTCACAACAACTTAAATAAAACTATCAAAATGTTGGTGTACTTAAAGTAGGTGTTCTGTTGATCCATACAGGGATCACAGGCGTTATGTCATGTTATTTATGATAATAATAAAAGTATAAGTTAAGTAATTTATCGAACCAATTTTCTCTGTTTGTTTTTAGATAGCTGTCGTCAGAAATATTGGACGGATTTGAGTGTGAGCACACCCAGTTTTTTTTAATTAAATAAAAGTAAAATAATTGATTTATCATTGCAGTAGCGCCAGCACTTCGAGCTTCTACAATCTGTCAAAATTCTTTAATAGAATTTCAACTTTATAGCTAAAAGATTAGGTCCAAGGTTGATTGCCAAAATTTTACAATTTCGGGTAGCTTGATGTGTTGGCACTGTTGACGTTTGTACAAACCCCATTGCATCTCCCAAATGACTACAAAACAATTTTCTAAAAGGTTTTAATTAGGTACAAGACCTTCTACAACATACTAGATATTCAAATCGTTCCCTGGACATTGACCCTAGTTACTTTCTTGAGGTCGTCAGCCTATCTGGCTTATGTCCAACATCATGTTTGCCATAAAAACAACCTTTTATCTAATTTGATATGACAGCTCAAGATAAATGTTTATTTTCAACTTTTGATAAATATTTGCGTAACTCAATGCGATCGCATCGCTCAGTTCTTTTATATTGCTTCTCTACGAGTCATCATCATCAGCCAATAATGTTACCACTGCTGGGACACGGCCTCCTCTCAATGAGAGGGAATGGGCTATAAATCTACCACGCGGGCTCAGTGCGGGTTAGTAGATGTCACATGTCTTCGAATTTTTGGTTCTAGAACATGCCGGTTTCCTCACGATGTTTTCCTTCACCGTTTAGAGAGCAGTGGTGATGAAACAAATTACACAAAGTAATGCGCCTGTCTGGGTTCGAACCTTGTAAGTCGGGGCCGCCACCACTCGGCCACCGCTGCTCTCACTCTCTACGAGTATCTACGTTTAATTTGTAAGGTTTCTGTTTTTTGTTTCAGTTCTTCATCAGTATATTAAAACCCTGGGCCGTTATCCACCACGTGGTACTAGTACCAGTTGGTTACAGGTCAGCTCCCCGACTATTATGGTGATAAAATAAAAAGTGTGGAGTCGGAAGGGGCTACAATTAACAGACATTCTGAACTGCACCATTCTTGTCTGGTGTAGTGGTCGTTTGTTTGTCTAAAGTCTAGGAAGTCTAAAATAAAGCATGTGTTCGTGAGAAGAGATTTATAGCCAGTCTTGAAAACATTGGGAAGATAAAATGTTAGTTCTTAATGGTGGTAAACAATGTTAAGTTTAAGATGGTGGAGTTTTATAAAGTTTAAATTGGAGAACTATTTAGTTGGTCAGTTGATAGCAAATTCTACTTACCCGACAGGAACTTGCTATTGGTTAACTAGTATTTCAGTTCAGAAGTTCTTTTTAGGAATTAAAGCAAATTAGACTTTAAGTTTTTATTTAATACTTAAGATCGAGGAAATAGTTCAGAAAATAATTGCCGAGTAACAAAGTCAACGTTCAAACTCATTAGTCGAATCCAACTAATATTGTAAATGCGAAAGTTTGTAAGGACGGATGAATGGATGTTTGTTACTCTTTCACGCAGAAACTCCCGAACGGATTTGGATGAAATTTAGCATACAGATAGCTTATAACCTGGATTAATGCATAGGATACTTTTTATCGCAGTAGTATGATCCCATATGTCAATTATCAAACTCAAGTCGCGGGCATAAAGCTGGTGCTTGCATTAATGTTTAAGCTTTACCTAAGCCATGGTTAAAGCTTATGGTTTTGAAAAGTCAAAGTAAAATTAATTACAGTTTCAATCGCTTACACTTTAGTCAGTTTGTTCTAGAAGAACCTAAACATAGCTTGAATTAGCTAGTGAGTATATTTGCAGCGTGATAACTTTAATAGCGTGATTCAGAGTTACTTAATACGTTAGTTCTTCCTTTGTGGCATAGATGTTATATGTAATCATAGCAAAATTTTCAACTTCCCATCTAGTCCACGCCATTTCTTACTATCATATAAAACATTAACCGCGAAACCATCAAAAATTCAAAGGTATTCTTTAATAAAAGAAAATCTCATGAGGGGTCCTGGGGCATTAATTTTAGGACGAGAAAACAGACTGAGATGAATTACGAACGACGTCTGACTAAGTAATGAGATGGAAGGCAAATGTAGACCAAAAGTGTACAAGAATAACCCCAGGGAATCAACGTTTGTACATGAAATATAAATTACGATGTGTGTTTTTTTATGATTACTCGAAAATGTAATTGCGTTGTCCATTTTTTTGGTCTCTGCATTGCCTACAACTTTAACATTTTTGACATAATAGGCATGACGACAGCATCAAAAAAATTGCAAATCTATTTAGTCCGTCAGTTAGAGTATTGGAAATTATTGGACACGTATTTTTTGTTTTTGTAAATCAATGAATATTGACAAAGATAAAACGCATCAAAACTCGGGAGTGGGGGCTCGTGACGTCAGAACTAGCTAAAAATTATACCTAGGCGTGACGTATCGAGAATTTAAAAAGCGTCATATCTTCGTCAATTATGGTTTACGTAACAAAAGAAAAAACACGGGTCAACTATTTTTTGATAATCTAACTGACGGACTAATTAGATTTTTTTGGTCGTCTTACCTGTCATTTGAATTTAAAAAAAATAATGTTGAGGACTAATAATTGAATTAACTAGTTAGCATATTATCATATTTATGGCACTTAAACCACCTGGCAAAACCTTCTGGTAGAAGTCATGCAATTAGTTAGTACAATGCTTGCATGTGGACTTTTAGCTTTCACCTATAGCTGCTACCCACAAATCGTTTCTAAGGCCTTAAAATACGAAACGATTTGTGGGTACATACCTATGGTCCACCATAGGTATGTACCACGATACAGATATTTATTTATGTATGATAGTGTCATGGAGTTTCTTGCCCATTCTTCTGCATAGAGATCTTCGCTTTGGAATGTGAAACTACAGTACTTTCACAAGTATGCCTTGTGGATGTAGCTTCTTTTTTTGTTTTCTTGACATTCAAAAGTGCCGTACTGACCTTAATACTATTATTAGCATGAATTAGGAAAAAAGAAAATTTTATCAGCCTTGGGTAATTTAGGAACAGTCACATGTTGAAATAAATTATTTGAGATTGAGTTTTGAGTTTAATTTAAATGCCTTGGTCCTGGCGTTCTCTTTATCTAATTATCATCACGTTTGTTTATAATATTGCTGCTAAACTTTTGCGATTTAACTTCAAGTTGCGATTACTTTTATTCAAGTTTACCAACCCACACCTGACCCAAATGGTGGATTACACCTATTCTTGCAGAGTAGGACGTTATCCCAGCAATGGGAAGTTATTGACTGACTTTGCAAAAGCATTTTATAACTCTACTAACTGAAGCCTGGAGTTCGTTCCTGTGTAAATTTTGATGTGAATGTGTGACACAAAAAAAGACTATGTTACTGTTAGCTATTCCAGACTATAATCGATATCTGTGCGAAATTTCATCAGTTCACCCGTCTGGCGTGATTGAGTAACAAACATCCATCCAAACTTTCGCATATTTTTTTTTTATTTTTTACTTTTATTAATCAATAAACACCGTTTACAAATATTTTACACATCGTAAACATACAACACAAACCATAGTGGGTTTATCAGTGGTATGCCAGACACGACAACTCGGTGCCACAACACATTATTAATCAGGAAATATCAGTTTATATTAGTATCTATTTATGAAAAACACCCTAACCTCCCTACAACAGACCAATTTTTTCCTTACCCACAAATTCTACTAAGTCCGTCCGTAAGCCGTCGCCACCTGTCGACGGCTGCCGTCGACGATTGCAGTTGTGGCGTGTCGTCGGCTGCAGCCGGCGCGTCGACGGCAGCCGTCGACAGGTGGCGACGGCTGCAGTTTACCTGCCGTTGGTAACGTGCCGCTCGTCTGTAAGAACCCTAAGATAAAGCAGTTCCAAGTTCCACCACAATACGCAATAGTACCGACTTGTAAATGCCAACTGTACGTGCGCGCCATGCATACGGCTTATGAACAATGCAACTGACACAATATAGCCGGTCATAACGGCAACTTGTCTTATTGATGCGACTACGTGATTTAGTTTCTGAGAAGAGTCTTTAGTACTGAAATTGTGTTGTATTCAGGGAATGGGAGAATTTTCAACGTTATTTTTAGGATTCCGTACCCGACAACCAGTAATCTGATAACCAGTCTTATCGGTATTATCGTATTACCCATTAAGAAAGAAAGGAAGAAAACATATTTATTTGCCGCAGGCACATGACGTGCAAAACATAGGTACAAAGCTTATAAGACGTTTAACATATAACAGAACGGAACAGAAACAAGAAAAAAAGAAAGAAGTTGAAAGCTAGCACGTCGTGAGTGCGACAAACAGGTTAATGTAATGTAACAAACAGGTTAGTGTAATCTATGGGGAGCCTACAGCACAGCGCTGGTTTTCAGTGGTCACCCTTGAAAAACAGTACTAAAATGGTTGTGGAGGTCTAGACGCTTCATGTAAATAATGGTATTCAGCTGCATCCGGTTTAACTGAAAGCCGACCCCAACTAAGTTGGGAAAAGGCTAAGCAGATAATGACCTTGAGAACTCGATTATCACATGGAGGTCAAATAATTTAAGGATCTCCGAGAATGCTTGACTAGTTTATTTTGTAAAGAAATAAATATGAAATCCATTAATCATGCCACGAAATTGTTTATCTATTTAACGTATTCATTTTAAACGCTACACATGCCCTAATAAAATCATCAAATTGATTGATATAAAAATTTTAGTACCCAATCTATACCTAACGCCAAAATTGAGGAAAGCGACCCTTCCTCTTCATTTCCCAATGGCCTTCCGAATTTCTTCGCCTTGATTGCAATATATATTTTTTATATCGCTCCATCGTCAAAACAAATGATGGAAACTTTTCTATGTTAGTAGGTCGAACTGTGGAAATGGAACAAAACTTAGATAAAACACAGCTTTCAGCTAGTCATGGAGATTACAAAATCTGAACTAATCCATACAGGGAGAGATAAGTAGTGCCTTTAAAAGTGACGACACTGGAACGTGACGAATCCGAGAAACAAGTAGAGGACGAAATATTAAAACTGAGTCTATTTCTCATGATTTATTTATTATTTTACTTGATTTTAACATACATTGAAATTTGGTCGAAATATCAGTTTTAGGTTACTTCCTAATTTACCTCGCATCATCAGAGCAGCGGTGGCCCAGTGGTGGTGGCCCCGACTTACTAACAGTAAGTCGTGGGTTCGAACCCAGGCAGACGCATTACTTTGTGTAACTTATTTCATATATATATAACTGCTCTCACAACAGTGAAGGAAAACATCGTGAGGAAACCGGCATGTCTTAAAACCAAAAATTCGAACACATGTGACATCTACCAATCCGCACTGGAAATACCATTCTCTCTCATAGAGAGGAGGCCAGTGTCCCAGCAGTGGGAACATTAATAGGCTGATGATGATAATATTTGTTTTTTTTTTTTTTTTTTGTTTGCGGATTGGAAATCATCAAATGACTTCTCCCGCTCTGGGCGGAGCAGGAGGGAGTGTCACTTTTACTGACTAAAACCCATCCATGTTCCTTCTTCGCCCTTTGTGTTCCGGGCCCACGGTATCTCTTTCGAACAGTCCCGCAACCCCGGCAGGCATCGGTCCTTGCGGACCCCTTCCTTTTGCTGACTCTCTTTGAGGCGCGCGTGGAACACGAACGCGCCGTCGACACGGCCTGTCGTCATGAGACGGACGGACGGCGAGCTAGCCCATAGCCCACCGTCCACAGGCCCGCTTTGTTATCCCCCTTATCTCCTATCGGTATGGGAAAATCAATATTACAAGTCATCGTTCCATTTTCTTTAACTTTCACAGTGATCAAACCAAAATCCTACAATCCTAATAATATTACAAATGTGAAAGTTTGTGAGGATGTATGGAAGTTTGTTTATCTTTCACGCAAAAGATACTGAAAGGATTTGGTTGGTAATATTGCACACAGATAGCTTATTACCTGGATTAAACCATAGGATACTTTTTATCCCGGTAGTATGTTTCAAACTTCACGCGGTGAAGCCGCTGGCAGAAGCCAGTATTTTAATATTTCCTTTGTCTCTGAATCCAAAGTATTACAAAGTAAGCTTTACTAGATGTGACAAAATATTAAGTAACGAACTGTTAATAAAAGTTAATGCTGCTGAAGTTAACGACAACACCGAATTGTCACGACAATGTAAAACTTTTAATATTTATTTTGAAGAGAACGCTAATAAAATGTTGTACCTAGAAACAAAAAAGGATTGACAAGTGCAAAAAAACTTGTTCAAAGATAACACTGAAACTCGGCCTTAGCTGGTGGCCAAGAATTCACTAAAAAAGAAAAAAATGAATAAATAAGGTAGATCAAGAATAATACTGCGTTTGCGATATTTATTTTGTAAACAAGTAATCAAATATGTATATTTCTGGAAAAGAAACCCTATAATAAGTTAGTTTTTAACATTTTTCAAAAATAAATCATTACTTTGAAATCAATTACGCTAGCACAAAGTTGATATTCCGTTTTTGTGGAAATGGCATCAATAATGGTCACGAAGCAAGTTTTGAATAATTATTTACTTTAGATGTGCGCCAATCTTGCAAAATTGTTACTAAAAAAATGGTGACATTATCACCACGCATCGTCTAAATCTCACTTTTACAAAGTTTTTCTTTATAACTCGATTTTTCTACGAAAAAAGTTATCTGTCTAATAATAGTAGAAATATAGGCATTCCGGCTTAGCACATTTTTCCTTATGGCAAATACATGCGATGTAGGATTGATATGAATGTGTTATTTCCTTTGGTACAATAATAAAGTGATACCCATAACCGTTGACGGCTCGTTCCGATATAACCAGTAGTAATAAGGACGGTTATAACTTTTTCTCCAAAGTGAATGGTATTTTGATATACATAGGTAAGTAGTATTCCAGTAGCTATTGTGTGGTATTAGTTAATTTGAATAACCAAGGAGAAAAAGAGTAAATAATTTATGAAATCATAAGATTTTATAAGTCGTTAACATTCATTGTGTTTTGTTGTTTGTTAAGATGAAATCTTTCGAATGTTGCAAAATTTGGCATCCTCATTCCTAGTTTATCATTGACAGAATAAAAAAAGAAAAAGAAAAATAGTAAAAAAAAAAAAAAATGTCATGTCAATGTCATCATTCGGAACAAATGCTTCGCACTGTCTAAACACACCTTTAGATTCTCCAACAGCCTTTAAAATCATCTTCATAAAATTAGAAACAGCCCAAATGTAACCAAGCAAATTGGTAAACCAAACCCAGCAATTATCGCTGCTCTTTGGCACAATTCAAAGCGCATTAATCAGGTTGGCACTACATCAGTGTAATCTCATCTGGAACGTTTGGTGCTGCGATGCTGCGGTGCCCTACATCTGCGGACGAAGTAGGTACGCATATGTATGGGTAATGACTTTAGTGTGTCTCTGAGTGAACATATAGGGAAGTAATGGATTTGTGTGATCTAGGAATGAAAGACAATTATTTATAAGAGTGTAACATACTGCCTCGCGTGGACATCACTTACATCGCTACATGGACTGCCTCGTTGGTTAAATGGTCGTAAGTGCGACTGCTAGCCACGGGATCCTGGGTTCGATTCTCCGGTCGGATAAAGTGTTATTGGGTTTTCCATCAGGAATTTCTTAGTAGCAGCCCGGTTGAAGGCAATATATATAATAATATTAAGATACGAGTCGTAGGTGTACCATTGGGTACAGCTCTGCCTAACCCTTCGGGGATAACAGGCGTGATGTTATGTTATGGAACATGAATAATTGAGTATGGTTTTAAACACTACTTTTCTACTAACTTTGACGTAACCTCAGAGCCTTGATAAGTGACAATGGTTTTCAAAACGTTTCGTATTTCTTCAACGAAGTTCAACGGGATTGAATCTGCTTTTCATACATTTATGAATTCTGAATCAAACTCAATGCAACAAAGCAAGCTTTATGAAGAAGCATCAATTAGACCAATATGAAGCTACCGACACAGTCACAAGGCATAAAAACGTATCACGGTGAGATTTCCTTTAGATAGAGCCTTGTTCAAGTCGTTAATCAGCTTTACAGCATGTAGATATTGTATTTAATTAAAAAATAAAATGTAATACATTTTTTTCAAAGGCTGTTTTGTAACAGACGACCTAGACCTAATATGCAATTCATTACCACGATTTGGTTTTCAATTTAATTTAAAGTTTATTTTACACAAACGAAGAGAGACTTTTGAATACTAATGCTGTTGAAACTTTAAATACTTTTATTTAAAAAAAAAATACTTGGTTTTTTTTTAATTAGCGGTCCGCGCACTTCTTTTCATGTTAATGACAAGTCAATTGTTCAAAGGAGTCAAGTTTTTTAAAGGATTAAATATACATATGTATTTATGATCTGTTCGACAGAATTAACTAAACCTTTGGGATAAGTTCTACAATAGTGTTAAGCCGCTTCGAAACCAGTTGCGAAGTTAAGAAGAATAACACGGTCACCACAGATGAGTGTCATCGAAAAACTACTTTGAGTTACAAATACTCATCCCAACTTCCTTTAAGCACAAACTAAGAAAATTAATGGCAAAAGGTCGCAGTAACGTTTAATTTTCAGATAAATATCGTCGAGGCCTGACACGATGAAATATTCATGAAGACTAAAGTAATTTGTTAGCGATATTGCTGCCTGTATGTGGTTCAGGCCGTAATTTCACTCCGAACATACAACGTTGACAGGCAAATGAGGTTTTTTAAATAAACCAGACATGTCTGGCTCTCGCCCTATCTAGAGATTGTTTTAAACGAAAGAAGTCCTTAAGTTTAAAACCTTTTTTCGCTATTTTATAACAGCTGCTAGGGCCGATCTACAGGTTAAGCCATGCATGCCTTGGTTAGTCCGTGGATGGGTGACCACCTGACCACCCATTACATACCGAGTTAAACACTTTAAGCCGTTGGTCTCGGCTGTCATTTGTAGATTGACATTCGTTACAAGTAGTCAGTGGCCCGAAAGTCTGACAACCAATCTTACCAAGGGTATCATAATACTCAGTACTAACTAGATTTTCAAGGCCAGATAGGCAGTCACTCCATGTAAAATACTGGACCAACCTAGGCAAGCGAGGCTTAACCTAAAGATCGACCCGCGCGGGTGCTAATATTTGGCCAGGAGCTCGTCAGTCTTATGACTGGTAATGAAAGATAAAATCTCTAGCACAAACTTCCAGTAGGTTTGTTCACTAAATCTATTACGCATCGATTGATTTTGAAACAAAACTTGTTGACACAAGTGAGATTCTGCTATCCATCATTTTTTGAAAACCGCTCTGTAACTCGATACTGAACTGGGGAAAAATATCGGTAAAATTGGAACTGGTAAAAATACCTACCTACGTGCTGTCTTCATTCGGTTAGGTATCTGGTAGTTGAAAGCCAACTGGTTTTATTTGAAGTCCTACTAAAATATAGTTAAACCATCATCATCATCATCATTTCAGCCGAAAGACGCCCACTGCTGGACATAGGCCTGCCCCAAGTGTCGCCACATTGACCGGTCCCGTGCGACTCGCATCCAGCCGATTCCCGCAACCTTCACCAGGTCATCGGTCCACCTAGTTGGAGGCCTTCCAACGCAACGTCTTCCGGTTCGCGGTCGCCACTCCAGAACTTTTCGGCCCCATCGGCCATCCGTTCTGCTAGCAATGTGCCCTGCCCACTGCCACTTAAGTTTGGCATTTCTTCGGGCTACGTCGGTGACGTTGGTTCAACCTAGGCTATAGTTAAAGCTGTGTGTAAGTGTAATCAATCCATACTAATACCACTAGAAGAAATCCTTGCTTGAATAACCGTCTGTTAACTTTTCTCATCTTAACGGCTGAATGGATTCCGACGAAATTTGTTACGTGTTATATTCTGTTCTCATAGTTCATGGACTATCCTCAGTCCATGAACTATGAGAACAGAATATTTTGTATCCCAGTAGTATGTTTCCGTAGGATAATGACATGACATCCGCAAGGACAAAACTGCAGAAAAAAGTTAAAAATTAAAATGAATTAATACGTTGAGAATTTTTTTGCAAAAATAAATAACTTAAACTCGTGATTTTTAAAAAGGACTGAATTTAACGGCAATTTTGACCGTTTTATTAGCAATGTCTTTGTTATAGAACACAAATTTTGTCACAAGACCAAGAATATGTATTTTGGGGATTTATCATTTTCATAAAATCAACCTGTTTGTTATTCATAACCAATATTTGAAAAAAATTGTACACAATTTTTATAAAACTGACAGAGATTTTTGCTCGTGTTCTCTTTTCGAAAATGATTCGATTATAAGAGCTATAGGACCAAAAATAACTGTGAACAGTGTGTACCTATCAAGAAATGACATAAATCGTTCAATTTAGTTTAATACATCCGTTAAAGTAAACCTATTCTCTAAAATATGAATTATTCTAGAGATTAAGTTTTATTTCGAACTCTTTCCCACATTTAAATTATCTGCTAAGCCTTTTCCTAACTATGTTGGGGTCGGCTTCCAGTCTAACCGGATGCAGCTGAGAACTACCGGTATTTTACATGTGGCGACTGTCTGACCTACCTGAATACGATACCTCTTGGTAATACTTGTTGTCAGACTTTCGGGCCACTGACTACCTGTAACGACTGTCAAAGATCTAAAATTAACAGAGCTCCTCCCACATTTTTTTTTATTGCTCTAAGCGTCTTGTAATTTCAAATTGCGTCTACATCAAAATATTCACACTAGGACAACCGAAAAAAAAAACGATCCGTGAATTTTGTTAACAAGCTTGTAAAAATGTTCAACAATCTACTTTAGGGATCGGCTTTCTGTATTTAAGGGGGAGTCAGTATCGCGTTCTCTTGATATTTACGGCTCACTCACCTACCTTTAATAGCTGCTGATATTTATATTTGCCGCCATTTTTTTTGTTGGCGAGTATCCGTCTCAATTTGGAGAAAATAACAAGATAGATAGTGGAGATAATATCTTTTAATAATAAAGGGTGTAAAACACCTCTAAACGAAGCCGAAAGGCACTTGTTCTCCTCGTCATTGCGATATTTTTTTTGTTCTACACCATACCTGGGAACCTTCTAGTTACGGAGTTATTGTGGGTCAAAGTTCCAACTTTTTGACAAGTTTTTTTTTAAATACAAGTTTTTAGTGGAAGATTTTTACTTTAAACACCTCCACGACCCCCGTACTATTCAATCCATCCATCAGCACAATGTTTTGAGTGCGTTACATTAAGTTCCACCACAAAAAATGTATTTCACCCAAAAAAAAAAAGTCGTTTCCCAGCAATAATTTTTGCGTAAAGTTACTTAGTTTGATGTACAGAATGCTTGGTCGACGGCTTCGTGATGAGGTGTTTTACACCCCGTATGTTCATTTAGTAGGGCTGCACCACAAATTGTAAAATGGGTTTATTGCTAAACATTATTTTAACCATCATTTTGAAACGAAACAGAAACTGAAATATGTCTTAAATTCGTTTCATATCTCGGATCAATTTTTCATCCGTTAAAATATTACTAATTTTAATTTAATATCATTTAAGATTCTCGGTGTTTCCTTTTCCCTCCAGATCCGTAGACTTCTCCATAAAATAAAGTATTTTTTCTTCAAAAAATACTTAATATGAGCATCTAAATATCACCATTCGACATTACGATTGTTCCAACAACTTAACCTTTACGACTCGACTTGACATTTCAGTTACAAGGACCAAGAATATTACACCAAAAGGACCACAAAATTTCGATCGAGTTCCGTTAATACCATAAACTCCTTAGGCTCCCTGTCCACAGGGGCGGATACGAGAGGAAAAGAGTGAAGTTGAACAAATTTTCACCAATAGAATTGCGTAAAATCTAAAATCCGTGTTTTTACTTTAATTACTCGTCATATGCTCTCGACCTAGCTCCACTTCATTGGATAAACATAATGGGTGTAAAAGTACCCTTACGAAGCCAAACGGCACTTGTTCTCCCGGTCATTACGATATTTTTTTTGTTCTGGACCATACCTTCTAATTACGGAGATATTTTATATTTTCACACATTAGTTTCCACAGCAATCATTTTGCGTGGAGTTACTTTGTTTAATATACGGAACACTTGGTTAATGGCTTCGAGAAGGGTTGGTTTACACCTTGTAGTTCGCAACACCGCAACGTGTTATTCCCTCGTTCCGCTCCGCTTCTTCGCTCCGATTTGCATACTCGCTCCGCTCTGCTTCTTCGCACCGTGTCAATGGGCAGGCAACCTTAGGCCTGGGAATGTTCCTGTAACCGACATTCGGGTAATGGGACGCCAAGAGTCGTCACGCGACTTTGAATCCAAATCAGACATTCGACTGAAGAAAATTTACTTCCAATAAGTATTTGTGATGTTGAACAATTTGATAAAAAAACGAATTACTTAGATTGTTTGCATGTGAATCTGGTTTAGAATAATTTGTCTGAAGAATTTTGTACTGGTTTTACCTAATCGACGTACTACTCTGTCAAGAAAGTACCGGGAAAAGATCAATAAAACACAAAATATTAGTTATTTATCCAAATTTATTTTATCACCTTCAAAGTATGCTCCTTCAGAACCGACACACTTACGCCAACTAATAATCTAATCATAAAAATATTTTTTAAATGCTTATTTCAGAATTGAGTTCAGTTCTCGCCGCGAATTCTCCTTTATGTCTTCTACTGAATGAAAACAGGTGCCACGAAGTGGTAATTTGAGTTTAGGAAAAATAAAGAAGTCGGCTGGAGCCATATCTGGTGAATAAGGTGGTTGCTCGATGGTATTTGTTGAGTTTTGGTCAAAAAATCGTTCACAACTGTGCGAAGGCGCATTATCGTGGTGCAAAATCCAAGTATTTTCTTTCCACAAATCTGGCCCTTTTATCTAATTTGCTTTCTTAAACGCTGCATAACGTCCGAATAATATTTTTTATTTACCGTTTGACCTTCCGGCAAGATTGTCAGTCACTATTTCCTTCACTTTTGCGATGTTAACTTCAGTTGCAGACGTTGATGGCCTACCAGAACGAGGCAAATCTTCCATCACACCTTGACCGCTTTTGAACGCTTTGTACCACTCATAAGGGCGTGTTTTTGATAAAGTCGATTCACTGTAAGCCTTCTGTAACATTTTCAGAGACTCCGAACTCGAAATTCCATTGGCGATGCAAAATTTAAGACAAACTTTTTGTCCGATATTTTTGTCCATTAAGAAATTCGCAATACACACTAGATATGATATAACTAAAATCAGCACTGTATTTAATCTAATTAACAGATGTAACTCAAACTCCGCGCCAAAATGGAAAACAGTTGTGCTAATCTAACAACAACAAAAAAAAACAAAAAAAAAATTTGGAACCATAAACAAATCATCCATTCCCGATACTTTTTTGACTGAATGTATGTATATTCATTTATGTGGATCCGTGATGGAATTATAATATTTTATTGAAATATTATGCTAAGTAACTGTCATATCCATTAATATGAAAATAGTTGTAATTTTTTTATTTTGGTAAAAAAAGAATCTATAAATTAGATATTACCATTTCAATTTTAAATCATTACTTCGCAGTCCCAGACTATCAGTGAAAATCCGAACCATTAATTTACTCTGAAAGGCCTCTCTGTAAGGTACTAACTGATCTGCCATCTAGCAATCACTGGCAACGATTAGCTTTGTTTAACGCCAATGGTCTGACGAATAGAGATAAATTGGTCCCTTGGGCCGTAACTCCTATCGAATTAAGCCTTACCTCGGTATTATTCAGTTGTTACTTGAGCTAGCTTTGTTTTTTGGTCGATAAACATCGATTGTACGTTAATACACCTCTGTTTTTTTTGCTTGAGTTTTTCCATCAGGAGTTTTTCAGTACCAGCCATGAAGTTGGGATATGTGCCCAATTGATGACATTGGGTTAGCCCCCTATTTCATGGGACTTGGAAATGGTTTTAGAATAAGGGGATCACGTGTGTGGCGATGTTGTATTATACGTTTAAGTAACTTCAGTAGTAGTTCTGTTTTTGCTTAATGTAAAAGTAAGGTAAATTATTAACAAAATTAATAAGAAATATAATAAATGTAATTAAATTTCTCTTATTATAATACTTTGTGAGCTTTCGGCGATTCGCTGATTTATCTTCTTTCCTGGAAAGCAGACCTGTAACATTTACTTATATGAAAATACAATATGAATTATTCAATTATTGTTAAATATTAAAGATGGATTAATTGTATAAAGTAGTAATGCAGAAAATTTTAATAAGTTTTAATGAAGATACATTTGGCAAGGAAAGTAGGCGCGTGGAAATTCAATGCTCAATAAATGTATTGCTTTAAAACTCCTCCTCTGTCAAAAAACTAAATATATGTTTTATAACTTCAAATAAAAGCTAATTTTTTTCATCGCTAAACAATACATTGGTTATTTTCCCAGGTAAACAGCCAGGTAAAAAGCTATTAGTCTGAAACCATAAAACCGCTACGATTTAAATAGTCTATTAAAACTTTACGCTACTGCCATTTGGGCGTATTATTCCATCATTAAATCAGAATGTTTATTCTAGTACCTACTTATCAGTCAGCACAGTTCCCGCTCAGCATAAACCCTGAAACCTACTACAGTAACAAACAGTATAAAAAGTGTAAGCGGACCTTTCACAAAGTCATCAACCAAGCATTCTGTACATCAAACTAAGTAACTCTACGCTAAAACGTTGCTGGGAAACGACAATTTTTTTGGAGTGAAAAATCACAGTTTACGAAGACTCAATGTAACGCACTCAAAATATTGAGGAAGTAAAATTTATAACATTACTGGTATTCAGCTGTATCTGGTTGGACTGGAAACCGACCCCAACATCAAGTGGTCACTCACGCCAACAATAATTCGGTCCTAAAAGTATCCAAAAAAAAAAGTAACCAACTTGCGATAATAACGAGCGGACGTGTTAATTACATTGAATCGGCAGTGACAAAAGTCGAGGCGGAAAAAAGAGGAAGAGAAGAGGCATGCAGCACTCACCAGGGGCAGGCCAGCGGGATCCAATCTCCTTCGACTATCACACAGCACAGTATCACTACGCGGGTCGCGCGACCAATATTTGAATATAGTTTTAGTTCTTATTACACTGGGTAATCAAACACTCGGTAATCGTTTGGCGGAGTGGGAGTTATTGCAGAGAAAGGCTCGAGATGATCCTCGTCTCTTCGCGGGTGATCAGACGAAAGAGCTCGTCATGCGGTGCGGTGGTGGTTCGAAAGATCCGTTACACACGTGCGTCCATGTGCAATTTCTTCGTCGTACATGTTCACCTTTTGAATGATGCTAAAAGCGCTGCATGTGCAGGTTGGGGAAAGGTGCGGGAAACACAAACTGCCTCATATAAGAGTGAATCTATCTAATCAGTGTTGGCGTTACCACCAAGTATACAGTACGGAAAAGCTAGGCAGATGATGAGACCATCATAAAGAGTTCTATGTACCAAATATATTTTTCTAAGTGACATTCAGAGCGCATATTGACTACGTAAGATCTCGAATAATCCCACTAACCGGAGCTATACGTAATATTGCAAAATGCGTACCCTACAAGCTAAGACATACTATTTACAATACGCTAGTCAAGCCACATCTCGAATATCTGATCCAAGTATGGGGACAAGCTGCAAAAACCAATCAACAACACCTACAACGAACACAAAACAAAATCATCAAAGTCCTATTTAATTACAACTACTACACTCCTTCAGATTTACTCTACAAAAAAACAAAATTATTTAACCTACAACAACTATATACATACGATACATGCATGACTATCCGAAAGATCCTTAAAACCAACATACACACAAATATTTCATTCACACAAAGGACTCGTAGATATAATACCCGTAATCAAGACGACCTAGAAGTACCAAGAGTGAGAACCTTGTATGGCAGGAAAACTATACAGTATGAGGGGGTTCGGCTGTACAATAAATTACCTAAAAAAGTCAGGGAGTGTACAAGCATACCAACATTTAAAAAAGGTCTGAGGAATTACATATTAGACGCATTAGTTTAGCTTTTTTGTATTAAACACATAAGTTTAGTGTGAACTGTTTTATATCTTTATTTAGTTTAAGTACATACTTTCCATTTTTTTTTTTTAAACTAGTGTTCAATTTCTTGGATAGTTTGAACGTCGACTACAACTACAACCAATTGTTAATTTAGTTAAGTTTCTCTTTAAGTTTAACTGTAATTTGTTCTTTGAGAAATAAATGTCTTTAAACCGAAACCGAAGTGATCTCTTGATAAATGATAAATGATGTTTATCTTGACAACAAACATTAAAAAACTTCTATGATATAAATAGTCATTATCTTCCTGCCTTTGTCTCGTGTTACTTGATGTCGACGTAATACGTTTTTTCCTTCCATTCTCCTCTGTCAACCGTCACGCTATCATTTACTGCTTTTTCTTTCATATCGTTCCACAGTCCATCCATCTTTTCCTTGGTCTTCCTCTTCCCATCTGTCAATATTTTAAATATTCATCACTGTTTTAGTCACATGCGTTTTGTCCCTCCTCATCACACATCTCCATGTCATGGCCATATCGTAGGTTTGCTCACTTCATGAAATGGTCGCATTTTATAAAATGTTTCAATGTCTATTGGCAACATCATGATGTAGTTTGGGCAGATCAATGATAAGAAATCGTTTCTCGATATGGGCAACTAATCGCGTGGCTTCTTCATAAAATGGTAAAGATTATTTATTTGATCATATCGTAAAGTAGTTACAATAATTGCCGGTAGAGGCGCTGTAACCTAACCTCAAAACACTTTATATTTGCCTAAAAAGCGTAGTAGGAATTCTCGAGCATTTCATGAAGTGAGCAAATCTACGAAATGGCCACGATATCCATACCACAATAGTTGTATTCTATGACAGTAAGTACCTACTAACTATAACATGGTTAAAAAAATTTACCTTCCACGCTGATGAGTGGCTATTATATATTTCATGCCTGTCTCTTCAGCTTTAAGCGCTTAAAGCTATAATTCGTTTCCCTCGGTCCACTTTTACGACTTTTACGCTAAGAAAATCTAGATTATGTAGCTGCTAGATAGTGTAACTTGTAGGTACCGTGTATTTCTTTTGTTCTCAGATTAGTAAGGCGCAGGACACAAAGAAAAGACGTAAGACGCAGACGAGGCGCAGACATAATGTCTCTTCCGTGTCTCTTTCATACAACATGTATAGAAGCGTCGGATCGTGACGCAAAACACACAGAAAAGGCAGGGCGCGGGCAGGGCGCGGACATGACGCTTGCCCGTGAGCGAGCTGCGCGCCCAGCGCCCAAGCCCCGTCTTTTCTATGTTTTAGGCGCTGGGCACACAGAAAAGACGAAAGACGAGGACGGGGCGCGGACAAGGCGCAGACGGGGCGCCGTCGCGACTTTTTAATGCACATAGAAAAGACGAGGCACGGGCAGGGCACGGGCGTGACGCCGGGCGACACGAGAGAAAACAAGTGATGCGCGCGTAGCACGTGTCCCGGCACCCTCGCCCCACCCCGCCCGCACCCCCGTTCTCGCCCGTCACTCGTCCGCTCGTGCCCGGCGGCGCCCGTGCCTCGTCTTAAGTCGTCTTTTCTATGTGCTTTACAACAGGGCGCAGACGGGCAAACGTCGTTTCCGCGCCCGTTCGCGCCCTACCTTTTCTGTGTGCTTTGCGTCGCGACGCTTCTATACATTTTGTACTAAAAAGACGCGGAAGAGACATATGTCTGCGCCCCGTCTGCGACTTACGTCATTTCTGCATGTCCTACGCCTTAAAAAGTCGCGATGGCGCCCCGTCTGCGCCCCGTCCGCGCCCCGCCCTCGTCTTACGTTTTTTTTGAGTGTCCTGCGCTTAAGGGTCTTGGCTGAGACAAAGAGGATTATGTTGTGAGTGTAGAAAAAATAATACGGTTTCGTTTATGACGTCAAACACTTCTAAAATTGTTCTCCTTTTAACTTAAATGATAAATGATGTTTATTTTGCAAGTAGGTTTTTACAAACACTTTTACACGTCACTTTTTAAAACTAGATGGGGCCGGTGTTTCGTACCTGACTACTCTGAGAAGAAACAGCCGAAACAAACTCAGAGGTCATAGTCTCTTTTGAAGTCCAGACATAATCTTGCTCAATTCACATGAGGACTATGCAGATTAGTGTCTGAGATGGTCTTTTGAAGAAAGAACCACACAGATTTGAGTGAACCTGTCCAGTCATTGCAAGCATTCGTAAGTTATCGTGTAGCTCGACTTATAACTCAAGGAGCTCAACGAAACGACGAACAATACCAAAGAAAGGACATTTGGGTAGGTCGCTTATAGTACTCAAACTGCCAGACAGTTGTGGGAAAAAATAAACAAAAAATAAAAATGTGACCCACATGGTCCCCACATTCACAATAATCAAATAAAATTAATAACAAGTTCTTTTCAAAATGAATGTAAATAAAAATCACAAAAATCATTAAATGTCACAATGATAATAAAAAGTAAAATACTTAATGTAATAAGTATTCATGTCAAATCAGTAAATGTCACATAAAATAATAAAAAAAATAAAGTAAAAAATAATAAAATACATGTCAAATCATTCAATGTCAGAGTGTATTCAAGAAAGGAATCAACAATAAACAAGCGAAGTCCGAAATTTCGCCATTCACAGAGCAAATTTAATTGGAGCAGCTTGATTCCAAGCCTTTTTATCTTCGAGATAGTGATTAACATGATAGTTGGCTTTCAGGCATAACTTCCGTTTTATGAACGATTTGAATTTATTTAGACTTAGTGCTTGAATATGGCTCGGAAGTTTATTGTAAAAACGTATACATTGGCATCTAAACGTACCCCCTATTTTTTTGAGGCTCGTTGCAGGAACAACAAATTTGTGTTTGTTCCTCGTATTTATGTTGTGGATATCACTGTATTTTTTAAACAAATGAATATGTTTGTGTGCGTACAAAAGGTTTTCATAAATAAACTGAGAGGGCACAGTAAGAATATTAATCTCTTTAAATTTTTCTCTGAGGGAGTATCCAGATACTAAAGGGCAATTCGTTCAATTTATAAATTAAGACCCAGGTCTTAATTTATAAATTGAACGAATTGCCCTTTTTTGCAAAACAAATATTGTCTGAATATCGGCGGCATTGCCCCACAAGAGAATACCGTACGACATCACGCTATGGAAATAACTAAAGTAAACTAAACGGGCTGTCTCTAAATCAGTTAAATCACGAATTTTTCTAACGGCGTAAGCTGCAGAGCTAAGTTTCTTCGACAATTTGTCTATATGCAGGCCCCACTGAAGCTTGGCATCCAAAGTTATGCCTAAGAACACTGTGCTCTCTTCCGGTTTCAACTCTTCATCCTTAATTAGTACAGTAGTTTCCACTTGTCTTACATGGAGTATCGTAAACTTAATACATTTTGTTTTTTTCTCATTTACAAGTAGATTATTAACATTAAACAAATGAACGACTTTTGCCAGGGCGCTATTAACATCATCCGTAACTAACTGGTGACGTTTGAGTTTAAATAAAAGAGAAGTGTCGTCTGCAAACAATACTATGATCATGATTATCCTTTATGAGGTAAAGTAAGTCATTTATATAAATAAGAAACAAAAATGGACCAAGAATTGAGCCCTGGGGTACCCCCATTCTTACTACGGATCCGGGAGATCTTTTCCCGTTAACATCAACTCTCTGAATCCTATCACTCAAATATGAAATAAGAAGATCCAGAGAGGCGTTACGGATTCCGTAGTGGTGTAGTTTCCTGATGAATGTTTCATGAAGAACACAATCGAAGGCTTTAGATAAATCGCAAAAAATGCCCAAAGCGTCGCATTTGTCCTCCCAGGCATTATAAATGTGTCAATCAGTAGTTGAACGACCCCTTGTAAAACCGAACTGTTTTTTATGTAATAACTTATGTTTATTGAAAAAAGTTTGCATTTGTGCCAAAATAAATTTTTCAAAATTTTTACTTTAGGTTGGTAGTACTGAAATGGGTCTATAATTAGTGGGGTCTGATGTACTACCCGATTTAAACAATGGTATTATTTTACTATATTTCATTAGATCAGGAAACTCACCACAGTCAATACAATCGTTGAATATTACAGCTAGTGAAGGAGCTACAATGTTTATAATGGATTTAGCAACGTCTACAGAATGGCCCCATAGATCGGCGGTCTTTTTAACATTTATGGTGTGAAAAGTTTTAATTATGTCTTTACAGGTGACATATTGAAAATTAAATTCGGAATCACAGACTGAAACTTAGATTAGATTTGAGACTTAGATTGTTCGAGTGATTTTGTTGATGTATTGATTAACACATACAAAAGTTGCGACGTGAATCGTTAAAACTCGCGAGAATGTAATGTCGTGAAAGCTATCGATGCAATCCTGCGACAGTTTTGGAAATAAATGGTTATACCCCGTATTTTCTGTGACCAAATAAAAAAGTTAAGACGGAACTCTGCGAACAGAGAAGTGAGGCCGGTTTCGTAAACATGTGTGCATTTATTGAGACATAATTTAATTGTAGTTTGATTTAAATGTGTGCGTGTGAGCGTGTATGCACAGAGGGAGGCGTAATTTTCCGCTGGCCTCACTTTATTGTTCGCAGCACTATGTCTTGGTTTTCTGATTGGTCTGAGCGTAACACATAACAAATTATGTCGTTTCAAATGGTGATGGAAAACATAGGCAGGAAACTCACATGGCCTTGAACCAAAACTTTATGGTACTCTTCAAAAATAGACGGTAAATCGGTCGTGATTATAAATAAATGCATAGGAAATATTTGTGTAGGATATTTCTACAAAAAAATTAAAAAATAAAAGAAACTTTTTTGCAAAAAAATAAAACCGACTTCTGAAGCTTGACCTTTTTTTGATTGATTTAGTGTTTTTGTCACCGACTTCTAAAGCTAAAGTTATTTTTCACTATTTTGTGTTTTTCTTTTTGTCTTTTTTGTGTTTTTTTTTAAGTCGATTTTTTTTGCAAAAAAGTTTTTTTTTTGTTTATTCTAAGATAGGTACGAAATATCTCAGTATTTTAGGGACTACTAATGTGGCAAACGATAACTTATCGATTTTATACGCTCAGTTTTGACGTCTTATCTTATAACTCTTTTAGGACACTGTCCTAAGGGAAATCACGATAGTTTTAACACAGAGTCTATAGGAAGTAAGTCAAGATTATGATCAAATTGACGAAAATCATGTTTCAGATATGTAACTACACCTACTAAAAAGTTTTGTTCTAATTTTGAATCGAGTTAAACAGCCATTTTCTTTTTTTCACGCTTAATAGACTTGCGCTTGGCCGTAACTCGCCTGATGTAAAGTGATAATGCCTAGGGCACGCTTGGCTAGAAGAAACCGATTCACTTGAACCTTGAAGAGATCCAGATTAAAATGATCGGGAAACAGTGAAGCTGACAGAGAATCTCACAGACTGGCGGTTCGCACAATAAATGTGTGAAGCATAGCAATTTGTTAGAGTCCCTGGACTTTCAACTATGAAGGGTGTACCTAAGTAGACCCAATGCAACATTTTCTTTTTTTTTTTTTTGTAATGGCATACCTAGTGAAATTTGTGGTTAAGAACGTCATCTGCCTAGCCTTTTGCCAACTATGTTGGGGTCGGCTTTCAGTCTTACCGGTCTTTTACATGGAGCGTACTGCTTATCTGACCTCCACAACCCAGTTAGTGCTACTCCTTGGTGAGACTGGTTGTCAGACTTTCGGGCCACTGACTACCTGTAACTTTTGTCAAAGATCTACAAATGACAGCCGGAACCAACGGCTTAACGTGCTTTGCGAAGCACGGAGGAAACTCGGTATGTTATGGGTGGTCAGGTGACCACCTCTGTTATGGGTGGTCACCCATCCACAGACCAACCTAGCCACGCATGGCTTCAGATTACTGAAGGTCGACCCAAGTGGTTATTATAATGTAGCCACGAGCTCCTTGTTGTGGTCAAGACCCCATAGATTTTACTCATAACTTCACTAAATACATAAACACAGAACTTGTAGAACCTATGTACTCGTAGAAGTACTTCCATAGTTACATACTTCTTTCATAGGTATATATTGTAATCTATCAGATTGATTAACAAACATTCGAATACGAGCAGACAACAATTGGCACTGACTAATCGAATCCGATAAATATCTCGAAACGAACCAATTGCTAGTTTCCACACAATACAGACTATAATAACAATATCCCTCGTATTGTATCAGTAAATATAGAAGGACTATACTAGCATTATACCTAATAATATTCTCTTTCAGAAACTGGCCTACATTGATCTAGAAATGTAATCTGTTGATGATCTTTCTAATTGCCGTAGTCATAAAGGTTAATATTGCAATCAGATACTTAACATGTCAAATTCAAAAAGATAATATCTAGTGAAGAAAAAACTAACTAAGACTCATATAAGCGTCCACGTTCTACATCTTAGAATAATATAACCACGTAACAGAAAGTCTTTTATGCTTCATAAAATATATCAGAATATATTTACATAGATAGCCGATACTTCCAAGAAACCACTATACGTGTCGGAGCATTCAATTCTATTGATGCACATGCAAATATTATATCCACAATCCTAACATTTGGCCATATCGACCAATGTTTACAACCAATACACGTTTGACGTTCACCAACCTTGGCACAAATGTTTCGATGTTCATTTTGTTTTGCAAAATAAAATCGGCTTAACTACCTAGCCAAGAAAATACGAAAAATATATCCGCTACCATTGATTCAAATAAAATAATATGATATAATTCTTCCTTTGCGAGAAAATTATGATTGAACAGTAATTCATTCGCGCCGTATTCTTTGGTACTAAGGAATGGTACGAGTATTCGAATGTGTTTCTTACCTTGTCTACTTGCCTTACTAATATTTTAAACGCGAAATTTTGTGGGGATGGATGGAAGAGTGTTATTCACGCGAAAACACTGAACGGATTTGAATGAAATCTAGCACATAGATAGTTTATAACCTGGAATAACATATAGAATACTTTTTATCTCGGTAGTATGATCCCGTGGGACAGCTACCGACCTTCACGCGGGCGAAGCTGCGGGCATAAGCTACTTCCGTATAAAAACCTTTCTTCAATTGTTTTGGGGAAGATTGTAATTGGGGAAACGAATTAAATTGAGAAAGGTAGGTATCGCTGATTATGTAACCCCGTAATGTGATTGAATTTCGATTTCTTTGGTGACCAAGTCTTGCCAAGGAAAACCATCAGGCCAAACCAATTTGACAAGTCTGTGTATGCTCAAGTGTTGAGTCCTTTTCGTTCTTTTAACTAATTAAATTGGTTCGTCTATTACTTAGAGCACCTACCAATATCAGTCTTCCATCGATTTCCTCTTAACATGTCGAATGCAACCAATTATTTGAAAGCGTTAGTTCAACACAATGTAATTTTAGTTAACTGATAAATTTGATACGCTATTAGATAATCGTGCTATTAATTTAGGTGCTATTTGTAAAATTAGATACGATTACAACAACAATTATGTATTACAACAACAACAACAACAGCCCATAACGTCCACTGCTGGACATAAGCCTCTCCCATGATGGCAGGAATTTGCCGTAATCTCCACGCTTGGCAGGCGGATTGGAGATCGCAGTGATGAAAGACTAACAGAAAACGCTACTGGCTATTCTCTGGTCTACGGAGGCGCAAGGTGTTCTGCCTCAGACATTAGTCGCCTTATACAACACTCGTGAGTGTAATGGGTTGGTTCTATTCTACTCTGCCGGATACCACACGGCTAATTGTGTATTAATGAAACATAAAAAATAATGTAAATCAATCTATACTAATATTGCAAAGAGCTAAAGTTAAGTTATGCTAAGTTAAAGTTACTCATGTAAGTTTTGATGTAGGGGTAATCTTCGGAACTACTGATCCGATTACGAAAATTCTTTCACTAATGGGAAGATACATTATTCCAGAGTCTCATAAGCTTATATGTCGGATCCGGTCATGAGTACGGACGGGCGAATGTATCGAAAGCGCGCCATAGTGGTGACATCACGCGACCTACTTACCTGTCTACCCCACCATGGCGGCTTCTACAGAGTCCTGATGTTAACAGCTCGTGGCGAGGAGGACATTCTGGGTCTGAACGCAGCGGAGTTAAGACGTCTTGAAACTGTACCCGATTCATTGTGCCCACTGTTAATGTGTCAAAGTGTAATGTTAAGTAATTTGTTAGACTCAGTGTATCTGTTTGAAAAGAGTAACCATGGAGTTTCTTGCCGGTTCTTCTCCATGGAAACAACCAACCCGAACCGTGCAATGTGAAATAAAATAGTGTATGGCATACAGTGTGTTTTCATAGCACGAAACCCGTCTTCTGCCCATAAAATGCTCAAGCCTAGCGAAATAAATCCTGACGAACCCGACATATATATAAAATGTTCCCGTGGGATAATTTACGAACGGAACGCAGGCGAAACCACAGGTAAAGGCTAGTGTAATCTAAACCGCTTACATGTAAGACTTCCACGATAAATGTTACCAAGAATTTTTCAGCACATGATTTTAGACCCCGATTTTAATTTTTTTAATTTTTTTTTTTATAATAAATTATTATTTTTTTGTTTTTATTTTTTATTTTTTCAAAGTTCACATAATATCATGGTAAAAGTTCAAGCGTTTATTCATACACTCTGTAGGGACAAAGTAAAAAGATAACGTTAACGAAAAGTAAAATTCGGCTCATAAAAAGGTAACGCAAACAACTCTATACAACAAACACGATCAAAAACCTATAAAAAATAATTAACCCAATTCAAACTACCGTTTTATCGCGTCCCAACGGAGTTTATGTACAAACATTGCATTAAATGGAAATTTAATTATACTTTTTTTTTTCAGATTCATATAAAGGGGCAATGCGTTAGTCAAAATAATTTTTCATAACTCCCCCCTCTCTTCTTTGAAAATCTTTTGATTCTTACCTAAAACTAGGGGCGTTGAAATTTGTATACCCTCCCCAACCTCCCCTAAAATTGAAAGGGCTGTAACTTCATAACGGTTAGAGATAGCTATTAAGTGTTTGAACAAATATTATAGTAGGCATCGAGACCTGTCCGGTAGTAGGTAGGTCCTGAGTGGAGTAAACCTGCTATACCGAGTGGAGCGAGGGGGGATGTGGCGAGCGAAGCGAGCCGGCGACCTCCGTAGCGTAACGAAGGTTGAGTGGGTGAAGCGTAACTCAGGGACGACGACAAGCAAATTTAGGGGTTCCTAAGGGTTTTTCCAATTCATTTAAGGATTCCTATGGATTCACAAAATTTTATAAGGATAGGGGGAATACTTCTCAAAAACACGAAACCGAAAATACTAGTGTTAATCTACTTCTGTATAGATGTGACTTAAACATAACAGGCGAAATGAGGGTGTAAAGTCACGAGCACCAATATGTAAACGCTTATTAACTTTAAAAAAACCGGCCAAGTGCGTGTCGGGCCACGCGCAGTATAGGGTTGAGTAGTAGGCCGTTATCACAATATATAAAACTATTCTGTTGTTTTTTATTCTGAATAGAATTAAGAGTAAAGATGTTAGGTGTTAATGGTTATTTAGCGGCAGCTTTGTGAATCATATGATAATTAATTATTTTTAGTTTTTTATTTATTTTAGATTTTGTTTTTCAATGCACGTCTTTACCTGTTATAAAAAAACAACTACTTCATTTTAGTTACTTTAAAGGATTTATTCTAAGGATTTTGTATTTGATTAAGAATTATCCAACACCCAAGTTCAACGACTATTACTGCTATAGTACTAACGGTCTCTTAGCAAAACCTGGGACAGACGGACATGACGAAACTACAAGGGTTCTTTGTCAGAACTACGGAACCCTAAAAAGTGTTATTCTCCGACTGTTCTGATTAAAATTTCATGTTGTACGTACATATTATTGGTGCTCGTGTTAGACATTTCAAGTGTAATGTTATGTTTTGTCTATTAGACAATTATAAAACAAGGCACTTTTATGTCAGTCTGTATGAATATTTAGTTTTTCTGAACTTTACAATGAATTTTGTTGTGGAGTTCACCATCATTTACCTAGAAAATTGATTCCATAACGTTTATGTATGTTTTTTCATTATTAAATAGGTTTGCGTTTGGCAGCATCTCACCTGATGGGAAGCGGATCCGGCCTAGGGTAGAGCACGCTTCCCTGGAAGAAACCGATTCACTCGAACTTTGAAGAGATCCGGATTATAATGATCGGGAAACAGAGAAACCGGCGGTGAATTCCACAGACTGGCGGTCCGTACAATAAATGTGGAACCATATCTGTATTATGTTCGGGACCGTGGAACTTCAACCATATAACGGTGACGCTTTGCCGTATTTCTGCTCGTCCAATGATAGCATGGGGATGGGGGAATTAGATTGTGTAATTCCAAAGCACACTCTCCGAAACGTAACAGATGCCCGATGTGTTACTTAGATTTAGCACAGAAATCTCCATGTTTTGTTATATCACCAACATCTGTAGACAGATTGGAGGAGCTCGTAGCTACATAATAACAGCCGCTTGGGTCGATCTCTTTTTAGGTTGGTCCGTGGATGGGTTACCACCCATGACAAGCCAAGTTTCCTCCATGCCTCAGAAAGCACGTTAAGCCCTTAGATCTTAGATCTTTGACAGTCGTTACAGGTAATCAGTGGCCCGAAAGTCTGACAACCAGTCCTACCAAGAGGTATCGTATTAACAAATACTAACTGGGTTGTGGAGGTCAGATAGGCAGTCATTCCATGTAAAATACTGGTATTCAGCTGCATCCGGTTAGACTGGAAGCCGACCCTAACACAGCTCTGAAAAGGCTAGGCAGATGATGAGTAGATATAGACTACACCCGTGGAAAACAGGGGATGGTTTTTAGTTACTATTAACATGAATAATACCCGAAACATTTCAGTATTTCAGGACTAACATAACAGTAACGTTCACCAAGGGAACAGAGATACAAGTTTCATTTACGATAAGATAACAAAAATATACGCTGTAAATATAAAATTTATGATACTATTATTGCAGTTCGGATGAAGTAAAATCTACTTTATGACTTTTTTTCTGGTGGAAACTGGTGCCCAATTCCTTTGACAGCAATTGTAGCGAGATACCTGTATTTCGGAGTACGAAAATTGGGTTATTGGATCTAGACTATATTCTTATTACGCCTGGTAATGTTTCCATTAGTTGTATTGAGTGCTAACAGTCTTATCTTGTCTCACCGTCACGCTAATATTAGTACAACGTTAGGGAAGCGCTTTATTTTTTAATTTTATCTTATTTATTACTTCAACTCCATTACTAAAACGGTGAAGGAAAACATTATGAGAAAAGTTATAGTATTATGCTATACTTACACTTTATATTCATAATTTATAATACTATTTATCATCCTTTTTATTTGTTTATGTTTTTACACTCAACAAATCGATGTAATTACGACTCAAACTAAAAAATTGCTGAAATAAAATATCATAATTTTCATGTTGTGACACGCCAAATCATCGCCAAATTGTCAAACTGTCAATTACTTTTTAATTCTCTTCCTACATTACTCTATGATGATTTTTGGTTTATAAAATTTAAATAAATTTATCAATATGTGTTTAGCTATTGTATTATAGAGATTATTACGATTGTTTACTAAATAACTTAAAATTAAATTATATCTAAAAAATTCTTTACGCACTCATGGATAAGTCCTGGCCGACTACACTTGTCAGATGAGTTGATGGCCCCAAGAAAACTGATATTTGATTTTTTATTTTATAAAATTAAAAAAAAAGGAAGACTACTAGGAAAAACGAGCTTACGAACGGCGAGAGAAGGTCGACCATTGAATCGGATCTGAATCTGAATCTGCATAAGAAAACAGTTTGGTTTCTCGTACATATCTATATTACCCAGGGGATTCCACTAAAGATTCCGCCTGGTGTCTCTTCTCCCGATCTTCGGAAGTTATCTACGGATCTGGAACCTCTACTCCCGATCTTCTGAAGCTGCTACTTGTCTCGCCTGCCTTACTACAGAGCTGACCTGGAGATCTGCACGACGCCCTTCCTGCAGAGGTTTCCTGAAACTGAACCTCGAAGTTGCCCAGGTATTGACCAGCTACCCTGACGCCTGTTCCCGTCTCTCCTACAGTGCTGAACTTCGTAACCAACTAAGTGCGTGACTTAAAAAACAATCCTAGACTGCGTGCTAGGTAGGTTTTTAATATTTAGCTGTATTTTTTATCCCTAATTCTAATCTTTCCCTAATTAAATTTTAATTGAACAAGTCTGCTTATCCTTTTATTTAATAGGAGCAAGTAGATTTGTTACAAAGATTACGTCCCAGAACCAAATATTCGAAACCATTCTTATTATATCAGCACTGGGCCCGCGTGGTGGATCATGGCCCACTTTCTCTCGCAAAAAAAGGTTTGTGTCCTAGCAGTGGAAACGTATTAAACTGATTGTTCTCACGCTAGTACCATAACCATGAGTTTCTAAGAAGCCTTTTTCCAATTATGTTGAGGTCGGCTTCCAGTCTTACCGTATACAGCTTAGTAACAGTATTTTACGTAGAGCGACTGCTTATCTGACCTCCACAACCCAGTTAGTTATTAATTATACGATATCCCTTGGTAAGACTGGCTGTCAAACTTTCAGGCCACTGGAAACCTAACGACTGTCAAAGATCTTGAAATGACGGCCGGGACCAACGGCTTAACGAGCTTTCCGAGGCACAAAGGAGGCTCGGTATGTAATGGGACCCATCTACGGCCCAACCTAGGCAAGCGCGGCTTAACCTAAAGATTGGCCCCAGCGGCTGTTATTATTTAGTCACGAGCTTCTCGTGAGTTTTCAGAATTATAGAGTTTTGAGTTTGAGTTTTGAGTTTGAGTTTTTAATTTGAGTTTTGAGTTTGAGTTTTGAATTTGAGTTTTGAATTTGAGTTTTGAGTTTGTTGAGTCTTTGAGTTTAAAGAAAACAATTCTGAAAACTCACGGGAAGCTCGTGACTAAATAATAACACGTTTGCTTGGCAATCAGATAAAGATAATCTTAATATTATGCTACTATAATTACAAAATGAGATTACAAAGCAAAAAAAAGATTGGATAAGCTTTGTTACTGGGTTTCACTCGGCATTTTATCCAATCTTTTCCGGGTTAGGCAGTTGCCCAAAAAGCAACATCGTGCCTTTGTCATCCTCTAAATAAAACAAGCGTAGTAATAGAGCCTTACACATACACCCTTTTACCTGAAACACATATGAAACATTACAACTGTATAAAATATGAACGTAAATGGAAGTTGCACACTTTCTCTCACATCAAAGAAATCGAGTGACTTGTCTTTTTAACCGAAGATTTAAATTGCTAGATGTGCCGTTTAAGGTCACCGAAAAGAAAGGAAGGAAAATATTGATTCGCATTGAACTTAACACACAAAACTTTTACAGCTGTCACTTACGAAATATTTTCAGTGAAAATTAATTATTTTGTGCTCCCGATATTTCGACGCTGTTGCAAGCGCTATGATCGCGGGATAACTGGAAAATGAGGGTGATGGTAATAGTCCGTATTTCGTAAGTGACAGTAAAAGTTAATTTTAATCCGTGAAAGCTTAGAGCAGTGTTTATAACACAAAACGGTATTCTTTTTAGTCATAAATAACCATAGAATCTGAGGCAACACGTCCACATGACAGAATACGAATTTCAGTATGACGGAGTGAGGCGGTGACTACTTACTATTTAAACGTCAACCGTCAACGAAAAAGACGAAAAAACGTAACCATTATTTGACGCGGTAAGGAGAATCGAGCGATTTAAATCTTTCTTCTTAACCGTTTTGTACAGTCACCAACAGAAGTAATGTTCTCAAGTAAATTGCAGACTTGTTCCTAAAATGCTCGACTTTTGTAGAAATTCTGGATGCTTTGGCTACATAATACCCTGTTACGTATTCTAGTTGCAGCATGTCCTAAAAGATTGCAGGTCTTTGTAGCTTTCCATCTTTTTAAAACGGTGCCCCACACTAGGACTTTCTCCTGTATCATAGGTGCATTCACAAACATTTAAACTCACATACACAAACAGCTAGACCTGGAACAACTAGCTTTACTATGCGCTGTATTTGTTAGGAGAGAGTATTCGATTTCCGGCAACGATAAAAACAAACAAACACTACTATACGTTCATACATTCGTCGATACACGAACGCCGGTTGAGAGTGCTTCGCAACTGACCCCTTGAGGGACATGAAATCAGAATGAGAGCTCTCGATTGAAAACCCATGACATGATCATCGATGGATTTGATTTGCATTGGTGTGAGAAACAAAATGGAAAGTTCCTTATCCTCTTTTGGAACAAGAATATGTGTTGTATACTACAACTAAAAAATCCGTCTACTGAAAAATCACGCTCTAATTAAAATCGGGCTTTACAAGGTAAAATTGACTCCTCCTATTGTTGAAGTCGGTAAAAAATGTAGCCTATGTTACCCGGGCCATTATAATAACGAATCGATTGACACCTTATTTATCAAAATCGGATGAATAGTTTAGGCGCTACGGTGGAACATACGTAAATACAAACATACATACATACTTACATACATGGACTGCTAAAGTTGTGACCCTTCTTTCTGGCTTCGCCATAGTCGGGTAAAAAGGAGGATCTTCAGACCACATGGAACTTGTGACTGGAGATTACTTCACCAAGGTTGTTGTACTGCCTCGTTGGTGTAGTGGTCGCAATCGCGACTGCTAAGCATGAGTTCCCGGGTTCAATTCCCGAGCCGAGCAAATGATTACTGTGTTTTTCCACCAGGAATTTCTCAGTAGCAGCCACGGAGTCTGGATGCCCGGTTGATGGCAAAATGCTCCTTTCACACATTTCGCTTGTTATGTTTAAGTTTCATGTAATACCCCTATTAACTTAAACATAACTAGCGAAATGTGGGTCTAACTATTATTGTAGGGCCAAACCCGGACCAGATCTCAGTACGGTTGTGGAGGTCAGATAAGCAGTCGCTGTATGTAAAATACTGGTATTCAGCTGCATCCGGTTGGACTGGAAGCCGACTCCAACATAGTTTGGAAAAGGCTAAGCAGATGATGATGATGTGCAGTTTATACCACATTTGACATCTGTCAGTTTGGTACTACTACATTTTAAAGTTACTTTACAACAACAACCCATAACGTCCACTGCTGGACATAAGCCTCTCCCATGACGGGAGGAATTTGGAGTAATCTCCACGCTTGGCAGGCGGATTGGAGATCGCAGTGATGAAAGACTAACAAAAAACGCTGCTGCCCATTCTCTGGTTTACGGAGGCGCAAGGTGTTCTGCCTCAGACATTAGTCGCGTTATACGACACCCGTGAGTGTAATGGGTTGGTTCTATTCTACTCTGCCGGATACCTCACGGCTGGCTAAAGTTACTTTTTTTGTCATTATTACAATAAATATGTAATCGTAATTGAAAAAAGTTATGCAATTGTGCAGTTCTACTTCGAAGATATAAATAAAGGTTACGTTGGAAGTGTCAAATGTGGTCTATTAAATTGGCCCTACTTTAGGTACACCTCTGCCTAATCCTTCGAGGATTACAGGCATGATGATGTTATGTTAAGATTTTTGTACAAAATATTCTAATCTAACGAATAAACTAAACTTGCTTGCTCCTTGATAATAGACATCTGCAAGAGATATAAATTAGAAACTTACAAAGTAATAGCAACACTATGTCGCATCTGCCTGTAGTACTCGATACTCAAACTTATCCACAAGAGGAACAGGAACATTTTAGAAAACGCGTTGTCTAACGGTTTTCGCGAAAATATCCGCTCCACAATGGACGACTAAAATATTCCGAAATACAGGAAGCGCTGTCTCAACTTACGACAATGTCGTTTCACTACGGTGTCCATGGCTTTGTGAATTTTGAGTGGCTAAATCTGTTTATGTTTGCAGAATGCATAATCATGTTGGTTGAATAGCAGTGGAACAGTAAGTGAAAGCCCGTTGAGTTCAACAAAAAGTTGGTAACAACAAACTTTTTGTGTGTTTTTGTAAACCAACAGGTTTGCCTGCATTTTTTCTTAAGCTCGTCACATATTTGTGCCCAAATAAAACCTATTGTTTTATGTTGCATATTATATGGATAACTGCAACATGTTTTCCATTCTAAAACCCAATATCATTTAAATATTAGGCACATATTTTCACATTCAAGGAACATCGTGTTTCCAAAAAACACCCTAAGGTTTCAAGAATCGTACTTCGTACTAACAATATAAAAAGAGGTAGTAAGTTTATATGTAGGGGGTTATCCGCTCTTCGGAACTACCGATCTGATTCCAAAAATTCTTTCACTAACAGGAAGCTACATTATTCTCGAGTGTTATATGCTTTAAAACGTGTCCCTTGTAGGCTTATTTCTGGTCATAACGGGAGCAAAGCCGCAAGCAAAATTTAGTAAGTCTATAAAAATATTAATCTGACATTTGAAACATTTTGTTTGAACAAATAAATAATTAGAAGCGTGCCTTCAAAACGAGACGGAAGTTATGATGTTTTCTATATATCTATATGTATACTAATATTATAAAGAAGCAAGATTTGTATTTTTGTATGTTTGTAATGAATAAACTCAAAAACTACTGGACCGATTCCAAAAATTCTTTCACAATTAGAATGCTACATTATCCCTGAGTAACATAGGCACCCGTGCGAAGCCGGGACTAGCCGCTAGTGTTAAATAAAACAAGGAAAATATCTGAAATCGTATAAAAATACCGCATTTTCACCGCTCAAAAAAAACAATACATTGGGAAGTAAATATGCTAATCAAAATTCATCCTTATTTATATCGTTTGTAGGGACATACTACACGCAGCATAACTATGACTATGAATAAATGCGTCTTCGTTGAGTCCCAGATAAATAAATGGTTAGTTTGCTCGACTATGAGTTATCCAAACAGAGCATGTGCAAGTACGTGAAACTCTTTATTTGAGAATAATAAAATAGCATCTGAGAAGTCTTCTTTAATTCTGACGTAGATAAAGATAGAGGAGCTCGTCGCTAAAAAATAACTTAACTTAACTTTTACTTAACTTAACTTAAAAAAATTTAAGCAGTATTTGCCAAGGTCGGTCGGTGGATGGATGACATACCGAGTTTGCTGGGTGTCCGCCATGTCTCGGAAATCAGGTTAAAGGATGACGCACGCTAGAAATGGTCAGATATGGTTGAGGTCAGATAGGCAGTCGGTCCATGTGAAGTTCTGATATTGAGATGCAACTAGGCACGAAGCCAATCCTAACATTATTAGGAAAACGCTAGTCTATTCATTGAAAAACATCGAGAACAGCTTAGGAAATAGGATAAATCCTAAGTATGTTCCTAATTTGCTCTGAGTATCGGAACATATTTTTGCATATATTTGCTCTGTATATCGTTATTACGAGTAATAAATCGAAAGAAAGGGGAAATCTCTAGGGTTAATTATAATATTATTATGTAGGTACTACGATGTTCATGTCATTATATTACCCTATTACCTTTCGTGGCGAAATTGACTCGTGTAATCATGAAAGTAGAATCTTTTTACATTCTTTTAATATGTATACGTAATTCTCCGAGGATGTTTGATAATCTTTCATGCAAAATCTACGAAACGGATTGGGATGAAATTTGGAATACAGATAGTTTATAGCTTGATACTTTTATTCCGATTGCACGATTCCGTAGGACAATTACAAAACTCCACGCAGGCGAAACCGCGAGTATCAGTTAGTCTATTATATATTTGCGCCATCTATTATCACAAAGAACGTTATTGGTGTTTTTCTCGGGAAAAGTACTTTTTTTTGGGATGAAAGGTACCATAAGTCCGTTTCTGTACACCTGGCAACGTATATGCAAAAAATCCAGGGTGATCGGTTGCGTGGTTTATGCGTGAAAAGGTAACAAACAAACTTACTTTCGCATATATATTACGAGTAGTAAGGAAGGATACATACAAGACGTTAATATCTGGTTCAGTTCAATTCAGGTACAGTCCTTTCCCTTTTAAACTGGGAATTGGTGTAGACAAACCAAAAACGGTTGAATAACCGTATCTTAGACGAAGCCAATACCGAATAACCGCATTCCAAATTGTGGTCGACACCAATTGTAGCGTAAGTTTGGTCTCCCACACTGCTGTTATATAAAAAGTCAAGCCCAAATATTATACTTTTTAGGGTCAAAAGAAATAGAAGCATTTTCCGCTACATTTGTTCTTTTTGTACTTTGATTATGTAAATCTTTAATAATATAGGACCTTGAACCGAAAGCTACAATTTTGTTTGGATTTAGCTAACATTGTCTGAACAAGACTTTTTAAAGTAACAATCTTATTTATGAAAAGATTTTTGGTCTTCATAAATAGACAGAACAAGTTCGAAGCATCGAAGTATCGTGATGTTTGTAGCATGAGATCTTAGATTCAATTACCGCGTTGGTCAATGTGTTATTAGGTTTTACAACAGGAATTCTCTCACTCAGTAACAGCCATGGAGTTTCGATTTATGTTTTGTGTGAGAATAGCGACTAAAAAAACGTAACTTGCGAAATTAATGTGGGTGTACATTAGGTACCTAACCCCATTTGGGCATTGCAGACATGTTGTTATTTTTATGAAATCATTATTGTTTTCGGCAGCATTTATTGAAATGTTTCTATAATAATATTGTCCGAGTAACTTAGCACGCATCGTAAAGTTTTGAACACCAATAATCCGTTACCAAATCCTTCCAAATTATCTATCCAAATATCCGTTGCACATCCTTCTTGTTTATTATTTGGTGGAGAATCTATTATGTATGTTAGGCTGCACGTCAGTATTTGATAACAAAACCAGTTCAAGCTGATATTATATTGTATTGAAACTCCTTACTACGCTAGGCTAGCCAAACATGAGTCGGCGGAGATGGCGATTTAGATCGAAGAATAAAAGATTTATCCACACTGTTGTGTTCGTTTCTGACGTTCACATACAATAGGCATGATGACAGTATCAAAAAATTGCAAATCTATTTAGTCCGTCAGTTAGAGTATTGGAAATTAATGGACACGTATTTTTTGTTTTTGTGAATCAATGAAATTTGACAAAGATAAAACGCATCAGAACTCGAGAGTGGGGGCTCGTGACGTCAGAACTAGCTAAAAATTATACCTAGGCGTGACGTATTGAGAATTTTAAAAGCATCATATCTTCGTCAATTTTGGTTAACGTAACAAAATAAAAAACACGGGTCTAATATTTTTTGATAATCTAACTGACGGATTAATTAGTTTTTTTTTATTTTTGTCTCGCCTATGGGGAGGCTAAGGCAAAGTAAATCTCAGATGGCGCCACCATAGTTGGTCTCAATCTGACCAATGAGGTTAAGCTATTTTGAAATATAAAATGACATTGCCACATTTTTAACCAATGACGATGTTTGGGTACCAGCTATGCTAGCGCCAGTTCCACAGTTAGCCTCCCCATTTGCATTTCAACATTTTCCTCATAAAATACATAGCAAATCCGTAAAAAAGGTTGTTATGTCACCAATTTAACACACAGGCTATTTCTGAATAAAGAAGAAATATTATATAAAAAAAATATATATAAAAGCGAATCAAAGAATTATTGTTCCTTAGATTGTTTACTTCCCGATGTTACAGACAAGTCACGAACGGATAATACAAACATTGCTTGTTTTTGATCCCTCTGCCTAAATATTTACGGACTGACCTGAATATAAACCGGTCATTAATTTGTTATGTGCAAGGAGTTTTAATTGGCAAACTACGGAACCTTTTTAATGTGGCGATGGCATTGGAATAATCGTATTTTATTTAAAATGATTTTTGGTCATTTATTTTGTTCTGATAGAACGGGTTTTAACAAAAATATGTTAAGGTTTTAGATCCAGGAGTTTTTCTGCATATTTTTATTTCTGAGATTGCAACACCAAAGAACAACCGCACATACTTATACCCAAAAAAGATTTGAGGTCGAATTTTTATTTATAACATTATAGGTTCAAATAATAGAATCACCATCAATATTTTACAAACATAATTATCACATTCTCTGACTCGAATATAATAAATTGATCTGAATAATGTTCCGTACAAACATTTTCCCCTCTAACGACTGACTTATTGTGAATGCATTTTCATACAAACACATCAGTTCCTTTTGTTATATCCCGGCCCCCTCAATTTATATTTGTGTTGACCATTCAAAAGAATTCTGGCGTATTTTTGCTGACTGCGAATCGGTGCCAAGTTGACTGCGCCTTAAGAGGGAACAGAAGCTGCGGTTCTTAATACTAATGGATTCCCCTGTTTCCTTCCTGAATAATGCCCTAGCGCAATTTTTTTTTCTTAAAATTATGTTATTCTGTAGTAGCCTCGTCCCTATTTTTTTTTTTTCAGCAATTAATAAGTAAAAAAAATATTACCCGCTAAAAATCACAAAAAATGCTCCATTTTTGCGCCCGTGATTGGAAAACTACCAGACAAAATCGAAATATTTTAACATAAAAAAATATTCTTATGCTTTATTAAATTTTGATGTCAAAAATAATTATAGCGGTTCAGTTTCCGAGGAGTAAAAAGGAGACTACGAAACGACGATCTCTTCTCGTCTCGTCTATCCATAGTGCACTCCACGGGGCAGGCTTGACTCAGACGTGGCGGCAATAGTTTCTTCAAATACCTATCTTTCAAGCCCAGTTCCCTCTTAACATCGTTATGACATCTAGAAGGAAGGAAATGAAAAGTGTTGACAGCCAGACATTTTCTGTGCTTTTTGAAATATATTCTGCAACACGATTTACACATTTGTCACCCTGACTTATGATAAAAATATCTGCTTGTATACTGATAAGCAAGTATCTCTGTATGTTTCAGGAAATCAATTTTGAATTGTTTTTCAGAGCTGTAAATTGATTCTTTAATATATGGTTTTTTTTTTAAGTTAGGCCTAAGTATATATCTTGTTTTCTGATCTAGTCTTCTATCACCTTAATAATACTTATGTTTTTTATAATCATTTTTAATTGTTTTTAATATTTTTGTCTATTATTAATTATTTCTTGTTGTATACAATACAACAATCAATAATGTATTATGCCTGAAATAATACATTTTTTTTACATTTGCCTGTAGTACGAGTAAAATATCACTCGTTAAGGTAACAACACCCATGAGTTTAGGTGCTCTCGTCCTTAAATCTCTTCAAACTATTTTAAATAAAGGAGATAGGGGTAACTCTAACCTTGTCTGGATTTAATTGATCAATAATATTAATTTAATATTGTTAAAGTAACCCGAAGATCGAATAAATAAATATTTACTCAATCTTGCAACTGTAATTCAATAAAGTAGTTCAGGAAGTCGATCCACTACTAATGTAAACAATAAACCAACCTTGGTAAATACCAAAGCAATTTGGTAAAATACCTCACCTAAGTATACCAAGTAATCTATAAAATATTGTGTTTATAAATGTTGCCCTTAAAGAAAATGTTGGCCCCCATGGCGAAGTCGTTATATTACACGCAACATTTAATCTTACGAACAGAGAAAAAAAAAATATACTGGCCACTTTTCTTCCATGACCCTCGTTCAACTTTTTTTTGTAAGTATTAGAAAATGGTAAGGCCTATGAGTTTTATTTTGAATGTTACATAATTTAAGGCAAACGACCTTTTGTTTTTTTTTTAACAAGCGGCTTTACTGAAACTTCGTGATTTAATAAATAGGACTACAGTACTTTCACAGTTATTAAGCATGCCGTGTGACTGGGACTGTAACTTCATTTTATAGTTGTCTTTTTTTATTTTTTTATTCTGGGTTGTAGAAGAAGTGGAAGGAATGGCAGGAGTGGGGAATGGGACAATACGGGCTAACTAAAAAAATAAAACTAGGAGAAGGACTTTGTCGCACATGCGGTTATGCCGCCCTGGTTGATTTATTGTTTTCTTTGTCTCGACAGTTAAAAACTGCCTACTTGAAATTAATGCTATGATTTTGATTTTGACTTACAGCGTTCTGAAAGTGGTCTAAGTCGCAAGTCGCGTAAATAGCTTAATATTTAGTTTTATATTATTTATTTCATTATTATTTTATTTATTTGCTTAATATTTAGTTTATATTTTTTTTTTCATTTTCGACTTCAGGACCAAACCTCGGAACATATCCTCCTGCAGCGAGGTGTGAGACAGGGAGACGTCATATCTCCGAAACTGTTCACCGCTGCACTGGTGGATGTCTTCAAGGTTCTGGACTGGAGAGGGCTAGGCATTAACGTCGATGGCGAGTACATCACCCACCTTCGGTTTGCCGACGATATAGTTGTCATGGCTGAAACCATGGAGGCCCTCAGTACAATGCTCGATGACCTCAGTAGAGGGTCCGGAAGAGTGGGTCTTAAAATGAACATGGACAAAGGACCAAGGACCAAGGACCAAGGTCATGTTGAATGCCCATGTCACACCCATTCCTATCAAGATCGGAGACTCTACACTCGAAGTTGTAGACGATTATGTGTACCTGGGACAAACGGTTATGTAATGTAAGGTATGTAAGGTAAAGAGGTCAATCGTCGAATCCGACTCGGTTGGGCAGCGTTCGGGAAGTTGCGCGGTATCTTCTCGTGCAATCTACCACAGTGTCTCAAGACGAAAGTCTATGACCAGTGTGTGTTGCCAGTGATTACATACGGGACCGAAACGTGGTCGCTCACAACGGGCCTTATCAGAAGGCTTAAAGTCACACAAAGGGCAATAGAGAGGGCTATGCTCGGAGTTTCCTTGCGTGATCGAATCAGAAACGAAGACATCCGCAAGAGAACCAGGGTCACCGACGTAGCCCGAAGAATTGCCAAACTTAAGTGGCAGTGGGCAGGGCACATTGCTCGTAGAACGGATGGCCGATGGGGCCGAAAAGTTCTGGAGTGGCGATCGCGAACCGGAAGACGTTGCGTTGGAAGGCCTCCCACCACGTGGACCGATGATCCATGCGTCATGTTCGTGAACGGGCGCTGTCAGTTGTGACTGGTCATCTCTTAGTTGCCATGGCTTATTTGTATGTTTATTTTTGAATTGTATTTTTTGTTTTTACTATGGACACTTTTAACGTGCACATCTTGCAACATTGTTCTCAAATAATATACCATCTCAACATGAATGATGTAACCAAGATTTTGTAACAATATTTTCATTTAAAAGAGTGTCCATGGAGTTTCTTGCCCGTTCTTCTCCATAGAGATCTACGCTAGGGAATGGGCAACTACAGTACTTTCACAGTTTTTATGTCTTGTGACTGGGACTGTAGCTGCATTTAATTTTCATCTTTGTTTCGACAATTCAAAATTGCCTGTAATTGGCCTACTTGAAATAAATGCTTTGATTTTGATTGATTTTTGATTTTGATGACCTGGTGCGAGTCGCACGGGACCGGTCAATGTGGCGACACTTGGGGGAGGCCTATGTCCAGCAGTGGACGTCTTTCGGCTGAAATGATGATGATGATGATGATTATTTATTTAAGGTTGTGCATAACTTGTAAATTATATTTTAAATGCTATTATAAAATTTGTTTTTTTTTCTTATTTTCTTACAAAAACTACTGTTCAGTCTAGCACTATCTTTGATCAATATCAATGCACATATAGACGGCGACTCCACTAAAACTACATTATTATGTTTTGAATATTTCACACCAATTCTCCGGAATAGTTTTGCCAGAAGATACAAGTTCAGAGTTCATTGACCGGGGCATAGTCGCGCTCATGAATTCTGAATCTTTATAGCTACTCCTAGATTCTCATGAAAGCTTGGTACTGTGTTATGAGAAGGATGGAATATTTAGGTCGCTCCCTGATGCGACTGTTACGTAATTACCAAATGGATCTGTCATAGATTACATTACGTTGATTAGAGTTGCTCATTACGGAGAAGAGGATTTACGAAATGCTTTTGACTTTTATCCGTATTTTGTAAATTGGGAGTGTAATCCGACTCGCTGTTCGAATTTGGAATGGGTCCTCTTTGGACAATATTGAACGGAATTCGAGGGAATGTTGTGCAGGGAGTCCTGCTCTCGATCCCAAGGTTTTACAAACGATATCTAGCAGTTTTCTCCATCAGGAATCTCTCAGTATCCGCTAGAACACGTAACATACACACGCCTGTAATCCACGAAGGGTTAGGCAGATGTGTATGTCATCATGGCCGTCGTCGTTGAGAGTCACACAACATATTGGTTTGCACCAATATACACACAGTTATCCAATTATTACTCAGAAAATAATAAACAGTAGGAAATATAAGCACCAGTTTAAAGAAAATATGTTACTCCAGTTCAGAGTGTTTATTCCATGAGGCAAACCAAGAATGCCCTTTCTTTCACAACTACTTTTGTACACAGAAATTCAAACTGAGGTTGGTAGTGATAGGTAGAATAAAAATAAGGGCTACTACACACTTGAGACAAAACTGTCTTGAGACAGACAAACAGTGACAGACAGTGTTGAGACAGACAGTGTGCCTACTAGCGCGAGCGAGAGATAAATAGTCTGTCTCATTCGCACTAGTAGGGAAATAGTCTGTCTTAAGACAGTTTCGTCTCAAGTGTGCGGTAGCCCTAACAATATTTAATTTTGCAAGGCGCGTTCTAACGAACATACCAAAATAAACAGAAGTCCATTACATTCACAACATTTTACATAAATCAAACATAATCCTTATTATTGAAGCAAACGGAAATTGCGATTACTTTTTAAATTAAATAATCGGAAATACAAATATTAGTTCAGCAATTCAACACGTCATGTCTAATAGAAAACTCACTACCCTACAATACAACTATTAATTCAATAAACCTGCATAAGTCAAAATAAAAAACTGTTTGTATCGTGGGTATGTTTGTAAACGCACCCACGATACAGGAGAAATTCCTAGTGTTGGGCAACGTTTTTTTTTAAAAAAAAAAAGAAAAACGGAACTACCCTTAAATTACAAACTAATTTAAAATCAAAATGATGGTTTTGCACCCACATGTACCTAATAGTACACTCAAATTTCACCAATTATGTTTAAGTCCCATGTAATGGGGGTGTGTCTATTGCCATCAACCAGGCAAAAATCCAGATTCCGTGGCTGCTACTGAAAAATTCCTGATGGAAAAACCCAATAACACTTTGCCCGACCCGGGAATCGTACCCAAGACCTCTACTCTGCAGTCGCGCTTGCAACCACTATACCAACGAGGCAGTCCAGCTAGTATAAGCTAGAAGTTTTGAATGTTTCCCGGATGAAGGATCAGTGATCAGTATCACTGATCCTTCATAGGGGCATACTGAGGGCATATTGATTCATATTTATTGAACTCCAGTGTACTACCAAAACAGTTGCGGACGCCGTGCACTGACTGACACTTTAGTATCTGTGTGCCGTGTTTGTAATTTGTCCGTACTGGTTCAACTGAATCTTAACACGCGACTGAATAGTAGTGTATGTTGTTTTAAGTTGATTCAATTTAAATGGTATCTTATTCCGTAGTCAATAAGTCTTAATTCTAACTCGCTGTTTTATTCATAATGATCTGCCGTCTGTTCCCTGTCTAGCCTGATAAATAGCCAGTTGTAGAGCAAATAAAACACGCTTGATACGATGTTGTCTACTAATTTAATTGTTAAGTTTGTACAATGTAAAGAATATACTTTCTTTTGGATGAAGATAGATTCACTTGTTTGCATGTGACAAATGAACATTAAAAATATAAAAACGGTATTGGATTGGGATCTGTCTTGCCATTAACATTGGATGAAAGCGGTAAAAATGGATACACTTTGTACATTGCTTAACAAAATTACTAACAAATAAATAACAAAGTAATGCAAATCATTTTTAATTCGTATTTGGTCCTTTTCTTCAATAAGTTAAACTTAATAAAATCTGAAACAAACTGTACAATGTAAACTAAATGAACACTATTCTGAAGCAAGTTTACAAAACGGTCTCAGAATAAGGAACGTAAATTATATTTCACGACTGTGGACACACGCTTGGCTGTAATTTAATCTTTAATGTTTAGGGACTACTTGGGATTACGCCCGAGATTTGAGATATTCACTTCGTTATTATACATTCAATTACTTACATGTCTCGTCTCATAAATTATTCGTATTATTAAGAGCAGAGGCACTTTAATTTGTGTAATTTATTTCATCACCACTGCTCTCAAAACCGTAAAGAAAAACATGAGGAGGAAACCGACGTGTTCTAGAAAAAATCCGAGATTTGGGCCTGCGTGGTGAACTATGGCCCACTCTTTCTCAGCAGGGGGAACGGTTTAGGCTGTTTATTCTATCTATGATTCTATTGAGAGTAAGTCTTAAGTGTACTCGTAAAAGCATTCTTCTGGGAATATAATTACTACCAAACACCCACTCTAACACCTACTTACTTAATATGTAGTTTTGCCGCCACGTTCCTGCTTAACCAAAAAATATTGCTCCTGTTATTGACACTTGAAAAGCGAAGGAAAAACACTGACATTAAGTGTCACTATTGAACTTTGTGTCGAGAATTAAGAGGCCGGTTCCCAAATACACACATCAAAAATGTCTAGGGATCAAGCATTTTTATGCGGATTTCTTGAGATTGAGATGTGGCTTTGTAATAAATTTATGATTTTATAAATTTATATGGATCCTTTTTGGTGCATTTCATAATTTGAATCAGGAACTCTCAATCAAATTCGAGTAAAAGATGAAAATAAGCTGTCAATATTTTCCCTATAAAAACATACAACGCATTGAAGACATTATTAGTGCTACTGTTTCCCTACTACTGATTAAAACCAACGTTATTATGGAGCGGCGACGTCATTGAAGCAGGGAAGAAATGCTCAGAGCCGTGGGAATGATAGAAGCTGGTTCCCGGCAACGTACTGTAGCTTTAGCTCTGAATACAAGTCAGAGTGTTATCAGTCGACTTTGGACACGTTACCGAAGCACTGGTACCGTGGCTGAGCGCCATGGAGGACGGTATCGCTGCACCACACGGAGACAAGACCGATACATTCAAATCTTAACTCGAAGAGCTCCAACAATAACCGCCATGATGTTAGCCGTGAGGCTTCATCACTCTTCAGGGAACTTAATTAGCGACCAAACAGTCAGAAACCGCTTGCATGAAGTGAACCTTCATTCCCGAAGACCGCTACGGGTACCACCTATAGCAATGCACAATCGTAGGATTCGATATCAATGGGCTCTTGAACACAGAAATTGGGCAGAAGAACAATGGCGTTTCGTGTGCTTTTCTGATGAGTCTCGTTTTGGTATGAGACCGGATACAAGACGTATACGACACTGGAGAACCCCTGGACGCCAACAGCGATTAAAATCCTGCCAGGAAGTCCATCCTTATAGTGGTGGAACCATCATGGTATGGGCGGGTATTTGGATCGGCGGAAGAACTGAGTTGATTTGGATCAGAGGCAACCTCAACGCTCAAATTTATGCTGAGACGATTGTATCAGACGTCATCGTTCCTCTACAAGTGCAAATCGGTCCCTTATTTCAGTTAATGCATGATAATGCACGACCGCACACCGCAAGAGTTGTAAGACAGACTCTCGCCGCAGCTAACATCAATGTCCTGCCCTGGCCTGCTCAGTCGCCAGACTTGAACCCGATTGAGCATGCATGGGATATGCTACAGAGAAGAGCTCTGCCGAATATGGAGGGTATCCAGTCGCAAGAAGACCTTTTTTTGTTGTTGCAACGAACATGGGCGGCCATTCCACAGCGTGATTTGGATGAACTCATTTTGAGTATGCCAAACCGATGTTCTTGTGTTGTTAGTGTTCGCGGTAGAAACACGGATTATTAATTGTTTAAGTTACCCAATAAAATTTTAAAGAAAACTGTTATTTCAGTCTTTTTTTCGAACTTTAATGTTAGTGGTTCAAATGTCAAAAATCCCTTTATTAGGAAAATGGCAAATTTCTTTATTAATGCAAAGGTGACTTGCTTTATCGTTACTGTGACAAACGAAAACACTTTATTTGATGAATCCTTAAAGAAAATTTTAATTAATATCAATCAGGAGAAAAGTTATTGCAAAAATATATGTTGATCCCTAGATACTTTTGATGTGTGTATATATTTTGAAAGGACAGCGATATAAAGACGATATATTTGGGAATATAGATATGCTGTATTCCAATCGAAATAAAGACACACGACCTTAAGATTATGTTTGATTTACAAATTATTTTGGTATTACGTTTGTATGAACTACGCATCGGTCGCCGGCCTCGTAATGCTAAACACTCAACTATTCAAATCTAAATTAAATGAATTAAAATGGAACGAAATATTAAAAACAAATAAAAACATAAACGAAAACTATACGTCATTTAATGACACACTAACCAACATATTAAACCAATGTATACCTAAAATGAAAATAAAGTTAAGAACAAATTATAAAAAAATTGGCTAACCCCTTTTTTTTTTTTTTTTTTTTTTCGGATGGGAAATCATCAAATGACTTCTCCCGCTCTGGGCGGAGCGGGAGGGAGTGTCAGACTTTTACTGACTAAAACCCATCCATGTTCCTTCATCGCCCTTTGTGTTCCGGGGTCACGGTATCTCTTTCGAACAGTCCCGCAACCCCGGCAGGCATCGGTCCTTGCGGACCCCTTCCTTTTTGCTGACTCTCTTTGAGGCGCGCGTGGAACACGAACGCGCCGTCGACACGGCCTGTCGTCATGAGACGGACGGACGGCGAGCTAGCCCATAGCCCACCGTCCACAGGCCCGCGCCTACGGTGGCCGGGGGCCACGTGGTGGCCCCCGACGCCCGGGGCGTCTCCCGCGGCGGCCGGGACGCTGTGAGGTTCTCTCCCTCTCACGTTCCGCCACCTCCTTCTCTAGCATTACTGCTTCGCAGAAGGAGGTGACGGCGTCCCATTCCGTCTCGCTCCGGACCATGGCTTGCACCAGGGCCGGACGCGAGAGGTCGCCGCCGCCAATCGCCGCTTCGAGGACACGGCGGTGCTCCGCCCACGCGGGGCACATCTCCACCGTGTGCTCCACCGTGTCCTCCGGTCGATCCTCGCAATGGAAACACCCGGGCGTTTCCTCCCGCCCGATTCGGTGCAGGAACCTCCCGAAACAACCGTGTCCGGTGAGGACCTGCGTCAGGCGGAAGGTGAGGACGCCGTGGCGTCTCTCAAGCCACTCCTCAAAGAGGGGACTTACCGCCACTATTGTGGCGTGCCCTATTGGCTAACCCCTGGCATCAAACTTTCATGTAAAAATAAAAGGCTTGAAAAGATACTTACACTCAAAACTAATAATCCGATAATTAAAAATAACTATAAAAAATACGAAAAAACACTGAAGAAAACAATAATAACTGCAAAGAAATTGCAATATATAAATCAAATAAAAAAATCAAATAACAACGTTAAAACTATGTGGAGTATTATAAATGAAAGAACAAATAAGAAATTAAAGAGGGATAAAAATAACATTAAATTACAAACAAATAATATAAACATCACTGAACTTAAGGAAATAGCTAACTTTTATAATAACTTCTTTGCGTCCATTGGTAGCACCAAAACACCTTGCAATGAGCCCGCAGGCACCCCAGTGCTTAATCCCACCGAAAACACCATTTTTCTCAGCCCAGTAGACCCCGGCGAAATAAACACCCTATTAAAAAACCTAAAAAACAAAAAAGTCATGGAATAGACGAGTTACCACCAATCTTAATACGACAATGTGCAAACGAGCTTACGTTACCGTTTTACTTGCTAGTACAACAATCTTTCGAAGAAGCCACTTTCCCGAATTTCCTAAATAAAGCACTAATAAAACCAATCCACAAAAAAACTCGAAGGCGGATCCAAGCAATTACCGACCATTAGCACTTCTACAAACCGCCTCTAAAATTTTTGAGAAAGCGATGTGCAATCGAGTGTACTCCTTCTGCGAAAAATACAAAATATTTAATTAATGCCAAAATGGCTTTCGCAGAAACCGATCCACTATTTTAGCAATTTTCAAATACATACAGGAAGTTTTAAATATAATAAATGACCAAAGCTTACGATAAAGTGCAATACGACATCTTACTGAATAAATTACATGGTATAGGGATCCGCGGTAAAGCTCACGAATGGTTTAAATCCTATTTACAAAATAGAGAACACCAGGTTGAAATAGATTTTTATAATGAAAATACCAAAGAAATACAAAATATTCGGTCTGACTGTAAAATAATTAACGCCTCTATTCCCCAAGGGAGTGTAGTTGGATGCCTCCTATTTCTAATTTACATAAACGACCTTCCGAAAATCAAAAAAGGGCCATGCGTCTTGTTTGCTGATGATATTTCACTCCTAACTTTATGCCGTAACAATGTTGGCTTGAGCGAGGATCTAACCACTTCACTAAACAAAACCATAACTTTTATACTTTATTCAATTTTACCCATGTTATTAATTTTTACACATTCCTCCATTTTTTACTTTTTGTTACTGATTCTTAGTGTCTGTCATCAAATTTATTTTTACTATTTTTAAAATTTTCTTTTTATCTTTTATGCTTTTTATTATTATTGCCTTTTTGTTGTTTTTATTAATGGGCACAGTATTTTATAAATATATATTCTACCAATGTTATTAATTTTATACATTCTATAATTTTTATTATTGTTTGTTGATGTACCAATTTTAAACAATTTTCATCAATGTTTTTATCAATTAGGTATATCATGTATATCATTAATACAATCTTATGCATTTTTAAATTTAAGCATAGTTATCAATTGTATATCTTAATTTTTTTTTAATTTCATCAATTTTTATTCGTTACCTATTCAATTTTACCAATGTTATTAATTTTTTATACATTCTGTTATTTTTACTTTTATTATTGAATCCGTCCTCAATTTTATTATGGTTTTCAATTTTATACATTTCTCGATTTTGTCATATTTGATGTTTATGAATGGCTTTTTGTTCTTTTTTATTAATGGAAACAGTATTTATACATTTTATAAGTTATTAAAAAAAAAACCAATGTTTGTTATTTTATACATTTCATCATTTTTACTTTTATTTATTGTTTTTTAATGTATTTATAATGTAACATTTTATTTTTAGTTGGTATTTGTGCAAAAATTTTAGACTTTACTAAGTGTTTGTTTATGTTGTCGAGCATATGGCACTCGTGGGCTGCAGCTGAAAATAAGCGTCAGGTGGTACACCTTGTGTTTCCATCTGGCATTATGCTGAGCTGAGGCCCTTATGGCATTATTAGTTTTGTTTATTTATTTTGTGAAAATTTGTAATGTTTTTAATGCCAAATAAACACTATTTTCTTTCTTTCTTTCTTTCTTAACTTGGCTGAATAACCATAACCTAGAAATAATTTTCTCTAAAACTTAAATAATGTCCTTCCACCCCCGTCAAAGAACTCCACTAGAAATAAACTTCACCTACAACGGCACTACAATAGAAGTCGTTCAAGAATTTACTCTACTTGGCCTTTCCATAGATACTAACATTAATTGGAAATCTCACATTAAAAAGATAAGATCGAAACTATCCACATTTGCATACGCCCTTCGTGAAGTTAAAAAGACTAACAACCTTAAAACCGCACTAGTTACCTATTATGCCTATGCATATGCGTGGCTCAGTTACGGCGTGATATTGTGGGGAAACAGTACAGACGCACCTACACTTTTCACACTACAAAAAAGACTGATAAGAATATTAGTAAATATAGAAGACACCGACAGCTGTAAACCTCATTTTCAAGAACATAAAATATAGACCCTGCCCTGCCTATACATTCTAGAAATTTGCAAATTTGTTCGCAAGTACCCACATTTTTACACTACACGAAAAAATATACAGTCAAGATACACATTACGTCATAAAAATAGACTAAACCTACCAAGCTCTAAGCTAAAAATGCATTCAACAAGTACTCTAGTCATGTCAATGAAAGTTTATAATAAATTGCCTGAAATAATTAAAAAGGAACAAAAATTAAATTCATTCATAAATAAATTACAACAAATTTTATTATATAAATGCTATTATACTATTAATGAATATATAAATGTCAAATTTTAAATTACATAAAACACATTTTTTATGTTATGTATTGTAACTTTTGTATTACTAACTAATTAGAAAAATTAAAGCTCTCTGTGCCCTTACATGGTCCATATTTTTGTACATAGCTTTGTAAGATCTTTTATACAATATGGAATGCAAAATAAATGAATTTGAATATGAATGCATAATCATTAGTTACCAATACTTGAGCAGCCCCGAAAGAACTCTGCAATAACAAAAACGTGAATCTGCATAAAAACATTTTTGTTAATAATTTGACAAAAGACAAATTAACCTACAGCTGCAAGTAATAAATTTTAAACAAGATGATGAATTATTATTCATGTTTTAATTTAAGAAGTCTAATAAAAATAAAACATTCCAAAACACGTTTGTTCTCTGAAAGTCAGTGGGTTCACTCAACAAAGCAAGTATTTCATTCATTTTCTTTATGTTACTTAATAATTCAATGGAAGATACTAAAAGGTCATCAAAATGCTACGTGATTTTAGCAAGAGTTATGAAGTTACTCCAGTAATATGATTTACCAGTATTAACCTTGTGCAACATAAACAGAGAGTTAGTAAACTCACACAGATGTTTGTCTAGATTAAGATTTGGTGAATTATGACATTTATAAACTTTGGATGGGTTTTTTTAGTCTGGGATAAATCTATACAAAATAAAACAGTTGTTGATAATAGGCTCGCCCCTATTACATTGGACTCTTACATAACTGGTGAAATATGGGTGAACAACCTCTGCCAGTGCGCGGATCACCAGGCATGATGTTATGTCGTTTTCAACCGACTTCCAAAAAGAGGTTTTGGTACCTTAGAACTTTCGACTGGGTGAACCGATTTTGATGATTCTTTTTTTATTTGAAAGCTGGTGCTTCCCTTGTGGTCTCATTTCATCATTTTATTTGGTGAAGATCTGATGCTGATCTTCGGAAATATACAATGGAACTCTTAAAAAATAGACAGCAAATCTGCAGTGATTGCTGGAATCGCTTGGATGTTTATTGTTTATTTATTTATTTAGGGAAAACAAACAATTGTACAATATATGTTACAGTAAATATTACAACGTATAAGTAGGCTAATGTACAATCCACGACGTTTCCACATATTACTTATGTTAAAGATACAGTGTAGACACAGTATTTTAAATAACTATAACGTACATAAATATTATAAAAAGTCAAAAGAAAGTAATGATAAAATAAGGCAGAAATAGAAAATGTACATTAGTTATCTTTTATCTAAAGGTATAAAAATAAAAGTAAAAATAATCATAAAAATAAAGACTAACATAAATATTTACACAATTGCAAACTATTGACTATAAGTTTCTTAAAGTTTAGGCGGTCTAAAACAAATATATCTAAATTAACAAAATGTTCATTATAAGTTTTCACAATCATAGGATTGTGAAAACCGAGTGAAAATGAAGCGGTGCCCGTTCACCCGCTTTTGTGCGACAATGTGACGTAGCAAAGAGAGGGTGGGCGCGTGCCTTTCGCCGAATAACTGTTCTAGGCACAACATAAAATAAATTATTAACAACCTCGGAGCAATCAATTTTATTGTGCAAAAGTCGCCTTGATTCCAACGTGAGAAGATTAAACTTATCCAAGGACTCGATGTGTGAGCTACGATCCATATGGCATCTATACTGCATTGATTTTAAAAACTTGCGCTGAACTTTTTCTAAGTTTATACAACACCATGGCGTAACATCACGCCAATTTTTTAATTGTTCCCAAAATATTTGCCATGAATTTATTTTACATTATTAACATGTCTCTCATAGGCATGATGTTATGTCGTTTTATAAAAAAATAAAAATAAAATAAAATTCATTTAATTCAGATAACATGATCCATACAGTGAAATTAAAAATTAGTATTAAAAAATGAAATAATTTATCACAAAAACAATGAAATTAAAAAATAAATTACATCAATTAAATAATCAGTTAATAAAATAATCAGAATCAAAACAAGATAAATTTAAAATCCATTCCAAATTAAAAAAAGATAAATAAAACATTCAAATTTAAAATACAATAAAATGAAAATTAAAACCTTCAAAATACAATAAGATAAAATTAAAATTAAAGCATTCAAATTACCCGCTTAATAAAAGACACCCATATCGGAGAAGAGATCCTATCTGCAACAGTCTTCAGAATTCCGTTGCAGCTGCCACGCATTCTGCAGATCAGGGAAACAGTTTTCTTGCGAATGACGGCATGAAAGCCATCAGTTCGATACAGCGCGAACATCCCCGATGCACTACAGAAGCGAGGCAGCCCCAACATCATCCTGAAGATGTTGTTATACTGGACGCGCAGGACATCCAGCGATCTTTTGGTGTGCTTGACCCACAGATTTCCCGTATAAAAGCTTTGACATTAGGCTTTAAACAACGTTATTTTTACTTGTTCAGAGCAGCGGGAAAATCTGCGGGCCAGCATGTTACCTCTGACCGCTAAAGCCCTGCGCTCCCTCTCAATGTCCATATCATCATCAAGACCCTCGGTAATTAAGTGCCCCAAGTATTTAAATTTAGTGACACGGTTTATGCACAAGCCATTTAGGGTAATATTATGAGAATACTCAGGGCATCCACGCGCGGCCCTAAAGATCATATATTCGGATTTTTGGACATTGTATATAAGACCATGTGCAGCAGCATAGGACTCACATACCCTTAACAGCTCTCCAAGACCTCTCGCCGTCGGGCTCAGCAGCACCATCTCGTCCGCGTAGCTAATGTTGTTGAGGCAGACGCCATCTATCGAACAACCGACACGCTTGCTGCTGAGCTCGACGATGAGGTCATTTATGTATAGGTTGAAAAGCTTGGGTGACGTCAAACCTCCCTGTCTCACCCCGCTTTCCAACGTATATGCTTCAGAGAGCGTATTATTCCACCTCACAAAATTTGTTTGGTGGGAATACCAATACCTCAGCAAATTGAGCACCCCAACCGGTATACCCGCATTCCCCAACTTTCTCCAGAGCACATCGTATGACACAAGATCAAACGCTTTGGAGAGGTCAAGGAAACACGCATATACCGGTGTCCTGCGGTCCATATAGTATTGGACAGTATGCTTGAGACCTACGATGGCAGCCTCTGTGGATAGCCCAGGCCTAAACCCGAACTGCGCGTCATGTAATTTTATGTATTTATCTATGTAGGAATCAAGCACACCGTCCAGCACTTTAGCAATGATCGTTGCTAGAGATATGGGCCGATAGTTCCCCCTGTCCGAGATATCCCCAGTCCTGTTCTTCACAATAGGCACTACGATGGTTTTCATTAAGTCTTGTGGTAAGTACGAGTGACTCCAGCACATCGTGAAGAACATGGCCAGGACCCTCGGTACGTGAACCCCAGCATGCCGCAGATACTCCACACTAAGCCCATCGTGACCAGGAGATTTACCGCCCGTCATTCTCTTTAAAACGCGTCTCACTTGACGTGCCGTAAAATGTACAGGCGACTCCTCCCCCTCATATCCGGGCTCAGACCTAACAAACGACACTGAAGGGCCCAGCGGGGAGCGCACCATAAAATGCTCCCTGAATATATTTGCAATATCGACTGCTTCGCTTTTTCCGTTCACGCTCACCGGGAGGCCAGGCTTAACTTCATGCTTTCCAGTAGCTTTCCAGAACTTAGAAAAGTCCTTTGCCGATCTGTGTTTAGCCAGAATGTCCATCTTAAGCTGCTCTTGATTATTCTGGCACCACTTCAAGCGACTTTTAAATACTTTACGCGACTCGATCATTTCGTAATAAATAATGCCTGAAGTGGGCCGGTTGCAAGCTATCCACGTTTCGAAATGGACCCTGGCCACTCTATGAGCTTCATGGACATGCTTATTCCAGCCACACAAGTGCCTATTTTTATTTAATTTAGGGTCACGCTTCCCGCTAGACCTAACAGCGGCGTTACTCAGGGTTTCCACAATATTATTATATAAGCTATCCAAAACCATTTTGTGGTCATCCAAGCTGCATGACCCACGACTGCATTCCGTGAATTCTGTGGGAAAATCAATGACTCTAAAAGCGTTGTTACATAGATCATGGTAAGTTTTTATTTGTGTTTATAAATTTCTATAATGAAGTAAATTAACAAAATTTCGTCACAAATAATAAGAAGAATTTGCATGTAAATTATTCTTTTGTCTAAGAAAGTATCGACTCGTTAATAAAACTTCAGACAGCATCTTGCATCTTCCATATTTTAGTTCTTATAAATATTTAGCGGTGCCGGCACACGATGCATCCTATCACAATATTTTGTGAGTATCTACTCACTTTGTTCAAAGTTATTCTAGGGTAAGTTTTCATCAGTTTTATACGTTAACCAGAAAGTAGGTAGCTCTTCTAAAGTTATATTTTCTTTACGGTGATCATTTTCTCCCTCGTTTCCCTTTTAAAAGATAAAAAGTGGTATTCTTCTTTGATTAAAAATCAATAATACCTGTCTAATACTTGTGTAATGCTCGTGCCTTCTCTGTACGAGAAGAGACCTTTCTTTGTCCAGCAGTGGGTCAGAAACAGGCTGGTATATTTTTTTCCACAGCAGGACAGAAATGTCTGTCATGAGCTTGAGTATTGATCACCACGCTTTCTCAAGGCGGATTGAAGTTTAAAGACTTATGGTAATTACAAAGTCCAGGTATCGTTACGATGGTTTCTTTAACCGATGACAGAGATATAGATAAATGTGAAAGTACCTACTTATGAATTGAAAGTAACATTAGTATTTCTACTCAACCTTGGAGACGAGTTCGAACCATCGGCCATCACAATAATATCATGAATGACAAGATTAGGAGTTTATTTGTACTAATTCAGGCCATATCTAACCCTAAAATTAGCAACTCTATTTGTGGTGGTTGAAACTTCGTTTGAAATAATGTTAGAATAAAGTTCTAATCAGCTTGCACTACAAAGTGGTTGTTACGTCAGTCACTGCGGGCCGAATAGTGCGAAATGAGTGTTTTTTTGCGTTTTACAAAAAATGTATTGATTGTACTAAAAAAACAAATAACATAAGACCTGCTTTATAGTTAGTTCAGTTAGTGTAAAAAGTTTCATGATCTAATTTGAAGTATTTTATGATTGCCAGCGGTTTATTGTTCAGTTTAGAGGTAACTTTGGGATTTTTTTCCATAGAGAAAATTTTATAGAATCGTGTTTTTGCCAAACATAGGACTTAACATAAATCCTCAACTTTACCATATATTTATTTCAAAATTATGGCTGCAGTATTTTAGGCGTAACGGAGGATCATGCTAAGCTATTTGAGGTAGTATAGGCCCTTAAGCAAAAACCGCGTTTATTACGTTAATAAAGGGTTTAGTAACAACCAACACTCATTACATACTACAACCAATCAATAAAACCTCAATAAATTCAATCAACAGCAGCTACAGATAAAATAATTTGTCCTCGTATACGTTCATTCTTTTTCACTAACAGAGTCGCTATCACCATTAGGTAGGTAACATGCGTTTATCGCTCAAAGTCACGTACAACAATAATGTCCCGGGTTTAACCGCCGAAGTAACCGCTACACGTATTGTATAAGAATAAATGTGGTACAGGGAAAACTCCTTTAATCCCTGCTATAAAAACAAGGATTTGAAATGATTATGTTGTCATTTGTTTGATATTTCTGTGTTTAGCGGATTAATGGTACGAGCATTTTATTTTCTCACTGGAGTATTGCACCAGGGAAATGTTTATTCTCCCACAAAGGAGGCATTGACATTGAAAACATTTGTGCAAAGCAGATTCCCCATTAGACTTAGATGTTCAAGTTTCCTCATGTTTTTTCCATTAAAGTCAGTGACGTCCAAGATAAACTTATAAGGTACAAATGACTGTTTAGTGTTTTATTTTTGGGGAACTCGTGGCTAAATAATAATAACCGCCCGTGTCGATCTTCAGGTTAAGCCGCACTTGCCTAGGTTGGTTCGTGGATGAGTGACCGCCATTACATTACATATCCAGTTTCTTCAATGCCTCGGAAAGCACGTTAAACAGTTGGTCCCGGCTGTCATTTGTAGATCTTTGCCAGTCGTTACAGGTAGTCCCGAAAGTGACACCTGAAAGTGACAACCAAGACTGGTTGTCACTACCAAAGGGGTTAGGTAAGCTGTCGGTCCAAAATATTATTATTGAGCTGTATCCGGTAAGGCTTGCCGACCCATAGTAGACCCAACATAGTTGGGAAAATGCTAGGCAGATGATGATAAGAGTTTTATTTTTGGAAAAAGCCTGTTACGATTAGAATAATTTTATTGTACTTTAATTTTACCAACCAATCGTATTCACAAATGGCTCCCTTACTAAGTTCTCATAAACTAAGCCACTTATTTGTAATAGGATTTCCTATTAGATAGCTTTTCATTAATCCAAAACATTATCTCTTGTTGTCGAGAAGAACGAATTAAGGGCACGATAACGCTGTTCAAAAAATGTATAAATGTTTTAGCACTTCTTGGAACCTTTCAAGATAATCCATAGTTTGAATAACTCATATTTATAATAACATTACCAGTCTGTCAGTTGAGAAGAGTATTTATGAGTGGTACTATATCTAAGTACCAATTCTATTTCAACTGACACTTAATATTTATGAATACATTTCGCTCGTTTACGACAAGAATGACATAACTCAAAAATAAACATGTTTTGATGTTATTTGCAGTTTAAGGGGATTCCTTTGATCATCCCGCCGCCGTTTTTTCAATAGATGGCGTTGTAGTCTCGCATTTGGGTATTATTTATGTTTATGCCTAACTTAAATAACTAAGATAGACAATATTCTAATTGCGCAAACTAGCCTTTTGTCTTGATTTTTCCACATAAACAGTTTACTTGTTAACTCTTCTCAAACGGAGATTTGGTGTCAAATCCACCAGCCGTCTCCACTTCAAATCTGTACACACCATGCACACACACAAGCACAAGTAAATAGTTTACTTTCTGAACCGCTTGATGGCGTTCTCATCAAAAACGTTTAATTAGGAAAGATGCAGATATCATATTTATCAATATTTTGTGGCTAAAATGTAAAAAAAAAACATACAAGCAAACCACTGCAACGTTTTTATTTTAGTTAATGTGAATTTTTAACAATAATTACCAATCAAAAGTACCAAACTTGAAACGGAACGTGTTTTAATCAACCAATCAGCATCTAGTACTCGAATCTACCGAAAGTTAGTGTTGACATGGTTGTACGGACTAAACTTCTAGAAGTAAACATCAAAGTTTTTATACCGTACCTAGGTTAGCCTAGCAGTTCTTTCAACAAGGGGATCTTACGGTGACAACGCAATCGGCTATGTCCAAAAGTTGAGTTACTCTGGAGCATAAAGTTTACGTAAAGAACTGTTTATGTCTGATGACTATAGCATGATTTAATTTTGTTCCACCACCAAACGTCAAAGTGATTCCTCATTCTGTACATAACAAATTCTAAATTAATTGTGTTATAGATTAACTATCTAACTTCTAAATTAGTTGTGTTATATGTGTTGTGTAGTATGTGCCATTTGGTAAAACTGCATCTGTTTTCAATGCCGCAATGAAGTTCTGATCTAACAAAATATGAATGTGGTTTTGTTGTTTTACACTAATTATATAATTAACTATTGTAAGTAATGCTTTTTATTCAAGTAGTATTAGTATTCATTTACCCAAAATAAAGAGCCTGTCAGGGTTTGAACATACAACCTACACATCACTGCCCACCCTTCAACTACATTATACCTACAATAAATTGTTGAAGGCAAAAAAATACAATTGATACAAACTCAAAGCATTTATTTAAATACCATTTACAGGCACTATTGAATTGTCAAGGACTCAGTCTCTAGTTACACATGGACACTCTTTTTAAAAACAAGTTGTCACAAAATCCTGGTTACATTATGAAAAAATTAAAAAGTGTTTATTCACGAAAAAGTTCTTTATCTGGTACATAATTACCCCTGCCAAACTGCAAAGCAGTTTGTTGGCAGACATAGCTCCTTTTTCCTTTACATTTACTTAATAACATTGATACTTTTCCACAAATACAGTAAAACAAAGTAAAAATTCTTGCATTCCTTAAAATAACAAGTAAACATAAAAAAAAACAGGTGTGTTAACATTGTTTAACTATCCTCTACTACAGCGAGGCTTTGACAGAAGATATTATATAGGTACTTATTTAATTTGTTTTTAAAGGAGGTTTTAGTGATACAAGCGTTATATAATATATCGGCTGGAAGGTCATTAAAAATAGTTGGGACTAAAAACTTTCTACATCTTCTACCATAATAATTATTACAAGTGGGCACTACAAATCTTCTCATGTTATTGTTCCTTTGTGATCTTGTGTGTATCACCTGGTTTTTAAAATCATTGCTACAATATTGTTCTAATGCTACTGACAGCTCTACCCTCTCATGAACCGGCAGCATTTTACATTCCAAAAATAAGTCTTCATAATCACTACATTTACACCGGTTTCTTGTCTTTTTATCTACTAATATTTTCATGAATCTGATTTGCAATTTTTTTATTTTATCTAAATATGTTTTGAATGTATTGCCATAGCACGCCAGCCCAAAGAAAGCAGTGAGTCCACCAATGCATAGTAAACCATGTACAATTGCCCTGTCCAGCACAAAACTAAGGTGGTAAAATTTCACAAGTACTGACCTGAGTTTGTCACATAGTTGTATAATGTGAGTTTTTAACATTATACAACTATGTGACAAACTCACAACTCTTCAACTCTTATTGCTTCTGCGTGTGAGAACAATATATAACAATTCAATACCTACAAAGATTAACAATGTGACCTGGCAGCTAAGAGATGACCAGTCTCGAATAACGGCGGCCATTCACGAGCATGACACGTGGATCAGCACCACTCTGCTCAAACATTTTGAAGGAAACTATGATCCAACACATGCGCCAACATCAGCGAAACAGCATGTCAAATTCTCAACTGCCATGCTCGTTCATGTTGCAAAAGTACATAAAATATACTAAATGGCCACATGGTGCTCAAATTTATAATGAAATTAGTGTACCACAATAGGTAAAAAGAATAAAAAATAAAGCAATGACATAAATTAATTATGACTGTGATAGATAGGTACATGGTGCTCACATATTTACAAACTGTTGGGGATTTCAAATAAAAACTCCTACTGGCTTGAAAGCTTATTTAGTTCTTATCTTCACTTTATACATATACAAAGCCTTGGAACACTTATTAGTACATAGTTGACCCAGCCCAGCTGACAGTTAGGGGTCGATGACCTGGTTACACATGGGTGGAGGTTCAGAGGTTGGTGACCATGGACCAGCTGGTTCGTACTAAGATCAGGGGTCATGACCTGGTCAGCTGATGAGTACTAGGTTCAGGGGGTCAACGATCTAGGTCAGCTGATAGGTATATGGGTCAGAGGTCATGACCTAGTCAGCTGAGGGGTTCACTGATTGTACTAGGTACCATAACATTACAATCTTATCCGCTCACCAGTGCGGTTCGAAATCGGTCGACATTTATTTGACCAAATCCAACTTTTGCGATAAAAACACCTTCTTCATAACATTTACACGTTTCCACGCCACCTGTGAGGTAGTGTACTTGGCTCGTTTTTTTTTACGTGGTTTCCCCGGTAGGCCTATTCCACGATCTGTTTTGTATGTGTTAATGAAAAAATAACAAAACAATTTTTGACACAAGAAAAACAAAAAAAGGAGACAAGAGCTGTAAAAAAAGGAAAAAAATTAAGCTGTCAAAGAGAAAAATAATTACGCTGTAAAAAAAAAGAGATAAATAATTAAAGCTGCTTGTGGTAGTCCCGGAAGCTCTCTGTCTAGTTTTCTGTCCGAATCTTGGTGAATAATTTTGAAATCAGCAGCTGGAAGCCGATGTAGAAGCACGAGTTTGCGCTAGAACAGATAAATTTACACGGTTTTGTTAGACTATTGTATACTTACTGAACTCAAAACCTCAGAGACTCAAGTAAAAGGCAGTCATCCACTAGGACTAGACTAACCAAGTATTGTAATGTATTTGATATCAAGTTATTATGTTAGTAAACAAGAAAGTTTTATTCTTATTACCTTCTAATTCCTTGATGTCAATACATTTAGCATTCTTCCGGACTCTTCTCAAAACAATTTCAGGTAGTACACATGTTTTGAAAAATGTTACCAGTTTTGGCATCATAGTACTGATAAATTCCTCATCACGGTCGACTTCTATGACAGTCAAAGGTTGAGTGACAGCTACGAAGCAAATATTAAAAATTGTATTAGTTGAATTGAAAACCAGTAAAAAGCAAATTTTGTAAGTATTGAGTTGCGCAGTGGAGCGTTTCGTTCGTGTCGACAAGTCCAAGTCAAACGTCAGAGTTGTCAGCATAGAGTAAGGTTGGTAGTTGTCAGTTTGACTGATCGTGACCACAGACTGCAGTGTGACCAGATTTAATTAGAACATTATGCCAGCTGCTTGCCCAGATTCTGCTAGTCTAATAATGTTTTTAAATCACAATAAAATAAGTGTTTACAACATACATAGGTAAAATCACTTACCGATGACTGTGCAGAACATGTAATAATATTATTTTTTATGTTTCATTACGTTGAAATCTTTTAGATCAGAAAGTCGTGTAAAACTAATTTCAGAAAGCACTGTACAATAGCGCCCATCGATTTTGTGATTTTGATTCTGTTATGATGTGGAGGTGGCGGAGCGCGCATCGAGGTCCACAGATATTTTAGTCTAATTATACCCAAGTGAAGCACAGTTAATTTGTCAATATCTAATTTTGCTAATTTTTGGCATAGGTTTTCTAAGATTTTGCCAAAATCTACAATTCTTTCAAAAAATCCCTAAATTTAGGGAAAATACCCTAACGTGGGAACACAAACAATAACACAAATAGCTCTAGTTCGCGTAACTTCGCCACTTCACCTTTGTTACAGTCCGGTCAACCGATTTTGATTTCTATTCCGTAGGCATAAGAATGGCATTAAAAGCAAAAACGTGGTTACAATACCAACTGTTTACTGCAGCAGGTGCCTATTTGTAGAACAACGCAATAGAAGTCAAAATCAATTGAACGGATTGTATGGTTTGTGTTTTTCATTGTGTTCATTATTATTAGGTATAGTTAGGGCGTTTATTTTATAGATACCTACTTTCAAACTTTGGTTTGGGTGAACAACATGACTAGGTAATAAGATTTTTCCTCAAACATGCTTGGAAATTTGAGCATTACTTTGACAACCTTCTTCGAGATTCGAAATTGCTGTACTGGCCCGATACATGCGACCAGCGGCCGGCAAAAGTTATATGAAAAATAAAACCGACTTCAAAAAACACAAAAAAGCGAAAAATAAGTTCTAGCTTCAGAAGTCGGTGACCTTTGTTTGATTGATTTAGTTTTTTTTGTCACCGACTTCTGAAGCTAGTTATTTGTCGCTTTCTTTAATTTTTTTAAGTCGGTTTTATTTTTTCATAAAAAGTTTTAATTTTTCATTTTTAGTTGTTCCCAAACAAATATTTGCCATCTCTTTGAGGCGCGCGTGGAACACGAACGCTCCAACTTTACATACCTAACTGTCGAAATCTGGATGTATTGTACACATCTGCATACCCCCTCAGAGCATACAGGCGTGATGTTACGTCATGACACGTCACGTCATGTTGTATAAACAATAAACATCCAAGCGATTCCAACAATCACGGCAGATTTGCCGTCTATTTTTGAAGAGTTCCATTGTATATCTCCAAAGAACAGAATCAGATGTTCACCAAATTAAAATGGGACCACATGGGAACCACCAGCTTTCAAATAAAAAAAAGAATTATCAAAATCGGTTCACCCAGTCGAAACACAAACGAACAAACACAAAAAAATATATAGTCGAATTGAGAACCTCCTCTTTTTGGAAGTCGGTTGAAAATACATATCTCGATTCGTTTTTCCACTTGTCCGTTGAAGTTACACTTCTAGTATGTGGCCCAGCACACATTTCTTTTTTTTTTGCAGGTTTTCTGCAAACTACGATTTGGTTAGGTATAGGTAAAGTACTTTTAAATGAATGAATTTTTAATTAAAAAAATATATTTTAATTTTGACCTAACTTTCAATATCAGATATCCCAAAAACCACGAAGACGACACCCATGAAGAAAAAACCGAAAATTTTCATCATTTTCATTTTTTACGTAATGTAGAATTATTTCTTGTAAGTCTACGTTGTTAGTGTCGCATGTATCACCGGGTCTACACGTGCGTAGACCAATATTGAAATAAATTTACCGTCAGGGCTAGTTGCTAAGAATCCAAATTCTTCAAACGTGGTAACACACAATAACACTAACAGCTCTAATTCGCATAACTTCGCCTTTTTGCAGTCCGGTCAACCGATTTTGACTTCTATTCCGTAGACATAAGAATGGCATTAAAAGCAAAAACGTGGTTACAATACGTCATATTGTTCGTCGTGTTTGCAGTAGCTACCTATTTACAAGGTAACGCAATAGAAGTCAAAATCGATTGAACGGACTGTAAGGTTTGTGTTTTTCATTGGGGTTTTATTCATTACTATGTAGATGTAGTTACAGCACTTATTTTTCTCCCATCATGACCTTGACTGCGTCGCGTAAGTTTTAGTAAGTAAGCAGGTAGTAGGTACCTACCTTCATAAAAAACCTACCAACTACCTTCATAAATAGTGTGATGAATGAATGTAATGTTACTTATATAATGTAAGTAGGTACATTATTAGTTTATTACATAAACCGCGAAAAGTCCACGTACAAAACTAAAGTTAGTTAGTTATAGGTATGTCTGAATACCTACTTGTTAATAACTAATAAGTTCTATCACACAATAAAATTAGAACCAACTCCGAATTACCTACACATTTCATCCCTAATAGGTACTTTTAAACTTTGGTTTGGGTGAACAACATGACCTAATAAGAATTTTTCTAACTTCAAATCATTCATAATAAAATGATAAATCTGATTCACCCAAACAAAACCGCTGCAGCAGTACCTACCTACCTACTTGTTAGACGAACGAAATGTGAATTATTCGCGAGTCAAAACTCCCGCACGCACTTACTTGATCACCTTACAATGACAACGCCACGCCATCTAGTAATCAGCAGATAATTATTTCGAGTTTTGTTCAGCAAGAGGTTCGATTGTTCTTTGAAAATCCGATAGATGGCGTGACTCCAAGCACGCACACTTGCAAAGATTTTTCGTTTTTTTTCGGCCCTGGAAATCCTACAATCCTTGTTATTTCTTTATGTTTGAAAGGGTCTGCGACAACACTAATTCGTAATGATATCAAGTTGTTTCATTACTTCTACAAAAAGCATATAAGTATCGAGAATTTGTATCAAAAAGAATGTATGGGAAAGCGCGTTGAAGCAACCACCTTAATATAAAATTAACGAAAGTAATTATTTAATTAAGTAATGAAATTCGTAAAGAAAATAATCTTTTAATATAAGGTTTCTGTTCAAAAAATATTGGCAAAATAATGAAAAAAATAGTCTTAACATAAAAAAACCGCTACCATTGTATTTTTTTTTCTCGAGTTATGTCGTTATTGTCGCCAACAAGTGATTTATTCTTAAGTATTTTATTCACAACAGACAACTAAAATGACAAATGATTGTGTCACAGAATTTTGCGTTCCTCTAACGAAGTACATTAGGTGACTAAGTATTCAGACAATGGGTGTATTACATTAAATATTTTCTTTAACTAGGTACTATGAATTTCTGTTGTTAATGAGTCCACTGGAGCTGGTTTTAATTATTAGCGATGACGATCTTTTAGTCTTGGCCAAAATGTGTCAACGATTTTGGTTTGTTTTTCCGCAACAGGAAAAAATTTATACAAATAAATAAAATTTAAGTGTTTGTTGTTTGTAAGCCTTTTACTGAATGATGAAAGTAATAAACGGTATAATATGACAAAAAACGTGTTTTAAAATTTTGTGTCGTTTTGTTCTGGCTAATCTCCGAACGGCTGGACTGATTACGGGACTTTTACTTGCAAATAGCCGATGTTATAAGGAAAATTGTAGGCTACTTTAATTTCAGAAAAAAGGTTAGGGTTCCGCGCAATGACACAAAAAACCTGAAATCTTGAGTCATTCGTCATCTGGCGACTGGTCGCGAGATGGCACATTCCAATTTTTATTTATTTTGCTGTCGTCAACTCGCGCGAGCTACGTAAAATATGTCAGTCAACAGGAACACCATACGTGCTTTTACCAAGAAAAAATAATTTAACCTGATTATTTGTTTTTCTCGGACAAGTTTTGAAATGAGGGTCTTATTCCAAGTAATGAAATTTTAAAATGCTTTAGTAAATTCTCTTCTAGTTGAAAAATAGTCCAGTGGATTCCCGCAACCACCAAGTCATCGGTTCACCTAATAAAAGCCTTCCAACGCAACGTCTTTCGGTTCGTGGTCTCAACTCCAGAACTTTTCGGCCCCATCGGCCATCCGTTCTGCGAGCAATATGCCATGTACCCATACCCAAACCCTGTTTGGTGTTTGTGTTCTAGCAATCAGAGTATATTTTTTTTTAATAATTTTCTTTGTTTTATCAAGGTGTTTAAAATTAGATTAGAACTATATCATGTGCGTTCAATGGATATTAAGGTTTAATAACCGTAGGATAGAGTTTGTTAGTTTCAAATTGGTAATGGCTTTTGGCTTAGTCGTTGCAATGTTTGATTTTCAAGTCATTCAAACTTTGATTGGTTCTCTGTTAGCTTTTGACGGGCGTTTTGAATTACTATGGTAATAAACAACGATTATAATCACGAAGTAATTTATGGTATGTCTTAACCCATCCACTAAAAGTGGTTTGCTCTCCTAATTTTCCATCAGCACCAGCCATCAGCTTTCGTGGGTTGTTAGGTAGGCCAGTTCTTCCTCCAATAGGAACTTCATCATGCTAATCAACCACAAAGCCGGTTGTCCTCTACCTCTCTCATATTGAGGTAGTTGCAACGCTTTCTTCATTTTATGTTCCTCGTCTCTTCGCATCATTTGACCAAACTATCTGAGACGGCTCTCGGTTAGTTTCTCTGGTTTAGGGGCGACTTTGAAACTACAACGGTAGTAACTTATAGTATGTCACGATTACAATTTGTTAAAAAAGTCCACACCTGTAATCCTCCAAGAAAAGGAAAAAAGTATACCTACTCGTACATTTCGCTGATTATGCCTAAGTCTCATGTAATGAGCGGCTTATGTTAGTACACTCTAGCTTAATACGTATTACAGTGCGTAAGATTAAATTTCTATGAAAGAAAAAGGAAAAAATTAAGTGACAAGTTCCATTCACTGAAACAACTTTTAATTTTTTCTTTTAAAAGTTTTGTTCTATTGTGTTTACGCAATAAAAATATTTCAAAGTACCTAGCGTGTTGTTATTCATAAACCGTGTTTCTTAAATCTCATACATTTATATTTTATGCAAAGCTTTAAGAAGATATTTATAAAGTTGCAGTACGTCTGCTACCTACTCATCTTACAAGAAAACTGATTTAAATATTTGAACGGATTGAAAGCTTTCAAGTTTTCTTTTTGATAATATAAATTGTTTCAGAGTCATGAAAATATTTTTTCAACAATATTATATTAAACTGAAACTTAATACCTATGCAAATAAAAATTTAGACAGACAGTAATGCGATATTTTATTTGATCTTAATCTATTTTTATTTGAATTGGGTAGATTAAATCATATTTTATGCATTAAAAAGATTAAAATAAAATAAAATTGAAGTATCATAAAACATAATATTTTATGCAAGGCTGTTAAACGATGAAAATTTTCAACAAAGAAAAAAAACATTACATTATTTTTATTATCTTTTCAGTTGACTTTTAGTTACTAAATGAAATAAACGAAACGAGGTGTGACTACTTTATTTAATGGGTCTATGAAAATAGTTTATTATGGTACTCAAATAAAGAGTTATGAGTCTAAAGAATAAAATCTGAGTGTGTATTAGAAGAAAATTTGCAGATATAAAACATAAAGGGTACTACTCGCTACCGACCAGCACCCCTTTTAGGGGAAGTCTGGGGTCAAACACCATATTCACAAACGCGTCGTATGTTTAACTCGCTCGCTTTCGTAATACCATAAAAAGATAGACATGCGACTTCTAGAACCGAGTCCCGGGACTTTCGTGTCGAGACTCGAGCTGAGACAAGATTCGTTATTTATGATGTGAGTGTGGTGTGGTGTTTCTTTTGTGGTGGACCTAGCAAGTTGAAATTTATACCAGAAACTGAGGTCTATAGTCCCTATTATGTGTATGAAAGTCAAGGTCCTTAGTCAACACGATAAAAAGACATGGGCAAATTTTAGATTTTTGCGAAAACATGTAAGTACCAAAGTTTACCTACTTTTCAACTTTTTTTTATTTTTCGGAATTTTCCCTTAACTAGTGCTGCAAGACCTTGCTTTCAACCAAACTTGTCAATTCTAGGTCAACCGGAAGTACCCTACAGGTTTTGAGTCGAAAACCTATATGGTAGTTCCCGTTGACCTAGAATCACAAAATTTGGCAAAAAGCAAGGTCTTACAGCACATGTAAAGGGAAAAATCTGAAAGTGATGCTCACTCACCGATCAAATCTAAATATATAAAAGAAGAAACTGACTGACTGGCTGACTAAATGACTGACTGACTGACTCATCTATCAACGCACAGCCCAAACCGCTGGGTCTACAGATTCCAAATTTGGCAAGTAGGTTCCTTATGTGGTCTAGGGGTGCACTAAGAAAGGATTTTTCAAAATTCACACCCTAAGGGGGTTTAATGGGGCTCCAAAGTTTGTATGGGGAAACAAGATTAGTTAGACTATTTTATTCGAAACTTCACAGTAGTGTTCCTTTTGATAAATGAGTAGAAACGGGTTTCAGGGTTTTTCAGAATTCAACCCCTAAGAGGGTGAAATGGGGTGACAAAGTCTAAAAATTAATGCACAGCCTATACCGCTGAGTCTAGAGATCCCAAATTTAGCACATATGTTCCTTAAGTGGTCTGGGGATACACTAAGAAAAGGTTTTTCAAATATAACCCCCTAAGGGGGTGAAACGGGGTTCTAAAGTTTGTATGGGGAAACAAGATTAATTAGACTATTTTATTAAAAACTTCACATGAGTACTCCTATTGATAAATGAGTAGACATGAGTTTCAGGTTTTTTCAGAATTCAACCACTAACAGGGGGAAATGGGGTGACAAAGTCTAAAAATCAATGCACAGCCCAAATCGCTGAGTCTAGAGATTCCAAATTTGGCACAAACGTTCCTTATGAGGGGTGCATTAAGAAAGGATTTTTCAAATTTTACCCCTAAGGGGATGAAACGGGAGTCAAAAGTTTGTATGGGGAAACAAGATTAAGTAAGACTGTTTTATTCGAAACTTCACAGGAGTACTCCTATCGATAAATGAGATGACATTTGTGTTTCAGGTTTTTTCAGAATTCAACCCCTAATGGGGGAAATGGGGTAACAAAGTCTGATAATCAACATCGGTATTGTTTGTATGGTGTATCAGGTCGGGTCTATCATAAAAACAACGATTTTAAGATTTAATGTGGCGGACCTGAAAATCAAAATCAAAATCAATCAAAATCAAAGCATTTATTTCAAGTAAGCCAGTTACAGGCACTTTTGAATTGTCGAAACAAAGATGAAAATTAAATGTAGCTTCAGTCCCAGTCACAAGACATAAAAACTGTGAAAGTACTGTAGTTGCCCATTCCCTAGCGTAGATCTCTATGGAGAAGAACGGGCAAGAAACTCCATGGACACTCTTTTAAATCAGAATATTGTTACAAAATCTTTGTTACATCATTCATGTTGAGATGGTATATTATGTGAGAACAATGTAGCAAGATGTGCACGTTAAAAGTGTCCACAGCAAAAACACACAAACAAAAAATATACAATTCAAAATAATTCATTCAAATAAGCCGTGGCAACTAAGAGATGACCAGTCACAACTGACAGCGAACGTTCACGGACATGACGCATGGATCAGCACCATTCAACTCAACCATTTTGAAGGGAACTAAATGATCCGACACATGCGCCACCATCAGCGAGACATTTGAGTGAGCATGACATACTCTAAACCGCCAGGGCACATTCAAGTCAAGAAAAAAACGTAGGTTTCCAGTGAATGATAGCTTTCTAGTACATAGTACTCACACAATATGGGCTATGCATTTATATAATACTAAGGAGATTGAATCTATACAATGCAAAGATAGTTGTACAATCTTCAGCAGCTCCAACAATACATTTTAATGCTATCAATTTATGCGCCCCTGTCCTTGTGGAGCAGGACCAGCATTGAGCCAAGCATTTTTATCAGCGATATAATCGCTCAACTTGTAATATGCTTGCTTACATAGTGTGCGTTTAATGCATGTTTTAAATTTCGTCTCATTCAGTTCAAGAATACTTTGTGGAATTTTATTATAGCATCTCAAACAGTACCCCATGAAAGATGAGTCTACTTTAGCGAGTCGGAAACCTGGCTGAACTAGTTGGTCCCTATTTCTAGTACTGTAATTATGTCTGTCACCCCTTTTACCAAAAAGATGCAGATTTTTTCTGACGTACATTATGTTTTCGTAGATGTATTGACAGTGTACCGTCATGATGCCAATATCCTTAAACAGTTCCCTTAGAGAATCGCGCTTACGAAGATTATATATGGCCCTGATGGCTCTTTTCTGCAGAATAAATATAGACTCAATATCTGCAGCCCGTCCCCACAGTAAAATGTCATAAGACATTATACTATGAAAGTAACTAAAATAAACCAGTCTAGCGGTATCTACTTCAGTATACTGACGGATTTTTCTAATGGCATAGGCTGCTGAACTTAGCCGCCCCGCAAGAGAAGTCAAATGAGAACCCCATTGTAGCCTTGAATCAAGCGTAATCCCCAGGAAAACCGTTTTATCTACGAATTCAAGTTTCTCTTTATTCAATATTATATCACAATCACTACTTTTAACATTCGGTAAAGCAAATCTTATGCATTTGGTTTTTTTTTCATTTAATACCAAATTGTTTGCTGTGTACCAATTTTGGACCTGAAGTAGGGCATTATTCACGTCATCTAGATTTTGGGCCCGCCTATTTATCTTAAAAATTAGGGAAGTGTCATCAGCAAATAACACCATATTTTGCGGTTGGTTTTTCAGTAAATAGGGAAGATCATTTATATATACTAGAAAGAGAAAAGGACCCAATATTGAGCCTTGTGGAACCCCCATTTTTACTTTTAAACCCTGTGAATTAAAACCATTTATTTGAACATGTTGTTGTCTATCATTCAAATAAGATTTTACCAAACTAAGTGCAAGTTTACCCAGTCCGTAATGCTTAAGTTTCAAAAGTAATGTGTCGTGATTTACGCAATCAAACGCTTTGGAGAGGTCACAAAAAAATCCTATGGCGTCTTGAGACTCTTCCCACGCAGTAAATATGTGCTTTAATAAGGTTACACCGGCGTCAGTTGTACAACGTCCCTTGGTGAAGCCATACTGTTGATCATGTAAGATTCTGTTGGTGTTAAAATGATAGAGCATTTGATTAAGCATTACTTTTTCGAAAACCTTGCTAAAAACTGGTAACACGGATACAGGTCTATAATTATTAGCATCTTTACTGTCTCCGGATTTGAAAAGAGGTATGACTTTACTGTATTTCATTAAATCAGGGAAAACTCCTTGGTCTACACATAAATTAAAAATTAAAGCTAAGTAAGGGGCTATAGTCTCAAGTATGGATGTACAAACTTTTACAGACATTCCCCATAGATCTTCGGTTAGTTTGATTTTTATTTGCCGGAAAGTTTTAATAACTATCATAGGGTTAATGTGTTTAAATTTAAATTCAGCCAGGCAGCCAGACACATTCGCCTTTAATAAGCCAATTGAGAGTTCAGGTGAGGAAATAAGAGCCTCCGTTGTTTTTAGTGGTATATCGGTAAAGAAATTTACAAATTCTTGAGCTACTTCCTGATTTGAGCTTTTAGGACCACACGCTGTATCTAATGTGTAGCTCGTGTTACGTATTTTCTTCTTGTTAGTCTCCTTATTTATAACTTTCCAAACTGTCTTTATTTTATTTTCTGCTGTTTTGATCTTGTTGCTAATGTGCCATGCTTTAGCAACCTTGCACGTATTTCTAAAAATTTTTGAATACTTAGCAACATACTTGTTAAAAGTTTCAATGTTTATAAAAGGCTTAAGGCCATAAAGCTCAAATAGTCTTTCCCTACTTTTTCTGATACCAGTACCTATATATGAATTTAGGGCAAATACTTTTTGTCTTCTTTTCAAAAGTTTTATTGAATTCCGTGTGAACTATTGAAAAGAAACGATCATACAATTGATCTATATTAATATCATCAAGGCTCATAACACTTAACTTGTTCTGTAGCGAAATATTATACCTATTTAATCTGCTAGAAGTTATAGGTCTAAATTTAATTTGAACTTTTTGCAATGGGGGTGTATTACACCTAAAGGTTACAGTTTGTCCGCTATGGTCAGAAGGCAGACAATTTACTATTGCTTTATCTAAGTAATCACAATCGCAGAAAATATTATCTATACAAGTAGCAGAAGATGGAGTGACTCTAGTAGGTTCTTTAAAAGTGTTGGTCAAGTCAAATGACTTAAAAAGATTTAATAAGCGACTGCTATTTGAGCATTCTTCTAAAATATTGATATTAAAATCACCACAAATAATTATAGATTTATTACTGGCTGCAAGTTTTGCCATCACATCTTCCATTATTGATTCAAATAAGGAAAAGTTTTGATAGTTTGGGGGTCTGTACACACACACAATTACATGCTTATCTAGCTCAACACAGGACAGTTCAACGCAATGTTCAACCGAGAGACCTACTATGTCATTACGTTGCTTATATTTAAAACAATTTTTTATTAATATTAGGGAACCTCCACGAAGCATAGTTTTACGGTTAAAGCAGCTACCCACCATATAGTTCTCATAATTGATAAGCATTTGGTAATCCTTTAGCCAATGTTCAGTAAAACAAATAATGTCAAACTTACTATTTTCTAAAAACAATACAATTTCTAATAATTTGGAAGAAATGCCTTGGATATTTTGGTGGAATAATTTTAAAGTGTTCTGCTGAGGCCCTTTTTTGCTAACAAATTGAGTGCAAGAAGATACGTTGGTAGGATTAACAATATTGTTAATCGTACCTCCTGTTGTCTCATTTTCTAGTTTAAATTAATATTTGGAGTGAGGCCGGAGACTCCCGTGCCATCCTCAGACAACAAGACCCTATCACTAATACTAATAGACCCTAATTGAGAATTCTCCACGGTGACACATGGATCCTCCTCAGTACAATGTTTGTAAACATTTATAGCATTAATGCTATATTCATTTAAAGTCACCTGTACATTAGTATTACTACTAATAGTCGCAGTGTTAATAATAGAACTAAACTTAGACATACTATTTATGTCTGTGTGAATATTATAAGCTAATAGTCGAGCTATTTTGTGTCTACATCTAATAGGTAGATACACCTTACCCCGTGTCGACTTCAGTTTACCAACAATAGTGTTGATATCCAGATATATAAGTCTGTCACTATAGTGACCTACTAAAATGAAATGCCTTCATTCCCTGTTGGGGTGGGATGGGGTTGAAATATCTAAAAATCAATATGGGTGTCGATACCGAGATTATCAGGGGTGCAGATTACGAAAATGGCATTTATTTTGAGATCCAGAAGATGGCGGATTCGACTTCTATACAGGGTTATTGTTGATTTATTGAGATGATTGTGATAACGATGATGGTGATTGTGATAATGATGATGAAGGTGATGATTGTGATTACGATGATGATGATTGTGATTACGATGAAAATGATTGTGATTATGATGATGATGATTGTGATAATTATGATAATGATTGTGATAACGATGATGATGATTGTGATAATGATGATGATGATTGTGACAACGACGATGATGATTGTGATGACGTTTGTGATAACGATGAAGATGATTGTGACAAACGATGATGATGATTGTGATGACGATTGTGATAATATGGTGATCGTGATAGTGATTGTGATAGTGATGGTGATGATGATAGTAATGGTAATGGTGATGGTGATCGTGTTGGTGATAGCGATGGTGATGGTGATCGTGATGGTGATAGCGATGGTGATGGTGATCGTGATGGTGATAGCGATGGTGATGGTTATTGTAATGGTGATAGTGATAGTGATAGTGACGGTGATTGTGATGGTGATAGCGATGGTGATGGTTATTGTAATGGTGATAGTGATTGTGATTGTGACAGTGATGGTGATCGTGATAATGATGATGATGATTGTAATAACGATGATGATGATTGTGATAACGATGATGGTGATTGTGATTGTGATGGTGATTGTGATGGTGATTGTGATGGTGATTGTGATGGTGATTGTGATGGTGATTGTGATGGTGATTGTGATGGTGATTGTGATGGTGATTGTGATGGTGATTGTGATGGTGATTGTGATGGTGATTGTGATGGTGATTGTGATGGTGATTGTGACTGTCCCAGTCGTCAAAAGTTTTTATTCTTTTTTTCACCTTTTGGTTTCCAAAACTTGAACGATAATATTAAAGCTAGAGCACATTAGACAAAATGAGCCAAGTAGGTACTACTAATGTCTAATTATTAAGGAGCTGAGAAACTCGCCAAATGTCTATTTTTTCTGCAGACTTTTTCTTTTAGGCGCTTAAAGTGACACTTTTTCTCACTCATGAACTGAGTTGTAGTCCAATATAAAACTGGTTTCAAATCAACCAGTATTATTTTAACTTGTGAAAGGTGAATCTATCTAAACTAGTACATTGGCGCTATTGGATCAGTTCAAAAGAGTTTATCATTAGGTTTACACAAAAATACGGATTTAGAAAGAACCTTTAAAAAAAAACTTTATCAATCTTAATTACACAACAAATTAATCAATAACATAAGTATACGTTTAGCTCTAGACGTTAGTCTAACTGGATGCAGCTGAATACCAGCATAATACATGGAGCGACTGCCTATCTGACCTCCACAACCCAGTTAGAACTGGGTAATACGGTACCTCTTCATGAGACTGGTTTCAGTCGTTACAGGTTGTCAGTGGATCGAAAGTCTGACACTTTCGATCCACTGACAACCTGTAACGACTGCCACTGATCTACAAATGATAGCCGGGACCAACGGCCTTTATGGAAGGACAGGATTTCTGCGAGCATTTGCGATTTCCATTACATACCGAATTTCGGTCATAAGGAAATTCGGTGTGTAATGGGTGGTCAGCTAACCACGCACCTACTTAGGCAAGATCGACCAAAGCAGTTATTTAGACGCGAACTGACTAAACACGATTTTCTTTCATTCGTACCGTGGAAGACAAAGTTTTCCACTACCCTTCCACCCACAGGCAATGTATAAAGTTCATTTTTTATTCTATCCTATTCTATTGTCAGAAGTTGGCTTTTAAAACGTCGTTGCAGTTTCCTAGTGCCAGACCTTCTTTATTTTTTTACAAATTACCAACGAGCACAGCCATTCAGTTAGCTTTAAAAAACTCTAACCTTTATTTGACTAGTTTTATTGTTTAAATTATTAATAGTGCTTTTACGTGTTACCTGCTGTGTTTTTTAAAGAATTCTGTAATAAATGACAGATGAACTCAATTTGATTCAATCCATCGTTCGTAGAAAAACATTTTTTTTTTGTTTTAAAGTTTATATGGCAGCAATTGTCGCCATGAAGAAGATTTGAATAAAACATTAAGTACTAATTTTAACAAAACAAAGTAAATATTATTATGTTTCAGTTCAATATGCGAGCTAATGTACACGAAAGGGTTTTATTATGTTATTAGTACAAAAATTTACAGTTTTATCGATGTTAAAACCCAATTCGATTGTGTATATTGGAAGGCTCTGATATTACCTATTATTTTATTTTAACAACAAGAAATATTTTGCCACTTTTATTTCGGCTTTAACAAAAACAGTTAATAAGTAACATTCATCGATCATTCTTCGTCCAGTCTATTTCTCTGTGGAATGCACTCCTCCAGGGCCTCAAGTCTGCTATTTTTTAAAATTCGTCATTCCAACACGATCCTATTGTCATTTTGGTAAAAGTTCGTAGTCTGGTAAATTCACAATGATCGATCACTGGTCGGTCAATGGTCTCGTAATAGAATTGTGTTGTAGTGACAGTGTCGTATTGCCATTATTATAAAACCCGTTGGTAGAAATGATTTTCGAAAAACTACTATTAAATTTGAACATTTATTCATGCCAGATTTCATTTAAATATTAAAAAAAAAAAAAAATATTATAAAAATAAATTTAATTATTATTAAAATATATATTATTACATATTATATTCGTACTTAGTCCGAGATAACTGATGTAGTACTTGCCTTTCCACACTCTTTACACGCGAATTTAAAAGCAAAAGCAGAAAACAAAAATCTCCACTTGGCAACACTAAACGTCATTGGCAATTGTTTTTTCGCGCTCGCACGCGATTGTGTATTTCTGTGAAAATCTAACTTGAAATTATATTATAATAGTGTAATATTGTGATTATGTCTAAAAGAAAGGCTGAGGAATCGGAAGACAAGGCGATTAAGAGAATTAGAAGATTGGAAAAGAGACTCAAAAGGTATAAAGACAAGTTGCGTCAGATGCAGGATTGTAAGTACCTACCTATTTTGAATTCACAATTTCAGCATCGAAGCTCAGTTGATAAACCAATTTCGGTTTTTAAACGTTAATATGTAGCTATTGCGTTGCAATTGGCAAAGTACCTGTTTCATTATTGTAGGCATAATCGCGTTGCGACTATGCGAACTCCCCGTTGGGTGAGCGATAGATGGACAAGCATCCTCGTGTTACGACGATGCTTCTTTCCGTTGGGAAGGTGTAAATACCGACTTGGTATCTAATATGCTCTACTCTTTTGCGTAATCCCGTTGGGATAAGTTTGCTTATGGGGCTATATTGTTCAAGTCCGGAAATTAAGTAGGAATTTTGGTTCAAAATCTAACAATAGATTCCATTGTTCACATTACTCTAAAAGTCAGGGGAGATATTGATGCATTGGCATATACCTACCACCAAACATAAAGGTTGTTAACCAAATGTTTTTCTTTATTTTATCATATATGAATTTATTTTTAGTTCAAGACTCAAATGAGGATAATGAGAACAACATAGAGAGCATAGAGAATGTTGAGATCATAGACAGTATTGTCCAAGAATCCCTTGAAGAGCCTGAATTGTCACAAGAATTTTTAGAGGCACTCGGGGAGCCTAAAGAGACTGAAAAAAGATTTGGCACTCCCATCAATATCAACATTCTGCAACGATTTGAAAACATATTGATAGAAGGAATAAAAACAGAAGAAAAAGAAAAGATTTTGAAAGACCTCTGTTTTCCTGAAAATGGAAAATTAATGCAAGCACCAAAGCTTAACATAGAGCTTACAGGTTTATTGACATCTGCTATGAAATTGAGGGACAAGATGCTTGAAGAGAGACAAGAGGATACAGGCTATGTTATTGCCACTATATGTGACACAATAGACATGATGTCAAAACCAAACTTTGATAATTTGACAATTGTCAAAAATTTAAGCGATGCCACAAGACTACTCTGTAATTTACATTATAAATATACAGATATTAGAAGAAAGCTGATCAGTCCCTTATTGGACAAGAACCTTGACTTTAACCTCAAAGATAACAAGAGGTCTGAGTGGCTTTACAGTAAGCTAGATGATGCTGTGAAATCAGTGTCAGCTATGAAGAAAGCAAGCTCAATTTTAGCACCTCCTAAGAAGACAAAAAACTGGCAACCACCTCCTCGCCAGCTAAGCCACTTTCATCGAGGGAAAGGAGTAGCTCGAGGAGGATACCAACATCAACTTCGGTACCAGCCACGACCCCCTCCACGACAAAGCCAACAGCAGGGCCGTCGTCCAGCCCCTGCTCCATCGAGTTCACGGGGGATGACCAGAGGCCGATCCCGCTACCCGTAGAGGTAAAATTTGCAGGCAGACTGCAGTATTTTTATTTGAATTGGGAATCACTAACTCAGGATCCTGTAATATTGCAGTGGATAAGAGGTTACCATATCCCTCTTACACATACACCTAGACAAGACTATTCACCATGCAATAATAATTTTAATTCAACCGAGAAATTAATTCTTTCCAAAGAAATTAATAAGCTTCTTGAGCTAGGAGCAATATCTTCTAGCTCCCCAGTTTGTGGTCAATTTCTCTCAAGTATTTTTACTGTACCTAAAAATGATGGTACTCACAGGTTCATACTTAACTTAAAAGCTTTTAACAAGTTCGTAGAGACTTCTCATTTTAAATTAGAAGATGTCAGGACTGTGTGTAAAATACTATCAAAGGGGGACTACATGACTACAATAGATATGAAAAATGCCTATTTCCTAGTGCCGGTCCAAGTAAATCAGAGACATTTTTTAAGATTCATGTTTTTTGATAAATTATTTCAGTTTAATTGTCTACCATTTGGTCTTGCATCAGCGCCATTTGTATTTACAAAATTACTTAAGCCTGTTGTAGAACATCTGAGAAACAAGGGTATACGTATTGTACTGTACTTAGATGATGCAATCTGTCTTGGATCTTCATATGACGAATGTCTCAAAAATACTAGTTATGTCACAAGTTTACTTGAGAAATTAGGTTTTGTTATTAATAGCACAAAGAGTTGCCTGAAACCATCCAGAGTGAGAGATTATTTAGGATTTAATCTTAATTCTCAAGATTTGACAATTAGTCCTACTGATAAGAAAAAAGAAAGATTAACTGTTTTAATTCAGCAGTTTTTGAAAAGAGACAGCTGTACAATTAGAGAGTTTGCAAAAATATTAGGAAATTTAGTTTCTGTTTGTATGGCAGTTGCATATGGTTTTGTGTACACAAAAACCTTAGAAAGAGAAAAATTTTTATCCCTTGAAGCTTGTGGAGGCAACTATGATAATAATATAATAATCAGTAAAGAAGTTAAACAGGATTTAATATGGTGGAAAAGAAATATAGTCACTGGTTATAGTAGGATAAAACAATATAATTTTGAATTGGAAATATTTTCGGATGCGTCAGGCACTGGGTGGGGTGCATTTTGCAATGGTCAGAGTGCTAGAGGTCAATGGTCTGATGAAGAACTAGGTTTTCATATCAATTATCGTGAATTATTAGCTGCATTTTTTGCACTAAAATGTTTTGCTCAAGACTTAACAAACTGTGAAATCCTGCTTCGAATTGATAACACCACTGCGATTTCTTATGTTAACAGACTAGGTGGAGTTCAGTATCCCTTATTAAATGGTTTGGCAAGACAGATTTGGCAGTGGTGTGAAGCTAGGAAGTTATGGATATTTGCTTCATATATAAAATCAAAGGAAAATATAAATGCTGATTTTGAGTCCCGAGTAGTTAATATAGATACAGAGTGGCAATTATCAACTGACGCCTTCAATGTTATAATTACGAAACTAGGGATGCCTGAAATAGATATTTTTGCATTGCGTGTAAATGCTAAATGTGATAAATATATATCGTGGCATAGGGACCCTTCCGCTTGGAATGTTGATGCATTTACTGTTAATTGGTCAAAGTTTTTCTTTTACGCATTCCCGCCTTTTTGTTTACTCTTAAAAGTAGTTCAAAAAATTAGGACAGATAGAGCAACTGGTATTGTAGTTTTCCCGATGTGGCCATCTCAGCCTTGGTACCCATTGTTGATGTCTATGGTAGCGTCAGAAATAGTTTCCATGAACCCTTCAGAAAATCTTTTAACTGCTTTCAGGAAACCCCATCCACTATACAAGCAGCTTTTCCTGGGGGCGTGCGTCTTATCAGGGAAGCACTAAAACGAAGAAGTATGTCAGAGGACGCAATAGATATAATGATGGCATCCCTCTCCCTGAATACTATAAAGCAATATAATAGCTGCTTAAAGCAGTGGTGGAGTTATACCAGAGATAATGATATAAATATTTTCAGTGCATCCATACCTATCATAATTTCCTATCTAACATTGGTTTTCCAAAGAGGTGGTTCTTACCAAACCTTAAATTGTCATCGGTCATCACTTTCACTTATTATCGGAAATCACGTAGGTACAGATGATAGAATAAAGCGGTGGTTTAAGGGAGTTTATAAATTACGACCTTTGACACCCAAATATAGCAGTGTGTGGGACCCTTCGAAAGTTTTATCATATGTTTGTCACTGGTACCCATTGAATGACTTAAGCTTAGAAAAGATCACCAAAAAGACTGTAATGCTATTAGTACTGGCTACTGGCCAAAGGGTTCAGACTATAAATTCCATTAGATTAAACAATATTAACTTAACATCTACTGGTGTCGAAATAATTTTTACAGATATTCTAAAAACATCAGCTCCTGATAGGCATCAACCTAAGATAATTTTACCTTATTTCACTGCTCAACCTGAAATATGTCCCGTTAAAACACTTACACAGTATATAGAAGTAACTAGAGGATTGAGAATTAATGATAATTCATGTGATTATTTGTTTATTACTTTTAAAAGACCGCACCATCGTGCTTCTTGTCAGTCAATCAGCAGATGGCTGAAGCAAGTTATGTCGGACAGTGGTATAGATATCACTCGTTTTTCTGCGCACTCAACGCGCCATGCTGCTACTTCATGTGCCTATAGGGAAGGTCTCTCGGTAGACAGTATCATTAAAGCAGTAGGTTGGTCTCCAAGGTCATCGTCCTTTGCTACACATTATAACAGACCACTATAATGAACCTAACCAAGTGTTGTTTGCTAGAGCGGTACTCAATAATTCAAACTGATTTTAGTTATAAGTTTAAGTGTGTAATTGTTAAGGCAGAAGTTGCCCTTTTTTAAGTTGTTTTAAAATAAATGTTTTTTAATTTTGAGTGATATGTTCTTCTCTGAACATCTACATCAGTTATCTCGGACTAAGTACGAATATAATGATAGGATTAAACGAACTTACCTGAAGTGAAGTTCAATCCTGATTATATGAATTACTTAGTCCGAGATAGAACATCCCGCCCTCCCTCAATTAATTTAATTTTCCGTAATTACATTTTTTTTTTTTTTTTTTTTTTTTTTTTATTTTATGGCAACTGAGCCGGTTCCGACTATTCTGCCAGTGTCACGTCGTGACGGCAGCACAGAGAGGCAGGCCGTCGAACTTCGTACTTCGTGGTAGGTGTTAGTCTAGCTGTAAGGACGAACACATAGGTTAGTATAACAATTAATTTAACTTACAAAAATATAAACATAATTCTACACATAAACTAGCATAAACTATATACAGACTAATTACATAAACGTTGCGCACCAACTAAAATTTTAAATCATTCTCATTTAGGAATGTTGCCAAAATGTTGATTAATTTAGGGGAGAAGTGGGAAAGAAGGGTATGAAAGTTGGTTGGGAGAGGTATATTGAATTTGGAAATTTTTTGGTACAGGTCAACGGATTTATTATTTAGGGAGCAGGAGAAAAAAATATGATCTAATGTACCCTCCGCAAGACCACACTCGCACAGGGAACTATCCCGGGCATGGATTTTGTGCAGGAACACAGGGCTACAACAATGTCCGAGTCTTAGTCTACAGAGGGACGAAACAGTTCTCTTCGACAATTTAGGGCATTTAAAAAACCAAGGCCGACGCTGGATTTCAGGCTGTATAGCAGCATAGTAATGGCCCTTGGTCCTAGAAGTCGTCTTCCATGTTTCTGTCCATGAATTAAATAGCTTGGGTTTGGCACCGTTTCGCAAATCGTAGTTGTGCGCAACGTAGTGCTTTCGATCAGCCGGATTCGATGTGGCATACTTTGCTAACGAATCAGCGCATTCATTGCCAACAATACCCGAGTGACCGGGGATCCAGGCTATCTCGACGTCCAAGCCGTTTTGGGAGAGATCAAACAACAAGCTCTTTATATCCATAATGATATGACTATTAATGTTACTGTGAAATTGGTTTTGTTTTAGGGCCTGAATACTACTATGGGAATCTGAAAAAATTACTGACCTTGTTATTTGATGGGACTTAATATAGCATAGGGCTTCCAAAATACCAGTACACTCCCCTGTAAAGACTGATGCTTCTGGTGGACATTGAAAAAGTAAGACTATCTTGGAATTTTGAAAATAGACTGCCACACCAGTACATTCACTTTCCGAAAATTTTGAAGCGTCTGTGAAGAATAAGTTCCAACCTTCCCAATAACGCTTGACAGCTGACTCAAAGTCATCTCTAGCATCTTGAGGATTCCTTGATATTCCAAGGCCCAAAACGACTTTTGGTTCATAATAAATCGCCTCGTACGCGGCGGAAAAAACCGGAAGAGTAGAATATCGACAAATAGGCGCAGAGAGTTGTTTAAGCTCTCTGTACCTATTTATCAATAAAGGAACTACTTTATGGTTCCAATAGGAAGAATCATTGAAGGAGAGGTCAATTTGTTCTAAAATTGGGAGCAAGGGATGAGATGAGAGGGAAAAAACTTTAGTTAGGAAGCGATCTGCTAAATACTGTCTCCTCAGGTGTAGGGGTGGGTCTGCACATTCCACTTGAAGCGCATTTATGGGAGAGGATTTCATGGCCCCAATGACAATTCTTAGGCATTTGGACTGGATGTTGTCTAATTTTTTAAGCGCTCCTTTGTTGCAGGGCTCAAGAAGGTAACTGCAGTAATCCAAAGCGCTTCTGGTCAACGCATTATAGACCAGTTTGAGGGTGTAGGGGTGAGCACCCCACCATACCCCGGCCAAAGACTTAAGAACCGATACAGAACGTTCACATTTTTTGACCGTGTTGTTTATGTGATCGACCCCAGACAATCTTGTGTCCAAAGTTACTCCCAGAAACCTAGCCTTATCTTCGACTGGAATGGTTTGTCCACTAATGTTTATATCAATTGGGGGTAGCGAACGCCTGCGTGTAAAAATGACAGCTTTACTCTTTGGAGCACTTAAAGACAAACCATTGTCAAGTAGCCATTGGTTTAATGAAGCTAGAGAGACATTCATCGAAAGAGCAGCATCCTGAATGGAACTGCCACATACCATTAGTGCAATATCGTCAGCATACTGAAGGATTTTACAATCGAAATTAAGGGAAGAGGGCAAGTTAGCTGTATAAATGTTATATAATGGGGGACTAAGAACTGATCCTTGAGGTAGTCCTCTCCAGACCGATCTTTGTTCAGAGTCACTCCCAGGTATTCTCAATTGAATGGTGCGATTGGTAAAGATGCTACCAATGATGCGACAAATCCTAGCCGGGACTCTCAGCTCGTGCAGCTTTTGCCTGAGATTAGGGAGGAGAACAGAATCATAGGCAGCTGATATATCCAGAAAAACCGCAACCACAGATTCATTCCTGCTGAGGGCCAGCCGGACCTCTGATATGAGGATACCCACACTATCAGCAGTGCCCAGACCTTTCCTAAAGCCGAATTGGGTCATAGGGAGCAGCTTTCTGTTTTCCACCAACCACACTAACCGGTTTTTGACCAAGTGTTCTAAAAGTTTTATGAGTATGGACGATAAGGCAATAGGTCTGTATGAACAATGATCATTAGGATCTTTGCCTGGTTTTAAAATCGGAATGACCACCTGAACCTTCCACTCTGTGGGAATATATCCAGAAGTAAAGCAGAAGTTAGCTAGGTCTAGGTAATATTTGTGAGTTTTTGGACCAGCTTTAGAAATAAAGGAGTACGGGAATCCATCCACTCCCGGCGCGGAATCCTTGACTTGGGATAACACAGCTTTTAGTTCCTCCATGCTAAATGGCATGTCCATTGGGTCGTCAATGTTGTCTGCATCATGGATGTCAACACTGATTTCCTCAACACTTGGGACATAGGCTGGAGCTACTTTACAGAAAAACTGGTATCCCAGTTCTTCCGTGAGGTTGTTAGATGAGGAGGCAGGTGCTAGACCACTCCTGAAGCGTTTCACCCTCCGCCAAACCACTGAAATCGGGGTGGACGGACTCAGTGAACTACAATATCTTGACCAACCTTCGCGTTTTTTCCTTTTTAGGAATTTCCTGGACTTGGCAAGAATCTGTTTAAAAGCAATGAGATTATCCAGATTCATATTGTCGTTGACTGTCTCTTCAGCCTCATTCCTGGCCCTGACCATGTCAGTGCATTCCCTATCCCACCATGGCGGGGAAGGAAGTCTACCGGAATGGGGTTTTTTGGACGGGAAGCAATCATCAGCTGTGGAGGCAATGGTGGAGGAGAAGGGCAAAAAACAATCCTGGGCATTATCCCTGTTAACTTCCGGAAGGGAAGATATTCTTAGGTCTACGATTTTAGAATATAAATCCCAGTCAGCTGAATTTAGTTGATGTTTTAAAAGAGGGGGGGAAACTTTAAAAGGAATACTTTTGGAAGGGAATTCAATTATGATGGGGTAGTGATCACTTCCATGGTCATATCCAAGCGCCGCCAGATAAGGAGACTAGATATATTGGGAGAGCAGGACGTCAAGTCAACACAACTATTATTCTGACCAGGACGTGCAGGTCTGCGTGTAGGACTGCCATCGTTGATTAGGCAAAGGTTTAGATCATCCAAAATGTCAAGTAAACCTATGCCAAAGTTATCGCAAGTATCCGACCCCCATCGATAATGGTGACAATTAAAATCGCCCATGACGAGTATTGGACCACTAACACTGCATAATAAATTTCTAATTACTGAGAGATGATCGAGTTGTGGGTGCGCAATATAAAAAGAAAAAATATATATACCCTCAGCCTTCACAGCAACAACATTTATGTCATCGCCTACAAAGGTTAGAGGAATCTGGGTGAATGATACCTTGCTATTGATGAGCAAGGCACATCCTCCATATCCATCAGATCTATCATTGCGAACAATGTCGAAACATGGCAACCTGAAATTGCTTCCAGGCAGTAGCCATGTCTCAGCAACGCCGCAGATTGATGGTTTAAATTTATTAATTAAAAAAGAAAGATCAGGCTTTCTGGGAGTAATACTCCTCACGTTCCACTGTAGGAATGTCAGGGGATGGAACATTGTGGATATAATTTAATATTGAGGTCAACTTTGATGCAACGTGGTCAGGTATAGATTGAGTTGGGCTTGCAAGAGCAGACATTAGCATGTCAGTTATTAAATTTAAGATATTTTTTGAGTTATCTTCCTGTCTGTAACATATTGACTCTGCAGCTTCCATTGGAAGGGCACAGCCATTTTTTGATGGGGAAAAGGAGTAATTTTGAGTGAGGTTTAGGTGAGCTTGTCTATCATAGCCAGGTGAAAGGGGAATACGGGATTTGGGTTTCAAAAATACTGTTTTATGGTATGAATTTTGGCTTACTGGGATGGGACTTGAGGACTGGGATTGTGATTTATTTGCAGTCACTTTGTTGCGTGGGGAAGATTTGGAGACTTCAGCATATGATCTGGAAACAGGTGGGAAAACCCGACTTGCCTCCGCATACGAAATCGATTTCTCTGCCATCAGAGCTTTGATACTCTTCTGTCGGCCCAATTCAGGACAAGCACTATCACTTGCGAAATGGTTGCCAGTACACAAAACACAGAAACTCATTTCAGGGGTGACTTCACATCCATCACCTGGATGATCTTCACCACACTTAAAGCACCTAGGTTTCGATCTGCAAAGTGTGCGAGTATGGCCAAAGCGACAACAATGGTAGCATTGAATAGTTGGGTAATTGTAACGCTCAACTGTGAGAGCCGTGTAGAAGCTGTAGACACGCTTAGGTAGGACTTGTCCGTCAAAAGTTAACACAACAGTCTGTGTAGGCCTCCACTCGGTCACACCAGAAGAGGACACCTTACGGCTCATCCTTCTGGCTTTAATAACAGAGCCACATCCCTCAGATCATGCCATCAACAACTCAGCTGCTGCATTGATCGACTAAGCTCCACCACAGAAAAAATGGTGGATCATAGAGGCCACTGTGTGCTAGAAAAGGTAATTACTAAACTAAACAATACAATAAATTATTATAATAATTAATATAACCCCTCCATCTAAGCTTATTAGCTTGTGTTAGGTTTAGGCTCAAATCAGTAGTACATTGGCCAGAATCTGACATCACGATTGTAACTCTGATACTAAGCGCTAGGTTACACAACATGCTATAAAAGAAGTTGCAACTTTTAAACACAAACTCTGCAGAATTATAATGTCATGATAAATGATTAAATGAAACAGTGTTTATAAAAAGAGTATTCATTTATTTTAACCTGTAGTCTATACCCGTAATTACAGAAATGTTCAAAATGTTCAAAAACAATGTTCTGTTCCCTTTGGGGGACGTCACGGGCTTGAAGTGTTAAATCATATTTTGTCAATACTGTGGTCACTGTGGATCTGTAACAAAGAGTTAAATCATTTTATTAATACTTAGAGCATTTTTGTACTTCACTAGAATAACGAGGTCATTACAGGGGTATCGGGGACATTACATACCTGCTAATTTAATTTATGCATTTCTCCACAGTCTGTCAACAAGAGCCTGCTCAGTGTGTGGCCCAGTTCAATGCAGTGCTTCCCGTCCTTCAAGATCCCGATTCACCCTTTGATGGTCTTGATAATTAGGTGCTGCATTATTATTTTCCTCCTAAATTAAAAGACAGATTAGTGATTAGTGACATGACTGTTATTATTTTTATTAAAAGGTAAAATTCGTGATTTGTTATTCAATTGATGATTAAAATATTGAAGATCTTTTTGATTTGTATGAAGACTGATTTTGATTTGTTATTATTATTACATTAGATATTGTAACTTGTCTTTTGTGTTATGTAGTACTTATATTTACATTTCAGGTTTTTCAATTGACTTCAAAGTCAAGTTTAATGTTGTTAAATAAATATTTAGTTTATGAGAAATAAAGATTATTTTAAATGTTGATTTTTTAACATAGTATCATTTAAAATTCCATTTTCAATAGAATCATTCTAAAATAGTAGAATGTAAATCACCTGTTGCAAGCCAAGTGCTTCTGTATAAACTTCATCAGGTGGCAACGGTGCTCTTGCCATGTATGGAATATTGTGCAATATGTAACATGCATTCACAATCTTGCCTGCAGTTGTTGGACTATAATGTAAAGCATGTGCTGCAAGCAAACACCTGCAAAAAATCAATTTACTTTTCTAAGTACAACTGCATAAGTATAGGTAAACGTAGATTAACTTTTATTGAATACCTACTGTTCTTGACATAAACAAGAACTATTGCATCTAATCACTTAATGAGTATCTAAAACAATATTGCTTATAAGAATGCGATGGTCTTTACCTGAAACAAGCTTCTTATACGCTAATGCCATGGGGAATGAATTCTTCAATTTATGAACCTCCCTAAGAGTCCTTTCCAAGGCGAAACGTTTTTACAAATTCCGCCTGGGGAATATCAATAAAATGGTTCATAATAATCATTCTCGCCAAGCGACGGGCACGACGACGTCTTCTGCATTCTGCCCATCTTCTTTCTTTATTATCCACTGCGTTGGCTAGCTCGAGAATATTTTGTTCGTAGTGAATTCATTGTCTCCATGCAATATTCCACAAACAAGATCGAAATAAAAGCAATGATTGCACAATGACGTTCCAATGGTGGGTCAGTGATCAAAGGAACTGTCAAAATGTTAGCAGATTACCGCTTATGTCAGTCTTTCATTTGTCATTGTGTACGAGATTACCATTCTATGCTATTTCGTTCAATGGAGTGTCAGTGATTGATCATTGGACAGTCATAGTGACGCCATTATATTAGTAGACTACCAAACTTGTCAAAATCAACAATTATGAGATCAATGACAGATCATTCTGACACTATTGTAATAGCAGACTTGAGGCCCAGGAAATCAGGATGGCAACCAATCGTTTATCTTTTAAAATTAAATTTCGCGAGTACATTCGGAAGAAGCTGGCAGCTTCGTCACAACTGTAATGTTTTCCTCATTGTTTGTCTTTTTATTTTAGTATCTCTGTGTAGATAAATGTCTATTTCCATATATTTTAATATATATTTATAGTATTTGATATATATTTATAGTGTTTGATAAATGTATAGTATTTATATATCCTTGTAGTATATCGTACTATTAAATATAATTATTCTCTCATTTTCAGAAGTGACACCTACCACTGCTTGTCTCTGCATCATCTAAATGTTGACTGGTAGAAAATGCTTATGGCATTAAGTCCGCCTTTGTACTTTGTGCTTGAAGTGTTAAATAAATAAATAACACATCCGTTAAACTTAATAGAATATTTACCTTGCGAAAATTAAATCTGGAGACTCTGCAATTAATACCATAAAAACCTTATCTTAATAATCGGATTCGGAGTTTTCCATAAAGTAAGTATTATCTAAGAAGGCATATTTCTCAGGAAAAATTTAATTAAAGCGATTTTCAAGTGTTTCGGCAAGATAATTATTAAGACCGCTTATGTAATTAAGAAATTCATATTTTTTTTGGAAGAAAAAGTAGTGTTGATCAAATTGAATTAAAATCGATATTTTTTATTTTTTATTTAACGCAGTCTTCGTGTTAAAATGAGAATTTTAACAAGAAACTTCCTCTCATTAAAACAAACTAGGATAAGGAAATGGTTTTTGTAACAGTAATCGCGACACCGTACTAATCAAACAAGAAAAGAAAACTGATCGTCCGTTTGGGAGCTGTTCCCACAGACAGATAGCTACCTACCTCGGGGGTTAAAAAAACATTAAATTACTCCTGTATTCAAAGTAGAACTTCTTTGCTCGATTTCACAACATTACTTCTAAGCACCGCTAAATATTCTACGCATTTAATCTACATCCTTCATCTCCTCAAAATTCTGTTTCACCTGTCTCCTCCATTCTAGGGTAATTTATACCTAACTCTGTTTCAGTCCCATAATTCTATCTCCGTCACCGACTTCCAGCCAGCCATATTCAGATATTTGCAACACCAGCCTGTAATTTCATTGGAAACATGGCACGCCGATGCTCTTTGTGCTACGAACTTTGTAGGAGGAGGTCCCTTTGTGAGCAGAGGTTTCTCTGAATCGTACGCTATGGTAGGTAAACCATGACGAATAGTGCATGTGTGACTGGAATATTTTTAGTTGTGAGGAGTTGTATTGGTCGGAATAATATTGTGTTTAATTCGCATGAAATCATATTGAGAAATTGACATGGGATATTCGTCTCATTTCTATCTAGAAATGGGACGAATCGGATGGGATATAGATTGAAATGGGAGGATCTATGGAAACATAATTGAAACATGACTTGTTATGGAGAAATGAAGAAAAACGAATTATACTAAACGATTTACGGCCGTTTTCAATAAATTACTAGCCGGTTTCGGTGGGTTGCTATCTCTGTCTGTTTGACAGTTTGCTTGCTTATGGTAAAACTCAATGTAACGCACTCAAAACATTGTGCTGATGAATGAATAGTACAGGGGTCATGGATTACAGGGGTCATGGAGGTTCGGGGCTGCGGGACTCTTCGAAAGAGATACCGTGGCCCCGGAACACAAAGGGCGATGAAGGAACATGGATGGGTTTTAGTCAGTAAAAGTCTGTCTCCCTCTTGCTCCGCCCAGAGCGGGAGAAGTTATTTGATGATTTCCCATCCGAAAAAAAAAGGGGTCATGGAGGTTCGGGGCTGCGGGACTCTTCGAAAGAGATACCGTGGCCCCGGAACACAAAGGGCGATGAAGGAACATGGATGGGTTTTAGTCAGTAAAAGTCTAACACTCCCTCCTGCTCCGCTCAGAGCGGGAGGAGTCATTTGACGATTTCCCATCAGAAAAAAAAAGGGGTCATGGAGGTTTTTAAAGTAAAGTTATAACATTAAAGACTTTTATTTAAAAAAAAGGCTGTGAAAAAGTTGGCTCTTTGACCTCCAATATCTCCCTAACTTGAAGGTTCCCAGGAATGGTTCAGGACAAAAAAAAATCACAATGACAGGGAAAACAAGTACCTTACGGCTACGTTTAGGGGTATTTTACACCAATACATCTGGAAATACACGCATTAGGTGCGTACCAGTTATATTGAGCGGATATGGGGAACATTGTCATTCAATAATTTTCTTCCCGAACATATTCGATTTTGACACACGAATCCTGACAAGCGACCGTCTGACACTAGACAGAACGACTTGTTGCCAGTTAAAATCGCAATAACGGTCATTGACACACCTACTTGATATCCTGTCGCTTGTAGATCTTCGACAGACTTTTTTGGCCTCCAAAAAAGTCTGACAACCAGTCTTACCAAGGAGTATCGTATTACCTAGTACAAACTGAACAAATCGAACAGCAAAGTTAAGTTTGTCCTTTAAAAAGTTTGTACGGAACCCTCGGTACGCGAGTCCGACTCGCTCTTGGCCAGTTTTTGTAAAACAGCTACGCTTATTTCAACGCGCGCAATGAGCCTTCATGTTAAATTTACCATGCTTTTAGTAGACTTGATAAATGTATATAGGAGTACTTACATATCCATTTTAATTAGCCTTAATTACGTTTTTCGTGCTAATGTTTTCATCTAACATCGACATAATCCTCACAAATGTTATAACATATGTATATGCGAAAGTAACTCTGTCTGTCTGTTATCTTTTGACTCCTGAACTGCTGAACGGACTTCGGTTTTAGCTCACAGTTAGACCATGACCTGGATATGATGATAATTCATTTGCCATCTGCCTAGCCTTTCAATCAACCAGATCCAAATGAACACCAGTATTTTACATGAAGCGACTGCCTATCTGACCACCACAACTCAGTTACTGGGTAATAAACCCCTTGGTAAGACTGGTTGGCAGAATTTCGGGCCACTGACTTCCTGTAACGACTGTCAAAGATCTACGAATGTCAGCCGGGACCAATGGCTTTGCGTGCTTTGTGAGGCACGGAGGAAACTCGGTTTATCATAAATGGTCACCCATCCCCAGACCTACCTCAGCAAGCGCTGCTTAACCATCGATCCATGTGGGTCATCATCATCATCTATAATGTTCCCACTGCTGGGACACGGTCTCCTCTCATGATGAGAGGGAATGGGCTATAATCCACCACGCCGGCCCAGTACGGATTGGTAGATGTCACATGTCTTCTAATTTTTGGTTCTGGGACATGCTGGTTTCCTCACGATGTTTTCGATGAACACGATGAAATAAATTACACAAAGTCATGCGCCTGTCTGGGTTCGAACCCACGACTTACTGTTCGTAAGTCGGGGCCGCCGCCACTGGGCCACCGCTACTCCATGTGGCTACTATCATTTTATTTAGCCATGAGCTCCTCACTGACGGTGCATACTCGTGAGATGATTTCCGAATTCAAAAATTGGTCAGGTATACTTTTTGTCAGAACTGCATAACATATTACCACGCCAGTAACCCAAGGGTTAGGCAAAGGTGTACTTAATGGACCACTCACATTCCGTCAGTTATGTTTAAGGCCCATGTAATAGGAGCGAGCCTATTGCCATCAACCGGACACAAGTCCAGACTGAGTGGCTCTTACTGAGAAAATTACTGATTATAAATCCGAATACCACTTTGCACGACACGGTAATCGAACCCAGGACCTAATGCAAAACTACTACTACCAAGTTGAAAATATTGAAATGGGTCAAATTAGGGAATACAAAAGAGACTCATTTTGAACCGAAAAAGTTTTGAAGTCAATATTGGTCCTTTATCATTTCAATATCTTCCATCGCTATCTCAGATGAAGTATTAATTACATTTATTAGGAACGTGTACAAACTTTATTAATTAACTTAGTTCTGAAAAATGGAAAGCTGTACAAAACCTATTCTAACAATATTATTCCGATATGAGATAAACTAATTTAAAAAATCTAAAATGGAGTTTGTTAAACGAATTAATGAAGGTATTTCAATTTAAATGACTATTACTAAAAGGTTGTGGAAATCCATGACCGAATAGTAAGCATTATTTAAAAAGCATTTCTTTCATTTGTAAATAACTTGGTTTGGTTGTTACACATATCTTAACTAATGTAATAATGATGTCCTAATTTATTTGTTATTTTTATAGTTTTAATTTATAATTGTTTTCTATTCCAATTTAATTGATGTTTTTTTTTAATTACAAAGTAATTTAATTTAACTACTAGACATTTTAAATTCAATGTAAATTTTGTAAATCTTAATTTTGTTATCATATATTTCCATTTTAATTATTATTATTGAATATACAAGTGCTGTGCACACCTATAAGTGACGAATTCACCGCAAAGCCGTTGAAATAGAAACTAATCAATGTAAATGATTTAGTGAATAAGTCGTTGGTGTGTCAATAAATAAATAAATATTTGCCATGTTATATCTATGTTATGATTCCTAGAAGACACTTTTTAACAAGAATTTGGTTTTTAAACATAAGACAGTGAATTACGTGCCCTAGACGGTCTCCTAAGGTTACATTGTGTTATTCCAACATAAACGCCTCAGCATAAATAAGTTAACTTTAAACCTTATACCCCTACCAACAGAACTCCAAATATAATAGGTATCACATTATCACAGTTCCTTTTCGGAACTAAAAAAAACATTTATCAATGGATTGATTGCGTCCTCACAATTCCCTCGAGGCCTGTTCATATTTGAGCGATGTGGAAATTGGAACTAAAATAACAACAGAATGTGTGGAAACTGCTATTTTCACTAGTCGAGTATTTGTTCAGATAAGATTTTTGAGTGCCCTTGATTTGTTTTTAGTTTTTATTATGATATTTCAGGTGTAACTTAATGTTATATTTCAAGATTTTGACACAAACAAGAATTTGTGTGGTATACTCGTAACAACTAAAAAACCCGACTACTGAAAAATTGCGCAATCAAGAAAATCGCAAATTAACCAGGTAAAATCGACTCCTCCTGTTGTTGAAGTCGGTTAAAACGTATGCCTGTATGCCTATGTTACCCGGGCCATAATAACGAATCGATTGACACCTTAGTCATTAAAATCGGATGAATAGTTTTGGCGCTACGGAGGAATATACGTAAATACATACAAAGATACACACAGACATAGACTGCTAGAATCATATCACTTCATTTTGGCTTCGCCGTAGTCGGGTAAAAATAAATAAATGATGCAGTGACAATTGAGAGGGCAAATCTTAAGGAATGAGAAATGAAATGAGAAGGAATAATAGAAAAAAACCACCACCAACACGGGATAGCAGCAAGACGATGTTGTTATATGTATGATATTATAGTTTGAAGTAAATGACGGTACCTGCCCAGTATTTCGCAATGATTCGTTAATTTTATCGACTCACAGTCACGACTCACTCAGACCGCTGTATCGGTTAAAATAACTAGCCAAAACTGGTTTGTTTCGTTAAATTTAGCAAAATTTTTACTAAGTGGTTGAATTAAATACTGTTATGGTTTTCGTCGACATAGACCTAGGTACTATTCAAAATAATGTTAAACTGTTGAATGCAAAATTAATTTTTTACCCCACTACGGCGAAGCCAAAATGAAGGTATTGCTATACAGTAACATGCTTTAATAACAATTAAAATTAAGATGTGTGAATAGGGGGGGGTGTCATATTTACGCATAATACCAATTAACTTCTTCATGGTTCTCATCCCATATCTTCCTGTGGGTGTCGTAATAGGCGACTAAGGGACTTACCACACTGCGAGCGCCAACCCGCCAGCCAAGCGTGGCGATTATGGCAAAAACCCCCCTTTTGGGGGAGCCCCATGTCCAGCAGTGGACGTCTTTCGGCTGAAATGATGATGATGATGACCTATTAACTTTGGATAATGAAATTGGATCAACTAGGCGTTTTTCTTTCATCTTTTAAGTGGTTATTTATTTATTCATAAAAAAGCTGCCAGTCAATGGACCACAAAACATCCAAAACCATCTACAGAACCAAACTACGAAGGTTTCAATAAAAAACTATAATATTTCGGGAAATAGAAATTATTTCCAAAACGTTTTATAAGTCAGCATAGATACGTTTATACGAAAGAATCCTCACACAATGAAGGGAATCAGTTATGAATTCACCTGTCAACTTGAATAGAGTGCTCAGGAAGTTCCCATTGTCGCCAAGAGACGGATTTATTATATTCAGATGTAGCAGCCAAAATGGTATTTTAATAAAGTAACGAAACACATTTTTATTCCATTCTTGGGTAGGATTCGAAGATAGGTGAATGCTTTGCGAAAATAGAAGGAAAAGTTTTTGTAACGTTGTCATGGAGTTCACTTGGAATGTTGGAATTATAAGGTTTGCGCCACATCTCATCATTTGCCTAGCCTTTTGCCAACTATATTGGGGTCGGCTTCCAGTCTAACCGGATGCAGCTGAATACCAGTATTTTACACGGAGCGACTGCCTAGCTGATCTCCATAAACCAGTTAGTACTGTACCCAGTATTAACTATATATATATACGATACCCCTTGGTAAGACTGCTTGTCAGACATTCGGGTCACTGACTAGTTGTAACGACGGTCAAAGATCTACAAATTACAGCCGGGACCATCGGTTTAACGTGCTTTCCGAGGCACGGAGGGAACTCGGTATGTTGTGGATTTAAACCAACCTATGAAAAAAAGAACCTCACAACCAGTCGGGTGTGAGATGTTTGTATGTGGCGTTGTAAATGGAATTATGTTTTCGAGATGGCATTTCAGGATTTAACACGTTTACCGCGGGTCGTGAGTCGTTCATGTGTTTTGTGATAGTTATTATAGGTACGTTTTATAACTAGGAACCGAGTGTGGCAGACGCACTACGACATATTTATCAATTGCAAGCGTGAATTCCGTATGGTCTGAATAAACCGCAGTTCCACCGCAAACATTTAGTAATCCTAAAACTTTCGAGGGTAAACGCGTGGTTTAAACGCAGACTAATTATTTAAGGGTAGAACGATTTAATTGGCAAGGAATAGAATACAATGCTATGTATTATGTACAAGGTGTAAAAAAAAGACACATGAATGTTAAAATGGACATAGGGCAGTCCTATCGCTGCCGTTGTTTTCATAAATGTCTTCGGATTCATCCAAAACTTGTCGAGACAATACTACAAAATAATGATGTACCCCTGAACATATTTTTTGATAGAGTATAAATAAACTTTTCAGCTCTTTTTCTGTTAATCTAAATTGAATGAATGAAGATCACTCGTTAAAAGCTCCAATTACGATATGATATTACAAGTACTCTCAAATGTTCCCTTATAATCCTAAACAAATTAAAGTTCTTTGCCAAAAACGTTTGAGTACTATTTCCAGCGTAATAACTGAGTTAAAAGGCAAAAGTCCTAAGTGTCTGTAGGTACTAGAAAATGTAATAGGCGTAATTACGTCGTTTATATAGCCGGCCAACTTACAAAGTCCAAATAAGCCAACTTTCAAAGGTACTTAGGACACCTAGCTAACGAGACAGACAAACTTTAGGCCTCTGTCTCACCGTCGATAAGGAGCGACTAGCTTTCACCTATATTTTGTCGCTTATTGAAATAAAATATAATAGAATCTTTATTGCATAAGCAGCCTATAACGTTCCCACTTCTAGGACACACGGCCTTCTCTCTATGAGAGGGAATGGGCTAAAATCCACCACGCGCGCCCAATGAAGGTTGGTAAATATCACATGGCTTCGAATTTTTGGTTCTAGGACATACCGGTTTCCTTCACCGTTTTGAGAGCAGCGATGATGAAATAAATTACACAAAGTAAAACGACTGCCTAGGTTCTAAGCCACGACTTAGGTACTGTTCGTAAGTCGGGGCCGCCACCACTGGGCCACCGCTGCTCTCTCTGTAATCTTTATTACCCAGATATAAATCCACACACAACTTTCAGTAAATACTCACATGGATAACTTATGAAACACTATCATAAATATAACACACTAGCTTTTGCCCGCGGTTTTCTCGCGTTCTGTTCGGAAATTATCCCACGAGAACGTTTTAAATATAACTTATGACATTCACAAATAACGTGACTTTCTATTGATAAAAGAAAACAAAACGGTTCTGTAGATCCAGAGATTACCCCCTACAGCCTCATAAACTTTACCTCTTTTTAAAATTTTAGTATATACGTAGATTTAAGGGGCTATTGTTCCATTCTGTCCAGGAAACGTACAAAAGATTAATAGGCCCCGTGACAGTAAAAGCAGTTCATAATTTATGAATAGTTGAAAACTGACTGTTGACACCGCCCGGCGAGAACTACGTCCCACAAACAATTCGAAGTAACTAGTTCACACGGCGACACTTCAAGACATTTCCAGCCCAACATAGCTTCACTTTGTAGATTTCCCGTACAATGACAAATCAGCAAAAACTTGTTTGTATATTGATTGGCTTGATTGGTTGCCATGCGTTGTAATCGCTTCTCGCTGATCGCTGACTATGAGACAGTGCCCTAGGTATGAAGCTACCAATAGACAGTTCAAGTTTTGAAAATACAAAAGAGGAAAATGAAGTTGTTATTTTTATTGTTAGATGCTGACGTGGTTACAGATTTAGTAACTCACTGAGGATAAAATTGTGGGGCAGATGTTAGAAATATTAGTGGTCAATTAATTGTTTTTAAATTCGAAGACATGTGACATCTATCAATCCGCACTGGGTCCGCATGATGGATTATAGCCCATTCCCTATCATAGAAAGGAGGCCTGTGTCCCAGCAGTGGGAACATTAATAGGCTGATAATGGTGATATATATTTTGTAGGTAATATTAAAAACAAAAACTCATTACTTATATTGTTATTGTAATGAAATGTGATGAAATTTAGATGATTTGGTGTCTGTTTTAAAGTGACAAAGCAAGCCGTCACGGGTACGGGTATTTTCAATTAGACTGTAATAGGGCAGATGACGAAAAGATCTGTCCGTCCGATAGATTTCCAAAAAAATGTTGGACACCTTTTTTTTTTACATATACAAACAATGAAGATGAAAACTCGTGTGACGTCACATTTAAGTAATTTTTTTACCGGAAAGTGACGTCACAAGCACACTCATGATCTTTGACGCGTTTTATCTTCGTCAATTTTGTATTAATTTGATAAAACAAGAATCCAATGTTTTTCGATAATCTAACTGACGGACTAAACAGAATTATATTTGGTTTAGTCAGGAATCATCCCTATTAATAACAGAGCGACTTACACTTCAACGAAACGAAAAATTAAATTACATAGGTCACAGGACACTAGTCCCAAAAAAGGACAAAATGCTCTTCCACTACATTCATACAGTACACAATTAGATGGACCGTTTTCTAGAAAATTGGGCAACAAATGGCACTTAAAACGTAACATAAACTTATTTATACAACATTAGGAATGGGAAGTCCTGCGTCATTGTTTGTCTTAGTTTGCTGTTGAACTAGTACCCTTTTTGCCCTAAAAGATACAGTGAAAATCTTAGCTAATCATGTGGAAATTCCATACCATCATTGGCCTAGCTAGCCCTTTTCCCAGCTATGTTGGGGTCAGCTTCCAGTCTAACCAGATTCAGCTGAATAAAAGTGTTTTACATGGAGCGACTGCGTATCTGACCTCCACAACCCACTTAGTACTGGGTTATACGAAACCCCTTGGTAAGACTGGTGACTTTCGGCCAGCTGACTACCTGTACCGACTACCAAAGATCTACAATACAGCCGGGATCAACGGCTTAACGTGCTTTACGAGGCACGGAGGAAACTCAGTATGTAATGGGTGGTCACCCATCCACGTTCCAACCCCGACAAGCGCGGCTTAACCTGAAGATTTACCTAAGCGGCTGTTATTATTTAGCGACGATTTCCTTTAAAAAACACTGAAACCATCACATTTTAAGTAATCACAACACAGCAATACGCCAAGAATAAAAAACCATTTCTTCCCAGTTCCCTACAAAAACTCTCAGCCCGATCTAATCCAGAAAACATTTCGCTGTTACGCTGAAAGTGGTGCACGAATTACAAAGTTTAAAAATTGTACAGGCTCTCTTTAAGGTAACGAGGTCTTGTGCAATTTACTGAATAATGACCCTTGTTGACTCCTGAAGTGAATTGTGAACAAAGCATTTGCGTAGTCGCAATTGAAAACGGTGGAAGAAATGCTGAGAGCTGCAGTTTGAATTGTATAACTTGTACGTCTGATATTTGTAGGGTTTCAGTTTTGTTCAAAGGTAATTCGATCAATCGGTGTTGTTGCTGACTGAGAAAAAAATGGATTTATTGTTATTGGGGTTTTTTATAACGAATTTCTCAGTAGGAGCCACGGAGTTTGGATTTGCCCTCTATTATATGAACTTAAACATAACTGGCGAAATGTGAGTGTACTTTTAGGTACACCTCTGCCTAACGCTTCGGGGATTACAGGCGTGATGTTATGCACCACAAGGCTCCTAAAACAGACAAGCACCAGCTTGAAGTCAATTTCAGTTTAACTGCCAAGCATACTCTTAGATTGTAGGCAAAGAACACATCAATTTGGTCGAAATTTTGCTTAAATCAAAAAAAAAATATGTAATCATAAAACAAGACAACATCCAAAGTGTCAAGTCAAGTAGTTTGTAATAACTTTAACGACGAACTACTTACTTATGATTAGATTTTACCGACATTAAAAATATCTCTGAACTCAACAAATCTAATCAGGTTTTAGTCTTATTTGTCTTATTCTATTTCTTTTCGAATTCGGTTCCAAACTTTTATGAATAAAATTAACGAAAAGTTGAATATTAAATTAATTAATTCTATGTAACTTACTTTAACTTGGCAACGTTGTTGACCTAGTTAAAATCTTATTACTAAATGCGTTGCGACGAACTTTGTACGTGATGAATATTACTGAACTTTCTGATGAATCAAATAATCTGGAAAGATTATTTTAATGTAGCGACAAGGCAATGATTCTCACGCGACACCGCTTTTCGACGGCGGCGAAGCAAAATGTATTGGTGGTGTGCCGCGCGAAGAGGCGGTAAGCGCCGCTAATCCGCGCGGTCGGACGGTGTCCGTGTGTTAGGCATCAACGGATTTCATACAAGTTAATGCGACGTAAGATTCGCTTCACCGGCAGACCGCGTGGACGAGTGGTATTGGTGTGAAAATCACCTTATTGTAAAGCATATTAATTGATGGTTTACGGTACCGTGTGAGCAGTGATTAGCCCAATGGTTTCGGGCGTCTTACAAATTTTATGTCATGGGTCCAAATGTAGGCAGACTCATTACTGTCTATTAGAATTACTTAATCACCACTACTCTCAAAATGGTGAAAGAAAACATCTTGACGAAACTGACATGTCTTACAACAAAAAATTCGAAGACTCCACCAACACTAGCCCGCAGTGGGCTAGCTTGGTGGATAACGACCCACTGCCTCTCTGATAAAGGGGGTATGTGTCCAGCGATGGGAATTCATAGATGACTTTGCCCTGGAGTGTAAATGTGGTGTTACCCCATAAACCATGGGACACTTGATATCGTGTCCTGCCTGTCATGTCATTTGCAGATCACAGCTAATGAATGCTACTTCTTCTTAAGTGCCAAAAAACAAACAAAAAGTGCCAAACTCATCGCCAAATTTTGGGCTGATTCAATTTGAATTGTCATCTTCACGTTAAGAAGAAGAATGGGAACATGATAGGTTGCTAGTATTTTATCATGTCGCTACAAGTAAAATACAAGCATTCAACTGCATCCGTTTAATATGGAAGCTGGCCCAATAGGGATCAGGGTATAAAGTTATTTACCCACCATAGAAACTCCTCCAACCAGATGGGTGTTGTGTTTGGCGGGATACTGCCCGGCAGCTGTTGTCTGGTTTTTAGGGTTCCGTAGTCCTGACAAGGAACCCTTATAGTCATGTCCGTCTGTCTGTCCGAAGTTTTGCTAAGAGACCGTTAGTACTAGAAAGCTGTAATTTTGTAGGGGGATTTATATCAATTACACCGACAAAGTGTTAAAATAAAATTTTGATAAATATTTTTTTTAGGGTAGCTCTCCTACATGTGAAGAGGTGATGTTTTTTTTTTGTCATCTGCCCCATTTTGTAGGGTATTGTTGAATAGATCTAGGCAGGTCATTAAATCGAAAAATAGTATTAGCAACCGCTAAGTAAAAGGGGTTGTTAATACTATTTTTCGATTTAATGCTCCATTTACGAAATATTACACTTTAAAGTGCAATTTTTTGTTCCAGTAGGGCGTCCCCCCCCCCCCCTCTAAAAGCTAAACTGATGGATTGAAAAATCTGGAATAATTATTGTGCATTTCATGGACTTTGAAGGAAAACTGTAGCGGTTAAGATAATTTTATTAGTTTAGCAGTAACAGTCGTTGAACTTGTGATTTTGTACCAAATACAAAATCCTTAGAATAAATCCTTAAGTAACTAAGATGGAGTAGTTGCTTGTTTATAACGGCTGAAGACTTGCATTGAAATACAAACTCTAAAATACACACATCAAAAGTATCTAGGGATCAACATATATTTTTGCAATAACTTTTCTCCTGATTGATATTAATTAAAATTTTCTTTAAGGATTCATCAAATAAAGTGTTTTCGTTTGTCACAGTAACGATAAACCAAGTCACCTTTGCATTAATAAAGAAATTTGCCATTTTCCTAATAAAGGGATTTTTGACATTTGAACCACTAACATTAAAGTTCGAAAAAAAGACTGAAATAACAGTTTTCTTTAAAATTTTATTGGGTAACTTAAACAATTAATAATCCGTGTTTCTACCGCGAACACTAATAACACAAGAACATCGGTTTGGCATACTCAAAATGAGTTCATCCAAATCACGCTGTGGAATGGCCGCCCATGTTCGTTGCAACAACAAAAAAAGGTCTTCTTGCGACTGGATACCCTCCATATTCGGCAGAGCTCTTCTCTGTAGCATATCCCATGCATGCTCAATCGGGTTCAAGTCTGGCGACTGAGCAGGCCAGGGCAGGACATTGATGTTAGCTGCGGCGAGAGTCTGTCTTACAACTCTTGCGGTGTGCGGTCGTGCATTATCATGCATTAACTGAAATAAGGGACCGATTTGCACTTGTAGAGGAACGATGACGTCTGATACAATCGTCTCAGCATAAATTTGAGCGTTGAGGTTGCCTCTGATCCAAATCAACTCAGTTCTTCCGCCGATCCAAATACCCGCCCATACCATGATGGTTCCACCACTATAAGGATGGACTTCCTGGCAGGATTTTAATCGCTGTTGGCGTCCAGGGGTTCTCCAGTGTCGTATACGTCTTGTATCCGGTCTCATACCAAAACGAGACTCATCAGAAAAGCACACGAAACGCCATTGTTCTTCTGCCCAATTTCTGTGTTCAAGAGCCCATTGATATCGAATCCTACGATTGTGCATTGCTATAGGTGGTACCCGTAGCGGTCTTCGGGAATGAAGGTTCACTTCATGCAAGCGGTTTCTGACTGTTTGGTCGCTAATTAAGTTCCCTGAAGAGTGATGAAGCCTCACGGCTAACATCATGGCGGTTATTGTTGGAGCTCTTCGAGTTAAGATTTGAATGTATCGGTCTTGTCTCCGTGTGGTGCAGCGATACCGTCCTCCATGGCGCTCAGCCACGGTACCAGTGCTTCGGTAACGTGTCCAAAGTCGACTGATAACACTCTGACTTGTATTCAGAGCTAAAGCTACAGTACGTTGCCGGGAACCAGCTTCTATCATTCCCACGGCTCTGAGCATTTCTTCCCTGCTTAAATGACGTCGCCGCTCCATAATAACGTTGGTTTTAATCAGTAGTAGGGAAACAGTAGCACTAATAATGTCTTCAATGCGTTGTATGTTTTTATAGGGAAAATATTGACAGCTTATTTTCATCTTTTACTCGAATTTGATTGAGAGTTCCTGATTCAAATTATGAAATGCACCAAAAAGGATCCATATAAATTTATAAAATCATAAATTTATTACAAAGCCACATCTCAATCTCAAGAAATCCGCATAAAAATGCTTGATCCCTAGACATTTTTGATGTGTGTAGTAGTGAACCCTACACTGCGCGTGGCCCGACACGCACTTGGCCGGTTTTTTTTCTTATGGTTTTAAGTCGCGGATAACTATAACAGCGTGATTCAGAATTTTAATGTTAGTTCTTCCTTTGTGGCATAGACGGCGCTTTAGTACTTTTTGTACTGTCCACATAATTGTGAAAAGGCTTCGAAGACAATGATGAAGACATAACTGATAACATTTCTCTGACTGAACTTTTCAATAACAGAACGTACAATCAAATCACGATATCCTAGTCTTCGGAATAGCTATACGAACTTCGTTAATGGATAGATTAATCGTTCTACCTACATTGCCCATTTCCATACGTCACGAGAAGCCATGACACCCGTTGCGAGCCGCCATTAGAAGTGATTTGATTGATGTTTCGGCTGTGAATCCGTAATCGTATATTGATTGATAGAACCTTGAGGAATTTATTGGAGTTCCGAGGTATATTAAATTACATAGGCCCGATGTTGATGTTATTTTCAGTAAAGACTAAGTTTCGCGATTCTGTGTAATCGAATAGTATTCATGTTTCAAAGTTAAATAATTAACGTTTGAGGTGTTTCTTGTTTTTGATTTTGTTTATAGGCTTCAATTAAGGACTGTCATTATTATGATGACAGTCCATAATTATTATTTGAATCTAATGAGACATGTAAAGAAGTTATCTTTATCTTTTCATGTCTCATTAGTTTCAAATAACAGAGTCCCGGGCTGATCTTCAAAGTTAAGCTACACTTGCCGAGGTCGGTTCGTGGATGGGTTTCCTCCACGCCTCGGACGCAGGTTAAGCCGCTGGTTCTAAAACCCCAAACCCATATAATTATTATAATATAAAACATTCACACCATGCATGTAGATATTTTCTCGGAAAAGTAAACAAAAATACACTTCGATATCTTCTGATTTTATAAACACCACAACTCCATAATCAAATTTCATGACTACTAAAAGTTTGAAAAAAAATGACAAGAAACAAACGCCAACGTCATAACAAAACAGAGATTGCAATTTTTTTTCTCCAAATCCCAAAAGTGACGTGAACGAACCGAACCGGGCCAAAGTCATGCCTACATAAAGTCGGTCACGAATTCACGATACTCACGATTGTTCCGTCACATAAAATGTTGTGTACCCCAGTTACTCGTTCCGCTGCGTTTCGCGCTATATTTCTTCATTGGTTACGGGATTTATTCATTCGTGCATTGTATTTACTATTTTGGATATTTTTTAATGTGTTTGAAGATGGATGGATTGCTTATTTTAATGCTCAGTTTTTATCGAAAAACGACCCTTTACGAAAAACGGCCACTGAGAGATATTGAGCTGATTACTTATTTATGTAAGGAAACAACAGTTAATCCAAAAGACGTTTAATAGCAAGTGCTAAGACAAAACGTATTGACAACTACCTTCTACTTATAACAAATTTCTTAATCATATTTTATACTAATACCTTACACCTCCAATATATCCGTTAAATTTTTTAATGTTTTGCTGGTTGGTTTTTCCGGAGTACAAAGATTCACCAAAAGTTCGTAACCTCTCGCTCCCATCACAGTCACTAATGTAGGCACCTTTAACTCTTCACTTATTTTATTCACGATAAAATATTGTTCCAACCGCTCCACGTACAACCGCCAATTGTCCACTTCCACATTAAACTCGGAAATTTTTCCGATTGACATATTTACGTTCTCAATACGCCTATATCACCGTTAATAATACCATCTGGTATTATTAACGGTGCAAACACACTACACTAAACTTTTATGAAGATTTAAAGTTTGTAAGTTTTGATATATGAGGTAATCTCCGAAACTTCTTATCCGATTTCAAACATTCTTTGACTTATGGAAATTTACACTATAACCGAGTTCTATGGGGATATAATATTTCTTCAACGCGGCCGAAGTTGTGTGCAGGAGCTAGTACCATGATATTTTGATAATAATTATGCATAGTCTATGACCAAGCGTATCAGATGCCTCCAAAACAATTCAGTCTGTTTTGACAGTCATCCGCCATTAAAGACGTCTGTGCCTAGTCCGTCGTTGTTGTTTGTGCAAATCATGCGCATATCATTTGTATGATTCTATGAAAGGGGCAAGCAATGCACTGATGTATGGTGTGTCCTCAATGGGAATTGGGCGTATCATGAAAATACAGTCCGTTACAAGGCGAGATATAAACCGATAGGAAACTAATCGCTGTAGCTGTCACCGTATTTGCGAGAAGTCTAAATAAAAAATTAAACACCAATAAAAAAAACTGTAGATTTGGAATAAATTTTATCTACGTTATTATTGGTGAACGCTATCAACGGAAATGCATGACACCTTTCCCTTTTACACGCAATGCTGGACTTCATGAGAAAATAAGTATATTTTAAACTAACTATATACATAATCAATTAAAAACTATAAAATAAACTAAAATAAATAAACTAACATCAAACTATAAAACTCCATCTCAACGCTGTTAGCTGGTAATGTGCCTAAGAAACTGGCGGCGTTGCCAAGTTGTATGGCAACACTTAGCCTCTGACCAAGGTAAAAGCCAGCCCTTGGATCACAGGAAGCGTCAACTAGGCGTTTTGAAAGTTTTTTCTTCGTCCTTTTTTGCTGGACTTTAATTTTTCCAGTTTATCTCCCTTGTTAAAATACTAAGAAGTCGTGAAGGGTGGGCACTCAGGAGAACTGTCTTATGTCCGTGTGCCTTCCTTCCTTCCATCCACCTTACTACGCACCACCTGTGCCTGCACCAGTGCAACTGCCAGCACTGCTCAATAGCTACACTCCACCTGTGCCTGCACCAGCGCGTCTACCAGCGCTGCTCATCCACGCAAGCTCCAGAAGCGGTTACTAATACTGCCACAGTCACCGCCGCAGGGAACTGGCTGGACGACCCTGCCGCGGCGCTACGGGACCCTGGACCATCTAACTCCAGTACCCTCTACCTACGTCTGAAAGACCTGCAGGACAGTAGGGTTCTATGGGCAGTTCTAACCTACTCGCGCGCTCGATATCATACAAGCACCCGGCTCAACCGGCAATGTAATTTAATCAAATTAATTAAAACTAATCTTTGAAACGTATACAGGGTTAGTTTTCAATGACCAGCCAAAATTTAAAATTAAGATCTAGAGATCAAACCAAAAGTGCATTTGAAATATTATTAACGAAATATCATAATTTCAGCCGAAATGATGATATTTCGACAATAATATTTCAAATGCACTTGCATTGTCGAAATATAAAAAAATAAAATAATAGCAATCATTTGAAAGTGTCCTAAAAAATTCCTAAATCATAAATCTAGTGGGAATCAATGCACTTGTATACGTGCATACAACGCCAAATTTATGTGTGTGCTAACTGCTACCTATCTAGGCTGTTGAACTGAATTGTGCTGTTGTAATATCCATACTTTTGCTTTTTAGTGGTGGACAGGAATGAAATTTTATTTAAAAAATAGTTTTTTTTTTCTTTATATCGAAAATATATATTTTTTTAAATTTATTATCGATTCTAAACCATTTCTGAAAATTTGGCCGGTCATTGAAAACTAACCCTGTATATTTTTTTTATTTACTTCCGCCCACTTATTTTCCTTTATTTTAAGCCCTACCGAACACCAAACGTTACAGTGGTGGAGGTGGTGGTTGTCTGTGTGTCTTCTGTTGACGCTCTAAAAGTGTTATAGTGCCAAATACCAAATTTTGCAAATCTCTAAAAATGCTAACCTCATTCTTGTAACTCCAATCCCATCACGAAACATACTGTAACTAAATCATGATAATCATTCTCCTGCTTTTAACCCAATTACTTTTGGGGTCGACGCTGCTTGTCTGCTTCTTCCATACTTCTCTATTACTCGTCATCTCATCAGACCCCTCCTCTCTTGCCATAACATTAAAATTAATTAGTGTAACCAATTAATATTCAGATATAGGCTAAATAATAAAGTTATCTTCGATCACATTATACAGAGGTAGTAACGGGAAATGGAGTCCGAACTCCGGGACTCCCGATATTTGGATAATGCCGAGTCACTGGGCGTGTTCTTACATCTGTCTTCCGTGTTACATATGATTGATCAATCTTCTTTGTGCTGGCACGTGATACGTTACATGTGTATAATATATGAGTTTAATAATATATGTATCTGAATTCTCTTTATCTCCATAATGAAGTTGTTCATACTGTAATACCATTCCATTCATCATCATCATCATCATTTCAGCCGAAAGCCGTCCACTGGACATAGTCCTCCCCCAAGTGTCGCCACATTGACCGGTCCCGTGCGACGACAGTAAGTAATGAAGACATCCCAAGAGAACCAGGGTCACCGACGTAGCCCGAAGAATTGCCAAACTTAAGTGGCAGTGGGCAGGGCACATTGCTCGCAGAACGGATGGCCGATGGGGCCGAAAAGTTCTGGAGTGGCGAACCCGAAGACGTTGTGTTGAAAGGCCTCCCACTAGGTGGACCGATGACCTGGTGAAGGTTGCGGGAATCCGCTGGATGCGAGTCGCACGAGCACAAGACCATTCCATTACTGCCTTCAAATTAGTGTTGAACGATGAAATGGGTATAAAAGTACCATTCACGAAATCGACAGCTTCTTGTTCTTCGTACTTGCAAACATAGTTTTGTTCTAGACCATACCTGAGAACCTTCTAGTTACGGAGATTAGGGGCCAAGGTTCCAAATTTTTGACTTAATTGTTTTTTTTTTTAATACAAATTTTTAAGGTACTTTTACTTTAGTTTATGTACCTCCACGACCTCCGTTTAGTCAATGCATCCATCAGCACAATGTTTTGAGTGAGTTACATTGAGTTATAAAAGCAAACATGATTTTCAACCCAAAAAAAAGTCGTTAACGCAAAAAATATTGCTGGCGGAGCAATAATTTTTGCGTAGAGTTACTTAGTTTCATGTACTGTAGGTACATGAAACTAAGTAACTCTAAAAATCGAATGCTTGGTTGACGGCTTCGTTAAAGGTCGTTTTACACGATGTAAATGTCAGTAGACAGTCAGCAATACATTTTCAATTGGTTTTACTGCACGTATTCTGTATGATAAGTATCTTGGACTCATTTTTAGCCAAAAAAATTCTAAGCTCTATCATTGAACAACTTTTCAGTCAAAAAGCCATCAAAGACTATTGAATATCAAACGCTGCCAACACATCAATCAACTCCCTTCGCTGACTAAAAACCTTTAACAAAACCGCCCACTTTTCAAACCAGGGTCATGTCTACGTCCCACAAAAGCCGAACTATGATTCGCAGACATAGCAGAAAGTTTAACAACGTCCAATACAAGGGTTTCAACTAAGGGCCGTCGCTCAACGGGACTTTTTGCAGCAAAATGCAAACACAAAATGGCCGCGGTACAATCGTGATGCTGTAGCTGGCTGTGTACCTACTTTCACCCACGTAGGTAACCACGAATCTCTATCGCTATCATCCGATGCTGTCGCATTCAGTTGCAGGATGGACTCCTTCGAGACAATAGTCGCTCGCCAGCATCGCTACTGTATCGATAAAAATTATCGATACAGTAGCGATGCTGGCGCGCGTTTGCGTAATCCGCGATCGCAAAAATGCAGAAAAGCGCGTTTGCGAAACAAGCGACAGTATCGCTTTAAAAAGTTGCTGTGGGCGAAGGCCCTAAAGGTTCTAACTGAGAGCCGGCATTGGGGAGTGACCGCGCGTGCTCAAGCATCCATCTTAAGCCAGCTCAAAGCACGATTGTAACGAAGTCTAAAGTTCACAGGGAAAAACTAGGTATAGGTATTGTTATAATTGGGCTCGCAAAAAAAATAAAATTTGCAGTGTGCGTCCAGAATTTGGTGGTTTCGAGGCTCTTTAGTAAACTGATCCCACACAGGCGGATCCCGCGGGATCAGTCGACCTAATGAATTTTTGAATTGAAGTTTATTTGGGTCTTAAAAACAAGTGATCTTTTTGGCATTGGTAAAATCTTTATGTAGTTTGCTGAGATTGCCATTGGACAACGAACTCCCACCAATCGCAGCCGAGTATTCGATTACTGACTAAGGTATGTACCTCTCTGTGAGACTGAGTGAACCGCAAACCATTACACGGCCTCAGTGCGGGATGCTGGATGTCACATGTCGTCGAATTTTTACTTATAGGAATAATTTCTACAAAAGTAAATACCTGCCTTGACCTTTATACTGCAAGCAGATTGGCATTTGTTCAGAATAGGTGAGACGACAAAAAAAAACTAATTAGTCCGTCAGTTAGATTATCAGAAAATAATTGACCCGTGTTTTTTCTTTTGTTACGTAAAACAAAATTGACGAAGATATGACGCTTTTAAAATTCTCAATACCTCACGCATAAGTATAATTTTTAGCTAGTTCTGTCTGACGTCACGAGCCCCCACTCCCGAGTTTTGATGCGTTTTATCTTTGTCAATATTCATTGATTTACAAAAACAAAAAATACGTGTCCATTAATTTCCAATACTCTAACTGACGGACTAAATAGATTTGCAATTTTTTGATACTGTCGTCACGCCTATTGCAGTAATTCCAGTTCGAAGCAACCCATTGCATGATCACATACAGCGTGAAATGGCATATTACGGACATAACATGGAGTATACATAGATCCTATTATCTTGTATTCCTCGCTGTACGTGAAACTCAGATCATTCAGTAGTAGTAGGTGCCAGAATACAATATCTACATCGTCATACATGTTGATGTTTGACGATGTAAATATTGTATTCTATACTTAAACCGCGATTCAATTACGCAAGACTGAACTGCGAGATGCCTTAAACAAAAAAAAAAAAGAAGGCAATTTACTTGTATGCTTTTTTATTATTTTTTATTTTATTCAGCTCCATCCGGTTAGACTGGAAGCCGACCCCAATAAAACTTGGGAAAAGGCTAGGCAGATGATGATGACGATTTTAATGTGGTAGATGACACACCAATCAATTGAAAATACTTTTTAAGAGCTGTCAAAACGCGGTTCTCTCATAGATTTTGTATGGCAATAGCCAACTGTGACGTCACTGTTTATTCCACTCAATGACTCAACTATTTGTTGATTTCAAAGCAACCAAAAATCGAATTTGTCAATTAATTGAAAATAAATCGGGTTTACAGGCCCAAAATAAAGTGTTTTTTTTAGAGATAGGTGTCTGGGAATTATTGTTTTATGGTGTCATCTACCCTATTGTTGTGTGCACTTGCGGCTAAAGCCAAATAAATACGTTTTCTTTCTTTCTTTCTAGATGACGAGTAATAGAGAATTATGGAAGAGAGGAAGACATGCTGCGGCGACCCCAAATTAATTTGGATAAAAGCAAGAGAATGATGATTGTAAAATGTAAGCTCTTTCAACGGATTTAATAAAAACTATCTAATTATGTTATTGAAAGCACCCACAAATATTGAAAGCACCCACAAATAATGTTACTAGCCTACCAGTTAAGAATAAAACCGTTGAACGTGTATCCCAACCAATTTAAAAATGATAAAATGTTAAGTCTAAGAATTAAGAATATTTTAAGATCAAGAATATCGGTGACCGTATAAGTATAATAAGTTTATTACATTATGTTATCATAAGTTGTCATGTAAGTGGCTCTTTTGTCCTGTTTGAGAATAAAGTATATAAACCTAAAATTCTCCTAAGAGAGTGCACACACCAGGAACTAAGTTTAGTGCGTATTTTGGACACCATCAGTGTTCCCAACCATAGAGCCATAGTCAATGTCTAAACAGACAGTCCTGATTCAAGTCTGCGCGTAGCCTAAAAACTAAAATTTAAGCGACTCAACTTAGAATAATAGCTGGACAAAGTAATATCGGGGATACGACAACACTGTGAACCTAATAGGACTTGCGTATTTGGGATACTGTTTTTTTTACACTTATTTCTTTGGACAGAATCAAGCGTGTGAAGTTGAAAGCTTGTTTTGTTTGTAAGTGTGAATGGCGTGGAAATAATTGTTGTGCCTTTGTCCCTAAGTGTTTTAGGCTGGAATTTTATTTTCGCAGGCTTAGGGAATTTTGATACAAGAGATAATTGTTTTGTTTCGATTTTTATATTGCGTTAAATGTTATATAACGCTAGAACTTTCTCTGCCGACCAATAACGGTGTATATGGAGTACGTAGTTCCATCAGTTTTGTTTTTTTTTCTGTTCTAACACACAAAACTAATTATCACTGTAAAATAAACTCCATGAACGCGCGTCTGAATAGAAGTTAGAACAAGCGAACTGTGAGTTCAATTCGCTAATTGGTGTACAATTTCAAATTTCTTTTGCTCGTTTGCTTGAAACTATTCTCATTGTTTCATTCTTGTCATGAATACACCTTTCAAAATCTTGAATAATTTTGCTTTGTGGCTTCTCGACAATATTGCCATAGAAGCAATTTATCCAAACTAAATTACTTGTATCATATTCGAATACAAAAAGCTTACACACTTAACGACTAATTAGTAGACACAATAGTTAAACAATTGACATAAATCTCCTGGAGATTTAGTAACGGCCGGGAGGTTAAGTAAGAGTGATCATCATCGCTGCCCTAGTTCAACAGTAAGATATGTTGAACAAAGTATGTTTTGAGTTATTCATACTTTTATGATTTTAGTGTCATTAATTCACTCGTTGTTAATTGTAATGTGGTTGATTTTTAAAACTATAGTTTGGTTTAATGTGTTACGGAGTTATTTATATTTCAATATGAATAAAATAATTTGTATATTAGTTTTAAGGCTTTTAATAGTAAGATAACCTTATATTGAACTCAGACTAAATAAAACATGTTTTGTATTTTTAATGTTGTCTCTAAAATGGTTTATTAAAAATTAAGTTTATATTGTAACTCAAAGAGTTATTGTTTTTTGTTTTGTTTAAGAAATACTAAAGATCCAACCAAGCTTCCAAATTTATGGAAAATCAACAGAGATCGACATAATTTTAAGATATCTTAGTATTACAGCACATCGATATTTGAGAATGTAAGTTGTCCGACTAAATCCGCGGAAATGTTTGGTAACGGGATAGGAAAATTAATTAAAAACTGAGAAATTAGTTTGCTTGTAATGTATTATTTATTACCTAGTATCATAATTGCACAAATCAGTCTCATATCAGTTAAAATCTTATTATTATTTTTGCAAAAGTCAGTTCAACTATTATAATAATCAGTCAGTGCTATAATGTTATTTATGTGAATCTTAATGGCACAAATAGGTAAGTCTTATAAAGCAGCTAAAATTTAGTATTACAATAAAATTAAAATAATATATAATTAATTAATAACAATAGTGAATTAATAGTTAACCTACTCGTTACAGGCTTTCATCATCACTATTGCCGCTTTCATTTTCCTGGTTATTTGTAGTTTTAAGACTTTCGTAAAAGCTGTGATGACATTGAGGTATCAAATTGGCAGTACACAATGATATCAGATCTCTCTTTTTGTGATTTGGTATTGCTGGTGCTTCATTATAAGCATGTTCCAGAGTTATATTTTCTGAGATGCGGCCCCTTTGTTTCCTTCTCGTATCCACAATTTTAAAATCAAGATCTGAAAATGAAGATTTGTAGCCAAATTTGTATGGATCTTCTTTTTTTACTTGGATACATTTGATGTCACCCCATACAATTTTTTGACCATTTTCGTCAATGTTGAAATTTTTCACCATTTGAGACAGTTTTTTCCAGTCATAAATCTGTTGGTAACCTATTTCATTGACTGTATAAGGTTTACCAGTTTTTTTGGCTGATTTCAGTACCATTGCCATTTGAGCAGGTGTAAATATTGGGCCACTTTTCAGCAATCTTCTCTTTTCTCTTTCTATTAAGGAATGAATGTTATCAGCATCATTCTGAGTGTGTCCTGCTATTAGAAAGTTGTGGGTAATTATATTTATGGGTAAAGCTTGCACTGCGTACATATACATTGACAGAATAAATTTATTTTTATTCTGCCCACCACAATTGTCGCTGTAAAAGATAATTTCTGTTGTTGGACCTACATTTTCTAATAACGAAAAAACACACGACCCTATTTCATTGCCCCCTCTTTTGGCAATGCCTTCGTGCCAAGCATAACAAATACCATCTTTATAAATTATATCACATACAGTGAAATTAATGAAGTTTAACTTTGATTTGTAGTAGAATGTAGAAACTTCTCCTTGTGGCAATGGAACGACGGCTTGCAAATCATAATCGAAAATCAATATATTGCCATTAGAATTTTTCGCTCTGTCAACATCTCTTTTATAATAACTCTGGATAGTTTTTTCTCAGTAATATGCATGTCATAACCATCTTGAAGATCAAGTTTTGCCTCGGGTGAAGCATTTTTGAACGCTTCACATTTAGAACACTGATCTTTTTTAGGTTTGAAAAAAGCAATGTTAAATTCCGTATTAAAAATGTGTGCATACATTGAATTTTTGACTGCTTCTAAACCATTTTCTTCACAATACTGTACATACAGTCTGTACATTGTAGAAATTGTAAGATCTCCTTCCAAATACTCTCGTCAAGTGTCGGCTCTGCAATAATGGGATTTGATACGAGGGAATCTGTTTATATGATCTCGGACAGACTGTTTGGCAGTATCTGGAAGAGAATGATGTTGAGAATGCGTACCTCTGCGCTCTTTTGCAGTGAACCCTTCAGTATTTGTTACATTTTGAACAGTAGTTATTGCGCTGTTAGTGATGTCAAGTGTATTTTTAAAGAAAAGTTTGCAAACACGCCTTTTAGTATTATCGAGATATAAATAGTACGCGTAATTTAATTTTCTGGAAGCCTCTTCGCGTCTGTATTTTCGCGGTGTTGTTACTTCCATACATTTGCTTATAAAATCACGCTGACGAGAACGATTACCCATATTATAAAAATTATCAAATATAGTTTGCCTCTGATCTTCATTAAATTTTAAGCTACACTTCAATCTACACTTTTGACCGCAGCTCATTCCCATTTTCTTGGCTCTCTTTTCACGTCCAGATGATGTCACATAAGCTTGACCAGTATTTACTAAAAGCTTCTTTTTGTTTTTGGTCCAATTTTTCTCATTTCGGATTCTTTTCTTGGGTAGCCGCTCACTATCAATGTTATCCAGTACAGGGATTTGACGAAGCACCGATGTTGAAATAATATCTGAATCAGTCGAAGAATCGATGTGTGCAGGGTCCGGGTGATAATCGTCATCTGTGTCTGAAGCACTAAAATCACCAATCGCGCCCTGCAACAAAGTAATAGTTGAGTAAAATGGAAATCGATTGCAAGTAGGTACATTCCACTCGTAATAATAACAATTTCTACAATGTACAAACTTTAAACTACCTACAAAATTGAACACAGCTTACGTCATTTGGTTGCTCCTCATTTACTGTATTATCAATTGATCGAAGATCTTCAACACAATATTCACTATTTTGCAATAGAGATGGTGACAATGATTTTTCTCTTCCTTCTGTTTCTAAAATTTCTACATTCTGAAAATAAACACGAATTAAATTATACGGGTACAGAAAACAAGCAAGTTGGTCTGGTATAACTTTTAAAATAAGTTTGTATAATTTTTAGATAGTTTTCATAATCATCATACTACAATTATAAATATTATTTACCTGTAAGTCATCAATCGTAACCTTATCACTTGTTGGTTCTTCCATGCATACTTCGTATGCAATTCATTTTGTTTTTCCGGTAAAATTGGCGGGACCCCGACCGGTGGTGATAGCCGTTCTTGAATAATCTATTACAATAAAACAATTAAATAGGTAGGTACAAAATGAAAACAATACAATGTTATTTGCGAATACCGTTATTAAAGAATCACAAAAACAATCACATTAGTTTCGTTAAGTAGGTAGGTACTTTGTTTGAAACTAAATCTTATGGAACTTACCTCACGAGTTTGGTTGTTTGCTAGTTGAACTAATAATCTCCCACGTTTCATTGCGACTGATACTCGTACGAAAATTGTAACAAAAATACTTAAAAAGATCAATTAATTATGACGTAGGTGACACAAATATTATACCAATAACAACAACAGCATGGCACAGACTGTTCGCGAAACTAGCATGCATTGTATTGGAAGCGCGGGGTACCGGCCCGCGGGGGTGTCGCGCGACATTCGACGAACGGAACGAAAAATCAGTGCGCCTCACGCAGCCGCGTGATGCGGACATCTTATTGGATGAGTAGGTAGGTTATTTTAAAATGTCCTAGAAAGAAAATATAATTTAACGATTTTTAGTTAAACACTGGGACAATTTAAGATGTCTCAACATATAAATGTTTTATAATTCCATATAAGGACATTTGAAGAAGTCTCTGTGTAGAAATAAAAGAAAAGTAAAAATCTTCATGACTTTATAAATATCTTAAGATGTCAGAATCTTGAACTAAAGGTCGTAAAAAATATGCTTAAATGTCTCAGTGAGACATTGAAATTTAGGCACTTTGGTTGCGTTTTACAAATATCTGATTTTTGAACCAGACAGAAGAGCAAATTTTTCACATGAAACAAAACTTATCTCAATTTTGTTTTTTTTTTAAGATATCTTACTGTTGAACTAGGACAGCGTCTGCCTAGCATTTTCCCAAACAACGTTGGGGTTGGCTTCCAGTCTAACTGGATTCAGTTGAATACCAGTATTTTACATGGAGCGACTGCCAGTTTTTGGGTAATACAATACCCTTTGGTAAGACTGGTTGTCATACTTTCGGTTCCTGACTACTCGGTCTCTCTCGGATCTTATAAGCGTTCCTGACTACGGTTCCGACATTATGACTGTCAAAGACCTACAAACGACAGCCGAGACCAACAGAAGAAATTGGTATGTGATGATAGTCCACGGACTGACCTTGACAAGCACTGCTTACCCTCGATGATCAACCCGGCTGTCATTATTTAGCTACACATGATCTAGAACAAATACTTTTTAGACCATTTATATAATTCAATAAATTTCATTATTATGTAAAACGGTTATCCTACATCTAAAACTAAAAATAGGAATCTAAACTTTCTCTTCAGAATACACATAATAACATCACGCCTTTTTTACCTAAGGGGTAGACAGAGGTATGTGTTCTAGTTGGTAAATTCGTTTCATTGTATTTTTTGTACTTTTCGGCACCTTTCCATGTGACCTTAAAATACAATGGATGTGTAATGTGTTGTAATATGATGTTAATTGGTAAAACAGCTCAAAACACCATGTAAAAAGCAATTAAGAGGATGTTGCAAAATTTGTAATGGTGCATAAAATAAGGGTGAAAATGCTGGGGTGTATATGGGTAAACTTAAACTTTCATGGCGTGTAATGTGGTCAGTTTAAAAAAGAAAACCTTTTTATAACTTTGAGGGCCCACCCGGACACTCTGAACTCGGCAAGGTTAGCACTGGCTAGTGACATTACATAATGCCACTAGCCAGTTTTTAGGGTTCCGTACCTCAAAAGGAAAAAACGGAACCCTTATAAGATCACTTTCTTGTCCGTCTGTCTGTCCGTCTGTCACCACTGATTTTCTCAAGAACGGGTGGACCTAGCAAGTTGAAATTTATACCATATACTGAAGTCTATGGTCCCTATTAGGTGTATTTATTTATTTATTATAGGTCTACCAACAATTGTTCACACTCGATACAGCGACATAATTCATTAAAATAATTGAAATATTAAAATCAAGGTCTTGAGTCAACACGATAAAAAGATATGGGCAAATTTAGATTTTCGCGGAAATCTTGTAAGTACCAAAATTTACCTTAATTTTCAACCTTTTTTTATTTTCCGGTCTTTTCCCTGAACTACATACAGGGTGTAAAAGACCTCATCACCAAGCCGTTAACCAAGCATTCTGTACATCAAACTAAGTAACTTTACGCAAAAATTATTGCTGGGAAACAACTTTTTTTTTGGGGTGAAAAATCATGTTTTGTGGTAGAACTCAATGTAACGCACTCAAAACATTGTGCTGATGGATGGATTGAATAGTACGGGGGTCGTGGAGGTGTTTAAAGTAAAAATCTTACATTAAAAACTTGTATTTTAAAAAAAAAGATGTCAAAAAGTTGGAACTTTGACCCCAATATCTCCGTAACTAGAAGGTTCCCAGGTATGGTGTAGAACAAAAAAATGATCGCAATGACGGGCAGAACAAGTGCCTTTCGGCTTCGTTAAGAGGTGTTTTACACCCTTTATTTACGGTTTTCAGACTTTTCCTTTTACATGTGCTGTAAAACCTTGCTTTTAATCAAAATTGATAAATCTAGGTCAACTGGAAGTACCCCATAGGTTTTGGGTCGAAAATCCATATGGTAGTTCCCGTTGAACTAGAATCACGAAATTTGGCAAAAAGCAAGGACTTACAGCACATGTAAAAGGAAAAGTCTGAAAACCGTAAATATGTAATTAAATAACAAAAAAAAAATTGCGGTTGGATCAATAGCCTATCTAGGGATCGAACAGCAAATTTAAGTTTGTCCTTTAAAAAGTTTGTTCCGAACCCTCGATGAGCGCGAGTGAGAGCGAGTCGGACTCGCGAGTCCGACTCGCTCTTGGCCGGTTTTTTCATCTTGAAACGATGACAGCGTTGCTGACTTGTTTGAAATCACAACACTTAACTGCCTCATTGGTCCAGTTGTCGCAAGCACTGTTGCTGAGTACAAAGACCTGATTTCGATTCCCGGGTCATGCAAAATGTTATTATTTCACAATAGCAGCCCGGAGTCTGGTGTCGTATCCAGTTGAAAGAAAATAGATTCGCCCTTATACATGGGACTTAAACATTACTAGCGAAAAGGGTGCAGCTTAAGTACACTTATGCCTAAGCTTTCGGCAATATCAGAAGGCCTAGCCAAGTTACAAACGTTTCGTATCGATTCTCTTTCTACAATCGTAAACGCCTTGGCGTAAGCGATTGTAGAAAGCGCTAAATTGATAGCCAAGTTGACACGACTGATTCGATCGCTCGTTCTCTAATGTCTGTAGAAAAACCTACACTTTAGTCTATGGTGAGCGTTCCTACCAAAGAGTTTAGCGGTCAACATTGTAGAAACGATAACATTATATTCTATCATTTTGAACGATGTAAACTTGTCTACGAATTTTCTATTCGTTTGTGTTGATTACGTGATTTAACGTTATTCATTTGAATAGTTTTCTACTAGCGTTAACGATTGTAGATTGTCAACTCGGCTAGGGGTGCAGGCATGAAGTATCCTATTCAAGGTTGGCTATAATTTGTCTTTCAAAAGTGTTTTTGATATGCCTTTTAATAACCTTAATTCACTTAATCCAACTTAAACGAACAAAAGATGATCGATTTTTACATTAATAAAATGTCAAACCTAGTTTCACATTCTGACAGGATGACGTATATTTCTGAAATAAAAAAAAACTTCGATCAATCATTTTCTTTAAAGTGTGCAGTGGACTTTATTGTGTTTATCTTAAATGTTTATTAGCCTTAAAAGTAAAATAATTTATTTTAGAAAGGCATTTTTTTTTGTGCTCATTTAAAAGTACAAATACGCGACATGTTAAAAAAAAATACAATATTAAATTAAAAGTTAGATAATATCTAACTTTTAATTTAATATTGTATTTTTTATTATGGTATAATTCGGTGTTATGGTGGTGGTTTGTGGTTTTTGGTTATTATGGTATATTAAAAAATATAGAAAGGAGGAGCTCGTGGCTAAATAATAACAGCCGCTCGGGTTGATCTTTAGGTTAAGCCGTGCTTGCCTAGGTTGGTCTGTGGATGGGTGACCACCCTTACATACCGAGTTTCCTTCGTGCCTCGGAAAGCACGTTAAGCTGTTGGTCCCGGCTGTCATTTGCAGATCTTTTACAGACGTTACAGGTAGTCAGTGGCCCAAAAAGTGACAACTTGTCTTACCAAGGGGTATCGTATTACCCACTACTAACTGGGTTGTGGAGGTCAGATAGGCAGTCACTTCATGTAAAGTACTGGTATTCAGCTGCATCGGGTCTGCGTCGGGTTCCAGTCTTAGTAAGACTGGAACCCGACCCCAACATAGTTGGGAAAAGGCTATGAGATGATGATTAAGTAAGTAATGATGATGTAAGGGCCATGTTCACCGAAAAGATAACGGTCTGATTATCTAAAAACAGCTGTTTAAAACACATTTTCATGTTTACCAAAGCAAATCAACCGATTAAACACGCTAATCAACTGTTTTTTCTAACCGACGTGGGAGAGGTTGTTTAAAGTCCTGGTTAGTAGTTAATCGGTGTATTTTGACGTTTGTAAATTGCAAATATAACAAATTTTAAGGTTACATCCAGATATTATTGTGAGAATTTAACATGCAGTCTGCTTTGAATTATATTTTGGAAGAAGATGACGTTTTGGACGAGTTTGAAACCGTTGAAAGACTTTTGCGAACTCCTCGTTTGTATTCCACCAGACGACACTACTTCACGGAGTTCGGTCCGTTTGTTTTTAATTACGCCTTGGTACTTTCACTAAATTATTGTCAATTTTTTTTTCTTCATGCGTAAAATTAGCAATTCGCTTCTTATCTATTGTATTTAATTTAAAAACTGTTTCAAACGAACAAAACTTCAAACACAACAGATAATTTGATGGTTATACAGAACTGTCATCTCAGGTACAATGCAACCATTTTAAGATGTTTCGCATTTGTACGGTTTTTTTTTACGTGTTAGTTACCCACCCTATTTGACTGTATTATAATCATTCGGTCTTTCATTCCTAAAACGCTCGTTTACTTAACCGAGCTAGAATAAGTTGTGGTGAACACCAAAATTCCCACGTCATGTTTAAACAACTGTTTACGTTTAGCGGGCCGATTACGAAACAGTCGGTTATTTTACTGTTGGTGAACATGGCCCTAAGTAGGAGTTATTTTATACCAACCCGCAGTTGATAGGTATTTCATTTATATGAAGAAAAATGTAAATCTTTTCCTATCTATTTTAGGATCGGCTTCCAGCCAGAACGCCTGCAATAGTCAAATGAAAGCGATGAAAGAAATGATAAATGCTAGTGGTGAATAGCAGTTATTTTAAAAAAAAGAAAGAAAGAAAGAAAAGTATTTATTGAATTTACACAGGACATACAGAAACAAAAAGATAGAATAGACATGACAAAATTACAACAAGAGAAAAATAAAAAACAATCAAAATGGTCCTGTGCAAGGCCAAAAGGCTCCTATCTCAGCAAGGTGCTGTGACAATAAAAAAAAAAAAGACACAGCGCTGGTATTCTGTTAGGGCCTCCCTTATTATTATCATACTCTTTGGTTAGGGCTCAAAGTGATGCCACGGTCAGTCATACGAATATAAATTTTAGGTTAACTTTCATTTTATCGTTACAAATTACAAATCGCAATAATGCAGCGATTTTATGGTTTGATCCTAGATCAACGAGAACTAACCGTGTTTGTTTTAGTCGTAAACTTTAGAGTGATTTTATGGACTACTGTCGCTGATTCTAGTTTTATTTAGTAATAAATAAGATACGTTTTATGATCCGATTAGGTACTGGGTTTGTTTTTTAATGGAACATGGCATTTTAAGTAGCTCAAAACGTTTGATGAGATATTCCGTTTCGATTCAAAGGGCAGTTTTAAAACTATAACTGGACCCTTTTTAGGCTTAAACTCTAATTTTATTACTTTATCCTACCCACGAGTATTTTATCGTTAAAGATAATATTTTATATTTCTTAAATGTTTTGTGAAAATTTTGTTACGAGATTTAATTACCTGAATTACGAGTATACTGTACTTTAATTGTAGGTACTTTGTACTTTGTACTAATTTGTAGGTACTTTAATTTAATTTTAAGTTTGCATGAAGTAAGCGAAAATTGTGATACGTTTTTGTTTGTAAGACCATAATATAACCACGAGGGGAGAGAGGGAGAGGAAGACCAAAGAAACGATGAATGGATTGTGTGAGGAATGATATGAAGGGAAAAGGAGTAAATGATTGTTTGATGGTTGACAGGGGAGAATGGAAAATAAAAACGTTGCGCCGACCCCAATTGACATAGGATAAGGGCAGGAAGGTGATGTTGCTGATGACTATAATGTACCACGTTTCATGCAAATAAATAATCTTGAATCCTATTCGTAAGTGTTGGTCACGTCAATAAATGGTTTTCGTCGTCAAACTAAGCGTTTTTCTCTTATAAACTTCTTTCATCAGATTTATATGTTACAAAATGTTACAAGCCACAATAATCATGTATTTATACACCACATCCTACCTATTTGAAGTGCTTATAGATCTTCTGTGGAACCTCTCATCAACGACATTTAATAGGTATACCATTCCTATACGTCATTGATTGATAAATCAATCTTACCAAGGAGCATCGTCTTTGAAACTGGAGTGCTGTAGAGGCCAGACAGGCAGTTGCTCCATATTAATATTAGTATTTAGCTGCATCTAAGAACGGTGCCCAAAATAGTACGTAGACTACATACAGCTTTGTAGCTACAAGCACCAGTGATCTTCTTAGCGTGTCTATGGCAATCTAAATTGTGACGTCCCAGCACGTGTAGCATGACCACCGTAGAAACGGTTTTTGTCGACGGAAGAATCGGCAAAATGACAGATCAATAAAAGAAATCTCTCATTTTGTCGATTCTTCCGTCGACAAAATCCGTGAACTGAGCCACGAGTTCGGCACCTTTAATAGCATCCATCAGTTCTTGTAATGAACAAACAAAAGGATACGAAGAACACGATATAATAAGTGCCCCATATTTTGTGGAACAGCACCACATTTACACTCCAGGGCAGAGTCATCCACCTGAGCAGGTTTTTTGGCCAACTTGGGGCCGGAGTATAATTAAAGACCTCCAGGTCAGCCATGGCAACTCATGTTCAGGTGGGAAATTTGTAGCAGGTGGAACGAATGGATTTCGTAGGGTTCACTAAAGTTTCACCAAAACTCCATTGACAAATTTTCATTTTACAACCAACGTTTTGTATAAATATATTAGTACTATTTATTTCGCAAACAACTTATTCCGCAAATGTTTTATTTTAAAAACACTCGTTTTACAAACATTTATTTGGCAAACACTTCTTTTATCAAATGCATCAGATGACATTGAATCATTTATACATTTTTCATTTCTTATTCTTCTTCTACAAATGTATATAACATTTGGATAAATCACGTTTCTAATAAATAATTTACAGGCTAGTATTTTTTATTACTCTTTTTAAGAAAATGTTTAGGAAATTAAGAGTTTTTTCACAATATACAAACAATAGAGTTTGTATAGGCATGCAGCTAGTATGCAGCAAGCATGCAACAAGCAAGCAGCAAGCATGCAAGCATGCAGCATGCAACATGCAGCAGGCATGGTTTCGGTCACAGTTCGGGCGCTGCGGGCTTAAATTACACTCTAGGGGTAGCCCGCAGCGCCCGAGCTGTGACCGAAACCACGTGCGTGCCTCCTTGCCGGATTGCCGCCATGGGATCTGGAGGCGATAGTCCTCGCGCGCCTGCATGAATGGCGCTCGGAGGCGCTACGCCGGGGGGAAACTCCGCTGCCGCGACAAATTGTCGCTCAGCGGACAGACTTCCGGCGGGATCTCATGGCGACATGGAAAGAGCGACTGTCGCAACCCCGTGCAGGGCACTGTCGTTGCGATAAGTCCCCTCTTTGAGGAGTGGCTTGAGAGACGCCACGGCGTCCTCACCTTCCACCTGACGCAGGTCCTCACCGGACACGGTGTATTCGGGAGGTTCCTGCACCAAATCGGGCCGGAGGACACGGTGGAGTACACGGTGGAGGTGTGCTCCGCGTGGGCGGAGCACCGCCGTGTTCTCGAAGCGGCGATTGGCGGCGGCGACCTCTCGCGTCCGGCCCTGGTGCAAGCCATGGTCCGGAGCGAGACGGAATGGGACGCCGTCACCTCCTTCTGCGAAGCAGTAATGCTAGAGAAGGAGGTGGTGGAACGTGAGAGGGAGAGAACCTCACAGCGACCCGGCCGCCGCGGGAGACGCCCCGGGCGTCGGGGGCCACCACGTGGCCCCTGGCCACCGTAGTAGGCGCGGGCCTGTGAACGGGAGGCTATGGGCTAGCTCGCCGTCCGTCCATCTCATGACGACAGGCCGTGTCGACGGCGCGTTCGTGTTTCACGCGCGCCTCAAAGAGAGTCAGCAATAGGAAGGGGTCCGCAAGGACCGATGCCTGCCGGGGTCGCGGGACTGTTCGAAAGAGATACCGTGACCCCGGAACACAAAGGGCGATGAAGGAACATGGATGGGTTTTAGTCAGTAAAAGTCTGACACTCCCTCCTGCTCCGCCCAGAGCGGGAGAATTCATTTGATGATTTCCCATCCGAAAAAAAAGGGGTAGGACATAAAAGACTACGTGCGGTCGGTTTTGCAGCGATTCATTTCTGTCACTAAATTTGTGCTTATAGAAAACAAAATTTATTTATTTTCTCTTTTATTTAGAAATGTCACAATTAATATGTGTAATATCTTTATTCCAAACGTTATTTTATGAGATAAAATTAAAAAATAATGAATTGTTTGTCAAATAATACGTTATTAAATAAAAGTTTGTCGGATAATTAATTTGCTAAGTGAAATATTTGGTAAACTAGATGTAAAATAATGAGATGACAAATCATATTTTTGCCAATCGCTGCTTGTCAAGTAAAAGTTTTTGAAATATTTTTACATGAACTGACCGGTCACCATTTCGTAGGGCTGCACTACCTCGCCACAGCCAAACCACAGCTTTACCACCGGCACGAATGCTCCATTTTCAAACAATTAAATTATGAAGAAAAAAAAACACGCCTCGTTAAACAAAACCAAAAGGCGGAAACCTTTCTGTAAAACACTTAATTTAAGTTGAGGGTTGCTATACTTACATAATTTCACTCCGCGCATGAATAACACTTTGTCACAACACCAATTTATCTCGTCTGCTCGACGTCCGTATGTCACTACAGGGATCCAGCAGAATATCAGCGTCAGGTGCATGCCTGACACATGTTGAGCTGGACTCCCATTTGGTGCAACCTTGAGACGCACACCGCACCTTGTAACTTGTTATTTTAGTTTTATTGAAGTGTGTCATGGTGTTACTATACTAATTTCGTAAATATGTTTTTGTTTTTGTAAATTGGCACCTTGTTTTTTATAATCATGTAAATTGTACTGCTGTGTGTTGTGCTATGTCTTTTGTGTGCACTAAATAAATGGTTTATCTATCTATCTATCTATCTATCTTTAAAATTAAATAAAGTTTCTAATTGATTCTTATTATTAGAACAAATAACACACCTGAAGTGGCGACGCGATGTCGAAAGAAAAACTTTTGCTTCCTCAAAACCTTCGATTCAATTTAACTTCGAATAATATTTTTCGTTTAGCTTTTAACAAAAGTAATGTTCGTTCCGTTTTCACAATGTTCCTTTAATTCCCCCATCTTTGTTTGATCTGAGCCGTAATGGAGATTGTAAGTGGAAGAAAAATCCAAAGGATAATACGCGATTCTTAGGCAATACGCTGTTTGATATTCAAAGCTGGGTAATGTTTGGTAGCTTTCAATATTTATGTTGCAGGTTCTAGTAATCTTTATGTTGAGTCTACAATAAGATTTTTATGTAAATCTTAAAGGGGGAAGCACGAGGGTTGCCCGCGAAATAATTACAAATTTTCATACGTATTTTGCAATTTGCAGGTCAATGTCAGGTTGTATGCTGATTAAAATATTATTCGCGACCGTAACAGTATGCATTTACACAATAATAATCATTACCTTAATCAATATAACCCTCTAAGCCAATTAATCCCATTAAATGACTCTGTAATGAAATAGTCGTGGAAACACATACGTAATACAGTCGCGGCTCCTATTTTAATAAACATAAAACCGGACACTGACCTGCAAATTAAAAAAAAAAATTGGTATGATCTAGAACAAAAAAAAATCGCAATGACGGGGAGAACCTTGCCGTGCCTTTCAATTTCTTCAAAGGTATTTTTACATCCATTATTAGTGCTCGTACCTATACACCATGCCTTGTGCCTTTTCAGCCGAATTCAAATCACAGTAATTTAGATTTCGTTTACTCACTCTGACACTGAATGTTACCGCTAGCTATATTTAACGAGAAGCATTTACTTTGTAAATAGACGTGCAATATTATTGCAATAATATCTCACCATCGAGGTCATTTCCGTAAGCAGTATAGCTTACAAAAATCTCTTTCCACCACGGATGTTGAAAAGTGCGTTTAATGGTATTCAGATACCATTGCTGTTTGCAAGAACAGACCAAAGCCGTGTGGTATCTGGCAGAGTAGAATAGAACCAACTCATTACATCACACATCACGGTGTCGTATAAGGCGACTAATGTCTAGGCAGAGCACCTTGCGCCTCCGTAGACCAGAGAATGGGCAGCAGCGTTTTCTGTTAGTCTTTCATCACTGCGATCTCCAATCCGCCTGCCAAGCGTGGAGATTACGGCAAATTCCTCCCATCATGGGAGCTTATGTCCAGCAGTGGACGTTATAGGCTGTTGTTATTATTGTTGTTGTTGCAAAAACAAATAGAACTACTATAGTGTATTCACGGAGACGAGTTAGTAGAGCTCTATCTCACTCACACAATTTTTTAACTGCGATTGGTCAGTGATAAACGCTAAGGCGGTGTACACAGTACGAGTACTTTTTAGTCTACTCATACTTCCCGTACTGCGCAGACGTGCTCTTACTTGTGACTGTATGCGCAACTCATGAACTGGTTTGTTTATTGGATTTTATGATTGATTGCTTTCCTGAGGACTTGGCGGCTTGTGAAACGGACTTTTCAAAGAGAGTGATGATATGCTATGAACTTGTATATATAATATAATAAATTACCTAAATTTAATAATTAACTCTCAGTTTTATTGCTTTCCTTCATATCCATCAAATATATTAAAAAAATACCTATAAAAAAAATTCTTACCAAATAAATGGCTCTCAAATACGACAGATGAAGCAGCAGGTATAAACTAAGCGAACTTTTAAGAAGCGCAGTGTGAACGCGCATTTACATTTCTAAGGTATTGTTAACGCCCACTGACCTTAAAAAAGTATTTTTTGTCTTTGTCATTTGTATGATAATGTGTGATAGAGAAGGCGCTATACTAACTCGTCTCCGTGAATACACTATAGAAATATGTATTAACTACTAGAATATTACTAGAAATATACATTATATTGACCAGCGGCTTATCAAATTACGACAAAAGAAAAATCTGCCTAAAAGTCTGTCATTTGCTAGATGACATGATCACGTCGGTAATCCCCGAAGGGGTAGACAGAGGTATAATAGTACAACCACATTTCGCTAGTTTTGTTTGCGTCCCATGTAATAGAGAGCAAGTCTATTGCCATCAACCGGGCGCAAATCCAGACACCGTGGCTGCAAGAAATTTCTTAAAGAAAAACAATGACAATTTGCCCCACCCGGGAGTCGAACGCAGGACCTCATGGTCAGCAGTCAAGATTGCGACCACTAGACGCTTTCTAACTGTATAGCTGCGCCCCTTGCTCATATCATTAACGTAAGCATACACTCTGGAGTATTTCCAGATAGTCTAAAAACTGTAATAGTAAAGCCAATATTAAAAAAGAATGATAAAGACGAAATGGAAAACTATAGACATATTGCCCTAATTCCCATCTTCTCAAAGATCACAGAAAAAATTATCTATGAATCTCTCTATAACTTTCTAACAAAATACCACATAGTATGTGACGAACAAAAGGGTTTTAGAAAAAATAAAAACATAAACATGGCTATTTTTGACTTTCTCCATAGAATAATGCCAAAGGTAGACTCTAGAATACCTGTATGCGCAATATATGCAGATATGTCGAAGGCATTTGACTGTGTAGATCACGATACCCTTCTATGCAAACTTCACGCATACGGTATTCGTGGTAATGCCCTTAATTTAATAAAAACGTACCTAAAAGGTCGTAGATAATGTACGGAGATATCGAGCCTGTGTTTGAATTCTAGAAAAGAATTAAAATCTTTATCGTCTTTTAGAGAAATAAAATATGTGTCCCGCAGGGCAGCTTACTCGGACCATTATTATTCTTACTATATATTAATGACCTTCCACGTTATATAATTCATCCTATGGTATTATTTTCAGATAGCACATCAATTTTATTATTTCATGTATTAATAAAGAATCATATGTAAATGACATTAACAATACAATTAGTACTATAATAAACTGACTTGATAATAATAATTTAGTCAATTATCTCCAAAAAACCAAAATCATGCACTTTCACAAACGAATATCTACGGGAGATATGGATATAAACTACAATGGTCAAACTATAGAAAAAGTGAACAGTACAAAATTTGTAGGAATCATAATTGACAGCCAGTTAACTTGGAAGCCGCAGGCAGAAGACATATGTAAACGTTTAAGCACAGCCGCGTTTATGTTGCATAACCTATCGAAAAAAGTAAATTTACCGACAACATTAGTAGCTTACCATGGTCTAGTTAGTGATTTCCATCTTAAGATTTGGTATAATATTTTGGGGTCACTTTAGTGAACGAGAAAGCATTTTCAAAGCACAAAAGCGCTGTCTGAGAGCTATATTTGGTCTTAAAGTAACAGACAGCTGCGTACCTATATTTAAGTCTCATAAACTACTAACCTTTCCATGCCTTTATATCCTAGAGTTAGCAATATTTGTAATAACAAATCGATGTCTATTTGCAACTTTAATAGAAACTAGAAAACGAAGTACAGCTATGAGATCTCAATACCAGAATCTATTATGCACAGGCGTATATAAAACTAGCTTATTAAAAAAAAATGTGATTTGTATGGCTCCTGCAATCTTTAATAAAATACCTGACCAAATTAAAAGCTTACCGTTGCAAGAATTTAAAAAACGTTTCACAGAATTACTTGTAGATAAATGCTATTATTCTGTGCAGGATTTCTTAAATTATATTTTTTTGTAGTATCCTTATTATCCTCTGTTATGTATTTACATTTGCATGCTAGATTAAGGCAGAATGTACATGGATCCTATTTTATTTAATTCAACAACAAATTTTTATGCACCTACATCATAAGCAAATAATGATTATATTCTATTATATTCTAGACCATCGAGGCAGTCGAGTCGTGATTTGCTTAATATTCCACCGAAGTTGGTATGGATAGCATCAATTCCAAAGAAATAAAAAAAAATAAAAAATATATGCATACATCTAAATATATTTCGAATCACCATAAAATACGCATATCTAAGTCTCCTTAGTTCCTTCGTCTCAGCAATAATGACAACGTACGGGGTTTTGGATAGCCCGCATACCAGGAAAATCCTTGCCATTCCACCCCACCGACACATAAAAACATGTAATAGAGATTTGCTGACACAGAAGAATACTATTTGTTTACTGAACACGCGTCCTTTGCCACGATCTTACATAAATCGGTAGGCACTCGTATTGCAGCTGGGAATGTCCAGATTTACATGAAAAAGGTCTAGTGAGTAAGTGGTCTTGGGTTCGATTCCCGGGTCGGGCAGTGTTATTGTTTTTTTAGGGTTCCGTTCCTCAAAAGGTAAAAAAGAAACAGTGGTGACAGACGGACAGACGGACAATAAAGTGATCTTATAAGGGTTGACAACCCTTATAAGATCACTTTATTGTCCGTCTGTCCGTCTGTCACCACTTATTTTCTCAGAAACGGGTGAACCTATCAAGTTGAAATTTATACCAGATACTGAGGTCGATAGTCCCTATTAGGTGTATAAAAATCAAGGTCCTGAGTCCAAACGATAAAAAGATATGGGTAAATTTAGATTTTTGTGAAAACTTTGTAAGTACCAAAATTTACCTTAATTTTCAAACTTTTTTACTTTTCGGAATTTTCTCCATACTTATGCTGTAAGACCTTGCTTTTAACCAAAATTGACAATTCCAGGGAAGTACCCTACAGCACATATGCAAAAGGAAAAATCTGAAAACCGTTAATACGTAGTTTAATAACAAAAAAAAGCGATTTTACTATTACAAACTGATAAAAAAAAGTGATTTTACTATTTGCGGTTGGTGCAATAGCCGTTTCATGGGATTGAACAGCAGAGTTAAGTTTGTCCTTTAAAAAGTGTACACGGAACCCTCGGTGCGCAAGTCCGACTCGCTCTTGGTCGTTTTTTTTATCAGGATTTTCTCAGTAGCAGCCACAGCGTCTAAATCTGTGCCCGGTTGATGTCAATAAACTCGCCTCCTATTACATGGGACAACATAACTAGCGGAATGTGTTCTAGTTTAATAGGCATAAAAGTACCATAATCAGTCTTTATTGTTCCTAATACTTTGACACGGGGCTCCTCTTTACGACAGGGGATTTGCGCCGTTTGCCACGATACAGGATCTGTCCTAGTTCGGCATCAAAGGATGTTAAAAACTTGAATACCCAGACAAATCATCGGCCAAACCTTTTCCCAATTTCTCTATGTTGGGTTTGACTTCTTGTCTAACCGGATGCAGCTACATATCAGTAATTTACAAGGAGCCACTGCCCATCTGACCCCCCGAGAACGAAGGCGCAACGCAAGGCCAGGCGACGTGACAGGAGGAAGAATATCAGAAAGGCGAACAACAAGAAGACACTGGAGCCGACGGGCAGCGGAGTACTTGTGGTTTCGTTGTGTGCATGCCCTATTAAGGGAGAGCTGCAAAAGGGTACACACATGGTCTAATTTGTAAGGGATCAAGAAGCGCCTGCGGACAGTAAAAATAAGATTGCCAAGGATGCTATGTCCACAGCCGCCTCACGTTTCGGCCAGTATAACGTGAGTTGGAAGGGCTATGGGAAGGTTGGAGGGAGTGCCCATCTGACCTCCACAACCCAGTACTGAGTAATACGATATTCATAATTATTCATTTATATTGCATTTCATATTGAATATAGGGCATAGGCATAGCAAAGGGTATAGTACAAAGGGCTTAAAGCTAGGTACATAAATATGGACCTTGTAAGGGCACAGCAAAGTAGGAGAGAGAAAGGGAGCTTTAATTTTTCTAACAAATTGGTAATACAAAGTAACAATACTTATGTTAAAAAATATAATATATGTATTAAGTAATTTTAAATTTGGCATTTAGTAGTCATTAATAACATAATAGCATTTATACCGGATGACTTTTATATCACTTTCCAAAAAAATGGGTATATTAGGTGAACGGAGTAGAAGCTTATGGCATACCTAGTTCTTTTTTTTCTTTTTTCCACAGCTTAGAAAAAAATTGATCTATCATCAAAAAACGCCACAAATTTCAAGCAAACGTTTCATATTAGAATAAAGAAAGAGAATTAAAAAAAAAATGAAAAACATCGTATTTCGAATCATACGCATAATTCGTTTTTTTTTTAAATTTTTTTTCGTAAAAAAAACAAAAACTTAGCATGCCATTTGCTTCTACTCCATTTACCTATTATACCCATTTTTTTTGGAAAGTGATAAAAAAGTCATCCTGTATAATAAAAATTGTTGTAGTTCATCTAAGAACGAATTAAACTTTTGTTCCTTTTTAATTATTTATACCCTTTGGTAAGCCTGGTTGTCAGACTTCCGGGCCACTGAGTATCCTGTCACGACTGTCCAAGATCGTAGTCAAGGCCGTTGCTACTTTATAAATAAATATAATATTTAATATCGCTGGACATAACACACAGCGCCATCTAGTGCCACACTAAGCAACGAGGCTTGTGTCGTCGACACCAGATAGTTGATATACTACATGGATACTTTATGTTTGTAAATATATACTTATTATGCATATAAACACATCCATGACTCGGAAACAAATGTCCATGCTCATCACACAAACATTTGCTCCTACCGGGATTCGAACCCGGGACCCTAAGAACGCAAGATAGCCTCACTACCTCTGCGCCATTCGGGTCGTCACTTTGCCACACTGCTCTAGTTTTATACGCTTTAAAGATATGATCACAAACCAAAAAAAAAACCAAAGTTGTCTCTTGTTTAGGTATAGGTACTCAATAAACATTAATCCCTTAAAATCCCCCAAAAACCATCCTTCTTGATTTTTTCTCTCTAACGTTGAGGATCGTGACCTAAGGAACTATTTTCAGTTAACTATATTTAGACAATAGACTCACCCCCTAGTACATGGGGCTTAAACCAAATGTGTGTGTACTACTATGTAACCTCTGCATGGTATAATGTATATTCCGGCAAATAATTCACAATACAACAGTAACATATAAGCTAGAGTACTCAATGTCTCTTCCCGGGTTCGAGAAACTCATTATAGTGATGTTAAACCCAATGTAGTCCATAATGTTACCGAAATGCGTTATGTTATCTACCGCCGTAACTTACATTTTGCATGACTGTTATCTATTGTGATTTAAGCTTTATGGTTCGCTCCTTTACTATAGTGCAGAGCAGTATATTATGTTTTGGATATAAAGAGTCAACGAAATACATACAGGGTGTAAACTACCTCATCACGAAGCCGTCAACCAAGCATTATGTAGATCAAACTAAGTAACTTTACGCAAAAAATATTGCTGGGAAACGACTTTTTTTTTGGGGTGAAAACTCATGTTTTGCGATAGAAATCAATGTAACGCACTCAAAAAATTGTGCTGATGGATGGATTGAATAGTACGGGGGTTGTGGAGGTGCTTAAAGAAAAAATCTTACATTAACAACTTGTATTAAAAAAAACTTGTCAAAAAGTTGGAACTTTGACCCGCAATATATCCGCAACTAGAAAGTTCCCAGGTACGGTGTACAACAAAAAAATGATCGCAATGACTGGGAGAACAAACGCTTTTCGGCTTCGTTAAGAGGTTTTTTAACTTATTATCTGTTCTGTCACGTTAGTGGCAAGCGCTTCATCTGAGCACGTCATCTAAGGTCGATTCCATGGTAAAGTGTTCTTAAGGATTTTCTCAGCACCAACCGATGCTAAGAATCATGCTCGGTTGTTGTTGGCAATAGATTGATCCTAAACGTAACTTGCGAAACGTTCCTCACGTTTCGCAAGTTACGTTTAGGATCAATCTCACCTATGCCTATTATCATCATCATCAGCCTATTAATGTTCCCACTGCTGGGACACAGGCCTCTTCTCTATGAGAGGGAATGGGCTATAATTCACCACGCGGGCCCAGTGCGGGTTGGTAGATGTCACATGTCTTTGAATGTTTTGGTTCTAGGACATGCCGGTGTCCTCACGATGTTATGTTTTCCTTCACCGTTTTGAGAGCAGTGGTGATGAAATAAATTACACAAAGTAATGCGCCTGTCTGGGTTTGAACCCACGACTTACTGTTCGTAAGTCGGGGCAGCCACCACTGGGCCACCGCTGTTCTAACTAATCCTTCGGGAATTTGAAGCGTGATGTTGTGTTATATTTTGATCAGGTATAATGTGTATTTTGTTCAAAAGCGTCAGTCAGTTTGATTTCTACCTCTATCAAAACATGAGATCTGTTTTTAAATCTTTTAAGTTTATAAGCAGCAGTTCGTTCATCAGTCCATAAAGATTTTGGTAAAATCGATCGAACTACTAAGATAAAGAGTTGCTTACAATTTTATAAAGGTTAAGTATAACTTGTTGTTAAATTAAGTCAAAAATTAAAGGTCATGAAGCAATCATTAGACTTCCAAAACTTTTTAAGAAAAATAAAAAGTCTTTAATTACGGCTCAGTTTAGTTTTACTCAAATTATGATTTTAAGTAACAAGGTAGTATAATTTTGAGCTTATAAAGGTCTTTTTGGGAGGAATGTTTCTTATAGTCTACAGCGTGTAATCTGTAGTTGAGTGTGCGTTCCAGGATAATGTATTCTTTAATAGTTTTAATTTTGTAGAGAAAAAAGTGTATTGTAACTCTATGTTAATTATTTTGATGTTGTGTATCTTAATTCTATTAGGTTCCTATTTGTAATATGACCCTCTGTGTATTATTAGTTTTATAGTAGTGTTCAATTCCCACAAAAACAACAACAAAACAGTAAAATATTTAGCAACGCGTCTCTAATCACCGAAGTTAAGGCAGAAATACAACAGTGTGTTTACAAATAACACACAAACACCAGCGATCCGCCCCTGCTTGTCACGGCGCCACCTGTTATCCAACCTTACCACATTTCGCTGTTTTCGTCTGATGTAATTATGGGTGAACTTATTGCCACCAACCGAACACAAGTCCTACAACCAGGCTGCTAATAAGAAATTTCTGATGGAAAAACCCAGCACCACTTTGCCCGTAAAACAAAATAATAAACATCAACGAAAATGTAAAATACCTAAAAGTTATTTCTGCATCCAATTTCCTTATTTATATTCAGACAGAGTCGTGTTAAATTAAACAGAGATCGCTCGCAACGTCCAAAACTTGTTGAGTTAAGGCCACATTGCTCAACATTAATTGGAGTTCTAAGCCTGGGTATTAAGAGACAAGGTCTAAAATCTACTTAACCAGACAACCCGATGCGGACGGAAGTTATAATAAAGCAATTTCTATCCAAAAACGGCGAAATTGTAGCTTAGAACTCGTAATTTATGTATTCGATATATAATTTATTCCAATCGCATAAGACATAAATGAATCTGAAAAGTTTATTAATGGGCATTTCGAAGGTGGACGGTTGCTCTCCTGAATAACGTGTACTGAATTTATAATAATACTAGATTCCACTCCTGGTATTGTCAGCGGTTTAGACATCATTTCGCTGGGTATCAGGTAACTTACGCAAATGTCATTACGCGCAAGTGGGTCGCTTTCGCAGTACGAATCTGTTGTATCATCATCATCATCATCATTTCAGCCGCAAGGTCCACTGGTGGACTCACGCCTCCCCAAGGTGTCGCCACATTGCTACAATCGTTAACGCTAGTCGAAAACTAATCAAATGTATGGGACTGATATCATCTCAACGTTAAATCACGTGATCAACTCAAACGAATAGAAAATTCGTAGACAAGTTAACTTCGTTCAAAATGATAGAATAGAATGCTATCGTTTCTACAATGTTTATCGCTATACTCTTTGGTAGGAACGCTCACCATAGACTAAAGTGTAGGTTTTTTCTACAGACATTAGAGAACGAGCGGTCGACTTAGTCGTGTCAACTTGGCAACCAATTTAGCGCTTTCTACAACGATTGTAGAAAGAGAATCGATACGAAACGTTTGTAACTTGGCTAGGTCTACTGTTGTATATTGAGAACAAAATCAAAAGCCATTTATTCAAATTAGGTTGTGAATCAGTAATTTTTAAATATCATTCTATCGATAGCTTTTCTAGAAGGTTGAGGTCCAAAAGGTACTTAAATCAGTTAGAGGATTAGTCCTGGATCAGAAAGATGATTAATTGGTTCAATGACATAAAAATTGAGTGTTAAACTTAATGTACTCCGTATTGTTTTTGCAATAATGATATTATAAATTGATTGGATAAAACGAGGAACTTCTAGTCCATTTCACCAAAGATACCTTCTGATGTTATACCTACGGTTAGGTAGCGTGTTCAATGACATCAATGGGAATCTTTTAATCTCATTCTCGTCATGTATGAGCTAGCTATGATAAAATAGCTTTCCAATCTCATATTTTCTGAAAAAAAAACTACAAGAGAAGAAAGGTATGATATTTATAATTTTATCTAGATTACTAGAATTCTCCTTTTTACTTTTCACACGTCCTTACGACCAACATTTGGTAGATATATGTATTGTTTAGTAGCATAAGTAAATATGAACAGTCATGAGTACACATACACAAACATACACGCACACACACACATATACACATATATATACACACACACACACTTTTAACATTTTTAGGTTTTGCCGTGCTTATTAAGGTTGTGACCGTGGCCTTGGATGGGTGACCGTGAGTAATGGGTTACTTACCAAGACTCCTCCGTGCCTAGGAAAGCACGTTAAGGGGACAACAGAAGCTACACGCGAGTTTTATAATGCAAGAAAGCATATGATTCACTGCAATAAATATATGATATTCTTCAGGATACACGCTAGAATGATAGTGTTTTGAAAACATAATGCAACAAATTTTACTCGATAAAAAAATATCACTAACTTATCTCTAAAAATTTCTTTTAACGAGTAAAAATCATACTAAAATACATGTGATCATTCTAATTTTTCAGCAAATAATTCTACAAGCAAAGCAAAGTGAATTTAGATTACAATGTTTATAAATTAAGGACTTAAACAAGGACATATTAATGGACCCCTAATTCCAGTGCCTATTAAAATATCTAACAAGCTTTGCTTACGAGGCAAACATAATTTAAATTTAATTATATAAATTCTTGTTATTCGGTATGCCAGTAGGTTTCAATAAACTACAGAAGGCACTGTTGGTAGAATTTTAATTTTTAAACCTAAATACGTACGTAATTAACAAAGTCTAAAAGTATAAAGGCCTGTTCTATGACCTTTTGATGCATACTAGCTATTTATTACATCAGGAAACCATCTTTAAATAAAGTTTACATTTCTCCAAGTTTCTTGTAAATTCACAGAAAGTACTTACAAAAATGTTTCTTCACTAACATTTACAATTTCATTTAAGTTTCAACGCGCACAGTGGTTTCGTTTACTTACTGACAGGACGAAAATAAAATAGTATCAAGAAAAGTTGAGCTAGCTTAAAGCTTTTTATACTGTCGCCTGTGAACACTCAGTTTGTGTAGAATCTAAAATAAATTGGTACAGAAGGTTAACTTTGTAAAATATGTATAAGGATGTCATGAATGCACTAATCGGTCGGACACCACAGTGCCACTCTCTCAGCAACAAAGAAAATGACATCATCAACTGCCAAGCTTTATCTCTCGTAAACTGCATCCAGACTGGAAGTCGACTTCCAGTCTGGGTGCAGTTGAATACCAGTATTTATGCTTTTAGTATGAGCGACTGCCTATATAACCTCCACAACCCAGTTAGTACTGGGTAATACGATACCCCTTGGTAAGACTGGTTGTCAGACTTTCGGGCCACTGACTACCTGAAACAGCTCTAGATCTGTCGTGCTTTCCGAGTTACGGAGGAAACTGAACTGTTTGACAACTAGTGATAATTTTAGATAAGTACGGAACTGCTTTGCATCACCAGTTTTTGGTTGCTGTCGTCTTCAGCAGTGTACTTTTATACTGGCATGCTTGGCTGGAACTGATTTAGCTCAAATCCAGCTCAACACGCCTACACTCCATCCCATAACTCACATTATCAGTCATATTTTGTTTATAAATTGACATAAACGCCCGCGCCCATATTTAAATAAAATCTTTGAAAAATATTGACAACCAAGAAAGCATTCGATAGAATGATATTATTTACATCTTTAACATCACTTCGGTCTAGGTGGATCAATGACCTGGAGAAGGTTGCGGGGATCCGCTAGATGCAAGACGCTCGGGACCAGTCAATGTGGCAATACTTGGGGGAGGCCTCTGTCCAGCAGTGGACGTCTTTTGTCTGAAATGAGGATTATAACTTTAACATTGATTTAACCAGAATCCACATATTGGTTTTGTAAGGATGGCTTGTATAGGAGGCAACGTACACCTACCGAGAAAGGTTATTAAAAGAACCACCAAATGCAGCTGAGAGTGTTGACCTTGTTGGGCGTTTTTAATCGTTGTCATGACGTCTGAGTCTAGCTGAGCTAAGCAATCAGAACTTGAATCGAATATCAATGAAGCGAACTAAATCTTAGATCTATAATGTTTGTTAGTTCGTGTAGTGTTGTGTAGTGTGTGGTTCTTATGTAGTGTAGTGTGTGTTTGTGTATGTTCTGTGTTTCTGTAGTATTGATTCATTCAATATTTATTATATTCAGAATAGACACTTCAAAAAATGCGAAATTGACCCCTGAGTGTGGGAAAAGTAAGCACAAAATCGGCCCGAGTGGAGACGTCGTGTGCATCGACAGGCCTTTGAAGAAAGAAGAAGGTCGTAGCAAGACTTAAAACGTGATGACCTTAAAGCTAGGTCACCTACAGCTATACCCTACAACTTTTTCAATGGTGTTCTGACATATCCGCTTTGTGCACATGAAAGAGCAGCTCACTAAAGTTCTCGACAACCACCTTAGAAAGCCATCGAATGCAGTCGTTGTGGCCGAAATCGGCTTGATGGTATCATCATCAATATTATATGAGTTTAGTGTGCCTCATCATCATCAGCCTATTAATGTTCCCACTGCTGGGACACAGGCCTCCTCTCTATGAGAGGGAATGGGCTATAATCCACCACGCGGGCCCAGTGCGGATTGGTAGATGTCACATGTCTTCGATTTTTTTGGTTCTAGGACATGCCGGTTTTCTCACGATGTTTTCCTTCACCGTTTTGAGAGCAGTGGTGATGAAATAAATTACACAAAGTAATGCGCCTGTCTGGGTTCGAACCCACGACTTACTGTTCGTAAGTCGGGGCCGCCACCACTGGGCCACCGCTGCTCACGCAGCCGCACCGCTGCTTAGTGTGCCTAGTTGATTGCAATAGGCCTGCCCCAAATTACATGGGACTTAAACATAACTAGCTAAACGTGGGTGTACTGGGGTCTGCTTAATCCTTCGGTGATTACAGGCATGATGTTTTGTAATGTGACTATTTAATTCCCAGGTGAAAGGACCTGGATTTTCTGGACGTTTTCATTCAACGCTCTGAATGTTACTGACACGCCACGGATATGACCAACAGTCGTGTTGCGGATATGAAGTTTTGTCCAACGAGAGATATTTTTAGAACACTTTGCTTCAAATAGTGTTTTAGACTGTAGTGCTTGGCAATCTCGTTGCTTAGTGCAGTTTTTAGTAGCTGAAAGCTAAAATTTTGAGAGTGTTTATTATTTTATTTAGAACTTGTATTTTCTCTAGTGCAGTGTACGACTTTTTCATATTAATAAACTACAGAATGCCTGCTACGTCCAATCCTTACATACTCGTTTCGCCCGGTCCACGTGGTGCGTTGTGGGTGTGTGTTTGTGTATCTAATCACGCACGCACGTTGCGAGTGCTACGCGTCTAACCTTTCTGAAGAATATTACCAATAGGATCAGTGTATATATCCTTTTATGGCGGTATTTACAAGGCAAATGTGAAGACATGTGCCTATCCCACGAGATGGCTAAAAAAATTGCTGACGTGGATAAAGTAGCTACCTCTATGCGGCAAACATTCTCTTTAGGTTAGAATAAAATAGCAAAAAAAATATTCGAAATCGGATCAGCACTGCAAGTACGTAGCAATCGATAACGATCGAATCGATACGATTCGATAAATCCGACTTTTCGATTGGTTAAAAACTCATTTCATCGAGAATAACTCTCAGATTTATCGAATCGTATCGAATCGAGTGCTACGTACTTGCACTGCAGTATCGATAATTACTCGTATACCCTACATTCTAACATAAAAACTTGACCCCTCCATAATCAATACAGATAAATCTATACCTATAGATATTTATAAAATTAAAGTGTCTGTTTGTAATGACAAAATAACAGCTTTTTACTGAATGCACATGAAAGTAATTTTTTTGTCTGTCTATTTGTTTGTTCCGGCTTATCTCCGAAACGGCTGGACCGATTTTGACGGAGCATTTGCTGGCAGATTGCAAATTTTAAGGAGTAACTTAGCTAAACTTTATTTTTTATAATAATTTCACGTAGAAGGATGTCGCGGGCAACAGCTTATACTAATAACAAGTACTTTATAGATTTTAGTTCTATTAGTGACTACCATTATTACCAGTCGACCTTTGAGTTATATAGAAACCAAACACGATCTCGAACATCATTACGTTCATATTGAACGTCAACTAAGCGTGGGGTCGCAAACAGTTGGTTGCGTTCATAGGGTTGCCAAAATGTACTCTAACAAATAGTATTGGAGTAGGTTGTACTTTATTTGGAGTAGGTACTTTAAAATCCACAAAAGCCTCAGACCTTGAATTGAATGAATTTACCACTTCGGCAGTCACTGAAAGTCTTTTCTGTCATAATAATCTAAAATTAATATGCTGTTTGGCAACGCGACCCTAAAAAGAATTGATAAAAACTGAGCTTCTCTTCAATTTCCATTCGAATTCAGAATTCAGACTTAGAACTTATTAAAAACTTTTTAAATCTATACTTTTAATTCACTATCTCTGAAATCAGAAATAATCAAATTCTAGCTGTTAAATAAAATTGCAACCCTAACCGTACACCACCCAAGGACCTAATTGGCGGCTCATTGATTGAGCGACGAGCGTTAACCGAATGTTGTGAGTACCTGCGTAACAATTTACCCCGTGTGGTGATCTCTGTTCCTTTGATCAAATAAACCAAGTACAAAAAGGTTCAGTCATTCAGTGTGTCTACCATCACTACTTTAGTGAGATGGAGATAGACGTCTTGTGTAGCTCCTTCTCTTTCACACTTTCTTGTTATTTCTTATCTTACTTTCCTACTAATACGGTGTGAGTCTTTATAATGTTCACATATCGAAATGCGAGAATCTATGCTTACTTTTATCGACAGAAAAAATATAAAAAAAAAACTTTTTTTTTATTCATGGATCGTTCGTTAGTCTTTCACGCAAAAAGTACTGAACGAATTTGAATGAAACTAGGCACTATATATATACGATACTTTATAGCCTGGATCAACACAAAAGATACTTTTATCCCCGTAGTACGATTTCGCGGGACAGTCACCGAATTCATAAACTACTACTGTTTTAAGGGATGGTGGAACAGCCCCTGATCGACCTAGCAACAATGTAAGCTTGGTCTACTATTGAATACTTGACCGTTCTTTACATTACCGATACTGTATCTAGAAAAGGAAGTAGATGGATGTTTTTTTAGGCTACGAACGCACTGACTGCTGGTTTGCTCAGAGCCTTGAGGATAGCGAATCGAATACACGCTAAAAAACGGGATACCAAAAACATCACATTATTTTTGGCACCCCGTTTTTTTTTTTGAACGAATATATGTGTAGAGTATAATTCTATATTCCGAATAATGGATATGGATGCTGTTTTGGATGGGTTTCGTCATTTAAACGTTTTGAATCTACTGGGGCTGGTTGAACGGAGTTTTGTATTGTCTCATAGCTGCTGAGTTTTTCATTGGTCTGACATCTTAGCTCGCCTTTCGGACATTTTCTGGCCTGATAATTTATCCAGACTATAGAACTTTAATAAAATGAGTCACGTCACTTTTGAATATTGTTCTAGTATTAGGCGGGTGCCTATTAAAAGAGCAATATTCAAAAGTGACGTAAAAGAAATTTTTAATTAATAACCCCAATGAAAACGCACCCTTGACTACGAACCGAAGCTCCTCACAAATCAAATTGAAATTAACAAAACGCAAAATGCTTCTGTTTTTATAAACGAAACGATGGTACTTCTAAGAGCTAATTTACGAGCACTAAAGGCTGTTGATTCAACACCTCCCGTTAGTAACTCGATAGCTCGTCGCCGTAGTAAGTGCACTAGTGCCTTTATTTAAATTTCTCTTTCCCAGTTATAATGCCTTGAGAAAACAATTGTTTTCTTTAGTAAATAACGTTCGGGTCGTCAACAAATAGACAATAGTCTATTTATTGACGACCCGAATGGCGTAGCGGTAGTGAGGCTGCCTTACGTTCTAAGGGTCCCGGGTTCGAATCCCGGTTGGAGCAAATGTTGTGTGATGAGCATGGTCATTTGTTTCCGAGTCATGGATGTTTATATGTATAATAAGTATGTATTTACAAACAAAAAGTATCTATGTAGTATATCAACTATCTGGTATCCACGACACAAGCCTCGTTACTTAGTGTGGCACTAGATGGCGCTGTGTGTTAATGTCCAGGGATATTTATTTATTATATTTTATTATTTATGTAAATCCAGCTAGCTTGAGAGGTAGCTGGACTTTTTTGCAAAGCAATTTAAAAACCCACAGAAGATGGCATATCTAGGTACAAAATTAGATGACAGACTCTTTTTTGATTAAATCATATTGAAACGCGTTTTGGATATTATGGGTTTACTGTAAAACAAAAATTGCAGGTGACAATCTCTCTTTTTATATTTATATGCTTTTATTTAACTTGTCTTGTTTAATGTGCTACGACCAAGCGCAACCATCTAGCGCTAAATATTCTTAAAATACCTAGGTCATTGAATTTTCAACGACCTTATTGGTCAAGTAGTCCAAGTGATACTGCTCAGATCCTGGGTTCAGTTCCCAGGTTGGGCAAAGTGTATTTTTCCATTACGAATGTCTAAGTAGCAGTCTGGTGTTTGGATATGGGCTCGGTTGATGACAAAAGGTGCTTCTCCTATCATGAGATTTAAGTATAACTGTCTAAATGTAGGTGTTCCTTAATACACTTCTGCTTAACGTTTCGGGGAAAAACAGGAGTGATGTTACCGTATGTTTTATGTATGTTACCTTATTGGATCGGATTGATAGATACAATAAACAACCATTGAACGAATTGCTGAAACCATTTTGATTCACGATCAGTTTTCTTGCCATAGACATAAGGTACAAAATTTATAAACACAAAAAACGTACCTACTACGATGGAACAGTAATAGAGTCATTCCGTCTAAGTGTCGAGCTCTTAAAGAGAAAAATGAGGTAGCTGTTACCAACGATGTCTTTAGATTTTTCCTTATTTTAAGGACACGGTTGTCTGCGTTTAAAATTATTTCTTACACATTTCTGTACTAAAACATTGAAAAAGGCTTTAGTATTAAACCGGGAAAATTCGCAACAGTGAGAAGGATAAGCCTACATAAATAAAAACATATGCAAGAAATTCAAAACTTTTTTTTTTCTTAGAAATGATTGGCCAATATTAAACATTGTGGTACACTTGTTTAACTTTGTAATACAACACTTATTTTACAATTTAATATTTTATGTAGCCTGTTTTTGGTGAAACGGAACGCATCAAACGCTATGTGTCAAGTTCGCTATGCAAAAGATGATATTAAAAATAAATTCGTTGATGTTGGATATAGTATATATAGTTGAAAGCAAGAGTTGCCTGCTGACTTGTTAACGAAAGAGGAAATTTATAGATAGACAAAAATTGTATGTAACACTTTTCTAGTTCTGTTCATCTCCTTTCTAAAAATGTTAGGAATTGCAACAAATTAAAACTTTGTATTATATTGTTAAGATCAGGTATTTGAATGTTATTTATAGTCTGTACTATACCACATATATATCTAGGTTTGTTCGTGCATATCAAAGAAACAACTAGTTCGTATGAGCTGCTACCATGTCTATGCTATGTTTTTTTAGAACTGTTTTAGTTGAATAAACGTCACTTCGAGTTATGTTTTTGAAGAGTGTGTTTTATTAACTACTCCCTGAGTCCAATACTTGGTCTTTGGCTGTCGAATATTTTATCGACAACGTTTTATCGAATCATGGAAACACTATTTTGAATTGTGATAAGAACGGGGAGCAATTATCTAAGTAGGTATATTGATAACGCTTCCTGTTTGTTACAAACCGCATTCTTCATCATAATTATTCATATTAATTTCGAGATAGACACATTTTTTATACAAAGTGTTAAAAATGTATTTAAATAAAAATTCAATATTTGTTCTACTAATACCGGTGAGGATAACGATTACAGAAGCTTTTGGTGGTAAAAGAACAAAAGTAATTTATGTGAACGTGGACGATTACCATACGTGCTCTGCTTTGCTAGCGAGACCGCGACATACCACGAGAGCTAACCAAACTATACAGATATTTGGTGAGACTTTGGAAGCGTCACGCAACTATGTCATACCATACAAAACCTTGGCGACATTTTTCAGCTTGGTACTAAAAGCAGATCTTGTGAGTGAACTTGGTGCGTACTTGACAAGGCGTGTTCGAGATATATGGGACTTCTTCAAGGAGAATGACGGTGAAGGTGCTTTTCTACTGGGTAATGAGCCAAGAATGCCTTGTGAATACACCGTAACTTTTGAAGGCAGTAGTGCAACATTCGATGTAGATTACAGAATGCTTGCCGCTTTCACCTGGATTCCTGGTAACATGTTTTATGGACCGCCTCCCAGAAGACGCCCAAATGACACAATAGAGAACTTTGAAAAAGACGCGGAACGAATTGTTGGGAGTCAAGCATTTGCAGTTCTAATCAGTATAAACGATAATATGAATAATTATATAAACTATCTTAGCGAACGCACTACAAGAAATTTCGATAGAATTTTAAAATATTTGAGTGTTGTGGCGGAGATAAAAACACCATACAAATTCGACGAGGGTGATTGGAGAGTAGTCGAGTCAGACGAAGCAGACAACAAAATATTTCGTGTAAAAGAACCCACGGAAGTCACCTATTGGGACAACCATGTAGGTAAGTGGGCAATTGGTCTTGCTGGTATGTGCGACGACTACATGAAGGCAGCTGATAGGGTGTGTGAGGTATACACTAGACATTTGAGACCGAAACTCAATACTAATTTCACTCATGTTGATATTGAGTCCGACAATCTGCCTTTGTTTGTATATACAATAAATAACAAACATTACGTATACGGACAAAATAATAACACGAAGGCTTGGTCCATTAGAACAGTGAAACCTGATGGTAGAGTGGGAGCGGTTACAGATCGCGGCTCTTGGGCGACTTATTTCGATATTCAATTTCCATTTGAAATCAACGGAAATCACTATTTTTACGGTCACAAAATCTATAATCTTGATAACAATTATTGGTTCATACAAAAGTTGAACGCTGATGGAACTATTGGACTTGGAACTCTCAGAGGTTATTTTGAATAGTTTTGAGACGCAGTTTCATATCTACAATAATGGCCAGCACTATTTATACCGACGGAGTAACGATAATTCAAAAAAATGGTTTTTACAAACACTGAACGCTAATGATTATGGCACTATGGGACGCTCAGAAGTGCTTTATGGCGAAGGAACGCTTTTTTATCATATACAGTTTCCGTTCAATTTAGGTGATACGCAATATATCGCTGTCCGTGATACCAACTCGAGCTTGTACTGTATTAGTGATATAAATGTAATTAGGAAAAAATTGATTGATTGTAATGTAATTTGTGTAATTAGGTTTCTTAACGTGAGTTTACCCAATGTTTGTACTACGGACCTTACCTACACAGTCCTATTTCCGGTTTCGCTCGCTGGTAAAATATAAATTTTTGGACACAATCCAGACAGCAAGCATTGGATTCTTCGTCAAGTTTTTGGCGAACGTTTAGAACAGGGTTTTACAAATTATGCGTTCACTGACGCCCAACCGTTTCATATTAATGGTGTTCAATACTTTTATGCAAGACACACGGGCGACTCACATTGGAGCCTACATCAGTTTGATTATAAATATTTGGAAGATGATATTGACCCATAAGCATAATGTATACGTAGTACTTACTAATTTTGCAAATTATATAAATTTATTGCATATTTTATAAATATATTTTTGACCTGATGTCAGAAAAAAAATGCGTTTTTATTTTCTACTCATTACCATTCCCTAACACATTACAGGATTACGTTTAGACAACATCAGACGCTTCAAGGTTCACTCAGGAGACTGATATTTTTTGATAAATCTCTGCTCCCAATTCGGTTTAGGAAAACACCGCTTAAGCCAACACTGTGCACATACACACTCACACACATACTCACTAACACAATCTGTCAGCATCTTGTAAAATAAAAAAGAAAAGGTAAATACACCATTTCAGAAATGTCAATTTTTCTATCCCATCCACTGTTTCGCTTTTTCTTAAAGAAAGTAAGCGTTTCATATAATACGAGGTGTGGCTCTAATTCCTTGGCCTCAAGTGTACCGCTACAAAATTGGGGTTGGCGGGATAAAAGTATGTAGTAAGTACGTTATGTTTGTGACACGATTTTATTTGAATGTGTGGGCATTACTCTGTAGTTTGCGATCAAGGTTTTCTTTGTGAGGTTACAATCGGTTTGCAGTTCTCGAAAGTTTATTTGCACGTTTGGCAGTGAATATGCCACCACTGTTTGCATGATATATGTATGTTTGTTCATTTGTGGCGCTCCAGAGACTAAACGCGTGTGACGATTTTGACGATTCTTACGCCAATCGCTTGTCTTAGTCTTGAGAGTGTCACTGAAGACATGACTGTATTTAAAATTCAATTTGGCGATAACCAGACGCCATATTGGTAAATTAATTAAATGAATTCGACGAACCATGTTAGTTAAATAGGGTATCATCCGTATCATTGAATTAGTATTTAACAATTAAATTTAGGTTTCTGATATCATTTTCTATTGCGAATGCCCCATTTAGGATTTAAAATGATTTATAGTTCCTGTTCCATTTTAATTTTTTAATAATTTTATGAATCCGGCGGTCGCGCCTGCTTCGAAATGAGCTATTTTTTGCTTTTCAACCCGGTTTTTAGGGTTCCGTACCCAAAGGGTAAAAAAGGGACCCTATTACTAAGACTCCACTGTCCGTCTGTCCCGAACCTATCTAACCTACCACCTACCTTTAGACAGTTGAAATTTTCACAGATGATGTATTTTGGTTGCCGCTATAACAATAAATACTAAAAACTGAATAAAATAAATATTTAAGAGGGGCTCCTATACAACAAACGTGTTTATTTTTTTTCCGTTTTTGGCTTGATATTAATAACGGCAACAGGTAGACGCTTTAAATATTAACAGAAAATTTAGTTGTTTAATCACTTTAAAAATAAATAAATAAAATAAATATTTAAGGGGGCTCCCATACCGGGGGGAAACTCCAAAAACCGCCACCTCCTTCTGCGAAGCAGTAATGCTAGAGAAGGAGGTGGCGGAACGTGAGAGGGAGAGAGCTTCACGTCCCGGCCGCCGCGGGAGACGCCCCGGGCGTCGGGGGCCACTTGGTGGCCCCCGGCCACCGTAGGCGCGGGCCTGTGGACGGAGAGCTATGGGTTAGCTCGCCGTCCGTCCGTCTCATGATGACAGGCCGTGTCGACGGCGCGTTCGTGTTCCACGCGCGCCTCAAAGAGAGTCAGCAAAAAGGAAGGGGTCCGCAAGGGCCGATGCCTGCCGGGGCTGCGGGACTGTTCGAAAGAGGTACCGTGGAAAAATGTTCTGTTAATATGTCCAGCGTCTACCTGTTGCCATTATTAATATCAAGCCAAAAACGGACAAATAAACACGTTTGTTGTATAGGAGCCCCCCTTAAATATTTATTTTATTCAGTTTTTAGTATTTATTGTTATAGCGGCAACTAAAATACATCATCTGTGAAAATTTCAACTGTCTAGCTATCACGGTTCATGAACCGTGATAGCTAGGTAGGTTAGATAGGTTCGGGACAGACGGACAGTGGAGTCTTAGTAGTCTTAGTAATAGGGTCCCGTTTTTACCCTTTGGGTACGGAACCCTAAAAACCGGATTGAAGAGCAAAAAACAGCTCATTTCGAAGCAGGCGCGACCCATTTACGGGATTTATTAAATTATTAAAACATGAAATGGAACAGGAACTAAGTATAAATAATTTTAAATCCTAAATGGGGCATTCGCAATAGAAAATTATAATCGAAACCTAAAGGAGACAATTTTTTTTGTTTGGAAAACAGGCCACCCACATAAATTGTAGCAGATATTAATGAAAAGTATATAGATTTCTTCCTTATAATCTCTAGATTACAGTAGTAATATTATCTAAGTCACGTCTAACCGGAATGATGAGAAATTCGAAAATGAATCCATGAAGTTGCTGCACGTCTGTAGTAGCCTCTGAAAGTAATTGTATTCGCACATTGCGTTGAAATCTTACTGCACAATTGACACAACGACCAGCAGAATCAGATGCCGTTTTCATAAAATTGTTTTTATAATATGCAAAAAAAACGCAGGAACGCTATCACGAAAATCTAAATAAACGGAAAGAAGTCAAATGTCAAATGAAGTTGTCTGTCAACCACCAAAAAGACGGATTTACAACGTTCCGTGCCATGATGATTTTCTATACCACCTAAAAGATTTTAGCGGAAACCTTTGAAAATAGTATTAAAAAGCTCACAGTTTAATATTATTTCTTTTTACATTATATTTTATTCTATTTCTATTATAATTAAACCAGATAGCAATAAATGGACCCCGTACTTTTTTTGTGTAAACGGAAAAAACGCCCGTATTTACGTAATTATTTTCTGTCAAATGACTTTGACCACAACAGGAATGATTTAAATGTAATAATTTTTAATTGGTAAATAAATGAAAAAAAAAAAAAAAAAAAATTTGACTAGCAAAAAAATTTCGTGATATAACTTATTAATTATGATTTTAAGATTCCGGTTTTGTTTCTATGTAATCTTTCGTTTATTAATATAATAAAATGGTTACTTTTTATTGTTGTAATATGAATAATATTTATGCAACATCGAAGAGGGCCTAAAAAAACTGTCTCCTTTAATTGTTAAATACTAATTCAATGATACCCTGTTCGGCCCGCAGTGACTGACGTAACAACCACTTTGTAGTGCAAGCTGATTAGAACTTTAGTCTAACAGTATTTAAAACAAAATTTGAACAACCACAAATAGAGTTGCTAATTTAGCAGATACTGCTCGAATCGCTGAACATACACACGAATGGATAACCTCCTTTTCGAAGTCGGTTCTTTTTTTTCTTGTGTGTCGATGAACTCAAATTGTTTTAGACCAGTATGTAACCACCTGCACAGCTGCAGCATTTAAAGTCGGTTAAAAATACTTCACAATTTTATTAAGGCGCTAAGTTTTCAAGATGTTCATTATAACAGAACTTTTTTTAAAGCAACAGAGGATTTTAGTTTAAAAAGGAATAAGAATCAACTTTGCTTGGCAACAAGTAATTTTGTAGAATATAAAGCATTTAACAAAGCTAGTCTTTTCTTTGAACACTAAGCTAGTCTGATATTTTATGCATCTGCTTGCGTTTTATGGTTTTTTTTTTATGAAGATATGAACACTATAAAGTAAAACTATCGCTGAACTTGTCTATCAACATTCAAATATTACTAATACATTATTAAAAAGCACAATAATAAGTAATTAATCGTTCTCTTAATCCTTAATTCACATCACATTACTTGAAGTATTTCGTGTAATTAATAGATAAAGTATTGTAACCAAGAAATACAAAGTTACGTATGTATCAAAAAACCCATCCAGAAATAACCATACGCTAAAGCCTTGTAAAATTATACTTCAACATAAAATTCATAACACAATCTTTTCTATTTCCTTGACTAGGATTCCTCGTTCGATTTGTGCCCCCAATGAAATGTATTGATATTCATGTCCCGTTTCATACAAATAATATCGTATGTTTTATTTACTCGACTGGATTCCGCTGACGAACCCTTTTCGTGAACGAGAGAAGATTTCGGAATATTGCTAGTTCATAATATAACTAAGTTTATCGAAAACATTTGTATTGGAATCTGGAATTATCATTATTTATCTTTATCTTTTAGCTGTATATTTTACATGTGACCATTTTGTAAAAGATATAATCATAATCATTACTGTTTTTGACCCTTATAGAATCTCACTGTTTTCCGTCTGTCGATCTGTCAAGACCCTTTTTCTTATAATGCGTGAAGGTCATCATCATCTGCTATAGCCTTCTCCCAACCATGTTGGGGTTCTGTTCCCAGTCTAAACGGATGCACCTGAATACGACAGGTATTCAGGTGCATCCGGCTGTCATCTGGCCTCCAAATGACAACCGGGACCAACGGCTTAACGTGCTTTCCGAAGCACGAAGGAAACGCGTGAAGGTATCAAGCTGAAATTAATATCAAAAACTCAAACTTGTAAGTCAACACGATCAAAAGATATGACAGTTGATTTTAAGACGGATAATTTGCGATTTCACAAATCAAAACTTATAGGGTACTTACTGTTCACATAGAATCATTAAACTTGGCAAGAAGCAATGTCTTACAGCACGTATAGGAAAAAAAAAAACGAAAATATGTAGTTTAATAACAAAATATCGGCAAGTGTAGACGGCACCCTCGGTGCGCGAGTTCAACTCTCACTTGGCCGGTTTCCAAAGTCCAAAGGGTTTAGACATATTTAATGGAATTGACTTTCAACGCGCTTCGTATTTCTATAACAAATCCGAACAAGATTGACATTTACTACATTATTGAAGCAACCTGAATGCAATCATTTTTAATAACCTTCTTAAAATTAAGAAAATGTACCCGGTCTATCATATTAAATTTAAATTCAGTCAGAAGATCAAACTGTCGCTGAGATGGGACTGCGACTAGATTTTGAATGTTTTAAATAACAAGATTTGCCTAAACGTCAAATTCTTTTAAGCAGATCTTTTTTTAATTGTTCACTTTTACCCAGGTTACCAAAAGCTTATCAACTCCTTGAATAGGTAGTAAAAAAGCTGGCAAAATTACAGTTATACCTACCAACTGAATAATCGACACAATGTCCCGTCAACCATGTTTGTTGGTTATAAATAGCACAACATATCATGTGTAGACTGAACTGCCAACCAACAAGCCAAGCGGCACATAACTGAACCTATGAACAGAACGTTATCGTACATTAACTGCTAGTTACTTGTGTGTAGACCATTAAATGGCATAAACAGTATGAATAAGACAAGGTACAAAGCGTTTCTTGAGTTCGAACTTCGAATCCCCTCCCTCCTGTAGTTCAAAATTAGACCCTAAATAATGATATCATTCGGACTCAGCCTATCCATTTGCTGTCCTTCCCCAGCGACGCCCTAAGCTGAGGCTCGCACTCCTGAGGAGATGCCCTTAGCGTGTAGTCGCTTAGTTGGTAAGTTTTTTGCCTTGGCTGGAGGCCTTACACTCAAGGCACCCACAGGATAGTCCGGTTAAGAAGACGACAACCTCCAAGGTTGACCTGCAAGATTCATTCACAAAGAACTTCGAACCCAGACACGCGCGTTATTTCGTGTAATATATTTTATCACAACTACTCTCAAAAAGGTGAAAGTAAACATGGTGAGGGTACCGGCATGTCCTCAAAAATTCGAAGACATTCGCATCTACCAACCCGCACTGCGCCCGCGTAGTAGATTACGGCAAAATTAGAACATTATTAACATGATAATGCTTTAGCGATTTAAGTAACTTTAAAAAGTCTTCTTATTTTATTTTAAGATTTTTCAGGCGCCCAAAAGAAGCAGCTGTGCTAAAGGTATTTTTACATGAGTGTAGGAGGGTTACGTTGCCCAAATCTGCATACTTAATCCTTTTGTAATGACAGATGCTTCTGCAAAAAAAGGACAGTAAAGAGGCTTTCGACAGCTTATCTAATCCATACGCGAAGGTCAAAACCATTAAAGGGGTCCATTGAATAGCTAACGGAAATGGTTTCTTTCATTTTACGACATTAGTGTTCGGGTAAATGGCCAACATATTTCGTGTTAGGCGGATTACTTATGCTACATATTGTGGCGGAAAAAATAGTTCTTTGATATTTTTGTTTGTTTATTTTTTTACTAAAACTATCTCCGTAGTCTTATTTAAAAAGATTGTTTTAGATTTAGATTTTAATTAAACTATCGTAGTATTAAAGTCAAGTATTATAGTTTAATCTATTTCTAAAAGTTAGGATCCGAGACGTATCGTCGTATATCGTGTTGTACGGAACTTCGAAAACTTGCAGTAACTACTTAATTGAGAATGTTCATCATTGCGATGTACGGAACTTCGAAAGATTGTTTAGAAAACTGTTAATAATAAAGCTACTCAGTAAAATAATACTATAGTCTGCGCCAGATAAGTAGGAATTAAGTCATTAACCCGCATAAATTTATTCAAATACATAATTCCGAAAACAGAAATTATGACATAAACTTGTCCCGAAACTACCTTTATCGTGATCCTTGACTTTTTCTAGTAATAAAAAACGATTTATAATGTATTGTCGGGGTACCTACGCAGAGAAATTAAGGAAAGAGCAATGACCTTTAATTCCTACTTATCTGACGCAGACTATAGATATTTACTTAAACACCGTGACTTTTTAGTCGTCTTACAAAGGTGGACCACTCAATGTATCCGACATAAAATACCTCTAGGCGAGATTATTTCTATTTTCCCATTAATTTAGACAATAGGTACGACAAAAAATTGTACGTTATAATTATGTAACATCCTGTTAATAATGTTTACTTGTCAAACAGTAGAACTTACCTACCCAGCGCACGAGTCGAGTAGATCAGCGCTTGCAACAGGGCGTTTCAACTACGTCATGCGTCATTATAGTCAAAAACATTGTTTTATTAATTTTTAGTATTCATTGGATACATGAAGTGGGCTGCCGTTGTAAGACGACTAAAAAATCACGGTGTATGTGCAGCAGAATACTACGACTGCCATCAGTTCTGGCTGTTAATAAAATTTTAAATTTAAACAATTTAATAATGTCATGAGAAGTAGAAAAATACAAAGCAATTTTACATAATTTCCTGAAATACAAATAGTAAACTAATTCCCTAATTTTGCGTACCCGCTTAATGTATGAGGATCAATTTACATTATAATTAAGAATACTCTTGCTAATGTATTCTAGTACGATTTAGTATAATTGTTGAAATGTTAGTCTGGGAATTATTAACTAATTCTCTGGCAATTAAGATACCAAGGTTCCTGTAATTAGAGAACGAATTTCTAATGGGTGTCTCGCAGATTAAGTTACATAATTATGTTCAAGTTAGCCTTTCTGGGTCAGGTACGAAGACATTTAAGCTCCCTGTTTTATCATTACACATTTGCCGCTTCTTTTTATTTCAAGATTTTTTTTAAGGGAATAGACCAAAATTGCCCCAAAATTTATGGGTAACTAATATTACAAAAAATGATTGTAAGTTCGTATGTAAGGGTGGGTAATCTCCGGAACAAATGATAACGCCTACATATCTATCCATCAGTTTGGAAACTGTCTACTCAGATTGTAAGCTGTTGAAATATTGTCAACTGAACATACTGCTTACAATATGACGCATTTTTATTTTTATATCTGTCGAAGTTAAACCGTCAAATTGTGAAATGTATGCGACGGAACCCACCTCGCGCTGTGGAGCCCCCTCCACAGCGCGAGGTGAGTTCCGTCGGGGGAAAGGGGTCATCCTTGCCCGCTGGTACCACTCCCATGAAAAGATAATGCACCATTCCTGAGAAAAACCGATAAATGTAACCTAACCTCAAAACACTTTATATTCGCCTAAAAAGGATAGTCAACGGAGCCCAGCTACGCGGGCTGCAGGGCTTAAAGGAACCTAACGTCGGGGTGCCCCAAGTCCCGATTATGGGTGCAGAGATAATTTGATCGCATGCATTTCGCAATTCGACGGTTTGAATTCGACAAATTATAATCTGCCGAAAAATAATGCGTCATATTTTAAGCAGTATGTTCAGTTGACAATATTTCGACAGTTTACAATCTGACTAGACGGATTACAATCTGGCATGTTTTACAATTTGACGCTGACGGATACATTATTCGTGGGTGCTATGCTATACCTATAAACAATATTTATATCATACATATTAGCCGAACTATCACAACTTTTACGGAGTACGTTGCGGGCGAAGTGTACAAATATATTAAACCTCATTCACGACAAACGTGTACTAAAAGGAGGATTCATAAAACACTAAGGTTGATGCCAAGAGCCAAATGAAAGTGGTATAAACTAACTGAGGAGGCGTTATGTGTGTTTCGTGACAGGACTCTTTCGTAGAGGCTTCTATGCCAAGACACAATTTTTTTCCAAAATGTTTGCACACAAATAAACACAAATGTGAATGCTGCTAATAAAATGCAGTTTTTACTGTGTAGGTACTCTTGCCTTTGACTTTCTCAGGGTAAAGAAAATAAATAACCATCTGCCTAGCCTTTTTCCAACTATGTTGGGGTCGGCTTCCAGTCTAACTGGATGCAGCTGAATATCAGTAGTATAATAACGACCGCCTATCTGACCTCCAGAACCCAGTTAGTACTGGGTAATGCGATACCCCTTGGTAAGACTGGTTGTCAGACTTTCAGGCTACTGACTACCTATAACGACTGTCAAAGATCTACAAATGACAGCCGGGACCAACAGCTTAACGTGCTTTCCGGGCACTGTGAGAGATTACGGTTCGTAATTTAACACGCACGCTCATTACAGGTCAATTGATGTCGCATGTTTTAGCATTTTTCGTTTTACGCCATGCTGGTTTCCTCACTATAGTACCTGTCTGAAATCCTATCCCTACTTGAAAATCTACAGCTGGGATCGGGTAGTTCCACGTAGTAATCTCGTAATCTCTTACGGTGACAAACAAACTCAAATCGCCATTATCCCAGCGATATCCAAGCTATTGTGTTTTCTATAACCCGTCAAACTTCAAAGCAAGATTACTTAAAAGCGTCTTCTGTAGTTTCATCAAATCTTTAAAATGGCTTTATTAACGCCAAGTTTGAGATCAAGGTCGACACACCTTGCCTGCCGGGGTTGCGGGACTGTTCGAAAGAGATACCGTGGCCCCGGAACACAAAGGGCGATGAAGGAACATGGATGGCTTTTAGTCAGTAAAAGTCTGACACTCCCTCCTGCTCGGCCCAGAGCGGGAGAAGTCATTTGATGATTTCCCATCCGAAAAAAAAAAGTCGAGACCTTAATATTTTTTTTTGAAAATGTGTCGTACTGAAATCAATCAAAACTAATTTATTCAAATTAGGCTAAGAATCAGGTCCTTTTGATTGACAATTTTACATGGGTGTGGGTTACTGCGTTTATTGTTTTTTACATGAAATTAATTAAGTATATTAGAATAGTTTTAACCTCCAGAACGGACGACCTTCGCGATTTCCTAGCATTTTAGCTAGAAAAAAAAAGTGACGACATATACTCGCCGGTAACAGCACAATTTAATGTGTGTTATTTAAAAAAAAAACTCGATTCTAGAAAAGGCCTTCTCTTTCACATTGAAAACCTTAACTTATCCCTGAAGATTTATGAACATGGTTGCTCTCCATTATGGTATGACGATACAGACAGGATTCCATATCGTCACAACATCTCGTATGTCACGCCTCCCACCTCATACTACCCACGGCATTCACATTAATTTCACAGTAATCTTCCGAAACTATTTATATAATAATGTGGGTGGGGAAACCTTGTATGTACGGTCAATTTGCGTGGGTATTCATAGTTGAGTCCCTCAAGTCTAAATATTACTGTATGCTCTTATAGACGCTAATATCCATTTACATTGATGAGATACAACAAATTAGTTAGAGTAGCCTTTGGCACGTTTTCTTTGACCTCATAAAGATATAAAAGCTGAGAAAATGTACGCATACAGTCTGTTTCCCATAAATGCCTAAAAAAAAAATTATATTTTTTAACTTTACTTATCTTTTTCCTTAATATTTGATGCATTTCTGAACGATCATCATTATCTGCATAGCCTTTTCCAAACTATGCTGGGGAGAGCCAGTCTTACCGGATGTAGCTGAGTACCAACTGACTGCAACTGCTCATCTAACCTTCACATCCCAGTTAGTGGATTACTCGACACCTCTTGGTAAGACTGGAAGTCAGACTTCCGGACTTCTACCGGATTTACAAATGACAGCCTTGAAATCATATAATTCAAAATTCAAATTCAAAATAATTTATTTCAATCCATTTAGGATCATAATTGCACACACACACTTGAAATACAAATTAACAATTATAAAATAACAATTACAGTATTAAAATAATATCAATTAAAACTAAAATTCCAAAATTAAAATGTCTAAGATATATCAAGCACCAAAGCACCTTGTATCACTTGTCGTATGTAAATAACATAGTTGACTTTGAAAATCATAAGAAATAGCTTAATTTTTATAATATTGGACTAAAAATACATAACGATTTTCTCTATTTATTGTGTCATACGAAAGAGAACTATCATCATCTCATGAAGGTAATACCCATACAAGCAGAGGCGTATTTCTTACTCTGGAGGATAGTAATCGGAGATACGCCCACATTATGTCAAAGTCATTATTTATTCCCGTGTGGTTACAACATATATCTTTTAGTTGGGTCTATTTTGGTAAACAGGTAATTATTGGAACTAAATTGAGTCTGAAAATTGAGCTTTTTCTTTGTCGTACGTCTGTATGTATCAAAGTATTGGTATTTTTACTTGTTTTTTTTTTTGAATTGTGCAGTAGTACAACAGCGCCTTCAGGATTCTGGTCCCTCGGGTATGTTTGCCGACGCGAGGGTGGATCAATTTTACGCTTTAATACTCAAAAAGTCAGCCTCATTAATTCGCCGAACTCGAGGAAGTGTCAACGGAGTGGGTCTGGAATCATACTTAGATGATTGCAGAGAGACCTAAATCATGAGGATGCATGTTGTCTAAGATTTTTTTCTGACTAACATAGTTTCAAGATAATGTACTAGAAAATTTTGGACATTTTATTTAATATGAACAAAACTTTTTTTTTATAATAACACTTCTCTGACGGTTTTATTTATCAATATTTCAAGAATGATACGATTACTCTGACTAGTTTATCTGATGCGAAAGGTTTTCCAGATGACAGTAAAATTTTCTCTAAAAACGGTATACTTCATTATTCGGTTATTTCGCCAGTTATTATCGTACTTGCACTTTACTACACCAAGTAATTTACCTCCCATGTTACCATGGCAAACGAAACGGAACGAAAACGGCATGAAAATATTATTACCTCTTAAAACATTAATTATAGCGGTCTGTTGGGGAGCGATATTCAGAGCTTCCCGGATGTTACAGATAATGATGACGAATTACATCTTCTAATGTTTTTACTGCCTATCTTTTACGGGTACGTCTCGCTTGGTAACTTTCCTATTTCGATAACTAAACAAAAGACGTGCAAAACAAGTGGAAAATTTTGAGGAAAAAAATATTTATTTGAAGTATTCTAACAGTATGTGCAATGTTATTAGGTGGAAACCTTAGTACTCTACTAACCGCTGATGAAAAATAATCAATAATGTATACACGATGTAAGGAACATCGACATACAAACGACTACCATGAATTTAGTACATGAATCTGGACTCCTCAGCGTCAAAATACTTTGTCGGTTCTTTAAAAAAATTAAACAATTGTTTCCAAACATTTTGACCGTGTAAGTAATGCAATTTTGTATGAACAGCTATAAAGGTAGCAGAATAAGGTGTAAAGTTCTACATCCCCCATAGAAAAAGCAGAATCCTTCAACCACACGGCTGTTCTGCCTGGTGGGCTGCCTCGCAGTTATTGTCGTTTTTTTTTTATCATCTTAAGTCGTGAATGACTTTCATAGCGCCATTCAGATGATTGATGTTAGTTCTTCATTTGTGTCATAGATCACGCTGTAGCACCTACTTTTTGTACTGTGCCGCTTTTTTTAATAACAGTATAGACGCTAGGGGGTCTAGAATCATGTGCTGATCCCATGGGAACCGTTTGTACGGTGGTGTCAATCACGAATATTTCATGCATATTCGTTTTAAGTATATTATATTTATTTAAAATTCATGTACAAGGGTGGTACACAGGCGGACTTAATGCCACAAGGCATTCTCTACCAGTCAACCTTTGGGTCAAATAGGATAGCATTGTGATAGAGTACAATAAAAATAAATAAGAAAAATACCATTTTGTAAGCATCAATTAAAAACACAAATGGGTACATACACACATGGGTATCTGTTTTCACTTAAAATGGCAAAACGGTCAAGTAAGTCGAAGCAATTTCTGATAAAATATGAATCGCCTTGATTGAGTAAAAAAACCAGCAAAATGAATGAAAAACCAAATTCATTAGTAATTTAATGTCCCGTTAAATCCGTTTTCTTAATTGTAACCAGTTAAATCTTTGGAAAAGTTAATTCAATCCGCATCGCCCCATTGATTTTAAGTTATTCGCTGCGGAATGAAGATAGGTCTCTATTAGCACTGCTCTTTTTGTTTTCGTAAATGTTTTTGTTGTTAGAAGTTCTCTTTCGTATTTTTGGGTTAATTAGAAAATGAACATTCGATTTAATGTTAAAGCGTGACTTCCTATTGTCAAATAGGAATTGTCAAATGTACAAACAGGTATTCAAAAGTTGTATTTCCTAATCCAGTTTGTACTACATATTTTTTAAAGGAGATTGGGCAATTGGGCATGAAGGTAATTTTATTTCATAAACGCAATGTCTCAAAAAAAAGACTCATGTGTCGTAGAGGCACTTTCAAACTAAAAATCTTTCACTGTTACTGTTAGTCTGCGTCGTCCCGTCATGCTGGACAAAGGACTCTTAAATCTTAACTAACAAATACATATTTTCGTTCTGTGAAATGGTTGGTTAAAACATCAACCATTAATTTCTCACTGGAAAACAAATTCTTAACATTTAGGATAAAAACCTCAGCAACTACACCCGCCGTCCAGTTTTCATCATCATTTTCGTTGCATTTTACTCAACCTGATCATCAAACCCCGGACTTCATGTTCAACATGTTCATCATCATTTCAGCCGAAAGACGTCCACTGCTGGACATAAGCCTCCCCCAAGTGTCGCCACATTGACCGGTCCCGTGCGACTCGCATGCAGCGGATTCCCGCAACCTTCACCAGGTCATCGGTCCACCTAGTAGGAGGCCTTCCAAAGCAACGTCTTCCGGTTCGCGGTTGCCACTCCAGAACTTTTCGGCCCCATCGGCCATCCGTTCTGCGAGCAATGTGCCCTGCCCACTGCCACTTAAGTTTGGCAATTCTTCGGGCTACGTCGGTAACCTTGGTTCTCTTGCGGATGTCTTCATTTCTGATTCGATCACGCAACGCTCTTGACTATCTAGACAGTATTTAAACAATATTCCCCCATTGTGGAGGATATATACAGGATGTAAACAAACCCTTCACGAAGCCGTCAACCAAGCATTCTATACATCTAAGTAACTTTACGAAAAATTATTGCTGGGAAACGACTTTTGGGGTGTAAAATCATGTTTTGTTAGAAGCACAGCAGAAATTGGATATGGTCATAATCAATGGTTTAATCTTAGAGACGCTTAGCAATTTGCAGCACTTGCGTACGTCTGCACCGTGTACGTACCTACTTACGCATACACGCGAACTATTGCGACAGTATTCACGAGCCATATCTTCTTTCAAGTACTGAACCTGACACACACTGAGAGCCACAGAAGCTTTATACAGCGAATACCACAGCTACTCCGCTCGTTCCACGGCCAATATTTCATTTATGTAGTTGTTTTATGTTAAAACTAAAACACTGTATACCTACTTAATTTATTTTCTTTTAAAAATATTTGTATGCTGTCTTGGCTTAAATCTCTGTATTTATTTATTGTTACCAGTGTTACGTTCGAACACAAAATCTTATACCTACTTACACATACTACATTACATACTTATTACTTACAGTTTTCTTTATCCGAACTCGTAAATACACATTAAATTAGTTTACTCATTATCTATTTATTTGTAACCATTTATTTATCTAATATGTTGGAAACTGTTTTCCGTCACTTCCCCCTCAAGGTTCATTGGAAGACCAGCGTCAGACAGCATCTCCTGTCTGGCATGAATGCTGAAATGGACCTTTTTGGCGCAGCCGTGAGGCACACAGCACATACTATGTTTTCCTCCTTATTTTGTATCCTTTTATTATATTATTGTGTGTGTGCTTTATTAACTGACGTCAAATAAACATTTTTTATTTCTTTCTTTCTTTTGTGGTAGAATTTAATGTAACGCATTCAAAACATTGTGCTGATAGATGGATTTTATAGTACGGGTGTTGTGGAGGTGTATAAAGTAAAAATCTTACATTAAAAAAATGGAATTAACAAAAAAACTTGTAAAAAAGTTGGAATTTTGACCCCCAATATCTCCGTAACTAGAAGGTTCCCAGGTATGGTCTAAACAAAAAAAATATCGCAGTCACGAGGAGAACAAACTAGTGCCTTTCGGGTTCGTTAAGAGTCTTTTTACACCCTTTATACATCATCCAAGCTGTTCGTGTTCTTACCATCATTTTTGCTTGATCATGTCCCCAAAGTTCCCTAACTAATTTGATTGTCTTTGTTCAAGGGAACTTTTCGGACATTATGCTCTCGATCATTAAATATTAATAAGCGCCCATAGTTCAAAGGGGTTCTACGGACCCCTGATGGAAAAGTCAATCTGGGTTGAGTTACTTTGGTTCGGAACAAACTTGAGAGGTTTATTTACAGGGTTGAAATGTTTTTAATGTGGTTTGGTAACACTTTAGTATTTTATTTTATCGATATAAAGGATGGCAAATCGGGAAGTGATATTTTTATTGTTTCTCAATATTTTAATGATTACTTTGTTACCGATTTAAACATTAACTGTTTATTTATTTGGAATTTCAGATTGAGTAAAGGGTAATTGCATGATCGATATTATTAGTGACTAGTGACTGTCGCACAAGTCATGGCAACACACAGACTTCAATTCTAAGAGTATTTATTTGTTGCTAATTTTTGATCGAAGATTTATTTGGAATATTATGTAAGGCTATGGAGCTACGGGGTTGCGGGACTGTTCGAAAGAGATACCGTGGCTCGGAACACAAAGGGCGATGAAGGAACATGGATGGGTTTTAGTCAGTAAAAGTCTGACACTCCCTCCTGCCCGCCCAGAGCATTTCATGATTCAAGTCATCAAGTCATTTAATGATTTCCCATCCGACAAAAAAAGAAAAAAAAAAGGCTATGGAGCTACCAAACTCGATAGATAGACTTTAAACAGTATTTTGTTAGAAGAATGATTGTTTTTAATTTCAAGATATTATTAAAATGTTCACCAAATCAAAACTTTCCAAATTCAGAAACTGAAAGTTTAATTCCAATGTTGGAGCCAAAACAAATTCTGATCCACCCCGATTACTACCCAAACAGTCAACTCTGTTTTACCTCACTGGATCCAAATAGACCCAAAATTATTCTAATACTGATACCGATATCACAAAATAAAAAGAAATACAGAAGGTCAACTTCATACAATGTGCACAAATGCACGCACACAATTACAGTGAGTGCAAGCGCACTAATGACTGATATTTAACCAAGATATCGTTAAGAAAGAAAGAAAGAAAGAAAAAGTATTGATTGCACTCGTACAGGACAAAACAAAATAATGTAAAAAATAAAAATATGTTTTGTCCTGTACGAGTATACTACGACATACATTAAACTAAATTGGTGCTGTACGGGGCCAAAAGGATTAGATTTAAATTATAGCCCATGTGTTATTCTGATGTAAAAGCTATATTACTGCATACTTTAATCAAAATCTTTATGTAGTTTTTGCGTGAAAGAGGAACAAACATCCATCCGTTCATCCTTACAAACTTTCACGTAGGCTGTTTTTGCTTATTGTGTAAACCCAGCCTTCTAAATCTATCTGCTTTGTACTGATACTTACTGATATTCCCAGGGTTCCAGGTAAAACTTATCGGATTATGAAAATTCTCCCGTGATTGTTGTTCACCGAAGCGAGATGTGATTTCACACTGACCGACTCCCAACTGCCAAAGATTCCAGAACTTTCCTGTTTGAATGGCCGACATTTTGGTCGGGACGTCGTTACAATGACGCAGCGAGCGGTCAAACTTATGGGGTTGGGGACCGCTCCTCACACCGTTATCAGGATAATGTTCAGGATGACAGAATACAACAGCTCTTCTGTAATCTCACAGGGATGCTACGCACACAAAATATATATTTGACTAGATTATGCCTGCGGCATCGCCCGCTTGGAATTCAATAACTACCCCTGGATCGTACTACTAGATTATAAACTATTTGTGTGCCAAACTTCAACCAAATCCGTTCAGTAGTTTTTGCGTAAGTGAGCAACAAATATCCACCGATACATCCATCCATACAGACATCCTCACAAACTTTTGCATTTATAATAGCAATAAATATAAGTACGGTAAGATTTAGTCGCTTGGCCTGTGACAAATTATTTTGAATCAGGCCAACAAATGTGTGTAGTATTCCTAAGTCCGTCGAAGATGATTAGTTTTCAGATCATTATTAGTCAAAAATACTAAACATAAGATTTGTGATACAAAACCTGAAAAACTTACATATTCATTTTCTCCAATCTTTTACCAAGGATTTGATAAATGATAAAATAATGATGTTTATTTTGAGAGTAGGTTTTTACAATCACTTTTACACGTCATTATTTAAAACTAGATGGGGCCTGTGTTTCGTACCTGACTAATCTGAGAAGAAACAGCCGAAACAAACTCAGAGGTCTTAGTCTCTTTTGAAGTCCAGACATAGTCTTGCTCAATTCACATGAGGACAATGCAGATTAGTGTCTGAGATGATCTTTTGTAGAAAGAACCACACAGATTTAAGTGGACCTGTCCAGTCAGTGCAAGCATTTGTCAGTTATCGTGTAGCTCGACTTATAACTCTAGGAGCTCAACGAAACGACGAACAATACCAAAGAAAGAACATTTGGGTAGGTTGCTTATAGTAGGTACTGAAACTGCCAGACATTTGTGGGAAAAAACAATAAAAAAAAAAGAATGTTACCCATATGCTCCCCACATTCACAATAAACAAATAAAATTAATAATAAGTACTTTTCAAAATGAATGTCAATTTCGAACGATTTGAAAATAACATAAAGCTACTTTATATTAATAGCAAAAATACTCGTAATAAAGGTCACATCTTCGAAGCACCTATGACTAATCATAATTAAGTGCTTCGAACATGTGACATTTTGAGTTTGGCTTATTCAGTGTACTTGCAGTCCACTATGTCTTTAGACGATTTGTTTAATTTCAAGATAATATAAAAATAAGAGTCCAAAATTAATCAAGACAGCCGAAAGATCGGTCAATCCGTTTGCTAATCACAGCTAAATTATGTATTAACCCAATTTTGATAATCTTTTACGAAAAGATAACTTGATTCTTGGAGTTATTGTATAACGGGCTGGTATCCGCAACTCCACGTCAAAGCGCGTATTTTGCGTAAGGGCTATAATCCACCACGCGGGCCCAGTGCGTGTTGGCAGATGTCACATGTCTTCGAATTTTTGGTTCTATTCTCTTCTTGGAGTTAAATATTACTAATTTAAAGACCTTTCAGAGGGTTTATTATTTAATTTATTATCAAACTAGCTTTTACCCGCTGCTTCGCCCCCGTTATGGTAAGAAGTTATTTCACGGGAACTTAATAAATTAGCCTATCATACTTGGAGATAATGTAGCTTCCCATACGTAAAAGAGTTTTCAAAATCGGATCAGCAGTTCAGAAGATTACCTTTTACATCCAAACTTACAAAGTTTAGCTATAATGGGTGTAAAAATACACATAACGAAGCCGAAAGGTACTCGTTCTCCACGTCATCGTGACTTTTTTTTTGTTCTGAACCATACCTGGGAACCTTCTAGTTACGGAAATATTGGATTGGATTCAAAGTTCCAACTTTTACACAAGTTATTTTAAAACACAAGTTTTTATTTTGTTAACTTTATGTTAAATATCTCTACGACCCCCGTACAATTCAATGCATCAGAACAGTTTTGAGTGCGTTAAATTATTGAGTCCTACCGTGAAACATGGTTATTCACATTTAAAAAAAAGCGGGTTCCCAGCAATATAGTTTGATGTACAGAATGCTTGGTTACCGGCTTCGTGAGGGGTCTTCGAAGAGCTTCATTTACACCCTGGAAAAAAATCACGGATATAATAAAAGGTTTTTAAACCACTGCGTTGTAAAAGACGTATGTTTGAAAATGTTTCCTTATAAATCTCATTTATTCAGTGACTCACTCGAATAAATTCAATGTTACAGTATACCGCAGTTTGTATGCCACATATGGTGCCGGCTTTTTTATACAAACCCTCACTTACAAACTCCATAAGATTTCATTAATAAAAGTCTAAGCAAGTTTTATTCAAGATTACTTTCTTGCCTATTCTTTAGGCATCCTTTAAGAACGCCTGAAGAAGTGAGAAACAATCTGTAAGTCATACGACGTAGAAGAACATTTTCACTGAATGCATTTAACAGATTTTTGTTAGAGTAACCACACAATTTAATAATCCGCAGTATACGAACACTGAACTACGCCGTAGCTCCGTAGCGAAGCGCGTAGCAAAATGTACGGATCATGCGGATTTTTACCGTTTGTGCAAAAACGTGCTTCAAACCGACTGGACTGGATTGACTGCGCATACCGGACTTTGTCAGATATTTCAGAATATTATCTGTCTAAGTCTCAAAACCTTGGATTAAAAAAACCGGCCAAGTGCGGAGGACGAGTGTGTGAGGACTCGTGCACCGAGGGTCCTGTATAATCTTGTAGGTATTTTGTTATTAACCTTTACATGTGCTGTAAGACATTGCTTCTCGCCAAATTTCATGATTTCATTGTCAACGGGAAGTACCTTATAAATTTCGATTCCCTTGAGGGTGTCGAAATAAACGTTTTTTTGCGGCATAAACGGCCGTATCTTTTTTTTAAGTTTTTTAGAAGTTTGATTTTCACAGCTTCAAGGGGCTAGGACTTGGTCAACGGGAACTACCATAAACGTTTTCGACCCCAAACCTATAGGGTACTTCCGGTTGACCTAGAATTGTAAATTTTGGGTTAAAGCAAACACAAGTAAAGGGAAAATTCCAAAAAATAAAAAACGTTGCAAATTAAGGTAAATTTTGGTACTTACGTAACAAGTTTTCGAGAAAATCTAAATTTGCCCATATCTTTTTATCGTGATTACTCAGGACCTTGATTTTATACATCTAATATGGACTAAAGACCTCAGTATCTGGTATCAATTTCAACTTGCTAGGTCCACCCGTTCCTGAGAAAATCGCCGGTGACACACGGACAGACGGACAAGAGAGTGATCTTACAAGGGTTCCTTTTTTTACCTTTTGAGGCACGAAACCCTAAAAATTACTGAAGGATTATTAAATGTATAAGCACAGCCTTCTTTTTTCGCACACTTACGTCAGGAGGCAGTGTCCGTCGAAGAAACCTCACCTTCCTTCCTGCCCATTTCACACGTGGGCAAAACAGTGAGGCAGAACAGTGGGACAGAACAGTTTGGAAGGACAGTGGCGTTTAAATATAGGACAGTCCGCGAGCGGCAGCCGCCATTTTGAGAACGTCATGCCAATGTCAGTGTCCGCCAAACCGCAAGCAAAACAAGTCGGGACCTGCACGCGCACACTGTCCTGCTCGTTGCACAGCATTTCCCTCGCGTTCACACGAGTCCAGCCACAAGACAGACGAGCGAGAAAGGTAGTGGGGGATGCAAACTGCCCCCAAATAATAGACCGGCAGGCTATTATTTGACGACCCGAATGGCGCAGCGGTAGTGAGGTTGCCTTACGTTCTTGAGGTCCCGGGTTCGAATCCCGGTAGGAGCAAATGTTTGTGTGATAAGCATGGATGTTTAAATGTGTATGTGTATGTTTTAATAAGTATGTATTTACAAACAAAAAGTATCTATATAGTATGTCAACTATCTGGTGTCTACGACACAAGCCTCGTTGCTTAGTGTGGCACTAGATGGCGCTGTGTGTAAAGTCCAGCGATGTTTATTTTATTTTTCATTTATTACCTTTTCTGTCTTGGTTACTGTCGAGACAGTACTGTTCTGTGCGTTCAAACAGTAGCAGTACTGTGCTGCCCACTGTTCTGACCTCGTGTGAAACGGGCATAAATAACCTACTTATATAATTTAAAATGGATGACGCATCGTTCCGGGTCGCTACGAGTCTACGCTTAGGTGCACCTTGTGTTGCTCCGCATCGGTGTCACTGCGGTGAAGCTGTCGACAGCCTCGGACACCATGGCCTGTCCTGCTACAGGAGCGCAGGTCGCATTGCACGGCACGCCAGCATTAACGACATTATTCGTCGAGCTCTTTCCATCGCCGGCGTACTAGCGGTTTTAGAACCAAACGGCTTGGTGCGTGACGATGGCAAGAGACCGGACGGCATGACGTTGGTGCCTTGGAACGTGGGTAGGCCTTTGGTGTGGGACGCAACCTGTGTCGACACCCTTGCGCCTTCTCACGTTGCAAGCACGGCGGGCTGTGCAGGCGCTGCTGCTGCGGCTGCTGAGATCCTCAAACGGCGCAAATACTGTAACCTTATTGGTAACTACAGCTTTGAGCCGTTTGGGGTCGAGACGCTCGGGTCATGGGGTCCGAGTGCGCGTCTCCTTTTTAAGGAAATCTCTTACCGACTGGTCGACACTTCGCGTGACCAGAGGGCTGGCTTTTTCTTTGGCCAAAGAATTAGCATTGCCATTCAACGTGGCAATGCTGCCAGTCTTCTGGGTACGTTTCCGAGTGACAGCGATGCGGAGGAGTACTTTGACGCTTATTGACGTCGTTGTATATATGGAGGTTCTTACTTTTAGTTTTTATTTTTGTAATTATATATAGCCACAAATGTGTAATTTAAACAATAAAGATTTTATAAGTAACTTTAAAAAAAAAAATTTAACCTAAAATATTTTTCTTTAACAAAAAAACCCCATCGATTTTGCAATTGAGAAAGAAAATAACTCTTTCTGTGGATTTTTTAGAGCACATTGATAAGTATCCTGTGACTATTGCAAGGCAGAGCGATCCATACAAAATTCCCCATGGTCCTTTGTTCTTACAATTTTGTATAGTCTCATTTCGTTCTGAAAATAGACCTCTCTTTAATCAACTCTTTTTAATTGAAAGTTTTACTTACATTGTACACAAATAACTGCTAATCTCTCTTAGCTTAACACAAGCTACTTCAATATTATAGTTTAAGTTTTATTAGTAAGCAAACAAACTTAACTTAGTTGGGGAAGCAGGATATTTTGAGTAGGTTATGTAGACATAGAGACTATATTAACCTGAAACAGATTACAGAGATAAACTTTTAACACAACAACTGTTGTATGTTGTGTACAAAACAAAAATATAATCGTAGCGATAGATCATATTAAAACTAAAGCCGTGGAGCTCTTACAAGGAGAAGATGATTTGTAGGCAATCGCTTGACGCTTGAAAATATATTTTTAACAATAGTAGGTACATTTTAATACATGTGGAGAAAGTTCGTTACTGCGGACGAGACGGAATTAACTCCCGAGCCGTAGGCGAGGGTGTTTTTGAGCCGAGAACTTCAATAAGAAATGTCCACGTGTATCAAACGACGTTTTTCAATACACTTTTGAAGAAATAAATTATAAGAACGAAAAATATTTTTGTCACGAATTACTATGAAACTATGATTTTAATGTTCTTTTTTTCCGCGCTTTACTTTCGCCAGGTGAAGGAGAAGCAAAGGTATGAAGCCGCTAAACAGCCTAAAGTATATATATATTTTTTTTTTTTTTATTGAGAACACAAATAAATGTTAATTTGTGTATAAAAGTAACTACTAGTTTTTAATAATCATGTTTATTTATGATATTCTATTTATAAACACAATTTAAATATTCAAAAAATATTTATGCCGTAAAGACGCTTAGTGCTTTGCCGAAATTAAAAAAAAACATTTACCTCAGACTATAGGCATTGAACCAACTTGGACTATAGGGACTTGGGTATAGGTATAGTTATCTGTGGCAATTTTCATTCCCGCACCCGTGCGGGAAAATGGAAAAAAACACACGCGTGTGAAATACATTCCATGTTGTACTTAATCGTAGTGCGTTATGGACAAGTTTTCGAAGAAGTGTAAAATAATTATTGTGTAATACAAAACTGTTTTACACACACTGGCCAGTTTTGTTTTTAAGTCCCATGTAATAGGGGGCGAACCTATTACTATCAATCGGACACAAATTGATGTTTCGTGGCTGCTACTGAGAAATTCAAAACAATAGGCATGTGTACTGAAAAAATCTAATTAGTCCGTCATTTAGATAATCAAAAAATATTTGACCCGTGTTTTTTCTTTTGTTACGTAAACCAAAATCGACGAAGATACGACGCTTTTAAAATTCTCAATACGTCACGCATAATTTTTAGTGCGTTGTGACGTCATGACCCCCCACTCCCGAGTTTTGATGCGATTAATCTTTGTCAATATTGATTGATTTATAAAAACAAAAAATACGTGTCCATTATTTTCCACTACTCTAACTGACGGACTAAATAGATTTGCAATTTATAGATGGTGGAGCCTATTTAAAAAAAACCTATGAAACTTATTTTTACCATAATTGCCTATAAATTCTGTGCGATTGCATCGCACGTTTTACCTTTAATTCACACTGTATTGTCAGTGTGCTCCCACTTCCGCAATAAAATTACGCGACACCCAAAATTTAAATTTACATTATTATAGCAACTTTAATTACCTTGCGTAGGACAATGGCTGTAGAAATTACGTAATTACTAAACAGAATAGGGACATCAAGCCAGTGGTTTTGCAAATATAGGGTTGTATTGTGTTTCGCAAATACTGCGGTGTCTTTCATGTGACATAATTACATGGACTTAATGTAATATGTATTTCGGAGGAGCTCATGGCTAAATAATAACAGCCGCTCGGGTCGATCTTTAGGTAAAGCCGTGCTTGTCTAGGTTAGTCTGTGGATGGGTGACCACCCATTAAATACCGAGTTTCCTCCGTGCCTCGGAAAGCAAGTTAAGCCGTTGGACCCGGCTGTCATTTATAGATCTTTGACAGTCGTTACAGGTAGTCAGTGGCCCAAAAAGTCTGACATCCAGTTTTACCAAGGGGTATCGTATTACCCAGTACTAACTGGGTTGGGGAGGTCAGATAGGCAGTCGCTCTATGTAAGACTGGAAGCCAACCCCAATAAAAAACTTGGGAAAAGGCCTAGGCAGATGATGAATGTAATATGTATTTCTGTGTAGGTATTTCATGATTCGTATCACTATGCCTCTTTTCTTTTTTTTTTTTCGGATGGGAAATCATCAAAGCCCTTTGTGTTCCGGGGCCACGGTATCTCTTTCAAACAGTCCCACAACCCCGGCAGGCATCGGTCCTTGCGGACCCCTTCCTTTTTGCTGACTCTCTTTGAGGCGTGCGTGGAACACGAACGCGCCGTCGACACGGCCTGTCGTCATGAGACGGACGGACGGCGAGCTGGCCCATAGCCCACCGTGTATCCCTATGCCTTACACTGTGAGTTTTAGTAGGAGATTGTTAATGGTCTTTTAGGACTATTTATTTTTTATTTATTTATATATATATTTATGTACAGGTTGGAATTTTTGCAAATTTAACTCAAATTAAACATTCCTTTATTTTTAAAAAGAAATTAATCTGTATTCAAAGATTTCGAAAATTCGCTTGCCACACACAGGAATCGAATCGACTAAATTTCAAAAAATAACATCCTGTACTTTTATTGCACCAATCGATTAGGTCAATCATAAAGATCAAATCCCTCTAACAAACATGATAAATTAAATGGAAGGAAAACCTTGAAATCTTAACTTGTAAATTCAATGGGCCAATATAAGGCACTTTTACTCAAAGGTCCATCCAATTACTTATGTTAGAACTTAATAAACAATTATCTTTTAACGATATTTATTGATTAAAATGACGAAACACTATTTAGATAGGAAGATTGCAATTTGCACAAACAAACACGTGCAAATTGCAATCTTCTTTCTTCAATTGTAAAGGTCCATCCTTTGAATAAAAGTACTTTATTGTATTGAATTGAATTTATCCCATTGAATTTATAACTTTAGATTTCATGGTTTTCCTTTCATTTAATTTATAATGTCGGTTAGAGAGATTTGATCCTTATGATTGACCCTATCGATTGGTGCCACAAAAGTACAGAGTGTTATTTTTTTGGAATTTAGCCGGTTCGATTCCCAAGTGTGGCAAGCGAAATTTCAAAATCTTTGAATGGAAATTAATTTCTTTTTAAAAATAAAGGAATATTTCCTTTGAGTAAAATTTGCTATCTCCGGTATTTAGAGTACTTTCCCTCCAGGTGGCATGCAAAAATTCCACCCTGTTTATAGCCATAGGTATTTTCTACCAGTCAACCTTAGGGCTATGCAGAGAGAAACAGTAGTAGGTGTATATTTGCATAATTATTTTAATTATATACTAAGATAATCAACAAGGGTAGGTATATAAAATACTAGCTCATACCCGCGGCTTCACCCGCGTGAAGTTCGATCATTGTCTCACGGGATCATACTACTGGGATAAAATGTGTATTCTTATTTTGACGACCCGAATGGCGCAGCGGTAGTGAGGCTGCCTTACGTTCTTAGGGTCCCGGGTCCGAATCCCGGTCAGAGCAAAATGTTTGTGTGATACATGGATTTATTTCCGAGTCATGGATGTTTTTATGTATTATAAGTATGTATTTACAAACAAAAAGTATCTATGTAGTATATCAACTATATGGTGTCCACGACACAAGCCTCGTTGCTTAGTGTGGCACTAGATGGCACTGTGTGTAATGTCCAGCGATATTTATTTATTTATTTATTCTATGTGTTTATCCAGGTTATAAACTATCTGTGTGCAAAATGTCATACAAATCCGTACAGACATTGACACGGACATACTATAAAAAGACAACAATGGGAAAAACATTACCGTCGTTCATTTGTGTCATAGATGGCGCTGTAGTACTTTTTATAGTACCGACAGTCTGCAGTCTCACAGGATGTCACCACCTGGGATAAAAAGACATCATCATTTCAGCCGAAAGACGTCTAATTCTGGATATATCCCCTCCTAAGTGCCTAAGCCTCCCCAAGTGTCGCCACATTGACGGGTCCCATGCGTCTCCAAGGATTCTCGCAACCTTCAGCAGGTCATCGGCTTGCTCGCAGAATGGATGGCCGATGGGACCGAAAAGCTCGCGAATAGGAAGACGTTGCGTTGGGAGGCCTCCCACTAGGTGGACCGATGGCCTGGATAAAAGTACCCTGTGTTAATCCAGGGTATAAACTATCCGTCTGCTACAGCTTCAAATGAGATCAACGCAGTATATTCATCATCTTCATCGTCAAGCCAGCCCATTTTTCATTTATGTTAAGGTCGGCTTCCATTCTAACAAAATGCCGCTATAACATGGAACGACACAAAACAAAGATGAAAACGCAACATTTTTAAAATATTGCTCTCAACAAAACGAGGTATCTAACTCCAAATTCCTCGGGTAAAAATACCGCGGTGTTTGTTATTTTTTTCCTTGAGTTAAGCCTTTACAAGTGTAACGGGTCCGCCATATTGTAAAGAGACTGTTACATTTCAATAAATTCAGTGAAGAAAGCGGCACTTTTATGTCACAAATAAAAACAATATTTTGTGATCTCTTGTGTTTTTTCTTATTTCAAGTTAAAATTATTGTGTTTCTTCAGCTTTAGCGAAACACTCATTTCAAAACGATTAAAATTCTAAATTAACATAACTTTACTCTTAATAAAGTCCCAACATAATTCTCTCACTCTTATTAAAGTCCTAGTATAAGAGTAAGGTACACCTTAAACAAGATGTACACAGTACACTTGCATTAGTTATGTGTAAGTACTATATAAGACCCAGGGTCACCGACGTAGCCCGAAGAATTGCCAAACTTAAGTGGCAGTGGGCAGGGCACATTGCTCGCAGAACGGATGGCCGATGGGGCCGAAAAGTTCTGGAGTGGCGACCGCGAACCGGAAGACGTTGCGTTGGAAGACCTCCCACTAGGTGGACCGATGACCTGATGAAGGTTGCGGGAATCCGTTGGATGCGAGTCGCACGGGACCGGTCAATGTGGCGACACTTGGGGGAGGCCTATGTCCAGCAGTGGACGTCTTGCTGAAATGATGATGATGATGAAGTACTATGTATTATGCACCCAAACTCCGTGGCTGTTACTGAAACATTCTTGATGCTAAAACCTAATAACACCCGACTTGGACATCGAACCCAGGACCTCAGTGAGAGTTGCGAACACACACTAACTTGCCAGATGCTGTAATATCGGCCTAAAAGAAGAAGAGAAGTAGAAGTTAGCCTATGTTACCCGGGTCATAACAACGAATCGATTGACACTTTATTTATTTAATTCGGATGAATAGTTTAGGCGCAACGGAGGAATGTACTTATATACAAAAATACACGGTACATGCATAGACTGCTAAAATCATAACCCTTTTTTTTTATTTTTTTTTTTTTCGGATGGGAAATCATCAAATGACTTCTCCCGCTCTGGGCGGAGCAGGAGGGAGTGTCAGACTTTTACTGACTAAAACCCATCCATGTTCCTTCACCGCCCTTTGTGTTTCGGGGTCACGGTATCTCTTTCGAACAGTCCCGCAACCCCGGCAGGCATCGGTCCTTGCGGACCCCTTCCCCTTGCTGACTCTCTTTGAGGCGCGCGTGGAACACGAACGCGCCGTCGACACGGCCTGTCGTCATGAGACGGACGGACGGCGAGCTAGCCCATAGCCCACCGTCCACAGGCCCGCGCCTACGGTGGCCGGGGGCCACCACGTGGCCCCCGACGCCCGGGGCGTCTCCCGCGGCGGCCGGGACGCTGTGAGGCTCTCTCCCTCTCACGTTCCGCCACCTCCTTCTCTAGCATTACTGCTTCGCAGAAGGAGGTGACGGCGTCCCATTCCGTCTCGCTCCGGACCATGGCTTGCACCAGGGCCGGACGCGAGAGGTCGCCGCCGCCAATCGCCGCTTCGAGGACACGGCGGTGCTCCGCCCACGCGGGGCACACCTCCACCGTGTGCTCCACCGTGTAAAATCATAACCCTTCCTTTGTAAAAAGATCTCGTGATCTAGAAAACTCCATTAGCTTAAGTGATGTTTCTAGTAAATAAATTCATGGTCCATTCAGGACTGAACACCGTATTTTGCTATCTTCAATGGAACTAGATGGATACCTGGCAAGAAAACGATAAGATACGGAGACATTAATTTACTTAGAAGCTAGAGATTCATTCAAGACGTGGACTGATACAGCTATTCACAGGCTCACAGGAACATTTAATAAAAATCTGAAGATGAACCGTATTTAGCCTAGTTTTAAATACAAATTACTTCCAACGCCATTCATAGGTATTAAAAAGCATTTCAAAGAGAAAATTCTGGCGAAGATGTCTTTTTTCTATTTTTAAATAGCATTGTTGTGACTTGTTATTATTTAGTCTCCTTGTATCAAACGCGGCTTCGAAAGTATAAAAAAAGAAATTCTGGGTAGGCTGCCAATGAGAGGTTTTCTTTTTGAGGTATTAAAAAAAAACTTAGTTTCCAAGAACTCTATAGATGGCGTTGAACTGACTACGATAGTTGGTGCCAAAGACAAAACGCTTGGGGAAAAAAACATTGGCATTAACGTACTAAGTTCAGCGCCATCTATCCAGCGACTAGGGAAGAGCTAAAAAGAAAATCCCTCATTCTGAGAATTGATTTTAATTAGGCTGTCACTTGTCGAATTTTGCAGATCCTTGAAAGTTGATCACTTTTATATGAAAAAGACAGTTGATCCCAAAATATGCCTCTTTTTATTCAACGCGTACTTTTCCTAGCAAAGGTTTCCCATATGGCTTTACACGTTTTCTTGAAAGTTGGCTTCTCAAGACAACTCCCGTAAAAGTTTCCAATCTAAGTAATCACGCTGGCGTTTTCTTGGTCTCCACTGGTGAGCATTTGTTTCTTCTTTTATTAGTTCTGGAATAATTAAAATGATATTAAAATCTCAACCTTAAACATTAAAATATTTCTAAGTCAGAGGCACTTAGGCGACATAAAACGTCTGACACCAGGTTAGGCACTAACCACACGATCAAGAAGAAAGAAGTAGAACCTTAAACTGCGTTCATATGCTAACTCGGGCACCACTCAACGCCACTTAATGTACGCTGTCGCACATTTTCTGAATCCCGACAGTTAGAGTTTCTATTCAGTTGAAAAAGCAACCACACTAGTTGGGCAGCAGTGCGGATAACACGCTTCATAGACGAGTCTATGTACGACACAAAAATAAATCTGTATACGGGTAGTAATGATACGAAAAAAATTCTTTTAGAAACATAACATAGCGTCACGCCTGTAATCCCCGAGGTGTACCTAAATAGTATGTTGTAGTATGTTTTAGGCACAAATCCAGACTCCATTGCTGTTTCTGAAAAATTCCAAAAGGATAAACCCAGTATCGATTTGCCCGACTCGGGAATCGAACCCAGGACTTCATGCTCAGCAGTCGCGATTGCGAATACTGGACCAACGAGGTAGTCCATTTTTAAGAAGTAATAAAATAGGATTATGTGGTTAGGCAGATCAAATGTAAGTGAAAAGTTGGGATGACGACTGTGCTAGAAGAACTCTGACCTAATTATTGTTCTACTTCTTCACAACGATTCAATACTCGCAACCACCGTGTGTAAATGAACATGAACGAAGCAAAAAGAGTATGTTACGATTTATGAATGCAAATGCAAATTGCTTTCAGTTTCTGTCTACGCCCTCATGGGGCTAATCAGAAAATGCAGTCCTTTTATCAGCCGTTTTGAGATCAGCCGGAACAAACAGATATACAGAGAGACAAAAATTAAAAAACTTTTTTTAACGAAAAAAAACAGAAAAAACCGTTATTTTGAAATTACAAACAGACACTTTCATTTAATTTATTTCAATTTTTAATCGAACTAAAACATTTGTTAGGATTCGTTAATACATTATCGTCGAACATTGATATCTGTCTGTATCCGTAACTACCATTAATTTCCACAACTTAAAAATACCCAGGCTTTCCAATCAGCTTTCTCATTAACCCAAATGTTCTGCTACACTTGCCCAATGTTTTCTTATTTCGATAAAAAAAAACGTGTAAAAAAGGATTCGAACGAGGGTAGGAAAAATTGGAACAAGAGTTACTACCATGTTTTCGCGCTGGCAACACCAACTTTTTTAATAACGCTCCATTATGCGAGTTTGGTATCACTTTCGATTCCATATCAGACCACTCTTGTACTTTTGTAACTTTTTCGTTTTTTGGACAAAATAAATTACTGTACCGATTTAGTTTTGGTAGAGTGTATTTTTGTTAGATAGTGTGTTCTGATAAGAATTTAATTTAATTTGGTGGTTTAAATTGATTTTTTTGAGTCTGATTTACAGTAGTAAGTAATTAAGAAGCATAATATCTGTTGGGGACCTTAGTTAGGTTTATTTTGTCGTGTTTTTTAAATATTTTTTCATAGTTAATTATGACTTAAGACTTATTTAGACGTTGCGTCGGAAGGCCTCCCACTAGGTGAACCAATGACCTGGAGAAGGTTGCGCGGATCCGCAGGATCCGAGTCGCACGGGTCCGTTCAATGTGGCGAGACTTGGAGGACGCCTATGTCCAGCAGTGGTCGTCTTTCGGCTGAAATGATGATGGTAATGAAGTCATTACCTATTTGGTAATTATTAGTGAAAATGTGGGTGTAATTTGACACATGTCATGTAATGCTATATATATTTCATAATTCTGTTAAAATTTCCCCTTTGAATTTTCAAAGGCTTACTAACGTGCGTAAATAATACGAAAAACAGTGGTAAGACCGTGTTTGATTAATAACACCACACTTGGATGAACTCGATAGCTTCCCAACTCTTGTTTTTAAAATACCTCATTATTCTCTTTTTACAGAAATACGAAGCAAACAAAGACGAAAGTTTTTGTGAGGTTACGGAACTTTCGAGATTTTTGCATCCAAAAAGAGTTGAAAGATTCTTTTTTTATTGCGGCGTTATGTGAGGTATCATATCTTGCGATCCCAGGACACGCACCTTTAAATTTCCGGATTCATGTGCGTAGTGTATAATTATCCCTTGCTTCTGTGAAGGAAACCAGCATGCATGACGGCATCTAAAAGCCAAGTCAGAGGCCCATGGGCGGCATAGATACTATGGCACCACTAACGAAAAAAAAACCCGACTGTTTAAAAATAACTAATAACTTTAAATAAAAACTAAAAAGAAAAAAAAAAAATCAGGAAACAAGACATTATTGACTGCAACAGTCGGGAGTCATTAAATAATCTAGACTAAAATCATTACATGGGTCCCGACTTTTATTAGTTTTTTTTTTATTTTTTTTAGTTTACACTTTAGTTTACATTTACATTTTAGTTACTTAGTTATACCATTTTAAAATTCTCATGATGAGCCCTTTATTGAGCCGTTCAGGCTGCAGAGCGTGCCAAACATTTGAATTTGGCGCCAAAAATCTGCCATTTTGTATTTTTATTTTGATATACCCAATGTCACTCTCACAGTAAATACGAGCCTAACGACACCTCTCAAGCTAAAATCCATCGAGCCGTTCAGGCCACAGAGCGTGCCAAACAATTATACATACTCACATACATACTCTTGAAAAACATAACCCTCCTTCTGGAGCAGTCCGGTAAAACAAGCGACCGCCTTATTAAAACGGAGACTTTGTAAGTACCAAACGTACAATTAAACGAAGAATCGCCCAATCACGATGAAAGACTGTTGGGACTGGTGGTTCTATGTCATCATCATCAGCCCTCAGCAGTCTACTGCTGCTGGACTCAATCGCACACCACTTACCTCGACTGTCGGCAACTCAGGCAGAAAAAATATTATGTTTAAAGCCCCTTGATCGTAAGAAAACTATTTAAAGTTGAGGATGGAAGCGGAAGACTTTATTTATGATTAACTTGTTTCTGAAAACAACATCACATCCTTTTTACCCATTCTTAACTCAACAAAAACAGAAATTTCTTAAAAAAAAACTTAAGCAGTCTATCTTACAGGATGTTACGTCACCTGAAAATAAATCTAACTTGTACAGGCTGTTATAAAACGTTGCCAAAGTTTCTAACTCTGAGGCAGTCTGAAGTTACATTAATGATAACATAAATACTTTCAAGCAGTGCCTGAGGTTGTTGTACTGAACGTAATAATTTATTAAATAATAATATTAAAATAAAATTCACACTCAGATGCTGCCTCGTTGGTCGAGTGGTCGCAAGCGCGACTGCTGTTCATGAGGTCCTGGGTTCGATTCCCGGGTCGGTCAAAGTGTTATTGAAATTTTCCACCAGAAATTTCTCAGTAGCAATCACGGAGTCTGGATTTGTGCACAGTTTATACAAATAGGTTCGCCCCCTATTACATGGGACTTCAACTGGCGAAATGTGGGTGGACTATATGGTGTACTTCTGCCGAACTCTTCGAGGATTACTGGCTTGATATTATTTAAGACATGGCAATAAAGTGAGAAATAACACTATTTTATTGAGTAACTTTGAAGACAGTAAAACTAAGTGTCTAAGTGCAATCAGAAAATTAAAATAAATTATCAATTCCAAATCAGAACAGTCTAGCGAGAAAACAATGTAATATATTTAAATGGGGTCCAACAACACATTTAATGTAGTTTCTTTTATGCAATTACTGATTGTTTTGAAGTAATAGTACATTATGGTACAAGTGTGTAATGTTGGTGATTACCGCTGAGGCGCGATTGAGACCCGAGCCGCCAGGCGAGGGTCTTAAGAGAGCCGAGGACGGTAATCATTAATACACACGTGTGTCATACGACGTTTTTCAACACACTTGTGAAGAAAATAATACTAAAAAAATCATTTTATTTAGTAGAAAATAGATATTTTTGTCCTTGGAGTTTTCAGGTAGTAAACTTTCCATAACGTTTCACATCTTATATCGGGCGGTGTACAAAATAAATCATTTTCTTCATAACTAGTTATGTAGAAAATGATTTGTAGACATTTTTTATTCATAAATTACTATAATTTCAACAGTGAAAACGAGCAATGAAAAGTTTTTCGCAATGGCGGGAAAATTTAATCAGTTTTCCTATGCGCGCGTATCTAACAATGGCGATCGGCCATAGACTAAAATAATGAGGTTGGTTTTTTTGGCTTTTCGCGGATAGCGAATCCACGTACAAAATGGGGAATTCAAAGTTTTCTTTATTACAGAGAAAACAAAAGTTACATTTCAGTGAAATGAGCAAGCAATAAGTACATTAATTTATTTGTACTATTGAACACGATTTTTTTTATATAGAAACTTGTAGGGATAAAGCAACAAGCACCTCAAACAAAAAAAAAAACCCTATAACTCACTTGTGAATAATAGTAATGAAAAAGTCACAGTTTTATTAAAGGTGTCATTATGTGCCTAATTGCGGTGAAATTAGAGCCATTTTATGAGCAAGTGTGTTGAAAAAAATATTACTTTATTCGTAGTTTTTTTCAGTGAAGATTATTGCAGCCGTTTGCTGCTTTTTACCTACCTTCAGCCTATTTTTTTTTTTTTAAACGAAGCTCCTTAACTTCTTTCTTTTATACTAACATTTAATTTTCATAACGATGAACATCAAACACTTTATAGAACATTGCTAAAAGGAATTCAGCAGGACAAAAACATATCGAATCAAAATCAGCTACAACAAAACTTGAACTACCTGATCTGACCAAGACAACTGACTCTCCCGCTATTTCATAGACTAGAACCGGGTTTCTTATGAGCGCCCAATAGCTGGCGACTCATATTCAAAACATTACGTGCTACTTACTGATAGATGTTTACGCATAAAATATTTTTCATGTACCTACATTTTTACTTATATTTATGTCTAGTATTTTTTAAGCAGTGTTGTTTTAGCGAATGTGAGTACCAATACAAACCATGTCTGGTTTAATGGTACAAAACAAACATAACCTGTACTAAGACTATGATTAAATTAAATAAATAAATAAAAATAAAAAATAAAAACATGGGATTTCAACATATCTGGCGAAATGTGGGTTTACTATATGGTACACTTGCGCTCCTGTCTTGGATCACAGGCGTGATGATACGTGCAATCTAAATATATAAAAGAAGAAACTGACTGACTGACTGACTGACTGACTCATCTATCAACGCACAGCCCAAACCGCTGGGTCTACAGATTCCAAATTTGGCAAATAGGTTCCTTATGTGGTCTAGGGGTGCACTAAGAAAGGATTTTTCAAAATTCAGCCCTTATGGGGGTTAAACGGGGCTCCAAAGTTTGTATGGGGAAACAAGATTAGTTAGACTATTTTATTCGAAACTTCACAGGAGTGCTCCATTTGATAAATGAGTAGAAACGGGTTTCAGGGTTTTTCAGAATTCAACCCCTAAAAGGGGGAAATGGGGTGACAAAGTCTAAAAATCAATGCACAGCCTAAACCGCTGAGTCTAGAGATACCAAATTTGGCACATATGTTCCTTAAGTGGTCTAGGGTACACTAAGAAAGGATTTTTCAAAAGTCACCCCTTATAGGGGTGAAACGGGGCTCCAAAGTTTGTATGGGGAAACAAGATTAGTTAGACTATTTTATTCGAAACTTCACAGGAGTGCTCCATTTGATAAATGAGTAGAAACGGGTTTCAGGGTTTTTCAGAATTCAACCCCTAAAAGGGGGAAATGGGGTGACAAAGTCTAAAAATCAATGCACAGCCTAAACCGCTGAGTCTAGAGATACCAAATTTGGCACATATGTTCCTTAAGTGGTCTAGGGTACACTAAGAAAGGATTTTTCAAAAGTCACCCCTTATAGGGGTGAAACGGGGCTCTAAACTTTGTATGGGGAAACAAGATTAATCAGATTATTTAATTAAAAACTTCACAGGAGTACTCCTATTGATAAATGAGTAGCAATGAGTTTCAGGTTTTTTCAGGATTCAACCCCAAAGAGGTCCCCCTCTTTGGGGTTGAATCCTGAAAAAATGGGGTGACAAAACCTGAAAATCAACATCGGTATTTTTTGTACGTCGTATCGGGTCAAGTGTGTTACATAAACAATGATTTTAAGATTTAATGTGGCGGACCTGAAATACCATCATCATCACCTGTTGGGGTGCGATGGGGTTGAAGTCTAAAAATCAATATGGGTGTCGATACCGAGATTATCAAGGGTGCAGAGTACGAAAATGGCGTTTATTTTGAGATCCAGAAGATGGCGGATTCGACTTCTGTTGATTTATTGTTATGATTCTGATAACGATGATGATGATTATGATACTGATTATGATGATTGTGATTATGATGATGATGATTGTGATAATGATGATAGTGATTGTGATAACGATGATGGTGATTGTGATTGTGATGGTGTATGTGATGGTGATTGTAACAGTGATGGTGTTTGTGATAATGATGATGATGCGCGTGATAACGATAATGATGATTTTGATAACGAGGATGGATATTGTGATAATGATGATTGTGATTACGATGATAATGGTTGTGATTACGATGATGATGATTGTGATAATGATGATAGTGATTGTGATAACGATGATGGTGATTGTGATTGTGATGGTGATTGTGATAGTGATGGTGATTGTGATAGTGATGGTGATGGTGATGGTGATGGTGATGGTGATAGTGACTGTGATAGTGATGGTGATTGTGATTGTGATGGTGATTGTGACAGTGATGTTGATTGTGATAATGATGATGATGATGATTGTGATAATGATGATGATGATTATGATAATGATGATGATGATTGCGATGATCATGATTGTGATTACGATGATATAGATTGTGATTACGATGATGATGATTGTGATAACGATGACGGTGATTGTGATGGTAATAGCGATGGTGATGGTTATTGTGATGGTGATAGTGATTGTGACTGTGATAGTGATGGTGATTGTGATAGTAATTGTGATTGTGATGGTGATTGTGACAGTGATGGTGTTTGTCATAGTGAAGATGCGCGTGATAACGATAATGATGATTTTGATAACGAGAATGGATATTGTGATTATAATGATTGTGATTACGATGATAATGGTTGTGATTACGATGATAATGATTGTGATAATGATGATGGTGATTGTGCTAACGATGATGGTGATTGTTATTGTGACTGTGATAGTGATGGTGATTGTGATAGTGATTGTGATAGTGATTGTGATTGTGATTGTGATTGTGATAGTGATTGTGATTGTGATTGTGATGGTGATTGTGACAGTGATTGTGATTGTGATGGTGATTGTGGTAGTGATGGTGATTGTTATAATGATTGTGATAATGATGGTGGTTGTGATAGTGGTGGTGATTGTGTTAATGATGGTGATTGTGATTGTGATAATGATTGTGATAATAATAGTGGTTGTGATGATAATAATTGTGATGATTATGAAATTTGGCACATAGATGGTTCATAACCTGGATTAACACGTAGGACACTATTTATCCCTTTAATATGATCCAGTGGGAAGGTTACCGAACTTTACGCGGGCGAAGCCGCGGGCAATAATCAATATTTCACCAGTGTTTCAACACCACTAACGATTCCATTAATGACGAAACAATAGAGGTTGCCAATAATTCACCAATGAGACACATAAATCGTTGGGAAGACGTTTTCAAATGAATTATGGAAGACGATAACTTGCACTTAGACAGACTTAGTAGAAGAGAAAAGTGTTAAGTTGATTTAAAGTGCAACAGTGTTTTTAAGGACTGAATTAGTCCTAAATAAAAAAGCTAATATGAAAACAGAGTTCCTGGAACATGAGGTCAAATAGTTAGATTTTATGTGAGTTGCATTACAAAATATTTTCTCAAAGATTTCTTAGAATATATTTCTTAGAAAAAATCTAATAAAACAAGGTTCAAAGCTGCAACTTGTGTTACGTCCATTTTGCTTTTTAAGTATTATTTATTACCTCTGAAAAAGCTATATACCTACTAGGTCAGCAAAAGAAGGTATTACTTTAAGTCTTAATGAATTAGCTTCCCTGCAGCGAAAGTCTACAAAGTTGTGAGACGTATACTCTCTATATTGTTTTGGTATTCTGAAAAGAAAACCTTAAGAATAGAATAGAATTGAATTTTTATTTTGCAAATATGGATAATACAATATAGTTGTCATGACTTATCAAAGTTCAGCCATATTTTACCATTCGGCATGCAAACATTTACATTATTTATGAAACATGTACTTACATTTTAGAGACCAGATCGATTATATTATTATAATTACAATTATCATTCAATAGATCAGCTAATAAATTATTATCATTTTCATTACAATTATCATTCAATTAAAAAATATCATTTTATTACAATTATCATTAAATTACAAAATTATCATTTTTGTTACAATTTATTCAATTAATAAAATTTCATTATTATTCAAATTAATCATAAAATATATTTTTCTCTGTCAGAAGCTCATTTATGCTTTAGTACACTTAAATATGTCAAAAATGTACGTAGTCTACTCCTAAACATCACCGTATTTAAATCTTTCCAGCCATTTGGCAATTTATTGAAAATAATATGGAATGCAGTAAATAAGGAATTAGGGAAACTAAGTTTTTTCGCTGTTATTTTTTTTATAACTAGAAATACTAGCTGCTGAGCACGACTTTGTCTACGTAAATTCTGTATATAATAATTTTATAGTGTTAAGTTTCCCATGTGGGTGAAAAACACAGTCGTATGTTTATTTTAATACTAACTTCTACCCACGTGTAGTTCGAGAATTTCCCCCGGGATCGTTCTTCCGGAATAAAACGTTTCCTATGTATTAATCCCGGTTTCAAACGATCTGTGTGCCGAATTTCATCTAAATACGTCCAGCAGTTTTTGCGTTAAAGAGCAACAAACCACCATCCATCCATCCTCATCCATCCTCACTAACTTTCGCATTAATAATATTAGTAGGATTAATTTAAAATGAAGAAGTTTTCTATAAGAGTTAGGGAGGATCCTACCACAGTCTTGTACATTAGCAATTTCTTAATTAACTCCATCAATTTACAAATTAACTAGATTATAGAACAACCGGAGTAACTGACAGTACCAATTAAAAGTTCTAACACTCTGATAAACTTTAATTAATGTGTTGTCACTTTCACTACAGTTATTAAAGGTCAGCTTGGTCATCTCTCTCTTACTCTTACGTAGCTGTCATGAGTTAGAAAGAGAGGTCGTACAGAATGCTGAGGAGCAATAAATATGTCTTGAAGTATTAGGTTTGTTTATGTGAAATTGATATCAGTTTTGGTCTGAGTTTTCGGAGTTGTGGGTCGTTAGTTGAAATTTAGTGCATTCATGTTTGAGTTTAATTTCCAAGCAGTTACCATTGATCAATTTATACTATCCATACTTCATCATCTGCCCAGCCCTTTCCCAACTATGTTGGGGTCGGCTTCCAGTCTAACCGGATGCAGCTGAATACCAGTATTTTACATGGAGCGACTGCCTATCTGACCTCCACAACCCAGGTAGAACTGGGTAATACGATACCCCTTGGTAAAACTGGATGTCAGACTTTTTGGGCCACTGACTACCTGTAACGACTGTCAAAGATCTACAAATGACAGCCGGGTCCAACGGCTTAACGTGCTTTACGAGGCACGGAGGAAACTCGGTATTTAATGGGTGGTCACCCATCCACAGACCAACCTAGACAAGCACGGCTTTACCTAAAGATCGACCCGAGCGGCTGTTATTATTTAGCCACGAGCTCCTCCATACTTATAAACGCGAAAGGCATTCCGTGTGTTTGTTACCTTTAAGCACCCATAAGGCAAAGGGAATAATTATTTTTCCAACATATTTTTCGGTTCAAAACTTAAACAATGTGTTCCTGGTAAGTATTTAATTGTTGTACAAAGGTTGGGTTGATAGGTTGGTTATCATGCCTCTAATCCCTGTGGGCTTAAAGAGAGTACACCCATATTTCGCCAGTTATGTTCAAGTCCCATGTAATAGGAGGCGCGCACGTGGATGGCAATAGGCTTATTGCCATCCACGTGCGCAAAAGCAGGCGCCGTGGCTGCTACTGAGCAATTCCTGATAGAAAACCCAAATAACACTTTGCCTGACCTGGGAATCGAACCCAGGATATCAAACTCAGCAGTCACGCTTGCGACCACTAAACCAATGAGGCAGTCACTCATAGAACTTATCAATTACTCATTAAATATTTAAAAAAATAAAAAAATATTTTCTACCAATAATACCTTATTTTCCGGTTGCCAGATCGTTATGCCCGTTTAAGGATTACAACTGAATTTTGATTAAATTGAGCACATAGAATGAAACCGAAGCTAAGACATAGCATACTTTTTTGTCTCTTCTTTCAAACAGAGTTAGAGGGCTAACTCTCTTTGAAAGAGATACTAATTAAAATATGCGGTTATCTATCCAGTCAGAAAAAGAAATTACAATTTTACCAAAACAAAATATGATCTAAAAATACGGACGAACAAAAATATTTTGAAGCCCTCGGTATTTATTTTAATCCCCACACGGTGTCATGGGTATTTTATTTTATTCTTCTATGGGTAATTTTTTTATAAAATGTAATATCATCTTGGTCTGTACAATAATGTCGTCACACTGCACACTGTATCTAAAGCCTATTAAAGTCTTTTCAATCATAATACTATTTAATATGAATCTGCCACACACCCTATCATATAACACTATGTGTGACGAAAACACGATTCCATAAACTTTTCTCGATGGAAAAATATTCCATAGTTACCTCCAAATCGAACAATAAACCGCTGGTATTCAAAACATACTTCAAATTCGATCATGAAACTATGCATACTAACTGAACTAACTATAAAGCAGGTCTTATGTGTTTGATTTTTTTAGTCCAATTAATAGATTTTTTGTAAATCGCAAAAAAACCACTCATTTCGCACTATTCGGCCCGCAGTGACTGACGTAACAACCACTTATTCTAACAGTATTTCAAACGAAGTTTGAACCACCACAAATAGAGTTGCTAATTTAGCTGCTGTAGTCGCCTTAAGTACCGTACATAATTTCATACGCCTTCAGTAAAAAGCTGGTATTTTGACATTACAAACAGACACTTTAATTTTATTTATTTGTAGGTAAATATGGTATGGTATGGTAGCTCATACTCATATTCAGAAGCTTAGCTTATTTTTTCTGTAAACATTGATTACCTTTTGAGTCCAGGGTTAATGAAAAAGGTTAAGTACATAAATTCACGCAAATATTATAACAACCCGTACCTGAGACCTAGTTAAGCGTAAAAATTCTAAACATTACCTGTATTTTTACAGACAACCTTTTCAGTATTAGGCACCCACTCTAAAATTCCGGGGCGCGTAAAAACTCCTTTTTATTAAAATAATCCGCGACAACCTTTTATATTTCTGCTGAAATTAATTACAGACTTTATGGTTTTAATACGAGCATAAAATTGAAACCCGAAATAACCTTTATCCTAATTAAGCATACCTTCATTAAAAAGGCAAATAAAATGACACCTGCAAATAAGATTACATAATGAAGTATAACATACGGAACGGTAGAGCTAAGGCCCATTTACACGGAGAGAGGATCTCGCCCGGATTGTGGCAAGAACGCGCTTGGACTCGGTCGTCAGGTGATTTTAGTTGTATTTGAATAAACCTCGAGTCTGTGAAAACATCGAGTGCTACCACAACCACCTTGTGTGTAGAACTAGAAACTCCACTTTTCGGCATTGCATGCACAACACATTCTTCTTCTTAACGTGTCGATGGCAATTTGGCCCATAATTCAGCTATGCGAACTCCGCTCGCTGATGCAGTCATGAGATCGTCAAGTTCGCAGGTGTCAGAGAGCATGCACAACACATTAATCTCATAGAACCAAAACGAATCCATAATGAGAAAGTAACTCTGTCTGTCAGTCTGTTAAGACTGACAGACAGAGTTACTTTCACATTATGTATTCGTTCGCTATAGGCGAAAGAGTAACCTCTTTCGCCCTAGATTTCGATTTATTAGACGATCTAAGTCTGTTAGGACATAGGATACTTTTTTATTAGCGATAGTACGTTCAATTAAGTGGGATACATTTTCTCATAATATACGAGTATCTCATACCATTTTATGACCACTAAGCAATATTAAACTAATTAGGTTGGTGTTTATATCTGTCTACTCTGTCCCACAGCTGGGCAAAGGCCTCCCAGACAATTTTATTTAACATTTGCCTTCTCCGACCAATCAGTTAAGAATGAGTCCATATAGTCACGCCAGCGTTTCTTTGGCCTGCCTTGGTTACGACGGCCGTCCTCAGGTACCCACTATGTGATTATCTCCGCCCATCTGTCCGGCTTCCTAGAAACGTGACCCACCCAGTTCCATTTTAACCTCGCAGTCTGGCTGTCAGGCTTGGTCTAAGACAGGTTGTGCATTCTATCGGAGAGTCCAATATTGAGAATGCTACGTTCCATCGCTCTTTGGCAAATAGTACACCATAAGACTATAAACCTACCCACCAAATTGAAATTGAAATTTCCAAGTTGCAGTTCTTAATTAAAACATCTATGCAATTAAAACCTGTGACATCGTTAAAGATGAAGTAATAAAGTGAAACAGTGGAGTTGCCGACTTCGCCAGCTGTTGCATAGTTATTATACTTTGATTAATTGTTTTCTTAACAAATGTTTCGAGTTTAGTATCACTTTACAAATGAATGGGGATGCTGTATCACGTAGTGTTCAGAAATAACTTCCGAAGCATTTATAATTTTGTTCAGAAGTATTTTGGGTGTTCGTTAATATAAGATGACAGGCTAATTACTTTCATGAGTGAAGTGCTTATTTAACTTAATAATGTCATTAGTTTCTTTCACACATCAAGGGTTTTTTGTTTGGAATATGTTCTTGGATTCTGTGGCAACGGTTTTGGTCCTACCAGACGTGTTTCTTATATTTTATCATCGTTTGTCATGGTTGTATAATTTAAAAAAAAGCGAGCTGACCACTGTGTTTTTAATGTAATTTGAATGTACTTAATTCTGATATTTCAATAATTTATGTGATTATATTTGGTTTCTATTTTTGTTTTATATGGGTCTCGGACCTGAAATAAATGATTTTATTTAATTATTTTTTACTACAGTAAATTAAGAAGACATCCGCAAGAGAACCAGGGTCACCGACGTAGCCCGAAGAATTGCCAAACTTAAGTGGCAGTGGGCAGGGCACATTGCTCGCAGAACGGATGGCCGATGGGGCCGAAAAGTTCTGGAGTGGCGACCGCGTACCGGAAGACGTTGCGTTGGAAGGCCTCCCACTAGGTGGACCGATGACCTGGTGAAGGTTGCCGGAATCCGCTGGATGCGAGTCGCACGGGACCGGTCAATGTGGCGACACTTGGGGGAGGCCTATGTCCAGCAGTGGACGTCTTTCGGCTGAAATGATGATGATGATGATGATGATGACAGTAAATTAGACAATATTGTTATAAGAGTTGTAGAAAATGGAGCAGGAACAGGATGAACGGTGTACCTCCCACTTTCATCTAACATTGCTGACGGAGGAAGATCTTGACATTTTTTCGCTTCATTCGTGTTACCTATTTCGAGTTCAATAACAAAAAAAATGTTTATTTCATTTAACGTAAGTCCGTTTCTTTCCTTTCATCTCTCTAATAATTTAGTAAAGTAAGAGTTTTTTGTTCTCAATTCAAATAATTCTGATACAATCAACTTGATGTTTCCTACGGAACCCCCAACTACTGCAAATAATCCATCAAAGAACTTAACTTCCATACTATCCGCAAAAATGATGGAAGCAAGTTGCAGACGCAGTTTTTCTAAGTTTCTTTCCTTATACAAACTTTTTCATTAACTAGATAAATGTTTAGACAGTTTTGTGGTGCAAAAGTTTGTTTGAAAACTAAATGATTTTTGAATTACGGTTCTTTTAGTAAATTACCTTTGTTCTTATCTCTGGGCTCCGTCCTGCTAATAGAACCAATAAAATTGGTTTGGACAAATACTCAGCATTGCCATTTAACGTGGCCAGCCTTCTGGGCACTTTTCCTGTTGACAGTAATGCTGACAAATTTTGCAGAAGTTCAGGAGTTCTCCCTTGAGGAGGCGACAGCCGTCAGCTGTCATAAAATGTATTGTCACCAGAACCAAAGGTGTGTGCAGAATTTCGGCTCAATCAATCGGTTGGGGTGAACTGATTTAAAATTTTGTTGCAAGTTTTGACCAATACATACTAACTAACAGGGCAAGTTAAAAATAAAAGCTTATGCTAAAATGTAAACAAATGAATCAGAAATGTACCTGTGAGTGCAAATTTGTTATGCCACGTAAAAATTGAGTGCTTTGATTTGAATTAAAGTACTCAAACCCAAAATTTTAGTTTTGTGGCCGTTATTTAAAAAAAGTAAAAAAGGAAAAGTAGCCAAATTACAAGTAAAAACCTTTTAAATACAGTTTAATATGTTATAAAAATCCCGTTAGTGAGAGAATGTGTAATTGAACCTGAACTAGGTTTTACACTTCTATCAGACACTTTTGAAATAGACTGTTCGGTAACAATTTATCTAACACATTGTTGAAATACGTGTCCAAAGAGATACATGATTTAAAGGCTTTTTTCCGATGGATTTAGTTATCAAAAGGAATACTTTTAACATGGCCATTCGTTTTCGAATAAAAGCAGATTGATGTTTCTGTAAAAAAACAAGTGTGAATACGAGTAGTATTGGATTGAAACTCTTTGAAATGTTACCTTGTGTTTTACGTTTGGTATTCGACTAGGATTTTGTGCACAAACACTGGGATGATACTTACAAAAACAAATTTAAAATTAACTTTCGAGACCTAAACTTGAAAAAAAAAAGGTTTGCTTTACAATAGAAGAGAGACACAAATGGAATCAGTATTGAGAGAAAAAGAAACTTCGGCTTCTTATTCCTTAACTTTAAAGGGTACTTACCATTATAGTCTAAATTATTTTGTTTTAATACCTAGGCCTGCTTGCATTGCAACGAATGAATTCTTTTAGCACTCAATGATTGTGAGAATTGTATTAAATTTGCCAATAGCTTTAAATTTACAGGGACTTAATGAAGTTTAATTGAATTTTTACCGTGATGGGTAAAAGGTGGTTGAAAGTCATGCAGACCAGGGATACAGGGACCAGGATATAACAAAAATGAGGAGGACCTTTGTTTTTACACTAAACAGGCTTGCGTTTGACCGCAACTCGCCTGATATGAGGAGATAAAGTATAAGATCGGGGGACCAATTGGTGGAACAAAGGACCAATGATAATGATGTTTCAAATATGGTTTAATGAGTGGTTTTAAATGAGTGTGGTGCAGGCGGGCCTAATTTAAAGCTGAGTTCAGAGAAATCTGCATGCAAAAGGAAGTTCAGATCGAATTAAAGCTTCGGTCATTAGTGAGTATGTAGCTATATGTACCCGTGTAGAAAGGTCCACAAATGTTTTTGCTGACACACAATCTGGGATATCGGGCCAAAAAGTTATTATTCCTTGTTACACCATCCCTTTTTTTGTTAACGACGAGAATCGTTGATTGCGACACGATATAGAAATTGTTAAAGTTTGGGACTTGTGGAAGCAAATATTTCATTTTTGTTTCTGTAGATTTTTGTTAAGAATATTTATTTATTTTATTTTTATTTATTTATTAAAACTTTATGCACATAATGTACAAAGGCGGACTTAATGCCTTGGGCATTTTCTACCAGTCTACCTTAGGGTGATGCAGAGACAAAACAGTATGTGCAACAGAACAGAAAATTTTGAAAAATAAAATATAATAATAAATACTTATATCCATACGTGAGGAAAGGTAAAAAAAACATATATGAAGAAAACCAACAAATTAATATGTCTAATCAGTAGAATAAAGTTGTATTATTTGCAACTTTTGTTTAAAACTGAAACTTTCTAAAATAAAACAAAGCGCAATCATTATTCTCTAGAGATTACCAGTCTTTTAATTATTTTTACTTTAAAAAACTTAGAAATCACGTTGAGTAACATGTAAATATTGCTATTTAAATTTTTCTTCTAAATGAAGGCTAAAATTAATTTAAAAATAAATGTATATATGTTTTTAAATACTACAGAAAATAAGTAATTACAGCTCTCCTTTAACATCGGCGTTCATTCATTTTTACTTGAAAATAAAACGTTTTATTTTTACTATAGTTATTTCGGTACAGCCCTAAACCACACAAATGACAGTTCTTTATAACCCTTTCCTTTCATAACAAAACATAATAAATGAAAAAAACGAGCGCCCTTAACGATCACGCATAAGGATAGGCGAGATAAATCTCTTTACACAAACACATCCTAGAATAACAAACAGTTAAATTATTCGATGGCAACATTCAATGATTTTTTACTAGCACCGAAATAAATTACGGAAGTCTTAGTTAGCTCTATTTTCAGGGTTACCGGAATTATTTTATTACTTTGGAGTTAGTGTTTATCGATCTTGCTCTTAAAAATAAAAGTGGATTCGTTTTCTTTCGTGTAGATCAGGGGTTCCCAAACTTATTTTGTCTACTGCCCACTTTGAGAAAAAAAAATTTTTAGCGCCCCCATTTTTTCACCTACTTAAAAACCACTATAACTTCAAATTAAATTAATAATTGTGAGCTATATTAGCTGAGTGCAGTAGGTAGTACACAACGGCGTACAGGTCTCAAGTTAACTCTTACGGGTTACGGGCTACACCTACCAATGAGAATGATTATTGAAACGCAACTTTATAGTATTCAGAGTATCTTTTATTCAAAATAAAACAAACATAATCGATTCTTCTCTCTATCTCGATCTCTTAATTAATATTAGTTGATGTTCACAAGTCGTAGTCGAGAGTCGAGAGCTCAGTCGGTGTCTAGAGTCCTTCTAGATGAAATTACAAATCGCCCCCTAAGCCTCTACGCAACACCCCCATTTTTTTTCTGGGTCTCTTACTGTCCCCCTTTAGGCCTGCAGCGCCCACAAGGGGGCGTTATCGCCCACTTTGGGAAAGGCTGGTGTAGATGATGGTACCCTTTCATAGAGAGGAGGCCTGTGTCCCGGCAGTGGGAACATTAATAGGCTGATGATGATGATGATGATGATGATGGTACGACTTGTTGAAAGAGTATGTGGCCACATTAATCGCGGCGTCTGTGGCGGTCTTAGGTCCACTAAAGTGGTGGTGTTAGGACACTTCGGACACTCCAGCAAATGGGATATCGTCTGGTCGGGAGCACCGCATTCACACTGTGTGACGGAAGGATTCTTAATTCCCCATTGTGCCAAATTGTGATTACAGCGGCCTACTTAGAAGTAAAAAACCTAATTCAGTGGGGCCAATGTCACTACTGACAGTGAACCGGATCAGCAAGTCTAAACCACGTTCAAGACTGTCAGTGTCATCATTGTTAAGGAAAATAGATAGTGACCTTGACGAAATTATTGTTTGTCGCAGACATTACTCTACTAAATTTAAATATGATTTTTTTGTTCTTTAATTAAAGTGCGTTTTATTTGTTTTTGTTTTCACCTGTACTTCTGCCGTATAGCTAATCCGTCGAACCCTAGAATATGACGAATCCACAAATCAGTCGATTAGAGAATCTGCCGAACTAACTAATCTGTCCAATCCAAGAATCTGTCCAGTACCGAACCAAGGATATTATGACCTATGTCATAAATAAAGCTTTATTATCCAAACCAAGTAAGTATCGATATCGTAATGTTTTAACAATAATGTTTCGGTCAAATACCCCAGGAGATACTAGTTAGGCAGCTGGATCAAGGGCTTGATTCAGAAAGCAGTAAGTACTTCTGGACATGGCTCGTGTTGTGACGAGATTCCTCTCTCAGGAGCCCTGACCGCCAGTAGCTTGGACCCTGTTCTTGATACTGGTTGGCTACTATTTTTCATATTTTTGAATGTCTTTTTTTAATTTAATTATTGTGCACAGAAATAAGTCAAGGAGATAATGGTTCGGAAAAACCGGTACGGACAGATAGCAGACTGACGGCGGACACCGGTGAAGATACTTACTCGTGGGGCGTCACAGCCGCGTTTGCAATTTTTTCCGTACGGGATTTCCCGGACCTTGTAAGGAAAAGGGTAAGCGAAGAGGCAACTCTCAATAAAATTCCACTAAGGTTTACCAACCTAAAAACAAAAGAAAGCATTAAATAAGGTCCGTTACGAAAACATACAGTATACTGGGTAAATGTTTTCGGACATAAACTGAAACCTTTTTGGGACCACATTGCGATCAAACTGTTTGATTTTAGATTATGCTAATGCTGACACACACTGTATAGTGATTTGTGATTGGACACAGTTGCAGTTTATACAGCGTGTATAAGTAGGGTTTTGGTCATATATAAGGGTGTGGTAGAGACCATGGAACTGAACCGAATGCGATCGATATGGGTATTGCGAAAAAATATTGATCCAAATGTGGAGGGACAACCGATTTTTTCACGGTTTTGATGGTTTAGGAGCTCGTCGCTAAATAATAACAGCCACACTAGTTGATCTTCCAGGTTAAATCGCGCTTGCTTATCTCGGTCTGTGGATGGGTGACCATCATAACATAGGTACCGGTTTCCTCCGTGCCTCGAAAAGCACGTGAAGCCATTGGTTCCGGCTTTATTTAGATCTTTGACAGTCTATACAGGTAAGCAGTGGCCCGAAAGTCTGACAACCAGTAATTCCAAGGGATACCGTACTAGCCAGTACTAACTCGGTTATGGAGGTCAGATAGGCAGTCGCTCTTTATAAAATACTGGTATTCAGCTGCATCCGGTTAGACTGGAAGCCGAAAGGCTAGGCAGAATATGATAATGGTTTTGATATGTTGGTCCCTTGAAGAAAGTGGTTCAGTTTGATGGTCTTTAACTACACACTTCTCTGACACACGTTGCATACTGGCTGTTTTAAGAACTACTGACCGTATTTAAATATCGAACGTGGAACAGAATTTAAATGACACGTAGTGTGACGTCACCGTTATTCACTGTAGGAGTTATTAAAGTTTTGTCGCAAGCCAGCTATTTTTATTAAAAAATCAGGGTATTTTTCTTTGTGTGATGTGTTTTTCACAGTTGAGCCACAGGTTCTCAGTGAAGTTTTAGCAATATTATCAATTCAGCTTGATTTTAATCTAATTGTGTGTGTTTTCGGTAATTACTAAGAGGTGGTTAAGAAAGTTTTTTTCTTGCCTTACAGTTTTGTTAGATTTACAACAGCAGCTAGATGGACCAATTTTATCCCTAGTTTGGGTTTTTACTAGATCAAAACAAAGGAATAAATATTCAAATAGAATTATTTCCACATAAAGAAAAATGCCCGTGGGTGGCTTTGAGCTACCTATTTAGATAATATTATGTTTTCCCAAACTCTAGTTTTTATTCAGGATAAAGGTCAAAGAAAAATAAATTCAGCATTCTAGTTTACCACCTACACAAATTGATATACCTAACCACCACCTACCACCACCACCTACCTATCATTGATCTGTATTATTTTTTCTTTAGAAATATAAGGTACAGGAATGGGTACAGGGTGTAAATTTGCTGATTCTTTATTCAAAATGGAGGATCCTCCGACCAGACGGGTGTTGTATCTGGTTGACAATGTCAGACAGTTAAGTAGGATGTCGCTTCGTCTCCGCAAGTGAGCACACCCATTTTGCCCATGAGTGAGTGCGTTGGTATACAGCAGGAGCGTCTCAGCACTTTACTTACAGCGCCGCTTTCTTCACGCCACTCCAGCGGTCTATCACCGCCAGGTGAGACCTCCGGTTGCTCGGAGAAGGCCCAACTGGGGACAACCAGCAACCGGGACGGCTCAGGCTGAGGCAGTGCTGAGTATTTATCTTTGCAAACGTTCTGTTAACGCTCGTTCCAAAGGGTCGTTTACCCGACAGCTTTTGTTGTCTACTGGTTGACCTATATCCATACTTAGGAAATAACGTTAATTGCGCGATCTTTTTCCTATGTAGTATATAGCAAGTCTTAGATGTCACTACATGTCTGTTCGAAATTTGAACAAAATGTCAATGGGGTGGGCAACTGGTGGAACTAATGGCGCTAGCAGCGCATGAACCAAACATCGTCATTGGTTGAAAATCTGTCAATGTCATTTTATATTTCAAAATAGATTGACCTCATTGGTCAGATTGGGTCTAAGCTATGGACGCGCCATCTACAATCAGCTTTGACCAGCCTTCCCCATTATGAAAGGAAATTCTGGATATTTCCGTGCACATGTCAAATTGAATATTTAAAATCTATTCTTAGGGTAACAAAAAGTTTTAATCCTAAACTTACCTTCAAAATAAAATTGTTTGGATACATTAGAAATATAAGAAGTGGACGATAGAGTATCTTTCGTGCTCATTTCCTTTTCATATCTGGGTACTTCTGGCAGGCGGCCAAGCTGAGGGTAACGGATACAGCCAGTTATTGTGTCAGCAACGATTTCTGCTTTCTTGCTTTTTCTTGCATTAGGTAACTTAGGGTTCTTACAGACGAGCGGCACATTGCCAACGGCAGATAAACTACAAACGGGTGGCGACGCTTAATTGCAGTTGTGGCGTGCCGCGTAAATCTATTGTAGTCGCATCGACGGCAGTCATCGACAGGTGGCGACGCTTGCAGTTGTGTCGTGCCGCGTAAATCTATTGCAGTCGCATCGACGGCAGTCATCGACAGGTGGCGACGCTTGCAGTTGTGTCGTGCCGCGTAAATCTATTGCAGTCGCGGCGACGGCATTCGTCGACAGGTGGCGACGCTTGCAGTTGTGGCATGCCGCGTAAATCTATTGCAGTCGGAGTCGACCACAAGCGTCGCCACCCGTCGACGGCAGCTGCCGCCGACAGGTGGCGGCGGCTGCATGTTATCAGCCGTTGGTAACGTGTCGCTCGTCTGTAAGAACCCTTACCCGCCGCGCGATGAGATGAGGATATTTAGGAGAAGTAGAAAAGGTAATATTGCAGTATCTTCTAGTATTCAAGTTTTTACTAAAGTTTAGTTTAGCATCATATCGCCTATAACCCTCGAAGGGTTAGGCAGACGTGTACTCCTAACTCCTACTTTCAACAGTTGTTTTTTTTTTAAGTCCCGTGTAATAGGGGGCGAGCCTATTGCGATTAACCGGGCACGAATTCAGACTTCATGGCTGCTACTGAGAAATGCTTGAAAAACCCAATAACAATTTGCCTGACCCGGGAATCGAACCCAGGACCTCTTGACCTCTCTAACGAGGCAGTCAAATGAACCCAGTAATACCAGATAACTCCATTGCCCACAGTTCTACAAACTGACCAACTTCGGTTACTTACGTCTCTATCAGTATACGATTCGATCAATATCAAATCGCAGCTGAAGTCCTTGTTATATCTGTCATCGACTACATTAACACAGGATAGTATCTTGTCGATATACTAGTATTGAATTTACTTCTTATGATACGATTAATGTATGGGTTTTTTTTATTTACTGTAAACTTTAGGAGGATATGGTGCGGAACCAACATCTCCTTTTTGATTCTGTTCTCTTAGTTCTTTCTGTTCAAATTCTAAATTGAGTTCTCACATAACAAACCTTAGTGTGCCAGAGAGAGACAAAACATAGCAACATCAACAAGAGGTTTCCTTGTGTAACTTTGGGTGGTGACTGTACTGTACAAAAAGCAGTTGAAATTTATGGTTGATGAAATGGTATTCAGTGTATGCAGATTAAAATAGTTACGAATTGGGACACTTTTTCACTTGTTTTGCACGTTTTTTGTTTAGTTGTCCAAATGGGAAAGTTACAAGATGGTACGTAGCCCTGGTAAGTAACCTTACATAACATCACGTCTATAATTCCCGAAGGGACAGGCAGAGATGAACCTACAGCATATTTCGCAAGTTAGGTATGTTTAAGTCAGATGTATAAAGGGACCCCCTCAACTGGGCTGATTTCCAGTATTTGCGGCTCCTGAGAAATTCCAAGTGAAAAAACCTCATACCCATTTGCCAAACCTGGGAATCGAACCCATAAACTCGTTTTCAGCAGTAGTCTTTGCGGTCACTAGACTAACGTCTTCGGTCTTTGTTCAACAAAACTTTTTGTAATTAACTTCATTAGTTGCAACATAAGAAGCTTAAAATGAAGGGTCTTCTAAATCATTAAAACTGCAGGCTCCTATCATGTTACACGAATTTTCGATGTTTTACAAGCGTGTTGTTAAACCAAGCGAAATTAGGTCCTCCCTTAAAGTGGAAACTTCGTCATATTCTTGAGTAGGTTTACCAAAATGGATGAGTGAATACATACACACTTTATGTTCAAAACATTTATTATTCTCTGCTTTCAATGTTGACACAACTTTACTAATCCCAACTTTACCGGAGTAAAGCTTTAGTAACATATAAATTACGAGCAACATCAAATTAAAATACATATTTGGCTATGACAGGTAAAGAGATATAATATTAAAATTTTGTTAATAACTAAAATATAGAATTTACAAACACTGAACAAGAAACAAATTCATCAAGTTTTGGTCGGAATTTTTTTGCAGGTGACAGTAGTAAATATAGAGATTTTTATAAAATTACAGTTATTTTTTTACAAATTTGATAATTCCTAACATATTTTATGCATCTTACTTATTAGAAATTGAGACGCTTAAGGCACAGCAAATTTACATCTAACTAGAATATACAACTATTATAGACACTCTTGGTAACAATCTTTATTCTATTTCGCAAATTGTGATATGTACAAAAATATTTCCATCTTTATAATCTAGCGTTATTATTATAAAAATTGAAATTAAAACATTCGGAGTATACATTGTATACATAATTAAATGCATTGGTGTGTGATGAAACTAATAAATAATACCGAAATTATAAACAAACACAGCTAAATACAACTAAACTTCCCGAACAAAAAGCAGATTACACAAAACGATACACTGAACAGAAATACGTCTTTTGAACTCCACTCAATTATTGGCACAATTTCACTATATTTAGTCTCAGTGTCAATAAGTATCGGCTCCACTCCTAGAACCGATATTCCTCAAATCAGGCTTGCGAGTTGTCTCTTCGCTGCCTCTCCAACTGTTTCCTATGACTGTGACGTTTTCTCGCTATTATTGCTATTAATATCACAACGACTGCCAAAGCTACCGCTATTCCTATCCACCAGTAAGTGTTATACGACGCCTCTTTTGTATTTACTTCGTTTTGGTCCCCAGGTCCTACAGGATTCTTTATCTCCAGTACTCCTACGGTAGACGTTTCGACGCTATACTTAGAATTAGATCCTTCACCTGTATCGATTTCGTTATCTACAACATTGTGGGTTTCTTTTTCTTCTACGACCATTGGGGTTTCTGGTGAAGATGGGACTTCTGGGATCTCTTCTGGAACCGGCTCAACAAATTCAGCATAATCGTCAGAACTAAAACTGTCTGTCGAAGGGTCTAACTGATTGTCTAGGTATTCATCTAAGAACTTGTAGTAGTCTGTTAGTCCCGTATATTCTAGGCCGTATTCTCGCTTTGCTAGTAGATCGCTAACCATCTCAGGCCAGATGGTGCCGTAACCTTGTATCATTGCAACCCTGTAAAACAGTGTATAATATAAAAAATGCACACCAGCGACGGCTTAGTTTGCAAGACCTTATAGAAGTTTATATACTTACATTAATCGATCATTATTTTCAGCTATATGTTGTATTAGGTCCGATTCATCCAACACAAGTTCTTCAGCAAAAGACTGATAGATTTGGTACTTTAGTATTAAGCCCATGAATTTTCTGCAACAAAATAAAATGTAAGTATGTATGTTCCTTAACCACAAATGGGGTATTTTAAGATTTTTTTTTTGTAACTCACCCAATATAAGGTTTGTTGAAAATCATATACGGATCTCCAAGGAAATCACTATCACCCGTTTCTATGTTGGAGAAATTCTTACGGAAGTCGCTCCAACTACTTGGTATTTGCGCATACGGTATAGCACCCATTAAAACTTTTATTCTCCATTCGTCGGCTGCCAAATAGAAGTTAAGTCTGCAAGGAAAACATTTTATTAAAGCATTGAGGAGCTAGCATAAGACAAAATTACATGCCATAGTAGCAAAAACTTACTTTGGTAAATCTCTCAGAGCCATAATCAATTGTAAGACAAGACGATGATGATTCGCATTGTGTTTGAAAGTTTCAATCGGGAATAGCCCAGCTTTGCTGAGCGCATGTGGGTCCAAGGAAAGTAACGACACGAACCCAGGAATAGCTTCATACACAGCTGTAACAAACAACGCGATGAGTTGCGAACTTCTTAAAGAAACAACTTTAGAACTGGAACGGAATCTTACCAGAATAGCGGGAAGCCTCTCTTAGAATATAAGTGTTGTTGCTATGCAGATTGATAGTCTGCTTGTAGACTATCTTCATGACCGCTTCGTGAGCTTCTATGAAGTTGGCTACGCTGACGTCTTTACAAGTTACTGCTCTAACTTTGTTGGGTTTGCACCAGTCGACTAAGGTTGGCGGACAAGTACTATTGAACATCGATTCCGTCCAAATATCTGGATCTGCGTCTCCCAAGTTTAGTGTTTTGATGAGTTTCGCTGCTTGTTTGAAAGCTAATGCCCCGCCCAAGTTCTGTGAAATAGATTTATCCGTTATAAATAATAAACATGTTATCCTTGATTTCCCTTTTAATGTTAAAAGCAATGAAATTGAAAGGTCGTATTTAGTTATTACTGAAAAGGGCAACCCCTTTTAAGCAATAAGGAAAGTCGACCTTATGTGTTACTTCAAAGTGATTTCAACATTATGAAGTCAAGATTAGCAATATTGGAAATGAACATAAAAGTAAACTCACTTTTAACTGAAGATTCACGTGTACTTTCTGGTATATTCCCGCATGTTTTGGCAGTAAGCTTTCTATTAGATTTGACCAATCATCTCCTGTTAACGATCCTGGAAAACAGTTCTCAAATAAAGTATACATTTGTACTAAGTCTATTTACTTTTCTTAAGTGTCGGTCACTTACGTTTTTGGAAAGACCTTTATAGAAAAGAGGTTGACTTTTAGATATCGTTTTTGGCCCAAGAGTACATTTAAAAACTGTTATTTGAAACATCACAAGGGAGTCCAAGTCTAAAGGGGCCTATACCTACTTTCTTAGAAACTCTTAGTTAACCCTAGAACAAAACTTTGGAGAATGTAACACTTGACAAAGGGTTGTATATTTCTCAGGGGAACCACATGCCAAACAATTTAAAGTTTTTAGAATGCTTGACAAAATTTATAAGTAGCAAGAAAAACTAAGAGAATTTTCGAAATAAAATAGAACACTCAATTAAGTTATTACTTTACGTCAAAAGCAGATAATTTGGTTTGCTTAATTATTTTTTTATGATAAAAATTGTCTTCGCCTCCCGCTTTTTAATTTAATTCCCTTGCGTTGATTTGCGTTGCGGTCTGTTTATACTTTCACAGACTAGGACGTTCGTTAGGTCCTTGCTACAAACAAGTGAAATTGCCTAGGTAAGTTTCTCCACGAGCATTGAAACTATTCTGTTCACCGGCTGTAACTTTACCGGTTTTAATTTTAACTTTTTCTGTGGTGTATTCAGCATGTAAGTATGTTTTATTTAAAGAGCCTTTGTTTTTACTTTATCATGAGAAAATTATGGCCTGCGAAAGTATTTTTTTAAAATCATCGTTGAAATTCGTTATTTTGCTTCCTCCCTCTTCAGTTTTATAACAGTAAAATATTCAGCTAAAACACCGACAATTACTGAACAATATTTTTCCGACGTCGAAACACTCGAAAGAGTACAGACAATTTTTAATTGCCTTACATTTATTTTATTTCTATAATGGAAAGTTAAGTCTATGGGGTACTTACTCAGTAAATGTACCGGGAGGGGCTTGCCGACGGCATCAGTACCCTTGAGCCTAAGTGCAATGTATTTGTGAAGCTTGAAGTAAAGAGGTTTCACATTTTCCCACAATTCTCGGGCCTTGAGTATGGCACCTTCGTACTCGCCGAGCGCATCCCAATATTCTTCTACGGAGTTGTAGTCTGTAAGAGAGATTTTGTTATTTTTACTGTTTAAAATCCTTGAAATTGTAAACGTCAGTTTACAATCTCGAAAATAATGATATAAGCCTTAGAACAAACAGATTTTATGAAAAAAAAAATATCATCGTCTGCCTAGCCTTTTCTTAACAACATAATATTGGGGTCGGCATCCAGTCTAACCAGATGCAGCTGAATACTAGTATTTTACATGAAGCGACTGCCTATCTGACGTCCATAACCCAGTTAGTACTGGGTAATACGATAACCGTTCGTAAGACGGGTTGTCCGACTTTTAGGCCACTGACTACCTACAACGACTGTCAAAGATCTACAAAAAAAAAATATAACACCAGTTTTTCATTTGATCGTTTCGGATATTCTTTTAATATCAGTATGCAATTTATATATAAGGATTTTGAACATCATGAATCATGACTTTCAAATATGATAAATTCACTCACTTTTTAAGACTGCCAAGTTTCAATCTCAAATCTACGTTATAACTAAGTAAGTAATTAACACATATTTATTCTCTTTGCCAAATTTGTCTTTATCTTTGAAATTAAGCTTCTCAACAAAATGCCATTTTCTCGCAGCTTCATGGCCGCCGAAAGTTTCAAATTTCGCCTCGTTATGTACTTATTGACAAATCCTAAATGGGTTTCAAAGGAGAATTCCCAGAAGGCCGCGCGGTCTTGATTCTTAGTTTAATATTAATTACCAAATTAAGATTTAGGTGTATCAGAAAATCCGCTTACTTATTATAATAAGGAAACCCAATTTTCTCTAAAACAACAACTTGGTTTGGTACACATAACATTGTGTATCTTGTGTTTATAGTCATCCAATGGTTTCTCTCTGAATTATAATCCATCTTGAAGATATCATAAATGTGTGTGTGTATCAGTGTGGCAGTGCGGCACATAAACTAATATTGTAAGATTACCTACTTCAAGTATTGTAAATATCCTAGATGATTTCATCAAAATAAATCACAATATCAGGTACATAAATTCGTATTTTTAAAACGATAGTTTATGTTGTCATATCTCCAGTACAATATTTCACTATATCACAGTCATTTACTAGTAATTACCTACTAAACAAATATATATTTCGCACTAATGGCATGTATTTAATTATTTAAACAATAACACTGACATTATCGACATTAAATTATTATTGTTATATTTAGTAATCAATAAATTATTGTTAGCTATAGACAAATAATATTAATTAAACGTAATGCTTGTCCGAAATACAATAATTCAAGTATGAGTCATTACAGCAATCTATTAATAAATCTATTGGTATTTATTTATTGGTTGTAGTGGTCCCTTAAAATTTTTTTGATTTATTAATATTTATGGGAGATCTAATTTATGTGTCATCTGGGTATTTATAGTTCTGTAGGTTATGTGGTAAAATGACTTACTCTTTAATGTAAACTCTTTGAATCTGACCCGTCCTATACGATACGCTACAAATTATAAGTCTGGGTTCAAAGCAGGGTTCGAAATTTTCAAGATAATTATTTTCTTTGATAATCATCAATGCTGATTCATACCTTGATCTTTTAATTTTTTTACAAATGATAATTTGATTACTAAAATATTATGAAGTTATAATTTTATTTCCTACTATTTATCCTATTTTGAGATAAACTTTTAACAGTTTTTTTTGGGTGTTTAATTCTGTTGATTGATTAAACGTAGTATTTGTGTTGTGACCGATTTTTTAAAAGTTGACACTTAACACGGTTGGACACGCGCGCAAGCGGCACATCGCGCTCGGATCCACGTGAAGACGTATTTTAATGATTTTTGTTATATCAAGATAATAATCACTTCGAACCCTGGTTAAAAAAGTACATACTCTAAATATTTTTAATGGTCTCACAGACCAAAGCCGGCCGAACCGCCAAGATAATATGTTAGCGACTTTGTTGTCAGCGAGCTGGTTGGTGGTTTCATGTGTGAAGCCATTATCATTTCTAAGTAACATTGATAAATTGAGACATGCTACTCAATAATATCAAATGTCGCAATCTGGATACACCTCTAAAGCTGACCGCAACCGCAAACCACGGTCAAGCCACCAAACAGAATGGCAGATCGCAGCGAAATAGCTGGTTTGATGGTTTCTATTTAACATAATATACCTTTACGCCTTCAGAGGTGTACCTTATTAGTACACCGACATTTCCAGTGGCGTGCCTAGAGGCTAACAATACGGCAAACCCATAGTGCGGACAGAAACCCTAACATCATGAAGCTTTTAGGCTTGTATGAAAGTACCGCCACTTCACATTCCGCCAGTTATGTACTCCCATGTAATAGGTGGCTAGTCTATGGTTGCTTGGCTATTAACTGGGCACAAATCCAGACTCTATGACTGCGCTTCCAACCACTAGTCCAAAGAAGCTACTCTCTGAAAAATCTCCCGGTGGTTGGATACTCCTGTAACTTTATAGCTTGAAGTAAAAACAAACTTAAACTGTGAATTGACCGTATATGATGATAGATGACATTGTCGCGTTTTGCCTTTCGGAATTATGCATTCGTGCCACCTCAGAATTTTCACTTCATTTTAAAAGTATCAAAAGTTACAAAGGTAACAAAAAACAGAACGGTGCAAAAACTACTTGTTCCTTCATTATTTTTATTCTATTGTAGAACGCCCCGCACAATACACCTAACTTTAAGTGTAACTTAAAACCTCTCGTCATAGTTTAAAAGGAAAAACTTGTCTGTCTCACAAACTCCATTGTCCTTTTAAACAAACAAAATAAACTTGTATTTTTACAATGCTTGAAAGAATTTCGTTTGTTCGTAATGAATTTAGGAGTACACTGTAAACTGTGTAAACTACACTTGAGGGTCTTTTTTCGTTTTTGTGTGAAAATGTTTTCTATTTCAAAAGGAGATTTTCTTTCAAATCTTTTTACAATATACACTTAGTTCTTTTATGAGTGCTTCTTTGGCTTTTGTATTTATATGGTTGTATTAAAAAAAAACAACTTCAGTGCCACAGAAAGCACGTTAAGCTGTTGTTGGTCCCGGCTGTCATTATTTTGTAAATCTTTGACAGTCGTTACAGGTAGTCAGTCGCCCGAAAGTCTGACAAACAGTCTTACTACGGGTTATTGTATTATCCAGTACTAACAGGGTTGTGGAGTTCAGATAGGCAGTCGCTCCATGTGAAATACTGGTATTCAACTGCATCTGGTTAGACTGGAAGCCGACCAACATAGTTGGGAAAAGGCTAGGCAGATGATGATTGAAAAAATAAGTTGGGGGCGTAGGTTTCGTTTATAGCCGTGCGCTATTATATATAGCTCCTTGAACAATTAACATCAGAATGTTTTAATGTCTACGTAGAATTACAAAACCTTCTAACAACATTCACCTAATTGTATGCCTATGGTACCCTATGCTAGAACCACACATGTTTCAATTTAGCTTGATGATTTACGAGACAATCTACTTTTGGAAACATTATTTACAAATAAAAAAAAAACTTATATTAATAAAATTCCGCTATTTATATACTCACTGTTTTGTTTTGAGGCATTCCGCAGTAAAGGAAGTATGTGCTCCAAATAGTCATTTAGATTTGGCAGATTCTTGTCCCAAGACTGTTTCATGCGGAGCAAGGTCTCCTCATCTTGTTGCCGCGCAAAGTTGTACTGGAACTCTGTCAAAGAAAAATATACTGATGAAGTAAAATGCAACTATATTAACCGAAAATTCTCAACATTATGGTTTGAAGTCTAAAGTATGCGACTGGATACCAATATGTTACACGGTGCAACTGAAAATTACTCGGCAAATTCAGTACAGGTAGTTAAGTTGTTATTATAGTCATTTGGAATTTTGAGAAATCGTAACACCACAAAAGTAGGCTGTCATTTGTAGGTAGATCTTTGACAGTCGTTAGGTAGTCAGAGGCCCAAAAAGTCTGACAACCAGTCTTACCAAGGGGTATCGTATTACCCGGTACTAACTGGGTTGTGAATGTCAGATAGGCAGTCGCTCCATGTAAAATACTGGTATTCAGCTGCATCCGGTAAAACTGTATGCCGACCCCAACATAGTTGGGAAAAGGCTAGGCAGATGGCACTACAAAAGTACTAAAGCGACACAAATGAGGAACAAACACCAAAATTATTATCCGAGACCTAAGACTATACGAACTGTCAGGCAGTAGTAGCCGACCAGACGAAGGATCTTCCCTTTACTGTGGGGGATGAAGAACTTTACACCCTGCTCTTCATACCCCGTATGTCATTAGATATACACATGACAGGAACAGCGGTGGCCCAGTGGTGGCGGCCCCGACTTAAGAACAGTAAGTCGTGGGTTCGAACCCAGACAGGCGCATTACTTTGTGTAATTTATTTCATCACTACTGCTTTCAAAACGGTGAAGGAAAACATCGTGAGGAAACCGGCATGTCTTAGAACCAAAAAATTCGAAGACATGTGACATTACCAATCCGCACTGGGTCCGCGTGGTGGATTATAGCCCATTCCCTCTGATAGAGAAGAGGCCTGTGTCCCAGCAGTGGGAACATTAATAGGCTGATGATGATGATGATGACAGGAACAGATGATTTAACACTGCATAATCGGATAATGAGAAATAACGGGCCATGGGTCATTACGCATATGTGGATGTCACACTTCTTAAAATTTTTGGATCTAGGACATGCCGGTTTCCCCACAATTTAACACAGAGTAAGTCGAAATGTATAAGCCATTTATCGGAGTGACCTCTCAAGTCAATCGACCCGTACCATTATTGGTAATTAGCCACAACCCGCCTTCCCTAACCTAAAATTATAAAGACAAATACTGACGATGTTGGCGAGAATTTGTACTAAGAGATAGGTCTTGTTGATTTAAAGACTGCTGAATTTGAAACTGGTATGCCTGTTTTCACTTAAACTAAATAGCAACTTAATGAATATGTAAATTAAACTGGATTTTCAACCTTAGACGCTAAGGAGAGCTTTGAAAATCCAACAGCCGGAAGGCATTGACTTCGAGTTTTAGGGCATTAAGCTCCTAAACATGAGTTGAGTCAATCAGATACAGATTTGAGAGCATTAGTATATAATTATTTTTAAAAGTAATAATAATTTTCAATCATCAATTTCATTAAAAACAGACATCATTAAATATGAAAGATAATTCGAAAACGTAAATTAATTCATTATACATCAGGCATAAAAAAAATATTACACTTTTACCTTTTCTAACAGAAGAGTCCATATACACATAATTAATAATTCATTAAAACTATATTATTATTTTATTTATATTTTTCTAGTTAATTATTTCGACATAGCTTAACGACTGAAGCACAAGGTGCTAAGGCCGTTTCCACAGCATAACCACGTTTTCGAACGAACGCTAAAAGTCACTATAAGTTATGCTGGTCATAAAATCTCTTATTTCTGCTGCAGTGGAGTTTAAGTAGCACTTGATTCTGATCGTAAGCAACTACAGCAAAACTTAACTGCCATTTTATTGTTAACCAGCTTAGTGATGTCGTGTGTGCTATTTACGGCTGTTTCTTAATATAAAATCTATGGTATCCAATGCCAGATGGCAAAAAACTAAACCCTTATAGATTGGTTCTATCCGTCTGTCTATGACACAGCCATTTTACTCCGAGACTGTTGGCACCACACCGTTGCCATTCATTCATCAATTGACCTAAAAAATAATTATTTAAATGTAACTTTATTTATATTTTTTGCATGTAAATATACAGGAAAACTCTCGAAAGTGACCCCTGAGGAGTTAATTCTTTGAATGCATTTAATTTAAAAACTACTTTGCCTGCTTACCCGAATCATCCTTTTACCACCGTACTCATCTTTTTATGTGAGCGTAAAATCTTCACCGATGTATTTTTTTTTTCTTCATAAAAAATACAAAGTGCTCTTACGAGAGATGAGGAATTAACTTTTTACAAACATTCGTCTCTTGTGCCGTGTTATTAAAAGTTCCTACTTCATAATGACTTGGGAATTATGTTTCGTGAACAGTGGTCTTCTTGTGTCCGTATTTGTCATTTGACTTCCGCCCTTCTTCCGGAGTTTTGATACCCTCAATTTATTTTTAAATTGGGTGTCCAATTTTTTTGTTATCTTATCTAGATTATTTTTCTATGGAAATTGTTTCAACTCCAATGTCAATTAAGGTATATTCAGAAAAGGTCCGTAGCTTGTAATTTACTTACAGGGTTTATTTTTAAACTTCCTTATTTAAATTTTCAGTCAGATTCAATTTCAATTATTCAAAGTGCCCAATTTCGCTCTACATTATACGTGACAGGCAAAAAAGACAGTGACTCCTTGTAAAATAATGGTTTTCAGCATCATCTGGTTAGACTAGAAGCAAATCCCAATATATTTTGAAAAATGCTAGACAGATGATCTTACCGAACATTAATTAACATGTAGATTGTAAATGACCTGTAGGAATGAATAGCACTAAAACTAAAATTTTGCAGTACATACAAATGGAGTGGAATATTCTGAACCCCCCCACATAAATTTTTCATCAGCTGTTCGATAAATTAATATTTATCGAACAAGCTTTTAGCTTGAAAAAGATATTTAACAGCTTCTTTGAATTTTTTAATATTTTTTTTTTAAGTACTTATACATTTTTTTATTAAAGAAACAGATTTCTTTCTTAAGCTAAACTGCTGTTCCATACATTTTGACCACGTAGGTAAGTATTTTGACACGGATAATCCAAATGTCAAATAAATAAAATATTTAACTCACTTCACTTCCCTGTATCTATATTCTTGAAGTAGCTATGTTTGTGAAGAACAATCCAAATCGTTTTGAACGTTTGGCCGATGTTTACCCAAGAAACAGCCGTGACAATTCAAAATTAAATAATGTACCGTGTTAAACCACTATGATGCGCAAAAGTATTTATTGCATGGCCCCAGTTGTTTATAATAAATTGCCAAGTGCTTGGAAAGACTTAAAAACGGTTCAATTTAAAGGTAGACTTCGTAAGTTATTAATAAATAAAACATACTACAGTGTTACTGAGTTTTTAACGGACAATTTTTTATTAAACTAAGTACCTCTAATTTTTAATTAATTAATAATGATTTTACTTGTGGAATACGGTGTATTGTCTATGACCTGGAATTTTAATGTTTGTTTGTTTATTTATCTTCAGACCACGATTTTTTTTATTTTTTATTACTTTTTATTTTTATTTCTTGTTTAATATACTGACAATTTTATTTAACGTATGTATAATGTAATAATTAAGTTGATATTTTAATGAACATTTGAATTTTATTAATTTTATTTAGTGAATTACTTTTATTTAATTAATTTACTGTATAAGAATTTAAATTTTAATAATTTTATATAATGATAATGTTTGCATGCCGAATGGTGAAATATGGCAGAACTCTGATGAAAACCTACTACTACCTACTTATGTATAACCCATATTTGCAAATAAATGCTATTCTATTCTATTAATAAAATGTTTTTTTTTTCTGAATTCTGCAATCATGGCTTTATGTTAACTTGGTTTTAAAACACTTGCTCTGCCTGCAATTATTTTGTGATGCTGAAGTATGTATGGGCTTGTACCGCTGCCCTTAATACAAGTTATTTTATAACTTATTAAGGGTGCCGGTTGCAACACCTACCTATTTTGTTAACAAGCATTAAGTCAAGTGCACATAGATTTTATTACTTTTATTTTATGTTAACATTGTTATTTGATTAAATAAATATTAGTATTGCACTTTTGTGAAACAGCTGTTTTTTTTTCAATAACGTATGAAACATTTCTATGTGGAAGGGAGGGCTCAGAATGATGTACTAAATACGATACAAGTAGACACTAAATCAACAAGTTTACCGCCATAGTAAATAGTTCAATATAAATCTTACCTTTTAGCGTGCAGTTAATGGCGGTCCCGCAATCGTAGTTGGTTGCGAATCTTATCTTGTTCTGAGCATTATCGCCGAACGTGACGAGCTGGAAAATAAAGACACAATTAGAAACATAATTAAAGTAACTTTTCGCTTTATACGAGAATATATTCAGTAATAATAACATTTTAATAATACAAGGATTTTTCGGGACTCAATTGAAGCTGTCAGAAGACTGCTATTATTTTTTTAAACTGCACAATCAAATCGTTTGTTTCTGTTTGTCCAGGCGTCAAAATACCTTTGTATAGCTGCTGTAGCAAAAAAATGAACACCAGCGACTATACGGGTCGTCAGATTAGAGAAAAACAAAAGAAAAAGGGGGAAACAAATCTTTTTGGTTGTAAAAATTAACGAGGGGAAATGAGTTATCGGAATTTGGTTACTTGGTTACTGGCGTCCTAGTTCATTACTGTTATTACTAGCAACAAGCCCCTGATTTGCATAGTTTTATAAACTGGAGCATGAAAATCAGGAGATCAGGCAGTGTTGTTGGGATTTTTCTCAAATAGTGGCCTGCAGTGGCCGTATGGTGTAGTTTCGTGTAACAGAGAGGCCTGTTAAACGAGTGTGACATATTTGCCTAATCCTTTGAGGAAAACAGTTGATTGAATGTATATTATTATAATCAACAAACTTAATACAGTAACGAGAACGACACTTTATCATAGGAATGGTTCTCAGTACGGTAACGCCACCAGGCACCTAGACTAAAACAGAGGTTAGAAACATATTTCACGGATAACACTCCTCCACAGCGGACATCATAAATAAAAGCCAAGATTTATATCCAATTACTTTCCACTATCTATCGTAATAAAAATAACTAAATGAATTTATTATATCTCTCAGGTGTATTTTGTGCGGAGCTGAGGAGTTTTCGTTTTCTGAACGCTTATTGTTAGCCTCGTGAACTATTGTGAATTATTTGATAGGGTAAAACTACCTACTAACTGGACTACGTGATCGTTAATCGGTGCTGCAAAATTTCTGCTGGAAATGCAGCATAGTAACGATGTGCCCCATTGTTAGGTTAATTTTATGAATTGAATATAATTTAGTTCACTAATATAGAAGTGAAATTGTTACTAACACTATGAGTTATGTTACTCGAATAAATAATTGAATTATTATTATTAAAATGAGTAGTATCGTGTTACTTGGCGGTTGGATATGTTTGTGACAGTCAACTGCTTCGTTGATCTGTTTTCTAAATTAACACCCTTATCTATAAAACAGTCAAAGTGTACTTGAGTAAAAGTAATATTTAAGGTACAATTTTTATTCTGTAGTAATTGCTTGAAGTTAGAACTGTCAAAAGTTAGAATTCTTTTTTGCTTTGCTTTTTTAACGGTTCTCACTTCTTTAAATGCTTGTCCATTGCATAAAAATGTTTGCATCTATACTAATTATTTAAACAGGAAAGATTTGTATTTTTGTATGTAACATAATACAAATCTTTCCTGTATATACTTAAAAACTACTGGACCGATTTGAAAAATTCTTTCACCATTTGGAAGCTACACTATCCCCGGGTGATATATGCTATTTTTTATCCCTGTATTCCCACGGGAACGGGAACTACGCGGGTGAAACCGCGTGACATCCGCTAGTAAGTAATAACTTAAACTTAGGTAATTACTTTAACTTCACTATAGATACGGGTGTTAGTGTTGTTTTCGGGTTGTCATTGCAAATTATGAAATGATTCTATGTAGGCAGAGGAAGCAAAGCCGTCAAACGACCATAGGTGACATTTGTGTCAATCTACAGAAACGCTTTAACAGGATTATACAAAGCAATTAGGTCCCTTTGCAACGGCGGTTTGCGGCTATGGTTGCAGTCATTGTTTCATTTGTAACCTAGACGATAATCAAACTGGCCGGTATTAAAATCTGCGACACGACAACATTCTGACCAGTCGCGAATCGCGATCTTCCGATGACGCCAAGCGTTATTTGACCGCTATAATACAGTATATGATAAAAGTATGGTATTTAAGCGTTTGATACAGACCATTAAACGTAACCAAGCTTCAGGGAACTGACACCGTAATCGTGAAAAAATTATCTGCAGTTCGATACAAAAATTCAATATTGACTCTGCCCAAATGTATGAGACGGCAGATTTTTAAATATGACCACACTTTTTTGATACACGCTGTATTATGATTGTTGATGATATTATAAACCGAAAGTCTAACAGCCAGTCTTACTCAGTAGTTGGGTTGTAGAGGCCAGAAAGGCTTCGTTCCGTGTAAAAAATATTGGTATTTATCTGCTCCAGTCAGACTGGAAGTCGACCCTAAAATGATTGGGAAAAGGCCAGGCAGATGATTCTTACCTTGATCCACTGCTCAGTGTCAAGCAAAGTGTCTCCAGGTTGTAGTAGCAGCTTCACTTTTCGCCGGAGCACGTCGTCATCGGTGGCTAGCGCATGCGCAGTCAGCACGCTCTTTACATCAGTCTTTTGCTGAGTGACGAACATGCCAAACGTTTTGTCGCGCTCCAACTATGAAAATAAAACGATATTTTAGTGAAATGGATCGTAAAAGTCATTTCAAGGCGGTAGGAGATCGTGGCTGAATAATAACAGCTACTCTTTCGGTTAAGCCGTGCTTGCCTAGGTTGGTCCGTGGATGGGTGACCACCCATTACATACCGAGTTTCTTCCATGCCTCGGAAAGCACGTTAAGCCGTTGGTTCCGGCTGCCGTTGGCTGACGTTGGTCATTTCTGGTTTGTGGAGGTCAGATAAGCAGTCGCTCCATGTAAAATACTGGTATTCAGCAGCATCCGGTTAGACTTTAAGCAAACCCCAACATAGTCGGGAAAAGACTAAGCAGATGATGGGGTGACTGGATGCCGAAGGTGGAGAACAGGGTGTTGTGACGCACCTTGGGAAAAGCCTATGTTCCCTAGTCTGCGATAAGCAAAGTTGATTGATTGATTGTCACGTCAAAAGCCCTTTACAAGTGAATTTCAACCGTAAGTGACTTTACAAATAGAGTTTAGAATTACATTATTATTGTTGTTATTTATGTTCAGTGCATGTGTAACCAACGTACCCACTAGTGATTTAGAGGTTTTGAAAATACAAGATCTGAGTTTAGGATGAGTTGTAACAACAATGAGTATACCCAATTAATGTGAGATGACAAATATTAGCAAACGTGTAGCAAAAGTAGTCATATAGGAACAAATACCGTACTGTAATAAAACAATGAATTTGACATTTTACGCTCTACCCCGATCAAACGAATTGTAGGCATAAATGAGATAGCTTTATCTCATGAAAATACGAATACCAAAACTAAAACCAGTTTATTAATTATTTATAATAAATATCTGTCACAAATACTTTTTTTTTTTTAGAAATGTGTCACGTCCTGATTGTTTTTGAATTTACCGCCATGTTAAGCATTTAATTAAATCGAAAGCCATGTTTAAGTCCCGAATCGGATTAAACATTTGACAAGTAATTCATTTTGTAACTAAAAATAATTAAATACGTGATTTAGGTTGGCAACGGTACCTATTGAGTGGCTTTATGATATTTTCGACTATGCGAGTTAATTTTATTCGCATAGAAAAGTAGCTACTTGATATATTATTAAACGCGCGTGACGTCAATTCTGCGAAAGGGATCTACTCGTATCAAAGAATCGGAATAGGCTATTTTAAGAAAGTCAGCTTTAGTTGGCTTCCATGCAAAATGTGAAGAATTTTTGATATGGAGCTGCCTACGCATTCGTTTGTAGGCAAATAAACCACCCAATAATGGGGAATTGGAATAAAAATTATATTGATTAGGTACCTACCTAATCAATATAATGTGATGGGACCGGTACGAGTAGGTACTCACACAGTAAGGCGAAGGAAAGTGCACCAGTGTTAGCGCACACACATGTGCAATATAACATTTTCTACATCAATGGTTATTCTCCCCTGGGATTTAACCATCATGACCGAAAATGGTCAGGAAGACTAGAGACCTGAGCACTGCCTTACTCAAAACAGTCAAATATGCAACTGACTCTTACATTTTCTTTGCTAATAGGCTAGTTTCCACCATCAATAAATTGCAAATCTATTTATCCGTCAGTTAGAGTGTTGGAAAATAATGGACACGTGTTTTTTGTTTTTGTAAATCGATAAATATTGACAAAAATAAAACGCATCAAAACTCGGAAGTGGGCGCTTGTGACGTCACAACGCACTAAAAATAATAGCACGGCGTGACGTATTGAGAATTTTAAAAGCCTCGTATCTTCGTCAATTTTGGTCTACGTAACAAAAGAAAAACTGCGTGTCAAATATTTTTTGATTTATCTGACGGACTAATTCGTTTTTTTCAGGACACAAGCCTATTGTTAAATATGACTTGACAATGAGCATGCCAAAATTAGCTCACCCGTCCCCCATGGAACTATAACACGATTTTTAATATAAGCGAGCAAATTCTCTTCAAATGCCATTGCCAACATTAAGAAACGGTGAGTCTAATGATTTAAATTTTTACAATCAAAGATAACAAAATCACTACCAACCTTTGCCGCTAATCCTTTACTATTCCCACTGAGTTCATTCCACGCAGCATTGGCTCTCTGCTCACAATGGTCTACATAGTCCATCTCCACCAATTCTACGATAGACCCCAGCCATCTTTTGTCATCAGCTGCACTGGATGAGGTGCCGCATTGCAGAGGAGACAGGAGCGCGTAGAAGCAAATGAAGAAGAGAGGGATTGGAGGCCTCATTGTTGATCTGTAGGACAAAAGAGAGGAGTTAGTAAGAAAGTTTGTAGGAAAATTTTCAAGCAAAAACCGCAAAGCTGATTTGAATGAAATTTATGGCACACAGATAGTATATAACCTATAACATATAGGCTACTGTTTATCCCGGTAAAACGATCCCCTTGAACGAAACCGCGAGGATAAAGTAGTGCTTAATATAAGTTCGCGAAACCCCGTTTTAAATCCCATTTTGAATCCACAAAAAGTTCCTGCTTAAGATCCTCAAACAAGTTGTTTCTTTAATCATTATTTTCTTGAACACGTACGCCACGTTCAAATTATCAGATCGCACCTTCTTGGCGGCCCATTAGAAGGAGATTTGATGAAAGGCCCACTAATCTATATTGGATTCGCACGGATTTAGTGAAATCCCTTCTCATTGAGAAAATCCTCCCTTTATTACAGTACAGACTATCAAATAAATGGCGCAGTAGGTCTTCGTAACAGGAAATTTTCCCATGTCCTGTTTTATAGTTGTCATAAAATATAAAGTTAACAGGTATCCTTAACTTATGTCACATAAAACAACACATTTCATGATTACTTCTGACTACAAACTTTAACGTGATTGTCCAATTTGATGTCCTTTTCCATAGCATTTCAGTGTCACCATGTCATACATACAAATTCCGTAAACGAAAAAGTTTTGTGAATTTATTCATTTTTGCGAGTCAATCTCAGGGAGGATGGAATCCAAATCATTTCGCTGTCACGAATTTTATTTTACATTTATTCGAAAAGTTGACGGGATTGGGGTATCTCATAAAATAGTGTTTTTTTTTTTTTTTTATTAGGCAAGGTTTTTTTTTATAATTTGGAAAGAATCTAATTCAAGAACAATTTCAGAACAACAGTAACTCCTTTCCCGTTATGCTACTCCAGGTATGAATTTCAATCTCTTATCCTGGAATACCTAAACAAAACAAATTGCCTATAGACACAATGATTTTAGAACCTTTCATTAATTAACTCAATATTATGAAATTCAAACTTCATTTAAACAACCTGCGCAGTATCAATTATCTTAGCAATAAGGGAGAACCCCAAAAGCGTGAATTAATGAGGAAGCCGCCAAATTAAAGCTTTTTTACGTTCAACCATTAGAAACGGGGCTATTCATCCTTTATTTCGCCTCAAAGGGTCACGTTTATAAAAAGAAAATTAAAGACCAAGCATTCATAAAGCGATTGTTGCCTTCATTCAACTTCTTTCAAACGAGATATTAAAACTACATCAAGAAGAGGGGAAATGCAAAGATTTTTTATGCAAATTACATCCTGAGTTATTACTGCAAATCCCGAAGAGAATGCGAGCTTTAGAGATTCTGAAATTAAATCATTTGTTTCACATGAAACGAAGACTAAAAGCGATTTAGCGGCTGCGCAAATAGGACAAGCGTCGTGATTACTTTTAAAATCTGGACTTTAAGTACGTATGAGATGAAAAATTCCGGCTGTTATGCCAACACTCGGAGAGTAATAACATTTTTTTTTAAATTTCGGAGATTAGAATTGGATGGAACAGTAGTACTACAGTTACTGTTCTAGGTATTATAAATTATTACTACCTTACGATACTGGGACAAATGGCAACCAGAACAGATCTGTATCGAATAAAAAAAAGCGTTCCATTTTTGTAAAGGTTCTAAATTCGATTGAGAAGCGGAGTTATCGAATCTAACAAGCGTTATATGTTTTGCCTGCCTGCAAGATGCAAGGTTGCCGTTAGCAGGCAACATTTACAGAATGTTTTAAGCTTCCTTTATGACGCATGAGTAAACATAAACCAGTAATTTACGTCTATTCAGTCCTACGTCGTCTCCTTATTTTAGAAAAGCAACGGCAGTCTCTTTCTCATTAATGCAAATGTTCCTTAAACTTTCTTTGACAAACATTTCGGGTATAATAACTCAATTTCCCCGACTCGTTCCGGTTGAATACCGGTGTCAAGTTGTGTGACCTATTTCAACAAAATTTGCGTATTATACGCCACGTCAAGTTTCCAACGAAAGGCAGAGCTCAATTGAGCGCAACGGGAGTGCGGAAACCGGCCGTCCTATCGATGCGACTGTTCCTATCAACGCCGGTAACGACCTGACCGGTTTTATATTACCAATTTTATCTTTCACAACATAAGACTCGGTTTTGCTTGTTCTGAAACGAGCTTTTCTTTTTGGGAACGCGCTATACTTGACCGCATTTCAGATAATGGTCAGTGTGATATGGGGAACACTAACATGATTTCAGAAGACGTGCTCTATTTGGTTTGGCTTCAAAGGGTCAACAGTCGAGAAACACTAAAACTATCTGACTAAAGTGTAAAGAAACCTTAATTAGGTTAAATTCTTTCGAAATGACTCACTCAGAAACAAATAAATGAATTTGAATTAAGAAGGTTTCACCTGACCACCTTTAAAGAAAAATTGTTGTCATTAAAATCACGGGTAGACATTGGCATTCACACGTAAGTTTTCTGATAACAGGGTATAGCCACACTATGGAACATGTGCCATCGCACAAACTGTAAAAAAACAAAAAAACTCAAAAATGAAAGACTATTAAAACTACGACAATCTTAGACGATCACCCAAAATTGTCACGTTTACAAACTTCAGTAGCAAAAAATAAGTTATCTGAAAGTTTCCAAGAAGCACAATCTCTGATGAGGGAACATTAGGTTAGTTTGCATGTGAATACTGATATGACTTTAAAAGTTTTAGTTGAAAATGCGCTAACAGCTGATGCAGATGGCGAACCACATTGTCTTTAATGAAAAGTAGTGTTTTTTGAGTACTTACTCTTAGTTCAGATAACTTAATGTAGCATACAAGTTGAGTGTGACTTCAGACTTAAGAGCATTATTAAATGCTTAAAAGGTTTTAAGTTCAGTGTTAAGGGGGTGGTATCCGCTAACGAGAGGTTTTCTCCATGTAACTCCTCTTTGATGAGTGAATATAAATGTGCAAAAAAAATATATGTTGCTTATTAGACTCTAAACTTTAATTAGTACAATTGAAATAATTCTAACTTTATTATTACTATATGAAAAAAATATTCCAAGTGAACAATTTTTTCTTTGAAATTTCGTAACTACTCCTAAACGGCATTAAAATTTAGTATTCTTTTTTCACACAAATATTTGTCACTTTTTTCTATTCGGCCCGCAGTGACTGACGTAACAACCACTTTGTAGTGCAAGCTGATTAGAACTTTATTCTAACAGTATTTCAAACGAAGTTTGAACCGCTACAAATAAGAGTTGCTAATTTAGCAGATACCCCAGCCTTAAGCTATGTTGTTTTTGTTTTAACAGTCTCCAAGATAACGTGAGCTGATCATGCACTTTGTGAAATATCTTTTTGATATGAGGCCAATTTTGATTGGTCATTTCCGAAATAAGTTTGTGTTATTGTGAGGTCATATAGTTTGGCTGCTGTCTTGGCTTCCGTACGTTTTTTCTCAGACGACACTGAAAACATGCGCTGTGCTGAGGCCCCCCCATAGCACATTAGTATCATGCTGAGTGATAACCTGTTTGTAGCAGTCACGACGTACAAGCTGTCAATTTTTTGTTCCATCCTGTTGTATTTAGAAATATTTCTTCTTCTCTCACTATCACTATCACTACATATTATAAAACAAATTCGCCTGCGTCTGTCTGTCCCTATGTATGCTTAGATGTTTAAAACTACGCAACTGATTTTGATGCGAGTTTTTTTAATAGATAGAGTGATTCGAGAGAGAGGTTTTAGTATATTATTTGCGGGCGGGCGAAACCGCGGGCATCAGCTAGTAAACTATAAAAGTGCAGCGACAGCGTTGAGGCGGAGTTTTTCGATGTCATTTTATATGTTGTTAGTTTATTTATTTTTATTTAATTATGCATTTACTTAGTTTATGATTAAATAAACGAAAGTACTAATCTCTCTATCGTTTTGTTATACGTTGTATGTTTATTGTTTTGCCATTTGGTATGCAGGTCATGCATGGGCGTGCGCCCCTAAGAGGCAATTAGGCAAAGCCTACCCTACCAACTGAACATTCATTATAACGAACTAACTATGTAATAAAATATCACATTATTTACAAAATATAAAAAAAAAAGTTCAAACTCCTGTTAGAATACTTATAGCAATTTGTCGCTCCCGTGTCACGCAACTAACACTTTACTGGAAGTTACTACAAAGGTTGGAGCTCCGCCGAACAGGCAAGCAATGGACTTGCCTTAAACCCATTGATAATTTTACGCACACATCGGCACATTGGTGCATATTTTCGTGTGTATGAACTGCACACATGTATAGATTGCAGTAATCTTAGGGCGGTAACTCCTGCGAGTGTAGCTGGGCTGCTGGGCTGTGATTGGCTGCTACAACACAAGGCCAGGATTCAAGGTGGATGTTCTTTAGCCCGATTAATTCAAATTTCCTTACGTTTTTTGCAATTTGCAGGCCAGTGCTAGGGTGTATGTTCAATGTTGATTAAAATAATGATTCCCGGGGGTTATTGGCGCGTATTATTATTATAATAATCAATAATATTATTGTTATTATATTTTACTTCATGGGTGTCGTTTTTGTGGTTTTTGGGGTTGGTGATAATGAAAATGAGGTCAAAATAAAAATCCAAGATGGCGCCGATGAAAATTTCCGGTTTTTTCTACATGGGTGTTGCTTTCGTGGTTATTGGGGTTGGTGATAATGAAAAAAGAGGTCAAAATGAAAATCCAAGATGGCGCCGATGAAAATTTTCAGTTTTTTCTTCATGGGTGTCGTTTTCGAGGTTATTGGGGTTGGTGATAATGAAAATGAGGTCAAAATGAAAATCCAAGATGGCGCCGATGAAAATTTTCAGGTTTTTCTTCATGGGTGTCGTTTTCGAGGTTATTGGGGTGATAATGAAAATGAGGTCACAATGAAAATCCAAGATGGCGCCGATGAAAATTTTCAGTTTTTTCTTCATGGGTGTCGTTTTCGAGGTTATTGGGGTTGGTGATAATGAAAATGAGGTCAAAATGAAAATCCAAGATGGCGCCGATGAAAATTTTCGGTTTTTTCTTCATGGGTGTCGTTTTCGAGGTTATTGGGGTTGGTGATAATGAAAATGAGGTCAAAATGAAAATCCAAGATGGCGCCGATGAAAATTTTCAGTTTTTTCTTCATGGGTGTCGTTTTCGAGGTTATTGGGGTTGGTGATAATGAAAATGAGGTCAAAATGAAAATCCAAGATGGCGCCGATTAAAATTTTCAGTTTTTTCTTCATGGGTGTCGTTTTCGAGGTTATTGGGGTTGGTGATAATGAAAATGAGGTCAAAATGAAAATCCAAGATGGCGCCGATGAAAATTTTTTTTTGCTATCATTATTTCGTGGCCTACCCTTCGTGGAATACTACTGCACGCCACTGAGGTCATGTCTCTCCGACAAATGTTTTTTTTTCTTTCTTTCATTCTACAATTGTAGTTATTAAGATAAAACTTCTACCTATTATGAACTCACGAATTTCACCAAGCGAAACAACACAAAATTCATTGAAAAAATATTCCAACAAAAAATATATTCAAGGTTCCCCTTCCCCTCTATATTAATCTCATATTAACTTCCCCTCTAATCCCCGAAATCCCCTGCACTTCATAATCTGCATACTTTCCCCCTCGTCCTATTAATTTTTCAAAGGGTTGTAACTTTCTAAGCGAACTCATAGGGTTTCTTCGTAACTGATCCCTTCATTCCGTACTCCCAAGATATTCCAATCACGTATGATCTTCAATTACTTTCTTCACGGTCTAGTGATCCCCGGCTTTGTTGTGGCTTATTAAGAAGAGGGGAAACAGTCATTAGTTTACCAACAAAACTCTTATTTGGAAAGGATTTTTTTGCAATTGAAAATTGTGAAGTCTTGTGTAAAGTGTGGAGGTGAAATTGGAAAATAAATTGGTTTGTTACCCTCTAGTGGAGATAAAGAGGAAATATTTTGTATCGATGGTTTTGAAGTTAAGCATTGCTAGGAGGATTTAGGTCATTAGTTTGAATACGTAAATTCTGTTTTCTGTATGAAATAACTAAACTTGTGAACGGGACTACATGAAGTAATACTGCATATATACGATAACAATATTTCTAGTTTTTATTTATTTATTTATGTTGGTGGATGGAGAAGGAAAGGAACACCAAGGAAACGACGGATAAATTGTGTGAGGAATGATATGAAAGAAAAATCAGTAATTGATAGCATGACGGTTGACAGAGAAGAATGGAAGAAAAAAAAAACGTGTTGCGCAGACCACAACAAGGGAGATGATGAATCCCCATCATATCCACTCAACATTCACAATGTGTACGTAGTCAATTAGCCTCTAATGTGTACACATTAGAGGCTAATTAACTACAAAAACTACAATTAAGTCATAAAACCTCACTAATGGTTGCATGACTACTCATTCCATAAAATAAGAAACAAAAATTCATATGCATGAGAAAAATCCTCAGGGATCTTATTAACTACTATTACACCGACTGCACAAATGTAAAGAGATTATTTTACAATTTGCATATACCCTGTTCTTGGCTCCACACATTATGGAGGCACTTAAGCTTTCGTCTGGAACTCGTCTAGAAATTCTGAGTATACTGAACCCACTGAATCCTGTTAACGTTTACAACGTATAAAGGTAGCAGTATTTTAAGGCACTACCCACGTATTAACTTTTTTAGAACTTTGTAAATGAAGTCAAAATGTTCTTAAAAGGTGTTGTTTAGTCTTGCGGTTGTCAGGTTAATTTAGAATTCATTGTGCAGTAACTTTTGTGCTAATGGTTTGTGAAAAGCTAATTATGTATATGTCAGTGAAAATTAATATTAAGAGGATCTTTAAAGGGTGGCTGGCCAACAGCTGGATGAGAACAGTCGGGGATTGAGTTGTGGAGTGCAATTGGAGTGGTCTTAAGTGGTCTTCAAGCAGTAGACATGGGTGTAAAAATACCCTTAACGAAGTCCAAAGGCACTTGTTCTTCCCGCCATTGTGATTATTTTTTTGTTTGGGATCATACCAGAGAACCTTCTACCTATTTATGGAGATAATGGAGATCAAAGTTCAGATTTTTTTACAAGTTTTCAGGGTTCCGTAGAAAAAATGAAAAAAAAACGGAACCCTTATAGGATCACTCGTGCGTCTGTCTGTCACAACCAATTTGTTCCGAATCTACTGGACCAAATCAGGTGATTTGGTCACCATCCTATGGTGTAATCCTATGACCCAAACACAGGTGTGCAAAGTAAATAAATATTGTTTTAAATAACATTTTAACATTTTCGGGGGACAAATTAGTAAATTTAAAAATAAAATTGCAAACCTCACTGTGTCATATATCAAATGAAAGGGGTCGTTAAGAGGATCTCAAATATATTTTTGTTATTATTGTAAAATAAATAGTTTTGATTTTATACAAGGAAGAAGACGAAACTTGACCAGTGACCGAAACTAAAGAGCCTATAATTTTGAAAAGAAAAAATCAAAATGTTGTTAATTGCTTGTAGAATGCAGGAAAACCTATAAGAATTCTATCAATTGAAAATAAAATGGTAAACTAAATATAAGACTTTGGCATTGTACGGAACCCTCTCCACGCGAGTTCAACTCTCACTTGGCCGGTTTTTTAAGAACAAGTTTTTGATGTTATAACTTTACCTTAAATACCTCCACGACCCGGTTTTATTAAATGTAACCTTCTACAAAATAGAAGAAACAAAGGATACCAAGCATGTAGAAGAAACAGATAGTTTTACAAACTACACCTGTTTACTGAGAATTTCTTTTAAAAACTTTTATTTGTGTCTGAAGCCAACAAGTTATGTGCGGTGCATTAACAATGTTCTTGTTAGCCCATCCGACCAGAATGTGTGTGTAATGTTAACAGCGATGCCATAGAATAATACAGAAATATCAGCTCTATACAACAAATGAAATAGGCGCACGCACAAATAGAAGCGTACGTATGGCGAACCGAATGCCAGTCACGTGGCCCCGGAACACAAAGGGCGATGAAGGAACATGGATGGGTTTTAGTCGGTAAAAGTCTGACACTCCCTCCTGCTCCGCCCAGAGCGGGAGGAGTCATTTGAATATTTTCCAAGCGAAAAAAAAAAAAAAAAACACGAGTGCGCTTGGACTCGCTGTACGTGAAGCGTGTCTATGTGTGTGCTTTTGCACTCGCTGTACTTCAAGCGTGTCTATGTGTGCGTGCGCTCGCACTACCGGAACGCGAAAGCTGTCTATAGGTGCGCGCACTTGCACTCACAGTACGTGAAGGCTGTCTGTGTACATGCGCTTGCACTCGCTGTACGTGAAGCGTGCACGCATGTCGTTAATGTGTTTTCTTTTCTTGTATAAGACCGATTCCATAGTAGATCTTCTGTACTATTCTGCGTTATGACAATGCCACGGGTTTAATTCAAAATCCCGTACTTCCATAAAGGATTCTCATTTAGTCTCAACCGTTTTGTACCGTGTCACCGTGACACATGAGGGTTGTTACATGATTTCCTAAACATTTATGTCATGATTTTAATGACAATATGCCCTGTACAGTATATTGCCTGTCACTACTAGGTTCTAAGGAACTGATTACAGCTACATTCATATCGCCTCAACCAGTGACGGCCAATTTAACGTCAAGTGCACAAGTGCGTGTATGACTAAATACTATATGAACGTGGAAGAAACATCAGGAGTGAGTAAGGATCTTAGCAGGACTGTAGTCTCTACCTACCCCCATGGGAAAAATACGTGAGACATTCTGACGATGTTTAGTAACAGACTGGACAGTCGGTTACATATGTTTTGGAGCAACCTACATTTAAGTTTAAATACTCTGTATTTTTACTAACATTGTGAATAAATTTTGTGAACGTGGATAATTATGAATGTATGTTTTAATTGTGAATGTGATTATGAGTGTATGTTGTTGAGACTACCTCGCTTCTGCAGTGCGCCGGGGATGTTTGCGCAAGGTCGTACGTCGGTACGAGCTTGCGCAAACATCAGGGTTTCACGCGATGGTCCGAAAAAAAAGTGCCTCGCTACTCAGGAGAGTGAGAGATAGTCGCAACAGCATCCTGAGAACGGTAGCGGAGAGCTACAGCTCTCCAATTATATTTTTTCTTGTGCAGAGGGTAATTGGTACTAACACTTAGAGTATAAGTTATTTAATATTATGTTACTAACACTATATGGATCTTTTTGTGTCCGAAATAAAATAAATAATAATATTATTAGTGATTATATGTATATTGTGATATCGAAATTAAATGAATTTATTTATTATGTATTATGGTGCAAGCGCAGCTAATTCATAACATCACGCCTGTAACTCCTGTAGGGTTAGACAGAGGTATACCCAATAGTACAACCACATTTCGACAGTTATGAAGTCCCATGTGTTAGGGGCCCAGCCTAATTACCATCAACCGAGCACGAATCTAAACTCCGTGGCTGCTACTGCGAAATTCCTGATGGAAATACCCAATAGTACTATTTCTATAACTAAAAGAAAAATGTTTTTATTATACATAAAAAAGTTTTAATTCATGATCTTTCACTCCACAGTCTAATCCTACCAATTGGATTATTGCCGCTTGTACCTATTATGCAGGGACAGAGGAATATTGCATAATTCAATTGAGCAATCACAAACACCTGATAACTATAAAATTACAATAGCAATATCCGCCAGATTGGTATCGTACTGTTCAGCAAGCCAATATCCTCTATGCGTTCATGCAAATTAATGGACCGACCTGCTTCTGATCACCAACTGACGGTATTAAAGTATTTATGGAAGCTTTTGTAGGTAAAAAAAAACGATTATTTAACGAATATTAGGGAGTAAGGTCGTGGACCTTACTCCCTAAGCAAGTAAGTAAGAAACGGCTCAAGATCCGATTCCACGGAAATAGGTGTGCACCTATTTACGTGGAATCGGATCTCGAGCCGTTTAGAAACAGTCATTGCCCATGCGAAAAAATTGTCATACACCGAATTCTATTATAATAAACAGATATGTTGTGAGCGCGCAATCGTGAAGACTCGAAAACGGCCCAATTGGGTCGTATTGCCTTTATTCTGCGTCACTGCGTGTACGTGAGCTGCCGCTGCCTCGCGGAACACTTTTCTCGGTTGATTTGTAGGTGTATAACATATCTGTTTATTAGAATATCTTTGCATACACCTCAATTCTGTTCGGACGACGCAACTCATAAACGCGCTGAACGAAATGCGGCCAATTCTCTAAGTCTAGTAATTCCCTTAGCTTTTTTTTTATTTTGGTGAAAGTACAACACAGATTACACTGCGTTACAAACTAAAAAAAAATTGAGTACTCGCTTTGAAATGTCATGTTTTCTTATTTATACCTATCGTTTATTACATACAAATTTTCTTTTAATCGCGTCTCATTTTTCTTCCGCAAGAATGTGCCAAATTATATTAAAAATGAAAAGGTAAACATATTTTAAAGAAATCTAATGAAATCAACCAGAATTTTTTACATTAATCAAGTTTAATTTTATCATATCATCATCTATCTGCCTAGCCTTTTCCCAACTATGTTGGGGTCTGCTTCCATTCTAACCGGATGCAGCTGAATATCTGTATTTTACATGGAGCGACTGCCTATCTGACCTCCACAACCCAGTTAGTACTAGGTAATAAGGTACCATTGGTAAGACTGGTTGTCAGACTTTCTCGTCACTGACTACCTGTAACGACTGTCAAAGATCTACAAATGACAGCCGGGACCAACGGCTTAACGTGCTTTCCGAGGCACGGAGGAAACTCGGTATGTAATGGTATGTAATCAAGTTTAATTTTAATCATTTGGATAAGAAAAAAAAAAAAAACATCTTACAAACTGCCCAAACAAATTATAATGAAACTTTAACTTTTTCTTTTGTGCTTTGAATAATCTTCTCGTTTTAAACGCCAACAGTAATCACCTAGCATAGTTGTGTCTAAACGGCTTTGAAATCGTTTTTCGAGCTTCTTTACATCCTGGTGAAACCTCTTACACTGCTCATCACTGACAGCACCAAGATTAGATGGAAAGAAAGAAAAATGAAAAAAATTGACATGTACCTACCTCGAAAACTAGACGTGATGAAAACCACATAATGAAATGATGTTTATTTTTGCAAATAGGTTTTTACAAACACTTTTCATTCAACACACGTCATTTTTTTTAAACTAGACGGGGCCGGTGTTTCGTACCTGACTACTCTGAGAAGAAACAGCCGAAACAAACTCAGAGGTCATAGTCTCTTTTTAAGTCCAGACATAATCTTGCTCAATTCAGATGAGGACAATGCAGATTAGTGTCTGAGATGGTCTTTTGAAGAAAGAATCACACAGATTTGAGTGGACTTGTCCATATGTTTGGAATATTTATTCTATGACTATTAATTCCAGCTATCAGTTAAGAGGGTACCAAAATCGTGTTACGCAGTGTTATTAGGCACCAATTAGAAATGAATCTTCCTCAAACAGAGAAGAGGCCTGTGTTTCTATCAATAATTAGAGACACAGACGTCTTGTTGGCCTCTTGTTTTAGCCTAAGCCTAATAAGTCTTAGGCTTTAACTATAGGCTTCTTATGCTATCATTATAACCATAGATATAATAAAGAAAAAAAAATGTCTATGAATAACATAACATCACGCCCTATAATCCTAAAAGGGTTTAACAGAGGTGTACCAAACAGTTCACCCACAGTTCATCAGTTATGTTTAAGTCCCATTAGAGGCCGAGTTTATTGCAATCAACCGAGCACAAATCGAGATGATACAGATGATATGATTATTTTATAACCAATAAACATGCCTTTATGTCTTCGGACAAAATTTCGCTCCTACAGCTCTGTAAACAGTACAAAATTATCGCCGTGCGACACATTAAAGCTAACACTACGCCTACATTTTGTTACGAGATTAGAGCTACAAACTCCACACAAAATCGACTACGATAAACGATCCTTAGCGGGCACTAAATTAAGGCTTTTGAGAGCATGTATTGAACAGCGTTCAAATCCTCCTATATATAAATATAAACCGGCTGATTTAACGTTCACTTCAAGTAATAATGGCCTGTCTATCGGTACAGGAAATTTAATTTGCGAGGATATTGTTCTAAGCTCGCTAGAGAAGGAACAATTATTATTGTTTTCTCAAACTATGATGTGTTCTTTCAAGGAGCTTATCTTCGGGGCTGTGAATCGGGAAAGTATTTATTTTTCTAAGTATTTTTTTTTATCCAGAACAACGCCAGATAATTGACGTAAACCGTCATCTCATCAGCAGAAAGCGTTTACTTCTGGATGTCGCTTTTATTCTGGGCTATTTGCACCTAGCGTTTTAGCGGCCTACACCAGACCTTAATTTTGTGCATTCAAGTGTGCCTAATCAGTAAAACGCTTTATATTTTTATATACGAAATCCAGCAGCTAAGCAAAATAATAGAATAAGAAGAGCCTTAAGCAAATAATACAACACATTATTATATTACCTAAAAGCCTGCAAGTTATCCTTTATTTTCCGGCTTAGAGCCATCTGCGCTCAGTATTGCTCAAGGAAGCAAGTAAAAGCCACCAGGGACTTAACGAAAAATAAGATAAGTACCGACCAATTCCGTGTACATATCTAATTTTCCTCAAGTAACTATAGAACGCTCTCGTTTCTTTCTATATGTAAGAGGTCATTGCCTTGTAGTGGAAAATTTGGCGGCGTTAGTAGTGTAGGATCGTAGAACTACCACTCAATAGGTTTATTAGAGGTAGAATGTCCTAACCAGTCAAAATATAATGAAATGCAGCGGACGCCAATTGCTGGAATTAGTCAAGTGGCTACAATTATTGGATTAACATAATCAACCACGAGCAACGAGCCATGAAAGTAGAATTAATGCTATGGAAATGCGTTCCTTGCGAAGCATGTGTAGTGTAGTCTGAACGACAAATTTAGTAATGAAGTTACACGAGAACGTTGCGGAAGTGACAAAATTTTAAAAAAGAGAATGCTGAGATGGTTTTGGTCATGAGGAAACAATGAGTGAAAGGCAACTACGAGTAACAAAAGGTGTTTCTTCAGAAAAGTCAGGTGCGTAGTACTCGCAAACGGCGTGCGTGTAACACCAGATGTATGAACGTAGACGTGGTAAAAAGAGTATGGTAAGATCGTAGCTGGTAGCGTTCTGTGTTTTTTGCCCACCCCCTTGGCAAAAAGGCATGAGTTTATGTTGTATGTATAATTAGCCTAAAAGGTTCCCACAGCTGAGACACAGGCCTACTCTCTATAAGAGGGAGTGGGACCCGGACCCAGTGCGAGTTGGTGGACTTCACAAGTCTTGGAAATATTCGTTTTAGTACGTCTTGTTCCTTATTGTTTAAGATTGAAGTTCCGTTAGCGATGTAAAAACTACATTCCAACTTCTAACAGCATAGTATTTTTTTTTCATATAATATGGGGATCCAATAAACAGTTTATTATGAGTCATTTGCCTCTCGACAAATGTACACAGTAAGCATAGCGTTAAGTCAACGCAATTGAAATTCACTTCACATTTGCTTTCCGCTTTGCTGTGTCTATGAGACCGCCCATGCGTTTGTCAAGTCTACCCAGCAACCGCCTCGTTGAAAGTGTACAGTCGAACAAACTATTAAGTGTACAGGCAAAAATATTCATCTATCCACTGCGCTGCAAAAAAATATTACGCACACATTACATTATATTTTAATGTATACTTGTTGTGCACGTAATAAATAAACGTAAATAATTCATACCAGAGCGAGGCAAATAAATTGAGTACTTAGAACACTCACAAAATACACAACATTGTTTAAAGCAGGTGCAAGTTAGCTGTATACCAAATCAATAAACTCAGCCTTTCGCAGGATACAGCTGGACCTATGTCCAGCCTAGCCTATGCCTCTCCCAACACCCTTTCGTACACTGCACCTTCCGCGTCCAGTCTGACTCATCCACCTTTTGAAGGTCGTCGCTCCATCTAGCGAACCACACAATCCATACGCCGGATACGCAGATTCCACTCCAGGACTCCCTTGCTATCATTTTCTTTGTGTACTCGTATACTAAATAGCTTAATTGACTGTACATTACACATGCAGAACCACAAACGCATTCGAGTACGCCTAAACGCAGCAAACGGGGCGAGTTCGCATTGTTAGTCTGAACTGGTGCTTATGTTAAGAGTATGTTCTACGGATTGCTAATGGCTACTAGAGTATCAGCTCATTATTTAAGCATACAAGTTTTGTTTCCTCATTAGAGTTCCGTTGAATTTGAGACTAATTGAACGGAAATTCGATACTGCGTTATTGGGATTTTCGTTTTATACATTTTTGAAACGAGAAATTTTAGTGAGTGTGGCTATTTGCAATTAGTCAGCCTTTTATAAAAAATATCTGTGAATGTTGTTAGTCATTCGGAGTACTGTTTTTATTTTATACAAAGAGAAATATTAATTCGTTTTATTGCAAGCCTTTTTTTTTATATACACGGTAAAATCCTGGAACAGACGCACACAAACGAATACCACGTATTCGTATCATCATTCCGTACATTTTGACCGGGTAGGTATTTCAGTTTCATACTTGCATAGGTACATAGTTATGTACATATAAAAGGTGTAAAAAGACTCTTAACGAAGCCGAAAGGCAATTGTTCTCCCTATCATTGCGATCATTTTTAGGGTTCCGTAGTCCTGACAAGGAACCCTTTTAGTTTCGTCATGTCTGTCTGCCCGTCCGTCTGTCCGAGTTTTTGCTCAGAAACTGTTAGTACTAGAAAGCTATAATTTTGTAGTGATGTGTATATTAATTACACCGACAAAATGGTAATTTTTTTTTTTTTTATTTCGTCATTAGGTCTTTTAAATGACTTAGGGGTTGCTAATACTATTTTCGATTTAACGCTCCATTTACGAAATATTAAACTTCAAAGTGCAAATATTTGTTTCAGTATTCGTCCCCCCCCACTCTAAAAGCTAACTGCTAGCTTGAAAAATCTGGAAAAAATCGTATATTTCGATAGTACATTTCATGAACTATAAAGGAAAATTATAGCGGTTAAGATAATTTTTTTATTAGTTTAGCAGTAATAGTCGTTGAACTTGGCTGTTGGATAATTTGATCCCAATTACAAAATCCTTAGAATAAGTCCTCTAAAGTGACTAAGATAAAGTATTTGCTGTAGTTGCTAGACTGATAGATGTCAAATTTGATCAATTATATCTATTATTTTTCATTTTTTCGTATTCCCCCGGAATATTTTCGAGTGGAATTTTGGGACCACAAGAAAAAAAAAACAAAGTTATGTCTTGGGAAAGTACGGTCAACCAAATATATTTCGTATTTTTATAAAACCAAAAATAGTACATTTTGATAAAAGTGGAGAAAGTTGTTTTTTTTTCTAATACCCCGTCTTTATAGAAGTTTCACTTCAATAATAAATTCATGTAATTGTTGTTCCCAATATTATTTCAGCTTACTGTACTTTAACCTTTTTTTTTCATGGCGTCCCAAAATACTTACCACTCAAAAATATTTAGGGGGAAATCCAGGACCGCGGTCCCGGTCCTAACGCCCCCGAAAGCCCTCGACCCTACTACGGAACCCTACACTGCGTTCAAGAGTCTAGACCATACCTGGGAACCTTCTAGTTACGGAGATATTGGGGGTCAAAGTTCTAGGCCCCGACCCTACTACGGAACCCTACACTGCGTTCAAGAGTCTAGACCATACCTGGCAACCTTCTAGTTACGGAGATATTGGGGGTCAAAGTTCTAACTTAAGAACTTTACATTAAACACCTCCACGGCCCCCACACTCTTCAATCCATCCACCAGCACAATGTTTTGGGTGCGTTACATAGAGTTTTATCGTAAAACGTGATTTTTCACCCAAAAAAAAAGAAGTAATTTCCCAGCAATCATTTTTGCGTAGGGTTGCCTTAGTTTGATGTACAGAATGCTTGGTTACTGGCTTCGTAAAGAGTCTGTTTTCACCCTAGATATACGTACTTTTAGGAAGAAAGTGATTATGGCATGTAACTTGAGTATTCTTGTAACATTATTTTTAAATCTATCCAAAATATTTCATCACGTTCGGTACTTTCGCATTTTTCATCGAAATAACGCAACAAAATTTATTTCAAAAACCAATAATTTTCGCTAACGCGGCCACAAATTCGTATGAGAAAATGCATATATTGATAAGTCGGTCGCAATCCTTCGCTCGCTCGATGCGCACTTCCATTTGCGATTGCATATAATGTGGATGCTAGACACTGGTACTAAATATGAAATACTATCCATAACTCGTCGTTTGCAAAACTCTTTGGTACACAAGACTAACTAAAAATTTTAAACTTTGAAAGTGCTTTATGACCCTTTTTGCCCGCTGTCCGGTGGTAAGTGGCCATTGCTGTAGCGTTAATAGTTTATGAAATATTCGGGTGTATTTTTATGTTGGAAAGAGAAAATTGATGTTTCTGAAGCGCTCATATGAAACCGTTAGTATATAATGCGATATAAAACGGGATATTACGTAAGTAATTTATCCGCCGACTGCCTCATTGGGCGAGTCGCGAGGTCGCAAGCGTGACTGCTGAGATGAGGTCCTGGATTTGATGCCTGGGTTATTGTCTTTCAAAATAAACAGAACACACAAAACAAGGAAATCTTTTTTTTTTTTAACTACGTAAACTGAACTGGTTGTTATTAAACAAACAAACCCAACGCACAGTAAAATTATAAGCAGTAGGTTGGCTTCAAAGAAACGACCGAAACGCTGACGTAATTCCCCGAGCGCCCCTTCCCCCCGTAAGGAAACTTCAAGGTGCAAACGAGAGTCGCGCGTGTCGCGTAATTTTCTTATCGATAAACCACACAATATACCCGATAGTTGCAACCCTCTAGCCCTGATCGACAGTAGGCATTGAATTTAAGGACATGTCCGAGTCACACGAAATTAATTGATACCTACCCAATTCATCGATAGTGTGGCTGAGCAAACAAAAAGGAAAAAAGAGTTGGACCAAATACATCTCGATGTTATCGAAGAAGCTAACCAAGAGATTATATCAGAGAAAAAGAACAGCGACATACATCTGTATAACAAACAAAATAATTCCGGCATTCCTAATCCGCTTACAAACAGGGATAATTTATGACTTTACCATCCCGAGTCGTTCCCAATAATAAATAATATTGGAGAAGCATTAGCTGAGGACACTATAACTGTATAACACAAAGCTGGAGTAAAAATAACAAACAAGAAAGAGAAAGAAAGAAACGATCGATTAGATTAAGACGAAAAAATATTGACTCAAGATACACACAGAGAAGAAAAGTTACACAGGCAGCCCCGGGGGACTATCACGAGATAATGTACAAACGCCAGTACATGAAGCTACCCGAAACTGTCAAATTTTCCCAATCAACTTTGAACCTAATTCTTTAACTATAAAGTTGAAAGTCTATTAAAGGAATTTGACAGATTATAGTACATTGATGTGATGTCTGTACTTAAGGCGACTACAGGAGCTAAATTAGGAACTCTATTTGTGATGGTTAGGTTAGGTTAGATAGATGTTAGAATAAAGTTCTAATCCGCAGTGACTGACGTAACAACCACTTTGTAGTGCACAAAGTGGTTGTTACGTCAGTCACTGCGGGCCGAATAGTGCGAAATGAGTGGTTTTTTGCGATTTACAAAAAATCTATTGATTGGACTAAGAAATAAAACTATCATGCTAATAATGTTGCTTGTAAAATTATTTGCCAAAAAATCAGAATGATCGCATGTTACTCGTTAAAAGAAATTTTTAGAGATACTCGTAAGTTCGTGATTCTTTTTTATCGACTAAAATTAGTTGTATTATGTTTTCAAAACACCATCATACTAGCATATGTCCTGAAGAATATCATATATTTTTCGGGTTTTGTTTATTGCATGCAGTGAATCATATGCTTTTTTGCATTATAAAACTCGCGTTTAGCTCATGTAGTCCCCTTAACGTAAATTCGAACGATTTTAAAATAGAAAATACTAGTTTATCAACTAATATTTGTTTAGTTCAAGACGTTCTTTTATCCACACATTAAAAAAAAGGAACAAAATGCTGTAGGACAATTACACATGGTGGAAGGGCCATCGATGCACAAACGATTACCTAGGCATTCAGTGCATCATTCCGAACCCATATATAGAAGTTTTTCGTCGGTAATTTAAAAAAAGAAACACCGATAACCTGTATTTTCTGTTCATAAATCATGTTAATCATGCTTGTCTCATGTTAATCATGCTTGTCTCATGTTACTTGGGGTCGGCGCAACACGTTTTATTCTTCCACTCTCCTCTGTTAACCGTCACGCTATCATTTACTCCTTTTTATTCCATATCATTCCTCACACAATAATTCGATATATTTTCGAGATATTTTCTATTCATAAACATCGTACTAATTTTCGTTTCGTTTATTCCGCACGTTCGTATAAGGCTCACCACGGTAGCCAAAAAACTTTCTTGTTGACACGACAAACGTAATCCAACCTCGAAGCACATTCATAAAAACTCCAATATGTGTCCGAGAACCCGAAGCTATCAACTTGGCGAGCTACCTAATCGTATCACGATAAATACGTGTAAACGAATAAACTTTGCACAAACAAGCGTCGGAATTCGTAAAGAAACTTTCGAACTTGCGACGAAGCGAACGTAAATTCGTAGCGAGTTATCGGTCGGCAGTCATTCGCGTTAATGAGTTAAGAACTTACCTGAGGTCTCAGAGTTGCGAAGTTTAGTATACACTGATGATCTGATCTTGGTTTAAAAGTCTATTAGCAATGTTTTGGATTCAAGGGAAACTAGATGATCATGTTTAATTTGTGTTTTTGTTTTACGTTTTATACAAGGTGTAATATTAAAAACGCAAGACCTCTCGGGTGGTGGCTCAGACCATAAACTGAACCACTTTTGTTCTATGACTCGAAATTCATATTTTTTTGTTAAGATATTAAAATGAGTTGATAATTCTTCAACATAACATTATCACGCCTGTAATCCCCAAAGGGTTAGGCAAAGGTGTAGCTAACAGTACACCCACCATTTCGCCAGTTATGTTTAAGTCCCATGTAATAGGGGGCAAGCCTATTGCCATCGACCGGACACAATTCCAGACTCCGTGAATCCAATTCCACTCGAAATTCCTGAAATAAAAACCCAATAACACTTTGCCCTACTCGAACCCAGGAACTAATGCTTGCGTTGAACCACTAGAGCTAGACCAACGAAGCAGTCAGTAATCATGGGTTTTCAAATAAATTCTTCAATTTATTTGAAAACCCATGATTGACTTTAACAAGAATAGAATAGAATAGAATAGAATAGTCATTTATTTGCTCAGAATGTAGGTAATTAGCATAAGATGGTTACAATAATGTTACAGAAACCTTGTACATTCTACCATTTTGGCATGCAAACATTGATGCAGTTCATTATCAAACATACAATTGATTGACACACAACTAAAATGTATTAGCTCGGAAATCCGATACGGACATTGACACACAACTAAAATTTATCAGCTAGGAAATCCAATACGGACATTGACACACAACTAAAATTTATCAGCTAGGAAATCCGATACGGAGTAATAACATTTATTTAATAAAAGTTCAGTTAGCTTTTTTTTGAACATTTTTACGGGTTCCTCTTTTATGTTATTCGGAATGTGGTTAAAAATAGCTGGTGCCATACCAAAAATACTTTTCCTCAACAAAGCAGTCTTATAGCTACCTGTGCGTAACAAATTTTGGTATTGAGATCGCAAAGTTACATCTCGGTATCTGCTTTCCGATAAAATTATGAATAGCTGCCGATTACATTTAACAAAAAGAGCAATTTCTAAAATGTAAAGACAAGGAAATGTCAATAAGTTATGACTTCTAAACATTGGAACACAGCTGTCTGTAACTTTCAAGCCAAATATTGCCCGTAAGCAGCGTTTTTGGGCTTTAAAAATACTCTCTCTTTCGGTACAGTTGCCCCAAAATATAATACCAAACCTTAAAATGGAAACGACAAGACTATGATATGCTAGTAATACTGTTTTGATATTAACTTTTTTTTTAAGATTATAAAGTGCATATGCGGATGCGCTAAGTTTTTTACAGATTGCTTCGGCCTGTGCCTTCCATGTCAGTTGACTGTCAATTAAAATTCCTAAAAATTTTGTCACATCTACTCTGTCTACATTTTGACCATTATAATTAATATTTAGATCATCGATGCGGAGTCTTTGGTAAAAATGCATTATCTTTGTTTTTAGTATATTTATTTGTAAGTTGTTACGATTTAGCCAATTTATTATAATTTTAATAGTGTCGTTTATATTGTTTTCATAATTTTCATTGTTGTCGTATTTTAAGAGTGCTGTGCTATCGTCGGCAAACAGTACCATGGGATGAGGGATTTGGCGTGGGAGGTCGTTAATATAAATTAAAAATAACAATGGCCCAAGGACGCTTCCCTGTGGTACACCGAATTTAATTTCTCTATTGGAAGACACGTATTTTTGTTCTAATTTAGACTTGGCACATATTTTGTAAATTTCTGTCATCTGTTTTCGGCCGGATAAGTATGTTTTTATTAGGTTGAGGATATTACCTCGAATGCCATAGGAGTTTAGTTTTTGAAGTAGTATGTTATGGTTGACAAAATCGAAAGCTTTCGACATATCCGTATAAATGGCACATATAGGCGTTTTAGTATCAACATTCGACATAATATTATTCAGCAGGTCAAAAATTGCCATGTTTATATTCTTATTTTTCCTGAACCCGTATTGTTCATGGCAAAGGATATTAAATTTAGTTAAGAAAGATGATATTGCTTCATATATGACTTTTTCAATTATTTTAGAAAAAACAGGAATTAAAGAGATCGGCCTATAGTTCGACATATCATCTTTACTGTTCTTTTTATGAATTGGTTTTACAATTACAGTTTTTAAGTTATCAGGAAATATTCCTGACGATATGCTAACGTTGATAATATGGGTTAAAGGGCCAGCTATACTATTGGCAACAAATTTTATGACTTGAGTGGAAATCCCGTCATAACCAAAGCTCTTTTTGTTTTTTAGTGATTTAATTATTCTCATCACATCTTGAGGTACGACTGGTGGGATAAATATTGAGTTTGGGTTATGGTCTATTTTCTTAACGTCGCGCATTGGGTTATTGGGTATACTAGTAATTTGGTCTATTAGAAAATTATTGAAAGACTCTGCTATTTCTTTCGGATCTGTTATTGTCTGATTATTTTTTCTTATCTGTGAAATTGGTTCCCTATTCATTTTGCTGTTATTAATTATTTGCCATGAGGTTTTTGATTTATTCTTTGAGTTCTTAATCAAGTAATTGTTTTGGGCTTTCTGAGTTAATTTGATTATTTTTTTAAACCTCTTAGAGTAAGTAACGAAAGCGTTTTTATTTTCTGGTGACGGCCTTAGTCTATGTTTCCAAAGTAAATTTCGTTGCCTTTTACTGCATAATCTTATGCCACGCGATATCCACTTAATTGGTTTTTCTGATTTTATTTTCACTAGCTTATAGGGAAAGCATAAGTCATATAAGAGCTTAAATATTTCAAAGAAATTATCATACGCTTTGTTCGAATCCTCTGTGTTATATACGTCAGAAAACGATAGTTTTTGCAGATAATTATTAAATTTAATGAGATTTTCTTCACAAGTATCTCGAATCTTAGTTCTCCATGTTTTAATAATACACGATTTATTTACTTTTATCTTAATTATTTGAGCTGTATGATCTGAAAGCCCGAAGTCAATTAATTGACACTGGGATTTTTGTCTGGTATTGTGTGCAATGTTATCTAAACAGGTATTACTAGTAGGACGTGTCGCTTCATTAATTTCTAAATTGAGATTGTAACTTTGAAGAAAGCATTTAAATTCCAAAGTTATTCTATTATTTTTTAGAATGTCTATATTAAAATCGCCACATATAATTATTTTAGTGTGATGATTAGTACATATTTTTTTTAGAATAGTATCAAAATTTTCATAAAATTTACTTAAGTTGGACAGCTTAGGTGGTCTATAGATACATAATATAATTAAATTATGTTGTTTCATTTTAATGCCACAACATTCAATTATACCGGAAACCGAGTGTTTCATTATGTCGGGTAATTCTTGAAACTCATGACCCTTTTTGACTAAAATACAGGCTCCCCCGCGTTTTATGTTGCCTCTTGCATAACATGCAGCGAGCCTATAGTTAGGGATATGAAGAAGATGTTCCTGGCCCGACATTATAAAATGCTCGGTTATGCATATGACATCTACAATTATTTGCTTGCTTAATAGGTCCTGAATGTGCACGGTTAATAGATCAGATTTATTTATGAGTCCGGCAATATTCTGATGCATAACATACATGTGATCAAAGAAAAAACTCGGTATTTGTGACTGCATTCGTGTTTACATTATTTATCAGATCAGGATCAAGTTCAAGGGGTGCCATTGAGAGATTATTATTTATAAGTAACAGCAAATTTTGAAAAATATTTCTCATTCCTTGGTTATTTAATTTTCTATTATATTTTGAAAACATAGTAAAATCGTAGAATAAGTTTAAATTAGAGTCTAGTACTGTTACATAATTATGTGTCAATAAATCTAATTGAAGTAAGTTGTTAAAAGTTTCGATACGCCAGTTGAATAACGTTGAATAATCGCTTGATGAATGAATGACAGATCTGTAAGTTTTGGAAAGTCTCTTCTGCGATAGACAGAATATTATTTGTTTTATTAGCACTAACAATGCACAACCTATTCCTGGTAGATTTCACATTATCCTCTATTTTCGGAGTTTGAGTTGTTTTAATTTGTTTGGTGTTTTCGGTGCATAAAGTATTTGTTTGTTGTTTTTCTGTTGTGGTCCGTTTGTTGCATAGCTTCTTTGTTTTTATTTCAGATTTAGGTGTTGTGTTTCTGCTTTGGTTTTCGGCTTTATTTTGTTTTTAAAACAAGTAATCGTCTTCATGGGAAAGATTTAGTTTGCCTTTATTTATACTTTTCCTCTTAGATACGGATGAAACTCTTTTAGGTGTACTATTACATATTTTTTTCAGGTTGTTTATAATTTTCTCGTTGTTCATTAGGGTATTTTTAAGTGAAGTATTCTCTGTTATTAAGTTTTCGATTTCACTATCCGCAGATGCCAATTGCCTCCTCAAGGTGTTAACTAATGCGCCTAATTCAGTTATTGTTTCATTTTCATTAAGTTGTAGTTGTGGGCAACTTAAGTTATGTTTGTCGTAAGACGTAATAGATGAGTATTCGTTGACATCGTCAACTGACAACGATGCAAAAGAATTTTCTGTGCTGATGGTTAATTTGCTTTGCTGTTTTCTGATGGTTACGTTATCAGTTTCTAGTGAAAACAATTGTAAGTCAGAGTTGTTTGACATGGTAAATACGACGTGACTCACTCCGTTGTAGGTCGTAGGATCGGCACAGATCGACACGGAACTCGATCCTTTCCAGCAGCGGTTCACTGTGCGTCACAGTGTTGGTGGGCGGGGGTTATCGCTGCGGTCGCCGATGACACGGTGAGACACAGAACCACACAGAACGCGGTCCTTTCCAGTTACGCGACACTGTGTTTTTCTTTATAGTTCGTTATTTAAAAATTGTAGATTTGTTTTTAGGAATAACTTGACTCCCACTAATTATTTTTTAGTTCTGATTTCACAATCACTTGGATAGTTTTAAGAAGCACACCACAGTATATTTCACGTATTCATTAAATTGTTTTTTTTTTCCCATTATAGAATTTTTAATCACAGTACTCGTTTCACTTGTGTTCAACGTGACAGCTACGCGCTACTCTAAAAGGGACACTTTAGGCTCGCATAGTAGGGGTACTTGCTTGGCGTACTTTAAGAGCATGAGAAGTGAAAAACTTGTTTGTTTTGATGCCAGCTATCGATTGATACACGTTTTATGCGTGTCTGATTACATCAAAGTTGTGCTGAAGATGCCATTGCATCAGTGAAATTACTGTTAGTACTTAATGAGTGATTGTAGTGTGAGTTAGACAGAGAAGAGAAGAGAAGAGACATACCTAAATAATATATAACTCTTTAAAACTTTTGAACAAGATCTCACTCAAACCCGTATATTGACACTTGAGAACAAATCCATTTGACTATTTCTAAACTACTTACGAACGTCTGGAAAGAATGAAATCGTCTTCAGTAAAAGATTGATTGCTTTTCTGTCATCCATTCTTTTACAAAATGAAGTGAAAAATCTTCAATCGAAGTCAAATTTTATATAGGTACAGACTTTAATTAAACCGTCTTCACAAGTCAGAGACCTTTAATGAGACACTCGGGATGTCTAAGTTCTAAGAAACTTTGTAATAGACACAGTACTATGTCTCTAAGTAATTAATTTACCGCGGTGACATTGTTGTTTTGTAAAACAAAAGAAGTTAGGTAAAAAGCTTGCTTGTATTTAATCCCTGTGTGGAAAACAGCTGATGAGAAAAACAAAGTTGGGGGTTTAAAACAAACAACATTAGAAGATGTAAGATACGGGGACGTAATTATGAAACTGTACAGCGTGCAGCGTGTACAAGAAAAAATTATAATTTCCTCAAAGCAGGCAACATTAATGTTCAATTACCTAAACCTAGACAAAAAAAGCAGCAGAAAATAAAAAAATATATAATTTAAAAAAAAAATGTTAAGCTGAGAATAGGAAAACAAATCTTGTTTAAGGCGGTTCCCCGAGCAAAATTAGCAAATCTATTTGTGGTGGTTCAAACTTCGTTTGAAATACTGTTAGAATAAAGTTCTAATTAGCTTGCACTACAAAGTGACTGTTACGTCAGTCACTGCAGGCCGAATAGTGCGAAATGAGTGGTTTTTATTCTTTATAAAATCAAATTTACGTCTTTTGGAAAAAAATAAAACGACAATTATGTTTATTATTAAATTGTCTATCCATTAGTATAAGTAGCAATTCAAAATAATGGTTACTTTACGAGGAGTAGCATTTTATAAATCATTATTTCTCATTTCTGTGGTTTCGTTGTGAGGGGATTTTTTAAACAATGGAAAAAAAAATAAACGACAATTTTGGAGTCAAGAATATGTAGTAATTTAATGTATTTTTTATTAGTTGGTATTACTTTTGGATAAAGAGGAGTAGGCTCCAAAAAACTGCTCGTTCAAGGTCATTTCCTCGGGGAGGCGCCTTAATCGTGACAATCTACACAAATAAGTAAAATTGACGTGTCTGTTTGTAATATCAAAATAACAGCTTTTCACTGAATGCATATGAAAGTATACGGTACTTTTAACAAAAAAAGCTTCTTTTTTTAATTTTTGTCTGTCTGTTTCTGTTTGTTCCGGCTAATCTCCGAAACGGCGGGACCGATTTTGACGTGACTTTTATTGGCAGATAACTGAGGTCATAAGGAACCTACGCTACTTTTCAAATAGAGAATTCATATTTTTATAATAATTTCACGCAGACTAAGTTCGAGAGCATAAGCTAGTATTTAAAAAAAATCACTTGGGTTTTCTACATTTGATCCGAATCAGTTTACATGCTTATTCTCTAGTTCAATGTATTTCCTCAATACCGTCTGGTTGGGCATTAATTTGATAAACACTTAGATCAAAATCCGTTGACGTAGGCGGAACATTAAGCTTACACTAATCTAGTACTTGCAAGTCTTCATGATCAAGTTACACCTACCTAATGCCTTTTAAGCCTTCGGCTGTATTAAAATATGTTTACGCACGATCGCGATTTATACTAAGTACTAGAATTTATGACACTTTCATCTAATTATTGCGATATTAAAGGTGTGTTTTTTATGAAACTTGATATCAAACAGGAAGGAGGTGTCTAATGAGATGACGAGTAATAGAGAAGTATGGAAGAAGAAGATATGCTGCGCCAATCACAAATAAATTTGGATTTGGGCAGGAAAATGATGACATTTAATATATTTATTTCTTGTATTTTAATATTACATACAATTTTAATTTTTTACTTACAAAATGTTAGCATACAATTATGTTGACAGTAACCAACTTAAAAAAAAATGGTGCCAGATTTTATAAAATGAAATAAAAACTGAACTTGCTCTCAGACAAGCAGTTAACTTAGGTGCTCTCGAATGAAACGCTGCAACGAACTCAAGAGCACCTAGGAAAGAGCGTGCCTTTGCAGCTATTGGATAAAATCACCTTCGACAAATATGGAAAAAACTTCCATAAAAGATTTAAGGATATCAATTTTTCCCATATTTGTTGAACGAAAAAAATGTTCAACGGTATTTACAAGACATATGTGATTGGTGATTGGATAGGGACGCTCTAGAAGGACATACACTGACCTTATTGGTGAGGTTCTTCAGAAAGGTCAGGTGCGTGGTATTCGCAACCGGCGACCGGCAACCGTTATCATTATGAACGTGGACGAGGGAACAGGAGTAAGGATCGTAGCGGAAAAAGACGTGTGTTTATGTATGTATGTATGTATGAAAAAGTGTTCGAAGTTTTCCACGATGTCCAATGTAAATCTGACTCCATTTTTTTCCGTTGGAGAATTATCTGAACCAATCCTCTCTCTGAACTACTTAATCCAAAGAAAATGAAAAAGTTGTCTTGGGCAGTTTGAACTAAACTATCTTCCGAATTTCGCCAAAGACCCAATAATATTGTCTTAGCTGATAGGATGTTCGTAAAATTTTATTTTAAGCGACACCCTAACATTTTTGCGTATAAATTGCAATCTTGTGGAGAGAAACAAAAAAAAAATTGGACACATATTTTTTCGTTTTTCATGTAAAAAAAAATGAAGACGATATACAATGCGATGAAAACTCGTTTGACGTAACATTTGAGTACATTTTTTACTCAAATGACGTCACAAGCCCCCACTCATGATCTTTGACGCGTTATATCTTCGTCAATTTTTATTAATTTGATAAAACAAAAAACACGTATCCAATATTTTTCGATAATCGAACTGACGGACTAAACAGAATCATATTTTTTTTAGTCAGTCATCATCCCTATTAGGACGACTCAGTTTCTTCGTAAAACTTTGGTGGATAGTCACCTCGTTTCACAACTACGCTATGCCTTCTCGCACATTCTTTGGTAAAATCGCACCCTAAATTACGGTTAAAATAAATTGGTTCATTCACATTTCTTGATAATAGCAGCCTTTTCGTTTTATTTGACCTTGGGGTATGGCAATATTACTTGGCACTTATTCGTTTACTTCTATAAAATATATATTTACAGCAGTGTTTAATGTACCCGTAGGGACACAGTTTATGACTGTGTGTAGTTATAGTATTACTTTTTCAGACAACATTGACCTTTAGAATAAGCAGTATGAAGATCATTTTATAATCTGAGTGGAGTTTTTAATCAGATTTTCTTTATGACTAAACGCGACAGTGGGTTTTCTTATGTACAATCCAATCACTTTCAAACGAGGTGTGGACCAACGAAAAACCCTTTAAAAACAAATGAGTTCGTTTTCGATTTGTGTTACTTGAGAAAAAGTAACCTAAAACTCAAAAGAAATATGATTCAGTTCTCTTCTTCTTCTTTATCGTGTGGTTAGTGCATAACCTGGTGTCAGAGTTATTATGAGCCTCTGACTTGGCTTTAAATGCTGTCGAGAAACATCTCTCAGACATGCTGGTTTCCTCACGTTTTTCTTCAACGAAGCAAGTGATACCTAATATTATACAAAACGCACATGAATCCGAAAAATCAGAGGTGCGTATCTTGGGTTCGAACTTGAGACCTATGTGTGACTTGGCAGTCCAGCGGCCACACGCTATCGCCTAGTTAAGTTCTAATCACTTAACCTTAAGAAAAGTTCTCAAGTTTAGTTAGGACGATTGACTTATAGAAACAGTCATGTAAACAGACACATCACATAATCATGGGATCCACCTAAATAACTTAACGGTAAGCGTTATTTCCTTATTACGTTTTTCCTGTTATTGCGTGGGCTATCCATCAATTAGAGATACCACGAGATTGGCTGCTTATTACTTGCTCAGCTTATTAAAGCAATATGATTATTGGGAAATTTTATTAGTAAACATTTCTGAGAATTTTTCACGTTCCTACATTATGGGCTACTTAAGTAATATCATAATTATTAAATTACTATCTTGTGCCTGCGGCTTCGCCTGCGTGAAGTTCGATATTTGTCCCACGGTATCACACTAAAAATCCAGGTTTATAAACAGTCTGTATGCTAAATTAAATCCAAATCCGTTTAATTGATTTTGCGTGAAAGAGTAACAAATAGGTATCCATCCATCCTCACAAACTTTCGCATTTATAATATTAAGGATTATGTTTTAAAACCTACCCAACCTAACCTAACATAAATCAAATATCGACGACGCTTGAATTTATTTTAAATTATCGTAAAACTACAACACTCAAAAGTAAAAACATAATATTGTGGATCGATAAAATGATTGAAATAAAAGGAACAGGTGGCCGTTCCTACCACAAGGACCCATATAATTTTGTTAGTGTAGTGTTAACATAGAATGAAACAAAAAATGAACAACACAACAGTCCGATATCAGCTTAATGAAGATACTGTAATTAATATTTAAAAATCTTTCAAGTTAAGACTTTTATAGTAATTGTCTCTTGAAGCTGAAAAGCTCTCTTGCTCATAAAATATAGAAGAGAGCATTATAAACTTAAAACTTCGTTAAAATTATACTCCTAAAACACTGGTCTGAAATAAAACCTTGTTTCAGTCACTGACCCGGATCAGATTTGAGAGTCTGCCAAGTTTTGTGTCTTGGCATTTTTGGAGCGTAAGCTTTGTGTGAATGGGGTAGTAATCAAATGATGAGATCAATATTTGTTGCATTAGATATTATATTCGGATTTAAAGCGCTAAGGGAATAAAATGCAGTGGACTGGAGCACAAATGGAGTGGACTTTAAGACTTGCCAGATTTCATCCTAACATTTAGACTAGTTGTAAATTTGAAACGAAATTCATTGCTTCGAACTTTTTTATGTGCTAACAGCCGTTGTTCTGAAATAGTGGGCACGGTTTTGTTCAGTAGTAACACACACATGGTTTTAGTATCGGTAAGTACTAATAAAAAAACGAAATAAATCCTAATTGAAAGCGTTTACTGCAATGGCCTGGAATGTACTTTAAAACTTGCAAAATTCCATCTTAACATATTAACAAGCAAAGCTGAAGAAGTTTGCGAAATAACTTAAACTTATTTTAAGTTTGTAAGTAACTCGATAAGTTTTAAAAATATTTACCAGAGAGATTCCAAGAGAACCGTAAACATCGTGAAGAAACGGGCATGTCCTAGAACCGGAAATTCAAACATATCTGCCAACCCACATTGAGCCCGCGTGGTGGATGGCTCACTTATTTTCACAGAGTCTAGGACTCACCTCACCAGTGGGAAAATTATAAGCTCATCATGGTTCGAAAAAAACTTGAATACAAGTTCAGTATTGAGGAGTTTTTTAACGCAATTTTTTAAGTTTTTAGTTTAAGTTAGTTAGTTTAGTTTTATTTTAATAGATTTGTAAATTATGTATAAAGGGTGTAAAAAACCTCTTAACGAAGCCGAAAGGCACTTGTTCTCCCTGTCATTGCGAAAAATTTTTTGTTCTACATCATACCTGGGAACTTTCTAGTTACGGAGATATTGGGGGTCAAAGTTCGAACTTTTTGACAGGTTTTTTTTTAAATACAAGTTTTTAATGTAAGATTTTTACTTTAAACACCTCCACGACCCCCGTACTGTTCAATCCATCCATCAGCACAATGTTTTGAGTGCGTTACAATGAGTTCTACCACAAAACATGATTTTTCACCCCAAAAAAAAAAGTAGGTTCCCAGCAATAATTTTTGCGTAAAGTTACATAGTTTGATGTACAGAATGTTTGGTTGACGGCTTCGTGATGAGGTCTTTTACAGCCTGTATAACATACGTAACATATGTAACTTACTGAATTCAAATAAATAGTCACAGAAGACTAAACAAACTGGATTTGGTCTTTGTTCAAACCCCGTTGAAACATACAGAATGACGGAACTCAAGTGTGTCAATTTATTTTTCATGTACTGTGAAGTTATTGGGCCTTAAATCCCTTGCACTCAATCTGTTGGGGTTGCCTGTTCACGCATCATTGGGCTTAACCGTCACCCTTTTGTAGGCATAAAACGTTCTGAATTTGAAATGGGAACACTTATGTAAGTTTTCTCCATAATGTTTATCACCTCTGTAAACGATGACGATTTGCAGAGAAATATTGTCTATATTTGGGGATTCTTTTTATCGCATCAAGGTATCGATGGTGATCGCAGTTACTTTTTGTTGAGAGAATAATCTTGTTAAAAGTATAACGTTAGAATAGAAGTATTGAATTTTATTTTTTAGACCTTATAAAAATAATTAAAATAATGAATATGCAACAGTTTTGATACCCCTTTTTTACTGTATCTTTATAACAACGTGTAGGTTTATAAATGTTCCATTTAGAAACTCTAAAATGCCTATGAGCATTCTCATGGATGCACGACTTTTACCCATAGCAGTCAGTAGAAAGTACAGAACATCACCCAGGATTCCAAATGACCACTAACCCTTATATGGAAGTATCAAATTAGGTAGGTACCAGTCGCCAGCGCATCAGATCATCAAACTGTCAAATTTCTCCCAATGATCTTCAAGCATAAAATGCTAGAGGTCAAGATCAAAATCGAATGAGAAAATTTTACAGTTTGTAGTAACTTGTGCTGGCGACTGTACTACCGAGTTCACTTTTTATTAAGGGCATAAGGGTGAAAAGTGACAGAACGTCAGTGAACTCGGTCATCATCAGCCCGACCTCATCCACTGCTGGGCATAGGACTCCCCTTGCTTGTGCCAAACTCCACGCTTTTGTGCCAGCCTCATCGAGCATATTCCCGTAATGGCAACACTGTCGTCTGCCCATCTCGCCGCCGGACGACCGACAATATACATACATTTTCTTTTTTTTATTTCGTTACGGAATGTTAAAGTACTAAAAAAATTATGACAAAAAGCAAAAACAAGACATAAATCGGCCAAACAACACAAAAGTTATAACCATTTAAACTTTTGTTTCTATCTCTTTCTAGATAAACGAAATTTAGTATGGATTTTGTACGTCGATGCAGCGAATGACGACATTCGCTAAATCGGATCTCTCTGTCTAATCAGCAGTTTCAAATGCTTATAACTTAGTATTTCTTATAGATATTAAAAAAATATTTTCACTTTGCTATTTCTGATGTTAATACGCTTTGTTTAGTGATAAAAAAATCATGCAAATACTCTATTCTCTTTCCACACCTTGGAGAGAGTGGCCTTCTTTCACAGCTTTACACCATCTGCCATCACTGCGCCTTGCTGGTGAACTCGGTAGTAAGTAAAAACTCTTTATTTCTACTTCATCTAATAAGGTTGGCCTTTTGTCTACACTAATATTTTATAATATAGATTAGAATATAGATTTGTATTTTTGTGTGTGTGTATGTTTGTAATGAATAAACTCAAAAACTACTAGGCCGATTTCAAAAATTCTTTCACCATTAGAAAGCTACATTCACCCTGAGTAACATTGGCTATATTTTATCCCCGTACTCCCACGCGGCCACGAGAACGGGAACTACGTGGGTGAAACCGCGTGACGTCCGCTAGTTTTAAATAAAGACAAGTGAAGAAACCTAAACTTGGTATAGTGATGAACCTACTGGTACTTAACGAAACCACCATACATTTTCCTACACGTTCAACTTTTTAGAAACGCTTCCCCTTTCAAAGCGGACATTCTTTTAAGGAAAACTTTTCTTGAAACTTTAACTTTGTAATTTTGTACGGGAATTATTTGCTCCTAACTTTTTTGTGCTAACAACCGTCTCCCTGATGTAATGGACATTGTTCTGGTCAGAAAGTACAAACATACTGTTTGAGTATCAATTATGTGGGCACTTAGGGTCCCGGGTTCGAATCCCGGTAGGAGCATATGTTTGTGTGATGAGCACATTGGACATTTGTTTCCAAATCATGGATGTTTATATGTATAATAAGTATGTATGTAACAAAAAGTATATATTTATGTATTTGGTGTCCACAACACAAGCCTCGTTGCTTAGTGTGACACTAGATAGCGTTGTGTGTAAAGTCCAACGATATTTTTTTTTATTTTAGTTTTAACCATATACTAAAATTTCACTTTTAGTATAAGGCTACCTAGTGCTTATGCTATCTACCAAATAAACCAGTGAATAACTTAATTCATGTTTTATTAGACACATGCAAACGCCATAATTACATGAGATTTTAATGAAAATCAGAACAGTCAAGAATTACAAACCTATTTCATGAATATGAGAGTACCTACCTGCTTACTCTCACGTACAGACACCAGCCAGCACATCAAGGTACTACAATCAGTCAAATTTCATAAATAGAGTTTCAACTTTGACAAATGGACAGTTTCGGGTAACTTGATGCGCTGCCGTCTGTACTTATGGATCACAGATAAAACCCATTGTAGGTAGCTAAAAAATATTTATTTTTAAAATAATTCTCAAATGCTTAACAATTTTCACTTTATGAAAACCCACGGCTCAGCCAAAGCTTTAGTGAGGTTTTCAATTTAACAATCATCTGATTTTCATCTCTTCTTCAAAACAAAAACTTTAGAAGAAAATCCTTTTATCCTATAAATATTCACATTTCAGTACAGCATCAAACACAGACATCTCGTTATTTGTAAGAAAAATATTTTATAAAAATCCCGCGTAATAGTCTTGTAAACAGAAAAATATGAGAGAATATTGTATTTATGCTTATTTAGGTGGAATTTTGTGTTAACTACTAGTGAACGTAGACCAGAGAATGGGCAGCAGCGTTTTCTGTTAGTCTTTCATCACTGCGATCTCCAATCCGCCTGCCAAGCGTGGAGATTATGGCAAATTCCTCCCATCATGGGAGAGGCTTATGTCCAGCAGTGGACGTTATGGGCTGTTGTTGTTGTTGTTACTAGTGAACAACCTTTATTTCAAGACTATAGCAGGGAGGTACGACTCCCCAATATTTGGGGCTATTGTTTACGAACAACAAGCTTGTGTCTAAATAAATAATAAGTTGCAACTAACATAGTCAATAACTTTCATTTTACGAACCTTCTATGGATGTTGCTTGTCCGAAATAAAAGTTATTTAATTTTATGAATTAATTTGATGCCGTATTGAAATAACCAAAAAGTTTTAAATGGAACTCAACACACTCAATACGCCAGTAATCCCTGAAGGCTTAGGCAGAGGAGTGCCTTATAGAACACTCACGTAACGCTGGTTATGTTTAGTCCCATGTAAAAGGGCGCGAGTTCATTGCCTTCAACCGAGCACAAATCCAGACTCTGGCTGCTATTGAAAAAATCCTGATATAAAACCCAATAACCCTTTGCCCGATCTGAGAATCGAACTGAGGTCCTGCCTCATGTGCAGCAGCAGCGCTTGCGACCGCTAGACCAACAATACGGAATATGCATAAATTTTCTTTTTTTTATTTCGATACGGAATGTAAAAGTACTATAAAAATAATGACGAAAAGCGAAAACAAGACATTTATCGGCCAAACAACTTATAACCATATAAACTTTTGTTTCTATCTCTTTCTAGATAAACGGAATTTTGTATGGATTTGTTCGTCGATGAAGCGAATGACTTCATTCGCTGTATCGGATCTCTCTGTCTAATCAGCAGTTTTAAATGCTATGCACTTAGTATTTTTTATAGATATTAAAAAAATAATTTCACTTTGCTATTTCTGATGTTAATACGCTTTATGATAAAAAAAATCATACAAATACCTTATTACTTTTCTGATGATAAATTTGAAACAATAGCCAATCTGCTAGAATATTATAGGGGCATTACACGGGAATTGGAAAAATTAGTTATTTTCTTAAATTGATATGGTTAGAACCAATTTATTCTTAACGCAATGTATATTCGTTAAATTTAAATGATTTGTAAAAAATATTTAGAAAAAAAGATCATTTTTTTTTACTATGAAAAGTTGTGGTTTATTGTGAACGAGTCGTACGATTTTTTTTGCACCATATTGGCAACACTGTTTTCGGCGATTTTGATTAACATTTTCAACCAAATAGCGTATACGACTTTCTTGAATTTTAATTTGGCCTGAAAATACAGCAGAAAAGGTAATATTTTTACTCTAAAATCCATAAATACAAAGAGCACGTAGCATGTCCCACCAGTCACACGAAAACTTGCAAAAGTTGTATTTCTAACCTCAAAATGCTTTGTAGGTACCTAAAAGGGAGCTTTTTGGAAAGTATGTGTATTAAATACTAGGTACTAGTATTTAATACACCTTTTACAAAAAAAAAAACACAAAGAAACCGTACTTATTGTGTATTTTCTCAATAATAAACCTCATAATCCAATCATCTATGGAATAGTTGGGAGCAGCTAATTTCGGTCCTTGTCCGTTCTTCTAGAATCGTTCAATCATATCCTCTATTGTGAAGAAAGTGCCTTTCATAGAAAATCATAATTCATACCACAATACAAGAAAATTCTTAAGAAAATATTCGAATAAAGCAGATTTGTGGTTATTGTGACTTAAATTACCTTTTTTTAAGAAGACTTTGTTTATAACTGATTGGTATTGTTTTTAGATTTAGAATTACATATGGATATTAACAGTAGAAATTATCTGAGCCTTAGAATGTACCGAAAGTCTGAAGTTTGATAAAGTCGCTTTTTGAAATAGCTGCAAAATATTTCACTTAGACTAATATTAATGTTATGATGAAATATAATCTACAAAAATATCGTATTTCCTACTTAATATTATAAATGTGAAAGTTTGTGAGGATGGATGGACGGATGAATGTTTGTTATTCTCACGCAGAAACCACTGACCGGATTTTGATGAAATTTGCACACAGATAGTTTATAACCTGGATTAACACATAGGATTTTTATCCCGGTACTATGACCTCGTGGGACAATTACCGAACTCCACGCGGGCGAAGCCACGAGCATTAGCTAGTTCACCATACATTGCAAAAACTTACATACCTACAGCGAAAGACTGAATGTTTAGATAAACAAAAAACACGAAAACGAAATATCCCATAAAATGCAACTAAAACCGAGAATTCATTGCAATAAATCCACTTGATAAGGTGTTTTAACAGTTTTATGGCATATTTGGAAGGCTTCCTGGTGGCCTACCATGACGTCTAAAAGCAGGATCGTTTTAATCTTGTTCCAGTGTGGGAAAGAGATGGCGCTACACGTCCTCCATAGCTCCGTCTCTTACCCACACTGGAACAAGATTAAAACGATCCTGCTTTTAGACGTCATGGTAGGCCACCTGGAAGCCTTCCAAATATGCCATAAAACTGTTAAAACACCTTATCAAGTGGATTAATTGCAATGAATTCTCGGTTTTAGTTGCATTTTATGGGATATTTCGTTTTATTTTGTGAAATCCACGGATTTTATTTCAACGGAAGATATCTCGTTAAACATCAATCAACATCGAAATCTGAAGAAAAGTTATGATGTTTTATCTTATACTAATTCCCCTAAAAACGAGCACAACAAAAGCAAAGAAGATCGAATTTCAAAATAATTAACAATAGACCTCCAACTGAAACCAAAAAGCAATTTCCGCGACTCGTCTTCAAGTACCAAAATAATCCTTTACATACTTCAGTAAAGTTACCTCACACAAGATAAACAAAGGTAAATAAGTTACAGTCGTTTTCAAAACAAAAGAGGGATGTGATGTGATACCTAGTAGTAATTATGTGTGTAAATAAAGCTGTGTACAATGTGTGTGTGTGTGTGTGTGTGTGTGTGTGTTTGTGTGTGCGGAGCTATAGCGTAAGACATAATCCCGAAGCAAATTTTCTCAATCCAACAGTATTCACTGCGACACGCTATGAAAAATTTTACTGTATTTACTTTATCGAGCAATTTTTTCTAATGGTGCTCCCACACCGGAGTATTCGCTTATCATGTAACAAATCAAAGATTCGATTTTGAGCAGTAGGTATGTTACAAATACAGCAGGTGAGGGGAGCATTCGCCTGTACAATCCAAGATTCGATATGGTGCAGATACAAGTGATTGTCACAAATTGTATCGTTACAGGTTTGCGCCCAGTAATGCTCGGTCTCCTCACTCATTGATGTAATGATTGAATCTGAACTGTTACATTACAGGCAAATAATCCGGTGAGAAAGCGCCTTTACACAATTATGAGCAATGGATTACGAATTTCCTTCGAAATTTTTCGTATTGTGTAATTAATGTAAAGACAGATCACTTTTTGATGGCTCAAGGGGAAGATTTATAAAACTATGGTTAGACCTGCTGTGTTGTATGAATCAGAATGTTGGGTTACAAAAGGGATGAATGAAAGACAATTACATGGAACTGAAATGAGAATGCTAAGAGGGATTCGTGGTGTAACGCGATTGGATATTAAAAAAAAAACCCGACTGCGTAAAAAATAACTTTAAATAAAAAACTGAAAAGAAAAAAAACAAGTTCAATAATAAATTCTAATACGGAACATATTATTGACTGCAACAGTCGGGACCCATATTGGATGTAATTATTAATCTAGCTAGATTATTTAATGGATCCCGACTGTTGTTTTTTTTTCTCCAGCCTATGTTACCCGGGGTATCACAGGGATTGTAACGATACCACGTACATCGAAATCGGTTTAGGCGTTCAGAAGTTATGGTGGAATAAAGAAACTAACATACATAAATACATACTTACATACATGAACCCTGAAAACATAACACTCCTTTTTTTGGGCAGTCGTGTAAAAATATGGAATGAGTACGTTAGGGGAAGTCTGAAAGTGGCGCCGATGACTGAAAAGTTATGTGATAATCGGTTATCGTGGTAAGGATATGTGATGCGGAGGATTGAGGGAAACGCAGTGAGAAAAATGTTGAGTACACGGCTATAACAGTAGAGGAAGACCAAAGAAACGATGGATGGACTTTGTGAAGGGATGATTTGGCTAGAAAGGAGGTGACTGCTGAGATGGCGAGTATAATAGAGAAGTATCAAAGAAGAGGACATACTGCATCAACCCTAAATAAGTTATGATAATGGCAGGAAAATGATGATGAATTTATGATCTGGGAATAAAATAAGCGAACAGACAAAAGTCTTACAAAAACAATTGTGTTGACTCCAGACAAAAGTTATCAAGACTTTAACTGCTGAATTTGTTTATCTGGAGTACTCACTGTCTAAATATACACAGTCATACATTGTTGAACAGGGATTAGGAGAATATAGGGAGATGCTTAAATGTAAACACATTTGTGTTGACGAAGTTCCTCTCTTGAATAATTATGATGAATCATTCGCAAAACATTACCATAAAAGCAGAAAGTTTGGAATTAATTTTAAATACATTGGTGCTAATAGGTATTGACATAAAAATATCTGAATTTGTTTTTATGGTTATAAAATACGTTGACTTGAGTTTCTTCAATTTATTGAAATTATTGGAAAAAACCCCTGACAAAAAAAAAACACTTAACACGCAAAGATCTAGGACCTAAAATGGCCGCTTTTAAGGGGTTAAATGTATGAAATTGCTGATTTGTACTGAAAATTTTAAACTTATTTTTTTCTATTTTTAACATTTATTTAATCAAAATATTTACCCTCATTATCTATACGTTGCTGCCATCTAAACGGAAGTTCAATTATGCCTTTAAACTGTGTCAAAGCATTTTGTATTGCCTCCTGGGAAGAGATTTTTTTATCACGTAGAAAATTGACGAAAATCCTCATCTTTACGTCTAAGCTAAATAAAAACAACAATTGAAAATCGAAAATCGAATGTTGCACATTTTTTAAAAGAAGAACTCATAGGTGTCACGTGAAAAAAGTTTCACACAAAAATCTCACACCATGAAGATTTTATGTCAATTCGAAGTGTCTATTACTATACAACGGCAATTTCATACTTTAACCACTATTATTATTATGAATAACGTTAACATTCTTAAAATGGTCACAGACACAGTTAATATTATGAATTGCGTATTATGTAGCACAAAAAGATTGTCATCAAGGTTGATATCCACAAAAAGGATCAAAATCACAAACCTACTTTACTTTTTGACAGGTCACTCGGACAACTAACAAAGGTCAAAGTTAAATAACAAAGGTAACAACCCTGAAGTCATAGACGATAACTTTCAACTTGTTGAATTTTTAATGCTTCGTACCTGTGAACGGTTCACTCGCATGATCTCTTTAAATGTTTTACCGAAGTCCCCACTTCACCAGCGCCCTTCGGTATAAATGATTAATGACTGAGTCCAGGAATGTCGGAATGACGCTCAATGTTGTTGAAAGGGCCGTGAAAAGGCTGTATAAATCTTGTACAAAGTTTGGCAGAGCCTTTAGAATGTTGACTTTAGTTTTTATGAGATTTTGTTATTTACGGCAACTTTTAAGGTTTTAAAATTGTTCAATGGCGTTAAAGTGTGCATTGGCTGAATTTGCATGGAGACGTTAGTTAACCTATATTTTTTGAACAAAGAAATACAAAATTTAAAGGATGACATGGCAAGAAAGGAGGTTTCTGATGAGATGACGACTAATAGAGAAGTATGGAAGAAGAAGAATGAGGGATTTTCTTTTTAGCTCTTCCCTAGTCACTGGATAGATGGCGCTGAACTTAGTACGTTAATGCAAAGACCGGAACCTAAAAAAACTGATTTTAACCAAGCGCGAGAAAACTAGGTTATTTTCGGAAGGTTAAGCAAATGAAAGTGTCAGTCAACGAGCGTATGTGACGTGACGCAATGTTTTTTCCCCAAGCGTTTTGGCTTTGGCACCAACTATCGTAGTCAACGCCATCTATATAGAGTTCTTGGAAAATAAGTTTTTTTTTTATTACCTCAAAAGAAATCCTCTCATTGGGATAAGGGCAAGAGATTGACGATGGTTATACAGTACTACAAAATTTAAGTAGGTCCTTAAGTTATAATATTTTTAAATAAGATCTCATCAACGCGATTTATCTTGCCGAATACAGACGATGGTTACTAAGCGCATACTTTTCCTGTGAGATCTGTATTTAGGCTACTCATAAATTATTTAAAAAAAAATGATAATTACCGTAAATACCTTAGTTCTTATTGTTCTCATTGCAAATGGAACTATTTTCGCCCTTGACAGAAAAAGAGAAAGTGTTTTTTTAAATTTGTTATTCTAGTTTTTCTCTATTATGCAGATTGTTCCCGTACAGTCGTAAAATAGAGCATTAAAGTAAAACTCCATAACAATACAGGCACGTACAAAGTTTTATTCATCTTTTGTTATATTTTCTTCCATACATTAGTTCTGCAAGTAGAACGCCAAGTAATCTTGAAACACCTTATGCAGCTAGATAAATTCTTAAATATACGTACTGTTTACTCCACATACCGGGTTTTATAACCTGCAAAGAAGAAAAAGTTTGAATTAGTTACACATTAGATTCTTTAAGTACATAGATTAAACTTAAACTTAGTAAATACTCTTAGGAATTGGTCTTCTTTTAGCGTGTAAAAAGTTCTCAGAAACGTGCCTAGTCCTCTCTTGAAATAATTACTTCGTTGGCACAAGTACGAGAACTAAGGCATCCGTCCCACAGACGATGATCGAGAAGCGTAAAATGGATATTGGTTCCGTGTCAGTAAAATATATGCTATAGTCAAAGGTCGATATGTAGCCTCCTCGCAGAATGATTGGTTTAACCTAGGTTTGACGAATAGGGTTTGCCAAAGTCAAAAATAGATTCTAATTTCTGCCATTGATGTATTTTTAGGCAATCCTAGGCGCCGTTTGTTGAAATCGCTTCCGGCGCTGACTTTGGCAAAAAACAAAAAAGCGGAAAACGGTGTTGGCAATTTAGCATACGGAGTAGATAATTAATAGTAAAACAAGAAAAACTTAGGATGCAAGAGCAAGCGAGGCGAGCTCAGGACTGTCTGAACTACATACTCGCTGTTCGCTGCTAGCCAACTCGTTTCTCGTTCTACTCGCATTTCGCTATTCGTCGACAGTGGGACAATTAATGCCTACAGTCCTAACAATGCGATCCACACATAATCCTGTTCAAGAGTAGACGACAATCTATCATCCAATTAGGAGTTCGGAGCTAATCCAAATAATGAACAACATGTTATTTTAGCCAATCAGCGGGCGTCAACTGACTCTATTGATTAGTAAACCAATCAATGGAGCTTAAAATGTCGCACAGACTTACTCACGGCGTGAATTTGGATTATTCGGTTTTGTTATTACGCAATGGTGATAATATGCTTTAAAATTATTAATATTAGTTCCAATGCCATGTGTTATGTGTTCATTTGGATTGGCTTTCCGAGGCACGGAGAACACTCAGTATGTAATGGGAGGTCAGGTCACCCATCGACGGACCAACCTAGATTTACTCGAAAGTCTGTTATTATTTAACCACGAGCTCCTCGGATTTTAAATAAGATACGTAAACATAATTTTCACGACAATACCATTCCGTCATATTTTGAAGAAAACATGGAACCTCGTTTGTTAACGTTAATCCAAACTGACCTATTAACATTTCATAATGAAGTAAAATAGGCGAACAATAACATCTATTTCTCTCCCCAAATCTAATCTCTCAAACTTACCCCTTTTCAATTGACTAAATAACCTCAAAATACTCAAAGATCCAAAGTTAGACTACATCGGTGTTAACAATCAAAAGGAAGTTGATCTCTTCAGAAATATTCTCGGAAATCTATGCTGAATTGCTGAGGATTCCGGTTTAGACGCTATTGTTGTGAAATCTCTTCTCTGAGCATGGCTTAGGATCAGTAGCCAGTTATTCAAAGTGCAGACTTAGAGTTTGAATCAGTACTCTAAGTATTCTTTGGCGAGAAGATTTAAAGTCAATGCTGGTATAATAGAAGGTGTTTCTTTAGATTAATAAGGTCGCGCCTTTATCACAATGATTTGTTACAAATAAACAAAAATGATCTTTAGTCGAGTGCAATTTGCCAAAAAATACTCAAGAGGTACGAAGTTTAAACTGGTCAGATTTTCATAGGACTTTTTTCATATTAGAGGTGTGCAGAAGCATCTATTACAAAAGAAGTCTTAGTCGTAAATCCAATATTTTATAAAAAAAACGGGAAATTTCTATAAAAAATTAAATATATGCATTTCATCGACAACAATGAACAAATAAACAGACCAAATTGGCATTTCATGGATATATACATAGGTCACACGTCGCACACACATAGGTCAAACTCGCCACAGTATAAATTCATCGAATTTTAATTTATTCATAACCGAAAAAAAAACCGAAAGAATTTTCAAAATAAAAGTGGCGCGCTGTGATTTTTTTTTTAACTTTCATCTCCACACTTCCAGGAACTCAAAAACAATTCCTATGAAAATCCGACTACTATAAACTTCATTCGACCTTTTTGTTTAATTGCACTCACTACAAACCAATAACCCAATTTTATCTATACTAACATTTTAAATCTGGAAAATTTTCAAACGAAAAACTTGCATTTTAGATTGTAAAATGTAACTCCTAGCTCGCTGGAGGCAAAATCTGCAGGCGGCAAGAGACGAATTTTACTTGAATGCTAATTTCGAGCAATTTCGCCAGCTAACGAGATATTTTTTTGAAGAAGCAAAGAACTTTATTTTTTTGATTGCTTACAAAAAATCTATAAAACCCTTTCTATAAATTAGTGTTCTTGCTTATGTATTAGAAAAGATTTTTGTTTCATGATCTATTACGTAGATAACATCAAAGATTTATTTAGGGCTTGACATTCAATTTCTAGCAAGTGAACTTTGTTAGAATAATCTTGAAAAATATGTTACATACAGTTAATTACACATACATAAACTCACGTCGTTTTCCCAAAGGGATTCTACTTATTAGTACACAAACACAAACACACACACTCATACACACCAATAGCCCTATCATACTAATCCTACCAATATTATAAATGAGAAAGTTTGTGTGGATGGATGGATGTTTGTTACTCTTTCACGCAAAAACTACTGAATGGATTTGGATAAAATTTAGCACACTGGTAGTTTATCACCTGGATTAATATATAGGACTTTTTGTCCCGCTAGTATGATCCCGTGGGACAATATTATCGAACAGCACGCAGGCGAAGTCGCGGGCGTACGCTAGTATTCACAATAAGTTATCCAATGATTGGCTAAAGACTAAGAAGCACAATCAAAAATCTAAAGTAACTACTCGGAAGTCTGTGCAATTTATATAAAAACCGCAAAGTGACAAGGAAGGTCTCAGATTCTATAACAATTACGTAAAAGACATTAGATCCAATATTACATAATGTCTTGACGCAATTTTCTACCACAGTGAACGGTTTCACATTATTTCTCCGTACATTTAAGCTTTAGCTCTGGACACATTATTATAAATACGAAAGTAAGTTTGTTTGTTACCTTTTCACGCCTAAATCACTGAACCGATCATACTGAAATTTTGCATCGTTGTCAGGTGTACAGAAACGGACATAGAGTACTTTACTTTTCCCGAGGAAAACAACAATAACTTTCTTATGATAACAGATGGCGCCCCGTGTCTTTTGAATCATAATTGAATTATAATAATACAAGTAAAGTACAACCCGAATTGATTGTCGATTTCTAAATCAACGCGAGCGAAGCTGCGGGCAAAAGCTTATATTCCTGAAGCAGCAAATTCGCAGAGTCGTTTTTATTAATTTCAGGAAATTAGAAAAGGAAATTCAAGTTAATTTCGTTAATTGCAAAGTAACATGCGTCTTCCTGTTTCAGTGACAGGTTTAAGCGACCCAAATCAGTCGAAATAAGGACATTGGTAAGCAATTTATTTGCACCAAAAAATCTTTGAGAACATTTTCTGCGAAGCTTATAATTGTCCCGATTTCATTATTCTTCATTACAGTCCGAAAGAGAAAATTTCATCGCTACAGTAATTATTTTCCATCGAATCTAAGAGGTCTTATTGGATGAAAGGAATAAATTAAATTTTGAAGAACTGGACGCCCTCTCGATATTCATAGCGCTTATTGGAGACACTTTTCCCTATGAAGTGTTTCATTATTTTATACATCTTTGGAAATGAAAAAATCTAATTCCATTTTTCTTTGCGTAGATTTTACGCTAAATAATATTTTAGAGACTTTTTTTTTTCATTTAAGTAAAAATATTTTTAGATGTGCTTTTAACATTTTCTGAATGTAGATTGTATTTTTAACCAAGTTGGACTCAAAGGAAACGTGATAAAGACCTAATATTTTAGTAAAGCGAGCTAAATTAGTCGAGTGTCAATAGTGTCAAAGAAGAGGATTTACTGGAGCGGAGCGTTGTGAAAATATTTTCTGTCAAAATATTTTAGTAACCGTGTTCAACTTACGACAGAAGGATTGCTATTCCTCCTACAGTTTTAGCCTCAGGATACTTTACTAGCCAGAATTAGAGTTCCTCGTTAAGCCTACTTAAAACAGGTTAGAGCTAAAATTTTAGCCCAAAGGAGACGCGACCTAAATAAACCAACTAAGTTTGTGGACTGACAAACTGTAAAGGACTCTTTATAAACTGTACTTACTTTACTCGTTTAATCTCATACCCATTTTCTCTGAGGACGTGAGAGAAAGTTTGAGGTTTGTCAACCAAAATAATTAAAACTCTTGCTAACAAATTAGGTACCTACAAACAATGTTTATTCATTGCAAAAGGAATTGATTGAATGTCCAATATTCTAGCGACATTGAAGTCAACGGTTCAGTCAAATGGACTCGACAACCTTTCTAAAACACTAATGAATATGACTCATCGACAACCGTTGTTGGTTGGATCTAGAAGTATGTTTTTTTTTTGTATAAGAGTACCTTATTTAACTAAGATGAAACCCTCTAGGGGGGACTAACGCATGAATGGTCGCATGGTAAATCAAAAGCGAACACACGCGTTATTATGTACCAATAAAACAATTCATCACAAACAGTGAAGGCAGAAGAACAGTAACGAACATTCTAAAATCCAAATTCAATTCAATCCCAGCTAATGGCAATACCTCCGAAACTATTGAGGCAAGAACACTCCAACACTATAATGGTGTGTTTATGCGAATTAGACTCATACGCATCATTATTTAAAGTTTAACTCACTACATGGTTACTTAACCGTCCTTTAACAGCCCATAGAACCGCTATTGTGTTAACCGTTACCTCTGAATTGATTTTCTAAAGTTCCGTTGAAAGCCACAACCCCACATTATTTTCGCTTGTTCCTTTTCTCCGCACTAATAGTGGCTCTTTGACCGCCTCGCAACAATTTACCAACTAGAGCTTAAGCTTCACTTTGAAATCATTAAAAGGGTGTGTTGTTTTAAATTCTATTGGGGTTTATTTGCACCATTACGTTTATATCATTACTTCAGAAATTAAAACAAACGTGTTTTTTTGTGTTTACTTTATTTTAAGATTTCGTAAAAAGACTGATAATAAATTCGGATTTAAGTAGGCACAAAGCCCTATTGAACCGCAGTGTTAATTTGCCAAGTCAGTACCACTGTTAACGTCTATAAAATTTTAATAAGACCGTATTTGCGAATAAAAGCCTATGACGTCTTTGTACAATCCCCAGAAAATTTCCTGAATATCGCTTCACAAACAGCTTTCAACATTTACACAGTGAACGTCAAACAAAAGTATGAACGTTAGCACATATCATGCATACATGATTTAAACGAAACTCCTAATGGCGTACCTACAGCTGAGAGTACTTCTCGATTTTCCAACCGTCTTTTGTTTTTAAACGGAAGATCTCAGCAGTTCCTATAAAGTAAAATGCGTTGGGAAAGGCATACAATTACAAAAACCACCAGATTTAGCAAAATGTAACTGCAAAAATAACACTTTTGATTGCCAAAATTAGTAAATGATCACCAAAATTAATCCCCATTTTATCGTGGAATTAGAACCAAAAATTATTATTTTTAGTTAATGACCACCAGAAATTGAACTGTTATGCTCTTGTGTCGGGGTGCCCCAAGTCGGCCTAGGCAAATCTAGTTTGTCATCAACCACCTCATTAAAATTTGGTGCTAAATTTACAAAATTTGGTGATCAATTGATATTTAAGTGATAGATGTTATTGGTCACAAAGTTATTTTTGGTGGTCATTATATTTTCCACCGTTATGAAATGCTAAAATTGATACTGAAAATACAGAATATTATCCAATAGAAGTTGATGGGAAACAATAACATGATTAACACAATGCAATATCCAATGAAAGAGAAGCTTCACTATTTCACACAACTGCAAACTAAAATAGCACCAAAATGGATTAAACTAAAACGTGCGATGACAATCGGACCGCTTGGGCTGAAACTATGCGTTCAATCTATGCCAGTTTATCTGGCATTGCAATTAATATCGATCCAGAAATTGTAGATGGATTTCAACTTGAGGAACAAGTTACCATATATGTTGAATTGAACACTCTGCTAGATTGACTCCCGACTTTCAGTTACAAGGATGGGACAGATGAGGAAAACGGAGAGTAGGGTGATGTAGTGGAATGTGAAGAAAAGAGACAACTTGAGACCCATGTTCTAAAGTAGATACTGAGCTGATTCATTGAGTCATAAGAAAACCTGTCTGACTCTTTAGAGATCATGGCTATCAGGATCAACATGTAACAATGAATAGATGAATCGCAGGTCAAGATACTAAAACTAAAATTATACAATCAGCCCAGCCAAGGTCACACGCTAGGAATTTTCAAAGAGCTCAAACCAATTGACCTTCCAATCATAAACACTAAACACTTAATGAACTCAATCATACAAGTACTGATACAGATCGTATTGCAAATAAAGACGTATCATTTTGCCTGTATCTGGTTATTAAGGGACCGTTATCTGATTGAGATGGATGTAGACAGAATATTAATGAAAATGTTCCTTTTGTGTTTACTTGTATTAAATATTGCTTCGATTATCATTGATTATTTCGCCAGAAACGATCGAAAGGAGATACAAATTCATCTTGATTATCAATTACTCAGACCCAAAAGGGATAGGAAATCAGTCATTGAAATCCCTATCCGCAAAGGCAACCAATCAATTTCCGTTGGGAGTAAAATATTAATAAATTCAAACACAACAATAACGCGTAAAGAGTTCCAAAGGTACCGTGAAATATATGTAGATACTCGTACAGTTCGTACGTATTCTTCGATTTGGTCCCCAAGGCAGAGCTACTATCCGGAGAGATTACCCCGGATTTTTCTCGGTCCGAAAACTGGCGAAGTTGGAAGTTTGCAACCTATCAAGCTACTTTGCTCGGAGTGTGACGGCAAATGTATGTGTTTGGAAACTTTTTAAAAAGCTCTTTGTGTGAAAATCTATTGGTCGATGCGTTCTTCTCTTTTGGATTATTTGAACTGCACTTTTGAGTAAAGGAAATGTTCGATTTATCTCGGCTGCTTTTTTACTTTGTGGATTTAAAAGGGTCTGCTGGATCTGCTGGATCTGCTTTTAACTAGAGCTATTATAGCCGAAGCATGACAAATAATCATTTTAAAGATGAGTCGATTATTTGAGCATGTAACCTGGAGTTCTGGGTCAATCACCCTTTGATAACTCTAAACTATTCTGTTGAAAGAAACAAAGTGCAATAAAAGATTCTAGATCTAGTAAAATAAACAACATTTCCAATGTTTGCACACAATAAACTTTAAACTGCATAGCTATTACTGTATCGCCTTTAGTTTCCGACTTTTAAAGTCCTGACTATCTCGTGTTACTTCTGGAAGTCGTACTTACTCCACACGAGATACAGCGATATCAGATACAAAGTCAGAACCCATACCTGAATGTTCACAATAAACTTCGCCTGTACTTTAGCTCCGATTTCTGTTTTAACAGTTTCTTGTTTCAGAAGCAAGTTAATAGTTGCTTTACCAAACATTTGTTCGCTTTTATGTGCAATTAATGTTTACTTAGTTTCTGTTTAACATTCAAGGTAAAATCTTGTGTAGTGTGAGACGTATGTTGATATGATTTTATGTGAAGCTGTTTGCATATTCTGCGGAGATGAAATGCTCCAGAATAGTTGATCCTACTCAAGACATGTTGAGGATAATTCATTGTTGCTAAATCTTAGTTGCCGAGTAAAACAGTGGTCGTAAACGACGATTTGTGTTTGTATTCATAATCAGTTTCTAGGAGATATCTTAGCCCAGAAAATTGTTTCATACACAGAGCGGGGTAAGGAGGAGACACTTAAGAGAAAAAATACAGCTAAACAATTAAATTACACTTCTAACAACATGACGTCGCTAAATATCACACCACGTCTATTAGGTGAAGTAGATAATATGATATTCAGAAAGAAAGAAAAGTATTTATTGAACTTACACAGGACATAACACAAACAAAAAGATAGAATAGACTTGACAAAATTATTTAAAAAAGTAAACAAGAGTAAAATAGAAAAAGCTATCAAAATGGTCCTGTGCAAGGCCAAAAGGCTCCTATCTCAGCAAGGTGCACATGCACGTACATTAAAAAAAAAAGTCACAGCGCTGGTATTCTGATAGGGCCCAGAGTGATGGTAGGTCAGAAACATTCCATTAGCTTAGATTACATTTAACAAATTCTACTAAATTTAATACGTCTGAGCATTCTTCATTAGTGTGATTTCTATAGACGGCTAAAATCATAACCTTTCCTTTTGGCTTCGCCGTAGTCGGATAAAAAGGATTTACACACGTACTGTTTAATTCTGAGCATAGCAGAATATAGGTAGCCACCAATATTGTCGAACATTACAAAATTTAAAGGAAATAAGATAGACGCAAACAATTTCCAACTTCGTCCGAATGATAGTAGTCGAGAACGAGATTCGATTAACACCTGGGAATTTCTGGAACTTTTTCCGACGCGGCCGGTGTGAACTCAATTGAGGTTATCAACGAACCATACCCCTCGAGTCTCAAACAAAGTTGCCAGGTCATCTGGAAAACTGGGATGTCCCTAGAATTTTAATTATTTAGATTGGGATCCGTGTTTTAGAGTTGAAACCCGTCTTTAAAAAGCTAGAATCGTTGTTTGTAGCTGTCATTGGAGCTTGTACACTCGTCCTCGTTATTACTTTATCCAATTTGACAACAACTTCCAATACATCTTCAATAAGGACGGACCTAGCTGTCTGCCGTTTTAAAATGTGCAAGTGATATTCAACGTAAGAGTCATAAAACAGCTAAGCAGTCCAAGTGATAGCTAAGACATTTTTGAATTTAGAATTCGACATCACTCATACTGCTATTAAAATCCAGTTTTATCTATTGTTTATTACAACAACCGGCTGTCATTTGTTGATCTTTGACAGTCGTTACAAGTAGTCAAGGGCCCAGCACACACCGCTGGAGGCGCAGCGCATTTGAAGATAACAATTTAATATAAACCTTAACTACCTTGACATACGGTCAATATAAGAATAAATTCGCACGCAGTACTCGAAGCGCCCTCAAGCTACTACAAGAGCATTAAATTCTTCAAATGCGCTGCGCCTCCAGCGGTGTGCGCTGGGCCAAGTAGTACTAGTCAGTGGCCCGAAAGTCTGACAACCAATCTTACCAAGGGGTGTCGTATTACCCTGATTACCCAGTGCTAACTGGTTGATTCATGATAAAAAAAACTTCGGTAATATCCGGAGAAAATGTGGTGCCTACCAGAATTTCTATTTATAAATGTTATTCATGAAAATACTGCATTGACGAAATTTTTATGTCATAGTTCGAATCAGGATGGGTGATATGAATTGGAAAAACCTTTTATGAATGAATGGATTCACTTAGATGTGTACTAAGTAATGGCTCACGTAAATGTATGAAGAAATTTCTGGGTAAAGCAGATATTTTCTTTGATGAAATAAAAGATTGCTTGAGTAAAACGAGTCTCGAGATTACGTGAGTGACAAATTATGAATGACGGAGGTATTACTTGCTCTTTTAAGTTATTTAGTTTTAAAATGTTGTGGGAAAGTATAGTAGGTAAACTAATATACTTACGAGGTATATCAGGTAGTATTAAATATAACATAAATGTTGTGGGAAAGTATAGTAGGTAAGCTAATATACTTACGAGGTATATCAGGTAGTATTAAATATAACATAAATGTTGTGGGAAAGTATAGTAGGTAAGCTAATATACTTACGAGGTATATCAGGTAGTATTAAATATAACATAAATGTTGTGGGAAAGTATAGTAGGTAAGCTAATATACTTACGAGGTATATCAGGTAGTATTAAATATAACATAAATGGTCAAATGATAAGAATATTCCTTTTCGAAAGCCATTTGAACCTTGAAAACTTTAAAATAACACAAAATAACTAATATCATCCCCGAAGGGCTAGGCAGAGGTGTACTATTAGGTACACCTCTGCCTAGCCCTTCGGGGATGATATTCGTTATTTTGTGTACCTAATAGTACACCAACATTTCACCAGCTATGTTTGAAGTCCCATTTAATAAGAGGCGACCGTATTGCCATCAATCGGGCACAAATCCAGGCTTCATAAATATAATAAATAAATAAATTAAATATCGCTGGACATTACACACAGCGCCATCCAGTGCCACACTAAGCAACGAGGCTTGTGTCGTGGACACCAGATAGTTGATATACTACATAGATACTTTTTGTTTGTAAATACATACTTATTATACATATAAACATCCATGACTCGGAAACAAATGCTCATCATCACACAAACATTGGCTCCGACCGGGATTCGAACCCGGGATCCTAAGAACGTAAGGCAGCCTCACTACCGCTGCGGCATTCGGGTCGTCATAGAGAAACCCAATAACACTTTGCCCGACCCGGGAATCGAACCCAGGACCTCATGCACCATACAACACAATACCTTAAAACATTCAAATAAAAATCAGATTTCCCCCAAAGCATCCAAGATTCACATTAGAACAAAAGTTTATTTCCTCACCGAAATGTAAGAGGAAACCGAACACCATCCAAAGGAGATTTGGGTCCATACGACCCATAAATAAAGGAAGTTTTACATTGAACATTCGGCAGCCAAGCATATGTTATATGCAGGAAGATAAGCAACGATGGATGATATTGCAAAACTTGGAACACAGCCGCGAAATAAGGGGATATGCAGATGCGATTCGTGCATGAAAGTTCTATTAGCCTGTGTACACTAAAGCAAAAGGTAATAGTTTCCGTATTGGATTTGCGTTACTTCTAACACAATGTTGGGTAAAGTATTGTGCTACTGGACTAAGAAGGCATTTTACAACTAAAAAGATGGATATTTTTGAAGTTGTAAACTCAAACTCAAACTCAAACTCAAAGCATTTATTTCAATTAGACCATTACGGCACTTTTGAATGTCAAAAATACAAAAAAGAAAATCAAAGCTACAGTCCCAGTCACAAGGCATAATAACTTGAGAAAGTACTGTAGTTGCCCATTCCCTAGCGTAGATCTCTATGGAGAAGAACGGGCAAGAAACTCCATGGACACTCTTTTAAAATCAAAATATTGTTACAAAATCTTGGTTACTTAATTAATTTTGAAATTATACATACGAGTATATGTGAGAACGATGTAGAAAGACGTGCACACTAAGAGCGTCCAGAGTAAAAGATTAGATCAACAATTTACGAATAAAGTAAAGTACAGAAACAATAACATATAATTATGTATGTAACTGATGTACTTATTTGTAATTTTGTAGATAGGCACGCCTCTGCCTGATGCTTCTGGTAAACACTGGCGTGATGTTATGTGTTTTGTTTTGTATCAAAACATAATATAAATTTCGAAAAAATAAATAGAAGAATCGAAATATAGAAAAAATAACCAAAAAATTCAAACAACATTGTTTTTTTTTAAATTAAATACTCAGTTGTTAAAACTAAAATTTCGATGTATTGGATAAAGCACAATTCGATGCATGGAAATATTAGTTATTCCCTCTCATAGAGAGGCCTGTGTCCCAGCAGTGGGAACATAGGTTGATGATGAAATATTAGTTACTCCATTCAACGGCATTTTACTATTACGAATGCTATCCATGTTTTCCCTAAAAAAAATATTAAATCCTGATGTATACAGGTGACTTTTTTATCATTAACCAAAAAAAATGGGTATATATGTATATATAGCAAATGGCATACCAAATTTTTATTTTTATTTTTTTTCTAAAAAAAAAACAAAAATACGAAATTTAAATTATACGCGTATTGCGTATGATTTGGAATTCGATATTTTTCATTTTTTTTTTTCAAAATTTCTCTTTCCTTGTGCTCATATGAAAAGTTTACTTGAAATTTGTAGCGTTTTTTGATGATGGATCAATTTTTTTCTAAGCCATGAAAAAAAATATATATATATATGCCATAAGCTTCTACTCCATTCACCTAACATACTATTTTCTTTTGGAAAGTGTGATAAAAAAGTCATCCGGTAATATCTGCTTACAGGAAATAAAAAAATCAAATACTGAAATAAAAGATGTCGAAGAATAATAAAATATGTTTTAAATATTTTATGTCAAACGAAAACGGCATTATCAGTATCTTCCAGCCCTTGACCCAGGTTAGGGCAAGGCCCCATACTTGGAGAACGCCGCAATACCCTTTTTTTAACGAAAAGTTAAAAAAATATTATTAAAAATATGAATATTACTGAAAGCAATTAACTCTTTATCTGAATTCTCCGACTTGCCAATGAAAGAGTCGATGTCGTTTTAATTTAATTACAACGAAAACGAAATATCCAGAAAAAGTTGCAAAATATAAACGCATGCACACACTTAAAAATACAAGTGCCCATTCCCGTTACAGTCGACTGTTTCGACACCATTGAAACAAATGACGGAACGCCACAATTCACAGCAAAGCTAGAATTTACGCGACACGAAATATTCGCGTTAATTTTGGAAGTTATGCATCAATTGTGTGATTCTACACGATTAATGCAGTCCATTGGGTTGTTTGGTAACAAAATAGCTCTTCCATAATAAATCAGGGATAGTGTTGATATTTTGGACGTTTGGCGATGACTTTCATTACAGTAAGTACATACTAAATACATTTATGGTCATTTGTTTATTCAGTGAACGTTTATTTCACATAAGGAAATTAAGAAATTTGAATTGCAGTATGTATACCTGCATGCTACGAGTATCGTTCCGGAAAGCTTGAGAATTTATCTTGTTAGTGTTAAGGTTCGGTTAAATCGGCAGTGGCCACCACAAATTGGCACAAATTTCAAACATAGACAATGTTCTGAAATTTCTGTCTGCGTTGTCTGTAGCCGCGTCCACAATTAGCCTGTGCCTGTTTAACAGCACCTTTAGTGGGTTCCGTCACATTCATCTTTAATAATCATAAAAAATGTATAAAATACAGTATCAGTCAAACTCCCTGCATTAAAATGGTTCAGTATAAGTTACTTCCTTCCTACAAAATAAAAATCCAACAATGTCTCACAAATCCGGTCTCTTTAATAATAATGTCATCCCCAATGACTCCTAACGACGAACAAAACTATACAACGGAATCGGAAATGAAAGTTTCAAGGTGCGGTTTACATCTAAAGAAGCCTGTTTACACTCAAGGGATGGCTGAAGATTGGACACTTGCCAAGAGAGCCTTGTTTTGATGAACAACGAAGGCAACAAGGCGTCATGCTGAATCGGAATTACTTTCTGACAGCTTCCCTTTGTTCAACCGCTGACCGGAGATTGTTATGACAAAGTATCTACTTCCTTAAAGAGAAAATCTTGTGATGGAGATTGTCGTGATAAAAATATGCTTATGCTAGTAAAAGTTAAGTGGTTACGCAACCATAGAAGTCGAAGGTCAAGGGCATGTTGATAAAAACAAGGTATATAGGCTCTATCGAAACTTTCAGACTAATACATATTATAAATGCGGAAGTAGATTGGCTCAACCGATTTCGGCTTGTGGATGCAATTTGGCACACACGTAAGTAATTAATAATCCTATAGCATGACCAGTGTTAGAAGATAGGATACTGCTTATCCCATTTTTTTTTTCATTTTCATTCCTATGGGATGATTTCCGACCTCCGCAAGGGCAAACCCCTGGGTAAATGCTAGTACAAATAAACTCATAAGTACATCGAATCAGTATACAATGGGTGTAAAACACCTCTTAACGAAGCCGAAAGGCACTTGTTCTCCTCGTCATTGCGATCATTTTTTTGTTCTACAACATACCTGGGGACCTTCTAGTTACGGAGATATTGGGAGTCAAACTTCCAACTTTTTGACAAGTTGTTTTTTAAATACAAGTTTTTAATGGAAGATTTTTACTTTAAATACCTCCACGACCCCCGTACTATTCAATCCATCCATCAGTACAATGTTTTGAGTGCGTTACATTGAGTTCTACCACAAAACTTGATTTTTCACCCAAAAAAAAAAGTCGTTTCCCAGTAATAATTTTTGCGTAAAGTTACATAATTTGGTGTACAGAATGCTTGGTTGACGGCTTCGTGATGAGGTCTTTTACACCCTGTATATGGTAACAATAAATTGTGAAACTAATGAGTATCACTATTAACTAAAAGAAAATTTAAATATGCCAAACACATCCCCAAAAAAAATCTCACAAAGAGTCTTTCAGTATTATTGCCAATACGTTATGATTACACATTATTCAAAATTTATTCAAACGCCATTACCTATTATTGCAGAAAACAAAAATTACTATGTAAAGGTCTTGCAAACAATGAACTCCAAAGCAACAACCGCAATTTGTTTCTAAAAGAATGCTAACAACTCAAAAAGGGTGTAAAAAGGTCACCTTAACTAGAGTGCTAACTCCATTTAAATAAAGAGATGGAAAGAAATGCGCTCTTTTTCTCCGAGACATTACACCATTCAAGTATTTCATTCAGATGAAATAACAAACAGGTGTGGTTAATTTTACTGGAAAAGAACAGAAACATTTAGGTTTGTAAAAACACGTTTTTTAGGGTTCCGTATCCCAAGGCTCCGCTGTCTGTTCATTCCGTCTGTCCGTCTCAAAGCTGTATCTTTTAAACCGTTTTAGATAGGCACTTGAAATTGTCAACAATGTCGACCATACATATGGACTGTATTTTATGTTAAATCTTATAGTTTTCAATTATTTTTACTATTTTATTATTTAAGTTTGTTGACAGACAAGGGACGTACGGCGGAGATACTACTGAAAACGCTTATGGCCGACCAATTTTCAACCTTACTTAGGTAACTTAGGCAGGCAATAAGGCTGAAAGTGGACAACCGTCTGGTTTCTTTGGTTGTACCATGTCTAAAAAGTTGCCATGACCGTCTTCAAACTTCCAGAGCGATCCATACAGCACTGACGACTGTACATTTTCACGGCAAACCAACAGTACTTTTTCACGGTTGAAAAATACTGTGTAGAAGCGGCTTTATTCTTTAAAAAGAAAACACCCAAGGCGTTTACATTATTGTGCACAAAAAGCCAAAATGAATGATGGTATACGAAGGACTTTCAAGTGTCACATTTATGAAAATACATTACAAGTCCTTTAATTTTAATGGCTGCTGATATTTTTTCATTAATTCTGACGTTTGCTGTTGCTGAAAATAATATTAATGTGTTTCGAGTTTTTCAACGCAATTATTCAATACTTTTATCTACTCTTTTAGTAAAAATCATTTTTCTTATCAAAAGATTTCTCGTAATTATGAAAGAAATTAATTAATGTAACTTTCCCTTTGGCTTTGTTGTCTTTCATTAAGAAGAACAATAGGATGTTCTTTGATAAAGCTTCATAGCTCTTCAAAGAAACTGACGTGACATGTGCTAGCTAGACTATGAAACGCCGCATTACAACAATGTCGGCTTAAAACAAAGCATTACTGTAAACAAATAATAGATAGATTCGTTATACTTTGAAATAATTTGAATTTATAATGACGAATTATAAAAAAAAGGCCAAAAATGGATATAATTTAGGCCGAAAACTGTAGAAAAACGGTTGCACTCGAAGCGTCATCTACGGTAACAATCAAATAATGTCATCATCATTATCATCAGCCTATAGTGTTCCCACTGTTGGGACACGGCCTCCTCTCAATGAGAGGGAATCCACCACGCGGGTCCAGTGCGGATTGGTAGATGTCACATTTCTTCGAATTTTTGGTTCTAGGACATGCCGGTTTCCTCACGATGTTTTCCTTCACCGTTTTGAGAGCAGTGGTGATGAAATAAATTACACAAAGTAATGCGCCTGTCTGGGTTCGAACCCACGACTTACTGTTCGTAAGTCGGGGCCGCCACCACTGAGCCACCGCTGCTCTCAAATAATGTAAAGGAATTTATTTAGTTTTTGTGAAAATCACAGAACTAGTAATAAAACAGCTCATGTGTAATTTAAGAGCCTATACTACCTCAAATTAGAAACTCTATATTTGGTAGTTCAAACTTCTTTTGAAATACTGTTAGAATAAAGTTCTAATCAGCTTGCACTACAAAGTGGTTGTTACGTCAGTCACTGCGGGCCGAATAGTGCGAAATTAGTGGTTTTTTGCGATTTACAAAAAATCTATTGATTATACTAAAAATAATAATAATATAAGACCTGCTTTATAGTTAGTTCAGTTAGTATAAAAAGTTTCATGGTCTAATTTGAAGTATTTTATGATTGCCAGCGGTTTATTGTTCAGTTTAGGGGTAACTTTAGGATTTTTTTCTATCGAGAAAATTTTATGGAATCGTGTTTTCGCCAAATATAGTACTTAACATTAATCCTCAACTTTACCATATATTTATTTCAAAATTAATGCTGCAGTATTTTAGGCGTAACGGAGGATCATGCTAAGCCATTTGAGGTAGTATAGGCCCTTAAATCAATAGGATGAATCAAATTGAAACATACACATAATGTACTACCAGTGAATTCAAAACATCTGTTCCCAATTAGTTACTAATTCTGACTGATCGGCATCAATAGACTAACAACAATGAGCCGAATTTATAAACATCCAAATCAATGTTTGAAAGGAAGCCGAAATACATTCAGTCAAAAAAGTATCGGGAATGGATGATTTGTTTATGGTTCCAAATTCAAATTTTTGTTTTTTTGTAGTTGTTAGATTGGCACAACTGTTTTCCATTTTGGCGCGGAGTTTGAGTTGCATCTGTTATTTATATTAAATACAGTGCTGGTTTTAGTAATATCATATATAGTGTGTATTGCGAATTTCATAATGGACAAAAATATCGAACAAAGAGTTTGTCTTAAATTTTGCATCGCCAATGGAATTTCGTGTTCGGAGTCACTGAAAATGTTACAGAAGGCTTACGGTGAATCGACTTTATCAAAAACTCGTGCTTATGTGTGGTTCAAAGCGTTCAAAAGCGGTCGAGATGTGATGGAAGATTTGCCTCGCTCTGGTAGGCCGTCAACGTCTGCAACTGAAGTTAACATCGCAAAAGTGAAGAAAATAGTGACTGAAAATCCCCATTCAACTCTGAGAGAGATAGCCGCCAAACTTTCTGTATCTCACTAGTCGATCCGTACCATTTTAACTAATCATTTGGGTATGAAACATGTTGCTGCTCGGCTAGTCCCAAAAGATCTGAATTTTCTCCAAAAACTCAATCGCATGAAAGTCGCTGAGGACATGCTAGAACGAGTCAGTTCGGACCCAACATTCATGAAACGCATTGTTACTGGTGACGAGACGTGGGTTTACGAGTTTGACATGCAAACTAGTCAACAAGCTTCGGAGTGGCGCCTTCCAACTGAACCGAAACCGAAAAAACCACGCCAAAGTCGATCAAAAGTCAAAGTCATGTTGACTGTTTTCTTTGACTATCGCGGTGTTGTGCACTCTGAATTCTTACCGGAAGGTCTAACGGTAAATAAAGAATATTATTTGAGCGTTATGCGGCGTTTAAGAGAGCAAATTCGACGAAAAAGGCCAGATTTGTGGAAAGAAAATTCTTGGATTTTGCACCACGACAATGCGCCTTCGCACAAGGCTATCATTGTGAACGAATTTTTGACCAAACACTCAACAAATACCATCCAGCAACCACCATATTCACCAGATATGGCTCCTGCTGACTTTTTTCTTTTTCCTAAACTCAAATTACCACTTCGTGGCACCCGTTTTCAATCGATAGAAGACATAAAGGAGAATTCGCGGCGATAACTGAACTCAATTCCGGAAGCAGCGTTTAAAAAATGTTTTGATGAATGGATTATTCGTTGGCGCAAGTGTATCGTTTCTAAAGGAGCATACTTTGAAGGTGATAAAATAAATTTGGATGAATAACAGACATTTTGTGTATTATTGATCTTTTCCCGGTACTTTCTTGACAGAGTAGTACACATAATGTACTACCAGTGAATTCAAAACATCTGTTCCCAATTAAGTACTAATTGAGACTGATCGGCATCAATACACTAACAACAATGAGCCGAATTTATAAACATCCAAATCAATGTTTGAAAGGAAGCCGAAATATATACCTAACAATACATACTCTACTCCTATATGATTAGAAGAAGATCAAAGAAACAATGGATGGACTGTGTGAAGAATGATATGGCTAGAAAGGAGGTGACTGCTGAGATGACGAGTGATAGAGAAGTATGGAAGACATGCTGCGCCAACCCCAAATAAATGAGAGGTTTTCTTTTTGAGTGATTAAAAAAAAAATAGTTTCCAAGAACTCTCTAGATGGCGTTGAACTGACTACGTTACTTGGTGCCAAAGCCAAAACGCTTGGAAAAAAAAAACATTGCGTCACGTCACATACGCTCGTTGACTGACAGTTTCGTTTGCTTAAGCTTCCGAATATAACCTAGTTTTCTCGCGCTTTGTTAAAATAGTTTTTTTACGATCCGTTCCCTGCAGTAACGTACCAAGTTCAGCGCCATCTATCCAGCGACTAGGGAAGAGCTAAAAAGAAAATCCCTCATTGGGATAAGATAAGGAGAGGACAATGATCATATCAATATACAATAAAATTCCTGATGGCATTAAGAATGAAAATTTGCACAACTTTAAAAGAATATTAAAGAATCTTTTGATGGAAAAGCTATTGAAGAATGCTATTATTCAACCATCGAATATTTAAATGACATGCTGTTATAAAATTTCTGACATTTCTTAAGTAACAGTTGTTGATCTTCCTTTTGACATTTAATTTTAATTTATGACATCATTCAATTTCTTTAACATTCTAAAGACAAGTAACTGCGGACATTTTTTTATTTTTCATTATTTAGTTTTCTCAACTACACTCAGTATTTTAATTTTAGATATTGCATGCATTAATACTTTTGTACGCCCTAGAGGCAAAACATAGCGCCCTCAATGTATTACCAAATAAGAACTTACAATGTACCTATGTTTAACAATAAATAAATGAATCTGAATCTGAATCATATAATCCTCTTGTAGTGTTCCGTCTGTTGAGACACGATGTCTTCACACCCTGTTGGATTGTGATGTCATGCAGCATTTCAAAACAATGTTTTTCTTAACCATTTACTTAATTACATAAATAATAGAACGCCATCACGCCTGTAACCCCCGAAGGGTTAGGCAGAGCTCGTGGAACACGAACGCGCCGTCCACGCGCAAGGACCGATGCCTGCCGGGGTTGCGGGACTGTTCGAAAGAGATACCGTGACCCCGGAACACAAAGGGCGATGAAGGAACATGGATGGGTTTTAGTCAGTAAAAGTCTGACACTCCCTCCTGCTCCGCCCAGAGCGGGAGAAGTCATTTGATGATTTCCGATGCGAAAAAAAAACAAAAAAATAAATAAAAAGGGTTAGGCAGAGCTTCCTTATAACATACTCACATTGTGCCAGAAGTTCCATATAGTAGGAAGCGAGCCTATTGCCATCAACCGGGCACAAATCCAGACTCCGGCTGCTACTGAGAAATTCTTGATGGAGAAACCTAATAACACTTTGCCCGACCTGGGAATTCGCGCTTGCGACCACAGGACCCACGAGGCAATCACTCGAGTCAGTTGACTTAATACACGTAAAAATAATCATGTTTATATTAATGAATGGTTCAACGCGTTAAGCTATTAATAGATTCGAAGATAGCTTGATTTGTTTGTATGCATTCGGTCTCTCAGTTCTGACAGCATATCTAGGTTGGGTTATCAATGCAGTCGGAGAAATGATAACAGCAAACGAACGCATCCTTTACTTGTTAGTATGAATAAGATGTGGTGAATGAAATATTCCGTACTGCACGTACAAGCATGATTGGATTGTCGTTTTGTTTTAGAAATTAATGTTATATTCTATAGGTTTATATTACTTTTCTTTGCTTAAGAAACCCAGGATTGGTGTAAATGACAAATAGATAGAGAGATGAAATATTTTTCAAAGTACACAAAATCTGTAGTTCGACTCATTAACAATATTGCTTAAATATATGTACAATGGTGGACAAATTCTTATTTTATAATTATGTTCCTGGTTAAATGAGATAATGGCGTGAATGCACGAGAATAGGCTTGTGTCCTGAATAAATCTAATTAGTCCGTCAGTTGGATTATCAAAAAATATTTGACACGTATTTTTTCTTTTGTTGCGTAAACCAAAATTGACGAAGATACGACGCTTTTAAAATTCTCAATACGTCACGCCGTGCTGTAATATTTAGTGCGTTGTGACGTCACGAGCCCCCACTATCGAGATTTGATGCGTTTTATCTTTGTAAAAATTCATTGATTTACAAAAACAAAAAATATGTGTCCATTATTTTCCAATACTCTAACTGACGGACTAAATAGATTTGCAATTTATCGATGGAACTTATCTATTAGAAACTAGTCTATTGTGTAATAATACCTTAGTGCGTTTTATTTACTAATACGGTGTCATCGTCATCATCTGTCTAACCTTTTTTCAACTATGTTGGGGTCGGCTTCCAGTCTAACTGGATGCAGCTGAATACCAGTATTTTGCATGGAGCGGCTGCTTATCTGACCACCACAACCCAATTAAGTAGTACTGAGTTATACGATACCCATTGGTAAGGCTGGTTGTCAGACTTTTTGCGCCACTGACTACCTGTAACGACTCAAAGATACTAACACGGTGTATCATTTTTATTTTTAAAACATTTCTTGGAGCTAAATTATTTTCGGAGCCACCACCAGAACTGTGCCAAACACGATTGTTTATCTAAAGTGTCTCGCCTTTTTGGGAGCCAACGTTTCACGTAATTCTACTTCTTTATGTCCGTCATTGTTTAAAAGCCACGAATAAAGAGTAGAAGTAATATATTGTTTCTGTTTCCTTTTTAGGTACGAAATACTGTTATTTTTAGGATTTTTGCTAAAAGTGAACAAAATCATAGCATCGAAAATATTTTTTACTTGAGGTTTGCATTGTATTACCACACGGAAAACCCCACTTATGAAGACTCCTCCACTATGATTTTGCGCACTCATTTAAAAGCATCTAAAATCAAATATAAATCCTTGTCCTAGTTCCGAAACATTTGTAACCGAATTTATAGCACAAAAAGGAGCATGACGGCACAATAGTGCAAACTCGGGGCAAAAGGTCAATATAATTGCAAGTCATAAGGGTGACTAATAGATCTAGTTTTGACACTGAACACAAGGGGCAGGCCTAGAGTACACTTGTATTACTTTATGTACTATCGAACAAATTCTTTTACCTCACTGTCTTTATACCAGCAACTTATGAATTATCACTTGCTTTGGTGAAAGTAAACATCGGGAGGAAACCAGAATGCCTGAGAGAAATTTCTCGACGGCATGTAAAGCCAAGTCAGAGGCCAATGGGTGGCATAAAAACTCTGACACCAGGTTAGGCACTAACCACACGATAAAGGAAGAAGAAAAATTATCATCAACATTCTTTTACCCGAAAGACGCTCCGAACGTGACGACGCTTCACCCAGTGTCCATCACATTGGGTGAAGCGCCGCCACATGACCGGTCCTGTGCTTTTCCCATTCAGGTCTGTCCAAAAGGTTCTTGTGGAAGAAGTACGCGGTCGCCGCTCCAGAATCCTTTCGTAAAAATTGTCCACTGCCATTTATGTCGGGTACCTTGGTTTTCCTATGGATCTCTTCATTTCTTATTCAGCCAGGTAAAAAAGTATTAACGCGCACAATTAAATTATTACTTATCTTCGTACCCTCGTCCCATTCTACTTTGGGTCGGCGCAACACGTATTCTTCTTTCATTCTCCCCTGTCAGACGTCACGGCATCATTTACTCCTTTCTCTTTCGTATCATTCGTCACACAATCCATCCATCTTTTCTTTGACCTCCCTCTCCCGTCCATCACTCTTTTAGTCACATACGTTTCATCCCTCCTCATTACATGTCCATACCAAGCCAACGATTTCCTTTAAACTTTTCTGTAACAATCAAATTATTACTAACCGGTAGTCCGGTACTTATTGGCCGTAAGATCTTCGCCTGGTACCCACCAAATAGTTTATTCTTCGGTACATTACAGTGGTTTGTCATGTGCTGTGTCACGCAGAACGCTCAATATAATCAGATGGTCAGCGTTAAGCTAGACTCTTTTGACACTTTCAAAGGGACGAGATACTAAACTTTTAAGTTCGACTAGTTGGTTCGTTTTACGGACCTGTGTTGATTGATACAGCGTTTTTAGACCAATTTTAGATTTTCCTCAAATGCTTTTTAGGGTTACGTACGAAAATGGTAAACACGGGACCCTATTACTAAGACTCCAGACTGTAAGAGTGGAGGAAGACCAAAGAAACGATGGATGGACTGTGTGAAAGATTATATGGATAGAAAAGAAGTGACTGCTGCGATAACGAGTGTGTAGAAAGTATGGAAGAAGAAGTCATGCTGAGCCGACCCCAAATAAATTGGAATAAGGGCAGGGCAATGACAAATTTTTGATGACTGTTTATTGCTTTTGAATTTATCAATGTTCTCAGTAAGTGTAGTAACTGATCTCGGAATTAATTTTCTGCTTTTCATTCTTGAGAGCAGCAGGCACGAGTTCAGTATTAATAAAGGCATTTTCTTGTTCATACAAATATTTTATTAGTGGTTTCAAATATTTAGCTAAAACGTGTGATATTTGTTTGTACTGTTTCTGGCAGGCATATGACGGGATGTTTACGTTAAATGCTAAATAAATTCATGTCAGTTTAGTTAATGAATATTTCAGTAGCACAGATTTGAAAATTAGATTTATTTAAACTGCGAGTTCGTGGTGGGAAATAAGTAAATCACATTAATTTTAATGCTGTATTGATAACTGGTGTTATTTGCATGGATTAAATTAACATAGTTTTTGTCGGATTAGAAGTTTACAAAAAATATGTTATTGTTTTTAATTTTTTTTCCGGATGGGAAATCATCAAATGACTTCTCCCGCTCTGGGCGGAGCAGGAGGGAGCGGCAGACTTTTACTGACTAAAACCCATCCATATTCCTTCATCGCCCTTTGTGTTCCGGGGCCACGGTATCTCTTTCGAACAGTCACCGTAACCCCGGAAAATATGACTTCATAGCATTATTTAAAGTTATAACTTTACTTACCTCCATGCATTACTATTCAATGAATTCATCAGCACAATGTTTTGAGTGCGTTACATTGAGTTTGACCGTAAATCGGGACTTTTCACCCCGAAAAAAAAGTCGTTTCTCAGCAATAATTTTTGCGTAGTTTGATGTACAGAATGCTTGGTTGACGGCTTTGTGAAAGGTCCGTTTACACTTCGTATGTCGTCGATTGTGTTGTCGTTACTAATAGTTATACACTCCTTTTTGAAACTCATTTCTCCTCACTTCCTCTAAAACAATTCAGTTTATATAAAGCTTGGAGGTTTAAAAATCTTGCTTCCACGTTGTATGCATAGCCCCAATCATTGTCCATCTTTCGTCTTGCATCTTACATGCATTCACAATAGTTGTGCGCCTTCAGGTAACCATTGTTGTTGGACAAGCAAGCAAATTCCGCCATTTTTTATTCCGTTTTCAAGCACAATACCCGTTTTTTCCACCGTGAACAAAAACCAAGGATGGGAAACAATTGTCTGTTTTCAACGTGGATTTGGGAGACTGAGTTTTTGGGGCTCACGTCCAAAAAATGTTTAATTGTTGGATTGTGACGAAATAGTCGTGAGCTTTAAACATTGTATGTAGGTACCGTACACACGGCGACAAGTCAAGTTCTACATAATTATTACAACCTGACCTCGCTTTCTATAAGCTTTCTGTACAATATGAGATCAGTGTTATAGTATTATGCTATACTTACACTTTATATTCATCATTCATAATACTATTTATCATCCTTTTTATTTGTTTATATTTTTACACTCAACAAATCGATGTAATTACGACTTATTAACTTAAAAATTGCTGAAATAAATATTATCATAATTTTCATGTTGTGACAAGCCAAATTGTCAAACTGTCAATTACTTTTTAATTATCTTCCTACCTTAGTCTATGATGATTTTTTGGTTTATAAAATTTTAATTATTTTTATCAATATGTGTTTAGCTATTTATAAAGATTATTACGATTGTTTAATAAATAACTTAAAATTAAATTATATTTATAAATTCTTTACGCACTCATGGATATGTCCTGGCCGACTACACTTGTCAGATGAGATGATGGCCACAAAAAAACAATTTTTTGAAAATTTAAAAAGGAAGACTACTTTGAAAAACGAGCTGACGAACCGCTGGAGGCGGTCTACGATTTAATCTGAGATAAGAAGCATAAGAAAACTGTTTGGTTTTTGCTGTTACATATCTATATTACCCAGGGGATTCCACTAAAGATTCCGCCTGGTGTCTCTTCTCCCGATCTTCGGAAGCTATCTACGGATCTGGGACCTCTACTCCCGATCTTCTGAAGCTGTCTTGCTACTTGTCTCGCCTGCCTTACTACAGAGCTGACTTGGTGGACTCTGAGATCTGCACGACGCCCTTCCTGCAGAGGTTTCCTGAAGCTGAACCTCGAAGTTGCCCAGGTATTGACCTGCTACCCTGACGCCTGTTCCCGTCTCTCCTACAGTGCTGAACTTCCTAACCAAATAAGTGCGTGAACTAAAAAACAATCCTAGAGTGCGTGCTAGGTAGGTTTTTAATATTTAGCTGTATTGTTTTATTCCTAATTCTAATCTTACCCTTATTAAATTTTAATTGAACAAGTCTGCTTATCCCTTTATTTAATAGGAGCAAGTAGATTTGTTACAGTGTATACTGGTGGGCACAGCTTGATTGGCCGTCGCCGCTTAATGACGGTCAACCAGTTTTCAACTTTATTACTTAGGGCATGAGGCTGAAAATAGATCGGCCGTCAGTGACCGCGGTAGTACAAGTTGTTTATATGTTCATGCAAGATATTTCTGTGAGCCTAGACTAGTTGCAATATTTTTCATCTGTAGGATTGACAAACGCTTTTGTGTAGCTTATGAGCTTATGCCAGTGCTGCAGTGCTATACATGTTTGGCTTCATGGGCGCCAGCGAGACTATTTCCAGGAGGGTCCATTTTTAATTCCATGAAAGCAGCTCGAAATTCTTCTTCGAATATGTTAAATTTTCGTTTGTCAATTCGTACAAGGAGTAACTTTGTCAATTTACACGGTGAAAAAGTCTAAATAAAAGTTCAAGGGCGAACGTAACGAGCCTGAAAATTTTTCAGTTCTTTTTCTCGATTTTGATGTTTTCTTTTGACCTTTATTATAGAAATATGGCTAATTCTGCCTATTTATATGGAGAAGCTTATGAATGCAAAGGCCATAAGATGTCTGAGCGGGCGAAGCGAGCTCGAAAATATTTGCTTTCCACCTCGGAAAGATTGGTTTCTCATAGATTCCCTAGATTTCGCACCCTCTTCCTGCCTACGACCCTGACGATGGCAGACACCAGGCGTAAGCGGCGAGAGCAGCGGTGGCCCAGTGGTGGCGTCCCCGACTTACGAACAGTATGTCGTGCGTTCGAACCCAGACAGGCGCATTACTTTGTGTAATTTATTTCATCACCACTGCTCTCAAAACGGTGAAGGAAAACATCGTGAGGAAACCGGCATGTCCTAGAACCAAAAATTCGAAGACATGTGACATCTACCAATCCGCACTGAGCCCGGGTGGTGGATTATAGCCCATTCCCTCTCATAGAGAGGAGGCCTGTGTCCCAGCAGTGGGAACATTCATAGGCTGATGATGGTGATGATGAGGCGTAAGCGGCGTGAGTGTTAACAGGAAAACACAAAATTTACTGACAAGTTGATCAACAAATATGGACAACAAACGAAACGTCTTAAGGTTTTATTAACACAGTAACTTTTTTTTGCTGGCTTGTTGAGTGTTCCACTGCACAGTAAACTAATAAAAAAATATCTAAGTCTTTTTTATGTATTTTTTTTTTCAATAGGGGGGGGGGGGGGTGCAAGTGCGCCACCTTGCACCCGACGCCCATCTTTGGCTTTGCCGCCATCCTTATCCTGATGGAAAGTAGACTTTGTCTAATGCCTTTCGTTAGTAAGGAATATACTATTTGTAGTGGCTCTTACATTTTTACACTTCCAAAGCTAAGCTTTTCTTTCTTTTCCTTTTAACAGTATTCCTAAAATGGTTCTGATCAGTGATTTTTAATCCAGTTTTATGAAACAGATTTTTACCCTCCCACACATAACACTTAGGTGTAGCCATTAAGCCAAATATTATGACTATTTAAACTTTATTACCCAGCTTAATAATTTTAAGTGCCTATTTTGCGAAGCAATTTCAGCAACCACATAAAAACATACGCTTCCATAAAACGGTTATAGGAGCAAACATCGAAGCTCGTTAAAATCTATAACAACAAAGTTCAAAGTGTACAATAATTAACACGGTACATACTCGTAGCTATTGTCTTTACAATTAAAATCAATGTCTTGTGAGCAGATGTTTGAAGATAAAGGCACCTACTTATTCTCAGTTGACTTCTCATGGTCTTAAACTACGCCAGTATAGCCCTACAAAGCGGGCCTAAAGTGGCCCTTTTAGGCCCTAGGGCGTAAAGTAAATCTTGTACTCGTGACTTGTTGAGCCACGAGTACCTCGACGTGCTCTCCCCCGGCTGCCGCGACCTGCTGCTGCGTGATGCGCACATTTAGCTTCAAGTAAAAAAATCTGATCTGATTTTTATTTTATTAAGTAATATTTAATAAATGTTTTTGTACTAAATTGACTATTTTTCTCACATTCAAAGTGAAAAGTACAGTGTAACACACGGCGCTAAAATCCCATAATAACTCGGTTCCTATTTACTACCTCGCTAAAGCTCGGTAGTAAAACTACCTCGTATATAATGGGTCATTTTAGCCCCTTGTATTACAATGTACTGTAATGTAATATATTGTCCTGTAAAGTATTTTGTGTGTACATAAATAAATAAATAAATAAATAATGTACTATTTTGTAGGTCTTGGGTACTTTTCCAATGAAATTTATTTGAACTCGGTGAGAGATTGCATTAAAATTGATTAGGAGTATAATTTGGCTATATTTCTAATGCGACACAGTATTTTATGCTTCTTTTCAACCGACATCCAAAAAGAGGAGGTACTATTGGACTGTATTTTTTTTTTTGTGTTTGTTACCTCAGAACTTTCGACTGGGAGAACCGATTTTGATGATTCTTTTTTTTTATTTGAAAGCTGGTGCTTCCCGTGAGGTCCCATTTTGTGAACATCTGATGCTGATCTTTGGAGATATACAATGGAACTCTTCAAAAATAGACGGCAAATCTGCCGTGATTGCTGTAATTGCTTGGGTGTTTATTGTTTATACAACATCATGACGTAACATCACGCCTGTATGCTCTGAGGGGTACGCAAATGTGTACAATACACCCAGATTTCAACAGTTAGGTATGTTAAGTTGGCGCGTTCGTGTTCCGCGCGCTTCAAAGAGATGTCAGCAAAAGGAAGGGGTCTGCAAGGTCCAATGCCTGCCGGGGCTGTGGGACTGTTCGAAAGAGATACTGCGGCCCTGGAACACAAAGGGCTAATCAGGAACATGGATGGGTTTTAGTCAGTAAAAGTCTGACACTTCCTTTCACTCCGCCCAGAGCGGGAGGGGTAATTTGATGATTTCCCATCCGAAAAAAAAAGGTATGGTAAGGTATGTTCCATATATTGAGGATACGTCTATTACCATGACATGTATTGTTAACAATGTCAAATAAATTCATGGCAAATATTTGTTTCCGAACAACTAATAAAAGAAAAATAAAAAACTTTTTGCACAAAAGAAAATCAACTTCAAAAAACACAAAAAAGTTAAAAATCAATCAAACAAAGGTCACCGACTTCTGAAGCTAAAGTTATTTTTAACTTTTTTGTGTTTTGTGAAGTCTGTTTTATTTTTTGCTAAAAGTTTTTTTACTTCGCATTTAGAAAACATACCTATTAATTTTGTTCAACATAATATTTAAAGTTTTACCTACAAATGTTTTATCGAGTTAATAAAAAATGTTTGCAAAACTTAAATTCTTTTCCAGACAAGGATTACCAGCCGTTCTTGTCCACAAATGTTCTACAAAAACTATTTGACCATAAAATCCGTTCATCTTCTGCCATCAACCGCTATGATATGAACGTACCATCTATTTAATAGCAGAAACCCACCTAATACTGATGAGGAAACGTCAAATAGATCGACGTCACTATATACACATCCCGTTTTCGACAGAGAATTTCAAACCGTACACGCATATACTGTTAAATGGAACGACGATTAGACTCGGATACTTGATGAGTCAATTGCGTTAGCCGTTCGAGCGGTAGGAATCTGACGGGCGTATGCGGCTTTTGGGTACGAACGTCTGACGAATGAACGAGCCGCATCTAGTGAGCCTTGGGCGTTTAAATTATGGACATTACGATCTATGTTTATGATATTCTATTTCTATGATCCCTATTTACTTACGCAATAGGTAAAAAGATTGAGTTTATTATGTACTTGTTAGGTTAATGCCCGCAGCTTCTTCGCATCGTGTTCTGTAGTTATCCCACGGGCTCGTACTACCGGGATAAAAAGTATCCAGCTTATGAAGTATCTGTGTGCAAAATTTCACCTAAATTCGTTTAACCGTTTTTGCTTGAAAGAGGAACAAACATCCATCCCTCCTCACAAACTTTCGCATTTATGCAAGTAGCATTGGACTACCGCGCTCACTGATGACGGTAGACCATTTTTCAACCCTACGTCTCTTGGGAATAAGGTTGAAAAGTGGTCGACCGTCAATTAGCGCGGCAATTCATAATTTTTTGTAGAAACTGCAGAACGTCACCTGCTACGTATCCATACGTCGTCGTAAGGTTTACTTTAGCGAGCAATGTGTAGTGTATTAACATGGATGAATCATCCATGTTAATACACTACACATTGCTCGCTGATCGGATAGCGATGGGGCCAAAAAGTTCTAGAGTGGCGACCGCGAACAGAAGACGTTAAGTTGGAAGGCCTCCCACTAGGTGGACCGATAACCCGGTGATGGTTGCAGGGATCCGCTGGATGCGAAACGCACGGGGCCAGTCAATGTGGCGACACTTGGAGGGCAATGTTCAGCAGTAGACATCTTCCGGCTGAAATGATTTATTCACCTTTCTGAGAAACATCACCAAACAGGTCTATGACTGTTTTCATAAATGTTTTCAACCAGGTTATTGTAGTTATTCAGCTAGTTGATGAAATAATATTTCAAGACAATATATGAAGATGCAGGTGAAATACGTATTTTTCTGTGATACAATAAAGTTCTTACAAAACTTCAACATGACGTAGAATTTTTCTAACGCTCACAGCTTGTTAGGAAACTCAAAGGGATGTTTTGGAAAAAAAAAGTTACAAGTTGTGTAAAAGTTAGTTTTTTGATTGTTACGGAATTACGTTTCAGCAAAAATATCTGCAAGGATACACCTCATTAAAACTTCCAAATATGGTGATGAAAGTAAGCAAGACAAAATACTTATATTTATTTGTAAATAATATTTACGATCGCGTGGAAAAACAAATCGCTTGTCAACAATTGGTATAAGCTCCAAATCTCGACCTAGTTAAGTTCTGGAATCAAAGTCAAAGACCAAATAACATTATTTTTGCGATAACGACGACAATGCAAAAGGCAAAAATGTTATTTGTATTTCCCAACTAGGTATGTTAGGGTCAGCCGACCATAATTACCCAGTCTAACCGGATGCAGCTGAAGTATTTTACAAGTGCGACGAAGCGACTGCCTATCTGACCTCCACAACCCAGTTAGTACTGGGAAATGCGAAATCTCTTGCTAAGACTGGATGTCAGATTTTGAGCCACTGACAGCCGAAACCAACGACTAAACGTGCTTTTCGAGGTACGGATGAAACTCAGTATGTAATGGGTGGTCACCCATCCACGCACAAACCTAAACAAGCGCGGCTTAACCTAAAGATCGACCGAGAAGCGGTTATTATTTAGCCAGGAGCTCCTCTTATATTGGATTGACTTTACACACTATACAGAAATACGAAACGCCTTGAACGCAATTTATTTCGTATTTGTGTAAATAAAAAGTATCTATGTAGTATATCAACTATCTGGTGTCCACGACACAAGCCTCATTGCTTAGTGTGGCACTAGATGGCGCTGTGTGTAATGCCCAGCGATATTTATTTCTACACTCTCTGGTCTCGACTCAATCTAGGTCTAAAGCCTTGTCTATAAAAAAAGGGTACAGAACCCTAAAAACAACACAACCTTGTCTTAAAATAAACACAGAATCTAAACCCTAACTACAACTTCTAAGAAATGTTAGACAATTTTAAACGTCTACCATATTTCAAAACCACTTTAAACAAAACAAAATTACTTTAACGTACGAGATCCACAAGTTCACCCAGGTGATACCGACTTCAGACCAAGGGCATTTATTGCTGCGCTCAAAAATTTCAAAGAAAAAAATCATGAATATCATGATTCACTCAGACTACCAATATTAGATATCAATTCTTATTGTGATTGCAGAAAATAGAAGCAAGATTGTATTACTTTATGATAATGTAACTTCGGTTAAACTAATCCGTGCTGAAATAACATTATTAGGATGTTTGGTATCGATTTCGCATTATGGCGCTTGGTGGTAAACACGGCGAGGTCCTATATATTTTGATATCCTAGTGTTCGATCCCATGTTCCAACAGGAGTGAAAGGTAGACAAAACCATAAACGAGTACGAGTGTACCTATATATAATGTTTCGTCTAAGTAATCCTAAGGGGCCGCCTCCACGAGCGAGAGAATCGCGGCGAGATTATCGTCGTGCCACGTATTTCTCTCTCTAAACATTCTACGAGTACGTCGCGATTCTCACACTCGTGGAGACGGCTCCTGAGAGTGTATAGGAATACGTGGCACGACGATAGTATCGCCGCGATTCTCTCGCTCGTGGAGACGATCTCAAAGAATAACATAACATAACATCACGCCTGTAATCCCAGAAGGGTTAGGCAGAGATGTACCTAATAGTACACCCACATTTAGCCAGTTATGTTTAAGTCCCATGTATTAGGGGTCGAACCTATTTCCATCAACCTGGCACAAATCCAAACACCGTGGCTAGTACTGAAAAATTCCTGATGGAAAAACACAATAACGCTTTGCCCGACCTGGGAATCGAACCCAGGACCTTATGCCCAGCAGCCGCGCTTGCAACCACTAGACCAACGAGGCAGTCAGCCGCAAATAATAAATGTACCTTAACGCCATAAACAGTAAAACCAGGTTATAATAGGTTTTTGTATTAAAGATAGCAACGTTAGATAAGTCTGAAAGGAGAACACCAAATATTATTAGAGTATAAAAGCCAAGCAAAGAAATCTGTTCCTTATACCTTAGTGGATAAGCTTCATTGCATTATTTTTATCAGTTTCAAATTTTGGATTTCCCTAGCTATAAGTTTGTTATTGCTCTACCAGTCTTCTGGGAGTACAGGGTTTCAATGTGTTGGATTGAAATCTGATATTGTATGTATAACATTTCCTCCTATTGATAAGGAAGGAAGTGTGGCATAGGAAAATTGTGTGGAATATAAAGTAGGTATCACCGAAGATTTGTAAAAAAACTTTGTATATTTTTGGTTAAAATAATGTTCAGGAACTGTACACAGTTTTGACGTGACTTGACGATAAGATCTGTGAGGAGCTCGTGGCTAAATAATAACAGCCGCTCGGGTAGATCTTTAGGTTAAGCCGTGCTTGCCTAGGTTGGTAACCACCCATTACATACCCAGTTTCCTCAGTGCCTCGGAAAGCACGTTAAGCCGTTGGTCCCGGCTGTCATTTGTAGATCTTTGACAGTCGTTACGAGTAGTCAGTGGCCCAAAAAGTCTGACAACCAGTCTTACCAAAGGGGTATCGTATTAACCAGTACTAACTAGGTTGTGGACGGCAGACAGGCAGTCGCTCCATGTAAAATACTGGTATTCAGCTGCATCCAGTTATACTAGAAGCCGACCCCAACATAGTTGGGAAAAGGCTAGGCAGGTGATGTCACTGATGATGACGATAAGATATGTGAGATCAAATATACAAATTGTCTGGGAAATGTTACTGACGACACTATAGGTAGGTACTACAGATCAGATCTCGACAACGCCAGTAGTAAATGCCAAAGCAACGTGCAGCCTTGATAAGACTGACTTACGCAAGATTAGGGATACTCTCATGAATATGATTTATGTGTTGGCATTAAAGCAAGCTCTTCGTACATACACTCAGGCGTAGGTACAAAGAGATACTAATAAATATATGCATAATTATATATTACCACGAAATAGACCAGAATGTAAATAATACCTGCAAACAAATACAATACCATTACCACAAACAGTTTCAGGAATAATGAATACTATGGCTCACTGAACAAAGCAATGGTTTTGCAAAATACTTTTATGGCATTGAAAATTGCAAATTAAATGAAATGGAAACGAATAACTTTGCAATCAAAGAAGTTAGAAAAAAATATTTTCAGAGTGAAAATCAATTTATGGAAGTGAGTTCTGCAAGTAAAACAATCACCAATTAAAACTTTGCTTCGATTCTGTAGACGGTGAAGTAAAATCGATAAAGAAAAGCAAACAATCTTTCGATTTGTAACTTCTTGGAGGAGTTGAGATGAAGAATATTAAAAAAAATTATAAACGCATTACAAAAATAAAGGCGAATAAACTAAGATTTGTAAATGCTAATCAACTAAATGAAACAATCGTGTCCAAAACTGCTTGGTTAAACTTTGTATAAAATGATAACAAAGGTATCAAGAATATTTACAAATAACCAGATTGTTATATTAATAAAGCAATAATAATAACAGTTTAGAAAGGCAGCACAATAATATAATAATAATATAATATAATATCACTGGACCATTACACACAGCGCTTTCAAGGAATACAAGGAATAAAAAGAGGGCACTGTTGTGTGAAGCTTGGACTAACCTAACAACAGACATGACACTTCGTCAATTTGTACTAGATTTTATATTTTGGGAGCCTAGTTGAAATTGAGTGCGGAACCACGAAACTGCAGTTTCAATGCATTTTCATAAAATATTCATATGCACGACGATTTCTATTTCACTGTTAATCTTTTTGGTGATGATTTGAGATGACATAAGATTGTGTCTGAACTTTAAAAGAGACTTTCACCTCTGGGATTGTTTCGGCTGTTTCTTCACAGAGTAGTCAGATACGAAACACCCTCATCTAACTTTAAAACGTAAATGTATGTTTTTTGAAAACAACTTACAGAAATAAATATGATTAATTATGAAAGATGGAGTCAAATTTGAAAGCGACGAATGTTAGCTTGTAGATACTCTAGCAGTAAAATAGAGAAGATAAAAACTCAAAGTGGTCATGCCAAATTTAATAATTAAGGACCTGACTTGAAAATTAAAATATACTCCGTAATAATAATGGATATACATCTCGGTAATAGTATAAAGCTACTGTTCACATAATGGCACATTGGGTTCAACGTATTTACCTGTTTCACAGGTACTAATGAACGCGCGTTGCGTGTTCGTTAGACCTAATAGTATAACATTGTGTATGCTCCCTGAATATAGTATATAGGTTTTAAGGTAAAAGCTGAAGCGTCGAACACAAGAAGAGTTGAATAATAACTGTAGTGCTTGAAAGAAATAAAATATATTTATTTATTTACATATTTTTCTTGGAGATATTATAAATAACACTTTTTTCGTCTCACTGCACTGTCGCGATATTGCGGCTAGCCAAAAAGTGTTATTTACGTCCCGAAGACTCGATATCGCGTCTTACGATTTCGCGCAATGCATTTTGACATTTCAGGTGAGCGGGACGGCAAAGGTTAACATGCAACAACAATATTATTCAGACCATTTCAGGAAGGCGAGTCTGTTAGGCCTCATACACGTAGTCAGCGGCGGCGCCGCCGCCGGCGCCGCAGCGGCGCGTTCCATTGCATACATTTATATGGAACTGTTCACGAAGTCAACGGCGGCGCGGCGAAGGCGCGGGCGCCGCTGACTTCGTGTACGAGGCCATTAAGAATTAAGGGATAAGGAAATGTAAAATATTTTTCTCCCCTTATCGTTGGTCCATATTGTTTAAGCAAAGTTAGATTCAGACTCTGTGTACTGATAAAGAGGGGAAAAAACAGGAAATAAACCAATAAATATAACAATTTCATCATAAAAGTTTCTGTTTAAGTTTACCTGCCCGGAAATGTAAAAATTGTAGGATTTCTCTGAGCCTTAGACCATTACAGGAAACCCGAAACACTTCGGCCTAAAATTGACCCTCCAACAAGGCCCAATAAAGAATTTATCCTCTTCTACATTTGTCCGTAAACTCAACACTTTATAGGTTCACTCGAACTAAAATCTCAGCACTTTCCAGATTGGACAACGTGTAAGGAGCTTTGTGTAAACTCTTAAGAAAATCAGCGAAGCGACAAAACAAACTACAAGATTGAATGTCTCAATAACTTCTATTTATTTGAAGTGTTCTACGTTATCGGATTTCCGGGTTCTGACTTTTTCAACAAAGACCTCGTTTGTGAAAGTCTTGTTTGAGTTAAGAGTAAAAAGTCGGCTAAATGCAACTGCTTTGCAAGTTCCTTGAGAATTGTATTGCTGCTTTGATACTTGATAAGGAATGAGGGTTATTTCCACAAAAAAATAAGTACTGCTGTTCAGGTGTTATTTGCATTACATTGATATTTTACGTACATTTATTTATACCTCTCTTTCATCGACAACATTGTCGCTGTAAATCCTTTAGAAGAAAATGATCCTGAAGTATCGTTTGGAAACGGAAATGGTCTAACCAGCAAGAAGTAAATGTATGCCGAAGATTCTGTTACTTGCCGGGGTTGCGGGACTATTCGAAAGAGATACCGTGGCCCCGGAACACAAAGGGCGATGAAGGAACATGGATGGGTTTTAGTCAGTAAAAGTCTGACACTCCCTCCTGCTCCGCCCAGAGCGGGAGAAGTCATTTTATGATTTCCCATCCGAAAAAAAAACAAAAAAAAAATGATTCTGTTACTATCAACAAACATAAGTTTGACATTTGACCAGATTGGAATATGAAAGGAAGTAACGATAAACGTGCTTTTGGCACAAATCCAAAATAAATAACGTCATAGTTCAATATAATTTGTATGTACCGACTTTAACAGAGCTACCTTTGATAGACAGGGCGATTAGCGAGTTCGACGGACTGACAAGGCTGGTTTATGAAGCATAGAAATTAAAAAGGCACACTCTGAATAGGTAACTGGGCAAGACTGTAGAAATAGACTTTGTGAAAAAGGTTTAAAAACCTGTCCAACTGTCTTTGATGACTTTCCTTGAATATGTAACTTTAGATAACGGAACAAGTATACACTTAGTTCTATCGGGGCGTTGTTAACAAAGCTCCAAGACATTACTTGGCGCGTGTACACGTGAGCGATTTCTAGGCCCGGGAACCGCGGGGCTACATGAAGGAAACGGGTACGTCGGCCGGCGCCATGTCCGGCGTCTTGCAAACTCGCTTACTAGCCCGGTGACACTCAAGCTGTAGCGTATTTTTTTAAAGTTGCACATCTCGTGCCGCCTACATATCTTTTTGACTTGCAATAATTTGAAGCCGCCAACTAGCCCGCCAGCAACAAAATCCGCAGCACATGTCAGATTGTCGGCGAGTCGGCGACTTTGTTGTGTCGAGTCCCTAAGGTCCTGAACGGGGCGTAAGATAAAGAGACCCACGCTTTTCTCTCAGGACTTACACGGAGGCATTTAGACAAGATTACAAGACATTACACTGTTCTATGAGTGCAAACGTTTTGCTTAGATTACAATCCGGCCGCTGAATTATAAACCGCGGAAGCTTGTAACTTGAAATTATGATTTTTTCTTGGCCTTTTTATTGTCAGTTCGGGAAAATATAATTTTGAATGAAAAGATTTGATTATCTACTAACCCGCGGATGCGAGACTATTATGATAACCTGGATTTACTTGTTATTTTGGTTTTCAGCAGGAGCACGTCCGTGTTATTCGGAAACAACATAATGACTAAATCACGGCACTCAGTGCAGTTTAGTTGAGTTGATTGTGTGCACTCCTTATATTATTAACCGGTGTTCAAACTGCCCGGATACTTGTACTTTGGTTACAATGAAGTGTAGCCGCCAATCAATTTGGATGAATTTTGCAGTTAATGTAAATAACGTAGAGAAGTCAACAGGATCAGATTTAGCTTGGTGAATAAGTAGATATACTTATCACAATCCGAGTTTCCTCCGTGCCTTGGAAAGCACGTTAAGCCGTTGGACCCGGCTGTCATTTTTAGACCATTGACAGTCGTTACACAGATATTCACTGGCCCGAAAGTCTGACAACCAGTCTCAACAAGAGGTGTCGTATTACCCAGTACTAACTGGGTTGTGGTGGTCAGATAGGCAGTCGCTCCGTGTAAAATACTGGTATTCAGCTGCATCCGGTTAGACTGGAAGCCGATCACAACATAGTTGAGAAAAGGCTAGGCATATGATATTTATTATAGGTTGCAAGCTGACATTTCTATAACCCAAGACCCTAGTATAAAGAGTTACTTGTATTCAACCAAAACACTGCTTTAACACAAAGCAGCTAAATAAAGGATATCTCAGTGGATCCTCACAATAGTCCCATCACTTAGGTATATTAAGGTCAGGAGAGTTGGACTCGTCGTCCTATTTACTAATCCATGTGTTCTATCGAGCGATACTCTCCGAGAACGATCACTTCTCGAATGTTCCAAACAAGCTACCGTACCGGTCCTTTACCAGGGGCACATAAATAATTGCCAAAATTAGTTGGATTTTGAACATTCGGAAAAGCGTTAAGAGTTTAAATTCCAATAGTGCAATTATATTTAGGCAGTTATTAGTGCATTGTATTGTAACAGCCTGTCAGGAGAAGAATGGAGATTAAACAATGATATATACCCAGAACATAGTACTGTCATACGAGGCTAAAGTTAGCTTGCCCTTATAATTAACCCACGACTCTTCATTATTATGGGGGTTTCTGAAGAGTCCGCTTGCCGTATAGTTGGCCACTGCCAGAACATAACCTATGTTTTATTTATGTATTATTTATTAAACCACCCATTACTATCGTTGAAATATTGCCTAATATCCAATGCATAGAAAATTTAGAAAAAATAATATTGACCTCGCATAACTATTTGTGTTTAATAGACAACAACGCGGTTCGACGCAAACATTTTTTTATATATTTTCTAACTAGAACACGCGTAACATTTTAGTGTTCTGAACATTTGCCAAATGGGTCAATGGCATAGCCGACAAAAAAACTTGTGAATATATCGGATTAACTATTCGCATTTTTGTCCGATTCCCCTTTTATTTTTTCGATTGTACATTTGTATGTAATTTTGTATTCTAGCGCCTTTCGGATGAAAGGTCCTAGATTTTCAGATGAGTTCGGTTACCTCATGAATTTTTGATCGAGGTTTTTGTCGCTATGCCTGATTTTATGTCTAGGTTCTTGTTTTATCTTTCGATTGTTCGTCCATTTAGGTACAATAAATGTGGTTACATAAAGTTCTAGTTCACTTTAAGAGTCTATACTACCTCAAATTAGCAACTCTATATTTGGTAGTTCAAACTTCGTTTGAAATACTGTTAGAATTAAGTTCTAATCAGCTTGCACTACAAAGTGGTTGTTATGTCAGTCACTGCGGGCCAAATTGTGCGAAATTAGTGGTTTTTTGCGATTAACAAAAAATCTATTGATTGGATTAAAAAAATAAATAATGTGAGACCTGCTTTATAGTTAGTTCAGTTAGTATAAAAAGTTTCATGATCTAATTTGAAGTATTTTATGATTGCCAGTGGTTTAGTGTTCAGTTTAAAGCTAACTTTGGGATTTTTTTCTATCGAGAAAATTTTATGGAATCGTGTTTTCGCCAAATATAGGACCTAACATTAATCCTCAACTTTACCATATATTTATTTCAAAATTAATGCTGCAGTATTTTAGGCGTAACGGAGGATCATGCTAGGCTTAGCATGATCCTCCGTTACGCCTAAAATACTGCAGCATTAATTTTATAATTTTAAATGGCTATTTGAGGTAGTATTAAGGCCGAACGTTTAAAGTTGATCCATGCATCCGAAGATAACATATGAACAATAATCAATATTATATAACAAAAAACACCTTATGAATCTTTCGACGTAAGAACTGAGTGGTTTAACTAAATCGTTAAGTACTTAGAAGCAATACCTAAAACGCTAGCCTATAGTATAAAGCTCATTTTATCTCATTCTAAAAGTTTCTTTATATTATTATTCATTTATTTTGTTACCGTACCATATGTATTTTGTACCGAACGTACGTTGTAACCTCACCTTTTACCCACGCAAAAAAAAAAAAAAACAACATGCTTTTAATATTGTCTGTCGACAATATTTATAATCAAACTATATTTTTGTAACATTTCCCATAAATATGAACATGAAAAGCCGAACCAATCAAAACCAAAACAACCTTCTTCCTTTTTTTGAAGCCGGTAAAAAAATGGACCAATCCTGGTACCAATACTGATATTGCAAAGCACGGCGAACTAAGCGTCGGTTTTACCGAATTTTTACCGTTTCCCACAACGATGTCATATCTAACCCGGAACGTGGAGGCGGAGCGAAGAGATTATGTCACTGTCATGAGAGGCAACCGCGGTTTTATGGAAAAATGCTTAAAAGGAAATATCAGTATTAAGGAGAAATGTTTCACAAGCACTCCTGTAGGAAATATGGTGAGAGTTGAGAATATCATATTGTACGGAGAACGAGAAATTGTTACAAAGAAAGTATGGAATTTAATATAGTTGCTATGAGCTTCATATTTTACCAGAATTAATATAAATCAGATACAATTGGAAAGAGTGACTCTGGACAATATTAAAATTTATTACTTTTCTACACACTTTAGATGAACTTCACATTGCTCAATCACGGTATCCGTATTCCAGACGTACAAATTTAATCAAAGAAACTATAGATTCCGACAGTACCTACTATGCTACTCATAAATCCCATCAATAAATTATGAGATTTACTCCACGAACAGCAAACTATAAATAAACAATGCAGACTAGAGATCAAGGCCGAAACAAAAGCGTAGGAAGCAACGGATACTATCAAAAATTGGATTAAAGATGATTCATGATTGTATCGCGATCCGCCATTTAATATAAAAGCAAAAGAAATAATCTTTCTCCTTTATTTTGTTAAGAACGAAGGATAAATTGGATGTTTCGTCACAAAGGAGAATGACAAACAATTTGGATTTTACGCAAAGCGATATTGTTAACAATGAGGTCGTATTCTTTTTTTTATGCTTTTCAAAATGATTCCCATTCATCATTGTTAGCGGAATTGAGAGTTATGGAATGATACTTCAATTACCGAAGTCGACAAGAAGTCGGACAATGGCAATCGTCTATTATTAAGTACTTTAACTGTACCGTCCAATTATATCGTGTGTTTTCTTTTATAGGTTATACAGGGCCGACGAACCTAACATTAAATGATTAGAGATCTTCATTCACTTGCTCTAGCCTATGAGGGGTCGCCGCAACATTGTCTTCTACTTCTATGCTTTTCTCTTCTCTATTAATCATCATCGCAGTAGTCAACTTCTATCAAGCAAGCCACATCATCCTTTACAGAGTTAATTAATTGTTTCTTTGGTAGCCGTCTCTTTTATCTGTACTCATTTGTGTCGATCCGGACACCAGTAATTGGTATAAAACGATTCGTTGTGTGAATTCATTTAGATGCTTATCAAAACGATTTTTAGAGTATCCTGCAGAACATTAAATTTCCATGAAGCTGTCAATGAGACTTTCTAACATGACCGAAGACATCATCATAAGCCTAGCCTTTTTCCAACATGTTGGGGTCGCCTTCCAATCTAACCAGATGGAGCTGAATACCAGTATTTTACATGGAGTTATTGCCTATCTGACCTCCACAATCCAGATAATACTCGGTAATATTATACCCCTTGTTACTAAACGACTGTCAAAGATCTACAATTGACCGCCGAGTCCAACGTCTTAACGTGTTTTCCGGGGCACGGATGAAATTGGCTAAGGAATGGTTGGGTCACCCATCCGCTGTCCAACCTAGGCAAGCGCGGCTTAACCTGAAGATCGAATCGAGCGGCTGTTATCATTTAGCCACGAGCTCCTCATCATGACCAGAGACAAAAAAAAGGTAAATTACCCTCTTGCAACTACAATATAATTGCTCATTCGCTACTAATACAGTTTTCATCATTATCTCATTTCACTGAATATAGTAGAAAAGATGAATTTCACGTTAGATCGCGTTTCATAATTTGATTACACCCGAAGTGTTTCCCAACTTGGGAGAATCTACCGTCGTTTTGCTGTATTCTTCAGTTTTAATCAAGTCTTGAAAAACGAAGTGTGAAACAATTTATTATCGCACTCCGGGGTAACTATTTAGTGGAGTTAATTAGTTGGTCTAATTATTTTTTGTCGTCATAGAAGTTGTGAACTTTAAAAGTGATTTTAACACTTCGTCTATGTCTCATTATCATTCTCCACCCCTTATCCCAGTTTATTTGGGGTCAGTGCAGCATTGTCTTATTCTTCCATACTTCTCTACTAGCGAAGCGCGGATAAATTCTATATCTCACAAGTATGATACTTAAGAAAATTACATTTCCTCTAGGCAAATATTTTCTTCGTTATATTTAAATTCGCCCAAAATTACTTACTGCTTACCAAAGTGGAGTATTTACCCGTGTAGCTTAAGCAAAAAATTTAACAATTTACGATGTAATTGCTTAGACAAAACACCAAGTGGTGGTGTTGTGAACAATAATTATTTTTTACCTTTTTCTACATAAATGGGAACAGTTATTAATATTGCTTTTCTTGTTATTTTTAGGGTTCCGTACCCGAAGAATAACTAACGTAAATATGTACGGTCGAACAAGCTATTTGGTATACATTTTACAATGTAATTTGTGGGTTAAACTGTAAACCAAATAGCTTGTTCGACCGTACGTGCGTATTACTGCTGCAAAAAATATTTTGTTCACTGAAAAAGTCTGACAACCAGACTTACCAAGGGGTATGCTTGCCCAGTACTAACTGGGTTGTGGAGGTCAGATAGGCAGTCGCTCCATTTAAATTACTGGTATTGAGCTGCAGCCGGTTAGACTGGAAGCCGTCCCCAACATAGTTGCTAGGCTGATGATGATGAGACAGGACGACACTGACCGGCAAATTGCAAAAAACGTAAGAAAATTTTAATTTCGCGAGCAGCGAGACTGTGTTTGACTAAAGGTGGAAGCACCTGGGGTGCTTCCACCTTTAGTCAAATGTGATCATTGAATGAAGAATATGAGTGTTCTAAAAAAGTTGTAGAGGAAGATAAATCAACATTGTTGCGTTCTGAAGGACCAATTACTAGGAACAGTTATTCGGTACTTACAGAACCAAGTATAAAAGCTGATAAAATAAATAGATTAATAGGCACGTGACATGCATTTAAATACTTCCCCGCCTATCGCATTAACCGTCCGCGTCGTAGGGGTATCTTTAGATTGTCATTCCACTTGGCTAAGGACATTCTATACGACGTTTTCCTTTACGTGACCCTAATTTTAAGCATTTCTTAAGATTTTCTGGTCTCAAACTGAACACTAATTCATCGTCTGAATCATTTGAACAAGCATTCTTCGTTTTTTTACCTAAATTATGTGTTTCTTATTTAAAACTCTTATAAGTACTAACTTTTGAATAATCATTAACCCCTCGCATCGTAATTAAAGACAAAATAAAAAGCCATTGTGTCTAGTGTAGATCTACGTTATTTTTTATTTGAAGGATTAAAGAATAAAAAACAGCTGTAAGTAAAATAAAAAAAAAAAAATCGCTTTGAGAACGTCTTTGTTCCCTGAAGCCTTTCTTCGAAACAATTTCTAACTTTTCATCCCAAAAATAGATTCGGCTATTTCATTGAGTTACCCATAAACGATGATAAAAGCAAACCGATAAGTAGGTCGATAAAAATACCTATACCTAATGAAGTTATTTTTATAAAAGGAAACTCCAAAAGGGAATTCAGAACAATAATAATTGTCGTTTCTTAAAATAGTCGACTAGAGAATATTTTATCATAGTAAACATTTTGATGCTCAATGAACCTGTAAATAGTTCCTATTACGTCCTCCGATAGCTTTTTCGAGGTTAAACTGTTACTGAAAAAGATTTTTTTTTTTTTTTATAAGCTTGTCTTTCGAAAATATTTTTAAACATTGATAACATTAAAACTTACAAAATAAAAATTTTGAAAAAAGATTATTTTTAACCGACTTCAAAAAGGAGGAGGTTTTCAATTCGATTGTTTTTTTTTTGTTTTTATGTCTGTACATCGATTACGCTGAGATTTATGATCCGATTTACGTGATTCTTCTTTAGCTTGATGCGGAATAGTTGTCATTTGGTCCCATAAAAAATTAACATAGTTTGGCCCCGTAGTTTTTATTTTATGATAATTTTTACTTCAGTCGTGTGGTCTAATTTCTTCATGTTCACCGATTTCTCCCCCATTTGTGGAGCGATTCTCAAAATTATTTTTTTATTTGAAAGAGTATACTCCTGAAATGGTCCCATTTAAATTTGGTAAAGATCTGATGCTTATTTTCGGAGATATACAATGGAACAAAAATAGACGGTAAATCGGTCGTGATTGCTGCAATCGCTTGGATGTTTTTTTATATACAACATCATGACGTACCTTCACGCCTGTATACTCTGAGGGGTACGCAAATGTGTACAATACACCCAAATTTCGACAGTTTAGGTATGTTAAGTTCCATTTATTTGGGATAAGCCTATTACCATGACATGTATTGTTAAAAATGTAAAATAAATGCATAGCAAATATTTGTATAGGATATTACAAGTAAAACTGGAAAAATAAAAATAAACTTTTTTGTAAAAAATAAAACCGACTTTAAAAAACACAAAACAGTGAAAAATAACTTTAGCTTCAGAAGTCGGTGACAAAAAACAAACTCATCAAACAAAGGTCACCAACTTCTGAAGCTAAAGTTATTTTTCACTTTTTTGTGTTTTTTGGAGTCGGTTTTTGCAGCTATCAATTCCTCTCGTCGCCCAGTATTTAAGCCGTTGATAGTAAAGCCTTTGGTTGCCCAGCGTCGAAGTCATAAATAACAATATATTCAATACCGAGTACATTAGTAATTCATGACTTGTGCTGGTTTTGATGAAATGCATCAGATATAGCAACTGGGCCCACAATGGTTACTTTAATACTTAGAAAGACGGCTAGTTTATTTTTTCCATCACTGTCTGGACACGTTTGGCAAATTTATGAAAAAAAAAATTTTTTGTAGTTGTAGTTTCTTAGTTGTTCCCATTTTTCCACTAACTGGCACGAGACCTGCTTGGTATACTACAGCCCAACCCAATATTATAAGCTAAATATGCTAAGTTATAGCTACCGTTCTGCATCATCATCAGTCCACTGCTGGACATAGGCCTCCTCAATCGCACGCCATTTAACTCGATTCTCAGCAACTCTCTGCCAGTTGCTACCAGGCACCCTGCGAAGATCATCAATCCACCGAGCCTGCGAGCGTCCCATCTCCACCGTTCTGCATGGTCCTCTCTAATCAAGCACAAAATTACCCTAACCTGACTCTTAAACCCTCGGTACCTACTTGAATTCCTGATTTTCCTTTACGAAGAATCAATATGGTAAACAAGCAAGCAGCTCAGTATGCAATCGTTTGGTCAGAATACCTAAATATATTATCATTCAGTATTGACGTGTACTCATTGGTGAATCGGAAAAGCATACATTTCGGACGATTTCATTCGTTGTTTGTGAATAAAAGGATTTTTAAGTGCAATTATTGCGATGAGTGTCATGACTGTGGGCTGGTCAGAAAAAAGGAAAGGAAAGGCAAAAAGATTTTGCGTATTTTGTGTCTGACCATGAGGTCAGACACAACAGACACAGTTCTTTTTCACCATGTTTAAATCATCGTGATACATGTTTTTAAAGTTCACTTCAAAAGTGCCTCGGTTTTCCAAAATGAAAATTTTCTTGGAAATAGAGAGATTACCGTCATTCTACTGAATCCATCGTAAAACTTTGTCACGCGCTGTTCCATCCACCGTATTAAACATTAGGTAAAAGAAAAACGACAAATTACGAACTTTAATCGCAAATCCGGTCCTAAGCGACATAAACTAAACTCGTACGAAAAGACCAAACTGTACTACAATCTACAAATGGAGTCTTATCTTTATCTTCAGTAAGTAGAGCCACGCGACAAGAAAAGTCTGTCGTAAAAAATATCTGGAAGATCAAACTTTTAGGCATCCCGGAAATGGAACACCCGGTCCTATTTCCGTTTCTAACGTTAACGTCAACAGCCAAGAAGGCACCATTTTTCATCACTTAGGGACGTTTCTTCTTTATTTATTGTAAAAATTATTCCATTTCAGGATAGACAAAGGACGAGGCATTTGTATTGTATTATATTACTCATCCTATTACTGCTGTTGCTGTGTTGCTGTTGTTGCACGTGAGAGAAAAAGTACCCTAAACAGTGCTATTTCAGAGTATGATCTATATCTGTGCCAAATTTCATCCAGATCCGTTCAGCCGTTCTAGCGTGATTGAGCAACAAACATCCAAACTTTCAATGGTAAGATTTACAAATCATGTAGTTTTGCTATATAAATGATAAATGATAAATGATGTTTATTTTGCAAGTAGGTTTTTACAAACACTTTTACACGTATTTTTTTTTTTTTTAAACTAGTTGGGGCCTGTGTTTCGTACCTGACTACCTACTTGTGTTACATAAATCACGTAACACAAAGGGCGGAGGATATGAGACGCCATTTTAAGGAATTAACATCACGAACATGCTATTATTAGTTTACTCGAAAGCATTCAATGAAAACCACTGCATTTCTCCAACTGTACCAGGAAAACATGTGAATGCGCACGTCTACCAGATTTTGCATATTCCATACTTTCTTTTGTAAGAAGCAAAACTTCACTCCTGCAACTTGAGCGAGAAATGTACATAGAATATCTCAATAAGTCCACACAGTCAGTACAAACAGTGAGAATACCGGGTTTTATTAAAACCGTGCCTTGAATATTCGCTAAAGAAGCTTCCTCATATATTTATGTTTGTAATAAAAATAGTGTTTTGAGAGCTGACCTATTATAAACCTTAAGTATTAGATGCTTACGTCGTAGAAGATCTAATTCCTCGTTCACGTCCTCGGACGATGCATCTTGCGTCCTCCTTTGAGCGTATAGATCGTGGCCATGCATTAATAGTTTTCTTTCGTTACACGTGTCCTGGATTATCCTTTGTTTATCACGTCTGAAATGTCTTATGTTAAGGTCAACGGTCTTAGCTTTTTCGCATACCTAAGTGTAGGTTACAGACCAGAGTCCATAAACAAAAATACGTGGATAGGTCTGGATCTACCCACGTATTTTGCTTCCAAACTTGACCTTATCAAAATTCTGTGATTTTTTAAAGCGTAGGTAATCTGACTGTATAATGGCAAAACACACAACAACAAAAAAATACAAACAAAACATAATGGCAAACTTAATCAGAAACAAATTGACTTATGTATTTAAACAAAATACATCTTAACTTGGTATGTAGTTTTAATAGAAATAAACAAGAAGAATATTCTGTCAAAAAATCCAAAATACCTATTTTGTAGTTACAAAGTCTCTTGCATTTCTCTTTTTCTCACAGACAACAGTCAGAATGTAGAGTAAAACACAACAAAATAAAATTTATATTACTAGAATCACCACAATATGACGTCATCACTGGCCCTATATTAAAGTCGTGCTCCGAATATGACGAGTGATAATGAGGACAATAATATACAAAAATAAATTATGCTATCCGCAATGAAAATAAATCTCTTTGACACGGGACAACGTGTTTATTTTGCTGAAAATATTTTTAAAATAATATTTACCTAGGTATTTCATCATCTGCCTATCTGAGCTCCACAACCCAATTTCCGGAATATAGGCTAGTAGGTATATACTTTTCATCATAATTATCAACCAATTATTTAAATAAAAATAATACAGAAATAATTGTTGCTGATCATTCGAATGGGGGCTTTCGTTTTTGAGCTCACAAGATGGCGCCACTGTCGAGTAAGGTCTTGTCAATAATTCTATTTTATACTTTAAAGTACCAATAACGTCATAAAAAGTTTATTTTATTACGTATAACAACACAGTGTAAACTTCAGATACATATTTACAATATTCTCCCTAAAATTAGCAAGCATGAAACATTTAATAATCATTCTATCTCCAAGTACTAACAAATAAGATCCTAAGTTGCTACATAAAATCTTCAAGTCATAATTAATCAGGAATGACTCAGTCTAAAACACAATCGTGAGTATTAGTATAAATACGTGATAAAAAAGCATGCAACGCGCGAACACTGTATGACATCTAACATTTCGGAAGACCTTAGTCTACCTACACGAACGCTTCTAGCGGTGAATTCATGCGCCATAGCCCCCATTGCAGACGATCAACAACATGCAACATGGCTTTTTTATCAAAAAATCGTCTAAAACTCATAAAAAGCTATTGATAATGTCAAACGCGACCCACAAGTACGACCATTTGTCAAAAGCGACAATTTGAACGTGTAATTTGTCACAAAATGTTCTATTTAGCACACCTCTATTTTGGATGAAAACAACCTTCACAAAACTGGAGGAGTCATATTTTTAACTTGAACTAAATATTTGTAAGGCGCTTTAAAAGCCAATTCAATTCCGTGAGGAAGTGAGACAGAGGTGTTTTCCGCATCGTTACTTATTTTTGAAAGTTTTGTTTCCTGTTTGACTACTGAAATGTAACTTAGTTTGACAGTAAAACTTAGTGATTCTACATGGTACACACACACTTGAACTTTTTTAACTGTACTTTTATAAGTTTTAAGGTACGGTCGAACAAGCTATTTGGTTTACAGTTAAACCCACAAATTACATTGTAAAATGTAAACCAAATAGCTTCTTCGACCGTACACAAACCCCCATAGACGACTCCGCTCCCGCAAAAATAATATAATTCAAATATGGGCTTTATGTATTGCTCTTTAGATATACTTTACATTGGCAACATAAATTAGCAGACAGCTTGCTGTCAGCGCGGTTACCGCCTTCAGACTGCTCAGTTGCCAATGTAAAGTATAACATACGCCTTGGGGAAAATAGTGAACCGAACGCTGTCGGGTGGCTAGAGCAATTTTTTGCCGGGTGGGAGCGGAGGCGTTTATTTGGGGTATGACCTTAAATCATATTAGTTAGTATGTTTTAGTCAAATCTTGCAACTGAATTCAAAGCCAGTTCCCCCCAACCGATTGAGCTAAAATTTGACACACACCTTTGGTTCTGGTGACAATACATTTTTCTTTCAGACATGATCCTGCAGTCAGGTTCGTCTCCTCGCGAGTGAACTCCTAAACGGTTAATAGGACGCAAGGACACGAAACTTTATATGCGCGTTTAAATATTTATACACTATATTAAGCCTACAACTTCACTGTTTCCTGAAACTTTGACGGCATTGTCAAACCAACGTAATTTTATTTATTAAAAAATACTACTACTTGAATATGGTATCTTTCATGCATCTGACGACCCGAATGGCGCAGCGGTAGTGAGGCTGCCTTACGTTCTTAGGGTCTCGGGTTCGAATCCCGGTCGGAGCAAATGTTTGTGTGACACAAGCTATTTGGTATACAGTTTAACCCACAAATTACATTGTAAAATGTAAACTAAATAGCTTGTTCGACCGTTCCTAATAATACACCCACATTACGCCTGTTATGTTTAAGTCCCATATAATAGAGGGTGAGCCTACTGTTATCACCTGGGCACAAACCATGACTCCGAGGCTGCTACTGAGTAATTTCTGACGAAAAACCCAATAACAATTTGACTGACCCGGTAATCAAAACCAGGACCTCTTACTCAGCAGTCACGATTGTAACCACTAGACCAAGCAGGTTATTTCCATTGTTATAATAAGGTGCTCTACAATTTAGTGTATCTTTGCAACAAATTATTCCATGTTCATAACATTCTTTATTGAAATATCTGACAAAACTTCAGACAATATTCAACCGTCTAGGGTAATCTTCTTCGACTACAGTATTACCTTACTACAAGGTCCGCAAGATTGCACTAAGACTTCGTATTAATTTCCCCCCAACCGCAACGTTGCATCGAAACCGTAATCCTCCGGTAGATTGAAAGCAGTAATATGGCATCGTAAGGCGTCACGCCAAGAATTTCATATAACCAAGGAGAAAGGAGTACCGATCGTAATGAGATACCCATTTGTCTTTATAAGGCTTCACCGAAATATTGAAGTAACGACGTTCTAATAAAACGCGGGCACGATGTTGGTCAAGTGGTTGGAAACATCAATTTTCTCTTATAATCTGTTCCAAAACGTTTTGATGGAAGTGTAAACAAAACCTGTTCAGGTTACATTCTTACGCAATCGTTGAATAAAGAGAATTAGGAAAATATTCAATTGTAGGTATTTAGAAGGTTTAACTTTGTACTATTTCCGACAATTATTTATTGTATGTTATTCAAAGCACTATTGAATTGTAACTAAAAATCGTCGACGAAATAAGAATATGACTACGTCAATCGTCAATCGTCATAATCAAAAGATATTTCAGGTGTATTATTTCAAATTAAAGAATTAAAAAGATTTCAATGGTGGTAGTGGTTTAGCAATGGTTTAAATTAGAGTTATCTGTTTCCCGATCATTATTATCTGGATCTCTTCAAAGTTCGAGTGAATCGGTTTCTTCCAGGCAAGCATGCTCCACGCTAGGCCGGATCATTGCTTCAAAAGACTACTTAGAATAAAAAATAATCGGATTTAGGCATTCAAATAATCAAATGAAAGTACTCAATTTGAAAGCGGCACTACAAATTGGACCACGGATACATTATCTGACTCATTTTCTGACATTATCATCAAATACTTTACTGGTACCGATTTTCAAGCTATCAGACACCGGTAATGAGTCGTTTAGAGAATTTCATAAAGGAATCGTGAATGAGGTTTTTAAGGTGATGATAATGTTGGGTATATTTTATGGAAAGGTGACGATTATGTGTTGAAGATATTTTGACGTTAGACAGAGGCATTGCTGTCAAGGACGATGTGCTTTTGTGAGTTTACTGTCTCTTGAAAAAAATATGAAAAAGTATTTACTAGACTCGTACAGGACAAAACAATAAAACAAAATGATTCAATTATTGGTCCTGTACGAGGCCAAACGTTATCTCAGCATGGTGCTGTAACATCTTAAAATGTCACAGCGCTGATATTCTGACAGGGCCCAAATAAAGCCACGGTCAGATACGACAAATAAAATAAAATATAAATAACAATTTCTACAATAATTATGTATCTAATAATTTCTTGGTGATTGCTATAATTCAAATTCAAATTTTTATTTCAGACCTATTGATCCATAAATTGTTAGTATGAAGCCTATGTTAGTAAATAACAAACAATACATTAACATACACTAATTGGCTACATGAACATGTGCACGCACATGTCTGCCAGCCCAGAGTCTCATAAAAGGTCCGTCAACCTTGTCCGCCAGTGTAAGTAATACCGTTCGGGCTACCTCTGAATCGCCACAACATCGACTATGTGCTCGTAGATAGGTTCATGTATCACATAGTAAGTAAGAAGTACTTAAATCTGTCTTACAAATGTATTGTGGACCGACTGCAGGCAACGGACTCTGCTAGATACTTAAATACATTATCTGTCAGAGAGCGATTTCCGAAACTGCGTTTGTAATTTGTCACCATCACCTTCTTGTTCTTGTCCCATGTTACTTGGGGTCGGCGCAACACGTTTTTTTCTTCTATTCTCCTCTGTCAACCGTCACGCTATCATTTACAAGTTTTTCTTTCATACCATTCCTCACACAATCCATTCATCGTTTTCTTGGTCTTCCTCTCTTTCTCCATCCATCAATATTTATATTACCCCTATCAAATCTTAGGGGATACCCTAAAAAAGTATTTATTTGATAGTGAAAGCTCACAATGACGGCATGAGTCATTCCTGACGTGAACGGCTAAAAGAAAAATAAAAGTACCTTCACTCAAATAATGTTTATTTAGTACCTACCTACGAGTACCCTTGTTATTCTATCTCTGACCTTTTTGCTCGTTGGCATAAGGTTCACGTCACAGGTAAAACACCTGGGAAGCGACTGTAACAGGAAACTTTTTATCCTCCTAAACACTCGAATATCAAACTATCATGTTCAATAAATCGGTTCACTTCCAGTTTTATATTTTACAACCATTGTTAGTAAATCGTAATATTACGAGAGTTTTATACCTCAACAGGGTATAAAGTCTATTTTACGATTGGATGTAAACTGAAAATTGCGGTCCCTATACGAAACCATAATATCAGGGAGCCATAAAATATTTTATAATTGTAGACCATGATTTCAAAAATGATGAGTGAGGGATTATGTATTAGTTATGGCATTATTGTTACTAGTTGTGCTATAAAAAACATAACAACACGCCTGTAATCCCTAGAGAGTTAGGCAAAGGTTTATCTAATAGTACACCCAATATTTCGCCAGTTACGTTTAATTCCATGCAATAGGGAGCGAGCCTATTGCCATCAACCGGGCACAAATTCAGACTCCGTGGCTGCTACTGAGAAATTCCTGATGGAAAAGCCTAATAACACTTTGCCCCATCTGGGAATCGAACCCGGGACTGGACCAACTAGGCAGTCAGTAGCATATGTAAGTAAAATTTAAATCAAACTCACGAACCACACAGAAGGTCAACCAAAGCGGAATTCAAGCCATCAAAGACCACCCTTATCCATCTAAAACAATTTACATCAATAAACATTCTCTCGATGAATACAACCCAACATTTATTCACGAAAGGATACTCGTACATAAATGTGAAACGTTTCTCCAGATAACCCTACAAAGTATAGAGACAGCTTCTATAAAATTGTTGGCAAAAACATATCGACAATGAGATCATGCGGGATTACGGCTTGATTTATTAGGCTCTGGAGTACTTACCTACCAATATACTAAATATTTTGTTGTTTGTTATTTGCATAGAAGTCATCAACTGTTTTGGCAATAAGTTCTTCCTCAAGCAAGCTTATTTGGTGGATTTGTGAAGGGCCAAATACTCGTAGGGCTGTGCTATATCTTCGCAAATATCGAGAAAGTCGTCAACTCGTCATGGTCAAATAAATTGTGATTGTAGAACGTATATTTATAAGTAGTTATCTACTAAAGGAGGACGGACCCTTATAATTAAGAAACGTTTTAATTACGTAACGTTTGGTACGTGCCTATCCTAAGAATGATAAATGGAGGAAGACTATGGGTATTTACAGGAAACGGAGGTTTCATTTTCAGTTACTGAAGAGACTGAAAATATATGCAGCAATTTCTGGACATTTTTCAACATCGATCGTCTGATAAACTTTCTGACATAATAAACATGTTCAATTCAAAGTCGGAACTGTGACAAAGTTTTAACAAAAAGCAAAGCGTAAACGTCTTAATCGTAAACTTTGGCACTGGAAAGTTTTTTCATTAGAGCTTGTCAATTTAGCGGCAATCGACACCAGTTGCCGACAAACACCTGATTCGATCAGGTTTCGTCGATAAATAAAATATATTTGCATATTTTATTTTCCTACAATTTTCTACCTAAAATGTTGTAGAATCATGCAAAATGCACGCTTTAACTTGGCGAATCAAATATTTATTTTGCTTTGTTCAAATATTATTTCAGATATCCTATGTTTGGAATACGGAAACAGCCGTGTGGTAATCAATTTTGCGTGTGTACAAAGGATCAATTTAATTTTGTGATATGATAATACATTTATTAAAATATGAATTTAACACACACAATGGTTTTTAACCTATATACAGTACAGTCACGTCAGGTTTAGCCAAAAAAAAACAGAAATTATGGAAAATTCAAGTCATCATTTAACAAATAAGACGTGTATCGTATAGCTTAAACAATGCATGGAGTTTCTCAATAAATTCTACATTCAAAACATTGGACCACCAAGTATCAAAGCAGTAACTTACCTATACAAATAAATTTATAGCGTCTATATTGGTTACTTAATCACCGCGTACGCAACCATAAATGGGAGTTATGAACGTTTTTATTAACCCTAAGAATAAACTCTATCTGAATTGGAGCGGGCAAGGAACTCTAGTATGTAATGAACCATTTAGTTCAAACCCATAGCTTTTTATTGAGATAATATCGAGAAGGCAAAGCACTAAAAGATTGGACGATGTCCCGAACTCCCGACAATAATAAAAACTCTCAGCGAAAGTTGACAACGTCATTAAATTAAAAATGGACTATTAAAATTACTGTCTTCTATCTTTAGAAAGTGTTTCCAAGATTTCAGCATGAAGTGATAAATTATTTAATTTTATAGCTTTGGCAACAAAAGGTACAGTATTCTCATGCCGTTGATAACGGTTAAATGTTTATAAGAGCCTCGTTATTCATCATTATCATGCCTAGATTAAAATTAAAGAGGTACAAATTAAATTATTCGAATAATTTAACTAATAAATAAGCACTGCGGATAATTTCTTAAGATTCTAAATCACTGGCTCTCTGTGCCTGAAAGCATCACAAATTTAACTATTGTTTTGCTAAATTAATTTCTAAATGTGCATCAAGAACAGCTTTTCATAGAACAGATTATATTACGAAATTAGAATAATTTTGGGCCCATTTTGTACAGTACAATGCTTTTAAAGTAACCCGATGATGATACAATTAAATTAGGCTTTACGGAAATCTCAATTTCTTTGTCAATTTGCTTTTTATTTATACTTTTTCGTAATGGAATCACAGACTGCTATCCAGGCAAATGAATATTTAAAATGGCGCAAAGACAGCAAATTCACGCATTTAGTCTTTTTCTTCCTGTTTTTTCTTCTTCTTTCGTTTCGATGTTGGTGGCCACGTTAATTGCAGGTATGTAACATTTTTTAAGCCCTCTAATGTGCAGGTTTCTATGGACACATTGGGCATTCCAGCAACTGGCCCATGGTCTCATCGGGAATACCTAAGACTACCTTTTTTTATTATCCTATACTGTCACACTACTGGGCAAAGGCCTCCCTCAATTCCTTCCAAGTGCTCTTTTCCCGTGCCTCCTCGAACCAGGACTCGCGGTACGCGTCTTGATTGTCTCGCCACCTCTTTCTGGGCCGGACTCGGCGGTGCCGTCTGTCTTCCGGAAATCATCGTGTGGAGACTTTTGCGCCGTTACCCGCCCAATCCAATTTTAGCCTAGCAGCCTTGTGCCTACAATACAAATACTTCGAGGATAGGTTTGCGAGAATGTCATAGATTTCCGCAAAGTAACGCCTGATTCTATAGCTTAATTCTTGTGTTGATGTTAAACTTGTGCATGCTGACATAGCGACGGGAGACAACACATCTTACACAAAGTAAACAGCAAAAGCTAATGTTCAAGATGCATCCACTTGATGTGTTGCTAATTAACAATCTTCTCTTAGGCTCCGCTTACACGGTCGAATTTTCAGTAATTATTACCGCGGCAATAATATTATGAGTTCGAGATAATGGAGAAATCAGGGAACGGAAAAATATTGCTCATATTATTCAATTCTTAAGAATAGTTACAGCAATATTGTCTTTTATTGGAACATATCAGATTCTGTATGTTGCTAAAGTGAATTGACGAATATTCAATGCTTTGCGTAGCTTGTTGCATATTACATAGAAATCGAGAAGAATTGAAGATATTTTCAGTAGAAATGGCTCAACATCATACAGGCGTCCCATTTCTTCTGACATTTTTCTTTGTTTTGTGCGTCCCTCATCCACCTGTTTACCGCGATTTTGACGATGTCAACATCTTTTGGAAGGCCCTGCTTAGTTTGGCTTTTTCTTGGCCAACATTCGGTCAAAAACTTACTCTATTGGCCATCTCCATGTCCAGCCCCACTTCTGGCATACCGCCCTGTCCTCGACTTCATAGACATAGGTCCGACGGTGGATTTAAAAAAAATCTACAATATTAGAATGATCGTATCATCACAGTTCAACCTCTTCAACACAACTGTTTTGTAATTTTAGTTGCCAGTGTACGCGCATCTTTATATTTAAGTTAAACGAAAGTTTAGCGTGCATTAATTACAGCTCGAGATAATGCAGTATAAACTGGAAAATAAATGGATCCATTTAATTCTGTTAAGTCTGAAGAAAGTTACGCTTCAGAAAAGTTTGATAATATTTTTATAGCTGTTTTATGTGGGTGACTATAATTAAATCAAGATTTGCAAGTGAATAATTTGGATTGAATTCTAAAGAGCTTATTATTTTCTCTGCTTCTTTTCATCACGATAGATAATCTTAGTTGTGAACTTGTGACTTGTTTGATCTTTCCCATTGCAATCTACGATCATCTTCTATAAAGGAAAGAGAAGAGAAATCCATACTCCGAGAGTGCGTACTAAAGATACTCTTAGCTCCCTTACTTGAGCTAACACGGGGGCTTATTAAAGCAACTTATTTTTATTGCTCACTGAGTAATAGACTTAAGTATTGTGGTGTGACCGTTGGGCTGCCAAGTCATACGTCTCGTGTTCGAACCCAAGACACGCACGTCTGGTTTTTCTAATTCATGTGCGTATTCTATAATTATCACTTGCTTCGGTGAAGGAAAACATCATGAGGAAACGAAACCAGCATGCCTGAGAGATATTTCTTGACGGTATGTAAAGCCAAGTCAGAGGCCCATGGGCGGCATAAAAACTCTGACACCGGGCTAGGCACTAACCACACGATAAAGAAGAAGACTTGACTTTCAAGCGTTGAAACTTATTTTCAGTAGACTGCCTTGTTCTCGAAGGGAAGCCGGCAGGAATCGGCTTCTTATAGGTGCCTTCGGGCCTGGTATGTTGAGAATTTATCACGGCGTATCGCTACCGCATTAAGAAAGGGCGCTGTTGAATTTTCAATCCTTAGCTCAACGTAAAGAGTTAAGAATCCAGTGCGCTGTAAAAGAAAACGTCGCGATGAAAAACGCCCGTGCGCACATGGGCTTAATATTATTATAGTTAGTTTGTATCAACAACAAAAATAAGAAAAACAAAGAGAATTCGATAAGCAAATTTGTAGTGGGAAGACCTATTCTAATAATAGAATTTACTTAACGAAACTATCGGAGCAAAGCCCTTAAAATCACAAAGTGAATTTATGTTACCTTATCAACTACTGAAACTTTTGCCCGTTGTCATTTAAACAAGGCGATACCTATACTGTACGAATGGTATCGGATTTTATACGCTCGGTTTAGCGACGAAAGTCGAAAATCCATCAGCGGCCTTTGTTTAGTTAGGTGTTGCCTAATTTAAGAGCAATAACCTCGTACTTACGGAGTGTGTAATTTGTCAATGTTTAGTTTAATGTAGTTACTTAGTTAGGAATATGAGATGTTTGAAATACTCGTATAAGCTATCACACGAGTTTCCTTTGTGGGAATTGGGATTACTCGATTTGTGTGGTGTAATTGATATTATTGATATGATATTCTAAACCTATTAGTACATTATTATGGGGGATTAGCCGTGTGGTATGGGGCAGAGTAGAATAGAATCAACCCATTACACTCACGGGTGTCGTATAAGCCGACTAATGTCTTAGGCAGAACACCTTGCGCCTCCGTAGACCAGAGAATGGGCAGCAGCGTTTTCTGTTGGTCTTTCATCACTGCGATCTCCAATCCGCCTGCCAAGCGTGGAGTGGATTACGGCAAATTCCTCCCATCATGGGAGAGGCTTATGTCCAGCAGTGGACGTTATGGGCTGTCGTTGTTGTTGTATGGGGGATTAACATCTTATTTAGGTATGTATGTCATCGTATACACTGAAAGCTTCTGGTATAATTAATTATGTCAATTTTCGTTTATTATGTGACAATAACAGATTCTATATAATTTTACTGCAATTTGAAAGATTTTAAAATTCACTGAGTAAGGATTATTGAGGTACAAACTTTTACTATGATTTTTGATCTACCAGCATTGAAAGTTATACCCCCGAATACTGAAACGTCACTCAAAATTTAAGGGCTGCTTAACATTTGAGCAGCTCCTTAAACTAAATTTCGTATGGCCAAACGTCACTTTTGAGTATCTGTTAAATATAAGTGCTACTTAAATGTTGAGTGACGTTTCAGTATTCGGGGAAGAGTTTGTTTTACAAAAAAAAATAACAGCTGACCATGTTGATAGTGTGAGTGTGTTTTGTCGTGACTTAGTGGAGAGTTTCAATAGTGCGCGTAGCAAAAGACAAAGAAAGAGGGTAGACAGATTTATCTGCTCTTAACAATTTATTTTCCATCCACCCGCATTCTCCAGTCATCCCGCGATCATGGCGCTTGCAACAGCGTCGAAATATCGGGAGCTCAAAACAATTACCAATCACGGAAGACAAGTATAAGTGACAATATAAGTTTCATGTTGATAATGTCAGTTTATAAGGAGCTAACGGCACAGCAGATTTATTTTCCAAATTTTAGTTAATTACTACTCTACTACGAGGGCATGCATGTCTGGCCCCCGAATACTGAAACGTCACTCAAAATTAAGTAACTCTTATATTTAACAGATACTCAAAAGTGACGTTTGGCCATACGAAATTTAAAGTTTAGAACCTGCTCAAATGTTAAGCAGCCTTTAAATTTTGAGTGACGTTTCAGTATTCGGGGGTGGGTGTATTTACATTTTGTGTTGACTTGAAAGAAACTAAAATGATTACTTTGGACTTCGACATAACTGGCGATATGAGGGTGTACTATTATTACACCTTTGCCTAACCCTTCGAGGATTACAGGCGTGATTTTACATATATTATTTATAATGATTAATAATGAACGTAACAACAATCCGCATTAATCTCACAGTCACAACAATACAGTGTGCGATCCGTCACAATTCCATATGTCGGCCAGAAATCATTCTGTCGCGAATGTTCACTGCGACAACGTCAGCTCTGTATTGACGTTACACCGAACTGTAAACGTCACAGCTGGATGATACTAACGTGACGTCGTGTTATACGTGATGGAAATCCGTGGCTTTTACTGGAATTATCTTGTTCGGATTTTCGAGGAAATCCAAAACAAACGGTACAGTGGATAAAGTCAGTTTGATAGCACAGATAACTCTGTTGACAACCATCACAGACAAATCCATACTGAAATTGTGAATACGAAAGTAAGTTTGCTTTTCACACCTAAACCACTGAACCGATCATCTTGAAATTTTGCATACTTACCTATATACGTTGTCAGGTGTACAGAAACGGACATGGGGTAAACAACAATAACGTTCTTATGAAAATAGATAGCGCCACGTGTCTTTCGAATCATTATTGAATACAAGCTGAGTGCAACACTGCAACCCTAATTGATTGTCAAATTATAAATTAACGCGACCGAAGCCGCGGGCAAAAGCTAGTTGCTCCATATTTCGTCCAAGTCTAGCGTTATCATGACTTTTCAGTTTTTAGAAGGTCAAGTAAAATTAGCTAGCGCAACTCCTCAGTCGTCATGAGTGTCAACATCTAAGGGCCTGCGCAGACGACAGACTATCCGTGACGCACTGTTTAGTCTGTGAAAAAAGAACTTCAGCAATTATATGTGGTAACGTATACGACGCGCAAAAAGTTTGCGCTGCGCCGCGCCCCACAAAATGTGCGCGAAAAAATAGAACGTTTGCTCCAACACGTGCTAACGCAGACGGCGCACAGTTTTAGTATGCAATCTGCACTCGTTAGTGGGGACGTAACGTACTATGAACATGTGCGTCGTGTGAGTTGAGTCTGCGTAAAATCCGCGACGGACCTTTTGTATGCCATGCAGACATTTTGTGCGCCACAGACTCGATCGCACAAAAAGTCTGTCGTCTGCGCAGGCCCTAAACATGATAAAAATGCCGGAAATGGTAGAATAGGTACATAAATAAAATTATGGACGTAGATATCCATATTATTTACCTTCTGGTTAAGCCCATAATAAATTCATATTTACACTACAAACACTGCTTGCAACTTGCATTGTTCCGATACAATACAAAGCAACCTACTCGTCTACCGTCTGTCTCAACAATAAATTATTTATTAATATTTGTTAAACCTTCAGCTTCCCTTCTGTCAACTCCTTTTGACCATTCAGCGATTCTGATTAGTCAACGCGCTCAAGTCCACAAATATTGTGTATTTGCGCAGAAAGAACCGTTTTGTACGCACGACGGCCAATCAAGCTTACAAAACCAGTTCATGCCAATCTCTCGTTGTATAGAAAATCTATACAAAGCGAGGCCAAGCTATACTGGAGTTCTACAGCTTCATGTGCCGCCTGCCGTGTGTACGTGACACGGCTTTGTGCTCTCACCTGCTTGAACGAACGGAATATCGGTTTCTTTGCTCAGTTTTTTTTCTTTTTCTTCTCAGTCTAGTTTTCATAAGAATGTATCTGGTGAAGTTTCAAGTAACAAAAGCATTTATGACTGGTCCCATGTCCGTGTGCATTATCGCTGTAGTACCTTTGTTTTAAATCTTTGATCAGGGACCTTCTTTTAGTGATAAGTTCGTCTTAAGTATATTCAAGTAAGGTTAATATGTACATATTATATGCAGACTACAAATAGAATAAAAAAAAAAAAAAAGAAGACTAAAAGTATTAAGTCAGTAACTACATACCTCATCACACAACGACGACAATAGGACATTTAGGCGTCATAGTACTCCTCCGCATCGAGGTCATTTTTTTTTTGTTTAATTATGTAGGTATCATAATATAATATATAATAATAATAAACTATTTATTTCAGGTAACAAAGACCCATAGATACCCATCCATAGACCTTAACCTAAAAATACATAGTAATAACATTTTTGTGTTAGTAGCAACTTAAAAAACTATGTTAGTAACACTTCACTTGCACGATGTTTTGTGCATACTTGTGGAATTTGTCCGCGCAAGCGACGGAACACCACGTCCTGCGGCCAAAAACTTTCTTTCAACACCAGATGGAGTATACACGTTGGGATGTGCACCACAAACGCCTTGAAATTGACGTTGCGGCGCGACTCCAGAAGCTGTACTCTTGGCGTGTACTTCATTTGTAAACGTGCCCAGAAGATTTGCAGCATTGCCACGTTCTTTCTTTTTAGGATAATAATTATTGAAGAATATGGTACAAAGTGGAAATATGTAGGAGGGGTGGGGTGACTTGACGCTGCTGAGCGAGCGTGACCCACAGCGCGTCCGTTCGATGTCCACCATGAACGATGAAAAGCATCATAATAAGTTTAATTATTTTTATTGTCCGACTAGATAACGCCCGCTGCTTCGCCCGCATGGAGTTCGATAATTGTCCTACGGAATCATACTAAGAGGATAAATAGTATGCAATGTGTTAATACAGGTCTTAATCTATCTGTGTGCTAAATTTCATTCAAATCCGTTTAGTAGTTTGTGTGTGAAAGAGTAACAAACACACACACATACAAACTTTCGCCTATAATATTAGTGTGATTGGTGTAATTGATATAGTGTTTCAAAGAGAAGTTAAACGAATAAATAGATGTGTAAAAACCAAACTGCAAGTCAGTGTATAAAGTGTGATTCATTTTGCGTAAATCGGTTTGACTAGTTACTCCTCCACGAAAATCTACAATAACAAACTCCCCTTAGAGTGTAAATCTAGGAAACTAGTGAAGCGTTTTATTGTGTACGTTTATTGCTGAAGTTCGTTTTTTACGGCGGGCTCAAAGTCAACAACTAACCTCGTGATTAACAAGCTCGAACTGTTTCCACAAAACGTTTTGAATTTGTTTCATCAAAAATTCTGATACCTACTTCATCATCTGCCTAGCATTTTCCCAACTATGTTGGGGTCGGCTTCCAGTCTAACCGGATGCAGCTGAATACTTATAGTATTTTACATGGAGCGACTGTCTCTCTGACCTCCACAACCCATTTAGTAGTGGGTAATACGATACCCCTTGGTAAGACTGGTTGTCAGTATTTTTGGGCTACTGACTACTTGTAACGATTGTCAAAGATAAACTACAGCCGAGACAAACTGCTTAACGTGCTTTCCGAGGCACGGAGGAAACTTGGTATGTAATTGGTTGTCACCCATCCACAGACCAACCTAGGCAAGCACTGCTTAACCTAAAGATCGACCCGAGCAGCTGTTACTTATTACTAAGCCACGAGGTCCTCAAAAAAGTCTGATACTTAATTAAATTAAATCGTAGACAAGATTTTTATACATCATCGTAGAATTTTAGTATCTTTTCAATGACATGAAAACGTGCCAAAAATAAGTTCTATTCGCGTTAGATATGCATATGGCACTTTTCATTTACATAAAACTTCATTGCCATCAGCAAAGATGTTTACAATGTTTACAAACTTCTTCGATATGAGTATAACTTCCAAAAAAATAATCCGACAAATACCCAACTAGCACACTAGTGGAAATAGCAGCCTATTTTGCAACTTTTAGCTGTACAGTAGCGCTTTACGGGTTCAGAAAGTGGTTTAAAGTTCTACTATTGCTTCCGTAACTGCTCATAGCTGTAAATATCACTAGGGGTAGTAGAAAGTGAACCAAATGCCACGCTGGGCTTTATAAGAGTTCATGTTACAACAGATTTGCCGTCTATATCTTTAAAAGAGCATTAAAACATGTATGTTGAAGCTTAAAGCTGCTAAAAAGCCGCTATTGCCGCTGCTGTACGCTTCAGAACTTCACAAAGACTTTCATTGCAGACTTTTTAACGGAACTGTATAAAATATATATTTATCACTGTTCTGCCACTGAAAGTTTCATTGCAGAAATGATTTGTACTTTTGCGAAAACTTAAGTAGCAATTTGATCGACTGTTTTACTAATAGCGACATTAAGGCTTCACAATAGAAGCAGGAGCGTAATGGACATTGCCTTTTCATTTGGATACATTCTGCTATTTTTATTGGAAAAATCATCAGGGATCGTAGCTTCTTGTTCTGTTGTCGAACCATCTAACATATCGTCAACTGCTTGTTAGCAATTTCGTACGACATAATATTGTTCCTTTTAACAATGCAGTTTATTTTAGTCCCGATTGGTTGTGGAGTTGAATCTTCTATTTTACATGTTTTTCCCACGTAGATAGACAGATGCAAAGTTCTTGTTGATTTTGTTGTTCATTATAAGTTTGAATGATTTTGAAAGGCATTCTGAAAACATGGCAAGACATAGTAAGTGTTAAACAATTGAAAGAGCGAAAAATATAGAAGCAGCTACATACGATCATCGTATTTTAGGGTTTTCAACAAGTTCTACGAACCTCTTAACAAATAACCATTCGTGTGGTTCGATACCTGCAGTAAGAACGAAATAAAAGTGATTGTAAAGACTTGAACTGCATTAGTGGCACAGGTATTATTTGGACCGACAGAAGAGTGAAACTTAACGCTTTGACGCGCAGATAGGAAGTATTATGGTTGAAGTTGCAAGTTAAAGCTGCTTCTCATAGACGCCATGTTTACAAGACAATTATTGAGGCGCATTAAAAGTACTTCAATAATATCAACTATATGCACGATGAACTGATCTGCGTTTTTAGCCACTTGAATATAATACAAAATATAGTTCTCAAAAACACTATAATTTATTTGTATTCAGTAATGTCTGACTCAGGAACAACAGATGTATTTTAATAAATGAGAGACAGGTGATCAGTGATCCTTTATTCGTTCAGTTAAACCTGTCATTCATTCAATAAGCGGCACAAGAGCATTAGTGTGGTGTTAATTATTAGTTGCAGCTCCTGTAGCACTTTTATGCCACTATTATGAAGTTCTAACGGAACTGTAGGTTGCAAAAAGTTGTGCCGCTTTGGCTGCAAAGCGGCTGCATAAGGTCTGCAGTGCACGCTCTGGCGCTTGAGCTTGGCGCCTTTGGGAATAATCGGATTAGCTCCAAAGCTCTTAAGCAACTAGTTTGTGCTATTTGGGTATGTTATTATCATAATTTATGACAAAAGGCCACACAATTTTATTGGAAGCAATAAATCAAGACATCACATCTGTAACTATGGAAATGAGAGAGAAAAAAACAGAATACATTTGCTTATTTTACTTACAATGTAAGAGTAGTCGTGAAACAGACACTGAATCCGGGAACGATTTAATTGCGATAGATACATCGCACGGTAATGTTACGGAGTCGCTCTCAGCGGGGAAATAAATGTTTGTACAAATGTTACTTTATTACTTGATAGACAATGTCAAATTCAAAGAAACATGACGAAGATTTACTAAGTTTAATTAATAAATTTAAAAATTACATACAGAATTCTAATAAAATAATTATATAGTGAAATGCTACTGCTATAGTTTAGTCAACTTTGTAAAAACAATAACACTGGAATGCAGAATTAGGTGCATTACACTTCCTACCATTTTCTTGGATACGGGGAATATTAATCACTCCGGTAGTATCCATAAACAACAACTAAACACATTTATATATTACCAGACACTAAAACTTTAAGGTTTCAATCAATAAAACAACTAATGAAAGAGAAAAGTGCGTTTGAAAACACATCCCACTGTACTTGCAGCAAGCCACAACCATACCATTTCATTGATGGAACACCATTTTAATTTAACAGAAAGCGATACAGAGACAAATAGAACAAATCCTTTTAGAGAAAGCACTACGGAAGTATCGGCAAAGAGATGTGAAACAATTCCACTGAAGGAACATCTAAACCGGTACATAATAGTGCACTTTAGTGCCAGATATGAGGGTGTATATTCAAATAGATGACACAAACTATGAAAGTACTCACATTTATCGTCAGAATTTTTATTGCTGTTTTAAAGTTCCAACGGATATTAGACGATTGTTTCGAACGACGGAAGAGATAAAGATAGTTTAGAATGTAATAATAAATATCGCTGGACGTTACACACAGCACCATCTAGTGCCACACTAAGCAACGAGTGACAACAAGGCGTGGACACTAGATAGTTACTACTACATAATATACTTTTTTGTTTGTAAATAGGTACATACTTAACAATGCAGTTAAAGAATACATAGATTTATAAGTAAAAGCTGAAGAAGGGGTGAGACAAGATGAGCAGACGACATTGTTCCTATCGCGAGTTATACCTATAACTTGAATAAGGCTGGCACATGAGTATAAAAATTCTGGGTTCACAGTAATAAAGGGGAATCTGCGCATAGGCTTTATCTTAATCCAACAGAGAGTGTTGTTGGGTTGTGGATGATGATTATGATGATAAATGATCAGATCACGGAAAACTAAATAACAATTAATGCAAAAACTAAGCTTGTACTAAAAGAAAGTGTCAAAGACAACAATAATGTTAATGTCAAGCTGTCAGCTCGTTTCTTATCTGAAGTTGCAACAAATAACAAAGATGTAACACTGAAATGAGGATATCTCTCCCAAGTTTATGACTTGAGGAGTGATAAACAGCTGTCTGACTTTTACTTCTAAATCAGCACAAAGTTTTACAATGCAGTTAGGAATCTAAATATATTGTTTAAAACGTAACTGGCGGTTACAAAAAATGTCTCAAAGGCAGGACACAAAAATCAATGACTATAATTATCACTTGCTTCAGTGAATGAAAACATCGTTAGGATACCAGCATGCCTGAAAGATATTTCTCGACGGCACGTATAAAGCCAAATCAGAGGCCCATGGGTGGGCATAAAAACTCTTGACACCCGGTTAGGCACTAACCACACGATAAAGAAAGAAGATAATAATAGAACTCATAATTGAATAATAGAAACTACTTACAAGCTACAAGTTTATGAAACAATGAAGGTGCAAGACATAGGTAATCAAAATGACGCATAAAGTCAATGTTCTTGTCAAAGAATTGTACATGTGGGTCGAAAAATAGACATTGTCAGTGCGACCTACATCATAAAAGATCCTTTAACAAAAGAGGTCAAAACTGAAGATCAGATCGAACGATTTAGGCTTTCAAGCCTTATAGACATCAAATAATGGAAGTATGGGATTTTTTCACCCATTTCAGCCCACACGCACATACTTACGAGTATTTACTAAAAGCTTTTTTACCCAGCAAATGTTCACCGACCCGATACATAAAACGTATTTGACATCCGAAGATGGGATCAATTGACTCAAATATTCCTTGTCCTGAGACTAAAAGAATCGTTTTGAATATATTTAGTATTGAATAAAATAGAAGTTGCAAAACAACAGAGAGTACCGTTTTGTAATGCAAAACTGTACTCTCATATTACTCTCTTCTTGAAATGAAAATATTCTGAAAGGTCATGTTAACTTTGCAATAATTTTGCTGGAGTAAAATTGGCTTGGAATAAATTGGTAATCTATTTAGTGGGAAATTGACTTGGGGCTAATATGTGGCATAATGTGTTACGCAAGCTGTTCTCTGATAATGGGTAACCGTTAGCACAATCGGCAACAAAAAATCTAATAAATTTACTAAACATTAAATTTTGATTCCCGTTTACATTATAAAATATCACGCCTACAATCTCCGAGGGTTTACCAGGTGTACCTAATACTGCTCCCACATTTCGCCAGTTATGTTTTGAGTCCCTTGTAATAGAGGGCGAGCCTATTGACATCAACCGGGCACAAATCCAGACTTCGTGGCTGCTACTGAGAAATTTAGACGTAAAAACAATCGGGTCAGTCTTTGGGGACTGCCGATAGAAGCCCCTCCCCAGTCGTAGCACTGGTTATGCCCCGCGCATGCCTATGTGGTGCTACGCCGTAGCGGATCGCCTACGAGTGCTACGAAGCGTGACCGCACGTTACGTCAAATGACGATGAGTTCAATGTTTTTCCTTCACCCAAAAAGTGCTCAACGCGCCTAAAGAAGTTTTCACTTCAAAAACACAATTACACGTTGCTCGACCTGGGAATCGAACCCAGGACCGCATCATTGTTATTATTTGTCACACACATTCAGCACCTTACGCCTTTTTCCAAGACGGTAGGCAAAAACTACAGGCCACCTGCCACGATCCTTACAAACTCCTTTTGAATCGTCTACATTCTAACACGTGGTCAAAAAATAAGTACGTCGATTGCGAGTACGCGAAGTAAGTACTGACCTTTCTAAAGAACATCACTATTAAAGTCAGTGTGTATCCTTCTAGCCCCCCCCTCCCTGTGGTCCCGGGGTATTGCACAAAGCAGCTTTGGTTAATGACTTACGTTGCCGTATGTACTACTTGTGTTTACTGGCGTTCGACAACTTTTCAACCTTATGACTTAGAGCATAATAGTGAAAATTGGTAGACCGTCAGTGAACTCGGTAGTACCAATATTCTCGTACCTCAGCTTATAGTTTAAGTTTTAATTAAAAACGTATTAATATACGAAAGGTGTTTTACTTATAATACTTAATAATATAGTTACCCACACTCCCAAGAGTTTAAAATTAACTAAACGTTGCATTTGTTAATACAATATTAGACTTGCTCAAGGTGAAAGCGTCAGGGTAACCCGCGAAATTCAATTTTCTTACTTTTTTTGAAATTTGCAGGCCCGTGCTAGTTTGTATGTTGATTCAAATATTGTTCGCGACTGTAAGACGTATGTAGTTATAGAATTATAATCATCAAAATCATCAATACAACCCTCCAAGTTCATAAAGATCGAGGAACGACTTTTTCAAGGTCAAAGTCATTCCTCGACCTTTATGAACTTGGAGGGTTGTATTAGTAACATTTGAATTTCGTAGGCTACCTTGGAGCATCCACCTTAAGTTACCATCACACTCATTAAGTATTCTGTTCGATTCTTAGCTTTTATAAAGTGTTGTATCGACATGAACAGTTATAAGCATTCATATCTTCACAGAACTTATAAAGAAAATTCCCATGAACTTACGATTGCTACTTTGAGAAAACATCTTGTGTTAATTGTCAAAAATTTATGCTCTTGATTGAACACCAGTAAATACTTCGCTCAATACACCGTCTATTTAATTGTATTTTCCGTTGAAACCCGTAATCAATCATGTTTAATTTAGTTTGAAAACCTCATCAGGGATTCCAGTCGACGCGACGCGACCAAAAACCGGGAATCACATCACGAGTTGCAAACAACCAGTCTTCTATACATTGTGTACCGTTGTACCTGTGCTGTGTACATTTTAAGTGTGTATGTATGTATACTTACTCGCACAATCAGCCCGATGTATGCCACTCGTAGTCCTGCGAACAAAACAGAGTTTGGATTAGTTATGTGAGAAACGTGAACGATTTTCAGTCAAGTTAGACGTGTATGCGTTTTTGTGGGGTCCTTATACGATTCTTTTATCGACTCTTAACCGTTTGATGTTTGAAAGACGATGGGGGAGGCTGATGTTTTTTGACGGCAAAGGATTTGTATTCGTAAGTGGATTGATATTGACAGCTAACTTTTCTAAAGACGATACAAGACAAGGGTGAACGATTCACTCGGGAGATAGTTCATTTTTGTTTCATTCCAAGTTCATATAATCCTTCTTCTTCTTAGCGTATCGATGGCAAAAAGTTCAAAGTTTAGCTCAGCCACGCGAACCCGTCATCAGGTAGACAGGTGATAGGGTACGCGGAAGAGAAGAAGGTGAGAACTTAGTGGGCCATTGTGTGGGCGTCAAACCCACAAAGGGTTGACGCCGCATACGCACTATGATACCGATAAAATTACAATGCTTTGAACGTGCTTCTGCTACTTTTAGTGCTTTGATCATTCGCTACGAGACTGTGTGCTTCAGCACTTAGTTTCATCCAGTCTAGTTGGTTCACTAATAAATCGAGCATAGTTGGTTCACTAATACATTTATTTTTCACTTTTGATTAATTTCGTATTTAAACCAGTGAAGACGTTTCACTTCTAGTGAAAGATGCCAAATGAAAAGTAAAAATGAGCGAAAGGTGAAGCGTCTTTTATATCAGTTTCAAGAAAATCTTAAGACAGTTCACGCAGAAATGATAAGTGAAAATAATCTCGTAAAATATGATCATTTGAATTCTAAAAGTTACGTTAACGACAGTCTTTACTGCAGTTTTCAACTATCAGCATCCGAATCGAGTTTACGATGAATTTCAAACCAGTAAAACGGAACTAGGAGTAAGTATTGGATTGGAAAGTCAGAGTTTTCAACCGTAGGATTGACAACAGTGTAGTGCTATTTCAATATGTAAATAGCCACGCGTTTCGATAAACAAATTGACGCCACTGCTGCTGACGTTATTTTTAGTAAAGACTACAACAATCCTGCCTCTAAACCCTGTTTAATAAATAGGGTAAATTTGGGTTATTTTGGCTAAATTTGGGTAAGAATTCGGGACATCCCCTAATACATTTGTCTTAAGGCTGATGCTCCAGGGTAGCCCGCGAAATTTAATTTTCTTACGTTTTTTGCAATTTGCAGGCCAGTGCTAGGTTGTATGATCATTAAAATATTGTTCGCGATTGTAAGACGTATCATCATCATCTGCCTAGCCTTTTCCCAAGTTTTATTGGGGTCGGCTTCCAGTCTAACCGGATGCAGCTGAATACCAGTATTTTACATGGAGCGACTGCCTATCTGACCTCCACAACCCCGTACTGGGTAATACGATACCCCTTGGTAAGACTGGTTGTCAGACTTTTTTGGGCCACTGACTACCTGTAACGACTGTCAAAGATCACAAATGACAGCCGGGACCAACTGCTTAACGTGCTTTCCGAGGCACAGAGGAAACTCGGTATGTAATGAGTGGTCACCCATCCACAGACCAACCTAGGCAAGCACGGCTTAACCTAAAGATCGACCCGAGCGGCTGTTATTATTTAGCCACGAGCTCCTCAATGCAATGACTTTGACCTTGAAAAAATCGTTTCACGACCTATATGAACTTGGAGGGTTGTATTGATGATTTTGATGATTATAATTCTGTAACTACATACGTCTTACAATCGCGAACAATATTTTAATCAACATACAACCTAGCACTGGTCTGCAAATTTCAAAAAACGTATGAAAATTTGAATTTCGCGGGCTGGTTGGAGCATTCACCTTAAATCAATCTTACAAATTTCTTTCTATCGTATCTTATTATACTTTCCTACTAATATTATAAATGTGAAAGTTTGCGCGGGTGGATGGATGGATGTTTGTTAGTCTTTCAGGCAAAAACTACAAAACGGAATTGGATGAAATTTAGCATACAGATAGCTAATAACCTGGATTAACACAGGATCATTTTTATTCCTTTTTTATCCTGGGACAATTATCGAACTCCACGCAGGCAAAGCCGCGGGCATAAGCTTAACCCTTTGGGGTAATACTATGTTAAAATCATGATCAACTAATCGCCTACATTTACTCAAGGTGTGCGAAACATTTTTTCAAAATCACTTTGATACAGAAACAAATAAATGTTGTTTTAATATTTGCACCATGACACTGCAATCGTGAAACCATCGTAGTTGAAAGTGCTATTATTATTTTTTTTTTTCTTGGGACAAGCCCGCCACACTGTTCCCAAACCACTGTAACTCCTGAAAGCCAGAATCAACAGTGGCGACCACCAGAAAAGCGCCGAGACAATGAAGCTCGACGAAGTCCCAGAGAATGAATTTAACTGTCTTGGATCCCGCAACGAAATTAATCAGAAAAGTATAGTGGAGGAGTAGGAAAAAACCGTAATTTCCACTTCCCTCCATTTCAGCAGGAGACAGAACGAAACAAGGCCAATAGGCACAAAGGGACGTTTACAACTGGGATAGGCCCAGTTGCCTAGCACCACGGATAAATATTAACATTAATGGGTCCTAAGTTGTGAGCTGTTATATTTGATTCCAATAATAGGTATGGCAAAAACGCTTGAACGCACGGAAATTTGTTCTAGTTTCCACAAGGTCTGTATAGTAAATAACTCCGGATGTAACCTGTACACTATCCAACATAATGTTGCGTTCATTCTGCCAAAGACTGCATTCCCATAAAATGTGATGTGCTGATTGTTCATATTCGCAGTCAGATGTGGAACATTGACAAAAAGGCGAGTCAACAAGCTTGAAGGAAAATAATTTACTCTTAAAGTTACCATGACCGGTGAGAAATTGGGCAACACAGTGATCAACATCCAACCATGTCCTGGCCAGCCGCTCACGAACGGATGGAAAGAACTGGTGGAGGTGTCGGCCCTTGATGGAATTATCCCACCTACCTTGCCATTCAGACAAAAGTTCCTCCCAGACGTCGGTCTGTGGTTTGAATAATCTAGCAATCTTAACACGGTCACGTAGGGTTAAAAAGTCTGCGTCCGCGGTCTCACGTGCGTTATAGTACATTGCAGCCCGTCGCTGCACTTCAAGATCAACTGGAAGTACACCTGCAAGTACCGGTAAGGCTTCAGTACTAACCGTCCTATACGCTTTGCATAAGAATATCAAAGCCAAACGCTGGCTTTGAAGCAATTTACGTCGTGCCGCTCCTATGGTGGCCCTATCGGCCCAGACAGGTGCCCCGTAGCACATACACCCCAAGTAAGTAGCCCCATAAATGGTCTTTAAAGTTATAAATGACAGACCCCACGTAGATTTTGATATTCTCGTTAAGGCATAAAAGTTCTTTTTAGCTTTTTCACCGACAGTTTTTATATGATCTATGAATGAAAAATTTCTCTCTAAGACCAAACCAAGGTAGCACACGGATTGCTTTCTTTTCACGGGAACGTTATTAAATTTAATACTACGCCACGATTTAAGATTACCTTTTAAAATTAGTTGATAAGTTTTTTGCGGTGCAAAGGTCAGACGGTTTCGATCGCCCCACTGAGATATTAATCGTAGGCAAGTATCAGCTAAATTCTCGAGACCAGCCCGAGTACTCGACTGAATGAGCAGCAGGCCGTCGTCCGCGTAACCGGTTAATGAACAGCCGGGAGGAAGGGGAATCGCGAGAAAATCATCAAAACCTAAATTCCATACATACGGAGCGATTACCGACCCCTGAGGACATCCCATGGTAAGGGACTTTGACATAGAATAATGACCGAGTTTGAGTTTCGCGGAACCATTTAAAAAGTAAGAATAAACAAGATTATATATGTTTTTATAGCAGCCACGATTCTTCAGTTTAAGTAGTAGCATCGGCCACCATGCGTTATCAAAGGCCCCGGAAATATCTAAAAAGATTCCAACCACGTACTTGTGTTCCGAGTTATTAACAATTTTTCTAACAGAAAGTGCCGCGTCTACGGTAGATTTTCCCACGGTGAAACCGAATTGGTTGTTATGAAACTTTGGCCCGTCTGGCAGCAAACGTGGAACGATAAGGCGCTCCAGGAGTTTTCCTAAAGATGGCAGTAGGGTTATGGGCCTGTACGACTTAGGGTCGTCCGGTGGCTTATCACCACTTTTTGGAATTATTCGTATAAAGCCACGTCGCCATACGCGAGGGAAAACGCCGTCCGCAATACATCGGTTGAAAACAGATAGAATGGCGTCGCCCGCTGTTTTACACGCTTCTATTATCATCCGATTAGATATTTTATCTTCACCTGATGATTTGTTAAGAGGCAGTTTCCTGACAACATTAATGAATTCGTCAATGGATGGAAGGTCTGACGCTGGTGATTCAGGTGGCACAGCAGCCCACGCTCTGATCTGTTGATGGTAGTCATTGTCATTTACCGGCGAATCATCAGGAATCAGACTATTTAATAGAACTTCGGTTGTTTCCTCAATACCGGTGGTGTGTTTATTATTGACTTTAATGTTCTGGACAAACGCCAGGTCGACTGATCGATTAGCTTTGAATTCGTGATACAAAGGAGACCACGGACCTTCTTTATCTAATTTTTCTACTATTTTTCGCAGTAAATTACCCTTGGATTTTTCCACCGATGCTCTGTAGCGGGACTTGGCAACTCTAAACGCATTTAAAGCAAAGTTGAGTGGGTCTCCGGTGACCTTTTGTTTTTTAAGCTTGTTTAAATGCCTACGCGCTCGGCGATAGCTTTTACGTTGTTCAATTAAGTAGTCACACCACCAATCACATCTATGGATGTTGGTCATAGATGCGCGACCAATGGCGATGTCAGCACAGTAAGTGAAGGTGTCTGACATAATTTCAGCACTTTCTTCAGCTGACAGCCCATCACGAGTGAAGTCTTTGGCGTGACACGCAAAAAGCGAGCTAAAGAATTCCCAATTCGCGCCTTTACTTTTATATCTAAAATTACCAGTGATATGAGATGGACCTTGAGAAGACACCGGAACAAATTCGTACACGATCAGGCGATGATCACTACAAGACGCATCTGGTAGGACACGCCACCTATCCAAGCGTACGTCTGCACTAGAAAGTGTGACGTCAATACAAGATTCGCCCATTGGGCTGCAAAAAGTAGGTGGTGCATCTGGGGTATTATGAATTGATAAGTTCATTTCAGCTATAAAATCTTCAACAGCACAACGTCGGTCGAAATCCGTAGACCTAACCTTGCCATACCACAGAGACGATGACGCGTTAACATCAGCGCCAACGATAACTTTACAGCCCGCGAGTGACTGTAAGACATGACGGAGGTTATGTATATGAGGAGCAACAGGGTCTGAGTATTGAAAGTAACAGCTCACAACGTAAACTTTAAAAGAAGCTGATGAGACTTCCGCAACGGCACAGTGGGGCGTCATGAGGTTACGCAAAGACGTTACTGTAAAGTTAGAAGAACGCGCCACGTAAATTCCGGCTCGTGCTTTGCTGTCCAGCTGAACTACTTTGTGACGTAAGCGAGCGTTCTGGTATTGTTCTTGAACAAGTACTATGTCTAAGTTATAATCGATAATTAATTTGTCTAATTCAGAGGTCGCCACCCTATCGTTGTGGAGATTTAATTGTCCTATAGTTAAACTATCCATTATTTTAGTAGTTGGTGTTGAGGATTAACTGTTCGAGCTTAAGTTTGTACGTGGTACACTCGGGAGACCCGCAACGATGGTCAAACGGTTTTTTAAAACGTTTACACGCCACGCAAGTCGGTATAAAATTTAAATTATCCTTGTGCGGGCAGTTATTTGTTTCATGTGCTTCGGAGCAGTTGGCACAGGTAGGTGATTTATTAACGCAGTGTTTCTTAACGTGACCAAACTGTTGGCAATGTAAACAACGAACTACTTCGACATCATCGATGAAACGGCAAGTCGCCCAATCAATAAATAATTTATCTTTGGTGGACACTAAATGTTTACGAACTGTGGACTCGATTTCAATGCCTATCCACTTGCGACCATTATCTAAGGAACGCCTACGAATAATTTTAGTAGACTTAATAAAATCATCCTCATTTATTGGCACCTCGTCTTTAATGTTTTGACGGTATAGCGCGTGCAGAAAAGCATTGTCTTCCATTGAGGATGGGACGTCCTTAACTAATATACGAGGCCTTCGGCCTTTCGGTTTTTCAAGTCTTAAGCCGGCGGACCTAATAGCATCGACCGATTGCAACTTTTTTATTTGGTTGTCATTAGCGACACGTAATACAACGCCAGATTTCGCGGTTTTCTTAACGCCTACTATTTGAAATCCGTCATCACTAGGCTTAATCGCTTTCATTAGCGCTTGTTTAGTCGCGGACGATGACGAGTAATCGGCTAACCGCTCAGCGGTAGGGTAGGCGACGACGCACGGAAGGGGGGCGCGCGACTCAACAGCTGGCCCAACTTTAGGTAGACGAAGTTTCAAAGAATCCGCATACGAAGATTTGTTATAATCACTAGTATTGACGTTAGTAGGATTTAATTTAATTTTATCCAATTCGCGTTTCGCATTGGCTAATTTGGTTTCGTTGGAGGATGATTTTATGGCTAACAAAGAAACAATGGCCGTTACGCGCTGAGTCATGTCCATGATGGCTGATTTATTTGCGACATTAATGCGGGACCCTTGATCATTAACAAGGTCGTTAATTTTTGAGAGATATGCAGACGCCGATGAAACTAAATCGCAATAGTTGTCATTGCTCGCAGTACTGGCGTTTAATATTGGCGAAGGCTTCTCAATTGAGTTGGATGTGTGTAGCCGTTTTGACCTATCCTCGGGCGAGATGTACGAAGGAGACATTTCGCGAAACAAACGTTTTGTTGAGCTAGCGGAGGTCGTCGGCGACCCGGGTGTATGGAATGCATCTCTGCCACGATCAGGCGGGTCATCATTAATGGACAACATATTATAAATTATGAAATTCAAATAAACTATTAGAACGTAAGCAAAGTAACAGAATTAACGGACGATAAAATTATTTAGAGGTACCCACACACCAAAGAAAGTAAATGTACTCACCGAAAGTAAACGAAATTAACTAAAATACCAGTAAAACCGACGTAAAAACACTAAAAAACTTACGATACCAGCACTTAGCACAATAGCACACAACTAGTAACAACTCACGAGCCGGGAATCGATCACGGAACACGAAAATCGTAATTAAAATCAACAGCGAAATAGATTGCATCCAACCCGAGCGAGTGCGCGGAGGGAAGTGAAAGTGCTATTAGGCTACCACATAAAAAATGAAAGATTAAGCCATAAACATGTTCCGGGTTGTAGAAAGAATCTCGCCGCTTGTTTGCGTAAATCTCCCAAACATCTCGGATCCCGCAACGAATTTATGTAATCACAAACAAAAATACGAGCAACAATAAAAATACGTCATTCATATGTCTTGGGTTGCGTTAGTGTTTTGTTTTTATCTTGATACTTCAAGTTGAATTGTGTTATTCTATTTCAAGGGTCGGAAATTGAGCAGTATCTTTCATTGGTTTCTGGAAAGTTCTATAAACAAAGTAAGAACACCGACTTCTCCCAATAAACCGACACTTACTCAAAAGGATAGACCGTCCAACTTTCTGATTCCTGGTACAAAATTTTAAACAGGCTCCAACTTATCAAGCTGTCAAAGTATTTTGTTCGGCAGTTCCGTAACACGAATTAACTCAACAGGTACTTTGAAAGACGGAAAACATTAATTAGGGCAGTTGCTACGTGTAATTAACAGAAGTAGTATAAGTGCCTAATTACCGTGTCTGCAAACAAGACTTAATGCAGTTCAAGGTATGATCGTGGATTCATCATTTACTAATTAGACGGCATTAACAGAAACTGGGGAACCTTGAAAGTGGAACGGATCGATTATGTCCTTGTTGAATTATTAAGACTTTGGCTGTGGCTCAGGAGACTAAGAGCAAGATAATTATTAAGATAAGTTACGTAGGCACTGAACAATATGGAGGCAAAATTCTACAGAGTACTAGGCTTTGATACAAACAAATTTTAAAGCCGGGATAGATCAAATTTTCGTCATTGACTAAGTGGTTTCAGAGTTCTGACCCAGATAAAGTGTGAATAGTTACAAACTTATTAGTGAGGTTCTTCAGAAAGCTTAGGTGTGTAGTACTCACAACCGGCGTGCGTGTATGACCAGATGTATGAACGTAGACGACGCTAAAGGAATATGTAAGGATCGTAGCACGTGGCCGTGTGGTATCCGGCAGAGTAGAATAGAACCAACCCATTACACTCACGGGTGTCGTATAAGGCGACTAATGTCTGAGGCAGAACACCTTGCGCCTCCGTAGACCAGAGAATGGGCTGCAGCGTTTTCTGTTAGTCTTTCATTACTGCGATCTCCAATCCGCCTGCCGAGCGTGGAGATTACGGCAAATTCCTCCCATCATGGGAGAGGCTTATGTCCATCAGTGGACGTTATGGGCTGATGTTGTTTGTTGTTGTTGTAGCACGTGGCGTCCTGGAAAAGCGTGAGTTTATGTATGTATGTCATGTATTGCAGTTACAAACTTGTCGTCAAACGCAAGAATAGCGACATTCATCTTATGGGATGGTCTCTTTTTACAGAACTATCGCAATATTATATATTTATTTATTATAAGTTAAGTTTATTTATTTATTATGTTGGATAGTGTACAGGTTATATCCGGGGTTACTTACTATAGGAACTTGAAGAAATTAAAACTTTCCAAGCGTTCAAGCGTATTTCCCATACCTATTATTAGAATCAAATAGCTCACTATGTTGGGTCCATTAATATTAATGGTATAACTTTAATCCAAGGTGCTAGACGACTGGTATTGTTCTATTTGTAAACGTTCCTTTGTGTCTATTGCCATCTGTTCTGTCTACTGTTTGATATGGGAGACTATACTGGGAGATAGGAAAACTGTTTTTTTGTCTCGGTGCTTTTCTGGCGGTCGCCACGTCGATTCTGGCTTTCAGGATTTGTGGTGGGCTTGTCCCAAAAAAAAAAGAAACAAAAAAAAGGTATATCGTCAATGTCAAGAAAGGCATCAGACGGCAAATTGGAAAAGGCCCCTTAAAATATAACAAGTCGTAATCGTAAAAAGTTCTTAGGTATTAACGGTTATGGCTCGTTTATTTAAGGGCTTTTTTATGAGGCATCGCTACCGTTGATATTATTTCTGTTGAAATTGCCAAAACTAAACAAGGACATCAAAATTCCGAGATCTGAAATAGAAGTTTTTATACGTCGCGTTTCCAACTTTCTGTGCTGTATGCAATGTTTTATTTTTATTTTTCATTAATATAGGTACCTACCTATTATAAAATAAACATAACAATCAGAATGGGTGAAAGCGCCAAGTGAGCCCTGAAATTCAAATTTTCTTACGTTACGCTACGATTGTATGTTGATTAAAATATGATTTGCGACCTTAACAAATATGACTTTAGAGTTATTATCATTAAAACCATCAATAACTAAGTTCATTTAGAATTTTAGAGAGTTGTATTGATGATTTGAATGATTATAATTCCTTGTCTACATACGTGTTACGGACGCGAATCATATTTTGTTTAACATACAGCTTGACACTGACCTGCAAAAGTAAAAAAAACCAAAAAAAAAGAATATTGCGCGCTTCCCCTTAAACAAAAAAAAATCGTCAAGTTCGCACCGACCAACTGCAAAAAACCTTTCCAATATTTAATAATTTCAAACTTCGTTTTTTCTTGCAACGTTGTGAGATCATCTTCGCAAAGCAGTTTCAATTAACTTACTTACTTAATATCTAAAATATATGATAAAATCTTCAATATTTATGAGCATAGAAATATAGATAACTTCAACTAAGGTCAACTTTAATCAAAGTAATGGTGTCCTGGGGAAATTTATTAAACCCTTGATTGGGTTCTTGATACAGATGTCTGTCTTAAGACAAAGGGGTTGTTCAGGGGTGGAATAATTAATAGTAGCGGTGCCTTAAAATTGTGTGATGGTAGTTTGAATTTAGTTTCATAATTTGTCTACATGTGATTAGGTTTTGTCAGTAACTAAATATTTAAGAATAGATATTAAAATGCAGCCCGTCTGTAACTGGCCCTATAACCGCGCCTTCACACAAACAAAATAACGCACACAGAGACATGTCGCGCGATGGATGATTCTTTTATTCTTTTTTCGTGTTATTCTGAAATAATGTCAAATTTAAACAATTTAAAATAGCAGCTTTATTTATTATTTGACCGGGTATCGTAATTTAAATTGATTATTTATGTATTTTGTGACAAGCTCCTGAATTTTGACTAGGATGCAAAAATACACCTTGTATTTGACAACCAAGTCGAAGAAAGGGAGCCTCTAACTTTTCTATTTCAGTAGGTTCAGGTATCTATTACACTCAAGCCAGCTAAGCAAGTCCCAAAACACCATGAATTAATCATTAATCTCTAAACTTACACTATATACCTGAATGGCGTTAGTTTAAATCTCTTCTGAATCCAACTTATCCGTCAGTACATGAAACTATCAGACTAAAGTTCCGATAGATGGCTCCCATGTTTCACACCTATCCATGTAAGTAATCGATTTGTCGACTAGCTGAACGGTAAACTTATTAGGAAGTTGGATACCCATCGCAGTTAGTTGCATCCTTGGTATACAGCGTTATGGTTCTACGATAGAATTTGAACCGTTCATCCGGCTAAGCTTCGTTTAGTTATGAAGCTGTTTCAATAACCGGATTGTTTTGTCCATGAAAGGAAGTTTTTGGGCTATTAAAACTTTTCCCATTAAAAAAATCAATGAGTAGGTAAACATTTAAGAATTTCTTTAAAAACATAACACATTAATTCATAACGTAACATCACGCCTGTTATCCCAGAAGGTTAGGCACAGTTTAAGTCCCATGTAAAAGAAGGTGAGCTTATTGTCATCAACCGGACACAACCAGACTTCGTGGCTGCTGTTGGAGAAATTCCCGATGCAAAAACCCAATAACAATTTGGGAATCGAACCCAGGACGACATACCCAGCAATCGCGATTGCGAACACTAGACCAACGAGTATATAGAAGTCATAGGTATTCACTTAACCAACTATTGCTACTAAGGGATATATTAGTTTACCACGTAAAGCTTGCATATTTAAACCAGAAAAGGTATGCACTTCGGTTATCTTCGCATTACCAGATTAGTACGAACATTGCGGCCCAGAGTAACTTCACAGAGGTCATTCTTCTAAGAGTTGTACAGACACCACGCTTTGTGGTGTGCTGTCAAGTTTTATACCTCGATCATACGTCGTCATGGGACCCGCAAAAGTAAAGAAAAGGTTTTTTTGGATTGCATATCTTTGTAAATATAAAGTAAATCTGACCCAAAACAGACAAGTAATTCAATGGTAGTAACTAGTGTACATTTTGTAGAAGATAACCGATCGTTGCTGAAGCTCATACTCTTCCTGGAACAACTGTATGTAGTATGGGCCCATTGACGCTTTATTAGACCTATTCGCTAGACAGGGTTTATTAATTGGTATTCTGGGCAGTTTACGTACTGTTTGTTTCGGAACCCGCTACCAAATATTACTCAAAGTTTCAGGCTTAGGTAAGTAAACTTGATAATTTACGATGTGGACTTGTAAGCTCGTTTCGGACATTAGCCATGTAGCCTTGTTCTTCACCTATATCTATTATATCATTTGACTAGCACTTAGCCCGCAACTTCGTCTGCATAAATTGTGATAACTCGGCTAATATGCATGTTATAGATATAATTTATAACATATAGCACACACGAACGAACGTAGTTTTTTTGCCAGATATTTGATTATAAGTTCCGGAGATTACCCCCTACAATCCTACATACAAACAAACAAACTACCTTTTTATAATATTAGTATGATGATGACGATGATAATGATGATGATGATGATGATGATGATGATGATACATTCGATGGCTTTCTAGTGTGGTTGTAGAGAGCTTTGGTGTGCTGCTCTTTCACGTGCTCTCGTTTTAAGGCAAGCCAAGGTCCTTGTCATAGATATGAGATGTCAGCTAAGATGGTGCGGGCATGTCTCTAGGATGCACGAAGACAGACTGGCGAAGCGCATTTTCTATTCTGAACTCCAGGAAGAAAAACGGAAACGTGGTGGACAGTTTTTACGTTTCAAGGATGTTCATAATAGACACTTCAAAAGATGCGAAATTAACCCCGTAGTGTGGGAAAAGCAGGCACAAAATCGGCCCGAATGGAGACGTCCTATATAATATTAGTATAGATATAGATGAACTAAATAGTTTTGCATTTTTTCTTCACCTTATTCTTTTAATTTCTTTGCGTGTAAATCCTCATTGGATTTGTAAGTAAGCGAGCTCTGCCCAGGAGAGGTTATGCCAGATTCTTATACCAACATAGACCACACGGTGTTCATCCAGGTACTCAAACCTCTACCTATATATAGCCAGAGGTTTGGGTTGCGCTATTGGGCTCGCCGCACTCTTCATGGTTCAGACTCGCTTTTATACTTAGTTAACTATGATTTTAATGGGAATTGCTGAATCCGTATTGATTTCGAATGGTATTTCGATTTTAAATGGGATGACTCATCGGGAGGTTCAGAAGTGACCGTTAAACTGGTCAGACGTGGGAATCCACTGACTGCGACAGCACAGAACAGGTGGCCTACCATGACGTCTTATAGCAGGATCGTTTTAATCTTGTTACAATGTGGGAAAGAGATGGCGCTAGACGTCCTCTATAGCTCCGTCTCTTACCCACACTGGAACAAGATTAAAACGATTCTGCTTTAAGACGTCATGGTACAACAGGCCACCTGGTCGTCGTGGCAACGCTTGAAATTGGCGATCGATGGGCTTTTTGCGCCTGATATTCTTATGAAAATGAGATAAAATGAAACGGTACCGGAAAAGAAATCTCACTTAAGGCCATGCATACACTGGCGGCGACCTTTCGCGTCCGGCCCTGGTGCAAGCCATGGTCCCGAGCGAGACGGAATGGGACGCCGTCACCTCCTTCTGCGAAGCAGTAATGCTAGAGAAGGAGGTGGCGGAACGTGAGAGGGAGAGAACCTCACAGCGTCCCGGCCGCCGCGGGAAACGCCCCGAGCGTCGGGGGCCACCATGTGGCCCCCGGCCACCGTAGGCGCGGGCCTGTGGACGGTGGGCTATGGGCTAGCTCGCCGTCCGTCCGTCTCATGACGACAGGCCGTGTCGACGGCGCGTTCGTGTTCCACGCGCGCCTCACCTCAAAGAGAGTCAGCAAATGCATACACGACTCATCCGCGCGGTCGGGTGGTGTACGTGGGTTTAGGCATCAACGGATTTCATACAAACCAATGCGGACGAGCGTGTGTGCCGTGAGAAAATCGCCTTAGTTTTCAATAAACAAACGCAAATTAAAGCCTTCACGTCTTACAGTCTTTAACATTCTATACCCTCAACTTTCAAATGTTCTTACCGACTTAAAACTCGCAAAACAATTTAATACGTCGCTGTAACCCCTTACGTGAAACGCCAAACTTTTCTGAACAACTTTCCTGTATAAACCATTAAGGGATTTACACAATAAACAGTATAAGTAATCATAAATCTTGTATCGATTATTGTTTGGACACCATTAATCCTGTTTCCTGACACGAATTCGACTTTAAATTGTTATTTAGAACGATTCTCAGCTTAGTTAGGTATTGTGTTATTTACATTGTTAAATGTGATTGGTTTAATGAATATTTTTTTATCACATGGTACTTGTATGTACTCCGATGAATTACACAAGTAGCAAAGCATTGAATAAAAAAGCAAATTTAGTCTTTTTAAGACCATTTAAAACTGGTCAAGGTGCATAAAACTGAGATACACTTCAAAACGAAATCGTGTGTACCGGGACCTCCCTTAAAGATGTTCTGCGATGAAGTTTTCGCATTACATACCACCATAGAATAACCCTCCTCATGAGACAAATCGTTTAAATCACGGTCTGAAAACTATACAACCGAAATTTTCAAACATTAACACGGGGTTTGTCTCCACCGATCACAGTATCAGATCACGTTAGCCACGGATCACGGCGAGTTGTATCCACTGATACCGTTATCCGTTTCCCTCGTTATCGTGTTACCCACTGATCACGATAACCGTGGCGACATGAAAAAAAAAACAAAATCGAAACAGATCACAGCACGTAGTCTGAAAAAGTTTTGTCATTTTTACACATGCCCGTTGTCTAGGGATTGTCTGGCACATAACCACGTTAGCTCGTCTATAACTCACTTTTATATTCGGCAACTTAGTTCGAAGAATGATACGTTAACTTTTCATAACTTTTGTTAATCCTTCATTGTTTCAGCTGGGTCTGTATAGCTTATGTTCACTTACATAGGTACCAAGTTACCGTAGGAAATACGTGAGGAGCTTTTACAAATCTTAAGTGTCTTTTCAAGTTATATGTGACATATTAAGGGCCCGCTTGCACCACAAATCACTAAATGTGTTTATCGTTAAATCTATTCAACACAACATACTGTTTCCGTCATGTTACTGTTTCAAATACATGTAATGTTAAACGTATTTAGTGATTTAGTGCAAGCGAGTCTTAGTCAAAGATATTTCACTACTATCAGTTTTACTTATGTTATCGTGCCTTATTAGGTGGGGCCTCGTAATTTGTATTTCATTTAGAAAGGCGCTCGTGGCTAAATAATAACAGCAAACTCTGGTTGATCTTTAGGTCAAGCCGCGCTTGCTTAGGTTGGTCCGTGCATGGGTGACTACCCACTACATACCGGCGAGTTTTCTCCGTGCCTATTAGAACACGTTAGGCCATTGGTCCGGATCCGTGGCTTAGGCCCCCAGTGGTCGAAGCACCCGTGGCAGACGCCCTTGTTTTTTTTTTGTGATGGGAAATCATAAAATGAGTTCTCCCGCTCTGGGCGGAGCAGGAGGGAGTGTCAGACTTTTACTGACTAAAACCCATCCATGTTCCTTCATCGCCCTTTGTGTTCCGGGACCACGGTATCTCTTTCGAATAGTCCCGCAACCCCGGGGTCCCGCAACCCCGGGTGGCCGACGCCCTCGATTCGATAAATTTAATTCAAAGCAATTTTTGATCAAATGGACTGTCAGGCCAAAATCATCATCATCTGCCTAGCCTTTTCCCAACTATGTTGGGGTCGGCTTCAAGTCTAACCAGATGCAGCTGAATACCAGTATTTTACATAGACCGACTGCCTATCTGACGTCCACAACCCAGTTAGTACTGGGTTACTGTGTGTACTGGTACTGAAACGATACCCCTTTTTTTTGATCCTACACAACCCCAATTTCCCAAAATTTCGTTAACTTCGGAATTGTGTCTTGTACCTGCCGAGGAAAAATACAAACAGTCCGAAAATTCCGAAGTTTTTTGCTCCACACCAAGTTAGCACAGGCTCCTCGAGGTCGAAAACTTTTTTTTTTGATCCTTCACCCACAGGCTCCTCGAGGTCGAAAACAATTTTTTTGATCCTACACCCACAGGCTCCTCGAGGTCGAAAACTTTTATTTTTGTACCTGCCGGTGACTGTACTTAGAGAAAAAGCACAAAAAACAAATGAATCGATTCGGGGCCGTTGGCCAGGGGTGCCTCGACCACTGGGGGCCTAAGCCACGGAATCATTGGTCCCGGCTGTCATTTGTAAATCTTTGACAGTTGTTACAGGTGGTCAGTAGCCCGAAAGTCTGACAACTAGACTTACCAAGGGTTAGGGAGATGGTTTAGAGCTCTATCTACGAAGATTAGTTGAAAGTAAAATTCTTAACGGACAGACATAAGTATCAAACAATGAGTTTTCGCATATTCCACCAGTCCTATTCACCAACTTCAAAACAACAAGAAAAGTCAAGGCGTATGGTAGCCAAGCCTTCCTTAACATACACACATCAAAAATGTCTAGGGATCAAGCATTTTTATGCGGATTTCTTGAGATTGAGATGTGGCTTTGTAATAAATTTATGATTTTATAAATTTATATGGATCCTTTTTGGTGCATTTCATAATTTGAATCAGGAACTCTCAATCAAATTCGAGTAAAAGATGAAAATAAGCTGTCAATATTTTCCCTATAAAAACATACAACGCATTGAAGACATTATTAGTGCTACTGTTTCCCTACTACTGATTAAAACCAACGTTATTATGGAGCGGCGACGTCATTTAAGCAGGGAAGAAATGCTCAGAGCCGTGGGAATGATAGAAGCTGGTTCCCGGCAACGTACTGTAGCTTTAGCTCTGAATACAAGTCAGAGTGTTATCAGTCGACTTTGGACACGTTACCGAAGCACTGGTACCGTGGCTGAGCGCCATGGAGGACGGTATCGCTGCACCACACGGAGACAAGACCGATACATTCAAATCTTAACTCGAAGAGCTCCAACAATAACCGCCATGATGTTAGCCGTGAGGCTTCATCACTCTTCAGGGAACTTAATTAGCGACCAAACAGTCAGAAACCGCTTGCATGAAGTGAACCTTCATTCCCGAAGACCGCTACGGGTACCACCTATAGCAATGCACAATCGTAGGATTCGATATCAATGGGCTCTTGAACACAGAAATTGGGCAGAAGAACAATGGCGTTTCGTGTGCTTTTCTGATGAGTCTCGTTTTGGTATGAGACCGGATACAAGACGTATACGACACTGGAGAACCCCTGGACGCCAACAGCGATTAAAATCCTGCCAGGAAGTCCATCCTTATAGTGGTGGAACCATCATGGTATGGGCGGGTATTTGGATCGGCGGAAGAACTGAGTTGATTTGGATCAGAGGCAACCTCAACGCTCAAATTTATGCTGAGACGATTGTATCAGACGTCATCGTTCCTCTACAAGTGCAAATCGGTCCCTTATTTCAGTTAATGCATGATAATGCACGACCGCACACCGCAAGAGTTGTAAGACAGACTCTCGCCGCAGCTAACATCAATGTCCTGCCCTGGCCTGCTCAGTCGCCAGACTTGAACCCGATTGAGCATGCATGGGATATGCTACAGAGAAGAGCTCTGCCGAATATGGAGGGTATCCAGTCGCAAGAAGACCTTTTTTTGTTGTTGCAACGAACATGGGCGGCCATTCCACAGCGTGATTTGGATGAACTCATTTTGAGTATGCCAAACCGATGTTCTTGTGTTGTTAGTGTTCGCGGTAGAAACACGGATTATTAATTGTTTAAGTTACCCAATAAAATTTTAAAGAAAACTGTTATTTCAGTCTTTTTTTCGAACTTTAATGTTAGTGGTTCAAATGTCAAAAATCCCTTTATTAGGAAAATGGCAAATTTCTTTATTAATGCAAAGGTGACTTGGTTTATCGTTACTGTGACAAACGAAAACACTTTATTTGATGAATCCTTAAAGAAAATTTTAATTAATATCAATCAGGAGAAAAGTTATTGCAAAAATATATGTTGATCCCTAGATACTTTTGATGTGTGTATATCATTGTCCTAGCGATAAAATATTTGCGGGGCGCAGTAACCTCTGCTCGGCAAGCTGCCAATTAACTAGTAAATACCGCGGTTTCTCTCGCTTTTTCCTTGGCAGGTGTTTAATCCGCTTTGGTACTGTGAACGAAACAGAAGCTGTAGATTCGGATGTGATTTAATTTTAAAAGCTGCAATGAAATGAAAAGGAAATTACGGGTTTAAGTGGTTTTGGCGAATAGAGTGAAATATACGATTGCGTGCACTCTTGTGAACAATGTGATTGCTGGCTGGCTACTCTGGTTACCATCGAAAGTTCTTTTATACTGACTGTGAACAGCGGTGGCCCAGTGAGCAGCGGTGGCCCAGTGGTGGCGGCCCCGACTTACGAATAGTAAGCCGTGGGTTCGAACCCAGGCAGGCGCATTACTTTGTGTAATTTATTTCATCACCGCTGCTCTCAAAACGGCGAAGGAAAACATTGTGAGCAAACGGGCATGTCTTAGAACCAAAAAATTCGAAGACATGTGACGTCTACAAATGCGCACTGGGCCCGCGTGGTGGATTATAGCCGGATTGGTAGATGTCACATGTCTTCGAATTTTTTGGTTCTAGGACATGCCGGTTTCCTCACGATGGTTTCCTTCACCGATTTGAGAGCAGTAGTGATGAAATAAATTACACAAAGTAATGCGCCTGTCTGGGTTCGAACCCACGACTTACTGTTCGTAAGTCGGGGCCGCCACCACTGGGCCACCGCTGCTCAAATCAATATATTCATACCTAAACCGCTAACGAGTCAAATTTTACAAATAATCCACAATGTTTTTTATTACAATATTTTTTGAAGAACAGGAGTGCTTATTCTATCCTGGTCGACAGACCTCTGCTCTGGTGAAAATAGACAAAACTTTCCCAGATATTAGACCTAGCTAGATGGATTTTTCGCCCCTACCGCATCCTGTGTTAATCCAGGATATAAACTATCTGTGTGCTAAATTTCATACAAATCCGTAAAAGAGTAACAAACATCCACCTATTCATCCATCCTCATTCATTTACACATTTATAATGTTAGTAAGATTTTTTTGTCCATATTTTTACATCAAAGACTGGCCAAAACGAGTAATATTTACAGAATCACTCAAATTCAATCATCATTCTCCTGTCTTTTCTTCTTCATATTCACACAGTATTTCTTCTTCACACATACTTCTCCTATGTGACCCCTTTTTTAGGGTTCTGTACCTCAAAAGTTAAAAAAGCAACCCTTATAAGATCTAATCTCTCTAATCGAAGAAGAGACTCTCTTGTCCGTCTGTCCGTCCGTTTGTCTGTCACCCACCGATTTTCTCAGGAACGGGTGGACCTAGCAAGTTGAAATTTATACCAGATACTGAGGTCTATAGTCCCTGTTAGGAGTATAAAAACAAGGTCCTGAATCAAGATGATTAAAGATTATATGGGCAAATTTAGATTTTCGCGAAAACTTGTAAGTATAACTAACTACCAAAATCTTTCAGAATTTTCCCTTTACTTGTCCAATTTACTTTGCAATTGTTTAATTTTGGTTAAAAGGAAGGTCTTACAAACTAGCTTTTAACCAAAATTGTTAATTCTAGGTCAACCGGAAGTACCCTATATGTACTAAAACCTATATGGTAGTTACCGTTGACCTAGAATCACGAAATCTGGCGAGAAATAATGTCTTACAGCACATGTAAAGGGAAAATTCTGAAAACCGTAAATATGTAGTTTAATAACAAAAAAAGAGTAATTTAACTAATACAAACTTATTATTTGCGGTTGGTGCAATAGCCGTTTCATAGGATCGAACAGCAAAAGTTAAGTTTGTTCTTTGAAAAGTTTGTACGAAACCCTCGGTGCGCGAGTCCAACTCGCTCTTGGCCAGTTTTTAGCCGTATCATCAATCTCTACTGATGAAGTCAAGTCTCGCACTTCAAAATTCAACACAACCACTGAATGTGACGGAAAAAAATACAACCCCATAATTCCCCATTTCCCGTTGAACAGTACGTCTGAATATCAAGGTGTACCAACTGACAGTCATTCGTTTTATTAAGTTAATTTGCTAATAAATAACGTTCGTGTCGACGTTACGGTTTTATGAGCTTGAGCCAAAAATCGAGTATGGGAATCTGCAAGGTCTTTGGGCTTGTAAATTGTGATACTGTATGTCATTCTGGATTTATTGACGGGAATTATGGCTATGGTAGTGACAAAGAGTTGAAGTTCTGGACCAACAACACATAACATGTCGACAAGTTTGACACGTTACAAATTGACAAAATTGACAAGTTTGAAACGAAACAAAATTGGAAAGTTTGACACGTTACAAAATGACAAGATTGATAAGTTTGACACGTTACAAAATGACCAAATTGGCAAGTTTGACACGTTACAAAATTGACAAGTTCGACACGTTACAAATTGACAAAATTGACAAGTTCGACACGTTACAAATTGACGAAATTGACAAGTTTGATACGTTACACTTGTACCAACAGCAAACAGTTGCCACTTGAATTGTGATTTTGTTTGCGTTGTTTAAACAAGTCGACTCAGAATTTGGGTAAACCCGGCCGTACAGGATCTTATGAACGCTATTCAAGGCCCGTAAGCCTTCAGCTGCGCTCATCAGATCCTGTGCCGACTGCTAACACCGGATATTACACTACATATATCCTAGTAAGTTTTATTTGTACAACGGTATCCGAGTCGGAAGATGTGTTCTTATTTTTTTAATGGTATTGGTCGACCGAATCTCGCGTCAAGGCAAAACCGGCCTGTACAATAAATTTTTATTTTTCTGTCACCAGATGTTAGACAAAAGTTGTATGTGCTAAGCTCAGTCACATCACACAATACGCCTTATCCAAACAAAGCTTCTGGCAGAAAATTTCGACGATCGTTCTAAAGTCTTTAAGTGCTACGTTATAAACAGCTGCTTGCTACCTACGCTCGACGCTCTTGGTAATCCCTTAGGCGCCTGTATCGACATCTATGAGATTATATATAATACAGGCTTAGCTTAGACGGGAATTAAGGCTAGACTGGTTTATTGATTTCAATCTGCTGTTTAAGTCAGATTAGTCTCATTTATGTATGAGTAATTAGCTCATTCACAGGAACTCTGTTGCCTTTGGATTCTAGTTTCTCATCTAAACATAATTATATGATTAGCTAGCTGTTGCTGGCGCCTTCGCCCGCGTGAAGTTCCGTAACTATCCCACGGGATCATACTACCGGGACAAAAAGTATCCTATATGTTAATCCAGGTTATAAATTATCTATGTGCCAAATTTCATCTAAATCCGTTTAGGAGTTTTGACGTGAAAGGGTAAAAAACATTTATCCATCCACACAAACTTTCGCATTTAAAATATTAAATTAAATAACAAAAGATGTGGCTTTTTGTGCCTGTCTACGTGGCTTGCTGTTCCTCTAAAGTTTGCAACGTGTTTGATTGGATGCTGTTGGATAATGTGTTTGATAAATTAATAAAGTTCTCGTGCATCGGCAAGCGTTAGGTGCCGCCCAGGCGCCCACGGGTTAGGGGCGCGAGGATGTCCGCAGGGTGTGGCTGGTGGGTGGTCTGGTAGTAACTGGATGAGTTGCCGAGAATCGAGTTAACTGGTGTGCAATTTTTTTATTTGATGGACGGTTGGCGCAGTGGCTGAGCGATTGGCTGTTGCGCTGCGTGTTCGATCCCCGCACGGAACAAATATTTGGATATATGTCTGGATGTTTGTGTATGTGACTTTAATCGTCCGTAAACGCACCCACAATACAGGAGAAATTCCCAGAGTGGAAGAAAATTTAAGAAAATTTGATGTCCAGCAATGGACTACTGGGGACTGATGACGATTTATTTTTTAATATAGGTTCACCAACAGCTTCTGTGTACAGCATTTAGGTATACATAGGTTTACAGTCTTGGACTTACACAGTCGATAGTAATAGTTAAATATAAATCGAACTCCTGATGTGAAAATGAGGGTTTGTCTCCACCGATCACAGTATCAGATCACGTTAGCCACGGATCACAGCGAGTACACGTCACCATTGTCCCTGGGATACGGCCAGTTAGATCTCGAATTGTCGTGCTCCATACAAAAATGCCTTCATTGAAATTTTCTTAGATCTCATCTGTACAAATAAAACAAATCGAATTTAAAGCAAATAATCGTATTTACTGAAAGAAAACTCACCGAACTTATATGTTATTACTTTAATAGTTGAAGTTTCAAACCAAGTCTGGAACTTACCTGAAAAGAAAAAAAAACGTTATTAATATAGATAATAATTAGATTTTAGTACCTCAATATTTTTAATTGAATAAACAAAGCCATTTAGTCAGTAGAACGTTTTCGTTTTATCTATAGAAACAAATTAGCCGTGTAGAACACCTTGCGCCTCCGTAGACCAGAGAATGGGCAGCAGCGTTTTCTGTTAGTCTTTTATCACTGCGATCTCCAATCCGCCTGCCAAGCGTGGAGATTACGGCAAATTCCTCCCATGTCCCTTATGTCCAGCAGTGGACGTTATAGGCTGTTGTAGTAGTAGTAGTATAGAAATAAATAAAATTGAAGTATCCGTTTTTCTTTTTATTATGAACTAGCGGACGTCACGCGGTTTCACCCGCGTAGTTTCCGTTCCTGTGGGAGTACGGGGATAAAATATAGCCTATGTTACTCTAATCTGTTATGATATGATTATGAGGAGAAATTTACTGGCGGATAGCTGATGTTATAAGGAGTAACTTGTTCCTTTTATTAGAAAAAAAAAAAAGATTCCGCGCAAAAGAATTAAAACACTTGAAATTGTTAACAAAATCCGATTCAAATAAGTACTTAAGGGGCCGGGGAGCGTGAATTTGTCCATACAAACGTAATACCAAAATCATTTTCAGTTTGAGCATATTTCCACCTTAATATGCTGTTATTCGGAACAAGATGATAATTACCTAGGTTTCTTTTTTTTTTTTTGCAAAATACTTACCAAGAGCGAAATGCAAACAAATTTAATATCTCACATTTTTACAGTTTAAATACGATGTTTTCATCTCATCTGTTCTATATTAAAAACGGTAGTATTTGTAATATTGTTCAAATCGAAACATGTCTTATATTGTTAAGTTAAATAATATAAAAAAAAAATGGAAAAGCATTGAGTTTTCATTCATCATTTTTGGTATTACGGCACACATTCAAATTAATCACAAATGTTCATCGGAAGTCGTGCTATCGCATCAAGCATTGAGCTGGGGCGGGGCGCGGGGCGCGGGACAGAACATTTTGAATGTGTTGAGTATAGTGACAAATGTAAATGTGTGCGTGCGCACCTCGCCACCCGGCCGGGCCGGGCAATTCGTTCGTCAGTGTTAGACGATTACTAGATTGCATTGTGCGTGCGTATTTGTTTGCCAATTGTATCGTAATATTTCTGACACTTCTTGACCTATGCTACGGATTTGGATTTAGATTTGCCTTGTGATTTGGAATCGAGTTACCTACCTACCTACTTTATTACGACTTTTGTTTTGTTTACGGACTTCGATATTTGCTTACGATTTGGTTAAATTTATGTTACAAAACAGGTACCACATAAACATAATTATATAAAGGTTAGCAACATGGACTCCGAACCTTTTTGTTTTCATCATTTTTTTAAACTCAGACCAAGAAAATGCCTGCCTACCTACACATATTTTTTCTCGTCCATAATCGAAATTACATTACACTGGGTTAGGTACATACTGAATTAGATGTGTTTAGGATTCAAATGTCCGAATAATAGGTTTCATTCATAATCATCACAACATAAGGGTACCTACCTACCGACTAAATAAATATTATGTTTTATTTTACAAGCTTTGATATAGTTTTACGTATCCCGAATTCCCGATGTTTGTCTGTAATCTGTAAGTAATCAAATCTTGCAAGTAAAATTTGATCCACTTCCCGATTACCGATTGAGCTGAAATTTTGCACGCATATGTAGGTATATCGCGTGACAATGCTATAGGTGGCCATAGGAATTCTGTAATGTAACGACGTAACTCCATCGATTTTGAACTTGTTTGATTCGTCGTGACGAGTACTTTGTCTTTAGGTTATATCTAGGGTCTGATGATGGAGCTAGAAGGTGTCCATGGGAACTCCGTTATAAAACGACATAACCCCATCAAGTTTGGGCTCGTATGATTTGTCTTGACGAGTACTTTGGTGCTAGGTGGTATCCAGGGTCTGATAATGGTGCTGGAAGGTGGCCATTGGAAGTCCGTAATCCCGTCGAGTTTGGGCTCGTCTGATTGATCTTGAAGAGTATTTTTTTTTATTATTTTAATGTTTTAGCTGACGTAGCTAAAACATTACAATAAAATTAAAATTTTAAAAAAATTGACATGCTATTAAAAGTAATAGCATGTCAATTTTTACAACTGTGTAAAATAGAAGAAGTCCAAATCTTTTAAACCAAGTAGGTAGGTATATTTTATCTTTGACAATCATTTAGCAAATATGGTCACCCTACACAATTTGATTAGAATCACGATTCGATTTTTTTTTTGTTTTTTAAATCAATGTACCATCTCTATTACTTACCTATTTATGAATAACAAAATACATGTGTACCTTTGGAAATCCTTGCTTTTTTTTATTTTTATCATTCTTAGCCGAGAATCCGAACCTACCTACCCCAACCCCCCCCCCCCTCCCCTTACCTATTTATCCCAAGGACGTAAAACTTATGGCGGGCGTAAGTAGGTAGGTAGGTAGGTACTTCATCATCAGCCTATTAATGTTCCTACTGCTGGGGCACAGGCCTCCTCTCTATCAGAGGGAATAGGCCCAGTGCGGATTGGTAGATGCCACATGTCTTCGAATTTTTTGGTTCTAGGATACTTATGCCGGTTTCATCACGATGTTTTCCTTCACCGTTTTGAGAGCAGAGTTGATGAATTACACAAAGTAATGCGCCTGCCTGGGTTGAACCTACGACTTAGGCGCGGGCAGTATTATACTAAGTCTATGGGCGCGGGACAAATACAACACACGGTATATCGTCACATCCTCGTCAGCGCAATGATATACCGTGTAGCCTAAATTGCACTTTATTTCCATGCATTTTGTATGATATTGAATGGAATAGGAAGCCGCCCGCGCCATGTCCGCGCCCGACGCCTCTTGTATTTGTCCCGCGCCTTATTGTTCGTAAGTCGGGGCCGCCACCAGTACGTACTTTTATTTCAGATTTTCAGGCGAACCGTATACTTATTCGTTACCTACATTAGTGGTATAGAAAGAGTAGTAAGTAACCCAGATTTTTTTTTCAACAAAGCCTAGATTTTGAGTTAATCGAACAGATAAAAACATTGTAGACAGATTTCCTAAAAACGCATTACTATTCTGCACATACACTAACGATTGCACAAAGTAACTAACAAAAATAAAGCAAATAATGAACATGATAACTACTAAAAAGGTAAACACCAAACACTATTCACACACGCATAGGTAAACACTATTCACACACGCTTACGCGCGGCTACGCAACGGGCCGGGGAGTGTGAAACAGAGACAACAATATTTCAACGTGTTTTTGCCTTCGCTTCGAATTGCAGTTGCGAGCGGATGGCGCCGCACTCTTAAGTAATATTTTTATAATTATTTCACGCGGACGAAGGTCTAGGGCCAATCAAATCAAATCAAATAAATTATAATTCGCATAATATGGGTAAATAATAGTTGTTGATAGCAACAGCTAGTATTTATTAAAGAAACTGAAACTGTTCAACTCCTTGAGTTTCCACTCGGACCTAAAAGGTCAATCAATTACCCATATTCTCCGCTCAAAGCTGTCAACAACAAATTGAAAACTAGTTCGAACTTAGACACTTGTGTTCTGCCGGAAGCAAACACATCCGTAATTAAATTTGACGTAGGTCACCCGACTATTAATTTAGCCTTAATAGAGATCCCGAGTTCTAGGATTCCAAATTCAAATTCTAAATTGCCAACTACCCGCGCTAATTTGCAAAAGTTTCAAGATTGTATGGAAGTGAGAGTTGGCCTATATTAATAGTCCAGACCAAGCTTTAGGCTCCATTGGTAATATTGGACTGACACAATATATGTATTACTTTATTAACCTAATACGTGTCAGTAAGATCAAGGCTGTAGATTAATATGATCTATGTGAAGGAGTTTATCTCTAACTAACCAGTGCGAAGCGATATATTTTTCTATTTGTGTTTGGCTCTTGGATTATAATATACTACCAGAATACAGCGGGGATTTAGATGGCAAGACTCTCTCTTAACCTAGATAGATATAGAAAAAATTACCACAGAGTAGCCAAATTCAGTTGATCCAGATTTGGTGAATGAATCAAGACAAAAAAAAAATATTTTGATCTTAATTACTGCTTTCTTGGCCATTGTAACCGTAATGATGGTATCAATTGTTACTATTGAAGAATCGGTTTTCAGAACATTTCTAGGCTATAAGACATTTGCTTTCAATTAGTTTTCAATTAATTGTTTGAATGACACTTTTTGACAAAAAATATTTGCAGGGCAATGGCCTCATCGGCGGCGGTGACCTCTCGCGTCCGGCCCGGGTTCAATCCATGATCTGGAGCGAGACGGAATGGGACGCCGTCACCTCCTCTTGCGAAGCAGTCATGCTATCGAAGGAGGTGGCGGAAAGTGAGAGGGAGAGAACCTCACGTCCCAGCCGCCGCGGGAGACGCACCGGGCGTCGGGGGCCACGTGGTGGCCCCCGGCCACCGTAGGCGCGGGCCTGTGGACGGTAAGCTATGCGCTAGCTCGCCGTCCGTCCGTCTCATGACGACAGGCCGTGTCGACGGCGCGTTCGTGTTCCACGCGCGCCTCAAAGAGTTGTGAGCAAAAGGAAGGGGTCCGCAAGGGCCGATGCCTTCCGGGGCTGCGGGACAGTTCGAAAGAGATACCGTGGCTCCGGAACACAAAGGGCGATGAAGGAACATGGATGGGTTTTAGTCAGTAAAGGTCTGACCCTTCCTCCTGCTCCGACCAGAGCGGGAGGAGTCATTTGATGATTTCCCATCCGAAAAAAAAATAAAAGGCGGTCCCTTTCCTTATCCTTCCACATTTCTCGATCTAGCGCGATTGTAGGCCAATCCTTTGAGTAAAAGTCTAGCAGTCTAGCTCATTCCGCCATCTCCTTCTGGGCCTGCCACGTTGTCGATTCCTGCTATTTGGTATCCACTGAGTGGTAATTTTTGCCCATTGCTCCTCCAATATGCAGCAGATGTGACCAGCCCAGTTCTATTTCAACATAAAAAAGGCACTTAAAAATACTCCTTCACCATTATATTATGCACCCATAAGAAAAATGTCTTGGCGTGTGTTTTTAAAGAGCTCACAAGCAGCATTCAGTCAAAAACAACATGATAATCCTGACCAAGTCCCAAAATCGCTAACAAAACAAATCAACAAGCGAATTCCCGCTGACAACAAAATTACAAGTCACTATAGTATGTTGCGAACTCGCGATGCTATCACCGATATTGAATGGACGCTATCTCGTTCCCCACCGAGTCCAATAGTCCATGTGGGTTCGACAATATGGTCACCAATTAATTGCTAACGATCTACCAAACTCATTACTTGGACACTATTCTCGCTTTCTTATCTAAATAGAATGAATGCTTTTGATATTAGTTGGGAGTTGTTCGTGATTTGTGTGGACCTTTTTTTGGATGAGTAAATACGGTTTACCAAAGAAGACTGTATAAGTTAGGCAGTTTAGAAAGATTTAACTAGCTTCAATTTTCTAATTGAACGACTCCTTGAAAATATAAAAGTTGTAATTGAAATCCTTTGAGTTTGAGATGGTTGAGCTAAAAGCCTTGTCAAATCTTTGAATAAAAACTGTTAATTTTAAGAATAGAACTCATAACGCCACAGAAAATTAATCACTGAGTTACAAATCGACATTGCCAAACACAGTCTGTTTCATTTTGTTCAGTCCCTGATCTATGAACAAGTTTGTTCGAATTCTAACATCACCCAGTCGCCTCATAAAATCCGGAAATACTCCAATAACATCTAGGCTTTACGATCAGCTAAACCCTAAAGAAGAATACTACAAATCCTAAACGTTCCCAGAATATCAAATGCCGACGAATTAAGAAAAGCATTTGGCACATTACACTATGATTACAAATACGCAACTGTAGGATTGCTGGCGCCCTTAGTACTGAACCATAGAATAAGAAATAATAAGAATGTAAAGAAGCGACAGTCCGAACACATCCACTGCTGGACATAGGCTTCCTCAATCGCACGCCACTCAACTCGATTCTCAGCAAATCTCATACAGTTTTGACTTAAACAAACACAAATCTAAGGCAGTTTACGGGTTGATCTGAGCATTCCATTGTCTTCACCTGACATCAGTATGCTTCGTTTTCTTAATCTATGCCAGGGGTCTGAGATATGCCAGACGCTAGACCAATCAACTTTATCAAACATATTCTTTGAAGTGGACTGCGTCTGTCGATAATTGCGTACGCTGTACATACTGCTCCGCATCTGGTATACGTTAGTTGACCTTGGGACCTAAGTCTTTGATAAATGCAAGATAAATTCACTGAGGCCTGATTGTGTGTTTTGTTGAACAGAAGTAGGTTATTGTGTTGAGTTTAGAAACACTTGGGCTTGATTTTAATGGTGATTAAAACTTGGTTTATTTTTATTGTAAATGACTCATGTAATTTTATTATAGCTTAGATCAGATTTGAAGATAATAGGGTAGATGACAAAAAAATCGAATTAGTCATAGATTTCCAAAATATTAAAAAAAAAATGAAGACGATACATTGCGTCGAAAACTCGTGTGACGTCACATTTGAGTACATTCTTTACTCAAACGTGGCGTCACGAGCCCTTACTCATGATCTTTGACACGTTTTATCTTCGTCAATTTTATTAATTTGATAATATCATATAAATATCTATGTTCAATCAGTTACATAATTCTTGGCCCACGAGCGTAGAATTATTTGAATTTACACTGAATAAACACTAACAATCTGTGCTTCGATGACCACGTCTATTGAATGATTAACAAAGGGCAAATTAATTAAAGAGGACACTCTCATGTAAGTTGTTCAATAAATACATGCTTACCTAAGTCATCAATAAACAATAACACCATAATGATAACATTACATACAAGACAACAGAATAGAGGAAAATACGAAGAAACCGGACAAAAGATTGAGCGAGTCGATTTGTGCAATAAATTGTGAAGGATATAAGTCGAGGTGGGAGAGAAACGAAATATAAATTATTCCACAAGAAATATGTTCAGGATCAACCGTATAACATATTCCATTAGGACTTGAAAATGTCACTTTTTTCCCGACTACCGAAGCCAAATGGAAGGTTTTCGATTTTAGCAGTCTATGTATGTCTGCTTGTATTTACGTATGATCCTCCGTAGCGCTTAAACTATTCATCCGATTTTGATGAATAAGGTGTCAATCGATTTGTTATTATGACCCGGGTAACATAAGCTACATTTTAACCGACTTTAACAATAGGAGGAGTCGATTTCACTTGAAACTCCGAATTTAATTAGGGTGTGATTTTTCAATAGTCACTACACCACACAAATTCTTGTTACTTACCCTTTGAAGAACAAATCTTGACTTGATAATGGTTCATCTTTAAGTTAGATTTTAATGTTTGCGCGGGTAGTCTGTTTGCTTTAGTATGACGAAAGAAAAACATAGCGAGCTAGCTTTGGGGATTATGAAAATATATTACAGGTTACCAAGATTTCAAAAATAAACTTTTTTAAATCATGACATAAGTTCATGCTTATTTTGCAGGGTTGGTTAGAGGTGCACCTATGATAGGTTTCATTTCGCCATTTATGTTTAAGTCCCATGTATTACGGAGCAACCTATTGCCATCAACAAAGCACACTGGGCTTCTTCTACGAAAATAATTAGTAAGTATCTTTTCTTTTTTATCGCTTTATATCAATTTAGTTTCTCTAAAACAGCTTCTTCTCAACTAAAAACCAACAAAAATAACAGCGCACAGAACGTTCGATTCCAAATTCAACTTCAAAGGGCCAGTCATTAAACTCTATTCAAAGACAAGTCAAAACAAAAGAAGTACTACCATGCCTTTGTACCAAAAGCTTACTCCATCTTGTTGTGTAACAAATAAGTCTATACATCTGCAAATCATTCCGTAATAAAAGTGTACATCAATAGAATGCCGCGTAATGTCATAACTTCATAAGAGAAGCGGATTCAGAAAGGTGCGCTAAGCAATTTTGAAATTAAAAAAAATAAAGTTATAGGGTCGTTGGTAATTAATAGCATACACCGCGCTTATTCCCATATCTCAATAAAACTATATTTTGTATTCAGATAACCATTAAGCATTTTTGTCAAAGAATGTTGATTAATAAATGTTTGTTTGAAGAAACTAAACTCAAAGCATTCCAACTTACAATAAAACAATATGGAATCTTCATACATGGTTTGCATACGTATATTTGCACTGGGTAAATACCCAATTCAGCTTATTTTAATTTATAATTGTGCTATTCAGCTTTAGAATAACAGCAAATGGAAATTAAGCTTTAATTAAAATAATTTCAATTTCATAGACCGAAGTGCTTAGAGTTGTACTAAAATAATTTTGCTCCGAGCTTGAATACTACGTTAAGTAGTATTAATAACGTGAGAACGTATTATTTTGAATGAAAATTTAATGTTATTTAATTAAGACGCACTAAACAGGTGTTGCTTTGTGTTTAGTTAGGAGATAAATTCAATTGTGCAAGGATTAGCTGGTTTTAATAAAACTTAAATCCACAAATTTGAAAAAATCTCATGTCGAATTATTATCACTTTAACTACCTTGTTGGTCTAGTGGTCGCAATCGTAACTGCTGAGCAAGAGGTCCTGGGTTCGATTTCCAGATCAGGTTATTCGGTATTTCCATCAGAAATTTCTCAGTAGCAGCCACGGGTTTATGCCCGGTTGATGGCAATAGGCTTGCCGTCTGTTACATGTTACGTATGTATGTTATCTAGGTATTATCACTTGTATGTAATACATTTATTTATTTATTATTTATTTATTTAAACTTAATGTACAATAGTGGTGGTGGTGGTGGGGTGTACACTTTATACAATCACAAGAATAGCAATTACATAGCAGAACAGTAGTTGTCAAAAGCAGCTGCTTGAAGTGGCGATTTGCGCTCGGTCGATAGCAATAACTCGACTCTACGCAACTGGCGAAATATGGGAGTTCCATAGATAAAAAGCCTAAACCTTGACTGAAACTAACGTGATGTAATGTTTATATCATAACAAGATTCTCTGGCAAAGGCTCGCAGTTTAAAATGATGTAGTCCTTTTGCTCATGTATCAAAAAGAAAAAAAAAAAGACACTCGCACAAAAGGCACTCTGCTCATCAATATAGCAACATCCTAACACCATATCCCAGATGCCTTGCAACTCACAGTACCAGTACACTTCATAATATGATCGCCCACTATCAGTTTCCTACAGGCATGTTAGTAAACAATTCTTTATGTAGCGTACTTTTGTTCTTTTAGCCTTCGACGTAAATGGACCTGTAATGTGATAATAATTAAAGCTATTCTTCTTTAACAATTAGTAGGTAAAAGCTAAGAAAAATATTTTGAAAAAGATATGCTTCCTATTATTCTTCATTGCCACTTTTTTTCACGGCACCCAAAAGTGTCTAAGTGGACCCAAAGAAATCTGTAATACTCTGCCTATCTTCAACAGAGCTTTTAACTTAGTAAGTACAGGGAACTGGTAGCTAGATTTTTTTCCTACACATTTTTTGGCAAATAATTAAACCTAAACCAGCCAAAAATTCATGATTCCCAAGAAACAACTGTATACTAGTTTTATAAGTTGTATGTAGCGGTTAATCTTCGGAACTTCTGATCCGATTCCGAAAATTCTTCATTTAAAATGTTCCCGTTATGTACGTTCGTATCACTAGTGATAAATACATTCGTAATCGACATCATGATTTAATTTCAATAAAGGAAATTATTGAAATTAAATTAAATGGTAAAGGGAAGGAGTTTATCACTTGGCCAAATCCCTCGAGGGATCAATTTCAGCATAACTTTAAGCCCTAAGTTCAATTGTCTGAAGCATCGTTAGACCCAGATCATAAATTAAGTTCAATCTAGATTCTAGATCTTGATTGGATCTTTGCACTCTCTCCTCATAACAAAATATCAGCAATATGTATTTCGTATGTCATGTATGTGTTTTTGTGGAAAAAAAATCGCTTAACAAAGAGGGCTCCGGCCCATCTCGTAACTTTCACATTTCGAAAACTAAACAAATGTTTTTTTTTTTTCATGTTATTTCAGTTGCCAATTCTGTATGAAGCCCTCAATGTCGTTTTGTTTTATTTAGTGTGAATGACACTGTTTATTTTATATTTTGATACGAGCGACACTAAAACAATATTATGTTGTTCTCTTCGCAGGCTTCGGCATTCATAAAAATATAAAAAACGGGTTGAAAAACATTGAAAATTTGAGATAAAGTGTGAATTAAAAGTAATAGGCCATAACTTACGTAAAGAAAAACAATAAAATGCTTAAATTTCTCAAAATAATATGTAGCAATTCTTGGTTATTTCGCTTCTAAACCGACCCCCATACTTTTTTACTCAAAGTAATGGCCATTTGCTAGACAGTGATATATTGAACCACTATTACAAGTTTACAACCAGTTCACTCCCTTACGCTCCACCATTTTTGCCCTGAAACTTTTATTTGCATTGACTTGTATTTAAATTATTTCCCATTCACGAAGGTGCTCCTCAGTCAACAAAGTTTCTTTACCATGTTTTGAACTACGCTTCTCCTATTCCATTGTATTTTAAACAAGAAAGAACTCTATTTTGTGAACAGTAGAAGCAGTTTTGGTTTATGAAGTTACGGTAGTAAAAATCCCATTAGAATCTGTTCGATGGGAGCTTTGAAGTGAGCAAATAGACATTTTGTCAAAGATTTTAAGCTAGTTTCTGATTGTTCCCAACATAGCCTTGATTTGCCAGAGCCGAAGTTTGAAAGTTTATTAGTCCGTGACTAATAATTTCCTGGGCTCGCTCCTACACTAGTTTTGGAATATACGTAGGGGTCGTATCAAAGTTTATTAAGTTCGTCAGTCTTTGTTCATTCTTGGGAATATTATTATGGTATAAATGCGGAAGTTTTTGTCTGTCTCAAACCTTTTCACACCATCTCGGCTTAGGTAATAGATTTCGATAAAATTCTGTTGATCATGATCAAGGTGTGACTTTTTGTCACGGTAGTGTGTTCGCCTGACATTATTCTCACCTCCACCAAGGCGATGCCGTGGGTACAAGCTGGGTTACTAATAATAAGTTAAGGAAAATTACCCTCAAATTTCTAATACATTTCTATCTTATAAGTCTAAAACATCACCCACACAACAACTACCCTTGATTACGTGGGTAAGTATTAAAGCAGTTTCGATTTCAAGTACTTACTACATAGATACCGCCCACTTATTGCTTACACATCGTTAGCAGGGTTTATCTTCTAGTATTTCAAAGCTTATGCCTTGCCTACAAAAGTCTTTCGTGCTATGATATAGAATCAGTTGGCAAATAGCCCACTTGTAAGTAAATAATTTTAGCACTGGGAAAATTCAAATGATTGTAGCCGTATTGAGGCAGAATTTATAGCGTTCTTTTGGAAGGACATTCGAGTCTGATTTTTAAACAGTTTAATTTAGTAAGTAAACTTTAGTGTGAAGGAAAATCTTATTTTCAGTACGTAACACGGGGTGAATATAGACAATACTTTGAGAGGGATTTTAACGTTGAATTAATATAGTATGTTGCCAAAAAGGTGTTTAGATAATAAAGTAAAATTAGGCAAATAACATAAATTACTTGTTGTTGTATCATATTAATTCAACGTTAAAATCCCTTTCAGTCTTGTCTCGATCCACCTCTGCGTTTCTATTCACCCCGTTTTACCCGGTAGGTATTAGTCCTGTAAACGCTAACATCGGACCATGCACCTACAGAAAGACTTTAAGAATAGTACCTACAATAAACGATCAAACAGAATTACTAAGTATTTTGTTGTTGACTTTGATTCCCGAACATTCGCGAATAAGCCTAATTTATCCGACCACAAAGGCCTGGCTCATTCAATATTTATTTAAGTAAAAACTTTTCCTGTACCTTGTAGCCGAACCAACGAAAACATTAGAGACTTATCTCCTATATTTTCATGTAACCCGGGTACGCGAATCCTAAAAGGCATTTAGGTACATCAAAGCTGTTGTTTCTCCTCATCAATTTGATGCTTCCTACGGTCCAATACTAGACCAATAAACTGGCTTTGTTTACTGTACCTATAAAGTGTTTTATGGCAACTATTTATTTGGACGGTACAAATTTATTGTCTGTAATATCATCCCCACTTATCAAAGGAGAGTAATCGTCGAGTGTCGTCTTCTGACACGTTATTAGAAAACACCGACTTGTAATCTGATATTTTAATGATGAACCTGATAGCGGTTGTGAGAAGAAATTGCTTTGAATTCAAATGGAAAGCTATTGAGATTGACATATTACAGTAAAGTGGATATCTGATTTGCGGTTCTGAGAATTTTCGGGTCGTAGGTACTTTAACTGATATAATGTGCTTGTAGTCTGCAATAGGTACGGGGAATCCAAGATAATATTATTATACTCGTAGTACACAATACGCAGGATCCGACCTTTTTCGGATTGAAGCACTAGGGAGATAATCATACGCCAGAACAGGTGGTTGAATTTTTGGGCCTGACAACTAGGAGTCAAATCTATTGACACGATAGGACACACTTCAATTATATATATTCAAATTGGAGAAATAACCTTTTTATTTGCAAATACAATTTCTTGTATATTTTGTACATCACATCAGTACAGTCAAGGGTCTTTATACGCCCATTATCTTAACCTTAACGTGAAGTTCCAATTTATTGTAAAACGTCAGAAATGATAAAGGTCGACTCATCGACTATCCGAACTGTTTAATTTTAAAATAAATTTATGAAACTCAAGGGGATTTACCGCATGCTTCCGTCGAGTTGATTAACTGATAAAATCGAGTTCATGATTCTATTACTCGGTGTCGAAATTGCCGCCGGCAGAGGTCTGCCGAAATCTGATAGGATCTAAATTCATAGCACTTATCGAGAGATTCAAAAGGCGCCTTTTTATCCTGTACATTGAATATAATCTGGGTACTACAGTAGGCAATTTATATTTTCAATTGTGTACGACACAAGACTATGTAGATTCTTTTATTACTAGGTTCGATTAAAGCGTTGAACTTTAACAAAGCCTACAACCAAGCATTCTTATATCAAACTGTTAACTCTACGCAAATATTATTACTGGCGAACGTTTGAGGTGAAAAATTACGATTACCGATAGAACTCAATGTAACTCACTCAAAACATTGTGCTTATGGATGCATTAAATAGTACGGAGGTCGTGGAGCTACATAAAGTAAAGTTAAAACACTTAAAATTTGGTTTAAAAAAAACTTGGAAAAAGTTGGACTTTTGACCCCCAATATCTCCGTAACTAGAAGGCTCCCAGGTATGGTATAGAACAAAATAAATATCGCAATGACGGGGAGAAAAGTTCTTTTCGGCTTCATTAAGGGTACTTTTACACCTATTATATTGTAATATAAAACGTTCACAATCGTTACCAAATACTGACTTCTGACTTGAAATGGCGGTAAAGTGTTGTTATAAAAGCACAAGTATTCATAATAATAATCATTTTATTATCAGGCAACTAATAAATAAAATAAAATAAAATAAAAATTATTTATTTCAGACAAAAAAGTCCATAGGCAAGGCAAGGTTGTTAGTAACAAGAATTTTGCTTAGATCTAATGTTAGTAATTAAAAAGTAACAATAACAAACTAGATACACCGTCTACCCCTGCACAGTAGGCTCACTGGGCCCGCAACACATGGAGTTCAGTGAACCTACTGAGCAGAACAGTATCGGTTCTCTCGCCAATCATCCTGAGGACGCTATTCGGGCTCCCCCGTACTCGGCGCACCACCGACGCAACTTTTTTACGCATAATTGCGTAGAAGTCATCTACGCTGGCGTCAGCAAACATGCCGGATGCACTGCAATATCGAGGGAGCCGAAACAGAGCCCTGAACACATTATTGTACTGGACGCGCAAGGCATTGTAGGCTTTCTGTGTAAAGTTTGCCCACAGGCCGCTCGTGTAGAACGTCTGGCAGAATGCCTTGAACATCGTTATTTTAACAGGAGCAGTACACCGAGCGAACCTGTGTGTCAACATATTACCACGCACCGACAATGCCCTGCGCTCCCTCTCAATATCCAGTTCGTCACTCAAATTCTCAGTTACAATGTGACCAAGATATTTAAACTGTGCAACACGACTTAGAGATACACCGTTAAGTAATATAGGTGGTATAAAGATATTGTTTTTATTTTTACATTTAAATAACATGAACTCACTCTTACTTTCGTTGTACCTCAAGCCATGTTCCACAGCGTAAACCTCACACACCTTTAACAGCTGTCTAAGACCACCAATTGAGGGGCTCAGCAGCACCATATCATCAGCATAACTCAAATTATTGACACATATGTCATCAATATGGCATCCAACATGCATGCTGCTGAGCTCCTCAATCAGATGGTTAACATAAATATTAAAGAGTCTTGGGGAAGTCAGCCCGCCCTGCCTGACGCCACACTCCAAAGAATATTCATTTGAGTATACATTTCCCCACCTGACTACATTAAGCTGCTCACTATACCAGTAGGCGAGGATATTTACCAGATCGGTTGGGACACCTGCACTTCTTAATTTCGTCCAAAGCTTATTATATGAAACCAAATCAAAAGCTTTGGACAAATCCAAGAAGCATGCGTATACTGGAGTTTGTCTTTTTACATAATAATCTACAGTGTGTTTCAGAGATAGTATTGCACTTTCAGTTGACAACCCCTCTCTGAAACCGAACTGTGTATCCTGTAATTTCACAAAACGATCCAATTTTCTATCCAACTAATGACCATAGATAAAATACACAAAATAACATTTGACAACAATAAACTAATACATATTTAAAACCATAAGAAACTAAAACTATTTACGTAACGTTGTCGGCGTCGTGTTTTGTTGCGTGGTGTCGCGTAACCGTCCTCAGCAACGTCGATAAACGACACCCTTCGGCCAAAGAAAAGTCCTCTTTCAAGCAGGTCTGTAGATAGTGGATTGGAACTCGTACCAAGAATGACTAAAAGTTGATGTTGTGGCGCGATTCCAACCTTTCGACCCTCAGAGTCCAGTTGGTCTTCACTTTCAAATACTGCACCACTTCCTCAGTTGTAGTGGAATGATGCAGACGTGAAATGTACAGTTGCGTCGTAGGCACAGCAGGACGCAGCAGCATATTCGGACCACTCAGTGCGGTACCGCACAGGTTACGAGAACAGGGCTTCTTCTTCTTCCTCCTTTCCACTTTAGTGAAGCCCTCCTCATCAACTTGTTCTCTCTACTCATTCTTGGCACAGAGCTACGGACCGCAGACAGGGCAGGTTGAGCACCCACTTTTCGTTTTTCCCCTTTTCTGGTTTGTCACTTAGGCTGCGAGTGCTGCGACGCATCAGATTTTCCGCTGGTGACAATAGCAGCATATCGACGGGTCGACGTACCTACGAGTTCTACGACGCGCTGCTAGGCGTATTCATTTACGACTTTCATGGACCAAAAGACCAACACACCAAAAAACCTTTATCGTAGAATAACTTATTTATAGTCCGGGCTATGAACAAAACAATAGACAAACTTCGACAGACACAGGCTTAAAGTTACATTCCGTTAACAACTAAAGTTCATTGCTATTTCCTTAGAAGAGAGCCCGTGAATAAAGATTGTTCGCGTGTAGATGTTGGCTGGCATGACTCCATATTCCATAAAGTCACAGTAGTAAGTTACTGTTTTGCTCTTTGTTTGATTCAACTATTTCGGAGAGAATACAATATAGGGCGGTAAAGTAGGGAAGAGTTAATTGTGTAGTCGGAGGGTTCCGTAGGATTTTGTCTTAGTTTTTTATTCATGAACGAAATTGGAACATATCTGTCATTCTCCTTTTTCTCTCGTTTTGGTACGAACTATGAAAATGATATAGCGTGTGGTTAAAAAAATAAATAAATGCTAATTAGCAAGGTTGTATAAGGTCAAAAGTCCACGGCATCCACGCGCCACGATGTGTATTATTGGCAGTTATTATGTATGACTAGCTGATGCCCGCGGTTTCGCCCGCTTGACAAATTATATACTTAAACCTTCCTCGAGAACCACTCTATCCATTGGTGAAATCAGCATGAAAATCGGTGCAGTAGTTTTTGAGTTTATCGCGAACAGACAGACGCAGCGGAGGACTTTGTTTTATAATATGTAGTGATTTCGCAACACATGAAGACTACTTTAATGCTAGGTAGGTACATCTTTTGGTTCAATCGTCCTTGCTATTTTTAACTCCGTATTTAGCATAATTTTTAACCAAAAGAGAGATTTTTTAAATTAAATGTTTTTGAAGTGAAATAAAATTAGGGCTGCGCAACATCTAAAACTGGATAATACGGCAGGCGTCCCGGCCGCCGCGGGAGACGCCTCGGGCGTCGGGGATCACCACGTGGCCCCCGACCACCGTAGGCGCGGGCCTGTGGACGGTGGGCTATGGGCTAGCTCGAAATCCGTCCGTCTCATGACGACAGGCGGCGTCGACAGGGCGATCGTGTTCCACTAGCGCCTTAAAGAGAGTCAGCAAAAAGGAAGGGGTCCGCAAGGACCGATGCCTGCCGGGGTTGCGGGACTGTTCGAAAGAGATACCGTGGCCCCGGAACACAAAGGGCAATGAAGGAACATGGATAGGTTTTAGTCAGTAAAAGTCTGACACTCCTTCCTGCTCCGCCTAGAGCGGGAGAAGTCATTTGAGGAATCCAAATCCGAAAAAAAAAAAAGGTATTATCCAGCCAATACTAAATATTTTCTAGCTTCCAAATTCGGATATAGTGTCAAGGGTATTCGTACATATTTCGTATAACACTGACAACTGATGGATCTACAGAGGATCGCGAGTTTGGTATATCCCGCAAACCGATCCGAATTGAATGAATAACTAATGATCGATGTCTAGTTAATAATGTCTTCTACTCTGGCGTTTTTCTTAAGGATCATTTAGCCAAGACAATTAATGAGTTTGGAAGACTATTATACGAGATACCTAACGCGTTCTCTGCAGGATAACATTATTTAGAATTCCGTCTACCTATTATTATGTCAAAGTCAAACTGGATAGAGGACCGAACCATTTTCAAATGTCAAAGGTTTAAATAGAAGTGCACGGAACCTTGAAATATCCGGATCATTAAAATAGGATATTATAAGGATGTCGACAAGCGACGTCTCCGTACAAATGCTAGGTCAGCGATTGTAAAAATGTAGAAAATAAAAGTCTGAAGAACAGTCAACCGGGAGAATCTTTGCTCGATTTATTTGTTGACTCCGCGTTTAACTGTTATAAGTCTTTTTGGAAGATCCAATTGAAATGTTCTGTCTTATTATCGTTTGATTGAAACAATTGAATCTGGGTTTTATAACGATGATACGGATTTGTGAAATTATGGCGATAATACAAGAGACTTGTTTTGTAAAAATAATCTATCTGGCAATGATTGATCCAACCACTTCAAATTTTCATCAAAATTATTCTCCTGCTCTTATCCCAACTTATTTGTGGTCGGCGCAGCATGTCTCCTTCTCCCATACTTCTCTATTACTCGTCATCTCAGCAGTCACCTCTTTTCTAGCCATATTATCCTTCACACAGTTCATCCATCGTTTCTTTAATCTTCCTCTTACCTTCTACTCTTATAACCATCTACATTCATACACAACATTTTCTAAACTACATGTTCTTCAAGTTTAAATTAGATACTTAATTTATATTTATATTTATGGCTATCACAATTTACAATATACTTAGTTTTCATAGCTTTTACGTACATACCAAAATACATTCATCATCATCATCATTATCTTTTAATGTTCCCACTGCTGGGACACAGGCCTCCTCTCTATGAGAGGGAATGGGCTATAATCCAAAATACATTATTTCTACATAAAAGTTTTTGAGTTTTAACAAATCCGAAACCATTTCAAGCATTCCTGTATCCTAGACTATCAACTAAACAGTTTTAGTAAATAACCCAAAGGACCAGTTTGTACTTTAATTAAATTTCGTAATAACCATGAATATATTCAGACAGCGTAAGTACACGGAAACTAAGCAGAGTTCTTACACACAAGTTCCTCACCGTTGGGACCAGGCATTACTTTTTACTGCAAACAATTAACATTTTAGAGGTCTTTTGAGTCCCGTGATTAATTTAACTAGTCACATAGGACCAGATAGGTGGAATTTCATGAATTATTTCAAAGAAACCATACTTCTTACTTATATGTACTTTATTTATCATACAGTTTGCTATAGTCCTATTTAAAGGCATTGGGCTGCACAGTAGGCTAACTTGCGTTTTTTTTTTTCTCTTATACAGGGTGTAAAAGCTCATCACGAAGCCGTCAACCAAGCATTCTGTACATCAAACTAAGTAACTTTACGCAAAAATTATTGCTGGGAAACGAGTTTTTTTTTTGGGGTGAAAATCATGTTTTATGGTAGAACTCAATGTACCGCACTCAAAACATTGTGCTGATGGATGGATTGAATAGTACGGGGGTCGTGGAGGTGTTTAAAGCAAAAATCTTACATTAAAAACTTGTATCTAAAAAAATACTTGTTAATAAGTTGGAACTTTGACCCCCAATATCTCCGTAACTAAAAGGTTCCCAGGTATGGTGTAGAACAAAAAAATGATCGCAATGACGAGGAGAACAAGTGTGTTTCGGCTTCGTTAAGAGGTGTTTTACACCCTTTATATATATGTGTGAATTGCTAACATAGCTTTATGTTATCTTGGTGCACTACTAACACTCTAGGGCCGAAAACTCTGAAATAAATGTTTATTGAATTGAATTATCATCATATTAAAGTTTACGGGGTCCGCCGGGAATTGCGGGCTGTTATCAGTCGGGGGTGCGCGCGAATGTACTTGTATCTCCCGGGCCCCCGACACAATATGGTGGTAGTGGGAACAGTGGGTTTTTAGACGCTTAGAGTCCGACATAACCCTCCGCTTGCCTCAGCCGGGGGGTATCCATGAGGATATACCTATACACATTAAAAAAAGGATGAATGGATGGATGTTTGTTACTCTCTCACGCAAAAAGACTTTAGTGAAACTTTATATAAATATCAGAATAACATATAAGTAGTTAAGTACGCTATAATTTATAAAGATATTATGTCAAGAAATAACTTGCGTTGACGAAACTGAGGTCGGAAGCAAGTATTGTCATAAACGGGAAAGTAAGAGATCTGTCGGTGAGGTTGCCTTCTTTCAGGTCCTAAAGGTTTAATAAAAGAGCAAATAAATAAAAAAAATAAAAAAAAAATTTAGTCACACGGATAGATGACCTGGGTTAACACATGGGATACTTTTTATCCCGGTAATACTCTCCTGTGTTATACGTATTTTCCGGAGTCCATGCGAGCACAACCACAGGCAAAATCTAATCATTTATATTTTAGATGTTTTTTTGTATATGTTGTCCTGGGTTCCCGTAAATGTTTACGAGTAGTCCGGTTAAGCTCATATAATGCCGACTATAAAACGGATTATTTTCAGTGATTTACATAATTGTGTCAATTAATTATTTCAAATGGTATACCTACGTCGAATGGTCGCGTAATGTGTGAGTAGAGGAAACATTTAAAAGGTCATAATTTTATTGCGGCCTATTTCGAATGTACCTACCTAGTTGTATTACGGTTGAAAGACAAAAAAAAAAACCGGCCAAGAGCGTGTCGGGCCACGCTCAGTGTAGGGTTCCGTAGTTTCCCGTCCGTCACAATAAGTGTTCCCACTTATGAGTTTAAAGGTGGGTATCCACTATGTTCGCGCTCCAGCAGCGCTTGCATATACGAATATACTTCAAACTTAGTCCAGAAATTATTTTGTACAACTTTTTGTCTTTTTTGTACAAAAACTGTTGTTTCCATCAAGTTCAAAATGATTTTCCTAGAAAGTCCTTATAAAGTTCTACTTTTCATATTTTTTTCATATTTTCTAAACCTATAGTTCAAAAGTTAGAGGGGGGGACACATTGTTTTTTACTTTTGGAGCGATTATTTTCGAAATTATTGACATTTTCAAAAAATGATTTTAGGAAACCCCTATTCATTTTTAAATACCTTTCCAACAATATATCACACGTTAGGGTTGAAATTAAAAAAAAAAATCACTTACCACTTTACATATAGGGGGGCTACCCTAATAAAACATTTTTTTCCAATTTTTGTTTTACCACTTAACACGGCGTGATTGATACACATATCGGTACCAAATTTCAGCTTTCTAGTGCTAACGGTCACAGAGATTAAGCGAGGACGGACAGACGGACGGACCGACAAGGCGAAACTATAAGGTTTCTAGTTGACTACGGAACCCTAAAAAACGGAATATCATGAGTTATTCTGATCCTTATTCCTCTGATAAAAGAAACTAATTTAGCTGAAAGTCATTATCAAAAGAAGAAAGAATGAAACTAAAATAACATCACCTCTAAATACAACATCGAGCAAACTGAAAACACAAGTTACACAAAGAAATCGAACACAACAGATACTACTAAAATTAATGTCAACAAAAGAGATTTGCAGGCTAGCAATCTTTTTACTACTTCTATAAATGCGAAAGGTTTTAATCAATCTGTTTACAATTTCATCCAGGCCCGGACTGGCCATACGGGCAAATCGGGCAAATGCCCGATGGGCCGGATGCCCGGTGGGCCGGTGTGGCCGATTGGTGATCGACTTACGTTTGTTTTAAAAAAAAAAAATGTCCTCTACCATCAAGTCGAGGACCTAATTCAATTTACTCTTGACTATCTGTAGTAAAGTAATAGTACAGTAAGTAGTAGTATTAGTAGAGGCTCAGGATTGTTTAAAGATTTTTTTATTTTCTTCCTGATGCCACAGAATTAGTAAGTACCTACGTAATAAATTGTAGCGTACTGTAGAATCACTATAACGAAAATATTTTTAAGAATAAAAATGAGCCTCTGAGAACTCGTACTACCGCTAGAAACTTACACATTTACTTTAAATCACCGCGCGCGGTTCGTACTTTGAACCCTGCGAAAAATCATTTAACACAAGGATTCCTTTTTTCTGCTTCCGGACTGGCACTCCTTTTGGTTTTTCGCATGATCGACCGGTATAGACAGGCTGAAAAAAATTAGGAGTCCCTTGCCCCGAGGCCTATACGCAATTCTGGCATGCATACACAAGGTTGCAAAAAAATGGACCATGTAAACATTTTGATCTCAAATTACATATTATTACTGAATTTCGAGGCAAGACGTAAAAATTTTCGAGCTCGCTCTTGCAATTCTTGATTATGAATCGACCAAGTAACAAATAGAACGAAACAATTCTAACTTGTTTAAGGCAAGGTGTCAAAAAAATTTTGAGCTCGCTGCGCTCGCTCTTGCGATACGAATACGACATCTTCTTGATTCTTGGCTTTAACTGCAAGTCGACCAAGTAAGTCTTGTATAAAGAGTGGAAACAATTTTAACTTGTCTAAAGTAGGGCGTTAAAATGTTCGAGCTCGCTGCGCTCGCTCTTGAAGCCATACTTCTTTATGTTTTTATAATGAATTGCCTTTTTAAGTCGATTAAGTAACGTCTATACTTGAATAAAAGGACTAAAGAAAAGCTAACTTCTCTGAAGTGGAGAGCTCATTTTTTTTAGTTCCTAGACTTTTCAAATTACTCTATAAAATTAGTAACTTCTACTTATCTAATCAAGTATTTAGATATTTAGAAGACGTTCAGCTGCATCTGTAACTAGTAAACTTAACCCTTACAAATCCGTTTTTACACGTACTTTTCTGCCCCCTCCTGGTTCAAAAGCTTGCGATGCCCTTGTTCGACAGCGTCGATATTCTTTTAGTTTCTAGCCTCTTCTTTATCAAAGTCGTAGCCTAGCATTTCAGCCCAACGTTTATTTATTTAAACTTCATGTACAAGGGGAACAGGGGGGGGCGGACTTAGTGCCACAAGGCATTCTCTACTAGTCAACCTTTGGGTCAAATAGTGATATATGTGATAGAGTACAATAAAAATAAATAAGAAAAATACCATTTTGTAAGCATCAATTAAATCACATAAATGGGTACCTACATACTTATACATATAATACGTAAACGTAAACCGGAAACCGGAAACGTTCTATTTAAGATGTTTCTACAGTTGATTCAAAATTTACATTAGTGGTTTTCATTTGTCTTGAAAGTAGAGGGCCGACCGGCTCTCAAATGCCCGGGCCGATTTCGGGTCCCAGTCCGGGCCTGATTTCATCCAAATCCATTCAGAAGTTTCTGCGTGAAAGAATAACAAAAATCGATCCTCACAAACATTCGCATTTATAACAGTAGTAAGAAGATTGCTGGCCTGCATACCTAACTCTTTTGTTGACTCATGTAGTCCTAATTAAACTTAACACCTTGCAGTACAAAATTTTAGCAAGCATCACAGACTCAAAACAAAACATGTTCATCTCACATTTATAAGCAAACGCAACAGTTTGCAAGATCCCAAGTAATCTTGAGTAGTTTCAAACAAGAATAGCTGATGAAGGTACAACAAGAACAAACAACTTCTGAGGAAAATAGGATAGATAGGACATACCCCAACACTTGTACCGGAGATAAATTACGGTCAGTAAACATGAAAATAGGGTACAACGTCTTCTACGTAAGCTTTTGAATAATTTTTAGTGTCCGACTGAATTTTCGGCTTCGGCTACATTCGGTAAAATCTTCGGATTCGGCCAAAATATTTCAGTTGTGGTCGAAGCCACCGCTGAAATTGAACGATTTGTTACAAATGCGTGTTGGAAGAGACGGCTCTTACGGAAGGGCAGGGGTCACACTTTCCAAAGTGTTATTATTTTGGCCAAGTTGTCAGGTAACTTTAAACATATCGTAAAGTTATTTATTTACAGTCAATATAATTTTTTTAATGTATTTTTTTTAACCTTTAAAACTTTAATATACAAAGTGTAAATGGACCGTCTCACAAAGCCTTAAGTAAACCAAGTATTTTGTACAATTGTACATCAAACTAAGTAACTCTACGCTATAATTCAGCAAAACGACTTGTTTTTGGGTGTGCAAAATCATGAATTACGTTAAAACTCAATGTAACGCCCTCAAAACATTGTGCTGATGTGTGCATTGAATAATAAACAGGTTATGGAGGTATTTAAAGTAAAGTTATAACCCTCAAAATTAGTATTTAAAAAAAGATTGTAGGAAAGTTGGAACTTTGACCTTCAATATTTCCGTAAAAAGTTCCCAAGTATGGTGCAGAACAATAAAATTATCGCAATGACGGGGAGATCAAGTGCTTTTCGGCTTCTTTAAGGGTATTTTTAAATACTTTTAATAAAATATAAAAAAAAAAAAACATTATTATAAGTATGTTTGTGTCTTTTAGCCAATCTCGAACTAAAATTCTGAGGATTATTAAACCTCCGGCTTCGGCCAGAATGATTTGTGGCCGAAGTCTTCGGTCGGACACAAATTTTCCCACGAAGGACCATGTGAAAGTTGTCTTTGCCTCTTCGGACAAAAGGACCGGGACCGCAAACGAAATAAACCCTTACCTTGCTGTGTTATAATTTTAAAAGACAACGATGTTACGCTCTTTATACTTTTGCTGGTTATTTTAAGTGTTGACATAAAGTGAGGAGGATTTATTATACGTCTTGTGACTGTGTGTAAGTGACACAGGAAAAGTCTATATTTTATTACTTAAGAGCCTATACTACCTCAAATTAGCAACTCTATATTTGGTAGTTCAAACTTCGTTTGAAATACTGTTAGAATAAAGTTCTAATCAGCTTGCACTACTAAGTGGTTATTACGTCAGTCACTGCGGGCCGAATAGTGCGAAATTAGTGTTTTTTTGCGATTTACAAAAAATCTATTGATTGGATTAAAAAAAATAATAATATGAGACCTGCTTTATAATTAGTTCAGTTAGTATAAAAAGTTTCATGATCTAATTTGAAGTATTTTATGATTGCCAGCGGTTTATTGTTCAGTTTAGAGCTAACTTAGGGATTTTTTTCTATCGAGAAAATTTTATGGAATCGTGTTTTCGCCAAATATAGGACTTAACATTAATCCTTAACTTTACCATATATTTATTTCAAAATTAATGCTGCAATATTTTAGGCGTAACGGAGGATCATGCTAAGAAGCCATTTGAGGTAGTATAGGCCCTTAATTAAGGACGTTGTTTTAATTACTATTTATTATTATTAGTAACCTAAATAGCGTTTACATTGATATCTTCGTTAGTTTTGACATACGTAATTTTCGCAGTGTTAACGTGTTGGCTTATTTTTTTGCTTTTTCTGTTTTTATAGCCGATCTTAGGGTTGTGTTTTACTTTTTAAAGTTCTAAGTAGTTACTTAAATAGCGTTTTTGTTAGCTTTAACGTACGAAATATTCGCAGTGTTAACGTCTTGGCTTATTTTTTTTATTTTGAGAGTAGATTTTGTTTAGCATTTTACAAATAATTTCATTTCTGTCTGCAGTGAATGATTTGTGTTTGAGTCTACTATATAGTGATGCAGTTTAAAGTTGTTACCAACACAACATTTCCAAATGTACCCTAGTTTACTCTCAATTGCATTATAGACGTTGCATCAGAAATAATAGCAACTGTGTACTAAACCCATCATCAACCATCATTCAAATTCTGACAACGATCAAACGCAATAAAACTTAAAAAGCGGAACTGCATAATAACTTCATAGGCACCTAGTAATTTCCATTCGTTCACACTTAATAATAATAAATCATTCATCTCCGTACTGACCAGTTTTGTTTAATTTGCACCCACGTGCTAGCGAGTGAATCATTCATTCATTTGAGTAAATATAGGATTTGTTAATTGCTTGGATTTAATTGGCTTGAATTCAATGTTTACTTTTGGATTTCAATTGTGAAAAGTATTTTTGACTGGTGAATTAAATGTATGGAAAACCATACATACATCTTCATTTTTGTGTGACATGCTGATTTCTGTATAGTGAGGTACTAATTATGGGGGATCTAAAATCCCATGGGGGAATGCCTCGTTGGTCTAGTGGTCGAAAGCGCGACTACCCGGCAGCATGAGGTCCTGGATTAGAATCCCTGGTCGAGAAAATTGTTATTAGGTCCTTCCATCAGGAATTTTTCAGAAGCACCCAAGGAGTCTGGATTAGTGCCCAGCTGATGGCAATAGGCTCGCCCCCTATTACATGGGACTTAAACATAACTGGCGAAATGTGGGTGTACTATTAGATACACCTCTGCCTACCTTTTCGGGGATTACAGGCGTGATGTTATGTTATGGATTTAAAGTCATGTGCTGAAGTTACTTAAGAGCTTACATGTCGAGGTCACTTAAACCCCGTGTATTAAAGAATACCTGCAACATTTAATTAAAATCTAGTGCAGACTAAATAAAACAAAGCTTGGATATACAATAAAGCGTCAGATTCACAATATTTGTGTAACCACATAGGTATAAAGGGTGTAAAAAGACTCTTAACGAAGTCGAAAGGCACTTGTTCTCCCCGTCATTGTGATATTTTTTTTGTTCTACACCATACTTGGGATCCTGGGAACCTTTTCGGAGATATTGGGGGTCAAAGTCCCAACTTTTTGACAAGGTTTTTTTTTAATACAAGTTTTTAATGTAAGATTTTTACTTTAAACCCCTCCACGATCCCCGTACTATTCAATTCATCCATCAGCACAATGTTTTGAGTGCGTTACATTGAGTTCTACCACAAAACATGATTTTTCACCCACAGCAATAATTTTTGCGCAGTTACTAGTTTGATGTACAGAATGCTTGGTTGCCGACTTCATGATGAGACTGTTTACACCCTGTATTTACATAAATAATAATAACAACAAACAAATAATCAGAAATCATAATCATAGCTATATAAACATTGTCTTTCTCACAGACAGACAATCATTTACAACTCGGTTCATTCATCTCGAATCACATAAATAGAACGTTAGTGGCTGGCACGAGTCCGTGCGTGGGTTTCATTCAACAAAATTAATTATAAGTAGTAGAACTGCAATATATACTAAGGCAGTGAACATAATGCTTGCCGGGGCTGCGGGACTGTTCGAAAGAGATACCGTGGCCCCGAAACACAAAGGGCGATGAAGGAACATAGATGGGTTTTAGTCAGTAAAAGTCTGACACTCCCTCCTGCTCCGCCCAAAACGGGAGAAGTCATTTGATGATTTCCCATCAGAGAAAAAAAAAAAAAAAAAAGGTAGTGAACATACCTACCTGAGCCAAGACTATCTTGAGAATGAAACGGCGAGACAAATGAAATAAATAAATTGTGTTTTATTTTAGGCAAAATACCCATCAACAATCTTACTTAATATCATAAACGCGAAAGTTTGTGAGGATGGATAGATGGATGTTTGTTACTCTTTCAAGCGAAAACAACTGAACGGATTTAGATGAAATTTGGCACACAGATAGTTTATAACCTGGATTAACATATAGGATACTTTTTATATACAACATACGTTAATAATATAATATACGGTAGTATGATCCCGTGGGACAATTATCGAACTCCACGCAGGCGAAGCCGCGGGCATACGCTAGAAAATAATACCTTGAAATCGAGTACAATAATAAAAACAGTAAAAAATCATTAAAACAGAATGATGGCGCACAATCATCATCATTATATGCCCTTATTCCAATTTATTTGGGGTCGGCGCAGCATGTCTTCTACTTTCACACTTTTCTATTACTTTGTCATCTCATCAAACCCAATTGAAATTAATTAAATAAAAAAATCCTCCAAAAAACTACTATTTGACATAAGACTTTTGTCTCTGGTGTGAGTCATGTCTTAAAGCCCGATTTCAGTAACACTAAGCAACACAAAAATCAATGCCTATAATTAAAAGTGTGCTGTTGAATTTCTAACGCTCAGCTAAGCGGCTAAAGTTGAAATTCCAGCAGCGCGATAATATTTATACCTTTTTAGGTATCGCTGAGTGTGAGTTAAAACAGGCATTAAAGTGTTAACACTCAAACGAAACCTGTACAAATCTATATGAACGTTTTTTACAACATAGCTAAGCAAATTCAGGAAAATTGTTACGTATTTCACAACAGAAGTAACGATTAAACTGTAATCATTTCAATCCTCTCGGAAACCGGCCAAGTACGAGTCGGACTCGCGCAAGAAGGGTTCCGTACCATTAATACTATCTATAAGAGAGGTTTTCGATGTGTGGCTAAATCCAAACTGTAATAGATTAAGTTTTTTAGATATTTAAATAGATAATAAATATAAACAACATTAGACAAAACGGCAAAATAATCATATTTGTTGTAAGAGAGCCCCCCGGGAGGGGGTCCCCCTTAAATATTTATTTTAATTTAATTATTTATTTTTAAAATGAATATACAACTAAATATTCCGTGAATATTTCAAGCGTCTACCTGTTGCCGTTATTAATATCGAGCAAAAAACGGCAAAACAATCACGTTTGTTGTATAGGACATTAAATACCTTTAAATATCTATTTTATTCTGTTTTTAGTATTTGTTGTTATAGCGGCAACAGATATACATCATCTGTGAAAATTTTAACTGTCTATCAATCAAGGTTCATGAGATACAGCCTGGTGACAACAGACGGACAGATAGACAGACGGACAGTGGAGTCTTAGTAATAGGGTCCCGTTTTTACCCTTTGGGTACGGAACCCTAAAAAATAATTAAAACTCCTTTTTACCTCTTGACTTTTTTATTGTTCAGAGACCTAGCAATCTTGTTTGCCGACTTCCTAAGAACTGAATAAAAAAATCTCCATAAAAACTGGTGGTTGTAAAGATGTAAGGCCAACAAAATATATTGCAATGTATCCGACTTTTAGTAATTTATTTTTTACGTCTCAGCTCATTATCTTGACGCCGCCGCCGGTCTAGATAGACTAGACAGGGAAGAAACGAATGTAATGATTTGGGCTCATTCATTGGGCTCATTACAATAAACCAATTTGTTTCACTTAGATGTAAAGGTTTGGTCTAACTGGAGCAAATAACGCGCGGGATGCGGGGCGCAATCGCTCGCGCCCTTTGTGCCATTCATTTATTTATTCATAAACAATTTACATTGTGTAGAGCCATGGCTTGAACCAGGGCCGGACGCGAGGTCGCCGCCGCCGATCGCCGCTACGAGACCACGGCGGTGCTCCGCCCACGCGGGGCACACCTCCACCGTGTGCTCCACCGTGTCCTCCGGTCGATCCTCGCTGAGGAAACACCCGGGCTTTTCCTCCCACCTGATTCGGTGCAGGAACCTCCCGAAACAACCGTGTCCGGTGAGGACCTGAGTCAGGCGGAAGGTAAGGACGCCGTGGCGTCTCTCACTCTTCAAAGAGGGGACTAACCGCCACTATTGTGGCGTACCCTGCACGGGGTTGCGACAGTCGCTCTCTCCATGTCGCCATGAGATCGCGCCGGAAGTCTGTCCGCTGAGCGACAATTTGCCGCGGCAGCGGAGTTTCCCCCCGGCGTAGCGCCTCCGCGCGCCATTCATGTATCTGCCTCCAGATCCCATGGTGGCAATCCGTCAAGGAGGCTCGCCGCCTCGCGGGAGATTGTGCGGTACCCCCGGGCCAGCCTTACGGCTACCACGTTTTGGGGCACGTTCAGGTAGTGGGCGGCTCGCCGCCTCAATGAACGCGGCCACACCGGGGCCCCGTAAAGGGCCATGTACCGCACGACTCCAGCGTAGAGCCTCCGGCAGGAGGCGTTTGGCCCTCCCAGGTTGGGCAGGAGCCGCTTGAAGGCAGCCCCGGTCCGTTCCAGTTTGGGGGGGGCCAAACGCCGGAAATGCTCCACGAAGTTCCATCGGCTGTCGAGGACGAGTCCCAGGTACTTCAGCGTCGACTGGACGCCGATGGATACCCCTCCTACCGTCAGTGAGGATCCCGGAGGTGGCGCATTCCGAGGCCCATGAAAGCACATGGCCTCGGACTTGTGCAATGCCATCTCGAGACCTAGTTGCCGGATCCTCTCAAAGACTATCGCAACCCCACGTGTCATAATTTCGGCCGCCGCCTCATGCGACCCCACCTGCTCAGCACCAGCGTGTCGTCTACATAGCAGACCACGCTGACTCTACTAGGGAGCTCGGCGCGCAGCACTTAGTCGTAACCGATGTTCCACAAGGACGGCCCTAGAACCGACCCCTGCTGAACACCGCACGAGATCTCTCGCCGGTTCCATTCTCCGCTGCGACCGGGGTAGATGACGGCCCTGTCCGTCAGGTAGTCCTCAACCACACGACGAAGGTAGGTCGGCACCCGGTGACACCGGAGCGCACCGCATCACCCGACGTGAGGGCTCTCACGCGCATGGTGGCGTCCACCGTAGAGCGCCCCTTGCGGAAACCAAACTGGTGTTCCGCAAGATCCGGCCCCGTCCCCGCAAGGTGCTCGGCGAGGCGGTTTGCAATTACTCTTCCAAAGAGCTTGCCACCTCGTCGAGCAGCACCACGGGCCAGTATGCGGACGGAGAGTCCGCAGGGCGCCCCAGCTTCCGAATGAGGACCAGCTTCTCCGTCTTCCAACGAAGCGAAAACTGGCCTCTCTCCAAGCGTGCGCTTAGGAGCCCCTCCAGTCGGGGCCCGAGAGCCTCCGAGGCCAGGACCCAGGCTTTGCTAGGCAAGTCGTCAGGTCCCGGGGCGGTATTTTTGGCACTGAGCCCGCGTACCGCCACTCTCAAGTCTACCCCAGTCACTTCCGGAGCGTCGTCGTCGTCATCCTGGTGGTCCGCTTTCAGCACCGCAGGCGGCGGAGCCATAGGCGGGGGTGGATGTTCCTGCCACTTTCATTTTGTCATTTAATTTATCAACAATTTGTCAACTATCTGTTTAATTTGTCAACTAACTAGTACGAAGGTGTTGAATAGTCACGACTCGCGTGACTTCTTAATCATTAGAAACAAAAGAATTGGGCAATGACGCTCCTGCGTCCCACGTGACATTCGCCAGTGTGGCCAGAGCTAAATAATAACTGTAATAACAAACATGAATTTTAGGTACGTTAAGGCGACTACAGGAGCTAAATTAGCAACTCTATTTGTGGAGGTTCAAACTTCGTTTGAAATACTGTTAGAATAAAGTTCTAATCAGCTTGCACTACAAAGTGGTTGTTACGTCAGTCACTGCGGGCCGAATAGTGAGAAATGAGTGGTTTTTTGCGATTTAAAAAACAACTATTGATTGGACTAAAAAAATAAAACACTATCATGCAAATATGTTGCTTGTAGAATTATTTGCCAAAAAAACAGAATGATCGCATGTATTTTTGTATGCTTGCGTTTTACTCGCGTTTAGCTCCAGTAGTAGATATAAAGAATTCTTAGTTTAAAAAAATCCTTTTGCCTTCCACGTTTTACCCCACACTCCACGAATACACTTAAAACATTTTAAAACTAAGTGCAACAACTTTTGGCCACTCCATCAGTCAAAGTCTTGGAGAGAAGTAGTGCCGACCTATTTACCGACTTAGAAAAATACGTGATACTCAGACTTGAACTGGAATTGGTATGGACATTTGATGGATAACTTGTACGTGGATATTCGGATTTAAGTAGGATATTTATTCCGCTTTGCTTGAATTTTATTTTAGTGTGTCAGAGTGTCGACTATTATGTCGACTAGATTATTATTTAGCCACAAGCTCCTCCTCTCTCTCGAGCATCTCAGTCATTCAACAAGTTTAATTATTATAGGTGATTTTTAGCGAAATACGGTCCGGAGATGTGTGTCACTAAATGAATATATACAAAAGCCTAATTGTTGCGAAGACCTAAATTAACTTCAAATTTTTCTTAGAGACAATCATTATCTGGCCAACCTTTTCCCAATAATTTTGGGGTCGGCCTTCAGTCTAACATACCCGTATTTTACATGGAGCGACTGCTTACTTACTGGGTTATTCAATACCAATACCCCTTGGTAAGACTGGTTTCCAGACATTCAGACCATTTACCTGTAACGACTGTCAAAGATCTACAAATGACAAGCGGGGAAACTCCCCCATACCCCATGGAAACCTAAAACCGAAAAAACCGACCAAGTGCGAGTTGGACTCGCGCACCGAGGGTTTTGTATAATCTTGTAGGTATTTTGTTATTAAACTACATTTTACGGTTTTCAGATTTTTTTTAATTGATTCGGCTCGAAGGACCAATTGTTAGGGACCTAACTAAGGACTGAACTCAGCTACATCATTGTGAAGATAAATTAAATGACAAAATGAAAGTGGCAGAAACATCCACCCCCGCCTATGGCTCCGCCGCCTGCGGTGCTGAAAGCGGACCACCAGGATGACGACGACGACGCTCCGGAAGTGACTGGGGTAGACTTGAGAGTGGCGGTACGCGGGCTCAGTGCCAAAAATACCGCCCCGGGACCTGACGACTTGCCTAGCAAAGCCTGGGTCCTGGCCAAAAGCAGTGGACTGTAATTTTAAATAGTATAATCCAAAATAGGTGTCTACAATAATACTGTTGGTAAAGTAAGAAATGTGCGCGCGCGTCGTTTTCAGAGATCGGTAGCGAAGTGGGCTGGTGGCCCGAGTCCCGCACGTCGCACGCCGCACCTCTCGCCGCCGCCCGCCGTCGCCCGCCGTCATCCGACAGCAGCCGAAGATTGCCGAGTGGTCGGCGGCGCCCGAACATCCTCCCCGGGTTGAAGCATTCAAGTGAGAGGAAGTGGGCAGACGTTGTTGTAAGCCCGCACCACCGTTCCTCTCTTCGTCTTCAACTCCACTACCCGCCGGCCCTCAGCTGCTCTTGGCAAATATACGCCAAATGTATTGGCCTCTTGGTGGTAGGAATCTTTCTAAATGTATTGTTAAAAAATGCATCAAATGTTTTAAACACAAGTGTCAAACTGTGCAACCTACAATGGGTCAGTTGCCCTCTTCAAGGACACATTTAGAACACCCATTTTTAAATTGTAGTGTGGATTATGCTGGGCCAGTGCTGATAGCTGATCGCAAAGGGCGAGGGTGTAGGCTTATAAAGGCGTACCTGTGTATTTTTGTTTGCCTTGCCATTAAGGCTGTTCACATCGAGCTTGTTACAGACCTCACGAACATGGGCGAGCGCAACGAAGAGGCAATTAGACCAAGCCTACCCTACCAACTGGGGGAATTATTATAACTAATGAACTATGTAATAAACTAACACTTTGTACAAAATATTAAAAAAAAGTTCTAACTCCTGTTCGAATACTTATAGCAAATTTTCGCGCCCGTGTTACGTAACTAACACTGTACTGGAAGTTGCTACGAAGCTCGACGCTCACCCGCCGGACGCATCTTATAGGCAAGCAATCCACTTGCCTTAATCCCATTGATAAATTTACGCACACAGCGGCACATTGGTGCATATTTTCGTGTGTATGAACCGCACACATGTATAGATTGCAGCCATTTGTGGGCGGTAACTCCTGCGAGTGTAGCTGGGCTATGATTGGCTGCTACAACACAAGGCCAGGATTCAAGGTGGATGTTCTTTAGCCCGCGAAATTCAAATTTTCTTACGTTTTTTTGCAATTTGCAGGCCAGTGCTATGTTGTATGTTGATTAAAATGTGACTACATACGTCTTACAGCCGCAAATCATATAATCATCAACATACAACCTAGCACTGGCCTGCAAATTGCAAAAAATGTGAGGAAATTTGAATTTCGCGGGCTACCGTGCAGCAATGCACTAAGCAGGGTTGGTTCCGGTTCCTTTCCAAATTAAATATAAATTTAGTGGATTTTGTATTATCCTGCAAAATTTTGTTTATCACTGTTGTGAACCAACTCGATATGAAAATGATGCAATTTTATTTGGTCGTATTTTTCCATCGACAAATTAGAAATTATATTTTTCTGAAGGAAGCCATTATTGTTTCATTGTGACAAGCAATTTATATCGCGATCTTGAATGTTTTAATTTTAACATATTAAGTTATTTACACATTTGTTTTGAAACAGAAAACGTACATTTAACAGTAACAGTAGTGTAAATATTAATTTTGTTGTGTATTAATTGTTTATTCACCTAACAATGGTGTTTACTTGTGAAGTTTGTGCTGATAATGTGTGTTTGTTAGAAGTTAAAGGCAATAAGTTTTCTCTATTATCGTATAATGACAAGCTTCAAGTTGTGTCTAAAGGTAGATGTGTACCCGAATTACGAGAATTAATCCAAAAATATGGTAATCCAGCGCGTACTCGTCATTTCAATCCTCAAAATTATGCAACATTTACCTGGCTGTGTGGCTGTATACATACAAATAAATTATTTTGTTTTCCGTGCATTTTGTTTAATACTTCCAGTAAGTGGAGTGAGGGATTTATTGATTTGCATAATTTTCATTCCTCGGCCAAAAAGCATGACCTATCAGAAAAACATATAGAGGCTTGCTTAAAGTTAAATACATTTGGTAAATCACGTATTGAAACTAGTATTAACAGCCAGTTAAGATTAGATATAGAAAGGCATAATTCTAAAGTAGATAGGAATAGAAATATTTTTCAAAGACTGATCGATGTCGTATGCTTTCTGGGAAAACAAGAATTAGCTTTTCGCGGCCACGATGAATCATTATCATCAATGAATAGAGGTAATTATTTAGAAACAGTAGATTTATTAGCAAAGTATGATGGAGTTTTAGAAACCCACTTACAAAATGCAAGTACCTCATTCACGGGCATGTCGAACAGAACGCAAAATGATTTGATCTCGAGCGTTGCATCTGTGATGAGTGATATTATTAAAAACGAAATTAAACAGTCCGATTATGTTGCTGTCATGGTGGATGTAACATCGGACATAAGCGGCCGAGAACAATTAGTTCTGATTTTAAGATATTTTCGTGATTCCGAAGTAGTGGATCGATTTATTAAATACGTAGATGTCAGCGCGGATCGGACCGCTGTAGCTTTAAGTTCTATAAAATTTTAGAAAACTTAGATTGTCATTCTAAATTAATTGCACAAACTTATGACGGGGCAGCAGTTTTATCCTCTCAAATTAACGGCGTACAGGCTTTGGTGAGGCAAAAATGTCCGCAAGCTATGTATGTCTGGTGTTCCGCACATGTATTAAATTTAGTTTTATCGAAATCTTTTGAACGGGTTCCTGAAACCAAACGCTTTTTTAGTATAATAAAATCAATTGCGGTTTTTTTTCACAGTAGTACGAAACGAATGGCGTATTATAACGACTTTGCCGTTATGAAAAAGCTGCCTCGTGTCGCGGAAACAAGGTGGACATATCACTCGCGCACGTTAAATATAATTAAAAACGAGTCCACACACCTCCTCCAGTTGTTTGAAGAAATGAATGAAAATACACAACACTGGGATGGTGATACATTGTCACAAGTCACTTCATTTTTATTTAACATGAAAGAATTTGAATTCAATTTTTTTTTAAAAACCTTCGCGGATATTTTTGCTGAAACCGATGTTTTATACGACATTATACAGAAAAAAACTTGTGACATCGCGTATTGTGTTAAAAAGATAAAACAATTCGAGTCATTTTTAGCTCGTTACAGAGACAAGTTCGAGAACAATTATGATGCAACTGCCCTCATAACCGGACCACCCAAAAGAAAGCGCAATGTCGATAATATAAAAATACACTATCGGCGAATTTTTAACGAAATTATTGATAATGTACTCACCGAATTAAGAGATCGTTATATGAATATAAAAAATTTGAAATTCTTTGAGTTACTTTCTTATGAGAATTTTAGTAAATATAGTGAACAATTCCCTGAAAAAGAAATCAGAGAATTCACTAATACTTATCAGGCAAATTTTAATTTTGATAGATTAAAAAATGAATTGCGCTGTATTTATAGATCGCCTGAATTTGCGAATTGTAGCATATATGATATCATTCAAAATTTGTATAAAAGTAACTTAGATAAAGTTTTTTCAGAAGTTTTGCGTTTGGCGAAGTTTATTGTTACTATCCCAGCAAGCAGCGCATCGGCAGAACGTTCATTTTCGTCCTTAAAACGTATCCACACCTATTTACGAAACACACAAAGTCAGCAACGACTCACAAATCTATCTTTAATTTCTATAGAAAAAGAATTAATGGTCGAACTACGACGCAAGCCTACTTTTTATGACGAGGTCTTAAAATCATATTTGAAAAAGGATAGGCGAGTAGATTTAATTTATAAATGAGTTGATTTTTTTACAGATTTCAAATCCATAGTTAACTTATTAAATATATTTATACATGCGAATCACAATGAAATAGGGCCTTCAAAGGCCGCTTCGGATATCTTGCAAGTGACGTGTTCTGTAACTATCACCCACTCACTTGGTTAAGATATTTGAGGTGGCAGAATCTTTCTTCTGTTTGCATCGTTAGAAAATCGTGAGTTGAACCTTGAATAATGAGGTGAGTTCTTGAATTCTTGCATTTATAACTTTTGTTTTTACAGGCTTATTTTCAAATATTATAAATCAATAAATGTGACTACTTTGAGGATTGAGGGCCATCATAATTATGTAGAGCGACGGACGTTGTGGAGTTGCGCGTTTTTTTTTTTTGCTATCATTATTTCGTGGCCTACCCAGCCTGGTAGACGACTGCACGCCGCTGCTCACGAAAGAAGCCTACATGGCTGCTTTGAACCGGTTCGTGGCTCGTCGTGGCAAACCCGAAAGCATCTTGTCCGATAATGGGACAAACTTTGTAGGTACTTGCAATGAGCTGCGTAAGTTTTTACAAGACTCGAATCTCGTGTCTGAAGTTGCTCAACAAGGCATCAAATTTTCTTTTGCGCCTCCATACTCCCCCCACTTCAACGGCATTGCTGAAGCCGCCGTCAAATCAGCCAAACATCACCTCAAGAGACTTTTAGGCTTAACACACTTCACATACGAGGAGATGGTCACGTGTTTGACTCAAATAGAGGCCGTCCTTAATTCCCGTCCTCTCACCCCTCTTTCCACTGATCCTCTAGATTTTTTCGTACTCACTTCTGGACACTTCATAATTGGGCGACCACTAATATCTGTTCCGTATCCACAGGTTACTGATCACAACATCGGGCGACTGGAGCGCTACCAAAGAGTGGAACACATTAAACAACATTTTTGGAATCGTTTTCAATTAGAATATGTTTCTCTGCTCCAGCAAAAAACTAAATGGACAGCGTCAACAGGCCATCTTTCAATGGGAGCACTGGTTCTCATCAAAGAGAAAGGCCAACCGCCCTTGGTGTGGCCACTGGGGCGTGTCATCAAGGTCTTCCCTGGCAGCGACGGGACCACACGGGTAGTGGAGTTGAAGACGAAGAGAGGAACGGTGGTGCGGGCTTACAACAACGTCTGCCCACTTCCTCTCACTTGAATGCTTCAACCCGGGGAGGATGTTCGGGCGCCGCCGACCACTCGGCAATCTTCGGCTGCTGTCGGATGACGGCGGGCGACGGCGGGCGGCGGCGAGAGGTGCGGCGTGCGACGTGCGGGACGCGGGCCACCAGCCCACTTCGCTACCGATCTCTGAAAACGACGCGCGCGCACCTCTCGCCGCCGCCCGCCGTCGCCCGCCGTCATCCGACAGCAGCCGAAGATTGCCGAGTGATCGGCGGCGCCCGAACACCTACCAAATAATAATAATTTAAATAATAATTATTAATTAAAATTTAATAATCATTGATTAAAATTTAATAATCATTAATTAAAATTTAATAATAATTAATTATTTAATTGAATAATAAAAATATTAATTTTAATTCAATTTTTTTTTTTCTTCTAATTTTAATTTTTGTGATCTTAAGTTTAATAATTAAACTTAAGATCACGAAATTAGAAAAAAAAAACAATTATTGTGATGTTGATTTAATTGTGTTGTTGTTTTTTTTTTTTTAATTTTAGTTCTGTTTAATTGTACACTATGATCCTAAGTTGGTTGAAATAAATAAATAATAATAAATACTTAGTAACCGTTTACGCATCTGCGTAACGCGGTAAACGGTTACTACGTAACGGTTACGTGTAGTGTGAGCTTTCTGGAGGTTGTTATTTTGTGTAGGTACGGGCTTATTACATTCGTAGCGAAACTCGATATTACTGCCTAATATGATACATTTCCTTCGGTTTCTTTGAATGTGGTTATTTCTAGTCTGTTGTTGCTAACGGAAACGCAAGGCAATAAACCCTTATTTATTTAGGTAGGCATCACTTACTAGGCCTGCTTCATAAAGTAGATAGTCTATTTATTCATAACTTATTGTACACGAAAAAAGGTGCGGAAAAATTTAACGTCTGACCATACCGGCACCGCACCAGCACAGCTGCAGCCCCGGTTACCTCGAATGTAGGCTACCTACGGCTAGCCGCCAGCACGCTAACTAAGCGTCGTCAGCAAGGTGCAAGCTCGTAGACCGCGCGCCGTCCGCAAGGTGCAAGCTCGCAGACCGCACGCCATCCGCGAGGTGCAAGCTCGCAGTCCGCGCGCTGGCCTCGAGCTTGCTTTCACCGCGAACACAGTTGTATGGCATTTGTGATTGAACACGCATAGGACTTGCACGTTTTCATAATGTCTAGTTTTACATGACAAGGCACAAACAATAATGTAACTAGCCATACATTCCACAAAGCATACCCACGACACGGCGACACGCGACGGTGCAACGACGTTGTTTCGCGGGCAACTTGGAGTCGGCGCGCAGTAAGCATGCGGTCGGCGCACTGTAAGCACGCTGTCCGCTTGCTTGCAGCGCGCGGTCTCCGAGTCGAGTAGTATGGTAGCGTAAGCTTTTTCATATAGACTGTATTATACGACTCTTATTCGAATGGCAAATTAATTGCTGGGTTGTAGCGGTGCCGGTATTGTGTGCCATGACCTTTAGGCAAAAGTGTGTGCCTGTTTGTACACCAAAATTTCGCTAAGTAATGCATAAAAGTAGTCTAGTTTTATTTATGGACGTTTCGGATGATAAATAAACACTCCAATCATCCTTATGATCCATCGAATCGACAGGAATTCGGGAAGCCTGCAAACCCTTTACGATGAATTTGCTGCAAGAATTCAAATTAAAGTTAGCCCTGAATTCTAAACTATAAACATTGAACATTTAGTTATTTGTTAGAAAATGGATTTAGGATACTCCCTAAATGGAAAGGACGTGGAAATACCGCGCATTCTTGTTTTAATAGTATACAAATCGGATAGGAACATTTATTTTATTTATTTAAATGAAAAGTGGTTTACTGGGCTGAATTTTGTGACGGAATTTAGTTCAGAGAACCTTGTCAAGTAGCAATCACGTTCAAAGCGTTTCGTGTTTGTAGAACGACGTTCAACAGGAGTGACAAAGCTGTTTGGTAGCATGTTAATGACATTTTGCATAGCGTTTTCCCAACTATGTTGGGATCGGTTTCCAGTCTAACCGGATGTAGCTGAATACCAGTATGTTAGTTGGAGCAACTGCCTATCTGACCTCCACAACCCAGTTAGCACTGGGTAATACGATACATTTCTAATTTTATTCAATTCTCGAAAAAAAAAGTGCAAATGTGCATACTTTTTTTGTGGACGATTTTGAGGCGCTGTGTGTATTTTTATTGTGTCAATGCCTTCAGGACATTAGGCGTTTAGTTTCTGACAATCAATTCAATGCTTTATTTTTCACGTAAAATGTTATTTTTAATAGCTTCTCTTGAATTCACTTCGGTACTTAGTAATATCGGTATTCGCTAAGCGTAGAGCAAATCCGCACCGGAACATGATGAGACTGCCCTAATTTTCTTTTGTATCTCTTTTGTTGCCTTCTAATGTATAAAAGACAAATAAAGCTTATTTTATTTAGTTCAGTTGGTAAAATTAGGAAATTAATTGATAAGAAAATAGACATCCAACTTAAATAGCAGACTATTTAGGTTAGATCTGTTCAAATTAAAACTAGGCATAATGCTTTTAGGAGCTCGTGGCTAAATAATAACAGCCGCTCTGATCGATCTTTAGGTAAGGCCGTGCTTGCCTAGGTTGGTCTGTGGATGGATGACCACCCATTACATACCTGGTTTCCTCCGTGCCTCGGAAAGCACGTTAAGCCGTTGGTCCCGGCTGTCATTTGCAGATCTTTGACAGTCGTTACAGGTAGTCAGTGACCCAAAAAGTCTAACAACCAGTCTTACCAAGGGGTATCGTATTACCCAGTACTAACTGGGTTGTGGAGGTCAGATAGGCAGTCGTTCCATGTAAAATACAGGTATTAAGCTACATCCGGTTAGACTGGAAGCCGACCCCAACATAGTTGGGAAAGGGCTAGGCAGATGATGAATGCTTTTGCACAAATTTTTAACAACAACATTACTGAACCACCACTAAACTAACAAAACACACCACCTGTAACAAAACATGATAAACAGTGCAGCTGAATGAAAAATACTTTGTATACTAAACAACAATAGATAAAATACTCACGTATCCATATTTCCACGGCAACCAGTAATTGGGAACCACTTATTGTACAATAAGAGCATCCAGGCAGCATACCTTTGTCGGAACATTCATTGTACTCGTCCTATTATTGGCAAGTTATGAAAGGAAATACACGTGAAAGAAGAGATAATTATCAATCATGATGATTGACGGACTAAAGCTCCTCATCCGCAAAAGCCTACTTTTGGTTGAGAAGAGAAGCCTATTTATAGAACGTTTGTATTCGACGAAGGTAGAATACAAGAAAGATAGTCTTTTTAAGAACAAAATGTCAATTGAAAAATAGAAAATCGAAAAAACATCTCAGCGCGCAAGAGAGCAATAATGTATCCCAGTCATAGGTAACCCTTCCCGGGTTAGAGAAAACAAAGACGGAGGACAGTAAGGGAAACTCAAAAGGTTCTCTGAAAGGGTTATCCCAACAACACAATACATCCTCACAGACAATGCATATGTGATTTACATGTGTTAGCGGAATCTAATTTGAGAAAAAGTTCCGTATGTTTATACAAGGTCGAATCAACAGCTAGCCTCTTTGACCCCGAGAAGGTAAAATACAGGTAACATTTCTTTAAAGATTGATATCTGCGACATTGTCAAACTCAAACAAAAAACTTCAAACTTGGAGTTTGTTGTATGATACATGCCGCAGAGATCTTTTATGAAGTATTACGATTATGATAATTTCATGTTGTTTTTGTTTTTTTTGGTACTTATAGATTAATAAATGACATAATATCTCAAGTATATTTAAAAATTTTATATCTGACATTTTAAGTAGATGACATATTATTACGGACCTTTTTATAACTATTTGTTTTTTTTTTTTTTTTTTTTACTTATTTTACACATCTATAATTATATTGATTATTTCCAGAAAATTAGATGATATGTTTTTAATATTTTATACACAATATATATTCTTTTTTTTTTTAATAGAATATTTTCGTTTTTAATTTATTATTTTTATTATGTTTGGATAGTACTGTTTTATTTTACAAAATTTCTACACAATGTATATTGTTCTGAAATAAATGACTATGACTATGCCTGCGGCTTCGCCCTCGTAAAGTTCGATATTTGTCCTACGGGATCGGGATATAATTACCGGGGTAAAAATACTACTAACATCTACCTAGGTAGATGTTAGTTAGTCCAGGTTATAAAATATATGTGCAAAATTTCATCCAAATCCGTTCAGTAGTTTTTGCGTGAAAGAGTAACAAACATCCATCCATCCTAACAAACTTTCGCATTTATAATATTAGTAGGATTTCAAGTCTTCTTCAAAACTAACTATGTATACAGGGTGTAAACGGACCCTCCACGAAGCCGTCAACCAAGCAATCTGTACATCAAACCAAGTAACTGTACGCAAAAAATATTGCTAGGAAACCACTATACTAGTAAATTCCGTACCTAATTAACCACTGATTGTAATCTAATTACAATATCATTAATTCCAACAGTGAATCTACACTTATTTAAACGATTTTTTGTATCAACAATATTAATTAACATTTCGGAAATAAAGAGGGATTTGTGGCGGATGAAATTTTATGATCTCATTTCATATCGGTTAAACAAACAAATAAGTATTTTATTGCAATGCCAATCAATTCATTTATATTTGAATCATTACATTCGCTATCTCGAACACTGGTCATTAATCAGAAATAATGGTTTTACTTTATGTCTGAAACTTTGAGAGATATAAACGGTTAATGATATAAGTATGATATACTAGGGACTGTATGTAATTGAGTCGTCTGTCCCATGTGGATACTAGAATTGTTTTGTTTTGTTCCCAAAAGAGGTTAATATAAAATTAATAGCACTAGCTGAAATTAAAAAGTGAAAAATAACACTGAAAAAAAAACACGCCTGGCGTGTCAAAATGTGAACTAAAAATTAAAAACAAGTCAAATGATTTCAGTGATAAATGAGAACAACAACCGCGATTGTTTCCGAAAATGAAAAACTTAAAAACCAAAATTTTTATTGCTGTCGAAGGACAGCTCTGTGGAACATTTCTTTGCTGGTCCTATCAGGTATACATCGAAATTGGTTTAGGCGTTCAGAAGCTATGGCGGAATAAATAAACACAAACATACAGACATGAATACTGAAACTTAACACTCCTTTTTTGGGCAGTCGTATTAAAATAGGAGAAAAAGACGATATTATTCATACAAAAGCTAATACTGCTGCGATAGCCAAGTCCAAGCACGTAATAAAATCAGTCACACCAATTAGTTAATAACTGGAGATAATCCGGTGTGACGACAGTATACACTAAGAGAACGTGAGAATTAACTAACATCAATTAGTCATACTAATCCCAAACCAGACTTGAGCGATGCCAGGACTACGGTATAATTGAACGAATACAAGGCTGAATAAAATACTTCCAACACAAGACGACAGTGAGAAATGACCTAAAGTTACTGAAAAGACTTCTCTAAATCATCTTTTGATAAATTTCAAACAAGTCTCTGCCTAAAATGAAAATGAATAAGTACAACAATCAATAATGATGAGCAACTTAGTTAGAGAAAAGTTTAAAGTTGAAAAGGTTTTTGAAACGTTTGAAAGAAACAATCTCATTTATTACGAACAAAACTCGATTTTGGATTAAATTGCAAAGTTCCAAGTTACTTCAGACTTGTAAGAAATCTAGTCGTGCATAGTAAAGTGAAATAATAGGAACTGATTGAAAATATGATAATACTTTATCTGAGTTGGGGTTACAAATTTCATATTGATGTGTGTGAGAATTTGTTTCAAGAAAGTTATGATTCATAAGTAGCTATTGGGTATGTTGTGGGTACAAGTAAATGTGTAATAAATAATTTATAAGCTAAGTCAGTCTCAGTTAAACTTACAAAATGTATGATTACGACAGAGATCAGAGCTGTGTAGCCAACACTACAGGTTAAACGATGGATTTAAAGTTTTTTCGGAGTTCTTTCCAGTTTTTAGTTTAGGCCTACAAAACTAAAGTTTTTTGTTTAAGATGCTAGCGATTCTCATTTAGAATAGGATAAAAAATATCATTTTAATTTCATGCAAACATACTTAAACTCCCGCCTTTTTCCCATAGGGGTAAGGCAGAAACCACAGAACGCCATCCGCTACGATTCATACATACTCTTTTCAGCTCTTCCGCGTTCATACATCTAGTCATACACGCACGCTTGCGAGTACAACGTACCTGATCTTTCTGAAGAAACTCCCCAATTGCAATTAGGTCAGTATATTGCCGTCTCGGAATTGCTACTCACACTTACAGTAAATCCTTTTTTTTTTTTGCCTTACTCTTTACAATTTTTGTCATTCATCATCATCATCATGTCAGCCGAAAGACGTCCACTGCTGGACATAGGCCTCTCCCAAGTGTCGCCACATTGACCGGTCCCGTGCGACTCGCATCCAATGGATTCCCACAACCTTCACCAGGTCATCGGTCCACCTAGTGGGAGGTCTTCCAACGCAACGTCTTCCGGTTCGCGGTCGCCACTTCTGAACTTTTCGGCCCCATTGGCCATCCGTTCTGCGAGCAATGTCCCCTGCCCACTGCCACTTAAGTTTAGCTTATTTTTGTCATTACATCTTCATAATTTTATAGCAACACGAAGAATAAAAAATAACTCAGAGAAAATAAGGAAATCTTCAGAGAAATCGTGACCACATAGAACATTATGTAACGGAAGATAATTCAGCATTCACGAACCCGGCGACCGCGAGATATCTCATAAATATGAGCCTAACCGCTAAAGCATCTGTCTAATGGCACCCAGTGCATTGAGTGTGTGTTGGGTTGAACGGAACAAGACCGGGATTTTGGGAAAACGTGAAATAAAAAAAAAAGTTATTCCCTAACATAACACATCATGACGCCTGTAATGCCCGAAGGGTTAGGCAGACGTGTACCTATTAGCATACTCACATTTCGCCAGTAATGTTTAAGCGAGCCTATAGCCATCAATCGGGCACAAATCCAGATTCCGTGGCTGCTACTGAGAAATTCCTAAACCCAATATCATTATATAACTTTACCCGACCTGGGAATCGAACCCAGGACCTCGTGCTCAGCATTCGCAATTGCGACTCCTAGACCGACGCGCGACGATGCGAATTAACGTGAACAAAAAAGATTTTCCTTAACTTTTTTAATAAAGTAAACCATGTATCTACCATGATTGACTGCGGAATCGAATAAGAAAAAATTTGATTGGGGTGAATCAAAGAGGTATAAAAACAAATTTCCACAAAAATACGGAGTGTGAGCTCGAAAAACCGGCCAAGTGCGATTCGGACTCGCGCACGACGGTTTCGTACTATTGTCTACACAACATTAGACAAAACGGCAAAAAAAGGTTTGTTTTATTATGGGAGCTCCCCTTATACTCAATTATGGGCCGTGGGTATGTGGGGCGAGTTGATGAATTACTCAAATATTTATTTTATTCTGTTTTTAGTATTTTTTTGTTATAGCAACAGAAATACATCAACTGTGAAATTTCAACTGTATAGCTATCACGATTCTTGAGATACAGCCTGGTGAGAGACAGACAGACGGACGGACGGACGGACAGTGAAGTCTTAGTAATAGGATCCCGTTTTTACCCTTTGGGTACGGAACCCAAAGAACTAACTCCGACATCGACCACGAATTTGCAAAGGATGACTTTTACACGAACCACGAACTACGAGTATTAAAAAATTCAGCTCCAAACCGTTTTTTAGAAAGAGTTAAAAAAAAAAAGATTTTTCTAAGTTCAAGTAGTAAATTACCTCTATGTTTACTAATAAAAGATTTTTATTTTTTCATGTTTTTTATTTAATTTTTAAATTAATATTAAAAATTTAATAAATTTGTTAAAAGATAAAAAAGGAACTAGTAAATTCAAAATTAATAAAGTAGTAGTTAATTTTTTTAATCCATCTTATTAGTATATTGTTTATACATGAGTGTCTAGAGACTCACCGACCCCCCACAGTCAAACCATTAAAACGGTTTTGTGGGGCTTAGTTTATAACTTTACTTACCATGTTAATAATAATAAATAAATATTTTTTATTCTTATCAGATCACGTCTGTGAAGTTGTCAAATAATTTAATTTAACCCTTTTTTGGAGAACACGTATAATTTGAATTGGACAAAACCCGTACAAAACTATTCATGAAACTCAGTACAGCAATACCAGAGGAATCATTTATTGGAAACCGGGAACACTTAATGAGAATAGCATACGGGTATTAAGAGTACCTACAACCCGGGTACCCGGGTACCCGACCCGTGTGCCGATAAATTCCTAAACGTAGAACCTAATGACAAGGGGCTTGGGACGCTGGTGGTATTTTAAAGATATTGCGGAACCTTTGGCCCGAAGGTCCTCGGGTTATAATTTGTTGGTAATTTTCTGATAATGTTGACGTGATGTTTATTTTATAAACATAAACAAAATATGTGCACGCTAAAGGGAATAATTTTGCCCACTTGTTATTTTTGTGTATTTTTTTTTTCAAATGTTATCTATGTTTTTCAAAAACGAATATTGGATCTCTCTCCCTTGGTTCCGATTTTTGTCTATAAACAATAACGGCAGAATTTGCCAATCTGAGTCTTTAAGAGGGCGAGAAATACTGCAGATCTAAATAAAGATTGAGATTAATTATCAATTTTTAGTCTTACAGAGCCACCTTACTTGTAACGACTCGAGAAAAACTAAGATATTAAAGTCTTTTCAATTTCTTGTTTTCATTTATTTTTTCTTTTACTTAGGATCAATATCAACCCCATTCTAATATTTATTAAGTTGATTTCAGATGTATTAAAACTAAGAAGTAAATATTATTCAGATTGAAACTTTTGAATACTATGTTTTAAGTTGTAGCGAAAACTAAATGTAAACTTTCTGAAAATCACAAATATTATAATGTTTTCATATTTGAAACTAAAACGAGAACGTTTCAACATCTAATCTTACTATCCTTAATGTTATAAATGTGAAATTTTGTTAGAATGGATGTTTGTTACTCTTTCACGCAAAAACAACTAAATGGATTTGGACGTAATTTAGCACACAGATAGTTTATAATCTGGATTAACACATAGGATACTTAGGGTACTGCTTACTTTAGGTTACTTTATTCGTAAATTGTTGATCTAATCTTTTACTCTGGACGCTCTTAGTGTGCACGTCTTTCTACTTCGTTCTCACATATATGTATAATCTCAAAATTAATGATGTAACCAAGATTTTGTAACAATATTTTGATTTTAAAAGAGTGTCCATGGAGTTTCTTGCCCGTTCTTCTCCATAGAGATCTACGCTAGGGAATGGGCAACTACAGTACTTTCTCAAGTTATTATGCCTTGTGACTGGGACTGTAGCTTTGATTTTCTTTTTTGTATTTTTGACATTCAAAAGTGCCGTAATGGTCTAATTGAAATAAATGCTTTGAGTTTGAGTTTGATACTTTTATGACGGTAGTATGATCTCGTGGGACAATTATCGGACTCCACGCGGGCGAAGCCGCGGGCATAAGCCAGTAGGTCCATAATTTAAGGGTTGAATGAGTTAGCACACCCCACTAGCTTATTAATAAAGTTTGATCTTTACAAATGCGGTAGGTACGCATTTTCTATAGCAAATACACCTACGACTGAAATTTATGAGTTGGTTAAGATTACTGACATTTCAAAAGTCTAAAAGGAGTGTACGCTTTCATTCATTAATGCTTTTACTAAATAAGAACAGATTTAAATTACTTTTACTTAGGTATTGTTTGATATTTGAGCATTACCGTTATAAATAGGTAACTACTTCAACGAGTTTATTTTTATTTTCTTTAATGTTTATGTTTTTATACAAGACTAGCGGACGTCACGCGGTTTTACCCACGTAGTTCCCGTTCCCGTGGGAGTACGGGGATAAAATATAGCCTATGTTACTCAGGGTGAATGTAACTTTCTAATGGTGAAATAATTTTTGAAATCGGCGAAGTAGTTTTTGAGTTTATTCATTACAAACATACACACACACACACACACAAAAATACAAATGTTTCCTCTTTATAATATTAGTATATTAGAATGTAAATTAAATATTATTGAATATACTACATCTAGAATAGCACTTTGCCCGCGAATCAGCCTTAAAAGTAGTAATAAATATAATTTGTAGCCTATGTCACTTCCTGATAATCTAGCTTTCTGAAGTGTGAAGAAATGGTTAAAATAGGTCCAGTAGTTTCGTTTATAAATGTCTAGAAAAATCGTTTTCAGATTCTTTAAAATCTGAAAGCCTAGATCTTATTTGTTTGTTGATGAAAATACAAATATTTTTGTTCCACGGTTTTCATTTAAGGCTCCAAGCTTTCGACGAGACGGCGCCAAAGGCTATCAGTCTCTAGTACAAATAGAAATTGCTTTGTTATTGGGATTGCAATTGCTGCGGTCATGGGAATTGAGTCATTTGAATATTATGTTAATCTACAATGTTTTTGGGTGTAGTGATATCTCACAGACGAATTTGCGTTTAAGATCATTGCCAAATGGGTAATTTGGATTTGAATTGCAATAAATAGGGCTGATAAAAAGTTAATTTTGCAATAAAAACATATTTATGGGTGGCAACATTAAAATATAGAATTATTTAAAAAAAAAGATGGAAATTCGAGTGTTTATTAAAGAAATTATTTTTACCCAGTTAATAATACACTAAATAAACATTATTTTACCAATGCGGGTAGGCAGAAACAACAGAACGTTATCTTACATTCTGCTTTTTCTAAGTTTTATTAGTACCTACTTGCATAAAATATTTTTTGTGAAAATTATTAAATCAAGAGAAGCAAAAATTATTCCCTATTTTGCTACGGCCTCATCAATTTTCGTAATTAAAACAGAAATTAACGAACAGTTATTGAAACCCAAAATAAATTAAAAATAAAACTTCTTATCAGTTCTAAAGTATTCGGTATTGAGTAGAAAATTTTCAGATTTCGCTTACCCAAGAATAACTTATAATGCTTTAACGATCAATACTGTGATATCTTTCCTAGTCAATAAAATGGCAAATTGTTTTGACAAGCTTATGTCTGAACCAAGTGATGAAATAAAACCTTTTGTAACCAAAAGTGAGTGCTTATTGAAATAGGTAGGTTTAATTTGATCAACATACAAGGTGTAATCGGACCTTTCACAAAGCCCTACCGACTATATTCTGTACATTAAATTAAGTAACTCTCTCCAAAAATGATAACTGGAAAACGACTTTTTGTTTGTGGGTAAATGTAACGCACTCAAAACACTGTGCTGATGGATACTTTAATTTAAATAATACAGGAGTTATGGAGGCATTTATACAGGGTGTTAACAACCTCATCACGAAGCCGTCTACCAAGCATTCTGTACATCAAACTAAGTAACAAACAAAATTATTGCTGGGAAACGACTTTTTTTTTTTAGGGTGAAAAATCATGTTTTGTGGTAGAACTCGATGTAACGCACTCAAAACATTGTGCTGATGGATGGATTGAATAGTACGTGGGTCGTGGAGGTGTTTAAAGTAAAATAAAATCTAACAATATAAAACTTGTATTTAAAAAAAAACTTGTCTAAAAGTTTGAACTTTGACCCCCAATATCTCCGTAACTAGAAGGTTCCCAGGTTTGGTGTAGAACAAAAAAATGATCGCAATGACGAGGAGAATAAAAGTGCCTTTCGGCTTCGTTAAGAGGTTTTTTACACCCTATTATTTTTCGTTTTTAATTTAATAAATGTAATTTCCATGTGGTGTAAAAACGTGAAAGTAACGGTACTCAATAACAATGTTTCAATTAACTATACTACTAAAACAATAACTACGACAAATTGAAACTTGGTCAATCAATTGTTTCACTTAAACGATGATAAACAGTGAAAACGAGCGTCCCCGAATTTAGCCGAGTTAGGTTGTTAATTTGAAAGCAGATTAATTGAAGAAATCTGGTCGCGACCCCTCCTCTTTCCATTTAAAGATTATCTTACTTCAACACCCCTTTGCTGGGAAGGCGACTTTTTGGCACACAGATAATTTTTCCCTTTAGTTATCTTTGAGATAATTATAGGCAGAAAAAGACAATGGATTCAATATTCTTAGGGGACCAATCAAATATAGGGGACGGCGGATAAACCTGAAATGCTTTGTCCTTTCTCTCAGTTAGTCTGATTTATTAGAATTGTTGGTTTTATTTACGCAAAAGATTTAAATTAAAAGCATATTTTATACAATATTAATAAAAAAGGGAGAGTAAAACACACTGGGCATCAAAAAATATACTTGCATCGCAGTCAGTGGGAAAAGTGCAAAAAAGTCTGGCTAAATGAAAAAGCCGATAACATAACATGAAGCCTTTAATCCCTGAAGGTTTAGACAGAGGTGTACCTAGTAGTACACCCACATTTCGCCAGTTATGTTAAGGTCCCATGTAATAGGGAGCGAGCCTATTGCCATCAACCGGGCACAAATCCAGACTCCGTAGCTACTACTGAGAAATTCTTTATGGAAACAACTAATAACACTTTGCCTGAACCGGCAATCGAACCCAGGACCTCAAGATCAGCAGTCAAAAGCTGATATTATGACTTAAAAATAGGCAGCTCTTAGTCACGTGAAGAGTCGACCAAATGTCCAAACTTGAAAGTTAATATCTACAGCTACAGAGCTATCATCTCTTTTTACGACACAACATGACAAAAGCTGGGGTTTATGACAACAATTTGTGAGAAAATATTACTGCAAATCTTATGGATTCATTCCTCATATCAGTGTTATTGGGAAGCAGAGAATTCCCTTTCTAACTTTGCGAGATCCATACATAAGCTAATCAGGTTCTGCCCTAAGCCTAATTAGGAGACATCCAATTACAATCAGTAATCTGCTACCAATCTCACCTTTATAAATAAGAAAAGGGCCCTATTCGAAGGGATCCGTGGAACCGGGTAAACAACCGGCTTTTTGAGCTTATTTAAATCGAAAAAAAATCGTCCAAAGAAAATAAGGTCCTTCGAATTTGCATAATCCCATATTATGATGCTCTTGTTTAAAAAGCAGAATGAAGTGGCCTGTTTCCTGGTTTTTTTTTACCTTTTACCGTGACCGTTGGAGGAGTAATGTGCCGTTTTACACAAAGTGGTTTAATTTAAACTTGAGCAACGTTTTTAAACAGATGACAGGAAAGTTTAAGGTGCACCTAATGGAAAACGGTTTTGGAAACTTTCCACATTATTTAATGGTTAAGAATATGTACCTGGTTTTATTTGGCTTGGGTATATAGTAATGCTTAAATTAAAAAAAAAAGTGTATTTCAAACAAAACCTTTAATTGGACATCCATCCCTACTGCAGAAGAGGTATCGCAAGTTATAGCTGAAGGTGCTCTCTTTAGTACGTACCTAAATTAGTTCGTCCACTTTGATGGACAGTAAAAAGTCATGACTAAACTCGGGTGTCGACTGAAGAGAAAACTGAAGACTCCTGAAGCATATTTGGGGCGCTATACATTGTGAAACGGACATTGTATCGCAACTCAAACGATTACCTTTGATTCTGTACATGATTCTCGACTAATTATATTCCAAAATTCCATACATTTTGACCTTGTATTGCAGTTTTTTAAAAACCGTCGGAATTTCGACTCTAAAATCTAGATGTTTTTAAATGTATAACTAAGACTAAAATAAACGCTAATAATGCTGTTTTATGGCTTGATTCTGTTCATGATTCTTGACTGACCAATTACATGTACTTACCTTCCAAAATTGCATAGGTACATTTTGACCTTGTTTTACAGTTTTCTTTAGAATCTAAAATCAAGATGTTCCACCGTATATTACTAGAGGAAAGGAAACGCCGGTAATGCTGCTTTATGACATACCAGTCTTACTGACTGCTAAGGACGAGAGCTAATTGGGCTGCATTCATCATCATCAACGCCGTAGAAACGAAAGAGAATGACAGATGAACAAAAGATTTGTCGATTCTCTTTCGTTTCTACGGCGTTCATGCTAAGCGGGCTGGTCATCGGACTTGCAATTCTAGACAATTCTACACACGTGGATAAAGCTTTGCGTCATCATGACAAACAACAACCGTCAACCGTCAACCGTCTTTGGTAAGTTAGGTCATCAATTGACCTAACTTACCAAAGACGGTATCATTATAAAGCCTAATAAATAATTTATTTACCCAGCACCTTCTAAGGGTAACTGACGATCTTTAACTAAGTAAGAATTTCTGATTGAATTTGATCAAGTTCAAACGATTGATTACTTAAGTTAATATTTGATATTAATAAGGCGTTGATAACGTTACAGATTGAGGTATTAATTATTATGATTAGATTAGGTAATTAATTTCTTTTTTCAGATAAGACACAATTAATTAAAGTTCTAATTATAGAAAATGCTACGGTTATCAAATCGTGTTAAAATTACATTAACATTTGGTAATTACGTTTAAAAAATAACATCAATTTCAGAAAAAAATTAGAAAACTTAAACATTACCAGTATTTTCATTTAATACGTATAATACCTACGTAGTACGTATTCGCAGAATCCTTAACAGCAAAAGCTCGTAGGTATTTAATTTAAACTGATATTAATATTTCAGTATTAAATTAAATATTAGGTAATTACGTTTAAAAAATAACAAATTAAAAATTAAAACCATAAACATTATCAGTATTCGAAATTCGTAGAATCTTTAATAGCAAAGCACGTAGGTATTTAATTTAATCTGAAATTAATATTTATAATTAATTATTAATTAAATGACACATCACATTTTAACAAGTTAAATGAATTCAAATGGTTTAATATGTATTTCTGTTTACATTAATTAACTAAAACTTCACAAATTATTGTGGTCATTCATAACTAATTATGGACTATATGGCCTGATCACATATTATTGTATTACAACCAGTCTTACCAAGGGTACCCCTTGCCCAGAACTAACTGGATTGTGGAGGTAGATAGGCAGTCGCTCCATGTAAAATACACGTATTCAACAGCATCCGGTTAGACTGGTGATTACAGTACTTTCTCGAGTTATTATGCCCTGTGACTGGGACTGTGGCTTTCTTTTTTATTTGTAATTTTGACATTCAAAAGTGCCGTAATGGTCTAATTGAAATAAATGCTTTGAGTTTGAGTTTGATTATGGATGTATAATTAGCTGTCATAATAATGTACAACTGTATTTAAATTAACCAAAACTTTACACTAATAGATATTTCGCAAGCTCAACGCGGCCGATAACTGGCCCTACTGCCACGGTAACTACTGCCCTACGCGGCGACCCATATACTTACCACCCATTTTAGAGAACACACACGCAGATACATTAACCTAAATAAATAACGTTTTATTGTATATTCTGACACAGATTGCCATTGGTATGTCTGTATTATGTTCTCTGAAATATGTGTGATCTGGTTTTAAGTACTTTTTTTATTAGTCGTAATGGGTGAAGGCCATCTAAGAATTAGTGTAGTGAAGAGATAAACGAATTAATATAACCGAAAATAAGTAGATTTCATCATTTCAATTTGAACGATGAATGTGTTAAGGGCATGAATTATAGGGCGCTGCTGGTGCGTTCAGGTCATGAGTTTGATCCTAGCAAGAGTTAAATATTTTGCCACTAATAATAGTAAGTTGTAATATGTTTCCTTTTTTTATGTATGAAGAATAAATAAAGTGTACAAAGTAACTGTATGTTGTATTATCAACATGAAGATGATCGTGACTTGATACCCAATGAAAGAAAGAATAAGTATTTTTTCTCAAACATGCTTGGAAATTTGAGCATTATTTTGACAACCTTCTTCGAGATAAATCGAAATTGCTGTATTGGCCAGATACATGCGACCATTTTTTTTTTTCGGATGGGAAATCATCTAATGACTTCTCCCGCTCTGGGCGGAGCAGGAGGGAGACAGACTTTTACTGACTAAAACCCATCCATGTTCCTTCATCGCCCTTTGTGTTCCGGGGCCACGGTATCTCTTTCGAACAGTCCCGCAACCCCGGCAGGCATCGGTCCTTGCGGACCCCTTCCTTTTTGCTGACTCTCTTTGAAGCGCGCGTGGAACACGAACGCGCCGACGACACGGCAAACCGACGACACGGACATGCAACCAGCGGCCGGCAAAAGTTGTATGAAAATCCATATCTGTCGTGTTTAGTGGCCAAATAAATTACATACTCGTAATAAACTCATATCTGTCTTGTTATTTAAAAATGAAACGATCTTTTACTCTGAAACATGGCAACCAAGGAGGTAACTTATCAAAGGTTTTATTTAAATTTCGAATTGGCTTGCAAATAGAAAGCGGTTTATTGAAAAAAAACCATGAACTCTTCAACGCGAGTTTTAATTTCCTCGCATTATTTGAGAAAAGCGGCATTGATGGACTTACGTATGTGTGCCTCGGCTTTGCCTCGGCCCACATTTTCACAAGCTCTGTTGCTGGCCGCTGCAGTAATGAACTATTGTGTCTCGCACAGAACAAAACAAAATGTTTAGAATGAAAATAAATAAATTACATGTAAAAATAATCATCATCATCATCCTATCCTCATCCTATTAATTGTTCCCACTGCTGGGACACAGGCCTCCTCTCTATGAGAGGGAAATGGCTATAATCCACCACGCGGGCCCAGTGCGGATTGGTAGATGTCACATGTCTTAGATTTTTTTGGTTCTAGGACATGCCGGTTTCCTCACGATGTTTTCCTCCACCGTTTTGAGAGCAGTGGTGATGAAATAAATTACACAAAGTAATGCGCCTGTCCGGGATCGAACCCACGACTTACTGTTCGTAAGTCGGGGCCGCCACCACTGGGCCACCGCTGCTCACATAAAAATAATCATTCAAAAAAAAAAAGACATGCATCAGACTAAGTCGGTCTTGTATGAAGCCAAAAAGCGTATCTCACCATGGTGCTGTAAGAATGGAAGTGTAGGTTCCCACTCACTCGGTCATTGCGCTAATTAATTATAATTCTCATTGATCCATATTTCGACAGAACATCTGCACACTGAGTCAGTGTTTAAAAATTAGGACTTGTTCAGTTTACTGCTATTAGATTGCTCGTAAATGCTCTTATTGAGGACCACCACAGAATAGTCATGATCGTGAAACGATAGTCAATAAAAACCGCTTTTTACTATGTTCATTTAATGTTTTGTGGTTAAAAACATTTGCACTAAATCAGTATTTAGGTCGTATAAACGGTTGAAAATGAGATATTTTCTCGGAAGAAGATTAACGGTCTCGCATAAATAAAGATTCTAAAAATCAATCAACTGTGTTTAAGTGCTTTGATAGTATCACTCAATGTTGTCTTAGTAACAGATGAGACTAAAAAGTGAAACTGAAAAATCTGGATGAGGAGGCACAAGCAAAAGCACAGTATAAAATATAATATAATAAATATATCACTGGACATTAACACACAGCGCCATCTAGTGCCACACTAAGCAACGAGGCTTGTGTCGTGGACACCAGATAGTTGATATACTACATAGATACTTTTTGTTTGTAAATACGTACTTATTATACATATAAACATCCATGACTCTGAAACAAATGTCCATGCTCATCACACAAACATTTGCTCCAACCGGGATTCGAACCCGGGACCCTAAGAACGTGAGGCAGCTTCACTACCGCTGCGCCATTCGGGTCGTCAAACACAATAGTGGGTGAAGTCGGGTTGTGGATGATGAACAAATGGACTATACCTTTAATTGAATAATATTTGACTCCAACAATGATAAAGTGTTATTGCTCTATCAACAGCTGGAAAAGTTTTCTTTATAATACTTCATTCAAGCCAGAAGTCTTCTGCCATAAGAAGTTCCATGGTGGCTACTCATAATGGTAGCGTACTGATCATAAAATATTATGTACCAAAGTTAAAAGCTTTTTAGATGTATCGACTGTTAGAGATAGGCCCTTCCAAACGCACGTCATTCAAGTCGGAAAATAAATCCAATATAGCGGACTCCAAAAGATAGCGGACTAATTATTTTTTATGCCATGATACGGATATCAAATGAAAGGGTTTTGCTGAAAAGAACACGAGAAAATGTGTTTTTTAGGTTTTTTGTGTTTTTTAAACTTTATTATTATTTTATTGACGGCGAAACGACATTGACAGAGGATTCTGTCAATGTCGTTTAAGCGCTAAAAGATTTATGTAGCATTGTAGGTATGTCGGATAATTTTGATATCATCATCAGCCCACTGCTGGGACACGGCCTCCTCTCTATGAGAGGGAATGGGCCTCACAATGTTTTTCTGGGCCGTTTTGAGAGCAGTGATGATGAAATAAATTACACAAAGTAATGCGCCTGTCTGGGTTCGAACCCACGATTTACTGTTCGTAAGTCGAGGCCGCCACCACTGGGCCACCGCTGCTATATAATTGACATTAGTAATGTAAAAGTTACAAAACGATCGAGCAAAACTTTTCCAAGACATCAAACGACACAACTCGCTGATTATCTGAATCAAATAATACTATTAAACTGTAACGCCAAGTAGCCTTTGTCCATTCACTCGATATAGCTTTATTGGCAAATGTCACGTACAGTATACAGCCAACGTTTGCTTAGCTCGTTATTGTATGGCCGGGTCAGGCAATATGAGCTTTTGAAGACTTTACAGCTGAATTAAAAGTCAGCTTTTCTCTATGATAAATATTAATCTAAGAGAGTAGCTCGTCTTTAAGAATTTACCAACATACAACCTGACACTGATCTGCAAATTGCAAAAAACGTAAGAAAATTTGAATTGCGGGCAACCGTGGCGCTTTCACCTTAACGGCCATTTTCAATAACTTACTAACAGGTATCAGTAGGTTGCTATCTGTGTCTGTTTGACATTTAGTTTACGGGCGGTTAGAAACAAAACGTCACAGAAAAGCTTTTTTTTATTTATCTATGAATCAAGTGACAGGTAGGTGACGGATAGGATATTTCAAGCTAAGTTTGTTTATAGAAACACCCATGGCTACGAGACGTAGGCATATTAACTGAGAGTTATACGTAAGTAACGTAGGTACCGACTAATTGCGGCTCTGAACATAATCACTTGCAGACATTTAATTAAGTATTTGTAGAGAGTGCCCAGTTGCCCATGGAGTTTCTTGCCCGTTCTTCTCCATAGAGATCATGCATATGGGACGAGTTGATGAATTACTCTAATTTCAAAGTTTGTATGCCTTGTGACTGTATAGTTTCATTTTATTGTTTTCTTTGTTTCGACAATTCAAAAGTTACAGGCACTTTTGAATGCCTGAATGAAACTGGCCTACTTAAAATAAATGATTTTGATTTTGTATACATACGTGTCCATAGCGGAGTGTGTAATTTATTCAAACAATATTAAATACCAGTGCCCTGTTTATCAAAACTTACGAGGCTTGTTTTACAAGCAATTTTCCTGTTAAAAATGTAATTACCACAAATATGTGTTTAACAAAACTACACGTGCACATTACAAGTAACAAGGGTCATTATTTATTTCACAAGTATATTTTTACACTTGTAGTCGTCATTTTGTTCATCAAAAATCCTTACAAGGGATTTTTAGTTACAATTTGTAGAAAATCATAACAAATCCTAAGAGTGTCCGGCGACTCTCCATTCCGTCTTAAAAGTGTCGTGCTAAGTACCGCAATACATTTTTAAATTTGAGTAAAATGTATCTCGGACATAGGTATAATCTTTTCCAGCAGGAACCAGACCAAGCGACTGACATGTAATTAAAATATTCTTCCACACCTATTTTTTTTTTGTTTTTGACATTCTGTCGCTAAATGCACCAAATGTCTTTTTTGTCGCAAATCAGTTGTAAAACCGTTATTTTATTATCATTTCTAGACATTTTTTTAAGAAATCGCAAAACCTTGCCGCGAATTTCATATTATATTTATTTATAATTATATACTGTTTTTTAATGGCCCATCCAATATTAGACAGAGAGAATATACCAAGTAGGGATATTCAATTAAAAATAGAAAAATAGCGGGAAAAGAATGATGCATACATTTTTGATTTTAGAACTTACAAGTAGAACCTACAAGTGTTCAATTTTAAAAGCCCTATAGATTTTTTTTGATAAACATGGCTTAATTGTAGCATATTAACCATTTAGACAATGATAAAATACATTCCACATGATCTAAAATGTATTTGTTTGCATGTAATTTAATTCTTACTCATTACTTCACGAAAACAGGAAAATTGTTTTTGTTTTCGTTTAATTCAAAACAACGTCGGTGGATTTTAAAATTTCACAAAAAAAAAAAAATTACGAGTGAATAAGTGGAGCATTGTTGTTAAATAAATGTCTAATAAAAATATCATAAACCTTTATCTGAAGTAATTAGAGACAAAAACTTATCTCATTAATTTGAAGCAAATTATCGTAGATATTTATTAAAAAGAATAAAGAAAATTCGCCGAACTTATCTGTTTACTTTAATAGTTGAAGTTTCAAACCAAATCTGGAACTTACCTGAAAAGAAAAAAAAAACACAATTAATAAAGAATAGACAATAATTGGATTTTAATACCTCAATGTTTTTAATTGAATAAACAAAGCCTAGTCAGTAGAACGTTTTTGTTTTATCTACCTATTAAAATCAATAAAATATATATATTATAAAGTGTCTGTTTGTAATTTCATAATAACAGCTTTTTACTGAATGCATAATATGAAACTATACTCGTATACTTACGGTACTTACTTTTAACAAAAAAAACACTTTATTTTTGTATTGTTGAGATTCTGACAGCGCAATAATAATTAGACATCCAATATAATAGGGTAGATGACAAAAATAAATCTAATTAGTCCGTCAGATGGATTTCCAAAAAATATTGAACACATATTTTTTCTTTTTTCACGTAAACAAAAAATTAAGACGATACTGTGCGTTGAAAACTCGTGTGATGTCACATTTGACTACATTTTTTACTCAAATGTGACGTCACAAGCTCCCACTCATGATCTTTGAAACGTTTTATCTTCGTCAATTTGTATTAATTTGATAAAACAAAAAACACGTATCCAATATTTTTCGATAATCTAACTGAAGAACTAAACAGAATCACATTTTTTTAGTCAGTCATCATCAATATTGACTCTTAGCGTTGGCGAAAACAGGCATTACACATCCCCCCACTCCATCCACACTCCTTGATGGGATTATAAGTAAGCCTTATTATTTCTAAAAAAACAACCTATTGCATATATCAATAAAAGTATCACGTACCCATTCATATCCATACACCAATCTACTTTTATCGATATACCTGCCTGATTTTCAGTCCTAACAGGTATCCTAACAAGTAAATTCAATTAGGACGAAACGTGATCCACTGTTCATTTATTAATAACCGAAATTGATTTGATATTTATCTCGAACATTTGTTGGGAGCAAATGAAAAGGAAACTCGATGTGAGAAAAGATTTTTATCAGCATTTGTCAGGTTGATGTATGATGCTTGTGACGATGGTGTGTACCTACCTGGTGTTATAAGGATTTTGGAATGAATTACATTATTAAAGAGAGCTTTGTTGTTAAACATTTATTTTTCTCATCTGCCTAGCCTTTTCCCACCTATGTGTTAATGTAGATGATTCAAAAGGAGTTTGTAAGGGTCGTGGCAGGTGGCCTGTAGTTTTTGCCTACCGTGTTGGAAAAAGGCGTAAGGTGTTGTATGTCATCATCTGCCTAGCCTTTTGTGGTCGCAATCATGACTGCTGAGCATGAGGTCCTGGGTTCGATTCCCGGGTCGGGAAAAATGTTATTGGGTTTTTCCATCAGTAACAGCCACGGAGTCTGGAACTGTGCCCGATTGATGGCAATTGATGGCTCGCTCATGAGAGGATGAAACTTAAAAACATAACGGGAGAAATGTGAAGTGTACTATTAGGTACACATGCCTAACCCTTCGGGATTACAGGCGTGATGTTATATAAGAAATTATACTGAACAAAGAATATGTATAATCAAGAATATCCGGCCTATTGAGCTAGAAACCAATAAATATTAAGGCTTAATATTTTCTAGGGAGGCCCTGGCTACCCTTCGAACTATGAATTGTATCCGCAATAACTTATTTACCAAAGTATCAATAAAAGTGATATACTATGGGGCCAAAATCCTGCAATATATGAATTAGAATTCCTTTAATGTATTGGCTGAGGTAATCGTAGTTTTAGGCTAAGTTATGAATTTTCAAGACGTGTTCTGAAATATTATTGAAGATAATAATAGTACCTTTTTCAAACCACGAAATTTTTTATATTTTACATTACTGACTACCCCCTTACATTTCTTTTTTTTTGTCATTAAGATCGACCATAACACGTATTAGAAGAGAGCTAAATAACAAGAGTCCGTACGAAAGATGACAACCGACCGATATTGTTTACCGTTTGATCCTGAGCTACCCAAAGCCTGAGCCCTGAGCTAAACAAATCAAAGTCACCATAATTATAGAATATGAATCCTACAATATGCCAGCCAATTCAATATTCAGCCAATACCATAGATACCGACAGAATACCAATGAAATAGCTCACAAAACAACTATTACGATATAAAGTCCATACAAATACAAAGTTCCATCAAAATTCAATTCCACTCACCAGTAACTAGAAATGGTATCGTATCTCAGTTTATAAAATAAAACGTAAAAAACTTCTAGCTATCGTAGCCCGAGTAATCAATCAGCTTTAAAAAATATTTGCCAATCAACAACTAAGCTTTTCGATGGAGACTAAAATATGTATTTAACTAATGGTTTGATTGATTGGCTTACTTTGTTATTTTCCAGGTTCACTTTGTGCATTTTCGTTACTCACTTATTCTATTGTATCCATCCTCTCGTTCATTCTCAAGAACATTTTGATTGAAAATGTTATATTAAAGACTTAATTTATGTGAAGTCTTAATACGTAAACCGATACTCACTCAAGCATCAATCGGTTTGAAACTATGTCTGAGTAGACAAAACAAACAAGAGATTGTTTCGCAATCATAGAACGTCTAGTAGGACACTACTTATTATTAATTTTGTACCGGTTGTACAGATCACCCTGTTCCCGAAATATTTTTGTACATAAATTAGTCTCATGGTGAACTAAAACTCAACTTTAGCTGAACATAATCAGACTAAAGCCGCGATCGACGCAGCACTAAACTTGACGCACTTCAGCTAACAGGAGAGCTTGTATGTTTCAGGCACCTCATTAATGTTTCAAGCATTTTGTGTCAAGCAGCTTGTGAACATTAGGGATGATAGTTTCGGGATGAAGCCTATGGTGGTTTATAGCCTTTATTTTTAGAGTTAAGGCCTGTTTTCAAAAGGATTATGAAAGAGGGACAAGCTTTGACTGAAAAGTTGCGTGGTAATCGGTTGCCATGGTACGGATTGAGGAAAATTTCGTGAGGACTGTTGTGAGAATTAATGAATATGTAATAGTCGGGGAACACCAAAGGAACGCTGGTTGGTCTATGTAAAAGGGGTCCGTAACATAACTTCTAATAATAAATAGGTATTTCCGGGTTTAGGCGCAGAACGACAGAAACGGAAAATGACAGATTCGCTAATTGTCAGGTGTTAGTTAGTATTTTATCTGAAATGGTCAGAAACGCAAAAAGACAGATTAGCAAAATTACAGGTTCGCAAAAAGACAGATTTGCAAATTGACGGAGGGGGGTAGGGGAGGGCTCTGGGAGTGGTAGCGGCCAGGGGAGGGGGTAGAAGGGGGGTGAGTGGAGGGGGAGAGCGGCGAGACCGGTAAGAGAGGAGGAGAGAGAGAGGAGAGACTGGTGAGAATGGAGAGTGGGGAGAATAAAGGGGGAGAGGGGCTCTTGAAATACCCTCTCTCCCTCAACCCTACCTCACCCCTTCTCCAATCAACTCCTCATGAAACTACCCCTGCCCCACTCACCTCCCCACGAAATCCTCTCCACTCACCCCCCACGGCCTAATTTCGCACCCGTTGGAGCTAGGAAGCCGTGGCTTCAACAGAATCCTGAAATTCGGCACCACACACGAGCATAAAAAGAAATTGTTGCTCTAGTCGCAAACCATGAGATGATGAAAAAAAAAACCCGGGAAATATTGAGGAAAAAAAATCACGAAAAACTTTTCGGGAAAGTAATTGTTGCTCTAGTCGCAAATTATGAGATCTAAAAAAACCCGGGAAAATTAGAGGAAAAAAAAAGTTATTAAAAGTTTCTTTAAGTGTCGGAAGACGATCTTTTACCTTGAGTAGGCTTAGGGGCACAGGACTTTTATCTTGCAGCACCTTAATAACTAGGTCCATAGAAACGGTTAATCGAACAAATGACTCTTGAAGTTATGTTACGGACCCATGTAAAAGATGATATGACTAGAAATGAGGTGACCCATCACAGAGAAGTATGGAAGAAGAAGAAGACTTGAATACTTGATGCGCTGACCCCAAATAAATTTGGATGACAGCAGGAGATTGATGATGGACAAGCATTAATCACGTATAGCATGTTTAACGTGTCAGTAAGTAGGTGCTTAAGGAACTACCAATAAATTGTTCATCATCATCTATTGGTGTTTACTTCTTTACCTAACCTACCTCTGCCTTGTTCCCGATTGGAAGCCGACAGGAATCGGCTTTTTAAGTGCCTTCGGGCCTGCTACCTACTTAGATGAAAGCTTGTGTCCTGAAAAAATCTAATTAGTTGGATTTTCAAAAAATATTTGACACGTATTTTTTCTTTTGTTACGTATTTAGACCAAAATTGACGACGATACGACGCTTTTAAAATTCTCAATACGTCACGCCGTGCTATAATTTTTAGTGCGTTGTGACGTTACGAGCCCCTACTCCCGAGATTTGATGCGTTTTATCTTTGTCAATATTCATTGATTTACAAAAACAAAAAATACGTGTCCATTATTTTCCAATACGACGGATCCTGACGGACTAAATAGATTTGCAATTTATTGATGGTGGAAACTAGAATATTGTGTAATTATAAGTATCGATATTGGTAGGGTTTGAACGACTTTTGCGTATTTGGAACTATTTGTCCAGGTCTTCCAGAAGAGAAGAAAATTGGTCGAGAGCGCTGTCGCCGGATAATGTGAAGAGAAATATACAGGATGTAAAAAGACGCTAAGGAAGTCGAGAGTCACTTATTCTTCCCGTCATTGCAAACATTCCTTTGTACGGTATGGTCCAGTAAGTTCTGGGAAGGTAGTATATAAAAGTTAGTTGCTTATTCTTATAAAGGTGAAAAAAAAACTCCTTTTCACGTGTTCAGTCAATTTAATTACACGTTACGTAACTTAGAAGGTTTTCTATTATGAAAAGATACTTCTCGTTTTAATAGAAATATCTTGACTGGAAATTTTACCCACCAAAGTGAAAACACCTATTCTACGTTTCAATTACATTTAAGTAATGAAGAGTGAGCATCTCAAACAACATTTCTAATTAACGCCAACTCAAAGTAACCAGATTATTATTAGTAGTAATCATTACCCTGATGAAATTCTGAAGCCTGTACCAAATAATTTATCTCGATCAGATCGTTAAGTAATTAATTACTTACTTAATGAGTGAGTTAACGTTAACTTTAATTAATAAATTACAAACTGATTATTTAAAGAGAAACAGGAAGTTTCTGTTTTTACATACATTAACTCACGCCTTTTTCTATGGGGGTAGGCAGAAATTACAGAATGATACAATCCTTAAACACTCCCTTTTATTTTTCAATATTATTCATTTTAAATCAAAGGGAAAACTTGATTTAATTCCGAATTCAAAATCAATGGAAAATCAGTAAAAGCAAACAAAAAGTAAACCACGACGATTAAAACCAAACACAAACAGGAATTGAATAAATTGGATCTAAGTACATACATAAGGAACCAACCAAGGATAAATAATTTCTCTACCTTTGTTGTCCGGAATACACTTGAATTTTCATCGATATTTAATTGCAAATATTAGAGGAGCTCGTGGCTAAATAATAACAACCGCTCGGATCAATCTTCAGGTTAAGCCGCACTGGCCTAGGTTGGTCTGAGGATGGGTGACCACACATTACATACCGAGTTTCCTCCAGGCCTCGGAAAGTACATATAGGATTACTTATAAACAAAAATAATTTGTACCTTGCTGTGTAGTAATTTCCATTGCTATCATATGTAAACCTCACTGTAACTGTCATAATATTTTTAATTGGAATTTTTAGAGCCTTCCCTCCTCCGATTTAGGCTACTGTAAATTATGTCAAAGCTGTTGCAAGTCGTTATAGGAATACCATAATATGATTGTCACTTGTGAGATATTTTCCTTCTGGCTAGTTCATCGTATAACATATATTGGCAGGTTGGTATGTTATTTTTGTTCAATTTTCAATTTTACCATTAATTTTTGATACTTATCAAAACTTGATATGTGCAATGTAAAATATCATTACATCTGATGGAGTATGGAATAACTACTACTACTACTATAACAGCCCATAACGTCCACTGCTGGACATAAGCCTCTCCCATGGTGGGAGGAATTTGCCGTAATCTCCACGATTGGCAGGCGGATTGGAGATCGCAGTGATGAAAGACTAACAGAAAACGCAGCTGCCCATTCTCTGGTCTACGGATGCGCAAGGTGTTCTGCCTCAGACATTAGTCGCCTTATACGACACCCGTGAGTGTAATGGGTTGGTTCTATTGTACTCTGTCGGATACCACACGGCTAAAAAAAAAAAAAAATATATGGAATAAAATATAGAGAAATCGAAAGCTTTTCAAAGTCAACGTTAGCTTCCCTCCAACTAAATAAACCTGTAGATGACAATCTGACAATCTATCGGTATCTTATAATGCTGCAATATCTGGTTTTACTGCTGGTGACGTCTGAGTGTTGACGTGAACACGGCTGAATGCAAATCCGATTATATACCTACGTATAAATGTAAATCTAGTGTTAAGATAATTAGGGCGCATTTCGCGTAGCTAGGTTCCGATGTTTAGCTAATCTTGCTAGGAAGTACATTAATGAAACGACTTGATGAAGTAGATAAGATTCCTGACTGTTTTGAACGTTAAATGTTAGCAATATGGTTCATAATGTAGTTTCATTCAGTTTTATTCATTCTTATTCTACAATCTACGGTATTGCCTTTTGCTTGCAACGCACTGCGTTGATGTTGTGGATGAAAACATTTGTGGATGTCTCTAACTATTCTCAATCTCATTTTTTTTTTTTTTTTTTTTTTTAGGTTTGGTTACTCGCAGACACAACACGTGATTTTTACATTAGTTTTCAATTTGTTTTTTTTTTTTTTGCTCAGAATAGTTACAGTACTGATGACAATATTTGTGTCACTTGTTTAGTTTTATTTCTATGCAATTGCAAAAATTTTTTTTATGTAATATTTTCTTACCTTTGTATAGATTCCATTTTTACCTATTATTTGTGAATGTGTGAACATTGTAGGCTTTGTATATTCCCAGATGCTTGTTAACTGTTGTTATATTTATCTTGTTTTACGTTTTTTATATAGTAAGCAACGGCCTATTGTCGGGCCTACGCTGTCCCCCATACTTAAGTACTAATTAATTGCTGTAACACATTAATATTGTAATACCAAATGATTTGAAAAGAGAAACCATGGAGTTTCTTGCCGGTTCTTCTCCATGGAAACGACCAACCCGAACCGTGCACCTTTTCGACGTTTTATAAGTGCCATATGCTGTGCTTTGATGTGTGAAATAAAATATTTTGATTTTGATGATTTTGTTGCGTCTTTACGATTTGGTTTTATGTTACTCACCAAGCAGAAATAAACACCTGAATAATAGTAAATTTTTAGCCTGAATTCAAGAAGTAGATACATAATTTTGTAGACAAAGTTTATTTATAAAAACATTTTCTTTGATCTTAATAAAAATAATGAAACAACTTCAAATGTTCTTAATTAAAGACTCGGTAGTTTCTAGAAAAAGACTTAACATTTACCTTCAGATCTTTGACCTAGGTTTCCTGTATTTTAATTATATGATTCTTTACCTTGACTGTGAGTCTTGTGACAAAATATATTTAAAAAACTAAGACGGAAAGTAAATTAAACTTGGCCAAAACATTTTCTCACAAAAGAAGAATATTCTTTTGATGCCCGTAAAGTTTAATTTCGTTTTATGTTGGTGAACAAAAACTGTGTATATTTATTTTTATCATTTTATATATTTATTTTCCAATCCTTTTATGTATTGTTCGGCAGTTTGTAAGGTTTCCGTGATCAATAAGCTTGGCTGTTTATTTTCGTTTAACTATTGTTAACGAAAACTGTGTGTGTAATTGGATTGGAAACGTTCTGTAAACATTTATATTTTATCTCAACTGTAAATACTTTTTCCTGATCGTTAAAAATAAGAACAAGGGTCGGGGGGCTTTTGGGACCAGGACCGCGGTCCCGGATTCCCCATAAATATTTTTGAGTGGTATTTTGGGACCACAAGAAAAAAAAAGTTAAAGTACAGTTATCAAAACAGATGAAATAATATTGTGATCAACAATTACATGAATTATTGAAGTAAAACTTCTATATAGACCGGATATTAGGAAATAGGTAGTCACGAAAAAGCGTTACGACCGCGTGGGGGGTAGACGATATATCGCGTGGTGAGAGGTGGCAGCGGCGGAGGGAGAGAAAGGGGAAACTTTTCTCCTAAATTGTTTAGTTGACCGTACTTTCCCAAGACATAACTTAGTTTTTTTTCTTGTGGTCCCAAAATACCACTCAAAAATATTTAGGGGGAATCCGGGACCGCGGTCTTGGTTCCAAAAGCCCCCCGACCAAAAATAAATAGCTGGCTGTACACTTTGATATTAATTACGACCAGTATCTTAATTGCGCAATATGCTCTCAATCACAATACGAAGTAGTTTGAGTGAAAATTTTAATACTTCATAATATTGTTTAATGTAGCGCATGTGACTAATAGGGTGATGGACATGTTGATGGATGGAGAGGGAGAGGAGGACCAACGAAAGGATGGATGGATTGTGTGAGGAATGATATGAACGAGAAAGGAGTAAATGATGCCGTGACGTCTGACAGGGGAGAGTGGGAGAAGAAAACGTGTTGCGACGACCCCAAGTAGAATGGGACGAGGGCACGAAGATCATGATGGTGTTTAATGTAGCCAGTTCAAAAATTCATAACTTAAGGGCCTATACCCCAGTCCGTCAAGTTATCCCCGACCACACGACGGAGGTAGGTCGGCACCCGGTGATACCGGAGTGCCTCCCTAATGCAGCTCCAGGGCATGGAATTGAAGGCGTTGGCGATGTCGAGAGACACCGCCAAGACAACCCCACCCCGCCTCCACGCGCGCCTCAAAGAGAGTCAGCAAAAAGGAAGTGGTCAGCAAGGACCGATGCCTGCCGGGGTTGCGGGACTGTTCGAAAGAGATACCGTGGCCCCGGAACACAAAGGGCGATGAAGGAACATGGATGGGTTTTAGTCATTAAAAGTCTGACACTCCCTCCTGCTCCGCCCAGAGCAGGAGAAGTCATTTGATGATTTCCCATCCGAAGAAAAAAAAAGGGCCTATACTCCCTCAAATGGCTTAGCATGATCCTCCGTTACGCCTAAAACCCTGCAGCATTAATTTTGAATTAAATATATGGTAAAGTTGAGGATTAATGCTAAGTCCTATGTGTGACGAAAACACGATTCCATAAACTTTTCTCGATAGAAAAAAAAACCAAATTTACCTCCAAATCGAAAAATAAACCGCTGGTATTAAAAAAGTACTTCAAATTAGATCATGAAACTTTGCATACTAACTATAAAGCAGGTCTTATGTGTTTTACTTTTTTAGTACAATCAATAGATTTTTTGTAAATCGCAAAAAACCACTCATTTCGCACTATTCGGCCGCAGTCACTGACGTAACAACCGCTTTGTAGTGCAAACTGATTAGAACTTTATTCTAACAGTATTTCAAACAAAGTTTGAATCACCACAAATAGAGATGCTAATTTTAGGGTTAGAAGGGCCATGTAGATGTTATTCGTAAACGTAAACAAAGCAATGAATGTCATTGAACTATTAAAATGAATAGCAATGGTGTCGATTCTGTTGTGCACAAACTAAACCTAATTTCAGCTATTGCTATCTTTTACTAAAAGGCAGTGCGAGAAAATGCAGCCTGGAGCCGTGTGGTATCCGGCAGAGTAGAATAGAACCAACCCATTACACTCACGGGTGTCGTATAAGGCGACTAATGTCTGAGGCAGAACACCTTGCGCCTCCGTAGACCAGAGAATGGGCAGCAGCGTTTTCTGTTAGTCTTTCATCACTGCGATCTCCAATCCGCCTGCCAAGCGTGGAGATTACGGCAAATTCCTCCCATCATGAGAGAGGCTTATGTCCAGCAGTGGACGTTATGGGCTGTTGTAGTAGTAGTAGTAGTGCGAGAAAATGACGGCTATGCTAAGAACAAGTTAGAGATGTCGAAGTAGTTTATGCCTTGCGCTTCACCGTGTTTTTAGTCGACATGTTTTTACGTGCACCCTTCATTTGTACCTATGGAAATATTAGTTCCAACTAAATTTGACAGCTCTAAATTACGTCCGTCTCTTTCTCGTTTTATTAGAGAGAAAATGATATCAATAGCCTAAATTAAGTTTAGTTTGTGTACAACAGAATCGACACCAATGTCATTGTAATTGTGCTTCATTGCAATTACGCTACTGGCTGTAACATTATCTTAAAGCCTATGATTGAAAATTGTATAAGCAACAAAGCCATTTGTTCCTTTACTTTCTTTCCAAAGATCTTGAACTTGAGCGATAACATGAAGTAATCGATTACGCCAGAAAACAGCCCTACTCCCAAAATTCTTCAACAAATAGGAGCTTAATAAATACGTAATAAGTGAATGCCCCAATAGGAACAAAGGAATAAACAAGGCAGTCAAGTGCTTACGGAATTCATTCATAATTTTCAATATCCTAAAAACGGGGGCGTAGGAAGCGGACTCAAGTTTTTACGAGTCTTGGTACTGGGCCAAGATTGTGTGTTTTAAATCTTGCTACCTACGGAACCACCCACGGTTTAGTACTTTTACGATACCCTGTGACGTCATACTAGAAATATCATGACCTCGGCATAAACAGACTTGCGGATTCGAGTTGTGAGTCACTATATGTAAAGATTTCTTATTTACAACTTGATATGTTGCGTTGGCACTAGTCAATGCCATTTTTAGCTGTAAATGTCACAACAATAAAGAACTTTTATTTATGCATACTTTCATTGTACACCTGGGTATATTGTTATTATCATAGCCTAGTGATGTGACAGTTGGACTGCCAAGTCATAGGTCTCGAGTTCGAGCCCAAGACACGAACGAACCTCTGATTTTTCGGATTCATTTGCGTATTGTATAATTATCACTTGCTTCGGTGAAGGAAAACATCGTGAGGAAACCAGCATGTCTGAGAGATATATCTCGACGGCATGTAAAGCCAAGTCAGAGGCTAATCGTCGGCATAAAACTCTAACACCAGGTTAGGCACTCATCAGCATCATCATTTCAGCCGCAAGACGTCCACTGCTGGACATAGGCCTCCCCCAAGTGTCGCCAAATTAACCGGTCCCGTGCGACTCGCATCCAGTTGCAGTCTAGTTGTATGGTTAGGCACTAACCACACGATAAAGATGAAGAATGACTTGAATCATGGCCACACTGACTGGTAAGGCGATTGTGATGCGACGACAATATTCGAAATAAACAAATGTTACACATTAAGTAAATAAATAAATAAATAAATATCGCTGGACATAACACACAGCGACATCTAGTGCCACACTAAGCAACGAGGCTTGTGTCGTGGACACCAGATAGTTGATATACTACATAGATACTTTTTGTTTAAAAATACATACTTATTATTAACATATAAACATCCATGACTCGGAAACAAATGTCCATGCTAATCACACAAACATTTGCGCCTACCGGGATTCGAACCCGGGACCCTAAGAACGTAAGGCAGCCTCACTACTGCTGCGCCATTCGGGTCGTCGCTATTGATTACGACATTGCTAATGTGATGATGATAAATGCGTCCACAGCCCACAGTCAAAAGTACGATTTTGTTAAAAAAACTGATTGCAAGCTTCTTCGTGAAGAAATCGAAAATAAACCAAACCTTTTATCTACACTAAAATTATAAAGATTTGTATGATTAACGAATAAGGAGGAGCTCGTGGCTAAATAATAACAGCCACTCGGGTCGATCTTTAGGTTAAGCCGTGCTTGCCTAGGTTGGTCTGTGGATGGGTGACCACTCATTACATACCGAGTTTCCTCCGTGCTTCGGAAAGCACGTTAAGCCGTTGGTCCCGGCTGTCATTTGTGATCTTTGACAGTTGTTACAAGTAGTCAGTGGCCCAAACAAGTCTGACAACCAGTCTTACCAAGGGGTATCATATTACCCATTACTAACTGGGTTGTAGAGGTCAGATAGGCAGTCGCTCCATGTAAAATACTGATATTCAGCAGCATCCGGTTAGACTGGAAGCCGACCCCAATAAAACTTGGGAAAAGGCTAGGCAGATGATGATTAACGAATAAACTCAAAAATTAATGTCCTACCGATTTCAAAAATTCTTTCACCATTATAATGCTACAATATCCCTAAGTGAGTAACATAGACTATATTAAAATTTAAAAAATATGTCCACCCGTGCGAAGCCGGGACGGGCAGCTAGTATAATGTCCACCCGTGCGAAGCCGGGACGGGCAGCTAGTATAATGTCCACCCGTGCGAAGCCGGGACGGGCAGCTAGTATAATGTCCACCCGTGCGAAGCCGGGACGGGCAGCTAGTATAATGTCCACCCGTGCGAAGCCGGGACGGGCAGCTAGTATAATGTCCACCCGTGCGAAGCCGGGACGGGCAGTTAGTATAATGTCCACCCGTGCGAAGCCGGGACGGGCAGCTAGTATAATGTCCACCCGTGCGAAGCCGGGACGGGCAGCTAGTATAATGTCCACCCGTGCGAAGCCGGGACGGGCAGCTAGTATAATGTCCACACGTGCGAAGCCGGGACGGGCAGCTAGTATAATGTCCACCCGTGCGAAGCCGGGACGGGCAGCTAGTATAATGTCCACACGTGCGAAGCCGGGACGGGCAGCTAGTATAATGTATAACGATACCCTCTAGCTATCGCCTTAGTACTCTGAGTTATCACATTCGATAGTTTGATACCAAAGTTTCCCCTTGTTTTTTAGCCCTGTTACCTTGAACGAAGTTTGACTACCTCACTACCTTTATGGCCAAACTATTTTATGGCATGTCTCCATGATCGACGGCTGTTGGGAACAGGCGTTCCTGAATATAACATTTCTCGGAAGTGTAAGGATCCTTATAGGTTTTCGACATCAATATCACGAAAGGAACTAAATAATATAATATCAAAAAAGTCTGATGGAAAAAGCAATCTTGTTTGCGGAAAGTTTTGCCCGCTACAGATCTGAACTTTCTTTAGTGTTTATGTTTATCATAATGAGTCTATTTACGGTAAAAGACTTTCAGTAATAACTGAGTGATTGTCTTATTGGAGCCATAGTGATAAGACAAAGATTAAAGCCGTCAGCAGAAATTAACTTAAAGACGGAACACTTTACGTTCTTTAAAGCTCGGTGAGGTACGTGGCAATGTTTATGTTCTTGATATTTCTGATGAGATGTAAACGAACCCTTCACCAAGCATTCTGTACATCCAACTAACTAAATAAACCCTACGCAAAAAATTAATGCTGAGAAACGACTTTTTTTTGGTGAAAATCAAGTTTTACGGTAACACAGCTCAATGTAACGAACTCTGAACAATGTGCTGATTGAATCGTTAAGAAGTCAAGGAGGTTAAGGTAATGGACGTAAATAAATTTAAAACGAGTATTAAAAAAAACTTGTACATAAGTCGCTTCCGGCATCTCCGTAACTAGAAGATTCCCAAGTTTGATCCAGAAAAAAAATATTGCAATGACGACGAGGAGATCAAGTGCCTTTCGGCTTCGTTAGGGTTTTCTTACAACCTTCATTATAAACTGGTTCACGTATCAGTCAGTGTGACTGCTTTGTTCTTAGATAAACGGATTTTCAGTGCGGATCATTTAGAGAATTTAACCGAAAAGGCATACAACAAGGAATCGAAACCTTAGTTCAGAATCAGAGAACTTAAATAAATAAATATCGCTGGACATTACACACAGCGCCATCTAGTGCCACACTAAGCAACGAGGCTTGTGTCGTGGACACCACATAGTTGATATACTACATAGATACTTTTTGTTTGTAAATACATACTTATTATACATATAAACATCCATGACTCGGAAACAAATGTCCATGCTCATCACACAAACATTTGCTTTAAAATAAAATAAAATACCTCACTGCATATAACACACTATCTACATGAACAAGAAAAGTAAACATGACCTGTAATTAGTAATTTCATCAACCCGTTATCAATCAACTCAAACAATCTTATCTGGCCCGTTTCAGGCATGAAGCAATAATGTTCCGGTATTTTTACAGCGTTATCAAACGTTGAAGGTAACGCGTGAGTGTGTAACTGCCCTACTGTAGAGCGATGTTATAAAATTACCCAATCTCGCGCTTGTAAACATAGCTTTATGGGTAAACAAAAGAATGAAGTAACTGGAGTAGGTGAAATTATTTAGGACTTTTTATGTTAAGATGCGGCCATTTTGTTTTTATATGCTTTACGCTTGTAAGGTACTCCTGAATGAGATTTTGAGCATGATTAGGTTGTGATGAGCATTTAGGCTAGAACGGTCTTTAGCCTTTGCTTAATTTTCAGTATTTCAAATCCACCAACACATTTCTCTAGTTTAGTTTTAAAAATAAGCCTCTAAAAAGCGATCATTACTATGAATAACTACTTACTTACTATGAATATAATACCTATTGGAGCTAAAGATGCTCGATTCACTACTGATGTTTATTTTCAAATCGAAGCATACTGTTTCGAAAGATTGATTATTCAGCGCTAAAAACGTGAGTATACATAGGTGTGTATGTAAGTGTTTACAAACATGAAGGCTTTGTCATGTTTTCGACCATAATGGTAAGTGCTTCCTTCCTTTATATTCGTTGATCTAATGGTCACAAACGCCGAGCTTAAGGGCCTGAGCACAATTTCCAGATCGGGCAGTGTCTTTACCAGCAGGAAATCCAGAAATCCTAGTTGGGGCCAGTCGATGGCAATAGGCCCCAAGCCAATCACTTGTGACTTAAAGATCTGATAAAATCATACTTGGGGTTGGCACGTTTTTTTCTTCCATTCTCCGCAGTCAACCTTCACGCTATCATTTACAGTCTACGTTCCCTTATCTTGCAAATCATTCCTCACACAATCCATCCACATCGTTTCTTTGGTATTTCTCTCCCGTTCTACCCATCTAAATTTTCATTTATTCATCACTGTTTTAGTAGCCGTGTGGTATCCGGCAGAGTAGAATAGAACCAACCCATTACACTCACGGGTGTCGTATAAGGCGACTAATGTCTGAGGCAGAACACCTTGCGCCTCCGTAGACCTGAGAACGGGCAGCAGCGTTTTCTGTTAGTCTTTCATTACTGCGATCTCCAATCCGCCTGCCAAGCGTGGAGATTACGGCAAATTCCTCCCATCATGGGAGAGGCTTATGTCCAACAGTGGACGTTATGGGCTGATGTTGTTGTTTGTTGTTGTTATCACTGTTTTGGGTTAGTCACCTCACATGCGAAAAAAACAGATGAAATGTGGGTATCGAGACGGTTCTGCCTAACCTTGAATTACAGGCAAAAACTTTATACCACACACTCCACGATGACAAACGTAAGCTCTTTCTTTTCCATCTAAAATTCTAAACAATATAATGAATAAGAGCCTGCAAAACAGCGTTCTCAAGAGAGCCATGAGGACGCAGTCGAACGAAACGTGTAGCACTCTCTGCCTATAACAGCTGAGTGTTCTGCATTTAGCTTGACAATAGCTTGCAGACCTTAGTGTTTTCAGCGAGCTGGAAATGGTGATTTGGTGCTTTCTTTTGTAACGGGGTGTGAAATTATATCGATAGTCTTGGATTATAGAAATGTGCAGACGTGAACACAAATCCTTTGCCAAAATAGTGTTTATAAGTTGTCAAGACCACAAGCTCGTGGCTAAGTAATAACAGCCGCACGGGACGATCTTCAAGGTTATCCTGCGCTCGCCAAGGTCGGTCTGTGGACGGGTGACCACCTAATATATGTATACCGTGCCTCGCAAAGCACGTTAAGCCGTTAAAAGTCAAGTAAAAACATAGTCAGGTAGCTTGTTAAGTCAAGTATACATTCCACTACTTTATTATTTGATTATAACTTTTAACACTTGGTACTCGGGCTTGAAGTAGCGCATACTTGCTAGTTAGTCAAAAGTTCAATGACCTTTAACTCGTTAACTATATATTGTACCGCAAAAATATTGTACCTCTGGGTCGAGGACTTATTTATAGGTACAACTCAATCGAATATTACTAAAATCGGACACATCAAATTTTTTTACCTGTCCGCTTCACGTGGAATGCCCCATTTGCCTAAATAACTCAACACGTTTAACGCTTAAAAAGTTTAAAACTTCATCATTCTCTTACCCTTATCCTAATTCATTTGGTGTCCGCGCAGCATGTCTTCTTCTTTCATACTTCTCTATTATTCGTCATCTCATCAGACACCTTTCTTGCCATATCATCCTTCACACAGTCCATCCATAGTTCTTTGATCTTCTTCTACTCTTATAGGTACCCTCACATTCATACTCAAAACTTTCCTCACGACAATTACTTAATTTCCTTCACTTTAAACTTTTACAAATTATGGTTCTATCAGCCTTTTTTTACCAAATTTGAAGAGAACATACATAACTTCTAACAATATTTACTAAATCCCATACCCAAATTAATATGAAAACCCTTCAACAGTTATTAATATTCAGCTATACATCACATACACAACTTAGAGGCTTACGGCACTCCCCAAAACTTTGCCTTGCGTACTCCTAAGTTGTTTGTAGAGGTCCGAGCAACGGCATCTCGGAGCTTACTTTGTGTATGTCTGTAAGTAAGTCTGTATGTTCACGCTTTGGGGGTAAATAGAATTATGAAGCTTCTTAGTACGGTACGAAATTAAATACTTGGTGTACTTGGTGGGCCACGTGGTGGCCCCTGGCCACCGTAGGCGCGGGCCTGTGGACGGAGAGCTATGGGCTAGCTCGCCGTCCGTCCGTCTTATGACGACAAGCCGTGTCGACGGCGCGTTCGTGTTCCACGCGCGCCTCAAAGAGATGTCAGCAAAAGGAAGGGGTCCGCAAGGGCCGATGCCTGCCGGGGCTGCGGGACTGTTCGAAAGAGTTACCGTGGCCCCGGAACAAAAAAGGCGATGAAGGAACATGGATGGGTTTTAGTCAGTAAAAGTCTGACACTCCCTCCTGCTCCGCCCAGAGCGGGAGGAGTCATATGATGATTTCCTATCCAAAAAAAATAAAAAGGGACATTGCAAAGGCACATGCATAAACGTGCTCAGTAAAACTATACTGAGCACGTTTATGCATCAATGTTTCTTTTTACTTTTTTCGTGTCACGAGCAGCAATATGAATGCACTAAGAAACTTTTAAAAGTGATTTTCTCCTTATTACATTGATCGCAATTTCATTTTGTTACTAAGATAGTAAACCTTGGAACCCATATTATTATGAAATTGGTCTTATTTCAAAGTTGCCATCGTTATAACACGAGAGAATCGCATTTTAATTTAGGTAAGACTGTATATTAGTGAAACTAATACTTAAATAAACTTAATTGGTAATGTTTTTAAAAAGCTGTTTCCTGCAAAAGTTCAATACAAAGTACCTACATGGTCAAAATTAATGAACCTAAATTTGCTTTTAGATTACCGATGAAAAGTGTTTATTTGGGGGAGGGGGGAATCATGCACAGAACACGTGGTAATCGTTTGTACATCGAAGTATCCTTCCACCTTGTGTGCCATGTAACCAAACTTCATAATGGTTAGCTTAATTTTGATAAATGTGGGAAGTAAAGTGTCTAGTTTCAACTTTTGTAATTCCATTACAGAAAAAAATGGCAGGCAGCTACTCGTACTTACAACTTGATATGACATTCAACAGCAGAATAACTAAATACCTATCTGATAGCTAAATAAAAACAGGTTGTTTATTTTCGAGAAAATAATAATTTGGACCTTATAATAATACAAAGACATTAATAAATAAGCAATTACCTTCATAGCTGGTGTATCTTGTTTTATTCCCAAAATACCTTAGATTTCGGCCATGTCACACTGTCTATTAAAGCATTATCTAAATAAGCCTACGGCTAATATGAAGCATGTCTAGACATAAGTAAAACGAAATAATAAGGCTCATTAACAAATACTATACTAAGGCCGTATTAAACATAATAAAGGGTGTAACAAGACTCTTATGAGGATCATTTTTTTGTTCTAGACCATACCTGGGAATATTTTAGTTATTGGGGGTCAAAGTTCCAACTTTTTCACGAAGTTTTTTTTTAAATCATGCTTTAATGTAAGAATTTTACTTTAAACACCTCCACGACCCCCTTTTTTTTTTCGGATGGGAAATCATCAAATTACTTTTCCCGCTCTGGGCGGAGCAGGAGGGAGTGTCCCACTTTTACTGACTAAAACCCATCCATGTTCCTTCATCGCCCTTTGTGTTCTGGGGCCACGGTGTCTCTTTCGAACAGTCCCGCAACCCCTCAGCAGCTCCACGACCTCCTTACTATTCAATCCGTTCATCAGCACAATGTATTGAGTGTTTTACATTGATTTCTACCGTAATTTTTCACCCCAAAAAAAAAAGTAAATTCCCAGCAATAATTTTTGCGTAGAGTTACTTAGTTTGATGTACAGAATGCTTGGTTGACGGCTTCGTGAAGAGTGCGGTTTCAGCCCTGTTTAACAGTTCCATTTTAAACTCTACGTTTTTAGGGTTCCGTAGCCAAATGGCAAAAAACGGAACTCTTATGGATTCGTCATGTCTGTCTGTCCATCCGTATGTCACAGCCACTTTTTTCCGAAACTATAAGAACTATGCTGTTGAAACTTGGTAAGTTATATGTATTCCGTAAACCGCATTAAGATATTCACACAAAAATGGAAAAAAAAAATTGCGGGTTCCCCATACTTAGAACTGAAACTCAAATATACTTTCGGTTATGGTCTTCTCGATCCTTACAATTGTTTAGTAAAACTATCCTTTATTACAAAGGCACGTAGGTACCAAATCTCCTAACAAAATACACGAGCATGTCAACATAACGTTTCACAAAATCCTTACCCGTCGCACCAAAGTCATAGCGAGCTATTCCACTAAATCCCCCACAATTTGTCATAACGAGCCAAGCTATTTGACTTGCTATAACCGTCCACCACTCACTGTAAACGTTTCCTGTTAACCGACAATTGTTTCGCACCACAGTACAAGTTTGAGAATTTATAGAGCATTATTTTCTTGATCCTTGTTTTTGAATTTCTAAAATGGATTGTTTGGTGCTCTCTGATGTTCTTTTTTTAAATTGCAGAACTGATCGTTTGTATCCTTATGGGCATTTTATTGTTTTTCTTCTTCTGGGCGTGTCGCTGGTGGCAATTTGTTTTTGTACAAAAAGCAGCAAGTCGAAGATCGTTTGCTGACAAAGCTATTAGCTACTTTTTGTTGGTTAACGCTTTTAAATCATGAAATAATTGCCTTGCACATTTCTATGGACGAATATCCACCTCATCATCATCATCATTTCAGCCGAAAGACGTCCACTGCTGGACATAGGCCTCCCCCAAGTGTCGCCACATTGACCGGTCCCGTGCGACTCGCATCCAGCGGAATCCCGCAACCTTCACCAGGTCATCGATCCACCTAGTGGGAGGCCTTCCAACGCAACGTCTTCCGGTTCGCGGTCGCCACTCCAGAACTTTTCGGCCCCATCGGCCATCCGTTCTGCGAGCAATGTGCCCTGCCCACTGCCACTTAAGTTTGGCAATTCTTCGGGCTACGTCAGTGACCCTTGTTCTCTTGCGGATGTCTTCATTTCTGATTCGATCACGCAAGGAAACTCCGAGCATAGCCCTCTCCATTGCCCTTTGGGTGACTTTAAGCCTTCTGATGAGGCCCATTATGAGCGACCACGTTTCGGTCCCGTATGTAATCACTGGCAACACACACTGGTCATAGACTTTCGTCTTGAGACACTGTGGTAAGTTGGACGAGAAGATACCGCGCAACTTCCCGAACGCTGCCCAGCCGAGTCGGATTCGACGATTGACCTCTTTCTCGAATTCTCGACCTACCTAACTGAACCGTTTGTCCCAGGTACACATAATCGTCTACAACTTCGAGTGTAGAGTCTCTGATCTTGATAGGAATGGGTGTGACATGGGCATTCAACATGACTTTGGTTTTGTCCATGTTCATTTTAAGACCCACTCTTCCGGAAGCTCTACTGAGGTCATCGAGCATTGTACTGAGGTCCTCCATGGTTTCAGCCATGACCACTATATCGTCGGCAAACCGAAGGTGGGTGATGTACTCGCCATTGACGTTAATGCCTAGCCCTCTCCAGTCCAGAACCTTGAAGACATCCTCCAGTGCAGCGGTGAACAGTTTCGGAGATATGACGTCTCCCTGTCTCACACCTCGCTGCAGGAGGATAGGTTCCGAGGCTTGGTCCTGAAGTCGGACTGACATGGTGGCGTTTTTGTACAAACACTTCAACACCTCGATGTACCGATAGTCGATTTGGCACCGTTGGAGAGACTGCAGTACAACCCAGGTCTCGATCGAATCGAAGGCTTTCTCGTAGTCCACAAACGCTAAACAGAAGGGTAGGTTATACTTTTCGGTCTTTTGTATAACCTGCCGCAGCGTATGTATGTGGTCCACGGTGCTAAAGCCACTATCCACCTGAAACCTTAATAATATTAGCTTCTGTATTTTCCCATAACGCTCTTCATAACTCGCTCGGTCTTCTTCTTTTATTATTTTACCTATGGGCCTTAGTTGCCTGATAATAAAATGATTATTATTATTATTATTATTATTACAATTATATTAGCAGTTCATAAAATTTCATTAAATATTGTAGGCAATATAACGGGCATACAATTGACAAAAATTGAGCGCTTGGATTTTTACAATGACAAATCTGAAACTATCTTCAAATAGGTTTTTTCTAAATAAGCACCTACTCTTTTTAATTAAAAGGTAATGTATGCTAACGAAGTCTAGTCATCTATTAGAGAGATGTCGGCTTGTTTAAGATCAATTTTATTACTATGCAAATCGTCATCTGCTGTCGTAGGGCAAAATAAAGACATAGAATACATTAGCAGCTACACAAGACGAGAATAACATAAAATCTAAGAGAAAGGGTAACTGTATACTAGCCCATGAGCTGGCAATCAGAGAGAATGGGATTACTCAGAAACATCGAGCTGATTAGTCTATGTATACAAATAAATAACATAGAAGTGTCTGTTTGTTGTAACATCAAAATAACAACAGCTCTGCAGCACTCAAAACTAAAACACATTTTCTTAAATTTTTGTTCTTCTGCCTGTCGGTCTGTCTGTCTGACTGTTTGTTCCGGTTAATCATCAAAACGGCTGGACCAATTTTGACAGGACTTTTACTGGCACATAGCTGATGTTCAAAGGTAACTAACTTGGGCTACTTTCATTTTAGAAAAATATTTTGGGTTCCGTGCAAAAAAATCAAACCCAAAAAAATCAAACCCAAAAAAATATTACTTCCCTTTTTGAATCGGTTTTTGTTAACAATTTCAAATTGTTAACAAAAACCGATTCAAAAAGGGAAGTAATATTTTTGAAGGAAGGTCGCGGGCAGCAATCAAATATCCATAAGCTATGAAGGAAGCTTAGCATTTTATGTTAAAGTAGCTACTTTAACATAAAATGCTAAAGCTTCCTTCATAGCTTTAACATAAAATCCTAAAGCTTCCTCATAGCTTATGTATATTTGACACTCTTCACTCAACTCATAAAGAAGGTAAAGGGAAGCTGCCAAAGAGGAGGCTGTGGAGATCAGTATCGGAATTGGTCTTCGTACTATTCATCATCATCATCATCATTTCAGGCGAAAGACGTCCCCCAAGTGTCGCCACATTCACCGGTCCCGTGCATCTCGCATCCAGCGAAACCTCGCAACCTTCACCAGGTCAACGGTTTCGAACTATTAAAAATATAATAAAATACACTTAAGCGAGATGGCATCATGGTGTTACGTGGTTCTGAAGTGGAAATTATTATGTGTTTTTTTAGTACGCCGCCATTCTTTTCTGATTAGTTTCGTTGCAGGATCCAAGACAGTTGAATATTTTTTGTCTCGGTAGAGTTTTGTTGCCTTGGCGCTTTTCTGGTGGTCGCGACTGTTAAGTCTGGCTTTCAGGAGCTTCAGCACTATTATAACGTCAGCATTACGACCGTGCCTAGGTGTGCCCTTATATTATGAAGTTCCGATGGGAAGTCTCATACGTGTTTCGCATAATTAAAAATTACCTCACTTTGAAAAGTTCATGCAAGTGTAAAGACGCAGTTATTTGTGACTGCACACATGAATTAGCAATGAAGGATACTTCATAAACGTCGGCACAACGCTCTTGAGTAAACTGAGACACTTGCGCACACGCTTTTGCATTCAAATCTGTTTGAGTTGTGACCGGTCTTAGACCACTTTGATGACTTAGACCCAGGGGTTCTCAATCTTTTTCAGTTCGCTTTAGTAGTTTAGTATTTTGTCTGCCGAGACAGTTACTTGCCTTAGATAATCGAAAAAGCAAAGTTTTTATAATTATGTTGACCCAATTTAAATAACATTTTGCACAGAGAATGAGAATTTGAATAGGGAATGAGAATTCTTAGAGGTTTTTGATTTAAAGTTTGGTTTCATTTTGAACCAATATTCAAAACTCCACCAAATCAAAACACGTGAACATTGTTTTAAGGCTGCTGTCGCAAGAGTTCAATGAGACTCATGCATGAAAAGGATCTTGGATTCATACAAATTTTTCGTCATCGTTTTCAGGTCTTAGTCTTTTGGGTGATTCTGATTCTGAATCTGAAAGTATTTCAAAAACCTAAGTGAGCTTCGAAAGGTATTCCGTGAAAAGGGACATTCAGTATTGTGAGACAACAAGCTCATTCGATTTTTATCGAATACCTAAGTATAGTTTTTTAGAGAATAGTAAACAGACGCGCACAGTTTGGGAGCCCCTGACTTCAACGATTATCACACGTACACCGCCCGACCGCGTCGACGAGCGGTGTCGTCTAAGAAACGCTTAGGTTGCAACGAGAGAAAATTACTCGGGCAAACAATACACACACACAGTTCAACAGTAAGTTTCGATACAAATCAAAGCTGTTCCTAGTTCTAAAGGCAAATGTTTCTAACGCACATGGTTTTTATTGGCCTAGAACCAATAAGTGCGTATGTGTGTGAGCTGGTCTAATTCGAACCAGGCAGGAATCGCTGGGTTTATTTAAGCGACCCAGATGTAAATAAAACAATTACAAAGTTCTGCTTGCGAAAAGTTTTTAAAATGTTATTTACAAACAAAATTCTTTAAAATCCATAAATACAGATATTATACAACGTTTTAAATGTTAGATGTTGATGAAAGAAAAAATATCAACACAGAAATTTCATAAACATTCTCTCCTTCAACGTAACATCTCAAAAATAGAGAAGACCCAAACCAATCTCGTCGAAATGAATGAATAATCTCCTCCAAGCATCACTATCAATAATTCATTGAACGAAATTGTCACCACAGATGCAGAGGATATAAATAATGGCGCGTGACATGCATGCGTAGATCAGGAGCTGGTCCAATGTATGAAATATAGCGGATATTTTATAAATTAGTACTCAAAACATTTGCACGCCATAGTATGTGTCATCCTATATGCACTTTTTATTATTGTATGTGTATAAAATACATGATTAAGCAAATACATATTATTATCTTATCTCTTTGTCTTAACACGGTGACGTCGCCGACGGCAGCGGAGAAGTCTCTGCGCTGACACCGACGACGACGTGGAAGTCAGATCATCCAACTTTGAAGTGACACGAACAAGCGGGAGACGGAGAAATATGGTAAGTTCATACGGCGAAGATCAGTACAATATTTTTAGAAAAAAAGGGTGTCCCGCCCTTTTTTACCACAAGTTGTTTAGTTAGTAACCATAAAAGTGACAAAAAAATCTAAAGAAAACCTGAAACCAACGAATGGGGTCATTTTTGAAAAAACTAATGTGTCAAGATTTCAAAAAAAAAACTAAAATCCACCCTCTTATAACTTACACCAGCATTATGTCCAAGGGGTAAGTGATAGACACTTGATAACAGCAATTGAGATCTCTGACGCAGATTCTAAGCGAGAATAAAGTATGTAACGTAGAATTATCCTTACTTAAGTTATATTTTCTGGTATATAATTTATAGAGAATATGTTGTCGCCGCTGTCTGTTAATTTTGCCACACCACAATTTAAATAGCCTAGAATCTTGTCTACTTGACTTGGGCGTATTTTTTGCAAACAAACTACAATTTTGCAACACTCGACAAAAATAGGAAAAAACGAATCTATCTTATTTATTCCACTATAAAACCTGACATTGATTGATGTCTTTTCGAAAAAAAAATCACGAAGTTAACCTCAGAAGAGCAACACATTTTCGACTACCTACCGTTTTGCTAGTCAACTTCGATCAATCTCAATTCTGGGACGTAAATGTCCGGCTTCAACACGGAGTGATAACCAATGGAGAGATCACTTGGGACTAAACTGTTTGATGGACATCCACTTAAAGAGGATCACTGTTATCAACTTCGCAGACTCAATATCGGTAAAGCTGAGAGCAGACAAGACTACCGGTTCCTGAAAATGGTTGGATCTGAGGCGTATTCCTCTAAAATATATGACGATCAGAATGTGAGCTGGGCATAAATTTTGAATTTGAACACCTTGTTCTTACATCGCAAGCATTTTGCTTTGTTTCATGTTTGTTCATTCCTTTTACGTACTATCTATCAGTTACTCCATGAGCGAGTGAGTGCCTCATTAGTGCTCCAATTGCTTACTGCTCCTTAAACATCAATTTATCACTATCTCACAAATCTTACTTGTCTGGACTTATCGATCTCAAGAACTCTTATTATTTCTGAAGCGTTTCGATCTTTAACAGAAGCCAGATCCAGAATAAAACATCACTAGAGCTTAATATAAATAAATGGCTTTGTGAAGATACTGACTGAATTGATATCAATTAAAGATGAAAGAGAACGATTGTCGTTAATGAAGTGATTTTTAATTCAGAGATAGCCTGAAGAAACTTCTAGTGACTTGAATATGGAGGTCAGATAGACAGTCGGTCCATGTAAAATACTTGCATTCAGCTGGACTTATGTGTATATTCAATGACCACAACGAAGTTGCGAAAATTATATGCTATGCGGGATTATGTTGAAGATAGTTGGAAGAATCTGTGAAAATTGTCATGAAAATGTGACTTCATGCCTACATGCCTCTATGTGCTCCTAGGTCTAGAGGGGATATTAAACCGTGTGTCAATCAAACTGATGTATGTCTGACATTTAAAGTATTTAGGGTACGCTTTTAGATTTGTGTTTTCTTTAGGATACCTAATGCTTTCTTCAGCTTTAAGTATTTTTGCCGGCTTTCTTAGATTTTTTTTATGGATGTATGCTATTATCCATTCCTAAACATCACGCCTCTAATCCCTGAAGGGTCAGACAGATGTCTTATATGTACCTAACAGTTCACCGACATTTCGCCAGTTATGTTTATAGTCCCATGTGATAGGGGCAAGCCTATTGCCATCACTCGCACAAATCCAAACTCCGTGGCTACCTACTACTGAGAAATTCATGACTGAAAACCCTATGACAACTTGCCCGACTCGGGACCCAGGGCCACTCAGCAGTCGCTTGTATGAAAGGACCTGGCGGTACATTCATTCTATATACAAATTTGTTTTTTGAAATCCGGGGACACGTAAAAAGAAAAACGAAATCACCGGTAATTATTCAACCCTTTCAAGCCGAATAGTTGTAAAGGGATTTCCATTCGCGGACCGCTAACAATGGGACTGGACCAAAAGCATTCCGGACGAAATCATGGTTTGTTTTGACGACTGTTTACAAAGGTGGATACGGGGAAAAAACAAAGTGCGAGTTGAAAAATTTTGCCAATACGCTTTCCATGGTTTGAAACTTTGAATAGAACTAGATGGTGTTTTGTTTTTTAACTTGAAAATGTGAATGCAAGCAGAGAAGCTTATTAGGGTTCCGTACCTCAAAAGGTAAAAAAAAGGAACTCTTATCTTGTCCGTCTGTACGTCTGTCCGTCCGTCTGTCACCACCAATTTTCTCAGGAACGGGTGGACCTAGCAAATTGAAATGTATACCATTTTATTTTATTAATAATTACCGAAAGTGCTAATGCTATTTTATGTTGTGTGTTTTTTTAAAACCGACTTTGGACACCCTGACTCGGACAGGTTAGGTTAGAAGGTGGTTATTTTTTTATAAACCATTCAGAAGTAGGATTTTTTATTAGTACCATGTTTATTTTGCGGTTCATTTATTACTTTTACCAACGAACGTAGTGAGTTATTAACAGTAACTCCTAAAAGTGATAAATTTCTGTTTTATAAGTATTCACATTTAGCTAATCATGAGGTTATTGTTTAATAATTTTTAATTTAAACACATTTACCGTAACATATGCACTATATTTATAGTATTATTTACCCATACTAATACAGTCCAGTCGCAAGTGCCTAATTAGCCCGCATGAATTGCACCCAGCCTTGAAACAGCTTGAAGGTTTACTCACCCTGAAACAAAAGAAACGCATATATTATTTTTTGAACAAATCATGTCACTCACAAATTATAAAACTAAGATCATTCTCCGATTTAAGTTTTGGTATTTTCAGGAGATTATTCACATAACTGCCAAAGGACGCAACAGAATTTAAATATTTACGAAATATACCAAACTTCAAGATATTTTCCCGGAAGCCAACTATTAATTCCTGAAAGTAGCGAAGTTCTAGGCTAACAAAACATACACAGTCGTGCCAGCAACACGAAGTACAAGAATTCCTGTAAATAACCAGGATTGCAGAATCAAAAACGAGTTACCAGAATCGTGATTTGGAGACCGAAACATTGCTTATTAAAGATTAAAAGGAAAAAATCTAAACAAATTGGGATCTAAAGACTGTTATAAACTATAGGGTACCAGGGTGTCAGAAACACAAAGGAGTTCAACTAAACGGCGCGTGACCACACGACGCGTATCCCGCGTCACGGGTTCCTGATTGAGATTGATTCAATCCAGTTCATGGTTATATTATAGTCATATGTCTCTTGTTCATTGTCGTTTATGTTATTACTCCGCGTCCTTTTATTGTTGTTGTTAAGATCGAATTTCTGATCGATTTTTATTAGCTTATAGGTTGTTGACTTTTGAGATACCATGGCCTAAATAAATCGAGTTTATATTTGGATGATAGAAAACAGAAACTGTTGGCATGTAATAGATGGCCCATCTGATAGATTGTGGTTCATAATTATGTGTGTCCATACGGGTAGGTATGTAGTAGCACTAAGAGATTTGAAAGAGAGATTAAAAAGTATTTATTTGACTCGCACAGGACAAAACAATAAAACAAAAATACTTAATTAAAAAGAAGCAACCAAAAAAAAGACACATTAAACTAAATTGATCCTGTACTAGACCAAAAGGATTTCAGCATGGCATGAAACATTAAAAAAAAAATGTCACAGTTCTGGATCTATTCTGGATCTGTTGTCTATACTTATCATAAGACATTAATGTCCTTAACTGAACACGCATTCTTTATGAGACCGCAACACAGCAACGCCTAGACACATAAATGGACCTCCTAATTAACAGCTATGAGTTATCATTGATACGAGTAATTAGGTAACGAACTAGCAGTTCATTAGTCGGTGCAATGGAAAAGGCTTTCAATTCTCATTACTGAAACCAATCATGTGAAAAAACCATTTCGCACGAACAAATAATCGAATAACTAGTTTGAAGAGAATACATTTTTCATTACAGTCGGCTTACGAAAACCGTTGAATATGCTTTGAACCTTGTCATGTTATGCAAAAAATGTATTCTTTGACTACACTTTTTAAACTAATTATAGAAACATCTGCATCAACCGATAAGTCATCATTGTCTGACTAGCCTTTTCCCAACTATGTTCGGATCAGGGGCCCTACTCTCTAACGTTTCACGCACGTCTGCAGATGAGTGCGAGTGAGAGAGACGGATAGATCCAAATATACGGACGAAACGTTAGAGAGTAGGGCCTCAGATTCGTGTCTATCCGTATGCAACTGAATACAGTAATTTACATGGACCGACTGCAAATCTAAACTCCACAACGACACAGACACTGCGGAACACGAACCGTTGGCTGGATTGGATGTCAGACAGACAAATGTTACTACCCGTTAAGACTGTCAAAACAACTTCTACAAATGACAGCTACTACAAAAACAAAAAAAAATTAAACAGTTGTGAATCGTGATCTTTTGTTTGTGATGACGAATAGGAACAGTGACGAGACAGGCATCTCCCTACTGCATCAATCGACAAGTCATGAGTGTAATGAAACAAAGTCCAACAAAAATGACCAATGTTTTCCGAAGTATGTTCACAAACATTGCTTAATCCTCGACCATTAGTTCTGTGACAAACCTGATTAAAATTGAAAGACGCCGACTGACTGGCAAGGTTAATAAATAATTATTTAGTGTGGAGAAGAGGAGATTAAATACCAACTAGCGTAGCCGAAACGATTCGTCTTCAAGGACTTTGTAATTTAGTAGATAGTACTTCCTGATTTCATCAAATTGTTGACGGGACTTGTTCATTTAGATTGTGTGTTTTAATCTTTGGATATTTACACTTTGTATTTAAGAGGGCCCTTCCCGGCCCACCTTTCGTTGACGCGAGCATGGTCGAAAAGCTTGTTGTTTCATCCAGAGCCACAGCGGTGGTATTCTTTCAACTTCCCTGTCTTACCTAGCCCCGACCCCGCACTACTTGCCTCCCACGCACCTCTTACCGCCTAACGCTAAGACATTAAACGAAAAATAGTGTTCGAAAATTTAAAAAACTTGTTCATGTGTTTTTTGATTAGTCTTACAAGTATGTGAAATAAATATTTGTTATTTAGAATTTCCACTGCATTTGCAAGGCTTCTATCTGGATGCTTTTTTTACTTTTACAATTTATGAGTACATTATTGAGGTAAAGTTTGCCAAAGTTGAGGTAAAAGTTGTGCAAAACAGCAATTTTTGGAGGCTTATACTGAATTTGTTTCTACAAAACTTTATTTTTTGCTTTGATAGAAGCCTAGATATAGTCCACAAGATACCTATTAAAGACCAATACTATTTCACTATTAATTAGGTAAGCACTAATTTTATAAACTTATTCTATTATTCAATTTTTACTTTTTTATTTTCAGACTTTGTGATTTCGATTTCGGGAAAATCGACCCAAATATAGGTACAATGGTAGCAGTGAATTAACCCAACAATTAACTAATAAACTTCCTTAAAACTTCTTCATAATAAAGTCAATCTCAATCTGATAAGGTTAAAAGAATAATCCAGATAGGATTTCAATTAGGTCGCCCGCAGAAAACCGATAAGGCCTCAATACCAGGCGCCTACTTTTCGCACTCCCCCTCAAGACTTAAGTTTTACTTGGCAACCTGCCAATCACACCCGGGAATACTGCAGACGTTTTCTTTCTCGGAGAGCCACTGCTCAAGCAAGTTCAAGGTGACACTGATTACTGGCGAGAGTTCACTGGAATGTAGGTCTCACATAGGCGCATACCATCGTATGCTGCCGCTTACTTGGAGCAATTTTTATTGAGATTCCAATGTCGCTACGCTATTTGTAATGGAATATAAAGTTATGACAGTACTCGATGAAAATGTTTAAGTTCAAACTGACTTGCCGAGTATTGTGTAAGATAATACGAGAAACAGAAACGTGAGTAAAATGTTAGGATAATAAATACTGCAGGAATGGTATGAGAAAGATTTCTCTCCTACAATAGGCATGACGACAGTATCAAAAAATTGCAAATCTATTTAGTCCATCAGTTAGAGAATTGGAAATTAATGGACACGTATTTTTTGTTTTTGTAAATCAATGAATATTGACAAAGATAAAACGCATCAAAACTCGGGAGTGGGGGCTGGTGACGTCAGAACTTAAAACAGAACTTAAAAATTATACCTAGGCGTGACGTATTGAGAATTTTAAAAGCGTCATCTCTTCGTCAATTTTGGTTTACGTAACAAAAGAAAAAACACGGGTCAAATATTTTTTGATAATCTAACTGACGGACTTGTGGCGGCACATCACTGAATGCTACGCCCATCCTTATTTATAGGGAGGAGGTGTCAAGTGGACACAAGTCTGACAGCTGGAATTGTCTCTTGAGGTTCTCGGTTTTTGTCTGGTCTATTAAATACGTTTCTAGTGGAAGTTTAGTTTACTTTATTACACACGATTCTTGTGGGCAAAATTCCCACAATTGGTGACCCCGACGTGATCCGTCATGACAGACAAACACGCACCTAGATTGGACGAAGCCGATGGAGATTTTGTAGATGCAGCAACGGACGCCGCAGTGAACAGAGTCGCCGTGCGTCTGCCACCATTCTGGCCAGAAGACTCGGAGGTATGGTTCGCACAAGCAGAGGCGCAATTTCAAATTTCTGGCATCAAAAATGACAGTACGAAATTTTACCATGTCATCTCTCAGCTTGAACAAAAGTACGTTCGCGAAGTAAAAGACATCGTAAGAAACCCTCCGCCGACCAACAGGTACGAGAAGTTAAAGCAAGAGCTAACGAAGCGGTTATCTATTTCTCGTCAACACCAAATAACTCAGTTACTTTGGCACGAAGAATTAGGCGATAGAAAACCGTCACAATTTTTGCGCCATTTAAAAACGCTTGCTGCAAACGAGGTAACCGACGAGTTTTTGCGAAGTTTGTGGTCGAGTCGCCTACCTCCCCATGTGCAAGCAATTATTGTGACGCAAACCTCTGGTAGCCTGGAAGTCGTCGCGGAACTAGCGGATAAAATTTGTGAGGTCGCGGCGCCGTTACACCACCAGGTAGCGAGTACAAGCACGAACTCCGCCAGCGTCTCCAGTAATTTCGACGGTTTATTGAAACGTATCGATGAAATGATTACGTCACGTATTAATTCAGATTTAAGCCAACAAATATCGCAACTAAACATACGTTCGCGTGATCTCTCTCCCTCTAGAGGCAGATACCGATCGAGGAGCCGTAGTCGCAGCAATACACGGGGCGTGTGCTGGTATCACAAGAGGTTCGGAGATAAAGCTACGAAATGCACATCTCCTTGTTCGTACAAGTCGGTAAACTAGAGCGACAGTTCGTAGAGGCGACAAACGACTGTCAAGGTGTTACCAGTCGCCTTTTCATCACGGACCGGAAAACAAAAGTACAGTTTTTGATAGATACTGGTTCAGATCTTTGTGTGCTCCCACGTCGATTCCTACGCCAGTCCAGACAACCTGCGGACTACAGTCTTACTGCTGCAAACGGCAGCATCATCAACACCTACGGTACCATGACTTTGCACCTGGACCTGGGTTTGAGACGAGACTTTGTGTGGAATTTCGTGGTAGCGACTGTGGATAAGCCAATCATCGGAGCTGATTTCATCGCGCATTACGGACTATTGGTGGACTGTAAACACAGGCGTCTGATTGATAGTATGACAACTTTAACTGCACCTGGAACCCTCAGGGTTTGTAACCAAACCAGTATCAAAGCGATATCGGGTTCTACTGAATTTCACAAATTACTTTCCCGGTACCCTAATTTGACCAGACCTTTTGGAGTATTTCGTGAAGTTAAGCACTCAACCGTACACTACATAAATACTACACCTGGACCTACTGTATTTTGCAGACCGCGTCGTTTAGCTCCTGATCGTCTCAAGATTGCCAAAGAACAGATTAATAACATGATTCGAGAAGGCACTGCGAGACCGTCAGACTCACCATGGGCGTCGGCACTGCACCTGGCTCCGAAGAAGAACGGCTGGAGGCCTTGCGGGGACTACCGTGCCTTAAATGCGCGCACTATACCTTACAGGTACCCTATGAAGCATATAGAAGATTACGCTCATAGACTAGCTGGTTGTACAGCATACTCAAAAGCCTATCATCAAATTCCAGTGGCCCCAGAGGACATGGCAAAGACTGCAATCACAACTCCATTTGGCCTGCTAGAGTTTCCGTTCATGTCTTTCGGTTTGCGCAATGCCGCACAAACTTTCCAGCGGTTTCTTGATGAGGTACTCAGAGGCCTAGATTTCTGCTGTTTCTCTTACATTGATGACATTTTGGTGTATTCTAGAAGTCAATCCGAACACCTGGAACACCTGGAAATGGTTTTCAAGCGTCTGCATGACTACGGTCTCCGTATCAATGAAGGAAAGTGTGAATTCGGCAAAGGCGAACTAGATTTCCTTGGTTTTCACATCACCCAGCATGGCACGCGATCCCTGGAAGACAAGGTTAAAGCCATAAAGGAGTTTCCACCACCAAAAACCGTCAACGGTTTACGCAGATTTTTGGGAATGCTAAATTTTTATCGCCGTTTCATTCCGAACGCCGCCTCTGGTCAAGCACCGCTGCACGAGATGCTGTCGGGATCCAAAGTAAAGGGTACTCATCCAATCACCTGGACGCCACTACTTCTTGAAGCTTTTAACAATTGCAAAGCAAGTGTTGTTAAATCCACTCTACTCGCACATCCTGTCATGAATGCACCGTTGGCCCTTGTGACCGACGCTTCTAACTCGGCCGTGGGCGCGGTACTCCAGCAATTGGTAGATAAGGAATGGCAACCTCTTGCTTTTTACTCAAAGAAGCTGAACAAATCCCAACAGCTATATAGCGCCTATGATCGAGAGTTGCTGGCGATATACGAAAGCGTTAAACATTTCCGCTATATGATCGAAGGTAGACACTTTGTTATATATACGGATCACAAGCCAATCACCTACGCTTTCTTGCAGAACAAGCAGAAGTGCTCACCTAGACAATTTAATCATCTCGATTTCGTGTCGCAATTTACAACGGACATAAGACACATTTCGGGAAAAGACAACATCCCTGCCGATACGTTGACACGCATCGAAGCTGTAACGTCACCTCCTACATTAGAACAACTAGCTCGTTCTCAGAAACATGACACCGAGCTACAGACTATTATCTCCAATCGCTCAACCTCATTGAAGTTGGAACAAATGACTATACCAGGTACAAGCGTCACTTTATACTGCGACGTTTCTCTGCCGAGGCCTCGACCTTTTGCTACAAAGGAGCTGCGTCGGCAGATTTTCAACTCCATTCACTCGATGAGCCATCCCGGAACGAGGTCAACTACAAAGATGGTAACTGATAGATTTATTTGGCCCTCAGCTCGAAAGGATTGTCGCGATTGGGTTCGAACTTGTGAAGCTTGCCAAAAGACCAAAGTACACCGTCATGTTTCATCTCCTTTAGGCAATTTCAAGCTGCCACAATCACGATTCAGTCACGTGCATATTGATTTAATCGGACCAATGCCATCATCTCGCGACTACAAATACTGTCTCACAGCTGTCGACAGATACACACGTTGGCCAGAAGTACAGCCGCTGCAGGACATTACAGCTGAAACAGTAGCAAAGGCATTCTATGAGTTATGGATTTCGCGTTTCGGTTGTCCAGAGACATTGACAACAGATAGGAGTCGTCAATTTACCTCCCACCTTTTCAAAGCTCTTACAAATTTTTGCGGAGTCCAGCTGCGCCACACGACTGCTTACCACCCTGCAGCGAATGGGATGGTTGAGAGGTTTCACCGCACTTTAAAGGCTGCCATCATGGCTCACGGCGAGCAGAGCTGGACAGACGTTTTACCTGTCGTCCTGCTCGGCGTGCGCACAGCTAGGAAAGAAGACCTGCAATGCTCCGTCGCTGAAATGGTGTATGGTGAGCGCTTGAGAATACCGGGTGAGTTCTTCCAATCAACTAAGAATAACCAGGTGAGACCGCCAGATTTTGTCTCGCAACTGAGACATAACATGTCATTTTTGAAGCCACAAGAAGCAGCTCGACACTCTCCAGCTTCTGTATTTGTGAACAAGGACCTCAAGACTTGCAAACACGTCTTTATTAGAAAAGGCGCACCTCGAGGATCTTTAGAACCGCCATATTCAGGGCCGTATCCTGTGTTAGAGAGGACAGATAAGACCGTCACTGTAGAATTACAAAGAGGACCAGTGACAGTCACAATAGATCGTGTCAAACCTGCCTTTATTTTGTCCGATTCATCTGAAGATGCATCGAAGTCGGTAATAGAAAACCCAGATGGTCAACGTCCGGTACAAACCACAAGGTCCGGACGCGTAATTAGATTTCCTAATTATCTTTCTGCAGGTTTTCCAAACTCCAAGGGGGGTGGTGTGGCGGCACATCACTGAATGCTACGCCCATCCTTATTTATAGAGAGGAGGTGTCAAGTGGACACAAGTCTGACAGCTGGAATTGTCTCTTGAGGTTCTGGGTTTTTGTCTGGTCTATTAAATACGTTTCTAGTGGAAGTTTAGTTTACTTTATTACACACGATTCTTGTGGGCAACATTCCCACAGACTAATTAGTTTTTTTTTGTCGTCTCGCCTATTCCTGTTTGATATTTTGTCGTATTTTTTTTCTGAAAGTATTTAATTTTGAGAGGTATGAAAAAAATATTTTTTTTCTGGCAAATATTTAGGTACTTAGCTGACTCTAATAAAAATAGTTATGGCGATACTTTTCTTTGATTTATTAATCAGGTTTTATTTCTTTATTCGAAGCCCGGAATACTACAAATAATTAATTAAATAAGGGAATTTTTCTTCATTTGATAACCGTATTTATCCTCATTACTGTGACTATATACCGCGAAATCAAAGGAATTTAATTTAACGAAACCCTCGTTCGCTATTCCTGTCATATTTTTACGTCGAATTTACCAGAAATGCCAATGTACAATTTTTTGTAAGCTTCTCTACGGACACATTTTTCTGCAAATATAGGTGTCCTGGAATCCCGACGCTGTTTGAACTTCTAACAAAAATAAAATCGTGAATCGAATACTTAGGTCTGACTATGACGTAATCTAGATTTTTGTCAAAGAAAAATATGAAGGAACGGGTCACAGAGAAAACGAAATTGATTCTGATTAATGATAATATTCAAACTTGAATCATCTGTCAATGGAAATAAAGACAAATATTGGGTCCGACATCCCAAAACTGTACTGCACTTTGTTTACTAGATTGATGCGTCATTGCCTTCTTCCCTCACTAATTAACTTTCATTTTGTCTTCAAGTTCGGAAACAAAGACCAACTAACACTCAAAGTACAACAATACCACAAAAGCACAAAACCCATTATGTGTCACTTTTCCACGAATGAAATGAAGATGACACAAGCGCAAGTTTGACAACGTGAGCATTGTCATCAAAATATGTAGATCAAAGATTGATTTAGGATTTTAGCAGTACAGTAACCTTATTGCTAATAGACATAAGGTTTAATTTAGAGGTAAATAAACTGCCAGACTAAGTTATTTTTGGTGACCAATCAGTTGTGTTGACAGTTTTATAAATGGTGTTGTTATTATGAGTTACTACTACTACAACAGCCCATAACGTCCACTGCTGGACAGAAGCCTCTCCCATGATGGGAGGAATTTGCCGTAATCTCCACGCTTGGCAGGCGGATTGGAGATCGCAGTGATGAAAGACTAACAGAAAACGCTGCTGCCCATTCTCTGGTCTACGGAGGTGCAAGGTGTTCTGCGTCAGACATTAGTCGCCTTATACGACATGAGTCCGACCGTGAGTGTAATGGGTTGGTTCTATTCTACTCTGCCGGATACCACACGGCTCATGCTCGGCTGTTATTATGAGTTACAAATTACAAATTAACACATGTGTTTAGTAGACATCTTATAAGGGGGCTACTGAGCTACTCACAGTCACATGATCGAATTTGCAAGAATCGGTGGCTAAATAGAATAATTAAATATTGTAAGTATTACTGGACATTACACACAGCGCCATCTAGTGCCACACTAAGCAACGCTTGTGTCGTGGATACCAGATAGTTGATAAACTACATAGATACTTTTTGTTTGTAAAGTATGTATGTACAAACATTTTGCACCTACAGCCTCACAACCGCTGCGCCATTCGGGTCGTCAAAATAATCTGAAGATATTTATACCTACGTTCGGGAAAAAGCAAGGTTGGCTTGGCTTGAATTGTGCTTAGCCATTACCTGCTAAGCCTTTTCGCAACTATGTTAGGATTGGCGCCCTGTCTAACCGGATGCAGCTGATTACCCGTATTTTCCATGGAGCGACGTCTTATCTAACCTCCACAACAAAGTTAGTACTGACTACTGGGTAATACTATTATCCCTTGGTAAGACTGGTTGTCAGAATTCAGTCAGGGACCAACAGCTTAACGTGCTTTCCGAAGCACGGAGGCAATTCGGTATAAAATGGGTGATACCCATTCACGGACCATCCTAGACAAGAATGGCTTAACCTGAAGATGGGATGTCATTGCCACGAGCTCTTCGAACTCCTGTGCCTAGCCGACCCGAAGTAAACAGCGATGGTAGGTAGATCGGTGTTTAGTCTGAACGGACTAGATACTTTAGCTACTGCCGAATCGAACAAGTGTGTAAAACCCCTTATAGTGTTTATGTGACGATAATTTTGACACTTGACGCGACTGTTGATGTATGAGCATTGAGCAGGGCCAAAATGGCTAGCAGTCTCTATTTGCTAGATGTTTTGTAAACTGTTGAATTTAAAATCGTGTATTCAGAGTCGTAAAGGAATATGTTTGTATGTTGTAGCAACTTTTATGATACTGGGGGAGTAATGATTATATGTCTATTACACGATTTTCATAATTGTAATTTGTTATGTGTGTGTTGAATAATAAATAATATACAAACAATATTTTTTACCTCATTAACACATTATTTGCAGACCCGACAGTTATTCTTCTTTCACTACCAACAATTACACACTTTCTCCTTTTTATTAATTACACAATAAATTCAGCAGAAATATACTCGTAAAGCCACATTCAAAATTCTGCGACATGCATCTCATGTGCATTGGGGCGATGCGCTGAGAATTACAATTAGGGCACAATGTTCAAAAATGACACTGAAAATTCTTCGGATCTTCCAGCTCAAGAGCTTTATCCGTATTTTATTCTACTTCACCAACGCCTTTTCTATGTTCCTAAATTATATGCATACATGCAAACTGCAACATACACTAGCTCAGCATAAACCATTTAAACTAAAATACTGAAATAAGGTAAATCAACAGTGTTTTCAATAGAAACACAAACAAAATCTACCAACCACGCATGAAGCCCAATTAAAATGACGTGCATTACCTAAATTAATTGAAAACAGAATATTTAACAACAAGCTTATAATTACGTTAACAATGCTAACCAAAGTTACCATACAACTATGGTTTCTTTTTTGTTTGTTTTTATTAGTTGTTAGTCTTCCATGTACTAAATTAAATAAATATTATTCCTACTGCTGCGGCACAGGCCTCTTCTCTATGAGACAAATACAAATATTTATTGAAATCAAAATATTTTGTTTTGACAGTCTGTAATCCGCCATGCTGGCGCAGTATGGGTTGGTACGAGTAGATATCACGTCTTCGTCTTCGAACTTCTGGCTCTGGGGAGGCCTTTGCCCAGCAGTGGTACACACAAACAGATCAACAAAAAAAATGCGCCAATCTGGGTTCGATCCTACTTATAATAACTTGGTAAGTCACGGCCATTACATTCAGGCCACCGCCGCTGCTCTACGTGAATAATGCTGACCAAAGTTGCCATACAATATTGTATGATGATCACCAATTCAAAGAAGGCTGCAAAATGTACGTTGGTACTCTTTGTGATTCGGACTGATCCGAACACTAACGAACGGAGTACGGAAGCCGGGTACGAAAACTAGGAAATGTTATTCTGGAAATGTGCAAGACATTTTTTTTTCGGGATTTCATCTGCCAATTTAGATCTCGGTTTCTGGGTAACATTGTTCTTGCGGCAGCAGATTTGATTTGGACTGATTTTTCATTATCCGGTTACGGCAAAGGAGGTAAGACATGTCATTATGTCTATGTCGAGGGGCAAGTCTCCAGGCCACGATGATTTAAGTATTGAACACCTTAAGCATGCTGGTCATCATCTGTCCAGAGTCTTAGCGATGTTTTACTCCTTGTGTTTAGGGCATTCGTATCTGCCTGAGCGGATGATGAAAACTGTGGTGGTGCCAATTATTAAGAATAAAACCGGTGATGTCAGCGATAAAAACAACTATAGGCCCATTTCATTGGCCACTGTTATTTCGAAAGTGCTTGACAGTTTGCTTAACACTCAGCTGGATAAATACTTAAATCTTCATGATAACCAGTTTGGTTTCAGAGCTGGTCACTCTACAGAAACAGCTATATTGTGTTTAAAGCAGACTGTCAAGTACTACACTGATAGAAGTACACCTGTCTTTGCTTGCTTCCTCGACTTGTCGAAGGCATTTGACTTGGTTTGCTATGATCTGCTGTGGCAAAAGCTGCAGCAAGCGTCAGTGCCAGACGAACTGATTCGGGTATTCCAATACTGGTACAACAATCAGGTCAATGTTGTTCGATGGTCGGGGGCTTACTCGACTCCATACAGGTTGGAGTGCGGAGTGAGGCAGGGGGGGCTAACCTCACCGAAGCTCTTCAACCTGTATGTTAATGCGCTGATAGAGAGGCTCAGCAGCACGCATGTCGGTTGCCATATTGGAGGTGTATGCCTTAACAATATCAGTTACGCAGACGACATGGTGTTGCTGAGCGCCTCTGTCTGTGGTGTGTCGAGACTGATTCACATCTGTGAGAAGTATGCTGAGGAACATGGGTTATTGTACAATGCGAAAAAGAGCGAGTGCATGGTCTTTCGGGCCAAGAGGAGGTGTCCAGATTACTTTCCGGCAATTAAGCTTAACGGATGCCCACTCAATAGAGTGAATACTTTTAAATATCTCGGACACTTATTAACCTCTGACCTGAAAGACGATGCAGACATTGAAAGGGAACGTAGGGCGCTGTCTGTTCGTGCGAATATGATAGCCCGCAGATTTGCTCGGTGTTCGAGGGGCGTCAAAATAGCCCTATTTAGGGCATTTTGTACGTCCTTTTACACCGGCAGCCTGTGGATGGATTATACGCAGAAACAGTACAGCGCTCTACGTGTTCAATACAATAACGCGTTCAGGGTACTCTTGGGGCTGCCTCGCTTCTGTAGCGCATCGGGGATGTTTGCCGAGGCGCGTGTGGATTGTTTCCACACAGTCATGCGCAAGCGGTGCACATCCCTGGTGCGCAGGGTGCGGGCCAGCCGCAACAGTATCCTGAGGGCTTTTGCTGAACGCTTCGACTGTCAGTACGTGAACCACTGTTGCATGGTTCACGTACTGACTAATGTTAAGATATTGTTTTGATTGTTGATTTGATTTAATTTTATAATAATTTTTCATTTGTTTTTAATTTGATCTAATTTTATATAATAATTTTAATTGTTGTGTTTTTAATTTGATTTAATTTTATATAGGTAATAATTTTAATTTTTGTGTTTTTAATTTGTATTCTAATTTGTTTTCATTTTATATAATAATTTCAATTTTTGTGTTTTAATTTTTGATTTTAATTGTGTTGTTGATTTTAATTGTACACTATGATCCTAAGTTGATTGAAATAAATAAATAATAAATAATAAATAATAAATTATGATTCTGATTGTAGACCCTAATTTCATTTCAGATTGAGTGGTCATTGAAATATCAAAATATTCTTACAGCACAACGCTATTGCGAAAGTACGATGATCGTTCATCTTATTCGTGTTGTTAGTAAGTACAGACAGTATTGCATAAGTTAGTTAAAAATTTGCTACTTCTACTTTTGAGGCATACAGGTTAGAATCTGTCCATCCTCAACCTGCAGCCACAATTGAATGTAAGGACAGAACCAAATAAATCAGTGATAATTATTAGGTAGGTAGGTTAGATGGTTACGTTTACACTAAAAACAAACTCTGAATTCGATCAAAAACCAAATGAGAATATCCAATCCTTTTAAACGGAACCGAACTGAGTCAATTCAATGTTCATTTAATTTTCCGCAAAGCTCCCGGCATACTGAACGTGAGCGAAACCAAAATGGCTAACGCACGTCATTCCGTTAATTGGGATAGGAACCAAGGCCAGATGTGCAATATCGACGGCGATTTTTTTCATAATTGCAGGGACAGACCCGATGAATGAACCTGAATCTCTCTCCTCCAACATTTAGGAACCCTCATATATTACACCTTATGAACTATTTTCTTCGTTAGTTGTAGATACCATGTGCGTGCGCTCCTAAGATGCAATTAGGCAAAGCCAACCCTACCAACTGGCCATTTATTATAGCTAATTACCTATGTGATAAAATTACACATTATGTTTCCTTCAAAACACACAGCGTTGGTTGAAGAAGCTGTCATTAGATTTTGCCTTAAATGCTGTAAATAGTATGAAAACACTTACCAATTTCCGAACGTTACCTTAGGATCTTTCACTATGGCAGTAGCTCGCGGTAATCGACGAGTTGACATCTGTCATTCATAGCGTCTAAAAATTTTGCCGCCAACGTATGGAAAATTTTTCACTCGTCAATTTTCTTAGAAAATTTTGAGAAAAGTGGTGTAAAGTTTCAGTTAAAGCTATAAAGATAGAATTTAAGTACTCTTGATAAGTGATTTCATATTATCCTTGATTATGAGTGAGCGCGATATCGAAATTGAGGGCGAAAGCTCTCACCGCAAAGTCGCCGGTGCTCCTACCGATGCTTCGGACGGAGATCGGTCAGTGGAGACCAGTGAACCCCAGCGGCGGTTCTCTTATGAGAGTGAGGAAGAGAGCTCTTCATCCTCGGAGGATGATGGCACTGCTTCCCCACCGCCGAACAAGAGGTCGAAGAGAGCGAAGCAATTACCCTGTGCGGACCCGCGCATCGACAATCTTATGAACCAGGTAAGTTTTATATCTGGTTACATGACACAATTGCCACATTACATCAGTAACTTCACTCAGAAACAGCAACAACCAACTACTGTTCATTCTGACCTTAGTGTTGCTAGTACTTCTAAAGCACACTGTAGTTTTTTAAACAACCCGGTGGTGTCTAAAGAGACAGAAACTTTACAATTTGGGGATTTAAGTGTACAATATAATGATAAGGTAGTTATTCCTAAAGCTAATACAGAGCGTCTTGAGGAGCTAAAACGACTACAGCAGTTTGACACTCCAGCGTGGAAAGGAACCTTTTCCCAACTATGTTGGGGTCGGCTTCCAGTCTAACTGGAAGCAGCTGAATACCAGTATTTTATATGGAGCGACTGCCTATCTGGCTTCTACAAACCAGTTAGCAATGTATAATACGACACCCCTTGGTAAGACTGGATGTCAGGATTTCGGGCCACTGACTAACATCTGTCAAAGATCTACGATTGATATCTGGGACCAAAGGCTTGTACGCGCTTTCCGAGGCAGAGTTTATTTTAATGGTATCATGAGGATTGCTTTACACTACCTGTTTCCTAGGCCTACCTGTCAATATATCCTGTTTATTATTGCGTGTAAAGACACAAATCTCCAACGTACAAACACGCAGTACTGGAACAACTATCTGTAGGCTGAATAAATATTGGCAGGCATGAAGCCAATAGTTCCACGGTTGTGATAATTGAGCAGTCTAGTTTTGTTCAGCAATCTCCTGACGTATTTAGGCAGTTACTGCTTGATCAATGAGTAATTGTGGCCTTAGTAATAACGGTCCCAACACTTCCGCCGCGGTAAGGTTGCTGTACAATCTGCACACAGCCAAGCCTCAGTGTTCCACGCTCGGCTTTATACTCTCGCACTTGCCCTGTCTCGGAGTGACTCGGCGAGTGTATAACCGTCCGTCCGTCCGTCGTGGGAGCAAACCCAGGCAGGCAGACCCTTAATTAATATACACCATTTTATCATCAATGCAGAACCATCAACATCCCGAGAAAACCAATATGTCTTAGAACCAAAACAACTCGGAAGACCTATGTGACATTTACCAATCCACACTGGGCCCGTCTTTGGAATAAATGTCCACTCTCTCAGAGTCCTCACTATAAAAGAGTTCCAGGCTCCAGCAGTGTGATCAACATTGATATTGAGTAATAATGCTAGTATCATACATAATAGTTTATTTTTTTATTAGGTTCTTCCGTTGCATTGCCACATTATTCAGAAATAGCATGACCCAAACATTCTCACCATTATCCAATCCATGAAACAGAACTCCCAAACGGACTAATCGAACAATGTTATTATCTACCGTTTGGCAAAATGTGTAATAACAATGAATCGTGTTTACAAACACTACTGTGGCTAGGAATGTGAGCTAATTGGCTTTTCACTTTAACATAATATGGGGTTTGTTTGCATCGATTTACACTTACCAATGGGGTACTGTTTGCTTTTGTAGTGAAATTATCATTAGCTAACCCTTTCTACATAAGTATTAAGGTCGGTTTTCACTTTAACCCGATGCAACTAAATATAGGTAAGCACAGTTAAAACAGAAACGGTTTGCGATTCGGTAATCTTCATGTTTCCGTCGACGTCGAGCAACAGAATAATCCCACACAGCTCTCAGAGGCAAAGTTTATAACTTTAAAAGATGTGTTTTTAGTGGTGCACTATTATTGCGCGTCTGTTTGAAAATATCTCTCTGTCAGATTACCTACTGCGGACGCAGCTATCTGCACCAGCCACTCAAAAGATTCGAAATGTGTTTTTGGAATTGCAAAGATTTGTTACTTATTGAATAATTTGTATTAAATAGAGGGATACTACAATGTTTTCAACAGTTCTATATTCAATCTCATGATCACGCATTCCGAATGATGTTTCCCGAAGCGCATTATTTGCCTAGACGATATGTAGGTGGGTATCTACTAACACGCGTTTCCACGTTTGAGTGGCTTTACATTTGGGAGTTTCCTGCCTTTTGAGTGTTTCCCATTTCCTATAGCTTTTACTCGTCCTGGTTGTAATTATTTTGTTGGTTTTTACAATTGCTGTCGTCTGACTAGTGTTTATGTTAATTTTGTCTTTTTTTATAGCCATAATTTGGTACCGTTTTTTTTTTTTTTTTTTTCTTTTTTTCTTTTTTTTTTTAAAAACGTTGCCCCACACTAGGAATTTCTCCTGTATCGTGGGTGCGTTTACAAACATTTAAACTCACATACACAAACAGCCAGACCCGGAACAACTATCTGTAGGCCATACAAATATTTGTACCGTGCGGGGATCGAACCCGCGACACGCAGGGCAGCAGCCAATCGCTCAACCACTGTGCCAATCGTGTCGTCAAAGGTTGGTAAGACAGAAGAATTTAACAGACAGTTTAAGAAGAAGTATTTTAACAGGCTATACGGTTCTCTCGTAAGTGAATTTACGAATCAGGTATCTAGAGAACCGAGATCGATGCTGCGTGCTGTAAAATTTACTTCTGTTTGAACCTAAGTTCGTAAGTTTCGTAACCTACTTAATTTTTAATCAATGGTATTTTCCCAGCTCAGTTTTTAGAGTCCGTACGGTTATTATTAACGAGTTCGTCCATTATTATGAATTAAACTTTTTTCTGTTTTTTTTTTAATTAGTATAAGGAAAATTGCAAAGGTTATTATTGAATATACCTATCCTACTAAGAATAAGAAATACCGGATGGTGTTGTTTGCGACTGGCAATTTCTCATTCATCAGTGTGCTGTTGCACAAAGGTCATGCCAAGACGTAGGTACTCTTGTAGGCTGCAGACTTGAAGTTTATACTACTACTACTGCTGCTGCTGACTACTTGTTGTCTTTTTGTTCTGACCTTAGTACAGCAGTGTACGCAATATACCAAGCTCTTTATAGACAGACAGTAGGAATATTACGGGTAACTGAAGCAAATCTTTTAAAAACAAATTGACGACGTCCACTTTTAATTTGTAATTCCGCTTTTTTATCCGAAGCGGTGATGGCCGGTTTATCCCCCCCCCCCCACATAATATCGAAACTAATACATATTTTCAATTTACAATGACACGAAATTCAATAATCATAAGCAATGTTATTCTTTTAATTTAATGTAATTTATTTGTTGATTTTATAATTAAGGTTTTCAATAACTTAAAATGTTATTAATTTGATTGTGTGGAATGAATCAAGCGTTATAAATAAATATGGACCGGTCTCTATTCTCTGACATTTCTAGCACATTTATCTCCGTGTATTTTGCTTTTTTCTACTATCCAGAGTATAAACCACGACCCAGGGTACTACCCAACTAGTTTTCAAATCTACAAACACCTACATATTTACCTCAAACTTGATAATAGCTAATTTCAACACATAAATTACACCAACATGTGCAACGTCCGTCCAGAACTAGAGCGAGTCCAGATTTTTACTTGATTAATTAACCCTGTAAACGCGAACGAAGGATGAATTTAGTGGGCCGTGTCACTGCATACATATTAAAGGAGTTTACATAGGTTGCCCCGTTGCCCGGTTTGTGCGGAAGTGTTACTGGCTGAGTTACGACGTCTTTTTAGGGTTGAATATTATGTTGAATATGAAGTACCGGGTTGTCGGCGATATTTTTTGTGGGTTAAATTCAGTTTTGTGAGTGAATTTTGTGGAATAAAATGTTAGTTTTGTAAATTGTTTTTTTTTGGGGTGGACAATCTCGTTTTACGGTAAAACTCAATGTAATGCACTCAAACATTGTGCTTATGGACGCATTTCAATAGTAAACGAGTTATGGAGGTATTTAAAGTAAAGTTGTGACCTTAAAAACTAGTCATTGATAAAAAAAAAAAAAAAAAACTTGTGATAAAGTTGGAACTTTGACCTCCAATATCTCCGTAACTAGGTTCACAGGTTAGACGGGGAGAACAAGTGCCTTTCGGCTTCATTACACCCTTTACACCCTTTATATCAACAATTCAACATTTTGAAACTTTGAATAGTCAATTAAGAAAAGTAAAAAAAAAAGAAAGAAAAAAAAATACTAAAGTAAAAAAAAAGTATATACAGGTATAATATAGGTACCATCAGAAAATCGACAAAACGGCAGTATTATCATACGAATTACGAAGTCATCCGCCGATGTAAATATGCGCATACATTTAACTTACAATAGAATGAATGAACACTGTTGAACTGTTCTAGTGGGCCACGTTTAAATTATGCGTTAATTTTAGTACATTGCGCGGTTGACATTACATTTTAATAACAGTTTAGGGTTTATCTAAGACATTTAAAAATTATTCTCTATATTATCTCCTATCGGGATTATGCGTTATGCTGGTTGTCAATGAATGCAGGTCCTATTAAATAAAACAGTGCAATAGCTGAGGAGTTTCTGACACTTGCGCACTTATTACTATTTTATATATTTCAGACTTGTTCCTAAAATCATCATCTGCCTAGCCTTTTCCCAAGTTTTATTGGGGTCGGCTTCCAGTCTAACCGGATGCAGCTGAATACCAGAATTTTACATGGAGCGACTGCCTATCTGACCTCCACAACCCAGTTAGCACTGGGTAATACGATACCCCTTGGTAAGACTGGTTGTCAGACTTTATGGTCCATAAATGACGTAGGAAAATTAAAATAATCAAAGCACAGGTAGGCAGTCGCTCCATGTAAAATACTGGTATTCAGTTGCATCCAGTTAGACTGGAAGCCGACCTCAACATAGCTGGGAAAAGGCACGGAGATGACTAACATAACCGTCAAGACACGTGGATCAGGTCACTGCCATATCATTACATCATATTATTATTATCTACAGTATAATACGAGTACCTACTTCCGAACGATCGTGAGTCTGCGAACAAAAAAGGAAAGAATAAAAATCTCAATGTCAGTACAGACACCCGTCCTGAATACCGTGATATTAAAATTGTCTCGAGGGAATTGGTTACGTCTTTTCTGGGCTTATCATACATGTTCCTTACGCGATAGGGGTAACATTCAAGCAGAAAATGTACAGGAATTTTAGTGGCGAGAATAAAAACAGTTCGTGATAAAAGATGGCGGAGTTAAAGGTTACCAACAAACTTACAGTGCTATTCTAACAAGCAGCCTTTTATTTTAGATTGTAATCAAAATCTGGTAGGGACAACAAGCTTATTAAAAAATATGTTCGCTGTAGCCACATACGAGTAATTGGCGTTTAATTCAATAATGTTTCGCAAATTTCTCTTAAAAATGGCGACAGCATTTATTCTGGAAATGAACATTACACTGCATTTCAGTGGTAACACTTTAGCCTCGACCTGCAGTTTTAATAGACATGTAGTGTAGTGACATAGCCAAAAATACAAAAAATATCAGCGGCGACATCTATGACATAGAATGAGAACTAAAAATACTGCATCGCGCAATCAAACTTATCCGCGAGTTAGACATACAAGAAACCGACAACATACTTCGGACAGTAGCCCGTCAGAGACATCACCCGTCTGGTCGGAGGATCCTCCTTAACGAAGGGTGAGGAACATTGCACTCTTTTCCTCATACACCTAACAATACAAGAGGCCAGCATATACCCGGGGTTGCGGGACTGTTCGAAAGAGATGCCGTGACTCCGGAACAAGGGCGATGAAGGAACATAGATGGGTTTTAGTCAGTAAAAGTCTGACACTCCCTCCTGCTCCGCCCAGAGCGGGAGAAGTCATTTGATGATGTCCCATCCGAAAAAAGGCCAGCATATACCACCAGCATACCATCAAAATAAAATATTTCTTGTTAAATTTTATTCTAAAAGAACTGTTGTGTTTTGTTTAACCGCTCTAATATATGGATACGATACATATCAAGGGTCAGGGGTACATAACCCTGAAAGGCCAAACATAATGTAAAATTAAATCCGTAGTTCCGCGATGAAGGAAAACAACGTAAGGGTAGTCGAATGTTAATTAATTAGAAACTGTGTTAAATCAAGGCCTGTTTGAGAGAATTTAAATAAAATCCAATCGAATTAGTAATTTTGGATGGATAATAAGTTTTATCCGAAAAATCATTATTATGTACCGACCATTATATTATATTTATTTTTCGTTGTATTTATTTTTGTATAACAATAATGTCTCATCCCTCATTTTAGTGTAAGAGCTGTAAAAGTGTCAACAATAATTTTAGGATGGGATCTGGACCAAAAGTTTAAATTTTTCTTGGTTCCAAAAATTTATTTCACCAGGAATACTCGTATTATTTCTGGACTTTAAATTAAGAAAGAGCAAGATTATTCACGTTACTTAACAGGACTTAGAAATTGGTTATGTAATTAAAGAGTCACAGATAAATGTGAATTAATCGATATATTTAGTGAGAAAAAAACAATGAGCCTTTCTAATGGGTGCAGTTGCTGTCATTAGTTCCGGATCATTAAGGTCTCGGTGAATAAATATTTCAAAATATATCGGCAAAAAATTTACATCGCCGACTCCAATATAGGTATCGGAAAACTCGCGATGTCGCCGGTACATGGGTATCGGATGCATCCCTAGTCTAAAGTTAACTAATTTAATATTCAACACTTGATATTTTATCAACTTGTATCACCATCAATACCATGTCTTCATTATTTATTTAAATACCCATTGACAACGGACACAGATGAGCACATAAGAAACACGATATCTTCGCATCTCACGATTCCATTGAGAAAATTGACGCCAGTTAACACGGCCGGAACCGGCTTTGCGGGAGAGACCCGGCATTGTATGCAAATGCATTCATTGAGAACGGATCAATCAAGCGAAATGAATATAATATCGGGTTCGGACCGGTCAGCTCGGTGTTGACCGTTTTTTTTAGGGATTATATTTCATTTCCGTATGTTGATTGGACGTTTTCGTTTTACTGTTTTTTTTATTAATTGAGAAATCAAGTACTCAGTTTCACGTGTGCGTATTATTTAAAAGGGTTCGGTTTAGCAGTTATTAGGCGCATGATGTATCATCATCATCATTTCAGCCGAAAGACGTCCACTGCTGGACATAGGCCTCCCCCAAGTGTCGCCACATTGACCGGTCCCGTGCGACTCGCATCCAGCGGATTCCCGCAACCTTCACCAGGTCATCGGTCCACCTAGTGGGAGGCCTTCCAACGCAACGTCTTCCGGTTCGCGGTCGCCACTCCAGAACTTTTCGGCCCCATCGGCCATCCGTTCTGCGAGTAATGTGCCCTGCCCACTGCCACTTAAGTTGATGCACTTGAGCATGATATTTGCTGGTACATAAACATTTGAGTAAAAAGGTATTTAACAGAAATACCTATACCTGTACCATGTCTATCAGGTGGTATTATTTCAATGTTTCAATAGCTCGCAGGTTTACCTACTTACCTAAATTTTGTATTATAAATGCCGTCTTGTTAATAAATGTCAAGGTTTTTAATAATATTACATAATATTAATTTATGTCTGTTTAGACAAAACATGCACGTTTCAATCGATTGAATTGCCCACCTGCACGTTTACATGGGCGTGCGCTACGAAGAGGCAATTAGACAAAGCCTACCCTACCAACTGGGGCAATTATTATAACTAATGAACTATGTAATAAAATAACACTATGTACAAAATATTAAAAAAAGTTCAAACTCCTGTTCGAATACTTAGAGCAATTTTTCGCGCCCGTGTTACGTAACCAACACTGTACTGGAAGTTGCTACGAAGCTCGACGCTCACCCGCCGGACGCATCTTATAGGCAAATAGTCTGCTGGCCTTCAAACCATTGATAAATTTACGCACACAGCGGCAAATTGGTGCATATTTTCGTGTGTATGAACTGCACACATGTATAGATTGCAGCCATTTTTGGGCGGTAACTCCTGCGAGTGTAGCTGGGCTATGATTGGCTGCTACAACACAAGGCCAGGATTCAAGGTGAATGTTCTCTAGCCCGCGTAATTTAAATTTCCTTAGGTTTTTTGCAATTTGCAGGCCAGTGCTGGGTGTATGTTGATTAAAATAATGATTCCTGGGGGTTATTGGCGCGTATTATTATTATAATAATTAATAATATTATTGATATTATATTTTTCTTCATGGGTGTCGTTTTCGTGGTTTTTGAGTTGGTTATAATGAAAATGAGGTCAAAATGAAAATCCAAGATGGCGCCGATGAAAATTTTCAGTTTTCTTTTCATGGGTGTCATTTTCGTGGTTTTTGTGGCCGCTGATGATGAAAATGAGGTCAAAATGAAAATTCAAGATGGCGCCGATGAAAATTTTCAGTTTTTTCTTCATGGGTGTCGTTTTCGAGGTTTTTGGAGTAGCTGATAATGAAAATGAGGTCAAAATGAAAATCCAAGATGGCGCCAACGAAAATTTTCAGTTTTTTCATCATGGGTGTCATTTTCGTGGTTTTTGTGGTCGCTGATGATGAAAATGAGGTCAAAAAGAAAATCCAAGATGGCGCCGATGAAAATTTTCAGTTTTTTCTTCATGGGTGTCGTTTTCGAGGTTTTTGGGGTCGCTGATAATGAAAATGAAGTCAAAATGAAAATCCAAAATGGCGCCGACGAAAATTTTCAGTTTTTTCTTCATGGGTGTCATTATCGTGATTTTTGGGGTCGCTGATAATGAAAATGAGGTCAAAATAAATATCCAAAATGTCGCCGACGAAAATTTTCAGTTTTTTCTTCATGGGTGTCGTTTTCGAAAATCAAGATGGCGCAGACGAAATTTTTTTTGCTATCATTATTTCGTGGCCTACCCTTCGTGGAATACCGCTGCACGCCACTGCACGTTTATAATTTGTTTTTTTCGTCTTATTTACATAAATCGGCGGACATATTTACAAGTAGAGCATGGAACGCATTTAATTAAAATTTGTAGATTATTCTGATACTCGCGTCATTGGTACAAATAATTTTTATTACGTAGATACATGCATTATTTTATGAGTAAATATGGAGCAAGTATATTTATAAAATTTGTAGATTATTCTGATACTCGCGTCATTGGTACAAATAATTTTTATTACGTAGATACATGCATTATTTTATGAGTAAATATGGAGCAAGTATATTTATCAAGTCCCATATATAACAGGGGCGAGCCTATTGCCATCAACCGGCCAAAAATCCAGACTCCGTGACTGCTACTGAGAAATTCCTGATGGAAAACCCCATTAGCACTTTGCCCGACCTGGGTATCGAACCCAGGACGTCATGTTCAGCAGTCCCGCTTGCTACGACGCCGAGCGAGGCAATTATTTATCAAAGGAATAAGGAAATATTATCAAATTTAGATTAGATACTTATAAACTGCAATACCGATGATCGCAGTATTGAATCGCATAACATGCGATTCAATACTGCGATTTATAAATCGCCCGTCTATACACAGGCCTACAAGTCAAGTGGCGCTAAAACTTTGCAGACATAAAGTGAACTTGACACAATTGTCAATTTGCATATTCGTGTACAGAATGCGTATGTAGAAAATAGTGGAAACGGAAATCCGCCAGTTAAAGTCATACGGCATTAAACTGTTACCAAAATCGCGTGTGAAATCACTGGCTTTATTGTCTTGCATTTTAAAATACCTAGATCCGTTATTGTGAGTTCGTTGAACTCACGTGAACTTATATAGGTAGTAAAACTTCGGAAAAAAAACCTAGGTGTGTGCATGAATCTTTAACGGGTTCTCCCAATAACAGCAAGTCAATCAATGAAACATACTTACTGCTACTACTTTGTTGTTACTTATTACTACAAGTAAGAAGTATTACAGTCATTAGTAGGACCTTGAGAATTCACAGACAGCCAAGAATTTACAACGCAGCCTCACTCAATTCTAAAATTAAATCCAAAACAAAACGATAAAACTATCAGAAACAGCTCAGCATTACTTAAACCGGTACAAAATAATTCAAAATAACATGAAAATAAGATGAACCAAAAAACAAGTCGAACCGGTTTTCAAGGAAACTGTAGATATTCGTTTCAAAGGCTTTGCCACAAGACCTAGATGTACTATGGCGATAATCAAGAATGTTGTAGCGAGGTACCAAGTAACGGATGTATGGGGCATTCCCCTTTTCAGTAGGACAAAGCCGGCGTAAGATATGTTTGCATTCAGTGCTTGGTTAGACTACTATAATGTAATTCCTGATGGATTTAGCTGTTCTGTCTTGGTAAGATTTGCAGGCTTTTGTCTCAGACCAAATAAGAGGTTTTTGAGCGTAGTTTAATTGTAGTTAGCCGTGTGGTATCCGGCAGAGTAGAATAGAACCAACCCATTACCCTCACGGGTGTCGTTTAGAGCGACTAATGTCTGAGGCAGAACACCTTGCGCCTCCATAGACCAGAGAATGGGCAGCAGCGTTTTCTGTTAGTCTTTCATCACTGCGATCTCCAATCCGCCTGCCAAGCGTGGAGATTACGGCAAATTCCTCCCATCATGGGAGAGGCTTATGTCCAGCAGTAGACGTTATGGGCTGTTGTTGTTGTTGTTGTTTTGTTGTTGTAAATGTTTGCGTGTGAGCGTGTATGCACCGAGCGGAGCTTAGTTTTGAGCTAGTTTCACTATATTGTTCGCAGCGGTATGTCTTGGATTTTTATTTGGTCTGAGGCTTTTGTTTGTAAAATATGTCCTTACTAGATCAAAGATGAATATAAAGTTGACACAGTCATTTTAAATCGAATTTGTTGTATTGATTGAACATTCTTTATACTGCTGAAGGTCTCCCAATAAATCTCCCAAGGCCGATTATATGGGACTGACAACATAACACATTCTAGCAACTGTTCGCATTCAATTTTACTATTGACAACTGGACAACATTATGGAGAAAACTTAGTCAGTCAGTGGACAGTGCGACATTGTCAATGACTTTGATGAACTTAGTCTAAAAAATAACCAGAATACCAGTTAAGGGATGAATTGATTGTAAAATAACCTCGACGATACCAGAACCTGGGCCTTGGATCCAAGTCATATCAGCTCAATCACCAAAATTGCCGATAAGCTAATCATTTAACGTAAGACTTGGATAACAGCGTGAGAAAATCCGATCAAACAGAAAAAAATAACACTTTTCCATCAAAGATCGTATCAAAAAGCAATCCAAACAACGTTAACTACGTGTTTCCGATACAATTTAATCAGAGGAGCCGTAAAATTAATACAACAACCATTCATGTATCGTATAAGTACGATAACCAATTTGCAGTTACCATACCACAGTAATGAACGAGCGAAATGGCTGAGTGAAGAACACATTCAGCTTACGTTACGATAACATAATGGCCGTGTATTTGCCAAAGGCGGCACAAGAGAAATTCCTAACAGAAATTTTCAGGGCAGAAATCACGTTTGGTTGGCGCTTCCGATTAGATCGATGCAGTATTTTAGTATTTCCACAAAATTTAGCGTCTATTCATTGAGTCTGACTATGAGCTACGTAACTGAGAAATAGATGGATTGGGAACTTCAGAGCTTTATTACAAGGTCCTAACATAATCAGCCTATAAATAACGTTAACGGCAATATGCTCGCCCCCTATTACATGGGGTCTTAACATGACTGGCGAAATGTAGGTTTACTTTTAGGTACACCTCTGCCAACCCTTCGGGGATTACAAGCGTGTTGTTAAATAAGTTCCCAATGCTGGGTCACACATAGGCCTCTGTAAATGAAGAGTAACTTCTAATCAACCATGCGTGTCCAGTACGCCAGTGTCCAGTGTTGAAAGGACCCAAGAAACATGTTAATTCAAAATGATAAAGAAAAGCCAAATGAATACAGAAAATACTTAGCAACATCAGTAATTACGAGTATCAAGTTGTACGTGTAACAATAACGGAAACAACAAGTGTAAAGAACAATGACCGATTAAGTAACCCCCAAAGCTAAACAAGCGAGAAGTTCTTCAAGATTACGCATATTACATATACAGTAAGAAATTACGTGGAACACATTGACCTGAATACTAATTTTGTTGCCACGTCAAACACGCCGCGTAACGTTAATATGTTTGGAGATGAAACTCGTGTGACGTGTCCCATACATTGAATTGAAGGTCGGTAAGTATCAATGCATGTTTCATCGACAACAACTCAGTGACAAGGAAATCAACTTCATTCTCTTTAATGAATCCCAATTACGCCGAAAATACGGCCAATTAACCGAATAATTCTTTAATCGCTTTTCGTACAACTGGTATCACCGAATTGGCAAAATTGCGAAAGAACGCCTACTTAAATAAAAGTTCCTTTCATGGAATAAATAATACTTTATTTAATAAAGATCGGAATCCGAGACATTGCGGAGAAAAAATTAAACAAATATCTTTTGCCCAAGATCTTGGGACTCTCTCTATGAAATATTAATAATTTTAGTAGACTAAAATGTACAATATTTAATTTTGAGAAAGAGACTAAGTATTTTATCTGAAAATCTTTTTCTTTTCTTGTCAACTAATATAATTTATCTTTCCTATAAGTAGTCGTTGCGGGTAATCAGAAACCCGACACAACCAGGCTTGCTACAGGTATCGTTTTACCAGTAACTAAATTGTCGATGTCGGAGACGATTCCTCTTTTCGAATTTAATCAGCTGTATGGGCAGGCCGTGGGAGTTGCTTGTCTTTAGGTCTATCAACTTTGCCTTACTCTTCGGGGATAACAAGCATGATGATGATCATACCAAGCATTACCTATCCATTTGTTGCCTTCGTGTTGGTGATTACAGATTATGTAACTACCTTCTATATCAAAGATAAACCCAGCTCTTGTCAATCCAAGCACGACTTGAAGATAGCACTATATTTTATCGCGAAGACATGCAGGAATCCCAAACAAGTACGATAATGTAATTAATTCCACACGCGTGTGGGATTCCCTTTAACGGTAAAAAGTTAAGTTAATTGTCAAGTATTTAGGGTAACGTAATACCTCAAGCGCTAAGCATTTACTACGGTGACGAATTAAAGTAAGCTTTGTAATTCGAACGATAGCCGAAATTGGATCAGCTGTTGGGCTAATAGCTAGTTGACCACTTTTTTTAGAAAAGGCAAATGGGATTACCCACGTGAAAAGAGTAGGGGCTCTCTCGTCCCCCTATGGTGTCATAATTCCATTCTGCTATCACTAATCGTTTGGTGAACATGGATCGTGGCTTTAGTGTGGAAAAAGATGTAAACACGGACAAGACGCCATTGCAATGTTAACAACCTGTGCAAAAATATGTAAACACGGACAAGGCGCCATTGCAATGTTAACAACCTGTGGAAAAATATGTAAACACGGACAAGGCGCCATAGCAATATTAACAACTTGTGGAAAAAGATGTAAACACGGACAAGGCGCCATTGCAATGTTAACAACCCGTGAAAAAAGATGTAAACACGGACAAGGCGCCATGGCAATGTTAACAACCTGTGGAAAAAGATGTTAACACGGACAAGGCGCCATTGCAATGTTAACAACCTGTGGAAAAAGATGTAACCACGGATAAGGCGCCATTGCAATGTTAACAACCTGTGGAAAAAGATGTAAACACGGACAAGGCGCCATTGCAATGTTAACAACCTGTGGAAAAAGATGTAACCACGGATAAGGCGCCATTGCAATGTTAACAACCTGTGGAAAAAGATGTAAACACGGACAAGGCGCCATTGCAATGTTAACAACCTTTGCTCCTTAACATATTGCATCCAAGGTATAAGTACAAAACAAAGCATACAATGTTTTTCACCAAAACAAAATGGTTGAGTCGCGTGTACCTACCAAAACCTCAAAGCAAAAGAATGGCGCCTTGTCCGCGTTTACATCTTTTCGAGGCTAACTGTACGTAATTAGCATTATTTCCGCACTAGAGCGATTGCCCATAGCGTTTGTACACAGCCGTTGATCATCGAACGTTTTACGAGCTCGACAAGAAAGAAAGAGAGAGAATAAAATTGTGTAAATTACGTAGCGGTCACCCATTCATGACAAGAATGATTGACCTTTAAGTCTTCAATACAGCTGCATAATACATTATGATCTGCGTGATATCCACGATCTCTCTATATTTATCTAAACACACGTTGACCTACTAGGTACATAGATCAAGCGCTATATCATTCACATACTTAGATAAAGATAATATAATCTCGCAGATTAGTATTTAATTCTCACCGATATCGAAGCAATATTCAGGTCATTCTAGAGTACTTAGAAGAGCAGGATGTTTTAATAATCGACACATTTTCTTGAATAATATTTATTTATTAATATAGGTAAGTTCACCTACAACCACATTTCGCCAGTTATGTTTAAGTCCCATATAATAGGGGTCGAGCCTATTGCCATCAACCGAAAAACCCAATAATACTTTGCACGACCTGGGAATCGAACTCAGGAGAAAGGTTTTTGCAGTCATGTATTTACACAGTCGCCAACTACTGGTCAACCAGCACTCACAAAAATAACGGTTTTTTTTTTAAATTAAATTTCGATTTAAGGCTGGCATTGACATAACAAAATGTATGTATGACATAAATAAATAACCGTTTAATCTGTCATGATACGGGGTCGCCCACTTGTTTACCAACTGTAGAAGATTACTACGGCGAGTAATTTTTGACATTTTACGAGGGTTTTGTGATTTTTTGGCATCATAGCTACTCTAACTTCGGCAAAAGATATGCTCTGATTAGTAATTCCTATCGTCATCGTCACCAGGTCAACTTTGCTAATATTTTAGAGTTCAAATTTGTTTGTGTGCTTGTATGCTTGTAAGTTTGGGTTGTAATCTTCGGAACTACTGATCCTATTCAGAAAATTCTTTCAATAATGGGAAGCTATATTATCTACGAGTTTTATAAGCTATATTTAAAACGTTTCCGTATGATAATTTAGGACCATAAGGCGAGTGAAGCCGTGGGCAAAAGCTAGTACGGTCGAACAAGCTATTTGGTTTACAGTTTAACCAACAAATTACATTGTAAAATGTAAACCAAATAGCTTGTTCGACCGTACATGAATAAAACCGTAATAAACTATCAGAAACAGTAGATAACTAAACTGTTATATGAATTGCTAGATTCACAGAACAATTTCCATGCAGACTAGTAGGCATTGTGAGCAATTTGCACATACAGTTAGCGGACGAGTTTAATCATTCTTCCATGATGACGTGACTAGTGCGCCAAACGGTTGTGCGTAGCAATATTTATACAACACGACAGACAGTTGTGCAATGCTGACGTTTGTTGGAGAAATTCCAGCCTTAGAAACGATGTCGTGGAAAAAATGGTAATGGGACGTCTTTTATTTTTATTGCTTTGGAAAAGTATTTTCTCATTCAGAGATGGCAAAAGTAGACAAGTAGATAGCTAAAATTGAAATACAATAATTAAATATAAAAAAGAAAGAAAACCCATTTATTAGCCCGCACAGGACAAACACACACAAAATAAAATGGTTAAATTATCAGTACAACGAATACAAAAAAAAAAAACATCAATCATAATATGTAATAATAATAAATAATAATCAAATCACGGTGCATGCCACTGTCTACTTAGGTTGGTCATGGATGGGTGACCGCCCATTACATACCGAGTTTCCTGCGTGCCTCGGATAGCAGCCCAAGCCGATGGTCCCGGCTGTCATTTGTCTCTACAAATTACAGCCGGGACCATCGGCTCGTTACAGTCGCTGTCAGTGGCCCGAAAGTCTGACAACCAGTCTTACCAAAGGGTATCGTATTACCGTATTATCGTATTACTAACTGGGTTGTGGAGGTCAGAGAGACAGTCGCTCCGTGTAAAATACTGGTACCTAGTCAGCTGCATGCGATGAGACTGGAAAAGGCTAGGCAGATGATAAATAAAGACAGATGATGATCACAGAGAACCTGCCACTGTGATATGAAGATTTTAGTGATGGTGACATTTTTAACTGAAATAACAGGATCATAAATATTTTATATTTATTCTCCGTATTGCCAGGAGTTCAATCAGCCCTACGCCGAAGACTTGTAAATGAACGTAAAAAACTTTTCATGAACACAGGGTGCAGAAGATGTTTTAATAAAATAAATTAGATCCGAGCTGTGTCCCGCCAAAAGGCATACAAAATATCAAAGGTCTTTTTTTTTAAACAGATACATTTTAGCAAATTTTAAAAGTACAAATACAATTGTTATAAATCATGTCAAAATTAAGTAAAATATCGAATTAAATACAGTAAAAAAAAAAAGAAAATGTTCAAAATAAAAATAAAAATGTCACTAATTCAATAATACAACAAGACAATACAATAATTCAAGATTAACAAAATCATTTCGTATGTCACTATAAAAAAACACATAAAAACAGATTAGATTTGGAAATAATACACCTTTTTATTTGACAATTTGAATAGATTTCTTTTAAATTCGTTAATGTTCACACTTGAGATAACTTGTCCTGGTAACTTATTATATAGTTTTTGAGCCATTGCATAAAAGATTTTTGCTATAAAATTGTGTTTTTGTTTCTAACACCTGCAGGTTTTTTGAGCGCTGGCGCCGTTTTACTTTCCACAAATCTATATAAATTTATGTTGTGTTTTTAAAAAATTCAGGCTTCATAAATATAGAGTGACGGTAAAGTTAATATTTTTGGCTCATGAAAATGTGGCTTGCAAGATTCTTTTTGTTTTATTTTACAAATAGCTTGTATACATTTTTTCTGTGCTACAAGTACTTCTTGAACCTTAGGAGCATTTCCCCAGAATATGAGACCATACCGCAGAGCTGAGGCTACATAACCATGATAAGAGCATATGAAAATCTACTCAGATTTCCACACACTTTCAATTTAAGTCCTCCATGTCATGATAATGTCAATATGTAGTCCAAGAAATTTTTTAACACTAGATACAAGTATTTCATTCCCTTTATAGTTTATTTGAAACTGATTGTTCTTTATGTTTAATTTTGAAATTCATAACTTTAGTTTTAGTTGGATTTATTATTTATTTAAAAACATTAAAACGACGAGCCGAATGGCGTAGCGGTGGTGAGGCTGCCTTACGTTCTTAGGGTCCGGGACCCTAACAACGTAAGGCAGCCTCACCTCAAGTTAAAGTCCCGTTTGGAGCACATGTTTGTGTGATGAGCATGGAGATTTGTTTCCGAGTCATGGATGTCTATATGTATAAAAAGTATGTATTTACAAACAAAAATCTCTCTATCTATGTAGTATATAAACTATCTGGTGTCCACGACACAAGCCTCGTTGCTTACTGTGGCACTAGATGGCGCTGTGTGTTCATGTCCAGCAATATTTATAAAAACTTCACTAAGACTTAATCTCTCCAGGATTACCCTACTAAACTCAATAACTAGGTAATCCATTTAAAACGATTTATCATCACAAAAAGATATTCATTTGAGTAATTTCTAAGTAAACAGATTAGAACGTAAGTACCTACCTATTTCTTACAAAACATGTCACAACATATCTGACAGTGTTACCACATTTAAGTTCAGTAAATAAGTGCGATCTAAGTAAATATGTTTAGTGAAGCCCAGTTTTGTTATCAGTTATCACTAAGTAGAACGTGAAACTTTAGTGTTAAGACTGATAAGAGTTATTTATTAACCGACTTCCAAAAGGAGGAGGTTCTCAATTCGATTGGTATTTTTGTTTTTTCATGTATGTACACCGATTGCGCTGAGATTTATGATCCGATTTACGTGATTCTTCTTTAGTTCGATGCGTAAGAGTTGCCATTTGGTCTCATAACATTTTAACATAGTTTGGCCCAGTAGTTTTCATTTTATGAACATTTTTACTTCAGTCGTGTGGTATAATTTCATGTATGTTCACCGATTTCTCCTCCATTTGTGAAGCGATTCTCAAAATTCTTTTTTTATTTGAAAGAGTATACTCCTGAAATGGTCGCATTTAAATTTGGTGAAGATCTGATGCTGATCTTCAGAGATATTTACAATGGAACTCTTCAAAACTAGACGGTAAATCGGTCGTGATTGCTGCAATCGCTTGGATGTTTATTGTTTATACAACATCATGACGTAACATAACGCCTATATGCTCTGAGGGATACGCAGATGTGTACAATACACCCAAATTTCGACAGTTTAGGTATGTTGAGTTTCATTTATTGGGGATAATCCTATTACCTTGACATGTATTGTTAACCTGAGCCGTGTGGTATCCGGCAGAGTAGAATAGAACCAACCCATTACACGCACGGGTGTCGTATAAGGCGACTAATGTCTGAGGCAGAACACCTTGCGCCTCCGTAGACCTGAGAATGGGCAGCAGCGTTTTCTGTTAGTCTTTCATCACTGCGATCTCCAATCCGCCTGCCAAGCGTGGAGATTACGGCAAATTCCTCCCATCATGGGAGAGGCTTATGTCCAGCAATGGACGTTATGGGCTGTTGTAGTGTAGTAGTATTGTTAACAATGTAAAATAAATGCATAGCAAATATTTTTATAGGATATTACAACTAATAAATGAAAATATAAAAAAACTTTTTTGCAAAAAAAAAAACCGACTTCAAAAAACACAAACATCGGAAATCGGTGACAAAAAAAAAACTAAATGAATCAAACAAAGGTCACCGACTTCTGAAGCTAAAATTATTTTTCACTTTTTTGTGTTTTTTTAATTTGTAATGGTTTTGAAGTAAAACGAGTAGCAACTGGATCTAGTCGTTAATAAGAGAACAATACGAGTACTTACGTGTAGATAAATGATACCGAGAGAACTTTATGAAGTATTGGGAAGTGAGAAACAATTGAAAGCTATAGAAGAGGTGTAATGCTAGAAGAATTACTTTTTAAAAAGTAGGTAAACACACTTAGATAAAAACTTGCACATGGTGTTCGTCGACCCCGAAAAGGCCGGATACCCCTTGAGATTCTGTGGTGGGCCTTTAAGGAAAAAGATGTGCCTAGGAAGTATGTGCAGTTGATCAGTGCGATTTACAGTCGATGCAGTACCCCAGCGTGGTCTACCAGTAGGCACTGCCGAAAGCTTCAAAGTGCCTGTCGGCTTGCATCAAGGGTCGGCTCTGAGCCCTTACCTCTTCCTGGTGATAATGGACGCTCTTACGTTGGACATCCAGGAAGAGGCGCCCTGGTGTATGCTGTTAGCTGATGACATTGTGCTGGTTGCCGAGAGCGGGGCAGTGCAGGGTACTCGGTCTACCTGCCTCCGCCTACCTAGCTATATTTTACACATACCCTGTTACCCCACTTCCACAGTTCACCAAACCATAAATGTTACTCCCACAACATCCAACGCAACTGCAACACTAACTTCCCTTAATCACGGTGAGTCTCCAGCGAATCAGACTGCGATAGTAGTTAACACTAAAATTTCTCACTAAACTTAAAATTAAGCCGTGAATCCGCGTTTTAATTGCGGTTGGCGGCCACGAGTTTTCGAATTCAAATTACTTTGAACTTTACTGTAGAGGTATTAGCGCCTACACGAACTATGATTCTCCATTATCTATAGAAGAAGAACGGGGAACATTTTGATACTGTTAATAAGTTACATGAATGTTGGTGATCAGCTTGTGAGTGAACATTGATATTCTTCTTCTATATCTTGTGGTTAGTTCCTAAAATGGTGTCGAAGTTGTTATGCCGGGGACTTGGCTTCAGGTCCTCACCGGACACGGTGTTTTCGGGAGGTTCCTGCACCGAATCGGGCGGGAGGAAACGCCCGGGTGTTTCCACTGCGAGGATCGACCGGAGGACACGGTGGAGCACACGGTGGAGGTGTGCCCCGCGTGGGCGGAGCACCGCCGTGTCCTCGAAGCGGCGATTGGCGGCGGCGACCTCTCGCGTCCGGCCCTGGTGCAAGCCATGGTCCGGAGCGAGACGGAATGGGACGCCGTCACCTCCTTCTGCGAAGCAGTAATGCTAGAGAAGGAGGTGGCGGAACGTGAAAGGGAGAGAACCTCACAGCGTCCCGGCCGCCGCGGGAGACGCCCCGGGCGTCGGGTGCCACCACGTGGCCCCCGGCCACCGTAGGCGCGGGCCTGTGGACGGTGGGCTATGGGCTAGCTCGCGGTCCTTCCGTCTCATGACGACAGGCCGTGTCGACGGCGCGTTCGTGTTCCACGCGCGCCTCAAAGAGAGTCAGCAAAAAGGAAGGGGTCCGAAAGGACCGATGCCTGCCGGGGTTGCGGGACTATTCGAAAGAGATACCGTGGCCCCGGAACACAAAGGGCGATGAAGGAACATGGATGGGTTTTAGTCAGTAAAAGTCTGACACTCCCTCCTGCTCCGCCCAGAGCGGGAGAAGTCATTTGATGATTTCCCATCCGAAAAAAAAAAAAAAAAAAACGGGGACTTGGCTTTACATACCGTTAAGAAATATCTCTCAGGCATGCTGGTTTCCTTGACCGAAGCATGTCATAATTATACAATAAATAAATTTTTGCCGCCGTGTGGTATCCGGCAGAGTAGAATAGAACCAACCCATTACACTCACGGGTGTCGTATAAGGCGACTAATGTCTGAGGCAGAACACCTTGCGCCTCCGTAGACCAGAGAATGGGCAGCAGCGTTTTCTGTTAGTCTTTCATCACTGCGATCTCCAATCCGCCTGCCAAGCGTGGAGATTACGGCAAATTCCTCCCATCATGGGAGAGGCTTATGTCCAGCAGTGGACGTTATGGGCTGTTGTAGTAGTAGTAGTAAATAATTTTTCATTGAAAGTGTTGGTGAGTTTTGTTTTAACCTATTAGGGTTCCATATTCCCACGCTTCACGCTGATGAATCCGGTATGGTACTCCCATGCCTAGGAAAGCATGTTATGTTAAGCCGTTTGTCCTGCCTGCCCCAAATCCCTCTCGCAATCCCGCTCTCCCGCTCCCCTATCCAATCGGACGCAATAAAAAGACGGAAAGGAACAAGAGCGCACCAGTGTCTGCGCGCACGCTGGTACACTACGATACTCGTATCTTCCGCGCGATGGCCAATCTCCGCTCAAATAGGCCGCCCCGTGACCCAAAAATAATCAGGACTGGAGGACTATCATTATAATAAAATTTAAGAAAAGTTCAATTTAATATTACGAGCAAAACATTGATGAGTCATACTTAGAAGTATCCGTTAAAAACTGCCAAACGGCCAGAAAAATACATGCAATAAAGTAACTTACGGACAGTACCAACATAGTCAACATACAAAAAGATTTAAATATTCTATGTATGGTTCCGATTTCACACACTTTCGGCAATCTCAACTTTCCTCAACAATTTGTAAAAATAAAATACCACTCCATTGTGTTAGGAAAGAGGATTCAAAATTGAATACAAAGTCTATATCTACAATACTTTGCGACGTACTTAGTCAAAGGCAAGGAGAATATATATGAAACAAACCTTATATCATATTCGTCTCGTAACTTTTTGAACATTCTTATCTTCTTAGAAACAAAACCTTTGTATATTATGGTAACTGAAATAATTTTGTTGAATATACTTTTCTTGGAGTTCGCGACATTGACAGATATAGTTTTGTCATGGTAGATAGATACAAGAAACTAGGAGACTAGAGGAGGGATGAAACGCATGTGACTAAAAGAGTGATGGACATGAATGTTGATGGATGGAGAAGGAGAGAAATGCCAAAGAAAAGATGGATGATTTGTGTGAAGAATGATATGAAAGAGAAATGATGCCGTGACGTCTGACAGGGGAGAATGGAAAAACAATACTTGTTGCACCGACCCCAAGTAGAATGGGACGAGGGCACGAAGATGATGATACAAGAAACTTTTTTACCAGTACAAGCTGGCCTCTTATTCTATTAAAACTCTGTAAGATAGTTCAGGAAAAAGGTCAAAATGTTACCTCCAGCGGCAGAGTGTGAGAGTGTACAGCAAGCGAGGAACACCGAGACTAGGCGGGCTCTGCTATACACTTTCGCACTGCCACCATAACATGTGGTCCCTCGTAAGAGGTCTCAAGGTTAGTGGACTACAGCAAAAACAGAAAGAAGGTATCAAGATGTAGATCCCACATAGAATGTACAAATATATTTGTTCGGGGTGCAAGGTCGTAGGTGGTATTAAAGCACAGTTTGGAATTGGTTGTAAAGAGTTTATTAAAGGCTCTTCAGGATTAATGTTAAAATGTCTTAAAGTAAAATGTTATGTTAAATGTTTTGAATGCAACCGGTCCGTTTGATGTCGCGTAATGCACTGATGTTAAAGTATTAATAAAATTGTCACTTAGCGACAAGTATTACGATTGTTGTAAATTGCAGCGTTAGCAAGTGTTCGGTTGCTTAGATCGAACAATATTCACTGAGAAAGACTGAAACCAATCTCCGCTCAAATAGGCCGCCCCGTGACCCAAAAATAATCAGGACTGGAGGACTATGATTTTAAGAAAATTTAAGATGTATTCTTGAAAGTTCAATTTAATATTACGAGCAAAACATTGATGAGTCATACTTAGAAGTATTCATTAAAAACTGCCAAACGGCCAGAAAAATACATGCAATAAAGTAACTTACGGACAGTACCAACATAGTCAACATACATAAAGATTTAAATATTCTATGTATGGTTCCAATTTCACACACTTTCGGCAATCTCAACTTTCCTCAACAATTTGTAAAAATAAAATACCACTCCATTGTGTTAGGAAAGAGGATTCAAAATTGAATACAAAGTGTATATCTACAATACTTTGCGACGTACTTAGTCAAAGGCAAGGAGAATATATATGAAACAAACCTTATATCATATTCGTCTCGTAACTTTTTGAACATTCTTATCTTCTTAGAAACAAAACCTTTGTATATTATGATAACTGAAATAATTTTGTTGAATATACTTTTCTTGGAATTCGCGACATTGACGGATATAGTTTTGTCATGGTTGATAGATACAAGAAACTAGGAGACTAGAGGAGGGATGAAACGCATGTGACTAAAAGAGTGATGGACATAAATGTTGATGGATGGAGAAGGAGAGAACGGCCAAACAAAAGATGGATGGTTTGTGTGAAGAATGATATGATATATAAGAGAAATGATGCCGTGACGTCTGCCAGGGGAGAATGGAAGAACAAAACGTGTTGCGCCGACCACAAGTAGAATGGGACGAGGGCACGAAGATGATGATACAAGAAACTTTTTTACCAGTACAAGCTGGCCTCTTATTCTATTAAAACTCTGTATTAAGATAGTTCAGGAAAAAGGTCAAAATGTTACCTCCAGCGGCAGAGTGTGAGAGTGTACAGCAAACAAGGAACACCGAGACTAGGCGGGCTCTGCTATACACTTTCGCACTGCCACCATAACATGTGGTCCCTCGTAAGAGGTCTCAAGGTTAGTGGACTACAGCAAAAACAGAAAGAAGGTATCAAGATGTAGATCCCACATAGAATGTACAAATATATTTGTTCGGGGTGCAAGGTCGTAGGTGGTATTAAAGCACAGTTTGGAATTGGTTGTAAGGAGTTTATTAAAGGCTCTTCAGGATTAATGTTAAAATGTCTTAAAGTAAAATGTTATGTTAAATGTTTTGAATGCAACCGGTCCGTTTGATGTCGCGTAATGCACTGATGTTAAAGTATTAATAAAATTGTCACTTAGCGACAAGTATTACGATTGTTGTAAATTGCAGCGTTAGCAAGTGTTCGGTTGCTTAGATCGAACAATATTCACTGAGAAAGACTGAAACCAATCTCCGCTCAAATAGGCCGCCCCGTGACCCAAAAATAATCAGGACTGGAGGACTATGATTTTAAGAAAATTTAAGATGTATTCTTGAAAGTTCAATTTAATATTACGAGCAAAACATTGATGAGTCATACTTAGAAGTATTCATTAAAAACTGCCAAACGGCCAGAAAAATACATGCAATAAAGTAACTTACGGACAGTACCAACATAGTCAACATACATAAAGATTTAAATATTCTATGTATGGTTCCAATTTCACACACTTTCGGCAATCTCAACTTTCCTCAACAATTTGTAAAAATAAAATACCACTCCATTGTGTTAGGAAAGAGGATTCAAAATTGAATACAAAGTGTATATCTACAATACTTTGCGACGTACTTAGTCAAAGGCAAGGAGAATATATATGAAACAAACCTTATATCATATTCGTCTCGTAACTTTTTGAACATTCTTATCTTCTTAGAAACAAAACCTTTGTATATTATGATAACTGAAATAATTTTGTTGAATATACTTTTCTTGGAATTCGCGACATTGACGGATATAGTTTTGTCATGGTTGATAGATACAAGAAACTAGGAGACTAGAGGAGGGATGAAACGCATGTGACTAAAAGAGTGATGGACATGAATGTTGATGGATGGAGAAGGAGAGAACGGCCAAACAAAAGATGGATGGTTTGTGTGAAGAATGATATGATATATAAGAGAAATGATGCCGTGACGTCTGACAGGGGAGAATGGAAGAACAAAACGTGTTGCGCCGACCACAAGTAGAATGGGACGAGGGCACGAAGATGATGATACAAGAAACTTTTTTACCAGTACAAGCTGGCCTCTTATTCTATTAAAACTCTGTATTAAGATAGTTCAGGAAAAAGGTCAAAATGTTACCTCCAGCGGCAGAGTGTGAGAGTGTACAGCAAACAAGGAACACCGAGACTAGGCGGGCTCTGCTATACACTTTCGCACTGCCACCATAACATGTGGTCCCTCGTAAGAGGTCTCAAGGTTAGTGGACTACAGCAAAAACAGAAAGAAGGTATCAAGATGTAGATCCCACATAGAATGTACAAATATATTTGTTCGGGGTGCAAGGTCGTAGGTGGTATTAAAGCACAGTTTGGAATTGGTTGTAAAGAGTTTATTAAAGGCTCTTCAGGATTAATGTTAAAATGTCTTAAAGTAAAATGTTATGTTGAATGTTTTGAATGCAACCGGTCCGTTTGATGTCGCGTAATGCACTGATGTTAAAGTATTAATAAAATTGTCACTTAGCGACAAGTATTACGATTGTTGTAAATTGCAGCGTTAGCAAGTGTTCGGTTGCTTAGACCGAACAATATTCACTGAGAAAGACTGAAAAGATTTCCGAAATTCAGAAGCACGATATTACAAATGTATCATATTATCTATATATTCTTTCATAAGGACATTTCTAACTTCAGCCAAGACCAATATCAAGGAGTTTAAGTATTCCCTTAATAAAATTGCCTTCTTCATCTGTTGATCTATTTTAATACACCACCTTTTTGTAAAAAGATAATTTTATTTTTGGCATCACTAGAAGTACCTAATTGGTTAGGGAAGCTTGTACAGATTCATTTCTCAATTTTTTTATCCAATTTCTTACTCGCTGTTACTTAAAGCAGAGCTTTTAAGGGCTTTTTATTTTACCTTCATAAAAATAAAGAGCGAAATATGATTTTAAACATTTGTGTGTTGACGGTTTTTTCGTGGAAAAGTACTGACAGTGCGGGTTTTATATTGATTCGCGGAAATCAAAAGTAATTTAAAAAAAAAATAAAGGGGAGATAATTAGTACCAACCTAGGGCGTAGATAACAATATAATCAAAACAGAATAGCGCTTTGATAATACAGAAAACAAAAGACTACACTATAATACGTACACGACTCCGCTTGTCCGCGCGGTCAGGCGGTGAAGCGGATCTCACGTCGCATTGGCTTATCATATGAAATCCGTTGGTACCTAACACACGTATTCACGCACACCACCAAAACGCGCGGACATGCGGCGATCATCGTTCCATTGTGCAGCGCACCGCCCGCGCCGCCGCCGCCGTCCGCGCGGACGAGCGGTGTCATGATAAAATCGCCCAAAACTTCAGTAGGACCAATTTGCCCGTTCTTCTCCATAGATATCTACGCTAGGGAATGGGCAACTACAGTACTTTCACAGTTTTTATGTCTTGTGACTGGGACTGTAGCTACATTTAATTTTCATCTTTGTTTCGACAATTCAAAAGTGCCTGTAACTGACCTACTTGAAATAAATGCTTTGATTTTGATTTTTCCATCTCAACGCCAAAATAGCCAACAAACCTGCAACAGACTTCAAAGTCTCGAAGGCCCATTATCCTTTAACAATTGCTAATATTAAACGCAACCAACTTAGTTATGCAGTCTACCGCATCCCAGTATACCGAATCCCTTTAAACTGTCGTTGAATGTCTCGCCAAAGTGGGTCATTCAGACTTGAGAGAATTAACAGAGATAACTTCCTTAGACAATTTTCTTCGGTAAAACAAAAGTTTTTATGACGACACTAATGTTTTTGAAGTTAAGTTTCACTCTATTATGAGGTTTGCTTCAGAAAACTGCAGCTTCTGGGAATAACGTTTTTCTTGAGGAAATGAGTTTTAGGGAATAATTTTATAATTACCTTTTCGAGAAACCTTGACTGAAGAAGACAGATGCTGAAGTGAGCCTTATAGCTGATACTGCTTTTGAACATAGAAACATTATAGATGAAACACCAGCTGGCCTTACAATACAATATTAACATCAATTCCAGTTAGAAATCTGAAATTGGTACATGATGTTGAATAAATAAGTAATGAAATGAAGAAAACAGACAAGATTTAAAGGAAATGTCAAAAGACGGAAACGAATAACCACCATTAAACAAGACGAGGCATATTCAAATAAGATTACCATAGATTGGAGCCGTTGAAAATTTTCATTGTTCATTAATTAAGTAAGTCAAATATGTACTGAAACAAAGTGGGTAGCTAACGAAGTATTTAGTCACCTACAGAAACGAAACAAATATAATTATTGTCAACTGACAACTGACGTCACACGTAATTAGGAACGCGACAGTGAGTGGTTTTGTTTTTGATTTTTGGAGGTGAGGATTTTTTTCTTGGAGAAGATAGATTTATAACGATCTTTCGAGAAAACAATTATGATTGATTATAATCACACAATAGCTACAGTTCAAGATATTATAGAAAACATTAGGTCTAAATATAATTAAGCATATTTAAGAAATCCTATATTTACAAGTTGGTCCTATATTGAGAATTTCTGGAGTGGCGACCGCGAACCGGAAGACGTTGCGTTGGAAGGCTTTCCACTAGGTAGACCGATGACCTGGTGAAGGTTTGCGGAGATCCGCTGGATGCGAGTGGCACTACTACAACAGCCCATAACGTCCACTGCTGGACATAAGCCTGTCCCATGATGGGAGGAATTTGCCGTAATCTCCACGCTTGAAAGGCGGATTGGAGATCGCAGTGATGAAGGACTAACAGAAAACGCTGCTGCCCATTCTCTGGCCTACGTAGCCGCAAGGTGTTCTGCCTCAGCCATTAGTCGCCTTATACGACACCCGTGAGTGTAATGGGTTGGTTCTATTCTACTCTGCCGGATACCACACAGCGAGTGGCACGGGAAGGGTCAATGTGGCGAGACTTGGGGGAGGCCTATGTCCAGCAGAGGACGTCTTTCGGCAGATTAACAAGCGCAACATGTAAAGATAAATGGTGTGTAGAAGGACATGGTCAGAAAGGAAGTGAATAGGTTACGGAATAGTATCTATTTCGTGTGGAATAGGTACTGAGAGGACAACTAACAGAGATGAATTGAGGAAGTAGACATGCTGCGCCGACTCCAAACAAATCGGCAAGAGGTAAGAAGAATTACATATTATTCGCAGCGGGATATCTTAAAGCCCGCTTCTGATGGCTAAATAATTAACATGACTAACTATAGCCATTATTATATTTGTTTTTCTCACAGTTTATACAATGCAGTAATCGTTTATTTTCATTCCCATATCACCGACACCACGTCACAAACAAACAAGCATAAATTTTGCTCCGTTCTACTGACAAATGTCATCACCAGCAATTATAAACGGGAATGGGACAGAAATATTTTGACAAAATGTGGGAAACCAGCTGTACTCTTAACTAGGGATATTTTAAGACACTCATTTGAAGGGGATGACGACACATTTGTTAACTTTATTATTAGAGAGACTAAGAGACTAAAATAGAAATCTAGTTGAATGAAATTTCGAGGATGCTGATTTTTTATCCGATTACAAAGTAGGGTTATTTACGCGAGATCTTGGATCGCTTCCCCATGCACACTAGCGCCACTTTAGTAAAAAAATCAGAACTCGTTAAATACACAATTAATATAAAATCTGATTGACAAAAAGAATGCTTTAGAGTTCTAGATTATTGACGTCTATTTAATTCATTACAATATACTTCACTGTAGTTACAGTTAGAAAAATTGCTAAAAACAGCCGTTTTTTTCCATTTTGTATCTGTAACGACAGCGAGCTATGTTTCAATGAGTTAAGCAGACGTAAATAATTTAGAAGACCAAAAGATTGATTTTGTCAATCAGATTTTATATTAATTGTGTATTTAACGAGTTCTTCGCGAAATTCAAATTTTCTTACATTTTTTGCAATTTGCAGGCCAGTGTTAGGTTGTATGTTAGCATATGTTAAAGGTCGAGAAACGACTTTTTCAAGGTCGAGAAACGATTTTTTCATCAAGGTCAAAGTCATTCCTCAACCTTTATGAACTTGGACCGTCTTATTATAAAACTTCTAATAAGTACCAGGTTTAAACCAGGACTAAAAGGTCTAGGTTTGTTACGGTACTAACGTTAGTTCTTTCATTCGTATTACAAATCGTAGACCAACAAAAGACTACTTAGTACCAAAGATAGTCCTTGGTCTAAACATTATCCACAGATTATAAGCAACAAAATATGTAAACTATTCATTCATTCGTTCAGCGTTCTCTGCACCGTTCCTTTTTACAAAATGTTGTTACGTAATTTAAAAGAAAAAATATTTTATAAATTGTTATTTGTAGTGGTAAAATATAAAGTTTGGTTATCTAAAGTTATTTAAATATTCCGACTTGGATTTTCTTGAATGCATCCAATGTTCTGTTTTGGAACAACTATTGAGCTTGCGCGTATAATGGAGTGGACTGGGCGGCGCGCGTAATTCGAGTAGGTAATGTTATCGAAATTTTATGTTAGATCTTAAAGTAAACTAAATGTCCGGTTTCACTTCAAGAGTAATAATACAAGTAAAGGCACAGTTCTTTGGGCACAGTATTCTTTGTGGTGAGATCGTGTGTGCATTCAATTTAAAAAAAAATGGAACAAACAAAGAAAAAAAATGAGGTGAAAATCGGAGTTCAGAAGAAAGGTTAGTGATAACTGACAAGTTAGATTACGTACACAACTACACACAGTAAATGATGCAATAAGCTAAGCTATGTACCTATGCCACATTACTTACATTAATACAAATTTCATTCTAGGATTTATACTGCATCAACTTATTGCCGAGTCGGCTAAAATACTTGAAGATAAGTCGACGAAAACCAATATAAATATGTTAAAAAACGAGTTACCAATTTAGTACCATAGTTAAACTAGGGGTCACGATGGTTTAACTTTGGTATCATAGATAGTTCTAGGACTAGCGATAAACTTCGTTTTGTAATAACGTTTATACAAGTTCATGGTTTAAACCTAGTACTAAAGCCGGTACTTTTTTTAAGACCACGTTTTATAATAAGAGGGGGAGGGTTGTATTGATGATTTTGATGCTTATAATTCTGTAACTACATACGTCTCACAGTCGCGAACAATATTTTAATCAATATACAACCTAGCACTGGCCTGCAAATTGCAAAAAACGTAAGAAAATTTTCATTTCTCGGGCTATCCTGGAGCATCCACCTTAAGCAGTAAATGATAGCGTGACGGTTGACAGAGGAGAATGGAAGAAAAAAAGTGTTGCGACCCTATGTAACACGGGACATTATCTAGTACAGGTGGCCTACCATGACATCTTAAAGCAGGATCGTTTTAATCTTGTTCCAGTGTGGGAAAGAGATGGCGCTAGACATCCTCTATAGCTCCGTCTCTTACCCTCACTGGAACAAGATTAAAACGATCCTGCTTTAAGACGTCATGGTAGGCCACCTGCACCCCAACTGCATTTCTATCACACCACACCTCAACGATTTTCAAGGAAATTCATCAAATTATTCCATTGACTCATAATAATTATTTCCGAAATATTAATTAGCTCGACAGCGTAAATAAAGTAATAACTTGTTCACGGTCATGTAAATACTGTTGAATTGACAAAAAAACCTAAAAGCATTGGTATTGTGAGTGTGAGGCAATTGCCCCACTGCACGCTGATATTGACTCACCAGTTTTGTCATTCGGAAAAATATCTAGGTACTCATTTTATAAATGCGAACGCTTGTGAGGATTGATGGATGAATGGATGTCTGTTACTCTTTCACGCAAAAACTACTGAACGGATTCGAATGAAATTTAGCATACAGATAGCTAATAACTTGGACTAAACCATAGGATACTTTTTATCCCGGTAGTATAATTCCGTGGGACAAGCCGTGGGCATAAGCTAGTATTTTCATAAGTTTCAGTATGTTGACGCTATATCCTACATTTTCATAAAATTCAGTCACCGTCACCGTCATCAGCCTATAATTTTTCCCACTGCTGGGACACGGCCTCCTCTCAATGAGAGGTAATGGGCTATAATCCACCACGCGGGCCCAGTGCGGGTTCGTAGATGTCACATGTCTTCGATTTTTTGGTTCTAGGACATGCCGGTTTCCTCACGATGTTTTCCTTCACCGTTTTGAGAGCAGTGGTGATGAAATAAATTACACAAAGTAATGCGCCTGTCTGGGTTCGAACCCACGACTTACTGTTCGTAAGTCAGGGCCGCCACCACAAAGTAAAATTCAGTATTAAAAGCATGTTACCAACACGTGGCGTGGGTCGTTTAAAGGATAAACTCATACATAATCCTGTCAGCCCTAGAAAAAGAACTTACGAGAACGTTACTTTATAAAACCGCAAATCGCAATATTGAGAATTCTCAGAAAAACAAGTCCATGTGTAATTTTATTTGTAATTTATTTATTAAAGTATTGGAGAGATGACTTAGTATCGTAGAATATAACTAGGTTCAATGTCAGACCTAAATTTAGACGTCACTTTATTTAACCACAAGAGAATTCTTTGAAAAGTCTGCTGATTCATTCAACGAAAAATATTTTAATTAAGTAGGTTATCCGAACTAATATTTTAAATGCGAAAGAAGTCTGAAATCTGTCTGCCTGTCTCACCTTTTGAAAAGATTTTATTTATTTATTTAAACTTCATGTACATGAGTTAATGCCACAAGGCATTCTCTACCAGTCAACCTTTGGGTAAAATGAAAACTTCAACTACTCTCTGTTTGGGTTGAATTGGATTTTCATGAAATTTGACACAGGTAGCCCATTACCTGGGTTAGGACTTTAAGGACATTGTCATGATATTAACAGAATTCATTATCAAATTTATCAATGACACTTTAAGTGTATCCGAACGCGATATGTCGTTTCCATGCGTATCCAAACGAGGTAAAAAAAAAACTCTGGGCTGAATTCGATTGCGTTTTAAAACAATAAAAGCCGTTGGAGACAAAAATTAAAGAGATCAAGTAAAGAATCAGTATGGATAATTATCAAAGAATATAATTATGTCGTTAATTACGAACCCAGGGATTTTTGTCAACACTAACGCGATGGAAACCTCGCGGTCAGAAGTTAGTACAATATACATTTGAGTACATTTTGGTTTATAAAAAGACCTGATCTAACTTCTTCACAACACACTGACTTAAGACTTTGTGTAGTCAGCTGTTTAAAGTTACGAAAGAATGGGTAACAATGGACCTCACTTAACGGTACTTTGACGAAATAGGTGTGTTTTGACGCTTGTCGAGATTTTGTAACTTTGTACGTAAAGAGAGTGTTTGTTTTAAACAAAGTCGATGTTTGTCATGGGAAAATTATTTAAATCTTCTTGTTTACTTACTTTTAGGGGGTTCTTGAAAAGCATGTAAAGTTACTTTGCATGAGATCTTTTATAATGTAACCCTTTTCTGCAAGTGTTTTCTGACAAGTTCTAAGTTCTACTTTGACGATTTTTATTTTTGTGTCACTATTTCTTGAAAGTGTTAGTTTTTTGAAATATGGAAAAACTGATATTAAGCATTGGGTGTACTATACACCTGTGGCAAACTCTTCGGGGAACATCAGATCTATTTTATTTGTTTTCTTGATTTATCATTCAAATTTTCGACATTTGAGTTTCATTACCGAGACTTTAAATAAAAATAATTTTACACCTTCACTCAAACTAAATTAATAACCAAACACGTCGCACGACGATCAAATTGTTCTCCGCAAAACAGTAGATGTCTCATTGTATGGGAAATCTATACAAGGCGAAGCCATGTTATACTGGACATGTGTAACTTGATATGGCGCCGAGTACGCACTGGCAGACACGCATTGCGCTCAGCTGACCAATTAGCCGCATGATATTAGAACGCACTGTTACTGCATACAATATTCCTCGATGTGTCTCATAACTATCGCTAATTTTGGCGTTAATTTAGCCGTTCGTATGAGTTATATGGAGGAATAGGTGTTTCTGGTGAAGGCTGCGGAAATCCGCTGGATGCGAGTCGCACGGGACCGGTCAATATGGCAACACTTGGGGGAGGCCTATCTCCAGCATTGGACGTCTTTCGGCTGAAATGATGATGATGATGAGGTGTTTCAGTGTTTATGGTAAACTTCCAATTTATATTTCGTATTTTAGATAGAGCGTATCTGACCTCCAAATCCCAGTAGTACTGACGATACGATGGATACTCTTAGTAAGACTGGTCAGACTTTCAGGCCACAGACTACCTTTAACGAATGACAGCCGGGACCAACGGCTTAACTTGCTTTCCGAGGTACAGAAGAATTTGGTATGTGATGGGTGGTCATCCATCCCCGCACCAACCTAGGCAAGCACGGCTTAAGCTAAAGACCGACCCGAGCGGCTGTTCTTATTTAGCCACGAGATCCTCTGCTACAAAAATATACGTCTAATGCCGCAAACATTTCAACTTTTCAACCCAGAAATCTAAATAAAGCAAGAGCAGAAATTGGAGCAGCTTCAACATAAAACAAAAGACAAGCAAGGTAGATATTAAACTTAATAGATGTATTCAAACTGATGGCTCTTTCAGAAGACCTTCGCTCCCCAGACAAATGACACTATTGACAATAATAAGTGCAATAAAGAGAATGCTGAAATGAATCTGGCACAAGGTTTGCACTTTGAGCGCTGGTAAATTGTATTGCGACGTAATTCTGCATGCCGGAATACCGGTGGCGTGAATTTCTTTGTCAGTTTGGTACGAAATGATGTTGACCTATCTTCTTTAGTTTTTCTTATGTCATGTAAACCCCGAAGGGTATGGCAGGGGTGTACATATCTTAAATATACCCACATTTCGCATTTCGTTTTTTTTTCGTTTTATGTCATTTATAGTAAACCAAAATTAATCCCATTGTCAGTCATTAAATGATCGATAGCTTAAATAGTTTTATGTCAATAAATACGTGATTGCTTTAATTAAACAATATGCTCCATAGGTATATCAAGTATTTTCATTTCATGTATTTAAACAGCCTTCGCGATTTTCGTTTTTAAATCTTTTTTATTTAAAATATTAATATTAAAACGCACTATGGTATACCATAGTGTAGAATACAAGCTCTAAGCTAATTTATGTAAAAGTTACTTAGTCGCACTAATCAACGCTATACATCAACGCTATTTCATGAAATTAACAAGTAATTCAAATTCCGTGTCCGTCAAATGTTTGGAGATATCAGAGACAGTATTATCTTTTCTATATGTTTAACGTTTAAAGCATTTAGTTATTTAAAAGGCAAATGTATCGAATTATTGACCTCATTGACTAGTGATAGATTTAGAGTACAGTTTCCAATTGAAATCCACTAACACCTATGCAACAATTCGGTATTCAAGTGCCTCTAACTAATCTTAACTTGAGGACACGCTACGAGCAGTTCTAACTAAGACATTCTCATGCTCCAGAATTCTAGATTCTACTTGCCTGCAGATAGAATACCTAGGTTTATATTGTCTTTGTCTTAACACAACTCCGGTCGACAGCGACTATAATCGAATATCTACATTTGGAGTATGAATTTAATTATTCTGCAGCAGCCGATTGGCGAAATACATACATAGAAACGCATTGATTGTTATAATGCTCGTGCTTGCATTTTGCGAAGCAAAGGATTATGTGGTTAGACCTAAAGTATTCTTGGCAATGTGTCAACAGCTAAGATTCTTTAACAGGTTAAGGTGTTTTTTTATTACAAAGTGCTGCCCTAACTCTGCACATTAGGTTGGCATTATTACAGTTAACACTGCACCAACTAATGACTGAATTAGCTTGCAAAGTTCGTCGTTACGAGCTTTTTTATACAAAGCACGATGCAATCACTAATTTATGCCCATCGACCGTTCCCAATGCTTCTAAATTATGCAGTAGAACAACCTTGTCTTTTATTAATCACTTAAGCAAATGTGAACATGTCTTTATGCTCGGTGTTAAAAGGATATGGCCGGCTATTCGAGCGAAATGTAAGCACGTCGAAACGATAGCGAAGCGAAAAGGCGAGAGGCGAACGGGTTCCCAATGTTCCCTCCCATACAAAAACCAGCCATTTTGTGTGGACGAAATGCGGGTTAATACAGATAAGTGTGGTCTATAGAAAGCGTCTTTTTATAGAGAAATCAGGGCACATAAATAATTATGGTAAGAGTTTGCCTCGTTACCCCTCACTCGTATTTTGTACACCTGCGCGTAAATAATAATTTTACGATTTCATGCGTATGGGATGAATTTCTTGGCGTTCTAATCAGTCGACAGTTAGGTTTTAGAGCGTATGTACACTGAGGTGTTAACCAAATAAATAGTTTTGATAAATAGTTTTAGATGAGAATGTTGAGGTGGATGTGTGGTGTGACAAGAATGGATACAATAAGGAATGAGTACCTATATTAGAGGAAGTTTGAAAATTGCGCCAGTTACAGAAAAGTTAAACGGAATCGACTGTCTTGGTATGGGCATGTGATGGGGAGGGAAGAAAGGCATGTGACAAAGAGTGATGAATATAAATGTTGATGGATGGAGAGGGAGAGGAAGACCAAAGAAACGATGGATGGGTTGTGTGACGAATGATAATGAATGAAAAAGGTGAAAATGATTGCGTGACGGTTGACAGGGGAGAATGGAAGAAAAAAACGATTTTTCTTTGCTCTGTCAGCATGAAACATTTTGCATCAGATGAGCTTTTAAAGATAAAGATAATTTATTTGTTAAAAACAAGCGTTTACACACAAATCGAGCATGCAAGATCTTAGTAAAGTAGGGTAGGTCAACTGTAGGTAGGCGTTTTACTTAATAAGGTGTACAAATTTGTTTTTTTTTTTAAGAACTATTCGGATTATAACATTTATATTTTAGCCATTGTTTCTCTGGTACACTCATAATTACTAATCGCTTATCAATATAACTGATTCACACGAACATTAAAATATCATGTGCCCTGTATTATAATAATATATTTCCTATTTGTACCGAATAGGAGGAATCTAATTTCAGATACTTACAGAACAGAACATAAATTTATTGAGTTATCAGTAACTAGTGTTGTCGGTAAGCCAAATTGGTATTGATATAATTGACACACTAAACAGGCATTAGAGAGAAAGGCAAGTTTAGTAGATAGATTTCTATCAGCTTTATTATTGATGATGATTCGAAAACTTCATTTGCCCGTACCAAAGTGTTATTGGGGTTTTCCATTAGGGATTTCGAAGCCCGGAGTTTGGAAGTTGGCGGTATGATACCCCCGAGCTTAAGAAAACTGTTGGTCCTGCGCCTGATCTCTCTCCGGTCGTGTCGGATTGCCGTCCCATCGGATTATGAGAGTAAAGGAACAACAGAAAGTGCACTTGTGTCTGCACATGCACTTGAGCACTATAATATCTCCCGCGCCGTTGACTATAATATATTCGCTGAAATTGACCACCGTGATCGAAAAACGGTCAGGACATTTTTATCGGTACCAATATAAACCAAATGATTGTAGAAGTGTAAACTACTCGTAGCTGAATAATAACAGCCGTTCAGGTCGATATTGTTATGCCGCGCATGCCTAGGTAGGTCCGTGGATGGGTGACCACCCATTACATACAGAGTTTTGCTCGGAAAGCTCGTTAAGCCGTTGGTCCCGGCTGTCATTTGTAGATCTTTGACAGTCGTTACAGGTAGGCAGTGGCCTGAAAGTCTGACAAACAGTATCGTATTACCCAGTACTAACTCTGTTTTGGAGGTCGGATAAGCAGTCGCTCCATGTAATTCAGCTGAATACGGTTAGGCTGGAATCCGACTTCAACATAGTTGGGAAAAGGCTAGGCAGATGGATGATTGTAAGCTATCTAGTTGAATTCCGATATATATATCTAGTTGAATTCCAATAACGCGAACGCTTGGTCTAAACTAGAATGTATAAAGAATGCGTAAGCTAAGTGGAATCTGATGCGATGTATCATTAGCGCATTCTTGCTTCCCATACCTATGTGTTGGTTGCTGGCTTTTAGTTTGCCATTGGAGATGATTTGATACAATAGGTTTAAAAAAATTCACAGAATGTGTATTTCTGTTGCCGCTGTAACAACATATTACTAAAAACAGAAAAAAATATATATTTAAGGGGGGCTCCCACGGAGCACCGCCGTGTCCTCGAAGCGGCGACCGCTCGCGTCCGGCCCTGGTGCAAGCCATGGTCTGGAGCGAGACGGAATGGGACGCCGTCACCTCCTTCTGCGAAGCAGTAATGCTAGAGGAGGTGGCGGAACGTGAGAGGGAGAGAACCTCACAGCGTCCCGGCCGCCGAGGGCGACGCCCTTGGCGTCGGGGGCCACCACGTGGCCCCCGGCCACCGTAGGCGCGGGCCTGTGGACGGTGGGCTATGGGCTAGCTCGCCGTCCGTCCGTGTCATGACGACAGGCCGTGGCGACGGCGCGTTCGTGTTCCACGCGCGCCTCAAAAAGAGTCAGCAAAAAGGAAGGGGTCTGCAAGGACCGATGCCTGCCGGAGTTGCGAGACTGTTCGAAAGAGATACCGTGACCCCGGAACACAAAGGGCGATGAAGGAACATGGATGGGTTTTAGTCAGTAAAAGTCTGACACTCCCTCCTGTTCCGTCCTGAGCGGGAGGAGTCATTTGATGATTTCCCGTCCGAAAAAAAAGAAAAAAATAGGGGGGCTCCCACACAAAATATTTTTTGCTCGATATTCATAACGGCAGTAGGTAGACAGACGCTTGAATATTTAGTTGTATTTTCACTTTAAACATAAATAAGTAATTAAATTAAAATAAAATAAATATTTAAGGGGGGCTCCCATACAACAAACGGGATAACGATAATGGTACGGAACCCTTCGTCTTCTACCAGGACGAGCTGGACAGAGCCAACGACCAGTGGTCCACATTAGAGCCTTTGCACACCAAGTTTTTTTATGCGCTGACGACGCGCGTTGAACGCAATAGTACGCTCACCAACGCAAGACTGAAGACACGTTGTTACCTTTGCACACGACACGACCCTTTTTTTTTTCGGATGGGAAATCATCAAATGACTTCTCCCGCTCTGGGCGGAGCAGGAGGGAGTGTCAAACTTTTACTGACTAAAACCCATCCATGTTCCTTCATCGCCCTTTGTGTTCCGGGGCCACGGTATCTCTTTCGAACAGTCCCGCGACCCCGGCAGGCATCGGTCCTTGCGGACCCCTTCCTATTTGCTGACTCTCTTTGAGGCGCGCGTGGAACACGAACGTGCCGTCGACACGGCCTGTCGTCATAAGACGGACGGACGGCGAGCTAGCCCATAGCCCACCGTCCATAGGCCCGCGCCTACGGTGGCCGGGGGCCACATGGTGGCCCCGTTGTTGTATACATTGGCTAAAATATAGTGATATTTGTTGGAGGATTGCGGGAACGGAATCAAAATTTCATGATTACGTTTGGTCGCGATAACCGGCATCTACGCAGGCGATGCCGCGGGCATCAGCTAGTATACTATAATAATATGTTTCTAGGTACAACAATAGATATACTCTACTAATACAAGAGATAACCAGATCTCACAATAAAATCCTAGAAGCCAAGAATATCAGGTCTGTTACGGTTGAATATAACACAAGATTGTTGATAAAAAAGGTTTAGCCGCCATTTAGATCACGACGTAGCGATTTACTTCAACCTTGAATAAAATGATAGCGTAAATGTGGTACTTACTTATGTCATATAACATAGAATAAAATGTTAGTAAATTGTGTCGATTCTGTTGTGCACAAACTAAACTTAATTTAGGCTATTGCTATATTTTTCTCTCTAACAAAACGAGAAAGAGACGGACGCAATTTAGAGCTGTCAAATTTAATTGGAACTAATATTTCCATACAAATGAAGGGTGCACATAAAAACATGTCTAAAAACACGGTGAAGCGCAAGGCATAAACTAGTTTGACATCTTTATCTTAGTTAATAGCTATAGCCGTCCTTTTCTCGCATTGCCTTTTAGTAAAAGATACCAATAGCCTAAATTAAGTTTAGTTGGTGCACAACCGAATCGACACCAAATTTGTATATATTAGAATAGGTAATTCCCTCGTTGGCCCAGTGGTCGCAAGCGCGACGGCTGAGCATGAGGACCTGGGTTCAATTCCCAGGTCTTCGCCGGTCGTGCGTGATTATGGCGGTCCAGCGATATTTATTTATTATTTATTTAAATTCAGTATAAGCCTCCAAATATTGCTGTTTTGCATAAATTTTACCTCAACTTAGGCCGATCATAATGTACGGTCTGTTTTAAGCTACCACGGTTCATAATTAAACTTAAAATGTCACTTACTTACGGGATATCTTCCGTGATTATTATTTATTTTGAGCTCCCGATATTTAGACAGATTTGTCTGCTCCTAACATTTTTTTTCATCCAACCCATTCTCCAGTCAACCCGCGATTATGGCGCTTGCAACAGCGTCGAAATATCGGGAGCTCGAAATATATAATAATCACGAAAGATATCCCGTAAAAAGTGACATTTAAAGTTTAATTTGCTAATACAAAAACATACAACGAACAATAAAGTTCTTGTCCCGGGAAGAAAATTAAATTAGACCCTTAGCACTCATTCCAGATCTTATCTTTATGACTAACTAGGCCTGTTTCAGTCTGGGTCTATGAATATAACCCCTATCGTTTTATCTAATGAAATTATCTCGGTTTTACCTGAATCTTCGTTACGGCTTTATATCCTTGTACAAAGTACGTATAAACGTGTAGTAAATTAAAATTATGGTTGTATTCTAGGTACCTATGCTAATAGGAAGGTACCTCGTAAGTACTCGTAACAAACATTTATGTATGTTTAAGATTTATTGAGATGTTTCCGTAATAACTTATGAACTTAACTGCGGTGGTATGATTGTTATTCAATGTTATATTATTAAAGTAGCTTATTGCCCGGGGCTTCGCCAGCGTGGACTTTAATTGTCCTACAGGGCCATCCTACCCGGATAAAAAGTATCCTTTGTGTTAATCCAGGTTATGAACTATCTGTGTGCAAAATTTCATCTAAATCAGTTCCGTAGTTTTTGCTAGAAAGAGTAACAAACATCCATCCATATACATATATTACATCTCATATTACATGTGTAGTATATTACATGTGTTCAGACTTTGCTGTTGTTACCAATTATCGGGATCCATATCAATTACCCAGAATTCGAGCAGAAAAGTAAAGTATTAAATAACGCGGAAATAAACTTACCCAACAGTTGGAGTATTTATTGGATTACAGTCTTGGATAAAATAAGCAGACCAGCATAGCTATTCACAACGCTTCGATTCGATTTTCGATTCGGAAAGTCGTATGTCTATCTCGCTCGATTTCGTAATGTCAAAAAAAGATAGACATACGACTTTCCGAATCGAAAATCGAATCGAAGCGTTGTGAATAAGGGGCCAGGTAGGTAATTGTTTCGGACGTATTGCGAATTTATTAAGTTTTACAAAGCGTCTGTAACTTCATACAGGTTATTTTCCAAACAAAAGCAATATTATATTTTCTATTTTTTGTATTTAGGTACTTTTTAAGTTTAGTTTGAATATCACTAAATATGGAGAAGGAAATCGTTGTGAAGAAACCTGAAATTTCAAGCCAAAATCGCTAAACCGACATGAGCCAGCGTGGTGATCAATACTCTAAGTCTTCTCTGAATGAGAAGATGCTTTTGCCCAGGAGTAGGACAGTTTTAAGTTTCTACAAGTATAAAACCATTAATGTTTATCTGTGTTGCAATTTTTAGATTGCTTCGTAATTATAATAAATGTAGGATAGACATTCTTAGATCGCTTATTAATTATTATGCGAACCGGCTTTTTAAATGGAATACATTTGCATTGTAATAATAGGCGAGACGACAAAAAAATAACTAATTAGTCCGTCAGTTAGATTATCAAAAAATATTTGACACGTGTTTTTTCTTTTGTTACGTAAACCAAAATTGACGAAGATATGACGCTTTTAAAATTCTCAATACGTCACGCTTAGGTATTTATATTCTACCTAGTTCTGACGTCACGAGCCCCCACTCCCGAGTTTTGATGCGTTTTATCTTTGTCAATATTCATTGATTTACAAAAACAAAAAATACGTGTCCATTAATTTCCAATACTCTAACTGACGGACTAAATAGATTTGCAATTTTTTGATATTGTCGTCATGCCTATTGTACCTGACACGATTTTATTTTGAAAATAGGTAATTATTATAATGAGACAAGATTTCATCCCTGGGAACATCACATCAAAAGCTCATCTCATCACTCCACTCAACCCACTCCGCCGCCCCATGTTCACATCTAACCGTTAACAGAATTTATTCATCAAAAGACGTTCGCAGTACAATTGCACATTTGGAGAGCAACCCTCATGGTGCCGCGTTTATTATTTAATCCTGACAAGAATTTACGATTTAGGTACATTTAGTTAAATGACGTGGACAATTTGCGAGTGGATTTTGGCAGTGTTAAGTGACACTTTTGAACACCAGTTTGGGGTTGAATGTGCAACGTTCGCTTAAAATTAATGACACGGAACGTCAAACATTTTAGTGTTGATTCAAATAAATTCACTTACGAACTAACTTTTTGAACAGTTCTGTTAGCTGAAGCTCCGGTTTTCCTGCTCAAATAATCCCCTTTAATTATTCGTCTGGTATAATTTTCAAGTAGGTACTCCTAACCACTCTTTATGTTAACAGGCCATTAAGATCAAAAGGTGTTCTACCCAATCAAAATCCTCGTAATTTGATACTGAGTATTACCTACCAAGGTCGTACAGGTTAATAGGGAGCCTAACGATGGAAACTAGATACAAAATTACTTTAATTGATAGCTATGGCCTAGTTCTTCGAAAGTCTCCTGACAATAATACCAATTTTAGTACAAAACACAGTCTTAAGTATATTCCTGAACTATTTCTCTCAGTCAATTCTCACATACAACATAGACAAGCTGCAAGAATTATTTATGAGTTCGCGCCCGTTTCCCGACCTTAATGATACATTGGCTGTGCCTACCTCTCTGAATTCAGGGTCGTTGGTACATTTTCGTATAGGAACTAGTATCCCTTTGACCGAAAACAATCGAGCCTTTGTTCATAATTCAGAGCGGGTATCAGTCGGATTCTAGGGTGTAATTGTGTCGAGGTGATCATAATATGTAATAAGTACCTAGTAAAAGCTTGACGGCCTATTTCACAATGGACTACTCCAAAGATCCCCCAACAACGTCAAAAGATGGTCATATATTTTTCGAACTAGTTAAAAAAAAACTACAAATGTCAACCAGGACCAATGGCTTAACCTGCGTATCAGCCAGAACAGTTTAAGTGTGCAATTTAAGGTGCTGTCAAAAAAAATTGCATCGATATGTCAATCTTGGTGCATTTATTATGGTTTTGTGTTTTCCTGGCTGCACAAATAAGTTGGTTGAAGTGTAACCTGCTTTCCGAGGCACACCTACTTATGTGTGAGGTATGTCTGCCTATGTGTAGTTGCGTAAAAAGTTACAAGCCTATCCCCCAAAATGATCGTAACATATTTCTCGGCACTGAAACTTAACAACCCGTTCGCATGAAAACAGTTCGTTATTTTTACGGTACGTTAATTCCACGATACGTTTTTTCTGTGGTGATGTCTGATGGCGTATGTACATTTTTGTAGGGGCGTTGTCACACGAGACGGCGGATCGGATCCAGTAAAACAGTGTTACCCGAATAGCCCAAATGACTCGAATTTAATGGTTGAGAAAACATAATGTAATGTACGATGGCTGTGTGAACGAGCTTTAGTACATTTTTGGTGGGAAGTGCAAACAAGTGCATGGGTTTAGGTCACGTTCGATCTGCTAAATAATTTATTTAGGGCACACGTCTCGAATTCTCGACACATCGATGCGTCTGAATTTTCATCTGGAATATGAAACAACGATCTTGATTTGAATTCAGCAAATATGTTAGGTACTGCAAATGCTCCGTGAAACCCATGGTCTGAACCGGGTTAGAATGGGGATATCTGGTTCAGCATAGCTATTCACAACGCTTCGATTCAATTCCGATTCGGAGTCGTATGTCCATCTCGCTCGTTTTCGTAATGCCAAAAAAAGATAGACATACGACTTTCCGAATCGGAATCGAATCGAAGCGTTGTGAATAGCTATGCTGGTAGAATGTGTTGGTATTACACACTGTACACTTAGAAACCATAAATGCTGTGATCTATGGTGGTTTAAATAGGCCCGATTCATCATTATCATCTGCCTAGCCTCTTCCCAACTATGTTGGGGTCGGCTTCAAGTTTAACCGGTGGCAGCTGAAAACTAGTATTTCACATGGAGCGACTGCCTATCTGATCCTGATCTCGACAACGCAGTTAGTACTGAGTATTCCGATACCCCTTGGTAAGACTGGTTGTCAGTCTTTCGGGCAACTGACTGGGTAACGACTGTCAAAGATCTACAAATTATAGCTTGGACCAACGACGGCTAAAATAAAATAAATAAATAAATATCGCTGGACATTGCACACAGCGCCATCTAGTGCCACACTAAGCAACGAGGCTTGTGTCGTGGATATAGTTGATATACTACATATATACTTTTTTGTTTGTAAATACATACTTATTATACATACAAACATCCATGACTCGGAAACAAATCTCCATGCTCATCACACAAACATTTACTTCTACCGGGATTCAAACCCGGGACCCTAAGAACGTAAGGCAGCCCCACTACCGCTACGCCATTCGGGTCGTCAAAAGTAAGTAAGTTAAAGTAGGCTGCACTCAATTCTCTATTTCACACAGCAAGACTAGTACCTATCCTTAAAAATATCAAAATGACTAAAGCTAGTTTTTGCGGAAATTCATATGAAACGCGAATAAAAACGCTAATTTCATACTTGCATGACATTGCCCTTTTTAAACCTACAACTACGTGACTATAAGGAAAAAAACAATGGCGTACAATTCTATCATACAAAGGTATATTATAATGAATGAAATGACGTCACACTTTGCTATAAATAATACTCTGATATACGGATTCCCGTTAGACCTTGTAACTAAGTCATCTTTTCGAACTACCCGCAAATAAACATGTTTTTATTTGCATAGACCGCTATCTGAATTGCGTCAAGTTCTGCTTATATGAACAAATAGGTGCACTACAAATGTAATTATTTTTATTTGTGAATTTTTGTTTCGTTCATTCAGAATAAGGAAAACTAAAGAGCTAACGCCTTTTTTTCTCTATAGGCACGTACACACTGATCGTTCGAAGAAGCACTTTGCAACGTTGCACTTTGTTTGGTAAGCCTTTTGTGCAAGCGCCTTTACATCAAATAGTGAGGCGTAGATCGAACGAACGATGAAGTCCATTTAAAACTAGATTACTGATTGATATCACACCTTTCCAGATTTATTAGAGTTAGTTAGAACTTATCAGAAACTACAAACAACAATGTCATCTTTATTATCATAAAACCACGAAACACGAAAGCTTTCAAAACAAATGAACACGTTGATTAAACAAAAGTAGCGAAACAATACTAACTTGCTAACTCCATAATAGAGTTAGCCCTTTGGGGTTAACACCTAAACAAACTCTGTCAGTTACCAACACTTGTGACGGCCTGTCCAAAACTCTGGACAGTTTTGTCCACAAAACACAAATTTTTGGTCAGTTTGGAACACAGCCAGACTTCAAATGGGACATTTAAAAATAGTGGTAATACATAATCGACTTACCTACACACAAACATTTAAAAGAGAGTACGCGTTGAATTTGTTTTAAAAAAAGAATGTGTGTAGCTCGCGGTAGCCGGCAGATTCGGTTAACCGACTGCGAGAATTCAACCGAAACCTAAAACGGTAGAGGATTTTCGGGAGTTCTAAACTAAAAGTAAAAACCAGCCAGCCATTGACGAAACGAAACTAGGTTCCCGAAAACACCAGTTTTAGAATTAAACATGCAATTTAACTTCGATGCGACAAACTAAGGAGTGAGATGAGACTGACCCTCTGGCTAAAAAGAGGTCAAGAGATCAAATACTTCCATCAAGTTGACATAGAAGCGAATTGACTCCCCAAGTTCTAACAAAATTACCTCATTAACAAGAGTTACAAGGATTATCCAGCATTTCTGTATTACGTAATATTTTCTTAGAAAATAAGAGAGAATATTCCAATTTACCTGAACAATCGCGGCGGCCATTAAAATCTATATTTTTTCCGTCTACAGTCAATGTTATAACTGACAAAGAATTCGCCTCAATCGCGTTTTATCATTCCGAATCACAAATAGCCCAAAAGGGAAGTAAGATTTTATGAATACAAAAAAAATGTATTGAATTTTTCTTACAGCTGTTCTTCCGTTTTAATATTCATGGAATCAAATGTTAGTCGAAGGGAAATCTCCAAATCTCCATCTGTAAGAGTGTTGACACTGATTTTACAGTTATCAACTGCTTTAAATATTTATAAATCTCCCCGCTTCAGAATTTTTCATGAAACTCGATAGAGGTGTTTTGAAATACTTTTTTGTAAGGTCTCGCTTTGTTGTTTCGGGTGTTGAATATTTTAAACTAGAATAGCGGTCCGAAAACGACTTCATAAAAAGCTTCAGAGTTCATACGCATAAAATATACAAATCCAGTGTGCCAGAAGCCAGAACATTCAAAGTAATGCCACAGAAAATAAAACTTCTGTTTCAAAACCAACTCAATCAAATTGTTTCTTTTCAGCCAGACATTAACGAATAAATTACGTATACTACTTAGTCTAGTTCCATTCGTCGTCTATGCTTTAAAATAATGTAACCATTTAAATTATCTATTAGTATCATAGTGTAATCAGAAATATATGTCAAGACCTCATTAGTTTGGTGTCAAACTTCATCTTAATCGTAATTGTTTGTGGTGCAGGATTTTAATGTTTTTGTTCTAATTTTAAACACGTGATACTATTAACCCTAGATTATTTTGACCCAGAACAGTAATTAAAGATGCAGTTAATTAATCAGAATACAACCTCACTTTGCTAATTGATCAAGTTGTTTGCATGAAAACTGACGACTGTTGACTGTTAAACTGTAGAATTTTATAAGGATTTGTTGAACACAAGAGGTGATAAATAAAGTCTTACTGATAGCAGTTTTGGGAGTCAAATACTTCGCTACTATAGTACCCAATATTACCCTGAATTAAACAAGGCACACTGTATATCAAATATTGATCGGTCCACCATGTTAACTAATATGAGCAGTGATAGTCTAGTGGTGTGACCGGCCGGACTGCCAAGTCATAGGTCTCGAGTTCGAACCCAAGACACGCACCTCTGATTTTTCGGATTCATGTGCGTATAGTCTATTTATTACTTGCTTCGGTGAAGGAAAACATCGTGAGAAAACCAGCATGCCTGAGAGATATTTCTCGACGGCATGTAACGCCAAGTCAGAGGCTGATGGGCGGCATAAAAACTCTGGCAACAGATTAAGCACTAACAACACGATAAAGAAGAAGATGTTATCTAATCATTTGAGTGAACATAACTGTTCTATGCCACAGTCATCAATAGAATACGATAAACATTATCAATTGAGGACAGCTTCCAGAGAAGTAATAGAAAAACTTCTATTTTTTTAAATCACAAGTGGCTTGTGTGTAGTTCTGTTCTATGCCACAGTCATCAATAGAATACGATAAACATTATCAATTGAGGACAGCTTCCAGAGAAGTAATAGAAAAACTTTTATTTTTTTAAATCACAAGTGGCTTGTGTGTAGTTGTCTCTGTTTACGCACGTAAAGTAATGGAGGGAAAACCCGCCACCAAACACTTTTATATCTTACGTCCCTCAAACTTACTACCATAAGAACCCAGTAGTAAAATTTCACTTCACTTTGTGCGAGATCACGTAGTAATGAACACTTACTTTTTATTCTCTAGCTAGCTACCTACGTAATTATTTTTCTGGACAAACCGAGACAGAACGCTTAGACTGTGAAAATTTTTAGGACCAACACACGGCCGAGCAAGAGGTCCTGGGTTCGATTCCAGGGTCGGGCAAAGTATTACTGGACTTTTCCATCAGGAATTTCTCAGTAGCAGCCACAGTCTGAATTTGCGCCCGGTTGATCGCAATAGGCTCGCCCCCTGCTGGCGAAATGTGTACTATTAGGTACACCTGTGCCTAACCCTTCGGGGATTACAGGAGTGATGTTTCAAACATCATTCTGTCTCGGTCATCTTTAAACGATCAGCAGAAACAGAAACATATTTAAAATGCGTTTAGCGCTAAATTTGTGGTGCATCGGGACTTTAGACTGCTTCACTCCACCAAAGGAATATCAAGCCTGATAAAATGCTGGTTTTGGACGATATATATTTTCATTTCGTTTAGAGACCATAAAACAGCGAAAATACCAAACGCTGATGTAGTAGACGCCTCGAGAATATTAAACTGGATGGTACAGCTTTCATCAGAACTAAACATGAGATCGAGTAAGTACATAGCTTTTTCTTTTTTATGGCGTAATATACTGTTACGCCTATAAACCTGGCGAAGCAAGCCTGCTATCTAGGCATGAAGGAACAGAACATGTAGCAAACAAGATTACGTTTTAGTACACATATTTTGGTGTTCAGCAAAACTTCCAGATTTGAAAATGTCACACAGACGTCAAATTTGTACAAAGTGTACCAGGATAGCATGCGAAATTAAAATTAATTTTCCCCTAAGTTCATTTAATCCCTTGAATGACTATTTCATAACAAAGACCTAATACAGCCCGCCAAATCGTAAGAAAATTTGTGTTTCATGGGCTACAGAGACAGACTGGCGATTCCACCTACCTTCTATCTTCCTTCTATGTTGTGGGCAAAAACGTACCATGATAAAATATACGGGGTGAAAGAGTTATCGCAGTACGCTAAAAGAATACTTTGCGTCAAACTCAAACTCAAAGCATTTATTTCAATTAGACCATTAGTCTAGTCGGCACTTCTAAATGTCAAAACACAAAAAAAAAACAAAGCTACAGTCCCAGTCACAAGGCATAATAACTTGAGAAAGTACTGTAGTTGCCCATTCCCTAGCGTAGATCTCTATGGGGAAGAACGGGCCAGAAACTCCATGGACAGTCTTTTAAATCAAAATGTTGTAACAAATCTTGGTTACATCATTAATTTTGAGATTATAATTATGTGAGAACGATGTAGAAAGACGTGCACTTTAAGAGCGTCCAGAGTAAAAGATAAGATCAACAATTTAAAAATAAAGTAATCAATGTAGTAGTCAATGTCCCATAAACCTTGTAGGTATAATATCCTATGTTTTGCTGATGTGCTTAATTTTATCGAAATTTGCTTAGTCGCTACGGCATGATAATTTAACAAGACAGCCTGACAGAGTTAGTAGGTATAGTCACGAAGACTTAACAACTTTCAAAAGTGTTTTTCTCCTACTGTTCTGATTAAAATTTTATGTTGTTACGAACTTACTAAACTGAAACTCATATTTTTATGAAAAAGATCCTATCACCAAGTGTGACTGGTATGGTATGGATTAACTTAAGAAAAATATAGTTTAAAGTACAGGACTCTCCGTACTGAAACTCATATTTTTATGAAAAAGATATCCTATCACAAAAAGATAGCCTATCACCAAATGTTACTGGTATGGTATGGATTAACTTAAAAAATTATACTTTAATTAAAGTACAGGACTCTCCGTACTGAAACTCATATTTTTATGAAAAAGATCCTATCACCGAGTGTGACTTGTATGGTATGGATTAACTTAAGAAAAACACCGAGTTGAAAGTACAGGACTCTCCGTACTGAAACACATATTTTTATGAAAAAGATCCTATCACCAAGTGTGACTGGTATGGTATGGATTAACTTAAGAAAAAACCATAGTTTAAAGCACAGGACTCTCCGTACTAAAACTCATATTTTTATAAAAAAGATCCTATCACCAAGTGTGACTTGTATGGTATGGATTAACTTAAGAAAAACACCGAGTTGAAAGTACAGGACTCTTCGTAAAAATTTCCTTATGCTGATAATTCAGAACACGGAAGATAAATCGAGATTAATCACGATAAAAGAGCAAGAGAGAACATTTTACTAATTATTAAAGTTATCTTTTTCCAACGATCTGAGTGACTTCGAAACGAATGGTGCTGGCTCACTTATGCAAATGAGTTCTTAATTAATGGAGTGAATGAGATCTATAGTGCAAATATTATTGTACAAATTTTCCTCAATCTCTTTAATGAAAGATGATATTACTTCTATTATTATCTTCAATGGGAAGTTTCCTGTACTGTAATAATGATGTGATGATTCTGTTTCATGCGCATTTTAATTACCTACATAACATAACATCACGCCTCTAATCCCAGATGGGTTGGACACCTAATAAAGTAGTTGGGTTAGATGACTAATAGTACACCCACATTTCGGCAGTTATGTTTAAGTCCCATGTAATAGGGGGCGAGTCTATTGCCATCACCCGGGCCCAAATCCAGGCTCGGTGGCTGTTACTGAGAAATTCCAAAATCGAATTTTGTGCACACGTGCAATAACGTATCTACTCATAAATGTGTCCATATTAAGGCAAAGAAAATGAGCCATACAGCCAAACAATAAGAAGTACATAGATAGAATTTGTTATTTTATAATATTTACTTTAATTTATTTGCCTTATGTGTTTTTTAAGACATGAAAGATATTAAAATTTAAATTACGGTAGGTTATTTAATTAATTTAAGAAAATTATTATGACAAAATTAATTTAATAGTAGACTCAGGTCTGCAGCCTAAGCCTAATAATGTCAAAGTCGTAAGATTTAAAAAAATAAAGTGGATAAGCGGATACCGAAAAAAACAATTTCCTTCTTAACTGACAATCAATCTGACATTTAATTGCACTTTTAGCTGACATTTAATTTCCTTCTAGGCAGCATGGTCTCAGACCTTAACCGTCAGGAACTAATAAAAAAAAACAGTTTCCTTCAGTATTCAAAACTGTACTAATTTTACTTTAAATTTTAATTAAAGAAATGTTATGTTATACTACTGTTTTATTTCCTCGCAATCGAAGTGAAAAGCAGAGTTTATAACTCGTCCACAAAACCATTTTATCGTCTACATTTCTATCAGCCCCCCCCGCCTTGGGCTCGGGCTGCTAAGAGTCTCGGATAAAAATGGTTCGTTTTGTGCACTTGTTGTAAAATCGACTATTTATTTTGTCTATCATTCTGCTGCATTACTTTACGAAGTATTTTTTTTAAACGCTGTGAATGTTATTGAAATGTCAAAACGAATAAATAATTGAAATGTCAAAATGATATAATAAATTAGCATTGAGATTGCAAGTATGTTGCACAACCCCGCAGACTGAGATTCAACTCCTGCAGTTTAATTCTTATATTCACTCACAACTGTCGCATTATTTCCACCAGCAACAAGAAAAATCCCGGCAATAATAAATAATAACATTCGAAATAATGTTTTCAAATAATTTGTCTGCGAGACATCAACCGTAATCACCCAAGATAAGTAAACAATAATACATTTGAATAACCAATGCTCTCTGATCTTTGAAAAACCCAAATACTTTATGATAATTGAAGATAATTATTGACATAACTTAACTAACTTCAAACAAGAATATTGAGTAAGAAATATCTTGCTTAAATTATGCTTTTTACCCGACTACGGCGAAGCCAAAAGAAAGGGTTATGATTTCAGCAGTCTGTGTATGTAGGTATGTATTTACGTAGGTATGTTCATCCGTAGACCGTGTCAATTGATTCGTTATTAACCGACTTCATTCTTCACTAACAACAACAGGAAGTGTCGATTTTACCTTGTAAACCCTGAATTTACCTAATTAGAGCGTGATTTTTCAGTAGTCGGGTTTTTTAGTTGTTGTAGCATACCACCCGAATTCTTGGGTATAAAGTGTACGGGACGTTCGAATATTTAAACCGTCCAGGTTTTAACTCGACTGCCCGAAAAAATGTGTAATGTTTTTGACGACAGTTACCTCTCTCTACTATGTATTAGGTCTAGTTATAAATAGAGTTATTTCGACTTTATTCATATTGAAGATGTCCCCACCCCGTAATAACTTCGTCTCATAGAAGCATTTAATAAAATGTAAGACAAATATTTCTTGAGATCAATCAAAGCGCCTATAATTTCTTCTTTACAGGTTGGTTTTATTTTTTGTTTAGACAATAAAGTATTGTATAAACTCTTTTAATAAAAATACGGTTAAATTAAACCTTGTTCTCTTTTGAGTGACAGCTTTCAAAAAAAAAATCGCAAAATTATTTTCGTGGGTGTAAGAATTTTCCTAAGGTTTTTCCATTGTAGTCAACTACAGTCCAGCTTTATTAAAACACTGTTATAATATTGTGGGTGTTTCTCATTATCCTGGGGTTTCAATTTTTTTTTTGCTTCCAAGGTAACTTTTACAGAGAACAAAACATTATAGGATTAAGATTTGTTCTCTGTAAAAGTTAAGTTTTTTTTCGTCTATTATTTTCTCTAGGTGTCTGTCACGAGTGGTTAAATTTTTAGGCCGATCGGTCGTGACGTCAGCGAGAACAAAATACGGCAGTGGGTCGTCGCTGACGTCAGCGTCGCAGTATGGTGCTGTATAGAACACAATCAAAGAGATTTAAAAAGAATATATTTGAATGTCTTTGAACACAATGTAACTCGTACGCGACCGACCGTCAACGCGGCAAGAATTCAGACCTTAGGCGTGTCTTTAATAACACTAATCGAAGCGACTCTGAATGTATGTCTAAATATTTTTACATTGTTAGAATTTCAACTCTTTTCCGCTGGACCGACCATTGAAAATACAATAGTGCACTTTAATTTAAGCCTTCATTAAGGGGCTCCCCGATGCACACTAGCGCCACTTTAGTAAAAAAATCAGAACTCGTTAAATACACAATTAATATAAAATCTGATTGACAAAATCAATGCTTGAGAGTTCTAGATTATTGACGTCTATTTAATTCATTAAAATATAGTTCACTGTAGTTACAGCTAGAAAAATTGCTAAAAACGGCCGTATTTTTCCATTTTGTATCTGTAACGACAGCGAGCTATGTTTCAATGAGTTAAGCAGACGTAAATAATTTAGAAGACCAAAAGATTGATTTTGTCAATCAGATTTTATATTAATTGTGTATTTAACGAGTTCTGATTTTTTTACTAAAGTGGCGCTAGTGTGCATGGGGGAGCCCCTTAACGCGATCCCCTAGTGTGAGTTTAAACATATTATTCAGAAAGAGGAGGCAAGACGATTTCGACGCGTACCGCGAGTGCTGGCTCGAGGAGGCACGGGAAAAGAGCACATGGGAGAAATAGGCTAGTTGCCACCATCAATAACCTAGTCCGCCTATCTATTTACCTAGTCCGTCAGTTAGAGTATTGGAAAGTAATGGACACGTATTTTTTGTTTTTGTAAATCAATGTATATTGACAAAGATAAAACGCATCGAAACTGAGTGGGGGCTCGTGGTGTCTCAACTCACTAAAAATTATAGCACGGCGTGACGTATTGAGACTTTTAAAAGCGTCGTATCTTCGTCAATTTTGGTTTCCGTAACAAAAGAAAAAATACGTGTCAAATATTTTTTGATGTCTAACTGACGGACTTATTAGATTTTTTTCAGGACACAAGCCTATTGAGGGAGTCCTTTGCCTAGCAGTGGTACAGTGGGAGCAAAAAAATAAAATTTTAAAAAATATGTTTGGTACGGATTTTAGTCTTCCATACTCATCAATCATAGATTTAATTAGCAGTTAGCTGTTTAACGATGCTATTTTAAACATAAAACCTGTTAGTTAACACGTGCTTTTGTAAATCAAGAAGAAACGTTCCGTGATTGGCTGCCGACATTGACCTTGTTGTTACCTCACAATTCACACCTTGGCAATGCCAGTCATCAATTATTATGTAATATTTTTTAATCGTAAAAATTATTATGATATTCTCGATATTGTTTAAAAAAGCCGCTAAACTGAAGTGGGACTAGGCTTGTCACAACTTAGCTGTGGGTCAAAATATAACTCATATCCACTTTTGTGGTGCCCTGACACAATCAGAAGGCCAGCGTTCTTAAAATATGGCTTGACGAGCTGGACAAAACAACGGGTGAAAAAATTGGTAATTAAAGAAAAGATGGGTAATTGCAGTCATGGGAAGAGGCTTTTGCCCAGCTGTGGGACGATACAGGCCAACGGTCATTGTATGACATTGTGACAAAAACTGTCTGCCATCAAAACGTGGGAGATTCCAGCACAGTTAGCAAAATAATTGGAAAACGAATAGATTAAAAACAAAGAAAAAATGGCATTGTTGTGCATTGTGTTGTGCCGATAAGAATTCAACCATCCTCTTGTTTAGCGTGATGATTATAGGTTTTTTTTTTAATTTTTGTCTGTCTGTCTGTTCGTTCCAGCTAATCTCTAAAACGACTGGACCGGTTTTGACAGGATTTTTGCAGGCAGATGATGTTTTAAGGAGTAACTTTTATTTTAGAAAAAGGATTAGGGTTCTGTGTAAAAAAATTAAAACCCATGATTTTTTTAACAGAATCCGATTCAATTATGGAAGTTAGATTTTTATAATAATTTCAAACGAACGAAGGTCGCGGGCAACGTCTAGCTAGAAGATAATAAGAATATGGCGACGATTAGGTTTCATTCAATGCATTACAGAAACATCTGTTATAAATACTAATTTGTTGTTTATTTTCCTCAACGTCATCTAAACTCACCGTTTTTTAAGTCCTTTTTTTACCAACGACCAGGTGGTTTTAAAAACGTCTACTAATCCTAAATAATCTCATTCCTCCATCTGTTTCCTCAATTTATCTTCAACGAAATTACTGTTTCAAGTAACGTTATTAGAATACGTCGTTTCTTGCGGAGAACTTAAGTTCAACGTCTTCAAAATTGCCATTGCTATTTAAATTATACGGAATTTTTTACTAATAATTTTGCGAGGAATTCAAAACTGGAAGGAACATTCTAGACTTAATTTCGTTCGAGAAAATCGTATTTTTTTTTGTTGAAGAAAAGATTTCGGCAATTATTTTTTTGTGGACCTTCCTGCTTATCGCAAGCTTTTGCCATGGTGGTGTGACTAACAAATTAATTGGAAACATTAATTTCCTCTATTGTTTCCTCCCATACGGGACACACGGAAAACCGCAATTTTTATGGTATTTTATCGACATAAGAATGTAGAAAAATTGTTATTAAAACCTAATAACACGGTGGTGTTATTAGGTCTAATAACTTATTAGGTGGATTTTTAGTAGGTTAGGTAGGTAGTGGGTTTTCATCATCATCAGCCTATAATGTTCCCACTGCTGGGACACGGCCGCCTCTCAATTGGTTTTCGGTATTCTTATACTTAATAGAGCAGCGGTGGTCCAGTGGTGGCGGCCCCGACTTACGAACAGTAAGTCGTGGGTTCGAACCCTCACAGGTGCATTACTTTGTGCAATTTATTTACCGCTGCTCTCAAAACGGTGAAGGAAAACATCGTGAGGAAACCGGCATGTCCTAGAACCAAACATTCGAAGACATGTGACATCTACCAATCCACACTGGGCCCGCGTGGTGGATTACATATAGCCCATACGCAAAATACGCGCTTTGACGTGGAGTTGCGGACACCAGCCCGTTATACAATATACTTATACTTAAAAATTATCAGTTTCAACTCTAGGCTTATTGTGGACTTTTAAAATGCATGTTGGGACATAATTATTTTCTTGTTTTATGTCGCTTAACTGCCTGAAAAGGCGTACCCACTACAAATGCTATCGGGTCATTTTCACAAAAGCAAGTAAGATAATTGGCGTTCGCTCTCAAACTTACATTGTATTGGAAACTTGTACTCGACACCAAAAAATCTTGAACACCTAAACTTTGAAAGGGTGGAGTAGAGCAATCTGGCATTTTCACTCATTCCTTTTTTTTGTTTGAATCATAGAAGTGCCCAGTTTTAGACGAAGTATGACAAAACTTCGGGTTTTCGGGTCAGTCTCCACAATCTCGGCTCACAATCAACAATAACAGTTTCTATGGTGTATTTCTCTGCCACAGGTTTTTTACTACGTCGTAAAACCTTCGAAGAGTGAAATTCTTGTTTAGGTTCTGATTGAAGATTGTTGATCTCATGTTTTTGGTGTAGGCTTTGGAAAAAGGGAATTGGAATTATTTACTGCGCTGAAATTAACTTGCCTAGTTATACATATTTCGTGGTTTTTCTTAAGGGATACCAAATTACCTACTAAAATAATAAAAGGCAATAGGTATTTTTCAAAACCTGATTTACTGAACGGTACTATGGTGATTTGAAGGTAGGTTAAAATTACCTACATACAATTTTGTGAATTTGTTCGTAGCGATGCAAAATTACTTTTTCAATTCTCATGCTCTTAAAGGAAGCCAATATAGCCCTACTATGTGGGCCTAAAGTGGCCCTTTTAGGCCCTAGGGCGTAAAGTAAATCTCGTAGTCGTGACTTGTTGAGCCACGAGTACCTCGACGTGCTCTCCCCCGGCTGCCGCGACCTGCTGCTGCGTGATGCGCACATTTAGCTTCCAAGTAAAAAAATCTGACGTGATTTTTATTTTATTAAGTAATATTTAATAAATGTTTTTGTACTAAATTGTCAATTTTTCTCACAATCAAAGTGAAAAGCACAGTGTAACACACGGCGCTAAAATCCCATTACTTATAACTCGGTTCCTATTTACTACCTCGCTAAAGCTCGGTAGTAAAACTACCCCGTATATAATGGGTCATTTTGACCCCTTGTATTACAATGTACTATTGTCGAAATACAACAAAGTAGGTACCTAATTTCTACTATCTGATTAACATAACATAACATCACGCCTATAATCCCCAAAGGGTCAAGCAGAGATGTACCTAATAGTACACCAACATTAATAAATGACTTTTTATGGTTCGAACGTAGGTACTCGTAAATTAGGTACCTACCTATTTATTGTGTTTTGTAAGAATCGTGTTTTGTTCTGTAGATGTTCGCAATTAAATAATTACTCAGCCAACAGATCGATACCTGAGTTATACAGCATCAATCTACAGCTGACTGCCATGAATATAAATAATTCATTCGTTCATTAGTGCACAATGTGCTGTTGCTAATGAGAGACACTAATCAAGCTGGAAATGGTGTTTGAGATAGGTACCTAACTACCTACTTAGATTTTCAATCGTAGGTAAGTGCAAACCTAGTAATTGCACGTGTCATTGGCAAAATGGTGCATGGATTCATGCACTTTGAAATCCTATGTGTAGAAATAATTTAGGATGTTGTGAAGTTCTTACTTCTTAGCGTGTTTTAGGACCAAACATTCGAAGACACGTGACATCTACCCGCACTGGGCCCGTGTAGAGGATTATAGCCCATTTCCTCTTATAGAGAGAAGGCCGTATGTCCCAGCTGTGGGAACATTAAAGGCTGATTACGGTGTGAAGTTGCGAAGATTACAAGATGTTGTATATTGCAGGTTTTGGGGAAGCTCTTTGCATTTTAGTGGGACTGGGACAACAATAGCTTTGAGAAAAACAAACTAATGTTTTTTTCTCTTACAAACTTAGGAGTTTGTCTATGTAGGTAGGTACGGTACCTATTACCAGGATGACGGTTTTGGTAGAAAACCTCATAGGTACTTAGTAACCAGGTAGGTATGAAAGAAAAAAAAAATGAAGGTTGACATAAGTAACGTTAATTTTTAAACAAAAATGACACTTCAGATTAGTTTTTTTTTAGTAGGTAGGTACCTACCTACTTACTTATAAAATTACAAATAACCGGCAAAGTTCGAGTCGAACTCGTGCGTGCTTCCGTACTGTCATATGTAGGTACCTACATATTTTTTATTATTATTTGTTATAGCGGCATCAGAAATACACATTCTGTGAAAATTTCAACTGTCTAGCTAGCAGCCTGGTGACAGACAGACGGACAGGGGAGTCTTAGTTATACCTACTTATAGTCCCGTTTTTACTTTTTGGGTACGGAACCCTAAAAAAGTACTATTGTGTAGGTACTAATTACTTAGTTTTAAATTTGTTAATTGGGAATTCGAGTGTTTTTTACGTGTTATCGTATAATGTCCGAGGTCAATGATTGGCAGCTGTTTAAATAAAGTAAGTAGATACCTACCTACTGTTTATTTCGTTTGCAAGTAAAACTCCCCAAATTTAATTTTACTATCATCAGCTATAAATTGCGTTATGTGAGTTATAATTATGACTAATAATAAATACTGTAAGTACCAAATATCATGTAGGTAAGGTCAAAGTACGAAGATAACTTAGCCACTTAAATGGAGGTATCTACCTAAATAATGAATCTCAAGGTACCTACCTACTGCAATGTTGACCTATAAACTATACCAAAGTTACTAACACAATCTTATCGCGCAATGATAACACCTGATTCCATTCATTTTGGCACATAATCTTGTTAGCACTAAAAATGCACGACTTTGTACTTTAGTCTTCACCGGCATCCACTAGTGACTTGAGTCCAGAATCAACGATAAACGTGGCGTTAGTCAACCGAAAAGACTGCGTTAACTTACTTATTAACGTACCTACTTCGAAGATTTAGATAACATACCAAACAAAGAATTCAACGCGATAAACATTTCTATTGGTACTAATAATAGTAAAAAACTTAGTTAAAATACAATGAAGTACTCACCAAAACGCCGGTCAACTTGGCAAATCCGTGACGTAAAATAACTTTTCACAACTTCCCAAACACTTAAGACACTGCAGTCACGAATATCACAAAAAGTTGACACTGAACGACGTCATTGTTGCACAAAACATCACTGTTTTCAAGTTTTTATGAACACTACGAAAACGGAATAGCGGTAAAGTCGCGGGAAAGTGACGCGCACAACACGTCTGCACCACGCGGCGATCGCACGCAAACTGAATGAATGAATCGAATACCTATTCGAATGTCGAGATCGAGACAAGAACGACTCGCGTAGTCGCGTGTGAACTCGATACAGAAAGTGCGTAAATGCGTGACGAACCGGATCAAAGTATCGGACCACCTCAGAGGGTCGTAGTTCGCACTTTTTTCTCGGATTATGAGAAAATTCTATTTTATTATTATCTTCTGCAATTTTGTATCGAGTTAAACCGGTCACGTAGTCTATTTACGAACTGGTTCTAATACAGTTTTATGAGACTTTTTTGACGATAAATAGTTACTACCCACATATTCCACACCACACTACACATTATTTTGAAGCGTTTGGTTTGTTGTGAATTTTTGCCATGCATTCATAAAACCGTGAATGATAATATTTGCTAGTATTGCATTCCACGAATAGGTTTATATGGCATTTCGTAGACCGTTTAAACTTCTTTTATTATGCGTTGTGTGATTATTGTTTTAAATTTATTTTTGGACCTATGCACGTCATGTCTCTGCGATAAATAGGTAAATACTTATATTTTCTTATCGCAGAGATTCTTTCTTTCTATCTAATTGCAGATATTTTTATTAAACCGTCATCTGCTTGTCGGTTACACCACCAAAACTGACATTAAATAACTATCATACACTTAACGTCCTTTCCAGTGACTACGAGTATCAAATGAAACTCAACGGTATACCTAGGCACAGATAATATAATACTTCGACTTAAGTATCTCATATCTTATCAATAATCAGTCTCCTTTGCCATTAAACCGATCTACATATTATTATTATGTATAGGAGACAGGTGTGTGTGTGTATGTAGGTACATGTAAGACGCACTTAAGAGGGCCCTTCCCGGCCCGCCTTTCGTCAACGCGAGCATAGACGAAAAGTTTGATGTTTCATCCAGAGCCACAGCGGTGGTATTCTTTCAACTTCCCTGTCTTACCTAGCCCCGACCCCGCACTACTTGCCTCCCGCGCACCTCATACGGTAGGCATATGTTCGAACATTTATTAGACTTGTTCCAGGAAATACGTGTTTTTGAATTAGTCTTACAAGTACTTATGTGAAATATTTGTTATTTAGAATGTCCACTACATTTGCAAGGCTTCTATCAGGATGCTTTCTTTACTTTTACAATTAATGAGTACATTATGAACGGCCAAAGTTGAGGTATTTGTTGAGTAAAACAACAATTTTTGGAGGCTTATACTGAATTTGTTTCTGCAATTTTTTATTTTTTGTTTTGACAGAAGCCTAGATATGGTCCACAAGATACCTATTAGTACAAAAAATTCATAGATTTATCTGTAACATTGGCATACGCACGCACGAGCGTTTGCTAAATTCTCGCGAAAAGTATGGCGGATTGGCCACTCTTAAGGGCTACTCGTATATATCCCTCAAATGGCTTAGCATGATCCTCCATTACTCCTAAAATACTGCAGCATTAATTTTGAAATAAATATATGGTAAAGTTGAGGATTAATGCTAAGTCCTATGTGTGACGAAAACACGATTCCATAAACTTTACTCGATAGAAAAAAAATCCAAAGTTACCTCCAAATCGAACAATAAACCGCTGGTATTCAAAAATTACTTGAAATTAGATCATAAAACTTTGCATAATAACTGAACTAACTATAAAGCAGGTCATAAGTGTTTTATTTTTTTAGTCCTGTACGGTCTCATCAACCGTACATTTACTTTGCGAACGCAGCAACCTACTTGGATGTCGTGCGTCACAAATATTACGCTATAATTGTAACTTTTCACGCAAGGCAGAGCGAGTCAGACAACAACTGTAGAACTAACCACTTGTCAAGAGAAAGAATCACTACCACTTTAACTATTGTAACTTCTCCATTTTAATATAACTTCAAACACAACTTGTGGTTCTTTCTGTGTACTCACTCCACAACTTAACCAACATCAACTAAGTGATAGTGTACGGTGCCTACAACCATTGGCTCCTACAAGTCCAATCAATAGATTTTTTGTAAATCGCAAAAAAACCACTCATTTCGCACTATTCGGCCGGAGTGACTGACGTAACAACCGCTTTGTAGTGCAAGCTGATTCGAGCTTTATTGTAACAGTATTCCAAACGAAGTTTCAACCACCACAAATAGAGTTGCTAATTTTAGGGTTAGAAGGGCCTTAAAGTCTAGCTTTAACAACCCTGTTTTATTCAGTGCATTGCACCGGCACTAACTTCCGTTCACATATTTGTAGGTCATCAGTCATCACATAATCAGTACCTACCTGATTATGTGATGGACAATCACAACACACTGGTGATTTTTGTGTATTATTTTGCTTGATCTTGTGTATAGGTGAAAAGCGCTTGAATAATTACCGTTTGAACCATACTTATAGTTTAAATGCGAAAGTTTCAACGGATTTACTTAGATGATTTAACATATGGGATGGAATCCCGGTAGCACGTACAACACGGGTACACATCAAGCTATACATTTCCAGTATAATATGGCTTTGTATAGATTTTCCTGACAATGACAGATCTGCATGAACTGGTTTCGTATAACCTGATTCATGGTCGTCGTGCGTACCCGAGGAATAATTTCGGAGTTCTACGCAAGCGAATCGTCATGAGCTATAGTTATTTAAAATGTATTTTATGTTCCTATAAAAAAGTTATATTTTCTGCCAGGCGTGTCTAGGTTACATCTATAATTGGAACATCGTTTGGGACGAACCAGGATTTTGCTATGTGGTCCGAAACTCAGTGGGACGAACGAAGAATAAATCAATATAAATAACGCCAAGGATCAAATTTTTCAGCAACGATTCGTAAATCTGAATTTATGCTGACATTTTGTCAGCATAAATGTCAAAGTTTTAAGCTTACAATGTGAAGGTCAACTTCGAAGAGTTATATATTTATTTTTCACATGGGCTTTTAGCTCGTTAAACCTATGTTTACGTCGCTCAGATTATGCTGTAGGTCACTTAGGTGACTTCCAAATAAATCGTTAACACTATGTCATCTTTCTTTATGTAGTTTTTTCGTGTGAAGGCTTATTATATAACCCTAAACACAAAGAAACTTTTTTGCATTTTTTTTTCTTTTTTGGTTTTTTATTGTGTAAGTAAGTAATTTTAAGTTTCTTTTTTAATAGGGTAGTTGACAAAAAAAAATTATTAGTCCGTCAGATAGATTAACAAAAAATATTGGACACATATTTTTTTCTTTTTTCACGTAAACAAAAAAAAAACGAAAACTCGTGTGACATCACATTTGAGTACATTTTTTACTCCAATGTGACGTCACAAGCCCCCACTTTGACACGTTTTATCTTCGTCAACTTTTATTAATTTGATAAAACAAAAAACACGTACTTATCCAATATTTTTCGATAATCTAACTGACGGACTAAACAGAATCATATTTTTTTTTAGTCAGTCATCATCCCTATTCTTATTTTTGTTTGTTGTGTGCTCTTGTGGCATGTGCCAAATAAATATTCTTTCTTTCTTTCTTTCTTTCTTTGTGGATGGTCAGAAAAAAAAATGACCTAACAGAGCTGGGATGCTAAAAAGACTATCACTTTCTCCATAGCGCCCAGAGCATACAATAAGTTGAAAAGGTCCCCGAGTGTCAGTTTAGTGTACCTACACCGTTTTTCGCTTAGGATAGTAACTGTGGTCTGATGTGATGGATTTTCTCGTCTCTTTATTCATCTCGTTATTGCCATATTGATGTTTTATTACTGTCGTGTCTTTAGTGACACTTGCAAGACAAATCGATTGACGTGGGAATCGTCAAAATCGGCCTACGCGTTTGGTCTCTATAGAGCCACAATATAATGTGCAATGGAACCACATAGTAATACATAATATATACATTTACAAACATGGGCTGATAAACACATTACATTTCTTTGCATCACACATTCGGGTAAAAGAGTCCCTGGTTGTTGTTTTAGCATAAACATCTCTGCTCAGCTTAACGTTATGCGGAGAAATGAGGAAATGCAGTGAGGAAAGTTCTGAGTATGAATGTGGATGGGTATAAGAGTGGAGGAAGACCAAATAAACGATGGATGGACTGTTTTAAGAGTGATATGGCAAAAAAGGCGGTGTCTGATGAGATGACGAGTAATAGAGAAGATTGGAAGAAGAAGACATGCTGCGCCAACCACAAATGAAAAGGGTATATGCATGATTTTTTTTATCACTCTAATAAACAAAGCGTATATTAACATCAGAAATAGTAATTTCTGATGTTATACGCTTTGACAAATTATTTTTTTTTTTCATTAAAAAATACTAAGTTATAAGCATTTGAAACTGCTGATTAGACAGAGAGATCCGATACAGCGAATGACGTCATTCACTGCATCGACGTACAAAATCCATACTAAATTCCGTTTATCTAGAAAGAGACAGAAATAAAAGTTTAAATGGTTATAACTTTTGTGTTGTTTGGCCGATTTATGTCTTGTTTTCGCTTTTTGACATTATTTTTATAGTACTTTATCATTCCGTATCGAAATAAAAAAAGAAAATTTATGCATATTCCCTATTGAGATAAGGGCAATAGAATGATGACCTCTGCTCAGCTTAGAAACAACCGTGGTTTGATGAGATATATTTACTCAAAATCTTTACTTAATTTTGAAGAATGGTCTGACGACCTTAATTACATGCGATTTACAAGGATGATTAATATTCCGACAACTTTTTAAATAAGTTCTCTTAACTTTTCTAACATTGATTAGTTCATGTTTTCCTGCTAATAATATTCGTACCTTCTTCTGTCTGTTTTTGAGAAGTTTGTTCCGACTCTTAGAACTTTATTTTTGTTCTTTGATGAAGCCCTTGGCGTTGTTTTTGTTTTTTTTTTATTTATGTAGCTTTTTCTTCATAGACATATGTTCAAACTAGTATAACGAACTACGAACAGATTGCGCACCGGTCTCGGGACATTGGAATCTGTCAGATTATAATTTACTTTAACCAACTTGTCTGTGCACTTGGGAAAACACATGTCTAAAATAAAATGTAACACGTGAACGTGTGACACGTGTGTGTTCGTTCGTCACATATTGATGAAAATGTTCTTGATAAGCAAAGCCACCTTGAACTGCACACTAAGGGGCCGCCTCCACGAGCGAGCGAATCGCGGCGATTCAACGTATTTTTATACGAAAATATCGCCGCGATTCTCTCGCTCGTGCAGACGGCCCAAAAGAAAGTGTATAAAAAAACGTGGCAAGGACGATAATATCGCCGCGATTCTCTCGCTCAAGGAGGCGGCCCCTTAAGGTGGTCATACTATACCGATGCAACCAGTCCGCCATCTGTCCACACTGGTCTGACAGCACTTGTCGTTCTATCATTCCTACTATATTGTAACGTTGTAGAAACTCAGGAAAGTTTCTACCATTACTTTGTGAACATAACCTATACAACACTTTAATTAAGATAAATGTCAAAACAAACGCCACAGAGTATACATACATAATAGGCCGTTCAGTTACTAAACGACTAAAATTAGCTGTTTTACCAGTGATGTGCTCGCGTTACGTGTATCCGAACGAGTGAGTGAGGACTTGTCTATGCGTAAACACGCCAGTATAAATGTCACGGATTCGCGATGACGAATCCTTTTTAGAAAAATTCTGCTCCCAAAGATTAGACGCGTTTATTTCATCGGAAATTAAACCTCGAGACAGTATTCGTGTTCTAGAATATTCGGGCTTGAAGCAAGCAGCTTTAATTTTTATTAGGAACCTAACTCTTTTCGTATTCTGTGTCGGCGTAACCCCATACTGGGTAAGTGTTGAACAGCAATTCACAGCAATTCACGTTTTCATATTTTGTGTATCACTTGCTACGTGGTCTCAAGATGTGAGCCACTCTCTATCACCCTTTTTGCTATGCACATTAAATGCTTAAATTTTGTAGTCGTCAGCCGAGTGTATTTGACATTGTTGCAATAACCTTTATGACACTCAAAATGTGCAAATCATGTCGTGCTTACCACCACCATCATGTAATCTCGTACTGATTGTGACTACCACACATCACCTTCATGAGAAATGCCCGTGCGCCACACGGGCATTTCTCGCTTTGCTTATGCCTTTGTGTCACAATCAGCGGGGATGACTGCTAGCCATTCCGTGACACGCTGGACGTTATTTTCCAGGGTTCAAGTTACCGGCTGACGTTCAAGTTACCGGCTGACGTTCAAGTTACCGGCTGACGTTCAAGTTACCGGCTGACGTTCAAGTTACCGGCTGTCATCAGAAGCATCGGCTGGCAACCATATTACCGGAATCCGGTTAACCGCGGCCTCCGCAGCGGGTACCTTTTTACCTGCGTGGCCGCGACGAGATTCTACGGGTCGGCGCGATTATCTGCCGTCCGTCACCCTACCTGGCATCTGCAGCGTGGCACACCGCTACGGTCATCGTCACGCCGCGCAGAGCCAGGAGATTACCGTGCAAACCACCGGGCGGGCTTGGAGAAACTTGTGACCATAAACCTACCCGCACCCGTTTATTTTATTAATATATTTTTTATGTTGACCTGGGTCCGTGGTTTCCTTTATTAACCCCCCCACGGACACCCTTTCCGTCACAATATTTTGCTCTTCAACGCAAAAAAACTAGTCCTTTAGCTAAAATACCGCACTAGAACAAAGGCCTGTGTAGCGGCGGCGGCGACACTGGCAACCAACAAAAGCCGGGCTTACCAAGTTAAACTCTGCTTATTAATTGCTTCAAATAATTTCAGTTATGAAGCCGTATACGTGGATTCCATAGGGATAGGATGACTGGTAATAAGTGTGGGATACAAAAAAAAAACGTTCTAAATTCCTCCGGCCGATTTCGCAACTAAGTACTTTTCGCAAGCATGTACTAAACAGCTGATTTTTTTTTCGCGATTTCAGGTTTGGTCCCATAGTAAAAGTTGTTTGTTATCATGAGTACAATCACGTGTTTATGTATCGTACACTAATTACCAGTCACACTATATACATAGTTCGTAAAGTAATACAAGGTGCTACCAGGTCGCCTGCATGAATGTCGCGCGGAGGTGCTACGCCGGGGGGAAACTCCGCTGCCGCGGCAAATTGTCGCGCAGCGGACAGACTTCCGGCGTGATCTCATGGCGACAAGGCACGCCACAATAGTGGCGGTAAGTCCCCTCTTTGAGGAGTGGCTTGAGAGACGCCACGGCGTCCTTTCCTTCCGCCTGACGCAGGTCCTCACCGGACTCGGTTGTTTCGGGAGGTTCCTGCACCGAATCGGGTGGGAGGAAACGCCCGGGTGTTTCCATTGCGACGATCGACTGGAGGACACGGTGGAGCACACGGTGGAGGTGTGCCCCGCGCGGGCGGAGCACCGCCATGTCCTCGAAGCGGCGATTGGCGGCGGCGACCTCTCGCGTCCGGCCCTGGTGCAAGCCATGGTCCGGAGCGAGACGGAACAGGACGCCGTCACCTCCTTCTGCGAAGCAGTAATGCTAGAGAAGGAGGTGGCGGAACGTGAGAGGGAGAGAACCTCACAGCGTCCCGGCCGCCGCGGGAGACGCCCCGGGCGTCGGGGGCCACCAAGTGGCCCCCGGCCACCGTAGGCGCGGGCCTGTGGATGGTGGGCTATGGGCTAGCTCGCCGTCCGTCCGTCTCATGACGACAGGCCGTTCGTGTTCCAAGCGCGCCTCAAAGAGAGTCAGCAAAAGGAAGGGGTCCGCAAGGACCGATGCCTGCCGGGGTTGCAGGACTGTTCGAAAGAGATACCGTGGCCCCGGAACACAAAGGGCGATGAAGGAACATGGATGGGTTTTAGTCAGTAAAAGTCTGACACTCCCTCCTGCTCCACCCAGAGCGGGAGAAGTCATTTGATGATTTACCATCCGAAAAAAAAAATGAGATTGCATCATTATCATTGATAAAATTGTTCAACCCCTAAGCTGAGAGGAGACTTCTTCAGTTTTGGGATAACCTGAAATAAAAAAAAATCGAGTATTTAGGACATGAACAAAAAAAAACATGTTTAATTTGATGAAAGTCTTGCTAGCTAGTACTCGTATGAAGAACGTAGGCCGAAGGCGGAAGGCGGAAGGAGCTACGACGACATTTGTGACAGAAAATGGGTGTGTATATTATGGGATCGTAAAGTTTAGGAGTGGCGACCACGACCCGATAGAAGTTGCGTTGGAAGGCCTCCTACTAAGTGGACCGATGACCTGGTGAAGGTTGCGGGGATACACTGGATGCGAGACTCACGGGACCGGCCAATGTGGCGACACTTGGTCCAGGCCTTTGTCCAGCAGTGGACGTCTTTCGGCTGAAATGATGACGGTGATGAATATTTTTAAAATTATTCAATTGAATATTGGCGTGTCCTCCTTTCTGATTAACTAACTACGACAAAAGTAAACTTCGGTATGAACCGAGGTTTACTTTATCAAATCATACGTACCGTATTGACGATGCCAAACCAATTAATGATATCGGTAATTGAATACCTGAAGTCAAATCTATTAATACCCGTATTGGTAGCAATATGTATTAAGTTAAATTAATCCTTTGACATCAAAGTCAACTATTAAGAACTCGTCAACACATCCGAGATCTTAGTAAACGCTTAATTAATTAAGTTCAATCATCTTATTAAGTTACAGTAAGCCTTACCTCGACATAAGATTTTAAAATAAAATACTTGTCTATATCAAATGTGTTTTATTTACAAATAATAAGATAGGCTATGGCTTATAAATGATAACCACGAGCCTACTGTACTATTTCAGATATACTACCTTTAATTAAAGGATTATTAAATAACTTTATAACTATTTTATCTAAGCCATATAACTATTTTATCTAAGCCAAGGGTTATCTACACACTTTCTAATTCTTAAGAAAAAAGACGGTAATATCTATATGCGCCCATTTCTGTTAAAATCATATACTAAATAGATAAACTAAATACGTAGAAGAAAAGTACAGCCAAAAGCGTTTGAAATTTAAAGGACGCATCTAGCCATTTACGTCTATTCAATTAAGTATATAATATTTTTCTTCATTTTTATGCTAAGATGAAACTGTTTTTTCGTTATTTTTATTATAATAATTTAATAAACTCATATTATTATTAAACCAAGGTAAAGCCTATTATTAGTGGGCATTTTTTTCAACTTTTAGTATAAATATTTTAATTTACTCGAAGACAGCACACTATTTCCCGTTTCATTCATTAAAACATTTATTTCTCCGTTTTTACTTTTTGTTAGAAACGTCTTTTTAACTATCGGGGGCAGTATAGGTGGCAGCACTAAATCGACAAAATAGACACTATGCGGACAGTAAAGGAAACTTATCAGCTGTCATCGTACTTTCAATTATGTAAACAAAATTATGAGTCTTCAATTATATTATTTTTGAATATGATAAAAGTTATAAAATATGGGACCCATTAAATAATCTAGACTAACATCATTATATCCAAAATGGGTCCCGACTGTTGCAGTCAATATGTCCTGTTTCCTGAACTTGTTTTTTTCTTTTCAGTTTTTATTTAAAGATAATAGTTATTCTTTACGCAGTCGGGTTTTTTAATTTTTATTATTTTTATTGTGGATGTATTGGTACATCCAGAAATGCAACAATGCATTATGATTAGCTAGAATTATAATTTTCACTAATATAATTAATTCTGTTTACTTGTTATAAATGTCATGAATTAATAGAGTACAAGATTCGGATTGGCGTCGCCAGTCGGCAGCACCTTCGTTGTGCACGTTCCCTATAGTAACCTATTCACAAAACCCTGTACGATTCCAGGTTAAGACACTATAAAAGTTTTCTTATTCTATACAGGGTGTAAAAGACCTCATCACGAAGCCGTCAACCAAGCATTCTGTACATCAAACTAAGTAACTTTACGCAAAAATTATATTGCTGGGAAACGATTTTTTTTTTCGGGGTGAAAAATCATGTTTTGTGGTAGAACTCAATGTAACGCACTCAAAACATTGTGCTGATGGATGGAATGAATAGTACGGGGATCGTGGAGGTATTTAAAGAGAGTGTTTAGAAATCTTATATTGAAAACTAGTATTTAAAAAAACTTGTCAAAAAGTTGGAACTTTGACCCCCAATATCTCCGTAACTAGAAGGTTCCAGGTATGGTGTAGAACAAAAAAAATCGCAATGACGAGGAGAACAAGTGCCTTTCGGCTTCGTTAAGAGGTGTTTTACACCCTTTATATACCTAATATGTTTTTGCAAACATGACAACATGAAAAGAGTATAGAGAATTTATAAGAGAATTTAAACATGAGAAGATGATTTATTTTCATGTAAAATTTTCATTTCGCATACCTTTATGGTTGCAAGCGTCCACTAAAAGTAGAATGGTGGAATTTTAGTTGAAAAGAACTTAGGGGCTCGGTTCATGTTATTGTGGAAAGTTAAAGGTGAATATGAAAAACCAGCCCAGTTAGAGCTGTGCATTATTCATTTTGGTACTTAAACATTTATGTCTGTAGTCAGTTTCAAAGTTCTTTAAGTACCAACAGAGCGAGATGTATGCTGAGACGGATGTGTGGAGTTACAAGAATGGATAAAATAAGGAATGAGTATATTAGAGGAAGTTTGAAAGAGGCGCCTGTTACAGAAAAAATGAAAGGAAGTCGTTTGTCCTGGTATGGACATGTAATGAGGAGAGATGAAACGCACGTGACTAAAAGAGTAATGGACATGAATGTTGTTGGACGGAGAGGGAGAGGAAGACCAAAGAAAAGATGGATAGATTGTGTGAGCAATTATATGACAGAGAAAGGAGTAAATGATGACGTGACGTCTGACAGGGGAGGATGGAAGAAGAAAATATGTTGCGACGACCCCAAGTAACATTGGACAAGGGCAGGAAGGTGATGAAAGCGCTTTAGCAAACAATTACTGCAGATTATACGAGGTGAAAGGTACACTGATGCTAAAAGGGTAAAGACGTATTTAGTAAGTAGATCATTCTGAACCCCCCAATGTCATCATCATCATCATCATTTCAGCCGAAAGACGTCCACTGCTGGACATAGGCCTCCCCCAAGTGTCGCCACATTGACCGGTCCCGTGCGACTCGCATCCAGCTGATTCCCGCAACCTTCACCAGGTCATCGGTCCACCTAGTGTTCGTAGTTCGCGGTCGCCACTCCAGAACTTTCGGCCCCATCGGCCATCCGTTCTGCGAGCAATGTGCCCTGCCCACTGCCACTTAAGTTTGGCAATTCTTCGGGCTACGTCGGTGACCCTGGTCTTCTCTTGCGTATGTCTTCATTTCTGATTCGATCACGCAAGGAAATTCCGAGCATAGCCTCTCCATTGCCCTTTGGGTGACTTTAAGCCTTCTGATGAGGCCCATTGTGAGCGACCACGTTTCGGTCCCGTATGTAATCACTGGCAACACACACTGGTCATAGACTTTCGTCTTGAGACACTGTGGTAAGTTGGACGAGAAGATACCGCGCAACTTCCCGAACGCTGCCCAGCCGAGGATTCGGATTCGACGATTGACCTCTTTCTCGAAGTTATTAGACCTACCAAACTGGACCGTTTGTCCCAGGTACAGGTCCCCAATGTACTCGTGGGTTATTCAAAAAAACACAGCTGTTTCCTACAAAACTGCAGTATCTACAAAGATGAGAATAGCGGTCATTGCCCTTTCCCTAATATCTCTTCGTACGAACCAAAACAAATAAAACATGCATCATTTTTCATTACAAAAAATGTTGAAGATCACGACAGATGACGATTTCAGACTTGAACAGGTTTTCAAAGTTAAGTCAAGTTTAATAAATGTATAGGTGGGTCAAGACACAAGCCTCGTTGCTTAGTGTGGAACTAGATGGCGCTGTGTGTATTGTCCAGCGATAATATATTCTCATCTTAACTGGCACCAACTTACACGGTCAAAATGTCAAGTAACAGATTTTTTTTTTTAATTACCCTTGAAATATTCCTATGGTAGGGGCGGGTTAGAATGATGTACGGAATATGGTAACCGTTTTAGAGTGACCTGTGCCCTTTCCATCTTGGAGAAAACTTCACAATTCTCATACCATCTCTAAGGTCTGGCCTCTCTAGGCGGGACGCGGGGCTTTATAGTTTATACATTCATACATTTTAGGTGACTCCACTCGGTGCTATTGCGGAGCGATGGAACACTTAATCCTGCGTGACATGTTGTCTGTACGCTACAGGAACTGATGGACGGCACTGGACCGCGATAAGTAAAATTTAATTGAAATATCCTGATTCAGATAGATTAAGCTATGATTCATCCGTAGCTCGACCAAATGTTTTACACCGACTAACGATTATTTAAAAATAAGTACGTTCTACAAAAACAGTCACGGTCTTGGTCTTGCATTCCTCATTCCGACCTCGCAATCGGGGTCCGTCGCGACGACGGCGTCCCCGTTCACTCATGGAAAAGCCAAATAACAATTTGCCCGACCCAGGAATCGAACCCAGGACTAGCAACAGACCGGTTCTAGGGCCGTCCTTGTGGAACGGTTCTAGGGCTGTCCTTGTGGAACATCGGGTACGACTGGGTGCTGCGCGCCGACCTCCCTATCGGCGTCAGCGTGGTCTGCTATGCAGACGACACGCTGGTGCTGGCACAGGGGGGGTCGCACGAGGCGGCGGCCGAAATCATGACACGCGGGGTTGCGATAGTCGTCGATAGGATCCGGCAACTGGGTCTCGAGGTGGCATTGCACACTTGTGCAATGCCACCTCGAGACCCAGTTGCCATGGCCCATGAAACCCATGAAAGCACATGGCCTCGGACTTCCGAGGCCATGTGCTTTCATGGGCCTCGGATTGCGCCACCTCCGGGATCCTCACTGACGGTAGGAGGGGTATCCATCGGTATCGAGTCGACTTTGAAGTACCTAGGACTCGTCCTCGACAGCCGGAGGAACTTCGTGGGGCACTTCCGACGTTTGGCCCCCAAACTGGAACGGACTGGGGCTGCCTTCAGGGGGCTCCTGCCCAACCTGGGGGGGGCGAACGCCTCCTGCCGGAGGCTCTACGCGGGAGTCGTGCGGTCTATAGCCCTTTACGGGGCCCCAGTGTGTGCGCGTTCATTGAGGCGGCTCGCCGCCCACTACCTGAAGGCGCCCCAAAAGGTGGTAGTGCGGCGAGCCTCCTAGCTGGATTGCCGCCATGGGATCTGGAGGTGATAGTCCTCGCGCGCCTGCATGAAGGGCGCGCGGAAGCGCTACGCCGGGGGGAAACTCCGCTGCCGCGACAAATTGTCGCTCAGCGGACAGACTTCCGGCGGGATCTCATGGCGACATCGAGAGAGCGACTTTCGCAACCCCGTGCAGGGCACGCCACAATAGTGGCGATAAGTCCCCTCTTTGAGGAGTGGCTTGAGAGACGCCACGGCGTCCTCACCACGGACACGGTGTTTTCGGGAGGTTCCTGCACCGAATCGGGCGGGAGGAAACGCCCGGGTGTTTCCACTGCGAGGATCGACCGGAGGACACGGTGGAGCACACGGTAGAGGTGTGCCCCGCGTGGGCGGAGCACCGCGTGTCCTCGAAGCGGCGATTGGTGGCGGCGACATCTCGCGTCCGGCCCTGGTGACAGCCATGGTCCGGAGCGAGACGGAACAGGACGCCGGCACCTCCTTCTGCGAAGCAGTAATGCTAGAGAAGGATTTGACTGGACGTGAGAGGGAGAGAACCTCACAGCGTCCCGGCCGCCGCGGGAGACGCCCCGGGCGTCGGGGGCCACCGTAGGCGCGGGCCTGTGGACGGTGGGCTATGGGCTAGATCGCCGTCCGTCCGTCTCATGACGACAGGCCGTATCAACGGCGCGTTCGTGTTCCACGCGTGCCTCAAAGAGAGTCAACAAAAAGGAAGGGGTCCGCAAGGACCGATGCCTGCCGGGGTTGCGGGACTGTTCGAAAGATAGATACCGTGGCCCCGGAACACAAAGGGCGATGAAGGAACATGGATGGGTTTTAGTCAGTAAAAGTCTGACACTCCCTCCTGCTCCGCCCAGCGCGAGAGAAGTCATTTGATGATTTCCCATACAAAAAAAAAGGACTAGCAACAGACCACCGAGGCATAATAAACTTATCAGTTCCTAGTACTGTTGAAATTATTACTTTCGATCATAATTCTAGGAACATGACAACTACTGCCTACATCAACGTCAGATATTTATTTAATTACAGCTAAGTTCAAAATTCATAAACTATTATTAGTTTGATTTAAACGTTCGCAACTTCGTACTTTGAAATTGGTTGTGCTCAACTTCGGCATTATGCATTCCTAAGTAACCGTATTCAATGGATAGGTCCAACGTGGGAGGAATAATATTACTAGATTTAGGGCCAGTCTATTCAATTAAACGTCTTTATGATTTAAATGGAATATTCATTAATGTTATTTAGTTATAACTAGTGGTCTGCCCTTGCTTTGCACGGTATTTACGTCTTGACTAAACGATCGAGGTTTCTTTGCTATTTGTAAGATTAATATTGATGTTACGCCAGCCGCCAGCCGCCGCTGCCAACCGCTCGGGTCGATCTTGAAGGTTAAGCCGCGCTTGCCTAGGTCGGTCCGCGGATGGGTGACCACCCATTACATAAAGAGTTTCCTCCGTGCCTCGGAAAGCACGTTAAGCCGTTGGTCCCGGCTATCATTTGTAGATCTTTGACAGTCGTAACAGGTAGTCAGTGGCCCGAAAATCTGACAACCAGTCTTACCAAGGGGTATCCTATTACCCAGTACTAACTGGGTTGTGGAGGTTAGATAGTATAATCATTACCATCACTGGTGTTACTTAGACAGTAGATGAGTAGACACCTTATTTTACTAGCCTATGACGTTTTCTTCTCGAAAAAGGCCTCCTATTTCTCCTTCCAAACCTCTCTGTCTTGTGCAGTATCTGATCAGATCGTCACACCATCTTCACTGCGGTCGACTTCGATATGTTCCCTCAAGTGTCCAGTGAGTGACGATCTTTGCCCATCTCTCAGGGTGCATTCGTGTGACGTGGCCAGCCCACTCCCACTTCAACCTGGCTATGTATGTAGCCGTTGGTCCCGGTTGTTATTTGTAGATCTTTGACAGGTAGTCAGTGGCCCGAAAGTCTGACAACCAATCTTTACCGAGGAGTATCGTATATATTACCCAGCACTAAATGGGTTGTTGAGATCAGATAAAATGTAAAATAATGGTATTCAGCTGCATCCAGTTAGACTGAAAGCCGACCCTAACATAGTTGGGAGAAGGATAGGCAGATGATGCTGGTGACAACTGACCTTTAGAAGAACGACGCGGTTACACAGATAGACACAAACACGGTTTTAATTTCTAATACTCATACTTGTATAGTTAAAGGGTTGACCTTTAAATGGTTTGTAAATTTTAGCAAGCCAACCTACTTAATGAAAACTTCAACCTCTGTTTCGTAATTAAATTTGTCCAAAAACCTTAGTTAATTAATATTTTAAGGTCGTTATTGCTCAACGTAATAATCAAGATAAGCACGGTAGGTACTAAGTATGTTTGCACTCTGTTGGAAATTTCAGAGCGATATTTATTTAACGGTTTATGTACACACTAAATACAGAAAAGAAGAAAGAAACAGACAAAAGGTACAAAGGTGATGCTAAGGCCTGAATTCTTGTCGCGCCGACGGTCGGTCGCGTACGAGTATAAATTTTTTTCTATATAGCACCATACTGCGACGCTGACGTCAGCGGCGAACGACAGCCGTATTTCGTTCTCGGTGACGTCATGACTGACCGTACGCGATCGACCGTCAGAGCGACTAGAATTCAGGCCTTGTGTCTAAAGAAATCTCTTCCAGCATACCTGCGAAAGGAGAGTAGGAGAATGTCGATGTTCTAAAGTAAATGTTACTGGGTTAACAACAACAACAACAACAACAGCCCATAACGTCCACTGCTGGACATAAGCCTCTCCCATGATGGGAGGAATATGCCGTAATCTCCACGCTTGGCAGGCGGATTGGAGATCGCAGTGATGAAAGACTAACAGAAAACGCTGCTGCCCATTCTCTGGTCTACGGAGGCGCAAGGTGTTCTGCCTCAGACATTAGTCGCCTTATACGACACCCGTGAGTGTAATGGGTTGGTTCTATTCTACTCTGCCGGATACCACACGGCACACTGGGTTAAACTGTAAACCAAATCGCTTGTTTAACCTTACATGGTTTTTTTACCTCTTATAAAAGCACGCCTGTAATCCCCGACAGCAAAGGTGTGTTTATAGTACACTCACATTTCAGCAGTTATCTTTAAGTCCCATGTAACAGAGGGCGGGCATGTCAGTGACCCGAAATCTGACAACCAGTCTTACCAAGAGGTATCGTATTACCCAGTACAAACTGGGTTAAAGGCAGTCGCTCCATGTAGAATACTGGTATTCAGCTGCATCTGGTTAGACTGGAATCTGATCCCAACATAGTTGGGAAAAGGCTAGGCAGATGATGATGTAAAAGAGGGCCGGGCCTATTTCAATCCACTGGGTACAACTACAGAGAGAAATTTCTGAAGAAAAATCACAATAACACTATGCCCGACCTAGAATCCAACCTAAGACCTCATAATCAGCAATGGCGGTCGGCTACGTCCCATCCCATCTCGTAACTTTCCCATTTCGACAACTAAACAAAATAGCATCACAAAAGTCCCATTGCGTAACTGTTTTGATCTTCATACATTGAATCCCATTTCGTTAACTTTTGAGTATGCGTACTTTTAATCCCATTTGTCAAACTTTTTGTTCAACAAGTAAAGTTAACACTCAGGAGAACTACTAAGAAAATCCACAATTACTATTTGGTATAATTTCTTTATTTCTAACTTAACGTAAATACTAAAACAATGTATTCAAAAATAAACCTTCCTTACTAAAACAATGTATACAAAAATAAACTTTACTACTTGACATACGAAACAGATAACACAATCTGGTGTAATCTACAACAACATTTCTTTCAAACTTCAAGGGTTCTTTGACATAACACCCCAGAAATCCAATTACTTCTTCCCGTCAAATAATTACGAAACCCATTAACACCGTTATCAATATTATCTCGATAACACATCGCCCACACTTCATATAAATCAAAGAGCCACAAGTAGCTATCTATTAATAGATTTAATCACTATCACCAGTTAATTTATGCTTGTTTAGTTAATAAGCCAGTACTGGGGCATTGGTTCCCAAACTTATTCTGCGAACTATTAGTAGTCTGAAAGAGATTAAAATATGGTATACAAAAGGTTTAATATTTCGAAGTTTTATTCGTACTTTTTAACTCATATAGAAGATGCAAGCTTAAAATCATATTGAAATGCAAACCAAATTCTAACCTAAAAGTACTATAAAAACTAAAACCAAAAACTCTGACACCATGTTAGGCACTAACCATACGATAAAGAAAGAAGAAGACCTATACTAACATATTTTAAAAGGAGAGAGTTTGAATATAGGGGGGATTACCCTCCTATATTCAAATTCTCCCTTTTAATGTAGCTTCATTATTCATATTTATCGTCGACTATGATTGGCTGTATTAACGTTCCCGCCGGATAATTTAAACAGGGAGAAAAAAAATTGTCCTTTTAAAAAAATGTTAAATTGACATAGTACGACATTGTTTATTTTTGAATTGACACAGTTTATTTATCTAGTATGTTATGGTCACTGCTAACAATAAAGTCAAAATGGTCCCTGGCCAAAAACCGCTTGGGAACCACTGTATACTGTGTGTGTATTGCTACAGCTTAGGTAATCAACATTCAACAGGTAAAGTTCGTCAACCCCAACATTTACGACCTATGTGGTTACGCTTTTAGGGCCTAGAACGCCTCAGAGATAATGTTGAGCTAAATTAGGTTAGGCCTGAGGCTTCACGAGATGCGACTGTCTGAATATTGTCAGTTGTTTTGTGTAATTTGTCGTATCATAATCGTATCCAAGGCGAGTTAATTCCAAGCCGCTGTTTGGATGATGAGAATTTTTGTCTCGAAAATATGTTAAGATCCTGCCGATATTTTGCTTCACAATATTAGTTGTTTCAGTTTACCGTGGTTCGCTGCTAAACATAGATCTCTTCCAAGCTGCCTCACGACATTCTGACCTCAACTTCCACCACATCTATTTTGACCAAGCCACCTGTTAGGTAAGGTTCCACACCATGGGGCGTCCCACAACATGCTAGCTGATAAGCCGTCTCCACTCCAGGATTTGTTTGCATCGAAAAACGTGGCCAGCCCACTGCAGCCAATTGAGGTTGCATGCACAACAAGCTATATGGCATAAGTACTTTCGTTTCTTTCCAGCTAATTTCATTTATTTTCTTTTAAAGAAACTCCAGAAGCATAACCCATTCACAATGTAATTAAATACACACACATAGCCCTAGCTAAACTCTTTACACTTGGAAACAAAAGCTTTTAAAAGCATTAAACCAGCAAAAAACGGATCTGCATACTTATCAGCATGTTGGAAGTATTAATTACATTCTCTGGTCTCCCGGCACGTTTCAGCAGGCATCCATTTAATCATTTACCGGTGCCTGACCGCGTTAATGTGTGATGGCCGACATAAAGACGCATTAAGTCCATATGTCCTTCGTTACAACTCATTACACTTATCGGATTTCGATGCATTTCGGTAGTTTCGGGGCCGTTTTGGGTCAATAGGCTGGAATTTTGGAAATGTATGGATTGAAACTGCTGTTCATGGTTGTGGGAAGTTATGGTACCTATAAGTGTACTCGTGTGTTAATCGTTCTGAATTCGAAGACTAGCAAGGTCGTCGATGAATTGATTCAAACCTTTTTTGGTAGTTGGGCTACACCTCCATATTATTTAGGAGCTATGAGGTCCTAGACCAGTGGCAGTGGTTGTCAAAGCGTTTCGACTTTTATAAGGACCTCCAAAGGGATTTCCGCAATTCAATGGGTTTTGTCAGATCCCTTTTTTTTACTTTTCCTTCTTCGTTATAGCTGATAAAATGTCACAATTTGTTTCATCTGAATGACTTGCAAGTTGCGCGAGTTATTACCGTATCACCGGTTGTCAATTCAATTACTTGTCGAATGGATAAAGTAAGCAATGAGTACATTAGAGGAAGTTTGAAAGTTACGCCAGTTACAGATAAGTTAAAAGGGAATCGACTGTCCTGGTATGGACATGATTGTGATGTGATGGGGCGAATCGCATGTGACTAAAAGAGTGATGAATACAAATTAATATTGATGCATGGAGAGGAAGAGAAAGACCAAAGAAACGATGGATGGATTGTGTGAAGAATGGTATGAAAGAAAAATGTTCTCAAATAAGTACACCTACCCAGTAATACCTACTGTAATTTCTTATTGAGAAATAAATTTCTTTAACCATAAAAAGCTGTAAATAATAGCGTGACGGTTGACAGGGGAGAATGGAAGAAATAAACGTGTTGCTAAGGCATGAAGATGGGGAATTACTCATGTAATGTAAAAAAAAAATAACATTTCTTAATTCATTTAAAGATGCTCACAGCTAACTTACAAATCGTTTTTTTTTTGGCGATGGCTTGATGAATGGTCACTCTAAGCCAGAGCCAAAAGGGAGATTCCAAGGTTTACTAATAACAAAGACCGAAACAATCCTACTATTAAATCCATCGTATTAACATAATCGAATAATCTAACTAATATTATAAATGCGAAAGTTTGTGAGGATGTTTGTTACTTTATTTATTTAAACTTCATGTACAATAGTGGTACATAGGCGGATTTAATGCCACATTTCTCTACCAGTCAACCTTTGGGTTAAATAGGACACATTGTGATAGGGTACAAAATAATGTCTACTCTACTCTTGATCGCAAAAACTCCTTAACGGATTTGGTTGAAATTTGCACACAGATAGTTTATAACCTGGATTAAAACATAGGATACTTTTTATCCCGGTAGTTAGATCCCATGGGACAATATTATCAAACTTCACGCGGGCAAAGCCGCTGGCAGAAGCTAGTGCGTAATAAATTGATCGTATCAAGTGGTAAGGTATGCTGCTATAGCCCAGTGTAAACAGTGTATCCCACACTAAACCATTTAATAGCCATCAGTGCGACCGCGGCTGACAAACAGAATTGTTCACTTAGTAGCGTTTCTGTTGATTATTGTGTTAATTAACAAAGTTAAGTGAAATGCAGAATCAGGGAAATTAAGCGTGTGTTTGCTTAAAACCATATCGAGTACGTAAATAGGACTGATTTAAGCACTTCAATTCTTCCAATTTAAGACTTCTTAGCGTTTTTGTTGTATGCCTGATGATGTCCTGAGTTCGATTCCTAGGTCGAGCAAAGTGTTATTCGGTTTTTCCATCAGGAATTTCTCAGAAGTAGCCACGGAGTCTAGGTTTGTGCCGGGTTGAAGGCATTAGGTTCACCCCTTATTACATGGGACTTAAACATGACTGGCGAAATGTGGGTGTACTTAACTGCTCTGCCTAACCCTTCGGGGATTGCGAGCGTCATGTTATGTTATGTTCTTAGCTTGTCGTTGGAAAATTCTTTTAAATATGTTTGGCTTAAAATTCAGCTACGGCAATTCCGTTCTAACTGCATTTATCTTGGCTCTCAGGATAGCTTCTGCAGTCATCAACGGTTCCGGCCCATCTTGTAACTTTCCCATTTCGACAACTAAACAAAAGACGTGCGAAACAAGAACATGGATGTTTATCATTGGAACCTGCTTTTAAATACTGAAACCAAACAAACAGAATAAAACAAGCGAATTAATCTGAAATCAGAGCTCACGTCCAGTCACAGCAACATGATGCTGAAGTACCAACATTACAGGAATATTCGAAAGTCAAACTGAACAAAGAACCACAGTTAGGAGGCATTTGATCAGCGTTTAATGTTTACCAGACATCGGGAAACTCAAAGACCCGCTTTGTACCCAACACAATGCAACCTTGCCCGCCAATCATTATACGAACACTCAAATGAATCAACATTCAATGACCAGCGTATCACGGACTTCGGCAAAACAGTGAACTATTGTACAATTTCTACTGAAATTGGAATTTGATTTTCAATTATCGATGTTGTTAGGTGTCAAGATATGGTTGACGCTTTTGCAGGTCCTAGATCATTAAAATCTTGTAGGGTTATCAAGTGGTTTTGTTTAGTATCCATTGATATATTGATAGCAAGTTGTTTTGTAACGGAAGGGTCTCGATATGAATTTGATAGTCAACCACCGACCTCGGCAGGCAGGTAGGTAACTGTGTGTTTGAGTGAGTGCTGGCCTGTAAAAGAAACACACGTCCAAAAGCTTCACACGACTGAAATGAAAATGCTAAGGTGGTCAGGAGGGGTTACAAGACTAGATAAAGTAAGGAATGAGTACATTCGAGGCAGCTTTAAAGTAACCCCTATAGCCGAAAAGCTCAATGAAAGTCGTTTGCGGTGGTATGGACACGTAATGAGAAGAAACGAGGACTACATAGTAAAAAAACCCTTAAATCTATCGGAGAAAAAGAGAGGTAGAGGACGCCCTCCGTACACATGCTACACTAGTATGACCAGCCTCATAAATAAAGAAAAACTGCCCGACCCGACAACCCTAGACAGAACGTCATGGCGCAGAAAAATTAGGAGAGCCGATCCCACTTAATGTGGGATGGAGCAAAGAAGAAGAAGAAGAAGTAACTGTGTGTTTCTAAGTTTAATATACTCAACAAAATCATCATCTCCCTGTCTTTGTCCTATTCTATTTGGGATCGGCGCAACACGTTTTGTTCTTCCATTCTCTTTATAACATACTATCGGACGTCACGCGGTTTCACCCGCGTAGTTCCCGTTCCCGTGTGAGTACGGGGATAAAATATAGCCTATGTTACTCAAGGTGAATGTAGCTTTCTAATGGTGAAAGAATTTTTGAAATCGGCGCAGTAGTTTTTGAGTTTATTCATTACAAAGATACAATAATTAAAATACCATATTAGTAAATAATATAAATAACTACAAAAATATGCACTAATTTAGGTATGAATAACAATGTTGACGAAGAATCTATATTCAGTAACGACCTTTGTTCCTTTGAAGCGTATCACGTTTTGTCGAGACAATAATTGAAGTATTGACGTTCAAAATATTATCTTATCAACGAATACGGGCCCGACTGGTTTCAGAAATTTTAATGTATTTTTATGTATTTACCTTTGTGACTCGTATTCGTAAAATATAAATTAAAATAGTATTGTGATATACTGGTATACGCACAGATTTGAATCGTTAGAACGCAGTCTGTATATGGGCCCGGTTTATGGTTAGGCCCTCTTTTACATGGAGCTTTAACATTACTGGCGAAATGTGGGTTTACTTTTAGTTAGCTCTGCCTAATCACGACTAAAGGCGTGTTGTTATTTTGACTTTTCACCCATAAGCCATAAGTAATAAGGTTTTAAAGTACTAGTACTCTAGCGTAAAAAAATGTTTACATTGTGAAGAGTGAAGCCGAACATCCCGCATGGAACGATAGATACGAATTTCAGTATGCGCGACTGGGACAATAACATTCAAATGTCATTGTCTACTTAACTGAAACGTGAATTTTGACTCGGAAGGGCCAATCTAACGATTTCAATTTATGGTTTAACGTAAACATGAGAAGAACTGAGTTTGCAGTCACGGCAGTGGTAATGGTTATGTATTATGTCAATTTACTACCACTAAATTCTGTTTGTAAAACTAATAGAGTTATTAGCAGGTGGTTTGGAGGATAACGGGCTTGATTTTAGAGTTGTGTTTAAAATTAATTAGGCACCGCGGTAAATAACGCCAGGCGGAAGGCTGTCTTGCACATACATAACATTATCACGCCTATAATCCTTGAACATAACTGATGAAATGTGGGTGTTATTAGGTGGTGCTAATTGTGGCTACTGAGAAAGAAAGAAAAGAAAGAAAGAAAAAACATTTATTAGCCCGCACAGGACACAACACAATTAAAATGGTTAAAATAACAGTACAGCTAATAAAATTAAAATAAAAAATAACAGAAAAATGAGAAGAAAAAAAAAAAACATGAAATTAAATTGGTCCTGTACTAAGCCAAAAGGCCCCTATCTCAGCATGGTGCTGTAACATTTAAAAAAAAAAACGTCACAGCGCTGGTATTCTGATAGGGCCCAGAGTGATGCCACCCACGGTCAGGCACGGATAATATAATAAATACTTAAAATGTGAACGAAAGAAAAATAATAATACAAATATGGGTAGAATAAATAGAGAAAATAATAATTACATCTACACCCCACGTAACCACTACTTTGTGTTGACTTTCACAGGCAACACTGACGAACAGAGACGCGGGCGCAGACATACATATTAATATATAATCTGTGATTTGTTAGAGAGTATAATTATATAAGCTCTATGTGGTCTGTGGTATATATATTCTGTGCCCGTTAGGGACAATATGTCATCGAAGAGAAATCAAAACATTAATACTACTAAATAAAAGCGCGGGAAACGTTCAACTTGGCGGACGCGTTCTTTTTGAATTTAAGATAAATTATTTTGTAATACGGTAATATAGGATCAGTAGTCTTAGTTTTAGTGCTCTATCTTCTTTAATTTATAATTTTGTAGTTTTTTTTTCTTTTCTTCGGTAGTGGTAAGTTTTTATTTAATTTTTTGTTGAAACCGTTTAATGAACGACCCGCCAGACCCGGGGGACTTTGTTCCCCCGGCAGGCAATTTTGTTACTGTAAGCAATGAGTCTGGCATGGATACTGATGGGTCGTCCTCGGCTCGTCACCGGAAAAGAAGCCGCGTACATGTGTGCAAGCACTGTAACAAACGCCGTCGCACCCGAAATAACCGTGGTTCCGAGTCGTCGGGTTGTGATTGCACGGATCCTCCAAGTCCAACAACAACTTTAACAGAACCTATTTGCTCTGTAATACCAACCATTGCTGCTGATATTCATGCTCCATCCGTAGCTGTTCCCACGCAAATCGGTCGTAAAGCATATGACAAAACCGACAGTGCACCCTACATTATTCATTTACAGAAGAAAACTATTTCCCCTGATGATGGTACTATATTGCACCCAATCACATTTGGTAAGTTCCTTAAACACAACGCCTTTCAAAATATTATAAATGGTAGCGTCAAAAAAATTGGGCGCAATAAAATTTCCCTCTCATTTTCCAATTTTCTGGATGCAAATTCTTTTATTTCACATAGTAGTCTGGAAACATATAATTACAAAGCTTTTATACCCACTATGTTACAAGAATGGGTCTAGTGCGTGGTGTTCCTGCAGAATGGTCTCCAGAGGAAGTTATTGATACTATTACAGTTCCAATTGGTTGCGGTCCAATTCTTAAAGTCAGACGCCTTAATTTTAAATCCGTTGTTGATGGTACAACCATTTGGAAGCCATCCCAATCCATAGTTGTTACTTTTGATGGACAGGTTCTACCTAAAAGAATTTTTATGTGCTATAATGCATTACCTGTTGATTTATATATTTTCCCTACTGTACAATGCTTCAATTGCTGTCGTTTTGGGCACACTAAACTTCAGTGCAGATCTAAACCTCGGTGTTATAAATGTGGTCAAGGCCATACTGGAGATAGCTGTGAAAGGGAAATTGAAAATGCATCTTGCTGTCTGTGTTCTGGGTTTCACTATGCCATTAATAAATCTTGTCCTGAATTCTCTCGACAAAAACAGATTAAATCATACATGGCACATAGCTCAGTTTCTTATGCTGAAGCAGCAAAAGTATATCCCCCAGTAACTAAATCATATGCTGACACACTTTTATCTTCACCTACTAAAAACTTTGCAGATACTCCATCAATCTCTTCACCTAATAGAATGCAGGCTTCAAGTAGTTATAAAAAGACTGTCTTCCTGAAACCACGCTCCCCACCCAAATCTATACAAGGTTATAATCAAGAGGCCCATAATGCTATAATTAATGATTTTAAAATTCCCCAGCCATCTAATGGTTGTGCTTTTTCTAATAATCAAAATAATGATAAAAATGATGTAAACTTTTCTATAAATGATTTTCTCTCAGCATTACACAATCTTCTTTCTCAGTTCAACATCTCACCGTCCAACGTTGCCTCAACTTTCAATGTACCTCAATCCATTCATAATGGACAACACATCCAATATAATCCAGTGGAACTGCCGCAGTCTAGTAAACAAAAAGAGTGATGTTATATACCTTTTAAACAAATATGAGCCATTTGTCTTTGCTTTAGCAGAGACTTGGCTCAAATCAAATCATATTTTTAAAATTAATGGTTATTTAACCATTAGGGAGGATAGATCTGATGGGTATGGTGGTGTAGCTATACTTATCACGAACTCTTATCCTTTCTCTATTGTTTCATTACCTCCTCATAGTGAGGAAATTTCTATTGTAGCTATTAAGGTGCACCAAACTTGTTTTGTTTCTATTTACATTCCTCATCCTTCTTCTTCTATTCTTCAAGAGATGAATAATCTCTTTTCTTTTCTCCCAAAGCCTTTCTTAATATTGGGGGACTTTAATTGCCATCACCAATCATGGGGTTGTTCTGTTTCTAATTGTCATGGAGAGGAATTACTAGATATAATAGACTCACACAACTTATGCATCTTGAACTCAGGAGCTGCTACTCGCCGTTCAGATCCCAACCAAAATCAAAGTGCAATTGACCTTTCTATCTGTACTCCAAACTTAGCCTCTTCATTAACTTGGCATACTCTAACCTCCACTCATGGTAGTGACCATTTCCCAATAGTTATTTCTTACCCTCTTTCCAAATCAAAGGCATCATCAAGGAGATCTAACTTAAAACATAAATTACCTAATAGAAATAATAATGACTGGGACAAATTTAGAAGCATTGTTGACAGTAAGCTTTGCTCCTTGCCTGTAATTTCTGATGGCAATGAAAACAGCTGTGCTGAAGCTTTAGCACTTTTGTTAATCGAAACTGCAGATGTAGTTTTTCCTGTAAAAAATAACAATAATAGTAAAATTCCCTCGCTTCCATGGTGGGACTCTGAGTGTACAGAATTAGTTAACAAACGTAAAGAGGCGGAATACAATTATAACCTTAATATGTCTGATATTAATTTTGAAACTGTTACTAACATAATTAACGAAACATATAAACTTTTTAAAAAGAAAAAATTTGAATCTTGGCGTAATTTCTGCTCATCAATTTCACCGAACACTCACCCAACGATTGTCTGGTGTAATATCCGTAGATTTAGATCCATTTATAAGAACCCTTCCCCTATACCTGATTCTTTAGCTACCGATTTTTTAGGTAATTTAGCGCCGCCTTGGGTTCCTGAGGCTATTAACCTTAACCTGTCCTTACCAATACTGTCAATAACCAATGGATCCCCTAACCAAGACACCCATACGACTCTAGATGGCCCATTCACTCTTAGTGAATTAAATGGTGTTATTCATAAAACTAAGGATTCTGCACCAGGCAGTGATGGCATCCCATATTCCTTTTTTGCTAATTTAAATGAAGACGTCCTCAGTTATTATTTACATGTTATCAATTCTATTATGATCACTGGAAACATTCCTGTTGAATGGAAACGTCAAATGGTGTTGCCATTCCTTAAACCAAATAGAATCCCATCTGACACTTCTTCATACCGTCCCATAGTTTTATCTTCAGTTCTGATGAAATTAGCTGAACACTTAATTAAAAATCGTCTAGAATGGTTTGTTGAAAGTAAGGGTCTTTTGGCAGAATCACAATATGGCTTTAGAAAAGGTAGAAGTACCAATGACTGTCTAGGCATTTTAACATCGGATATTCGGATTTCATTTTCTAATAATCAATCCACGGTAGCGGTTTTCCTCGACATTAATTCAGCTTACGATAATGTTGTATTATCGGTTTTACAAAATAAATTAAGAGCCTTACGGGTTCCATTGAATTTGTCGAATTTTATTATTAATATCCTGACTGAACGCTCTATTAGTATGTTAATTGGAGATCAAGAGGTATCTCACCTTGTGTGGAAAGGCCTCCCACAGGGTTCTGTGCTCAGTCCCCTTCTATACAATATTTATACTTTTGATTTAGACTCGTCCCTAGCTGACCATGTTAGGGTTCTTCAATATGCCGACGATTTGTTGTTATATTCTTCAAGCCAATCCGTCGAACAGGCTAGCCGGGCAATCAATTCCGCTTTATCTCATTTGGAGTCATGGTTACATCTTAACGGCTTGGATATATCCACGTCTAAAAGCGCGGCCGTTTTATTCACCCGAAAGAGAAATATTCCCACAATAAATCTCTTTTATAAGGAAACTCCTATCCCGATTAGAGATAATTTCAGATATCTAGGTGTAATACTTGACTGCAAATTAAGTAGTGTTCCTCATTGTGATTATATTGTTAACAAATGTGAAAATCACCTAAACATGCTTAGATGCCTGTCTGGTGTATGGTGGGGTGCGCACCCCTTTTCATTGAAACTTATTTATAACGCAATCATCAGAAGCACTCTGGATTATGGAATGTTTCTACTGGAACCTGGTAGCGTTATGGCTTTTAAAAAGTTGGATCGCATCCAATCCAAAGCTCTACGCATTGTTTCGGGTGCCATGAAGTCCAGTCCCATTAATGCACTCCAAATTGAATGCGGAGAAGCACCTTTACATCTGAGACGTCAATTCCTGTCTGACAAATATTTGTTCCGGATTCTTCAGTCATCGACTCATCCTCTCATTCCTAAACTAGACTCTTTAGTGTTACAAATAGAATCCTCAGACTACTGGACCCATAAACGTGCTCCCAGTCTAGTTATAAGCTATAAAAAATTTCTTTCACTTTCTTCTCCTATTTACCGTTCCAATAAACTTCCCATGTTTAACTGTAGTTATGAAAGTTTACTGTTCAGCCCCACCCTAAATTTTACCTGTGTTAAAAAATCAGACCCTGACAGAAATTCATGTTTTAATTTTTTCTTGGCTGATCACTTAGAGTATCATCATGTATTTACGGATGCTGCCAAGCTTTCTCCTACGGGTTGTGTTGGGATAGGTACGTATCACTCTCAATACAACATCGTCCAAAAAATAAAACTGCCTCCGGAAACTTCTGTTTTTACGGGGGAATGTTTCGGCATTTTAAAAGCATTAGAATATTCTCGCGTTTTTAAACTCAAAAAAACTATAATTTTTACAGATTTTCAAAGTGCTCTTCTAGCCATCAATAAATCCCCTTTCGAACATAAATCACAGTTTCCTATCATTTATTTAATAAGAGAATTTGCGTTCAGAACCATCTCTGAGGGTAATTCAATACACTTTGCGTGGATTCCGGCCCATGCTGGAATCCACGGCAATGAAGTGGCGGATACACTCGCCGGTGAAGCGGTGCAGTGTGGAGACTTGGTCCCCTATGTAAATTTTAGCACTGATCTTGTGACTCTACCAAAAACTTTTCTTCGGGACACTTGGAAGATAGCTTGGGATATCAGTAGCAAATCGAAGGGCTGTTATTTTTCATTAATTCAACCTGACGTTCCGGAAAAACCGTGGTTTGGTAGGGCTGAGTTTGGTAAGATGGAGACCTCCATTCTTATACGGATGAGACTGGGTCATGTTTGCACTCCAGCCCATCTTGCCAAACTACATATCATTGACGACCCCACTTGTTCGTGTGGCACAGATGTAGGCGACATAAATCACATCTTTTTCTCATGTCCCCTACATGACCATTCTTCCTTTCTTAATAACCTTTTAAATCTCCGCATACCTTTTCCTACCTCTATACTTTGTTTACTTTGTACAAATAGTTTTCCTGTATATAAATGTATAGTCTCATTCATTATTCTGAATAATATAAAATTGTAATTTTTCATCATTGTAATTTGCTCATTTGTACCTTCTCATTCATCTCTCAATTTAATGATCCTATATTTCTGTCCTATTCTAAATCCCGTTGAATTATTATTTTTGTTTCCAGTTTCCCTACCTTTGTTTTCCTCATAGTACATAATAAAATAAACAAAACTCAAACGTGACATTGGCTAATGCACAAACCGTGCGAAGCCACAAAAAAAAAAAAAAAATACTACTAAATAATTAAAATAAGATTCGATTCCCAGGTCGGGCAAATTGTTATTGGATTTTTCCATCAGAAATTTCGCAGTAGCAGCCACGGAGTCTGGATTGGTGCCCAGTTGATGGCAATATAGAATCGCCCCCTATTACATGGGACTTAAACATAACTGGCGAATTATGTTTGTTCTATTAGGTACACCTTTGCCTTACCTTTGGGGATTACAGGCGTGATGTTTTATTTTGTTTTAAGATTATTTCTTTTTTCAAGTCTAAGAATTCTCTTGAACTTACTTTAAAAATGTATTAAATACAAAACTTTTAATTACTCAGCTAGTTTACAGTGCGGTTCACAATTAGTTGGTGTCCCGTCTCATGGGCACAATTGAACTGAATACAGGATTATACGGGGAAATTGTCCAGTAATAAACAGATGTGCTTTAATAACTGTTTCTGTGATTATCAACTCGTTTAGGTGTACCTATGTGAAATTTGTTAATATCATGTACTTTCTCTTAAGTACCTATAAATCAGTTCGTAATGTTCCCACAGCTGGGACACAGACCCCTTTATCGAAGGTCATCATCATCTGCCTAGCCTTTTCCCAACTATGTTGGGCTCGGCTTCCAGTCTAACCGGATGCAGGTGAATACCAGTATTTTGCATGGAGCGACCACCTATCTGACCTCCACAACCCAGTTAGTACTGGGTAATACGATACCCATTGGTAAGACTGGTTGTCAGACTTGTTGGGCCACAGACTACCTGTAACGACTGTCAAAGATAAACGTAACGTGCTTATCGGACTATAAAAAAAAAACGGTATGACGACAGTATCAAAAAATTGCAAATCTATTTAGTCCGTCAGTTAGAGTATTGGAAATTACTGGACACGTATTTTTTGTTTTTGTAAATCAATGAATATTGACAAAGATAAAACGAATCAAAACTCGGGAGTGGGGGCTCGTGACGTCAGAACTAGCTAAAAATTAAACCATGGCGTGACGTATTGAGAATTTTAAAAGCGTCATATCGTTGTCAATTTTGGTTTACGTAACAAAAAAAAAACACGGGTCAAATATTTTTTGATAATCTAACTGACGGACTAATTCAATTTTTATGTCGTCTCGCCTATTATTCCTTATCTCACTTACTTCATAAATCTAGTTGTCCTTAAAAATATGATGCCAATGTACCAATCTAGAGACAGGTGTGTGTCATAAATGGGATATTGATTTAGTGTTATATTGCTTTAGTTGTTCCCGCAGCCGGGACTTGGGTAGTTCAGTACCCAAATTGAGTAAGTTATTACAGGGTAGCACGGGGAAACATTGATAAGGCGATATCAACGGATGGATTAATAGAAATTAACAAATAATGACATTGATTTTGTAAATAATTATAAATTTTATTTGATTATTGTGAATGTGGGGACCATAATGGTTCACATTTTTATTCTTTGTTTGCTTTTTTCCCACAACTGTCTGGCAGTTTCAGTACTATAAGCGACCTACCCTAGCGACATGCTTTTTGGCTTCGTTAAGAGTACTTTTATTTACACCCATTATACACAGTAGTGGCCCAGTGGAGACGGCTCTGTCCTAAGTTCATGGGCGTGCGCCCCTAAGAGGCAATTAGGCAAAGCCTACCCTACCAACTGGGCATTCATTATAACGAACTATGTAATAAAATATCACATTATGTACAAAATATAAAAAAAAAAAATTCAAACTCCTGTTAGAATACTTATAGCAATTTGTCGCTCCCGTGTCACGCAACTAACACTTTACTGGAAGTTACTACAAAGGTTGGAGCTCCGCCGGACAGGCAAGCACTGGACTTGCCTTAAACCCATTGATAATTTTACGCACACATTGGCACATTGGTGCATATTTTCGTGTGTATGAACTGCACACATGTATAGATTGCAGTAATTTTAGGGCGGTAACTCCTGCGAGTGTAGCTGGGCTGCTGGGCTGTGATTGGCTGCTACAACACAAGGCCAGGATTCAAGGTGGATGTTCTTTAGCCCGCGAAATTCAAATTTCCTTACGTTTTTGCAATTTGCAGGCCAGTGCTAGGGTGTATGTTCAATGTTGATTAAAATAATGATTCCTGGGGGTTATTGGCGCGTATTATTATTATAATAATCAATAATATTATTGTTATTATATTTTACTTCATGGGTGTCGTTTTTGTGGTTTTTGGGGTTGGTGATAATGAAAATGAGGTCAAAATGAAAATCCATGATGGCGCCGATGAAATTTTCCGGTTTTTTCTACATGGGTGTCGCTTTCGTGGTTATTGGGGTTGGTGATAATGAAAATGAGGTCCAAATGAAAATCCAAAATGGCGCCGATTAAAATTTTCAGTTTTTTCTTCATGGGTGTCGTTTTCGAGGTTATTGGTGTTGGTGATAATGAAAATGAGGTCAAAATGAAAATCCAAGATGGCGCCGATGAAAATTTTCAGTTTTTTCTTCATGGGTGTCGTTTTCGAGGTTATTGGGGTTGGTGATAATGAAAATGAGGTCAAAATGAAAATCCAAGATGGCGTCCATGAAAATTTTCAGTTTTTTCTTCATGGGTGTCGTTTTCGAGGTTATTGGGGTTGGTGATAATGAAAATGAGGTCAAAATGAAAATCCAAGATGGCGCCGATGAAAATTTTCAGTTTTTTCTTCATGGGTGTCGTTTTCGAGGTTATTGGGGTTGGTGATAATGAAAATGAGGTCAAAATGAAAATCCAAGATGGCGCCGATGAAAATTTTCAGCTTTTTCTTCATGGGTGTCGTTTTCGAGGTTATTGGGGTTGGTGATAATGAAAATGAGGTCAAAATGAAAATCCAAGATGGCGCCGATGAAAATTTTCAGTTTTTTCTTCATGGGTGTCGTTTTCGAGGTTATTGGGGTTGGTGATAATGAAAATGAGGTCAAAATGAAAAACCAAGATGGCGCCGATGAAAATTTTCAGTTTTTTCTTCATGGGTGTCGTTTTCGAGGTTATTGGGGTTGGTGATAATGAAAATGAGGTCAAAATGAAAATCCAAGATGGCGCCGATGAAAATTTTCAGTTTTTTCTTCATGGGTGTCGTTTTCGAGGTTATTGGGGTTGGTGATAATGAAAATGAGGTCAAAATGAAAATCCAAGATGGCGCCGATGAAAATTTTCAGTTTTTTCTTCATGGGTGTCGTTTTCGAGGTTATTGGGGTTGGGGATAATGAAAATGACGTCAAAATGAAATCCAAGATGGCGCCGATGAAAATTTTCAGTTTTTTCTTCATTAGTGTTGTTTTCGAGGTTTTTAGGGTCACTGATAATGAAAATGAGGTCAAAATGAAAATCCAAAATGGCGCAGACGAAAATTTTTTTTTTATCATTATTTCGTGGCCTACCCTTCGTGGAATACTACTGCACGCCACTGCCTAAGTTTTGTGTTCGAACACATTCAGACAAAAGTGTCACAGTCATTGTCATTGTGTGTCAGTCATTTCGTAATTTAACCGTTGTCACAAATTAAAGAATTTGTGTCAATGGTTAAATGACGAAATGACTGTAAAATTATATATTCACTTTATAATTTATAGTCTCGTTTACAAATATTTTAAATACTTGTATTCAGCAGCATCCTTGTCGCGAGATTACACACACACGAACACACACGTAAATCTCGCGACAAGCTTTTATTTCAAGTAAGTTATGTAAAAAGCTGTAATTTTATATTACAAACAGACACTTCAATTTTATTTATTTGTATAGATGTGTAGATAAATTGAGGTCTTTGATTTAATTTATCCTCTTCCGAGCCGTAATTACAGATACAATTAAAAAGCCATTGTTCTGTTCCCTTACGGGAACGTCTGGGCACATAATGGTTAATGTTTATTTTCTTATTTACTTAATCCAAGACAATCGAGGGCCTCCAAATGGAAGATCAATAGCAAAAAAAAACTACCTAGTCTAAGAACTGAATTAGGTATCATGCTTGACCGTCTTATTAACCTGAATCTCCTCTAGTCTTACACTAAACTACTATAAATAATGGACCTTCATAGAAAGTTTGAGCCCTAACTTATGGGCTCTCCATTTAATGGGCGTCAGTCAAAAAGTACTTAGGTACGCAAGTTTTACCATTAGGTAAATAAGATTTATGTGTCGTTTCGCTGCTACGTGTAAATAATACTAAGGAATGATCTAATTTGAGTCTCAGTTATGTCTGCTTTCACTAACAATAAACAACACTTAAATAGATTGTCTTTACAAAAGCACGCTTTTTAACGCTGGACTCAGGGCCGAGATTTGAATATCCAACGTGCCATTTAGGCGTTACATTTACGTGACACTTAAGTGTACGTAGGAACGGGTATTAATGTTTAGTAATTTGAAGAAATTCTCGTCTATATAAAATCAAAAACTTTGTAAACGGACTTGCGACGTAACGAGACTGTTATATCTAAAAGTTAATTGCTTCAAAAAGTCAAGGACCGGCTCATCAAGTGGCTTAATATCTTATTCATAATTTGTATTAAAAAAGTTTGTATAATGTTACGTAAAAAATAAAACAGGATCGGTCCTGATTGATGAAATTTTTCCTGGGCTAGACTTATACGAAAATTGCCAGGGGCCCAGACATGGAAGTTAAAATAAATGACCGTTTGCATTAGCCGCACAAAATTCACGTCGATAGATATCGGCTCTAGATAACCTTATAGTGGTATTCCGATTAATTGGTGTCGATTCTGTTGTGCACAAACTAAACTTAATTAAGGCTATTGCTATCTTTTCTCTCTAATAAAACGAGAAAGAGACGTACGTAATTTAGAACTGTCAAATTTAGTTGGAACTAATATTTCCATAAAATGAAGGGTGCATGTAAAAACATGTCGACTAAAAACACGGTGAAGCGCAAGGCATAAACTAGTTTGACATCTCTAACTTATTTCATAGCTATAGCCGTCCTTTTATCGTAGGTACTGCCTTTTAGTAAAAGATAGCAATAGCCTAAATTAAGTTTAGTTTGTGCACAACAGAATCGACACCATTGTCTCTTTAACCGTTGATTTAAACACGTGTCACTATAATAATGTGTTTGAAAAAAATCGCTTCATCCGTTTGGGAGCTACGATGCCCATGCCACAGACAGACACACGCATCAAACTTATAACACTTTTTAATTTTGGTAGGGGGTTAAATATAGTACGAAATACCAAATTAGTAAGAAGCAGTTAAAAATAAAAATAATATTAAACTGTCGAACTTTTTAATAAATGAATGAATGAATGTCTCTTTATTCAGAATCCATGTCTCAAAAGATGTTAGTAAAAAAAAAAAAAAAATATTTTAGGCATTTGCACGTAATCACATACAGTTCACCCATAGCAGTTACATAATGTTATTATATATAAGTTGTAAATTAGATTATATTAAATTATACTTATTCGATGATGGATTTACGGATAAATAATAATGAAGTTATGCATATTACTTACATAATCTTAAAGCATTATCATTAATTAAATTAATTCGTCATTATTATTATTTCCTAATTACATCTCAGTGTTGAGATTAAACAGTTCGGTTTTAATCACGAAAATTCTGCGGAATACAGTAGTTACAATAATATTTTTACAGTTTAACAATCGTGTTCGAAATGAAGCTCTCATCCTTCTTAGAACGGAAAATTAGTCACCCACTCGGTTTTCAAAGAACATACCAGACGCACTACACCACCAGTGCAGGTTAAACATGGCACGAAATGCATTGTTGTACTGTACACGAAGCGAGTTGTAAGCTCTTTTCGTGTACTAGTACCAAGGTTGGCTGGTGTAGAACGCCCGGCAATAGGTCTCGAAAAGTGTTGCTTTTACTTGCTTGGAACAATGTGCAAATCGTCTTGCAAGCATGTCGCTTCTACACGCAATGCCTCTTCTTTGCCGCTCCAAATCATTGTCATCTGTTAACTTTTCATTCAATACATGAGGTGCTAACAATCCTTAATGTATAATCATTTAAAGTGATGGGTAATACAGTGTCAGGGCCCTTTCCATACTTAAAAATCATAACTTCAGTTTTCTGAACATTGTACGTCAGCTGATGAGCAGCTGCATATCGCTCACAAATTCCCACGAGTACTCTAAGACCATTGGCCATTGACCATTAAAACTTTCGACTATGTTAGTAAGCACTGACAAAACAAACAACACAACAAATAATGGTGGATCACTGCTGCGACAAACCATGAGTAATTGCACAGCACCGACCCACATAAACACAGTCCAGGCGACTGGCAATCATGCTTAAGATACTGTTGGTGCTGCCCCACACCCTGCGCACCAGGGATGCGCACCTTTTACGCATTGTTGCGTAAAAACAATCCACTTGCGCATCTGCGAACATCCCCGACGCACTACAGAAGCGGGGCAGCCCCACCAGAATCCTAAACGCGTTCTTATACTGAACGCGGAGAGCACTGTACGATCTTTGCGTACACCTATCCCACAGGCTGAACGTGTAAAAAGAAGTACAGTACGCTCGAAAGAGCGTGATCTTGACTGGAAGTGAGCATCGTGCAAACCTGCGAGCCAACATGTTCGCTCTAACCGACAATGCCCTCCGCTCACTTTCAACGTCATCATCGTCTTTAAGGCCAGGGGTCAATATATGACCAAGGTATTTAAAATGCTGTGCTCTCTACAAAGGTGTGCCATACAGTAGTACAGGAGGCACCCTGTCAGGGCTTTTACCCCCAGCCTTAAAGACCATGAACACCTAGACTTTTTACAATTATACGCCAAACTATGTGTTTCGGCGTAAGCCTCACACTGGGTAACCAATTTCCTCAAGCCACAGACTGACGCACTCAGCACCACCATGTCGTCAGCATAACTGATATTATTAACACAAATACCGTCCAAGTAGCATCCAAACCTGGTACTGCTGAGCTTGGCAATCAGTCCGTGCACATAAAGGTTGAAAAGCTTTGGTGAGCTCAACCCCCCCTGCTACACCCCACACTCCAACCCGTACGGACAAGAAAACGCCCCAGCCCATCGCACAGCGTTGATCTGGTTTCCATACCAAAACTTTAAAATGTTAACGAGTTCCAATGGCAAATCAGCCTGCTCTAATTTACTCCATAACATATCATAGGAAGCCCTGGACAGGTCCAGGAAGCAGGAATAAATCGGCGTCTCGCGCTTCGTAAGTGACAGCATGCTTAAGATACAAAATTGCACTCTCGGTTGACAACCCAGCTCTGAATCTTTTTATATAAACAGTTCTCGTCGTTACAACCGTATTAACAAAATAGAATACATACATAAGTTAACAAAAAATAATTGCAAAAAAGAACTACAAATCCTCTTAATAAAGTTAAACTACCAGGAAACTGAAGATCTTCTCAAACCAATCCAATAAATGTTCCTATTTGAGAAACGGACATACATACACTCACACTTACACTCACTCATATACACACACATACAGAAACACTCACCAGTGCACTTTCGTGCACGCACAAGCACAAACATTCGACATTAAGTAATTAAGTGGCTTAATTTTAATTAATTTTAATTTTAGTTTATAGTATTCATTATTTTCTCTTTTTTGTTATTTTATTTTTAAATTACTTTATTTTAAAACTAGTATATGACCATTTAAATATCTTAAGTACCTACTAGACTAGTTCACTTTGTACGTTCGTTTTTTCTTTTTTATGTAACCTATTCTGGAAGGCGCTGGTGTCTGTGATACAATGATTTTAATCATTAGTACAGGCACCACCGATTCACTTTTGTTGGAAATGCTCATTTTTATTTTTTATTTTTAAATTGTTTTTGTAAAACTTTTAAATGTGTCTTTTTGATAATAAAAAAATATTATAAAAAAAAAAAACTGAACTGGTTATCATGCAAGGTTACACTTTTATTTAATTGCGTATTAAGCATGCTTATGCTAACACCTCCGAAATCACAGTAGCTAGTGAAATGGGCCTATAGTTACTACTGTCGGCGAGGTCACCAGTTTTGTTTTTAGCAATTGGCACAACCACCGCATCATCTCGCCAGGCAGGTAACTATGGCTCATGCAGAAGCTATACAGCATTGCAAGTACCCTAGCTAAGTGAGGTCCAGCATCTCGGAGGTGCTCGATAACGGCCCGGGGACTTACCTCTTGACATAGTTCTAATACTTGACACAATAAGTGATGAGTTTAGCAGTACTGGAGTATCAGCAGTAGATACGTCAGCGTGCATTCTTCGCGGTAGGCCGTACGGTGGCGTCGCCCTTCTGTGGAGAAAAAGTCTGTTCTGCGATGTGTCTGTGGTTCAGTGCAGTAATGTGTTTTTTATTAAACATCCGTGGGGATGTTTAACGAAAGACACAGCTTATAATGTTTTTGTTCGATGAACATTTAAAACTACAAATTATTATGTTGTGCATCGTCAATTGTAAACTCTACCGCTAGTCATCAATTATGTATTCATAAATAACAATGAGTTATTATTTTTAAAAAAGTGTGCATGAAGTAAGTGGAATATTAATTATTTTGACTTCATAAACTCCAAGGCCCGTTTACATCACAAATCACTAAATAACCGCGTTTAAAGCTAAATTAATTTAAAAGAGCCTTCTGTTTCCGTCATCTTCAAACAATTGACTGAAAGAAACGATATTCAAAAACGTTAATATAGCGCTAAACTTGTGTATTAATTGGTGGTGCAAGTTTTAGTCTCTGAAGCCCACTTGCATTCCCTGCTTCAATTAATTCCAGTACCAAACTACGTATAGAATGTAAATCTAAGGCCCGGACTCCACTAAAGCGGAGACGAGCGGATATTTGCGAAGCGGAGAGGAGAGGAGATGTGTAAAATGGCACGCCACTCACAGCACACCGCTCACAGCACACCGCATACCGCACGTCGTCGCTCACGTCTCTTCTCGCCACACATCTCCTCTCCTCCCTGCTCAACCGTTTCCACTAAAACTAAGCAGAGACGAGAAGTCTAAATAACGAAATTCTATTGGTGGTTTAAAACACATCTCCTCTCTTCTCGCCGCGTCTCCGCTTCGGTGGAGTCCGGCCCTAAATCTCCAATTTCAAACACAAACCCGTCACATTGTAGCAACACTAATAAATACAGTATTAATACGAGCAGCTCTCGAGTTCTTTACGATCTGAAATACGTACGTTAATTGCTGATTAGATGTGGGAATTGGGAAAAGTTACCAGTATGTAAAATCTGGCGCGTGGCACTTAGGCACGAATCCTCTGGCGGGCGATTGCACACAAACTGAGATATCGTTAAATTGGTTTTTGTGCATGGCAACAATTAAGTCAGTGGGATGTGGGACATATATGTAACGTAGATTAATTTTTTTTTTAACATTATTCGAGGAAAAGGTAAGAAAAAGAGCACATGGGAGTAATTGGAGGAGGCCTTAACCCAGAAGTGAAGACAGTACAGGCTACAAAAAAAAAACATTATTCTATATTGTTTTGAGTCAGTTCGGTTTATGTTTCTGACGAGGCACCTAGGGGAGGGAAGAAACGTTTTGCGCCGACTAGGCGACTCCAAGTAACATGGGAAAGAAGTCAGTTCGAGAGATGGTTGTAGGTATCGTAAATTAGCGTACTTGTTGAAACTGATCATCATCATCTGCTCAACTATGTTGGGGTCGGCTTCCAGTCTAACCGGATCCAGCTGAATACCTGTATTTTACATGGAGCGACTGCCGATCTGGAAGCCCATAGCCGCTGGGCTATGGGCGTCCAGATCGGCAATCGCTAGTCAGATCGGTAGTCGTTGCACTGCGGGTAATACGATACCCCTTGGTCAGACTTGAAACTGAAATGAATAAAATATATTTTTTACTTTAAAAAGACTCTTTGCAAATTCAATCACTGCGATATTTTGTTTGTTTAAAATGCGGATATTACTTTTTTCGTAGAAAAATATTTTCATGTGCCAGTCCCAGCTTCATAACGATTTAATTGGCGGCACCTACAAATATTTGTAGAGCTATTCTAGGAATGGTTTCCAAAGGTTCAAAGAAAAAAGCAATAAATAATATAGCGTTACGAAAATGAAAAAGTTAACCGATTATACTTGTAACCCATGTTTCACTAACCATTACACAGGTTAACCCTTATAATACATGGATTAACTCTTTAAATATTGCTGATTAACCAGAATGCACAAGACAAAGCATCGAGCGCGGGCTAACTCCGCGACTTTCTTGCATATTTTTTATTGACAAAAATGATTTCTATGCGTGCACCGGTAATTATAAGCTGATTACCCTGAAATACAGGTTCACCTCTAGGGTGCTCTAGGGTTTTTCACCTAACCCGAAGAATTGTCCGCTCAATTCCTCTATAATGTTAGGACTTTTCGGTCCCTCTTTTGAAAAATAGCTGATGTTATCTTAAATATGTTTTCGTACCACTTGCTCAAAAAAGTGACATTCTATGCCACAAAAAGCGAACATAACAAAAGTCATTTTTAATCTGTTATAAACAGGGAATGAAAATTGTACTGAATTTCATTCATCCTCTAGGGGGAGAATGTGATTTAAATTTGGAATACTTACCGAAATTTATACTGAACTACATCTGTGTTTACACCATTGAGTTTGTATATAAAGCATTATACATCTTTTTGAAAAAGGAATACGCATTTATTATGCAGTTATGATTAAAAAAAAATACGAAAACCGACGAGGCCGTATGAGCTTGATGCCTTTGCTTTTCCGACAAAAAATATTAGTCTAGGAATTTGCCGCGTTTTTGTTTTCTTCAAATACATAAACGTTAAGTTTATTTTAATTTATTTTTCGCAAATGGTACGAAAAGTAGAGTATTTTCCTCGGTGATATAGCTGTCTTAGTCTTGGGTGAACTTAAATCCCTCGCTACACTCAGGACTCGTCTTAAATCCCTTGCTTCGTTCGTGATTTAAGTTTTTAACACCCTCGCTACGCTCGGGAGTAAACCTCGAGTCCTTCGTTACGCTCGCGATTTAAATCGTCACCCGCGACAGAAGACACTGCTTTATCCCCTTGGTTAATAATCTACTATTTCGTTACAGAACGAAATACCTACTTGCTTCAGAAGGCTGCCAAGGGTACCTCCTAGATCCGGGGTGGCGGGACTATTCGAAAGAGATACCGTGGCCCCGGAACACAAAGGGCGATGAAGGAACATGGATGGGTTTTAGTCAGTAAAAGTCTGACACTCCCTCCTGCTCCGCCCAGAGCGGGAGAAGTCATTTGATGATTTCCAATCCAAAAAAAAAAAAAAAAAGTTACCTCCTAGATTTGGATACTCGTGATTGTACATCAAAGCAAATCTTTTCACACGGACATCTTAAACCTTACTATCTAAATATATAAAAGAAGAAACTGATTGACTGACTGACTGACTCATCTATCAACGCACAGCCTAAACCACTGGGTCTACAGATTCCAGATTCCAAATTTGGCAAGAAGATTCCTTATGTGGTCTAGGGCACTATGTGCACTAAGAAAGGATTTTTCAAAATTCATCTCCTAAGGGGGTTAAATGGGGCTCCTAAGATTGTATGGGGAAACAAGATAAGTTAGACTATTTTATTCGAAACTTCACAGGAGTGCTCCTTTTGATAAATGAGTAGAAACGGGTTTCAGGTTTTTTCAGAATTCAACCCATAAGAGGGGAAATGGGGTGACAAAGTATAAAAATCAATGCACAGCCCAAACCGCTGAGTCTAGAGATTCCAAATTTGGCACATACGTTCTGTTAACGCAGCGCCATCTCTTGTCAAGCAACGACACGAGCACGGACGTTGCCTCAATTATATCGCCGCGGCTCCGGTAGATGGCGCAGCTTTTTCTTCTAATCCGTAATATTCTAAATTTCCAATCGTTTTTCGTTTTTTAATCTGTGACTTTCTTACACTCTTTTTTTTATCTATGTAACAAAAATTTGATTTCTTTATACTCCATGTAACACGAGAAGCACGTTTTTGATTCCAACGCCTTCAACTTACACCCATAAAATCTCCGCCCTGCTGCGCTCCAACTGGCGAACTGCTGCGAGTCTTCGAGGCCATCATCGGCCTCCGCCACGCGACCAGACAGCCATGCATTAACATGGTCCTACGAGCCCAATACAAAAGATCACCAGCGACCGGAGTGAAGAAAAACCTGAAGAAGTTGGACCACTAGCGGCCGGCCGGGAGGAGTGCCTTGGCTCAGGGGCGTAAGACCTTTCCACATCCTTACCCCACGTACACCTTTGCCCTATTTGTACTAAAATCGCCTTATATCTTTATAGGAACAACGGTGTGTGGTGCGCATTATTCACCACGTGGTTGCAGGATAACCGTGAGTACTCTTTCTTTCCATAAATCGTCAATATGAGTGAGGCGTTAAAGGAATTAATCAGAAAACGGGGCGCTCTCAAGGGTGGTTTGACGCTGTTTGTGAAGAATGTAGATTCCTTGTCAAGTTCCGCTGAGTTGACTGCCAAACAATTAAACGAATTAAGGCTGCGACAGCGGTCGGCAGCTAGCTTATTACAAAACTTTAATTCTATTCAATACGCTATTGAGGAATTAGTAGATGAAAAGGAATTTGACAAACAGTTGTTAGAACGTGAAATGTTTGAAAATTCATATTACAATGCTATGGCTACTATTGAGTGTCTGTTGGAAAATCAAAAAGATAGCAGTAATATTAGTGACAGTTCTCATAACTGCAAAAACAAGTTACTGGTTAAATTACCCACTATATCGTTGCCCTCATTCGATGGATCTTATGAAAATTGGCTAGAATTTAGAGACACATACTTGTCAATGATTCACAACTCTGAAGAGCTAGATGATATTCAGAGATTTCACTATTTAAGATCTGCTCTTACGGGTAATGCCCTTCAGGTAATAAAATCTCTAGAATTTTCTGCCAGTAATTACAAAATAGCTTGGGATCTGATCGAGGGTAGGTATGATAATAAAAATTTGCTAGTACATAATCATGTTAGATCTATTTTTTCGGTACAACCCCTTACAAAGGATTCAGCAGCTTATATTCGTAAAATGGTTGATTCAATTGTTAAAAATCTACGTGCTCTGAAAACTTTAGGGGAACCCATTGAATATTGGGATACTTTGCTAATTTATATCATTGTGTCTAAGTTTGATGCGGCCATAGATAAGGAGTGGCAGCAGTACAAAATTAATTTTATTAAAACTACTGGAAAATCCATACAATTTGACACATTGATTACCTTTTTAAAGGAAAGGGCTGAAGTCTTAGACTTAGTTAAAGCAAGTCATTCCAATAATTCGAATGGCAGGGTATCTCAAGATAACAATAGAAAACAGACATCAAAAGTTCAAACTTTTGTGTCTGCACAAAGTAATCAGTCATCAAAGAGTAACAAAAATAGATCTAAGCGTGTATGTGCTAAGTGTGAGGGTAATCATCCTGTTTATGCTTGTAGTCAATTCTTAAGTTTATCTCCACAAGATAAATTAAACTTAGTTGAGTGTAAAAATCTATGCTTAAATTGTTTACGTGTGGGTCATTCCGCTAAAGACTGTTTCTTCGGACCTTGTAGGCAGTGTAATGAAAAGCACAACTCTTTGTTGCATGAGGTTGTTAACAACGGAGACATATTGTCTGCCGTATCTCATGCTGCCTCTGATCTGCAGTCACAACCTGTGGTTGAGAATTCTTCAGCTAGTTTACACTCTAGTAGTTATACACACACAACTTTAGAACCGGTTTTGCTGTCGACTGCTGTGGTGGAAGTCGCTGCAGATGATAATACACAGTATATCAGAGCTCGTGCTTTATTGGACAGCGGTAGCCAGCACTGCCTTATATCAAGCTCATTTTGTAAAAAAATTCGCGCTGAGAAATTACAGTCCACTTATAAAATCAGTGGGATAGGTCAAACAGTTACAAAGACGAACGAAACTTGTTACATAAAATTACGTTCTTTAAAGAATAATCACACAATACGCATGCATTGTTTGGCCATACCACAAATAACTTCCACATTACCCGCTTCTAGATTAGTTAGTAATTTAAATATACCCGAAAATATTGATCTCGCTGATCCTTCGTTTTGCACACCTTCTCAAATAGATATTTTAATCGGTGCTAACTATTTTTGGGATTTATTGCTTGAGGGTAGAATTCGGTTACCTAGTGGTCCGTATTTGAATAATACGAAGCTAGGATGGATAGTTTCAGGTCCGGTACACACTGAGAGCTTGCGCATAAATCAGGTGCAGTGTAATTTCGGACAAATTTCAGAATTAGAAATAAACGATCAGTTAGAAAGGTTTTGGGAAATAGAGGAAATTTCACCAGGTATAAAATCACTTTGTTATGAGGATCGTTTATGTGAAAAATTATTCATCGACACTACTAAGCGAGACGACAACGGTCGTTTCTCGGTTAGAATACCGCTTAAGGAGTCATCAACTATTCTTGGTGATAGCTACAATGTAGCTAAAGGTAGGTTTATGTCCTTGGAAAGTAAATTACAACGTCAACCGCATTATAGGTCCATGTACGTTGAGTTTATGCGAGAGTACGAGAGGCTTGGACATATGACTCGTGTTGAGGATTACCCTATGCCATGTTACTTTCTGCCTCATCATGGAGTCTTCCGTGAGCACAGTACTACGACCAAATTAAGGGTGGTCTTCAATGCCAGCCAGAAAACGTCGTCCGGCAAATCTTTAAATGATATCCAATGGACAGGTCCTCCTCTTCAAAATGATTTATTTATTATTCTTTTAAAATTCAGGCAGTATCAGTATGTTGCATGTGCCGATATTGAAAAAATGTTTCGGCAGATCTCCATACACGAAGATCAACGTATGTTACAATTGATCTTGTGGCGGGAGAATATGTCTGATCCCCTCAATGTATATCGCCTTAACACCGTTACATATGGAACGGCGTCCGCGCCCTACCTAAGTATACGTTGTATCCGTCAGCTGGCACTGGACTGTAGTGATCCTGAAATATCAAGAATAATACTAGAAAACATGTACGTCGACGATTTATTAATGGGCGACGACAATAAATCGCATTTATCTTACCTTTGTAAACAGGTTTCCGATGTGCTCAACTCTGGTTGTTTTCCACTGCGTAAGTGGGTTTTTAATTCACCTGAAGTTGCTTCAGATTCCATACAAAATGAAAATTCTAAAGAATTAATGTTAGACGAGAACCAATCTAATAAAACATTAGGATTGGGCTGGTTAAACTATAGTGATCAATTTCATTTCACTACCAAAATTAAATCTGACACATGTAAAATAACTAAACGTTTTATCTTATCAGTTGTGTCTCAGATATACGACCCATTAGGATTGTTAAGCCCTATTGTAATAGTAGCAAAGGTGCTATTGCAAAAACTCTGGCTATGTAAAACAGGTTGGGATGACTCATTACCGCCAGATGTTTTGATATGTTGGCATAAATTCGTTCATTCATTAATCGATTTGCATAAACTGCGGATTCCTCGTCACGTGATAGGAAAGTCCCCAGATCGTATTGAGTTACACGTATTTACTGACGCTAGTCAAACGGCCTACGGTGCATGCGCATTCATACGTTCGGTAAATAGTAATGATGACGTAACAGTTAGGCTGTTATGTTCTAAGACTCGCGTCGCTCTATTAAAACCGGTTACCATTCCACGTTTGGAATTGTGCGGTGCGCTAATAGGTGCTAGATTACAATCTAAAATAATAAAATCTATGCACATTAACTTTGACAGGATTATAATGTGGACTGATTCAACAATAGTCTTAAGCTGGCTAAGGATGTCACCGCATTCTTTAAAAGTTTTCGTCCAAAACCGAATAGTGGAAATAAATGACCTGATGGCAGGTAAGGGAATTTGGTGTCATGTTGATGGCAAGTCCAACCCTGCGGATTTGTTATCGCGTGGTACTTCCTTGGCTGAACTCAGTAGTTCAAGTCTGTGGTGGCACGGACCAGAATTTTTATTAAATGCGGTTGCCAACTGGGATCAACAAAGTGATGTTCCATTTTGTGATAACTTGCCAGAACTTAAATCGAATACAGTTTGTATGCTCAATAATAATCCTAATAACGATATTATTAATTTCAATCGATATTCTTCATTTATAAAAATACAACGCGTTTATGCATATGTGTGTCGATTTGTAAACAACCTACGTGTAAAAAATAAATCTGAGCGTAGACTAGGCGCGTTATCAGTCACGGAATTAAATAAGTCACTAATGTTTCAAACTAGAATTGCGCAACTAGAAGCCTTTCCAAGTGAATATAGTGCCCTAATTAATAAACATAAAATTAAATCGTCTGGTAAATTAAGTTCATTAAATATTTTTTTAGACAAAAACAATATAATGAGAGTGGGGGGCAGGTTATGCAATTCAGACTTACCCTTCGATCAAAAACATCCCATGTTGTTATGTAGTAAACATCAGTTCACTATACTTCTATTTAAACATAATCATGATGATATGTTACATGCTGGTCCACAGCTTTTGTTATCACATATGAGACAAAGGTGGTGGATATTAGGTGGTAGGAACCTAGCTAAGAAAGTTGTGCATCAGTGTGTCAGGTGTTGTCGAATGAAGGCAAAGTCCATACAACCTATAATGGGTGATCTACCCAGTGAACGTTTCCAATCAGATTTTCCATTTATTAAATGTGGCGTTGATTACGCAGGGCCTATGTATGTTTTAAATAAAAAGGGTAAAGGTTCTAGGTTAGAGAAATGCTACCTGTGTTTATTCGTTTGTTTATCAACTCGAGCGTTACACTTGGAACTTGTGACGTCACTGTCATCAGAAGGTTATATCTTGGCTTTAAAAAGATTCATTTCCCGTAGAGGGAAACCTTCCCTCATTTACTCTGACCACGGTAGAAACTTTGTAGGTGCAGCTAGGGAATTTTCAAATTTTTTACAAAACAGCTGTCGAGGTATTGTTGATTACGCTTCAAACAATCAAATAGAATTTAAATTTATTCCTCCTTACGCACCTCACTTTGGCGGTTTGTGGGAAGCTGGAGTCAAATCCTGCAAGCACCACATAACGCGCGTAATAGGGAAGGCTCATTTAACTTATGAGGAGTTCAACACGGTTTTAGTACAAATAGAGGCTGTCCTGAACTCCCGTCCTATGCACCCAATGTCCGTAGACCCTGATGACCTTGCGCCCCTGACGCCGGGTCACTTCCTCATCGGCCGACCTCTGACGGCTCCTGCAGGCGCAGACATCACCGCGAAGCCTTCACTTGCCTTAACCCGCTACCTACGTGTCGAGCAGCTCAGGCAGCACTTTTGGAAGCGCTGGGCCACGGACTACATCTCCGAGCTTCAGAGACGTATCAAATGGAAGGAGAATCAGGGTGCACTCATTCCCGGTTCCTTGGTGCTCATCAAAGAGGACAACCTGCCGCCCCTCAAATGGCGGTTAGGACGAATCCTGCTGACGTACCCGGGACGTGACAAGGTCTCCAGAGTTGCTCGTATCAAGACAGCAGCTGGCGTCATCGAGAGGGCGTTTTCGAAGATCTGCCCTCTCCCAATATCTTCATCGGTGCCAGAAGATGGAGACAATTCAGCCACAGTTGAGAGCAATGGCTCTCAAGGGGGGCCAGTATGTTAACGCAGCGCCATCTCTTGTCAAGCAACGACACGAGCACGGACGTTGCCTCAATTATATCGCCGCGGCTCCGGTAGATGGCGCAGCTTTTTCTTCTAATCCGTAATATTCTAAATTTCCAATAGTTTTTCGTTTTTTAATCTGTGACTTTCTTACACTCTTTTTTTTATCTATGTAACAAAAATTTGATTTCTTTATACTCCATGTAACACGAGAAGCACGTTTTTGATTCCAACGCCTTCAACTTACACCCATAAAATCTCCGCCCTGCTGCGCTCCAACTGGCGAACTGCTGCGAGTCTTCGAGGCCATCATCGGCCTCCGCCACGCGACCAGACAGCCATGCATTAACACGTTCCTTATGAAGTTAAAGGGTGCAATAAGAAAAGATTTTTCAAAATGTACCCCCTGAGGGGATGAAACGGGAGTCGAAAGTTTGAATGGGGAAACAAGATTAGGTAAGACTGTTTTATTCGAAACTTCACAGGAGTACTCCTATCGATAAATAAGTTAACATTTGTGTTTCAGGTTTTTTCAGAATTCAACCCTAGGGGGAAATGGGGTAACAAAGTCTGAAAATCAACATCGGTATTTTTTGTATGGTGTATCGGGTCGGGTGTGTTACAAAAACAACGATTTTAAGATTTAATGTGGCGGACCTGAAATACCATCATCATCCCCTGTTGGGGTGCAATGGGGTTGAAGTCTAAAAATCAATATGGGTGTCGATACCGAGATTATCAGGGGTGCTGATTACGGTGATTGTGATTGTTATGGTGATTGTGATAATGATGATGATGATGATGATTGTGATAATGATGTTGATGATTGCGATGATTATGATTGTGATTACGATGATATAGATTGTGATTACGATGATGATGATTGTGATAACGATGATGGTGATTGTGATACTGACGGTGATTGTGATGGTAAAAGCGATGGTGATGGTTATTGTGATGGCGATAGTGATTGAGACTGTGATAGTGATGGTGATTGCGATAGTGATAATGGTTGTGATAACGATGATAATGATGATGGTGATTGTGATGGTGATTGTGATTGTGATTGTGATGGTGATGGTGATGGTGATGGTGATAGTGATTGTGATAATGATGGTGGTTGTGATAGTGATGGTGGTTGTGATGATAATAATTTTGATTATTATGAAATTTGGCACATAGATAGTTCATAACCTGGATTAACACGTAGTACACTATTTATCTCTTTAGTAAGATTCAGTGAGATGGTTACCGAACTTCACGCGGGCGAAGCCGCGGGCAACAGCTAGTAATATTATAAATGCGAAAGTAAGTTTGTTTGTTACCTTTTCACGCCTAAACTACTGAACCGGTCATACTGAAATTTTGCATATACGTTATCAGGTTGTCAGGACATAGCGTACCTTTCATCCTGAAAAAAAGTACTGTTCCCGAGGAAAACAACAATAACGTTATTATGATAAAATAGATGGAGCCACGTGTCTATCATGAGTGAATCATATTAAGTATTTTAGAAACTTTTGTAAGTTTCTGACTGAGTTTTGGATTTTCTCACGAGATGTTACTATAAACTTTTAAAGCTTGTGATAAATGTTCCTCAGTCCAAAAATTGCATCGGTATATCTTAAGCTTACTCACATTTTGTTCCCTAGGTTAAAATAAGCAATCCTTTTGCTTCCTGTGGGTATCGTTAAAACATATTTCAGATTTCAGGTCACTATGCCATTTCCGAGCCATATTCAAACACTAAGCCTAAATAAATTCAAATCGTTTATAAATTTATTAATCGTTTTTACGGAAGTTATGCCTAAGAGCCTACTATCATGTTAATCACTATCTCGAAGATAAAAAGGCTTGGGATTAAGCTGCTCCAATGAAATTTGCTCTGTGAATGTCGAAATTTCGGACTTCGCTTGTTTATTATTAATTCCTTTCTTTTACACTTACAATATACACTATACACTTTGACATTGAATGATTTGACATGAATACTTAGTTCAGAATTTTATTATTTTTTGTTAAGTATTTTACTTTTTTATTATTATTGTGACATTTAATGTATATTTTTTTTTTTTGACATTCGTTTTGTAAATTATTGTTTATTTTATTTAATTATTGTGAATGTGAGGACCATGTGGGTCACATATTTTATTATATTTTTTTTCCCCACGACTGTCTGGCAGTTTGAGTACTATAAGCGACCCACCCTAATGTCCTTTCTTTGGTATTGTTCGTCGTTTCGTTGAGCTCCTTGAGTTATTAGTCGAGCTACACGATAGTCTGACAAATGCTTGCACTGACTGGACAGGTCCACTCAAATCTGTGTGGTTCTTTCTTCAAAAGACCATCTCAGACACTAATCTGCATAGTCTTCATCTGAATTGAACAAGATTATGTCTGGACATCAAAAGAGACTATGACCTCTGAGTTTGTTTCGGCTGTTTCTTCTCAGAGTAGTCAGGTACGAAACACCGGACCCATCTTTAAAAAAAATGACGTGTAAAAGTGTTTGTAAGAACCTACTTGCAAAAATAAACATCATTTCATTTCATTTCATTATGGGCATCAGCGTCTTTCAGTTGGTGTAAAAGGTTACGGTAGCCAAAAGATATTGGTTGTTCTGATGCCTGTATTTACCTTCTACATATGGACCATTCCAATTATTGTTCATTCCATCATTTTACTGCCCTTGTCTAATATTATTTGGGATCGGTGCAACGCGTTTTGTCTTCCATTCTCCCCTGTCAATCGTCACGCTATCATTTACTCCTTTTTCCCTTCATTTCATTCCTCACACAATCCATTCATCTATTCTTTTGTCTTCCTCACCCTCTCCATCCATCAACATTTATATTCATCACTCATTTAGTCACGATTGTTCACTCCAATTTTAGTAAATAATTAACTGACAACATTTTTCTACTCCGTAAGCTCTGTAAGGACTCACAATACAATGCAACAGTAATCACTATACAAGCAGACAATTAGAGAAACGACCAACTTACATTTATCAGTTAAAAAAGTTAAACCAAATCATTTAATCACATCACATTCAATTAACCGTAAAAGCTACAGAACGACCTAAAACAAAAGGAACTACAAAAACGAAACATCCGTGAAATACAACAGTAGTATGCACCCCGCGTACTAATTTATTCGAGCAATTAGCAGTAGAATGTATTTTTCTCCCTAGAGTGCGCCGGGACCTACAAAATATACATAGTAGAAGATTTTACGTTATGCTCCTACATTATAAATTGGATCTTCCGCTCCGCTCTGTCCTTCGGGACGACAGCAGCGAAGCTATGTTCCAACCATTACTCTAAAGATATGCGAATCTTGGTTACAGAAATGTTTTGATAAGGATGTGAGTTATGTGCTGTGCGTAGGTAACTGCTTCGGAGACAAAAGAAGGAAATCATTCGGAATTATGTACGATTGTACGTGTTTTAATTTATGGAGCTGCATTGCGTCTGGGATTTGAGGCGGGAGACGCATTGCCAAAAATTCTTTGCTTTTCCTATGGAGATAGCGATACGTTGAGATTGGGGAAAAGATAGAAAGAAAATTCTCAAAAAGTGGTTTCAAAGTCCCGCTTCAGGTACTCAATCATACATCGTGTAACGGACATACCCCTAGTAACGAAAACTTTACCCATGAATCATCTTCAGCAGATGATTTTCATACGATAGCGTAGAAATTTGACAATATTATATAATTTGGCATAATTTATCAATATCGCAACACATTCAGATGCAGCTGATTATTTTAACTGCCGAAAAAACTCTCGATGGTTAATTGAATTCAGCTATGCAAACTCTGCTCGCTGATGCAGCCATATGATCGTCAAATGCGCAGGTGTTAGGGCATACAGCGCAAGATAGAACATGGTATGGCAATTGTCTGTGGAGACACAATAAACATGATGAGCCGTCCATTTTAAGAGATTGTCTTTGCTACGGCTGACTTGGGATCGGAGTCTATTTAAAAATTTCCAAGTCGGCCACGGATGGCCGATGGGGCCGAAAAGTTCTGGAGTGGCGACCGCGAACCGGAAGACGTTGGAAGGCCTCCCACTAGGTGGACCGATGACCTGGTGAAGGTTGCGGGAATCCGCTGGATGCGAGTCGCACGGGACCGGTCAATGTGGCGACACTTGGGGGAGGCCTATGTCCAGCAGTGGATGTCTTTCGGCTGAAATGATGATGATGATGATGAAGTCGGCCACGATAGATCTCTTGTAATCATATTTCATAGTCCAAATTTTAATTACGAAGTCCCCTTACACTATTAATTCGTAATTTATGTATCAGTCGGCAATTCTTCCTCACATCAAAACAAACAAACATCGCAAACTGTTATTTATGTTCCGCCTTCCCGAGAATTTCATGCCCGAGCAAGTTAAGCCATGTCTTGTACCGATTTCTCGGTACAAGGCGTATCAAGCTTCCCGTCAGTCTTGCGGCCAGGAAAGGCGTTTTGTGAGACAGACTGTGTACTGATTCTTGTGAAAGACGCTGCATAATACGGATTTGTTGTGAGTGGTGGGGGTTATGTTCGGAATAGGCATGACGACAGTATCAATAAATTGCAAATCTATTTAGTCCGTCAGTTAGAGTATTGGAAATTAATGAACACGTATTTTTTGTTTTTGTAAATCAATGAATATTGACAAAAACACATCAAAACTCGGGAGTGGGGGCTCGTGACGTCAGAACTAGGTAAAAATTATACCTAGGCGTGACGTATTGAGTATTTTAAAAGCGTCATATCTTCGTCAATTTTGGTTTACGTAACAAAAGAAAAACACCGGTCAAATATTTTTTGGAAGCTTGTAATTAGCAAATGTCACTACTTATGCATGATATTCAAGATTGTTATTAGTCTGTAAGCTTTCTTTAAAATTAAATAAATAAATAAATAATAAATAACCTTTCTGACGGACTAATTAGTTTTTTTTTTCGTCTTGCCTATTGGGGAGATTTTTCTAAACCTGGCTTCAAAGAATTTCTAAGAATGTCTAAAGCTCTTGTGGAATGCTTGTTGAAGAAGAATATCTCAACTCTAGGAGAATGATTGTTGTTGTGTGGTTGCTGAGCCGACCGTTGTAATGTCACTCGTGGTGCCTACATAATGTGTAACATAATGCACTGCATGTTTTCACTAAAACTCGAACTTCACTAATTCACACCCAAATAATTGCATTGTTACTATTACAACTAACATAACATCACGCCTGTAATCCCCAAAGGATTAGGCAGAGGTGTATCTAATGGTACTCGTACATCTACATTTCGCCAGTTACGTTTAAGTCTGCATAATAGCGGGCTAGAATATTGCCAGAAACCGGGCGTAAATCCAGACTCCGTGGCTACTACTGAGAAATTCCTGATGGAAAATCCCAATAACACTATTGTTGTTAACACTGTTTAAAATTCAATTAGACGCTGAATCAAGCGTTAAGCGTTAAAAATCAATCAGTTTCCTTTTTACCCCCGACCAAAAAAGTGGGGTGTTATAAGTTTAACGTGTCTGTCTGTGTATCTGTCTGTGGTATCGTAGCTCCCAAACGGATGAACCGATTTTCGTTTAGTTTTTTTGTGTCATAGCTAATTTTATTCCGAGTGTTCTTAGCCATGTTTCATGAAAATCTGTTCAGCCGTTTAAAGATCATCAGCTCTTTTCTAGTTGATGAGGGGATCTGACTAACTTCCTTATGTCCGATCGATTCGTAATTTGGTACCGTGTTACTTCAATGATATTGAAAGTATATGGAAAGGTAAACATGACCTGATCAGCCGTTTGAAGATCATCAGCTTTTTAATAGTTGATGAGGGGATCTGACTACCTTGTACCTAACTAAGTTACTAACTCAACTAACTAAAAATAAAATAAACACCTTCTTAATATTTATACCTACTTTAAAAAGGACAAAATAAAAGTAAAATTTAAAATTTAAATTATAAATCCCCCCGACACAAAAAATGAACTCTAAAAACTAACAAATAATATTTTCACTTCTCATGCTCTTAAAGTACGCCAATATAGCCCTACAAAGCGGGCCTAAAGTGGCCCTTTTAGGCCCTAGGGCGTAAAGTAAATCTCGTAGTCGTGACTTGTTGAGCCACGAGTACCTCGACGTGCTCTCCCCCGGCTGCCGCGACCTGCTGCTGCGTGATGCGCACATTAAGCTTCAAGTAAAAAAATCTGACGTGATTTTTATTTTGTTAAGTAATATTTAATAAATGTTTTTGTACTAAATTGAGTATTTTTCTCACACTCAAAGTGAAAAGTACAGTGTAACACACGGCGCTAAAATCCCATTATAACTCGGTTCCTATTTACTACCTCGTATATAATGGGTCATTTTAGCCCCTCGTATTACAATGTACTATTTTAACCTATTATGATTATTATCGTTACATATATTATGTAAGTTCAAATATTTTTATTTTCCAAGCGTTGTCGTGTCGGGGGACCGCTAAGTGAGAAAAACACGGAAAATAAAAATATTTGAACTTACATAATATATGTAACGATAATAATTTTATTATAATAGGTTTAAAATATTATTTGTTAGTTTTTAGAGTTCAATTTTTGTTTTAACTGGTCTTCTCAACGTTCAGTTCAACTTTTATATATTCGAAGGTCATATTTGATAGTCTGACCCCTATCCATTTTCGAATATTGCCTCTGTCAGCTTTTTATTTAGAAAGTACCTAATCAATCTTATTTAAAAACTGGTTATTTACAAGCTGCTATTAGTATTAGCATTGTTATTAAAATGCAACTATTCGCAAACAAAATCAATCATCTTTTCACTGATAACGAAAACAAGGCCTGATAATTCAAGGCATAATGTACCACCAACTGAATTTATTCATTGTTTTGCCATTGCAATTTGAACCTTATGTCGATGACTTGAAAGCCGAATGACTCCTCTCATGATTTGCAGCGGCTGACTAAGTTACCTCTAATAACTCCACTTAGCCGAACTATATTCAGGCGGCCATTGCCTTTGCTCAGATATTAACGTAACTTTACTCATTTACGTTCACTAATTACTGCACTGTAAATCTAGATCGCTATCTATGGCCATACTTATCAGTTTTAGGCTATCTGTGTAATGATCAAATCTATTAGTACACTGATTATCCTGGTGATTACATGTCAGTGTCATAAACTTATGACACTGACATGTAATCACCAGGATAATCAGCACTACATATATGTAACTACACATATGTAGTGCATTTTATTTTTATTTTTATGCTTCTGTAGGATGGATCGTAAGATTATTGTTACAGCATTTACCTAGGCACTTACCCACCACTACTTAAAACCTCGTGAAGAATTCCAAGCTGCTTGCATATTTTCTATAAAACATTTCCTTTTCCTTATACAGGGTAGCACCGACAATACGATAATAAATTAAACGTACGTACATAAACCCCATGACGTTCCCAGTCTGCATACAAAAATTCATTCGAATAAATCCAGTAGTTTAGTCACAGGACATTATTTTTCATTTCTACATGATGTTAGATTAATTGGCTAACACCGACATGTTAACACTAAACACATGTTGCCAACTCGCTACTTCAAAAACCTTTGCCAAATTCGTTCCTTAAATTTTATTTCCAGGCGCAATTTGTGCAAATTATACCCAAGGTTAGTAAACCAAAATTTATGAATGGTGTTCTATTTAGTTTTATGATATTTAATTTGATATTTTTTTAATTTCGTTGTAAAGATTTATTTTATTGTTTTAATAAATTCCTATGAACTAGTAATTATTGTCGTATTGTCGTTGCCACCTTGTATAAATAAAGTACGAAGGTATAATACATCCATCTACAGGAAAGAATACTTCATCCAAGTCAGAGCCAACCATGACGAAACTGAAACGTGATAAAATATTCAACTGCACAGGATGGATAATACAAAGTACAAGGCTTAAATTATGTGGCCGGAGAGTTGAGGGTTATGAAATTATCACCCCATCGTTTCTGTGGTCTTCCTCTACTCTTATACCCATCCACATTCATACTCAGAACTTTCCTCACGACATTTTCCTCATCCCTCCGCATCACATGCCCATACCACGACAACCGATTACCATACAACTTTTCAGTCACCGGCGCCAAACTTTGGTAACAATAACGGTGCAAAATTTCAATTAGACCATTACAGCACTTTTGAATGTCAAAAATACAACAAAAAAACAAAGCTACAATCACAGACACAAGATCTAATAACTTGAGAAAGTACTGTTTTTGCCCATTCCCTAGCGCAGATCTATATGGAGAAGAACGGGCAAGAAACTCCATGGACACTTTTTTAAATCAAAATTTTGTTACAAAATCTTGGTTACATCATTCATGTTGAGATTAAAGATATATGTGAGGACGATGTAGAAAGACGTGCACATTAAGAGCGTCCAGAGTAAAAGATTAAATCAACAATTTAAAAATAAAGTAATTAAAATGAACCGTGGCAGCTAAGAGATGACCAGTGCCAACTGACAGCGCCCGAACACGAACATGACGCGTGTATCGGCGCCATTCAACTCAACCATATCGAAGAGAACTAAATGACCCGACACACCCACCACCATCAGCGAGACATTTGAGTGAGCATGACAGTCTCTCAGCCACCAAGGCAAATTCAAGTCAATGAAAGATAACTAAATGCAAATGGTAGCTTTACAATACATGGTACTCACACATGTGCTATGCAATTATACAATACTAGGAGATGGAATCTATACACAGCAAAGATACTTTCACAATCTTCTGCAGCTAGCATAATAATTTGCCCAATTAGTTTTCCCCTATGGTTGTGGAGCAGGACCAGCATTGAGCCAAGCATTTTTATCATCAATGTAATCCCCCAACTTATAATATGCTTACCTACATAGTGTGCGTTTTATTCAAGATTTAAATGTCGTCTCATTCAGTTGTAGAATGTGGGGAGGTATTTTATTGTAACATTTTCAACAGTACCCCATGAAAGATGAATCTACTTTATAGAGCCTAAAACCTGGCTGAACTAGTTGGTCCCTATTTCTAGTAGTATAGTGGTGTCTGTCACCTCTTTTACTGAATAAATGCAGATTTTTCCTAAAGTACATGATATTTTCATAGATGTATTGACAAGGTACTGGCATGATATTAATTTCCTTAAACAGTTCTCTTAGAGAATCGCGTCTACGTAATTCATATATGGCTCTAATGGCCCTTTCTGCACAATAAATATAGACTCGATGTCTGCAGCCCGTCCCCATAGTAAACATTCGGACTTCCTCATATGTACTCATTTCTTATTTTAGTAAAATACTTATGAGAGTAAAATCACAAAATACACACGCACTTTAGGAAACAGCTCAATGAACGTCTAAAAATGATTCTGCCCACCGTACTATACCATGGCCGTGCTGTGATCGTATCAGGCAAACAAAATATGTTCTTTGCATTGAAAAGTATCAGACGAATCCACTAAACCGTTTCATTACCGAACAACACCGTCGCGTGCCATGCGCGTATGGCATCGTCAAATTTATTTTCGTCGACAATTATTGTTGACGCTCCGTGCATGCAGGTAGGTACGCTCCTTGACGAAACGGTCAACACAAAGAATCTAGGGGTTAACCGCGTATGATAACCGTCTTAAACCCGTTATAACCGCGTAGGATGATCGTACTAAACCCGTTATAAACGGGTATGATACGTTGTTGATACATTCTAGTGGGCATAGTAGTCTATGTCATGTTCCTTTCTGTGCCCGATACGTTCATAGCACGGTCACGGTACGGTACGGTGTAGTGTGCAGACCCCTTTAATAGTGAGTAAATACTATATATTGTACTGTTGGTATTTAAACTTTAAAAAATCTACGAAAGCTGCAATTGTGCTTTCATGTAAGTACTCATTTCAATGTCACTTGGTGTTAGTGAAAGGGCTTTAGACAAGAAAATTATGTGAAAATATTATCTATCTAAGTACTTAAGCAATCCTATATTTCAGAACTTGAATCACTGAGCCGAATCAAATATATCATCTAGAAAATGTTATACCAATCCCGAAAGAATAAATTACCCCAAAAGAGTTTATCTAGAATCCAAGAACACAAGAAAAAAGATTTATCGAATCAAGAAGATTGCATGGTTTTTTATCTTGCCGCCTATACACGGTCACTGGTCCCTGTCGTTGAAGGACAAACTGTAACCATGAATAGGCAGGCATCACATGATTCTAAACCTACGAGTATTTTCATGTTATTTAAAAAAAAAACTGTTTTTTTTTATTTATTTTTTATTTCATCATCATCATCATTTTAGCCGATAGGCGTCCACTAATTACACATAGGCGTTCCCCAAGAGTCGCCACATTAACCGGTCCCGTGCGACTCGTGATCCACTGTATGAATCCCCGCAACCTTCACCAGGTTATCGGTCCACCTAGTGGGAGGTCTTCCAACGCAACGTCTTCCGGTTAGCGGTCGCCACTCCAGAACTTTTCGGCCCCATCAGCCATCCGTTATGCGAGCAATGTGTGTGTGTGCTTTTTTTATTTATTATTAGTTTATTAGTTTTTTAACGGTCATAATATATGACACAGCAGATTTTTTAACGACGATGATGAATTCGACGCGCGTTTTTCAGGAATCATTTACTCAAATTCTTTGTAAGCATAAGTTTGTAACATCATACCATCACGCCTGAAACCCCTGGAGGATTAGGCAGAGAATAGTACATCACCCATTTCGCCAGTTATGTTTAAGTCCCATGCAATAAGGGGCATCAACTGCCATCAACCGGGCTCACATCCAGACTCCGTGGCTGCTACTGAGAAATTCCTAATGGAAAAACTCAATAACACTTTGCCCGACTCGGGACTCGAACCCAGGACCTCATGGTTAGCAGTCGCATTTTCGACCACTAGACCAACGAGGCAGTCAGTTTGTATCACTGTGTTTACACCGTGTACACGTAAGATAGAGGCTCCCATAAAATGATTACAATATTATTACTACACAAAAGTTCCGTTACTTTGTTTGATAAGATAACACATAAAAACGGCTTACTGTTGATAAGGAAGCTTCAATGCTGGGTCATTCTGTGCTATGGGATATAGACCTCTGATTTGTCCATAGTTTTATTGTTTTTGGCAGCGAACAAGGTTGTTGGTGGTAATGGTAGAATAAAGAACAAACAGACTGTGTTTCCGTAATGCTTAGAAATACTAATATCCCAAATGAATTTCGGTAAGAGGCCAATTCATACAGAGCCTTGCCAAGTTATCATCATCTGCCTAGCCTGTTCCCCAACTAAGTTGGGGCAGCTTCAAGTCTGAAAACCAGTATTTTACATGGAGCTAACTAACTATCTGACCCAGCCAAGTACGTAGAAGGTATTATAAGGCACAAGTGTGCGTAAATACAAGTGCGCCTTCTTTTTCTTTACTCTCATAAATCTAACATGATAGGGGATAGAGTATACTTAACGTGCTTTCAAAGGCATGGGAATTAGATAGGACTTGCAGAAATTGTTTGTATAACTACTTCGAGCTTCTCTCGGACGAAACTGTCATTGTTTGTACGTAAGTATAATTAGGTCTTAACACTACAGGAGCTAAGCGCGAGTTTTATAATGCAAAAAAGCATATTTATGATTCACAGTAATAAACAAAACCAGAAAAATATGTGACATTCTTCAGGATATATGCCAGTATGATAGTGTTTTGAAAACATATTACAACTAATTTTACTCGATAAAAAAAAATCACGAACTTTTCTCTAAAATTTCATTTAACGCAAGCATACAAAAATACATGCGATCATTCTGATTTTTTGGCAAATAATTCTACAAGCAACATATTAGCATGATAGTGTTTTATTTTTTTAGTCCAATCAATAGATTTTTTGTAAATCGCAAAAAACCACTCATTTCGCACTATTCGGCCCGCAGTGACTGACGAAACAACCACTTTGTGGTGCAAGCTGATTAGAAATTTATTCTAACAGTACCTATTTCAAACGAAGTTTTAACCACCACAAATAGAGTTGCCTTAAAAGAAGGAGTAGCTATCATAATTATACAGTATGGACGGGACTGCGACGAAGAAACACTTACCACGTATTTAATTCAATACATTCCAACCCATAGAAATTTTCCCCCCACATAGAAATTTTCCCCCCACACATAGAAATTTTTCATCGGTAATTTAAAAACAAAACCTGCTGCTACCTATAAAAGTGCCGTATACGGTTAAAATTACCGATGAACGGCTGATTTTTGGGGTTCCGTACCTCAAAAGGTAAAAAAAGGAACCCTTATAAGATCACTTTCTTTCTTGTCCGTCTGTCACCACGGATTTTCTCAGGAACGGGTGGACCTAGCAAGTTTAAATTTATACCAGATACTAAGGTCTATAGTCCCTATTAGGTGTATAAAAATTAAGGTCCTGAATCAATACGACAAAAAGATATGAGCAAATTTAGAGTTTCGCGATAACTTGTAAGTACCAAAATACACCTTAATTTCTAGCTTTTTTTATTTTTCTGAATTTTTCCTTTACTTGTGCAGTAAGACCTTGCTTTTAACCAAAATTGTCAATTATAGGTCAACCGGAAGTACCCTATAGGTTTTGGGTCGAAAACTGACTTGATAGTTCCCGTTGACCTAGGAAAGGATCACGAATTTTGTGAACAAGCAAGGTCTTACAGCACATGTAAAGGAAAAAAAATCTGAAAACCGTAAATATGTAGTTTAATAACAAAAAAAAAGCGATTTTACTATTACAAACTTGTTATTTGCACCAAGCAATAGCCGTTTCTAGGGATCGAACAGCAAAGTTAAGTTTGTCCTTTAAAAAGTTTTTACGTACCCCCGGTGCGTGAGTCCGACTCGCTCTTGGCCGGTTTTTTTTTATAGAAAATTTATATGCTCACGTGGTAACCATTTGTGGTCGGTTTCCGTCCCACCCCGTATAGATGCGTCGTATAATCAAAGCTACTTGAAGCTGTCAAATCTTCCCAATCAACCTTGAACCAAATGCTTTAGCGATAAAGTTGAAAATCTATTAAAGAAACTTGACAGATTATATTAGCTTGATGTGCTGGCTGTCTGTACAATATGATGATAAGCCATGAATTTAGTTAAGTACTTCGTCCGTAACCTTAAAGTCGTGCCCAAAACCATTCAAGGTCTCCCAACCCCACCTGAACCAATGACATAGACTAAAAACGAAACACGTGCCCAGAATCCCATTGATTGATTGGTTTGGAATATTTTTGTATGAAGCCCGTACTGCCTAACTTCCGCCATTTCATTTTACTATCGGAATAGCCGCCACACATTAAACTTGTATTAATCAATGGTATATTAACATAACAAGTTTAAATGAGACAAAATCTTGTAAAGTGTAACATTTCTGAGAAATAAGCTATCAAAGTGATGCCGAAGATTCCATCTTTGATAGGTTACCTATATCCTGGAAACGTGAGACATCGGCGCGTGGCGCGTGGCACTCTCATTCAAAACTTGTTTGTATTGATTAATTTAGGTTTTATTCTTGGTCAAGGTTTTATGCTTGTCAAATATTTTGAAAATAAAATCAAAAAATCTCAAGTTAGGTAGGCCAGGCTACATACAATAATATTCCAATCCCATTACCATCTTATTCATCCCTTCACTGTGTCGTAAAAGTAAGTTCCCTTTAACTTGAACATACAATATCAACGAAATAATATTGTACGACGTCAAAACAACAAAAGAATATGAGATTTCTCCATTTTTCATTTCAATTGTAATATAAATAAACATCTGAGTCATCCGCACGCAAAATACGCGCTTTGACGTGGAGTTGCGGACACCAGCCCGTTATACAATACAAACATCTGAATCAGCAAAAAGAGTACTACTTACGTTTACCGTCTTAGAAAACTGCGTCCGACATTAGTCTTTAGAGAGTTGAGAATGTTGAGAGTCCGGGTCAATTTAAAAAAAATCAACAATTTTAATACCAGCTTAAAATAGTTTAAGTATGAATTTAGATGGTTATATGAGCAGGCAGACCAAAGAAGCGATAGATAGAAAGGGAGTGACTAGATGACGAATAATTGAGAAGTTTGGAAGAAGATAATATGTTGCGCTGACCCCAAATGACCAGGGACCCAAGGAGACCACACACAAACATACATTAAACACAAATTAGAGAGCAGCGGTGGCAGAGTGGTGGCGGCCCCGTCTTACGAGCAGTAAGTCATGGGTTTGAACCCAGACATGCGCACTTAGTGTAACTTATTTCATCACCACTGCTCTCAAAAACGGTGAAGGAAAACATCGTGAGGAAACCGACATGTCCTAGAACAAATAAATTCTAAGACATGTGACATCTACCAACCCGCACTGGGCCCGCGTGTGGGATTAGTCTATTCCCTCTCATAGAGAGGAGGCCTGTGTCCCAGTTGTGAGAAAGAAATAGCCTGATTATCCTATGCATACTTATACTAAGTATAAATCACAATGTACTTCTTGACTTAATCTATACATTTGCAATATTATATCGTTTCTGTCCGATTGTCAAACATTAGTTAGTCGGTCACAGTTAGTAGCAACAGTAATACTACAAACAAGAATTTGTGTGGTATGCTACCACTATAAAACCCGCGCTACTGAAAAATCACGCTTTAATTAAATTAAGGGCTTACAAAATAAAATCGACTCCTCCTATTGTGGTAGTCGGTTAATTTTAACCGACTACCACAATAGGAGGAGTCGATTTTATTCGTGTTTATGACCCGGGTAACATAGGCTATTTAGCCTATGTTACCCGGGTCATAAACACGAATCGATTGACACCTTATTCATCAAAATCGGATGAATAGTTTAGGCGCTACGGAGGAACATACGTAAATACAAACATACATACATAGACTGCTAAAATCATAACCCTTCCTTTTGGGTGCGCCGTAGTCGGGTATTAAGTCGTACAACACATGATGTTAAAGAAGCTTAATCAAAATCAACGTTCTCTTTAACCGATTTGTCAGTACAATGTTACTCGTTCGTATGCGCACTCGCTTAGTGCTTTCCTTCCGTTTGACGTAATTGTAACTCCCCAAGGAATGTGACGTCGTCTCGCTTGCTCTTTGTTTCGAAATAGAAACAAATGAATGACTGAACGCAATAAATAAGTAAAGCCCAGTGCAGCAGTGCTTGGAAACGGAGTACGTAAGGATCCCGAGCTTTTTTCGATCAGAAAGGAATATAAGAATCTACTTTAAAGTAACTGAAATTTAATGCCTGAACACATGGCGACACTTTAAGCTATACATTTCTAGTATAACATGGCATAAACTGGTTTTGTATAGCTTGATTTGTCGCCGTGCGAACTAGACGTTTGATAACAGTCTGCAGTTTATTCTGTTTGGTAAGTAATTACAAAATGATAGCGCGACGGTTGATAGAGGAGAGTGGAAGAAAAAACGTGTTGTGCCAACCTTTTTTTTTTTGTCGGTTGGTAAATCATCAAATGACTCCTCCTGCTCTCATTCATCGCCCTTTGTGTTCCGGGGCCACGGTATCTCTTTCGAACAATCCCGCAGCCCCCCCAGGCATCGCCCTTGCGGACCCCTTCCTTTTTGCTGACTCTCTTTGAGGCGCGCGTGGAACACGAACGCGCCGTCTGCACGGCTTGTCATCATGAGACGGACGGACGGCGAGCTAGCCCATAGCTCTCCGTCCAAAGGCCCGCGAGCGTGTTGCGTCGACCCCAAGTAACACGAGACAAGGCCAGGAAGATGGTGATGAAGTATAATATTAACAAATTGAAGAAGTGCGTAGCTCGCTGGTAATGGTATGAAGCAATAAAAATGCTTTACTAATGCATATTTACAGAAACGTCAAAGCGTTTGCATAATCAGTGTGCTCGGATACTCATTAATTTACCAATATACGAGTAGGTACCTAGTATAAATATATAGGTAGCATTAGTAAATTAATGTAAAAATAACGGTTTAAAACTGCTTCTGTAGGGAATTAAGAAGTTTACAACGTGTCTCATATTAAAAATAAATCATAATTAAGTGGAAGGCCTCCCAGTAGGTGGACCGATGACCTTGGTGAAGGTTGCGGGGCCCTGCTGGATGCGATTCGCACGGGACCGGTCAATGTGGCGACACTTGGGGGAGGCCTATGTCCAGCAGTGGACGTCTTTCGGCTGAAATGTTGATGGTGATAATTGCGACCTTTTCTATTATTCTATAGGTAGTCCCTAAAACGGTATATAGAGAAATAATCGATTATTAAATCTATATGAAGTTTAATTAGCAGAAAGTAAAGAATAAACGTCAATATTAAACCAGTAGAGAGAGGAGCTCGTAGCTTAATAATAACAGCCACCCGGGTCGATCTTTAGGTTAAGCCGTGCTTGCCTAGGTTGTTCTGTGGATGGGTGACCACCCTTACATACCGAGTTTCCTCCATGCCTCGGAAAGCACGTTAAGCTGTTGGTCCTGGCTGTCATTTGTAGATCTTTGACAGTCGTTACAGGTAGTCAGTGGTTAAAAAGTTCCAAAATGTCTGACAACCAGTTTTACCAAGGGGTTTCGTATTACCCAGTACTAACTGTGTTGTGGAGGTCAGATGTCGCTCCATGTAAAATACTGGTATTCAGCTGCATCCGGTTAGACTGGTAGCCGACCTTAACTTAGTTGGGAAAAGGCTAGGCAGATGATGATTAATCCAGTAAAATTGAAGCCCAATTCTGTTATTTTTCTAATTTAGATGTCTGTTTTTCTTGAACCAACAGAATTTAAACTACACACATCAAAAATGTCTAGGGATCAAGCATTTTTATGCGGATTTCTTGAGATTGAGATGTGGCTTTGTAATAAATTTATGATTTTATAAATTTATATGGATCCTTTTTGGTGCATTTCATAATTTGAATCAGGAACTCTCAATCAAATTCGAGTAAAAGATGAAAATAAGCTGTCAATATTTTCCCTATAAAAACATACAACGCATTGAAGACATTATTAGTGCTACTGTTTCCCTACTACTGATTAAAACCAACGTTATTATGGAGCGGCGACGTCATTTAAGCAGGGAAGAAATGCTCAGAGCCGTGGGAATGATAGAAGCTGGTTCCCGGCAACGTACTGTAGCTTTAGCTCTGAATACAAGTCAGAGTGTTATCAGTCGACTTTGGACACGTTACCGAAGCACTGGTACCGTGGCTGAGCGCCATGGAGGACGGTATCGCTGCACCACACGGAGACAAGACCGATACATTCAAATCTTAACTCGAAGAGCTCCAACAATAACCGCCATGATGTTAGCCGTGAGGCTTCATCACTCTTCAGGGAACTTAATTAGCGACCAAACAGTCAGAAACCGCTTGCATGAAGTGAACCTTCATTCCCGAAGACCGCTACGGGTACCACCTTTAGCAATGCACAATCGTAGGATTCGATATCAATGGGCTCTTGAACACAGAAATTGGGCAGAAGAACAATGGCGTTTCGTGTGCTTTTCTGATGAGTCTCGTTTTGGTATGAGACCGGATACAAGACGTATACGACACTGGAGAACCCCTGGACGCCAACAGCGATTAAAATCCTGCCAGGAAGTCCATCCTTATAGTGGTGGAACCATCATGGTATGGGCGGGTATTTGGATCGGCGGAAGAACTGAGTTGATTTGGATCAGAGGCAACCTCAACGCTCAAATTCATGCTGAGACGATTGTATCAGACGTCATCGTTCCTCTACAAGTGCAAATCGGTCCCTTATTTCAGTTAATGCATGATAATGCACGACCGCACACCGCAAGAGTTGTAAGACAGACTCTCGCCGCAGCTAACATCAATGTCCTGCCCTGGCCTGCTCAGTCGCCAGACTTGAACCCGATTGAGCATGCATGGGATATGCTACAGAGAAGAGCACTGCCGAATATGGAGGGTATCCAGTCGCAAGAAGACCTTTTTTTGTTGTTGCAACGAACATGGGCGGCCATTCCACAGCGTGATTTGGATGAACTCATTTTGAGTATGCCAAACCGATGTTCTTGTGTTGTTAGTGTTCGCGGTAGAAACACGGATTATTAATTGTTTAAGTTACCCAATAAAATTTTAAAGAAAACTGTTATTTCAGTCTTTTTTTCGAACTTTAATGTTAGTGGTTCAAATGTCAAAAATCCCTTTATTAGGAAAATGGCAAATTTCTTTATTAATGCAAAGGTGACTTGGTTTATCGTTACTGTGACAAACGAAAACACTTTATTTGATGAATCCATAAAGAAAATTTTAATTAATATCAATCAGGAGAAAAGTTATTGCAAAAATATATGTTGATCCCTAGATACTTTTGATGTGTGTATTTGGTTAGTATGCATGAAACGTCCTAACATAAATTGAATACAAAACATAGTTTATAAAATGCTGAAAACATTTTCTCTTGAAATATTTATGTTTTTTTTTTTATGATGTTCATGACAAAAAAGCAATTCAAATAAGTCAAATAAAATTCTGCGATCTTATTAGTGCATCTTTGATCGCTTCGCTCTCTTTGTCGTTCAGAGTTATTTAGCGAAGAGATTCGAATTAAATTTGATAGCTCTTAAATACTAGCTTCAAAGATAAAACCAAAGTAATTAACTATTTGTAAACGATTGAATTTATGTGAAAAGTGGTGAAAAGCTTTACAAATGATTATCAGTGATTACATCCTATAGACGTCTAGAGCAAAATGTTTCCATTACTTATAGGTAATTTATTAAGGTGTCGATAGTTAGTTATAGGCACCAATGGTGTTTTGTATGGATCAGAATGTTGGGCCACAAAAGGGATGAATAAAAGGCATTGACGACTCAAATGGCGCAGCGGTGGTGAGGCTGCCTTACGTTCTGAGGGTCCCGGGTTCGAATCCCGGTTGGAGCAAATGTTTGTGTGTGATGAGCATGGACATTTGTTTCAGAGTCATGGATGTTAATATGTATAATAAGTATATATTTACAAACAAAAAGTATCTATGTAGTATATCAACTATCTGGTGTCCACGACACAAGCCTCTTTGCTTAGTGTGGCACTAGATGGCGGTGTGTGTTAATGTCCAGCAATATATATATTTTTTAATTTTTTTATTTGCATGTCGCTGAGATGCGAATGCTAAGGGGCATGTGTGGTGTTACTCGAATTGATAAAGTAAGAAATGAGTATATAAGAGGAAGTCTGACAGTGGCGCCGGTGACTGAAAAGTTGTTTGGTAATCGTTTGTCGTGGTATGGGGCATGTGATGCGGAGGGATGAGGAAAATGTTGTGAGGAAGACCAAAGAAACGATGGATGGACTGTGTTAAGAAAGATATGGCAAGAAAAGAAGTGTCTGATGAGATGACGAAAAATAGAGATATGGAAGAAGAAGACATGCTGCGCCGACCACAAATGAATTGGGATAAGGGCAAGAGAATTATGATATGTTAGTTATAGGCACGGATAAAATAAAACATTCTTTATTATGCAAACCGTTTAATATAAATGGTGTTAAAAACCTCTTAACGAAGCCGAAAGGCACTTGTTGTCCGCATCATTACGATAATTTTTTTTTTCCTACACCATACCTCGGAACCTTCTAGTTACGGAGATATTGGGGGACAAATTTCCAAAATTTTGACAAGTTTTTTTCTAAATACAAGTTTTTATTGTTAGATTTTTACTTTAACACCTCCATGACCCCCATACTAAATTCAATCCATCCATCAGCACAATGTTTTGAGTGCGTTGAGTTCTACCACAAAATATGATTTTTCACCCTAAAAAAAAGTCGTTTCCCAGCAATAATTTTTGCGTAAAATTACTTAGTTTGATGTACAGAATGCTTGGTTGACTGCTTCGTGATGAGGTTGTTTACACCCTGTAATTAAATAAAGAAGCTGCAATTACACGTGTAGAGTTTCTCTTTCTTTTTTAAAAACGTTTTCCCCTCAGTAGGAATTTCTCCTGTATTGTGAGTGCGTTTACAACTCACACAGACAAACAGCCAGACCAACAATTACCCGTAGGCCCTATAAATATTTGTTCCGTGCGGGAATCGAACACGCGAAATGCAGCACAGCAGCCAATCGCTCAGCCTTTGCGCCAACCGTTATTCATCATTCTTTCAGCGACCACTAGACCAACAAGAGAGTCTAATGTAAAGTCAGATACAAAGTAACTATAGGTACTAAAAAAAAAAAAAAAACGACTTCAAAAAACAGAAGTCGGTTACTTTTGTTTGTTTGATTAAATTTTTTTTGCCACCGACTTCTTGAGCTAAAGTTATTTTTCACTTTTTTTTGTATTTTTGAAGTCGGTTTTATTTTTTGCAAAAATGTTTTTTATATTTTCCATTTTTAGGGAACACGACCAATTTACCGCCTATTATTGAAGAGTTCCTTTGTATATCTCCGAAAATCAGACCACTGTGAAATAATATTCTTCCAAACAAAAAAATAATCATCAAAATCGGTTCACAATTGACGAACATATCGCTGAACAAATTATACACAAAAAAAAACAAACGAATTGATAACCTCCTTCTTTTGGAAGTCGGTTAAATAGATATAACTGACTATGTTACTGTGTGTCACAGTTTTTGTCTCTTAAAACTACTATGTAGGTTACACACACTAGTTAATTACTTCGGTAACTTCGTCCTGGGTTTCTAACTAGATCCGAAAGTACTAAGTCCTCTGTGCCGTAAAGGACAAAGTGAATAAAAACAGGTAAGTAAAGGATTAGGATTTCGTGGACAAACGTAGACCTTATTAGTATCGATTGTAATTTAGCTCATGTAAGATGGATTTATCTTGAAACTTTGTATTCATTTTTCATACAACGGTAGAATAAAAAAAGCCCTTTTGGCCATTATTACCAAAATTATGACTAACTATACAACTTATGCCCGCGGCTTCGCCCGCGTGTAGTTCGTTAATGTCCCACGGGACCGTATCATCTGTATTAATCTTGGTCAAAACTATCTGTGTGCCAAATTTCATTGAAATCCATCCATCCATCTATCCATCCATCCTATCATCACAAACTTTCGCATTTATAATATAAAATGTGAATGAATGATGAATGACTTGTTACGTCGTACCCGTACTTACCTACAGTTACGGTAGTAGGTACCTAATAGTAGGTAGGTAGGTAATAGTAGGTAGGTAGGTAAAACGAGTCCCGAATGATGTAGGTACAAATTCGCAAACTACCTACAAAAGAACATCATTGTAATTTCGACCGTACGCCGAGGGCATAAAGTACCTACTTCTTTCCTCTGTACAAGTTGTGGAATTGTCTATAAAATTCTAGGAAGTCGTGGATATTTCTCGAACGTTCGATCGCCATATAAATAGTCGACGTGTTTGCGGGAGCAGTCAGTCTTATTTTGGCGAAGTACGAAGCGAATCGAAGTGAACTAGTAAGTGCGATATATAAGTAAATAGTGATCAGTAGTGTACTTGTGATTAAGTTTTAAGTGTTTTGTGATTATTAAAGTTATTTGTTGCTTTTCGGTAGTTATTAATTTATCCCATACCCAGCTCGTAACAATTTGGTGTCAGAAGTGAGGGATAAATTATGCCAATTCTACCAAAGGACGACACGGACGGTATCCGTAACAGGAGTCAGCGACAGCAGAACATGGACCAAAGGCGGTTTGGAGATTCTCCGACACAGACACCGGGTGGTGTCCAGCCTACGTCAGTGCCAGTCGCTGGCCCATCCGGAGTTTCTCCAGCATCAGTGACGCCAGAGGCAGGAGCAGGCTCGCCGTCAAGAGGAGCAGGCTCACCGTCAAGAGGACCAGGCTCGCCAGTTACAGGAGCAGTTGCAACGATATAAGGAGGAGCTGGCTCGCCGTCAAGAGGAGCAGGCTCGCCGTCAAAAGGAACAGGCTCGCCGTCAATAGGAGCAGGCTCGCCGTCAAGAGGAGCAGGCTCGCCGGTTGGAAGAGCAGTTGCAGCAAGATAAAGAGGAGCAGGCCCGCCGCCAGGATGAACAGATGCTCCTCATAAAGGATCTTCATGCAAATTTTGGCAAAGATCTGAAAGTGATGAAGGATCAGGTTCACCAGCACGAGAACCGTATCTCAGAGGCCGGAGTTCAGATCGCTGGGGTGAAAAAGGCTTTGGGAGAACTGAAGACTGGAGACGTGACTGTGGCTTCAGTAGTTGCTGCACCTTCAGCGCGGGGCTTTAAGGTGCCTCCATTCGATGGAACATCTTCGTGGTCGGCTTATAAAATTCAATTTGAGGCCGTTATGAAGGCGAATGGATGGACTAAACCGCAAGCCATGACCTCGCTCACCTTGGGCCTTCGAGACCAGGCCTTAAACATTCTTGAGGCGCTCGGCAAGGATGTAACCTACGAGCAGCTGCTGGAGGCGTTAGAGTCCAGATACGGCGACGCGCACCTGGAGCACGTATTTCGTGCTAAGTTGAAGGATTGTGTTAAACGTAGTGCCGAGAACCTGCAGCAGTGGGCCCTGGAAGTTGAAAAGCTGGTTCGAAAAGCATACCAGTCTGCCCCTGCACTTATCGATGGGAATCTGGTACAAGCGTTCGTTGATGGAATACGTGACTTGGAAGTTAGAGCTGCTGTGAGACTTGGGAACTGCTGGGACTGAAAGACGCCTTGGCCCATGCCTTAGAAGTAGAGGCAGTGAGGCAGGACCACCGAACGCACCAGGGAGGTTGTAGCATCACCTGTACGCGACCGCCCGCAAGGGTACAGTCTTAGGTGCTACACATGTGGAGAAAAGGGTCATCTTCGGTCAAGCTGTCCTAAGCGCAGCACTCCGAGAGAAGATCAGCAGGGAAGGGTGGCTGAAGTGACTGCCCAGCCACAGCAGGGAAACGAGTAAATGCCAGGACTGGGGGGCGGGTGCTGGCTGGTATTGAAAAAGCTCCGAGAATCTTGATCTCGCAAGCACATGACGGGAACAGCCTGACCATCAAAGGCGAAGTCAACGGAACACCTTGCAAACTGACGTTGGAGCGTTGAGCTTCTCACACGGTCGTCAATTCTCACCTAGCAAGTCGGTTTCTTGGGGACTACTTCGATAACCACGACCGTATACGATTACTAACAGCTACTGGTCAGCACATAATCGTCCGAGGCAAGAAGGAGGTGGAGTTAAAATTGGGTGACAGATTTTACAAGCACAATGTCATCGTGGCCGACACAGTGGACGATTGCATCTTGGGCTTGGATTTTATGCGGAAATATCGTTGTGAGATCGACGTTGATCAAGGAGTACTGAAATGTGGTTCAGAGGAAGTCTTCATGGAAGGTGCACCATCAGGGAAAGTATACTATGTGAAGGAGATTGTTCTTCCTCGCAGATCAGAAACGATTGTGCCAATTAGTCTACCACGGAATTCTGGACAAAAAGATCGCAGTGTTCTGATAGAAAGGGTGAACAATGACTTTCCATGGAAGATGGCACGGACTCTGGTCAAGGCCACCAACGTCTCGGCAGTACGCATACTGAATGCAAGTGACAAGGAGCAAGTGATTAAGAAGGGCACCTTGATCGGCACTTGCGAGGAAGTAGCTTGGATGCGTCAAATCTGCCTACCAGAAATAAAATTCGTAGTCCAAAGTTTGACGTGACAACGCTCTTGGAAAACTGCGATTTAACTAAAGGAGAAATGGACAAGGCTAAGAAGATGTTACTTCAGTACGCCAACACTTTCTCTTCAAATGATGCTGACATAGGGAGAACTGGACTAGTTCAGCACAAGATAAATACAGGTAACGAGTTACCAATCCGTCAGCGACCAAGAAGACTGCCAGTTGCACGTGAAAAAGAGGTGGAAACCATGATTGAGGGAATGGTGAAGGACGGTGCTATAGAGCCTTCATCCAGTCCATGGTGTTCTCCTGTGGTCGTGGTAAAGAATAAGGACGGCAGCATGCGCTTCTGTGTGGACTACCGACGACTGAACGATGTCACGAAAAAGGATAGCTACCCGCTGCCTAGGATCGATGACACACTGGATACGCTGACTGGTATGAAGTGGTTTACCACACTTGACCTGAAAAGTGGCTACTTGCAAGTAGAAATAGACCCCAAGGACAAGGAGAAAACTGCATTTTCAACAGGAAAAAGGTTGTGGCAGTTTAAAGTTATGCCATTCGGTTTGTGCAATGCTCCTGCGACGTTTGAAAGGCTGATGGAGCAAGTACTCGCCGGATTGATTGGAGACGCATGTCTTGTCTATCTAGACGACATAATCATCGTGGGCCGTACATTTGAAGATCACCTTAAAAACCTCAACCAAGTGCTGTCGAAAATCCAAACAGCAAATCTCAAGTTAAGTCCGAAAAAGTGCTCGTTTTTCAGACAAGAAGTTAACTTTTTGGGACACATAGTTTCGGGGGAAGGTGTTCAAACAGACCCAGAAAAAGTAGTCGCCGTCAAGGATTGGCCAGTTCCGAAAGACAAGACACAGGTCAGAGCATTTCTGGGTTTGTGCTCCTACTATAGAAGGTATGTCAAGAATTTTGCCGACATTGCAAAACCTTTGCACAAACTCACTGAGGAAAAGCGGCAATTCTGTTGGGACGAGAACTGCGACGTCGCATTTCAGGAATTAATGAAACGTCTGTGCAATACGCCTATTTTGGGATATCCTGACACTGAAAATGACTTCATAGTTGACACAGATGCAAGTAATACTGGAATTGGGGGCGTGCTGTCTCAATGGAAAGGAAACCAAGAGGTTGTGATAGCTTACTTCAGCAAGTCTTTATCCAAACCAGAAAGAAATTACTGCGTTACAAGACGGGAGCTACTCGCCGTAGAAAAGATATTGCAGCACTTCAGTAAATATTTGTTGGGACGTAAATTCCAATTACGAACTGACCACGCTGCATTGAAGTGGCTATTACAGTTCAAGAATCCAGAGGGGCAAGTGGCGAGATGGATTGAACTACTGCAAGAGTTTGACTTCGTAACTGAACATCGCAGTGGGAGAACTCACGGTAACGCAGACGCCTTGTCAAGAAGACCTTGTCCTGAAGACTGTAAGCACTGTGCCAGACAAGAGACTAAGGTAGTAGTGCCCGTGAGGATGCTTAGAACGGATCTCAGCGATGAATGGAAGGAAACACTACAGCAGGCCCAGCAAAATGACTCGGACATCAAACCGATCTTCGAGTGGATCAAAGCTGGTGCTCCTAAACCTAAGTGGAGTGATGTGGCTGCGATAAGTTCCATCACGAAGAGTTATTGGGCGCAATGGAACAGCTTGGTGATCCAGGATGGAGTCTTGTGCCGTAAATGGGAAAACGCTCGAGGGGACAGCTGTCATCTACAAATGGTTGTCCCTAAAGCTAAGGTACCGGATGTTTTACGGCTCTACCATGATGGATGTTCAGGAGGACATATGGGGGTAAAAAGGACTCTACTAAAAATTCGAGAACGATTTACCTGGATCCACTGTCGAGATGATGTGGAGGACTGGTGTCGCAAATGTACCAGTTGTGCGGCCGTGAAAGGACCCCACACACGCAGTAAAGGTGTATTAAAAGTGTACAACGTTGGAGCCCCTTGGGAACGGATAGCACTAGACGTTGCGGGAACAGTTCCAGAAAGTGAGAGCGGAAACAAGTATTTCCTGGTGGTCATGGATTACTTCACAAAGTGGCCAAAAGTCTTCGCTATTCCTAACCAAGAAGCTACAACTGTCGCAGATAAATTAGTTCAGGAAGTCTTCTGTCGTTTTGGAGTACCCTTAGAAATACACAGCGATCAAGGAAGGAATTTTGAATCGCAAGTATTTCAGGAGACTTGTCGATTAATGGGTACCCACAAAACCAGAACCACCTCTTACCCCCCACAATTTGATGGAATGGTGGAACGATTCAACCAAACGTTGGAAAGATATCTGGCAAAAGTCGTGGAAAGACAGACAAAGGGATTGGGACAAGCATAGCCATTTCTTCTGTCCTACCGTAGCGCCGTCCACGAAAGTACGACTGTGACGCCAGCATTCGCGAACTTTGGAAGGGAATTACGGTTGCCTGCTGATTTAATCACTGGAACTCCCCCTGATGCTCCACGTAGTGTAACAGATTATGCGATTGACTTGCGTAACAAGTTAAATGATGTTTATGAGCATATCAGACAATCCGGCCAACAGATGTCTGAGAAGAGGAAGACCCGTTATGACCGGAAGGCAAATAGTAGGGGTTCACTGGTGTGGTTGCATAACCCAGTACGGAGCAAGGGGAAGTCTCCGAAATTGCAAGCAAAATGGGATGGACCATACCGAGTCGTGACTAGGATCAACGATGTCACCTACCGAATACAGAAGGGTCCACGAGGTGCGCCTAAGATTGTCCATGTAGACCGATTGGCGCGATACTACGGGGCTAATGATGCTCGGGACGAGCATGTCTAAGGAGGGGGCAGTGTTACGTCGTACCCGTACTTACCTACAGTTACGGTAGTAGGTACCTAATACTAGGTAGGTAGGTAATAGTAGGTAGGTAGGTAAAACGAGTCCCGAATGATGTAGGTACAAATTCGCAAACTACCTACAAAAGAACATCATTGTAATTTCGACCGTACGCCGAGGGCATAAAGTACCTACTTCTTTCCTCTGTACAAGTTGTGGAATTGTCTATAAGATTCTAGGAAGTCGTGGATATTTCTCGAACGTTCGATCGCCATATAAATAGTCGACGTGTTTGCGGGAGCAGTCAGTCTTATTTTGGCTACAGTACGAAGCGAATCGAAGTGAACTAGTAAGTGCGATATCTAAGTGAATAGTGATCAGTAGTGTACTTGTGATTAAGTTTTAAGTGTTTTGTGATTTTTAAAGTTATTGGTTGCTTCTTCGGTAGTTATTAATTTATCCCATACCCAGCTCGTAACAGACTCATACAGGGACTGTTTAGCTTTAGAGTCATCGTGTGATAGAATCATCATTGTTCTGAGAGAAAAATGGAGCTATACAAGAGAATAGACTCTGGACCATCCCTTATCCGTTACTAAGCTTTTCGAAAACGTGCATGATTTACATCGAAACAAATTAGCTTTTATTAAGTATCGGTCAACTGCAGTAGAAGCACTTTGACAAAAAAATCGTATTTAGGTAGGTATACGCATGTGCGACTGTTGAGCGTGAGGGTTGGCTTGGGTTTACGTCCCATAGTATGTAGTTACAACCAGTCTTACGACGTATTGTATTACCCAGTAATGACTGGGTTGTGGAGGTCAGATAGGCAGTCGCTCTCTGTTATATACTGATACTCAGCTGCATCCGGTCAGATTGGAAACCGACCCCTACACAGTTGGGAAAAGGCTAAGCAGATCATAATACCTGAAAATTAAAAAAAATATGAAAAAAAACAATAAAATACTTAATTCTTTTTAAAAAAGAACCGGCAACACCTTCTACTGTTAGCGAAGTAGACACAATAGTTAAACAATGGCGTTTTTAATAAAAAAAATAAAAAAATAAAAATTGTTCACAGACGAAAGGCTAACTTATTTTAATAGATTTTCATCGATACGAACAGAAAAAAAACACTTTAAATTTTTATTCTGAATTCTCAATTATATTGAAACCACACACATCACGAGATAGACGAACATTGAAAGGGAAATAGAAAAAAAAAACATTCACATTACACATACAAAATGGAACTCGCTGGGTGTAATAATGAAATGCCATTTTCTCTGTATGTTTATTCTTCTTTGAACAGAAATGAAAGGTGAAATAGAAGCATATGATAAACTTTTATGTATGTAGACTTTTGTATTCAAATGTAGATATCGAATATTGATTTTATGATAATACTTGCCTTTTCTTACGATCTTTACTGCATGCAGTGTGAAGTTTAAAGTTTCAGTTAGGAGCATACATTGAATTGTCCGACTGTTTTATGAGAGAAATATAATATGACAAAGATAAACTCTGAGGTATATTATTGTACTAGCTAGCAATTTCGAAGAATCGCATCGTCACCTGATCTAATTTATACTAGCTACTACCGATGGTATTAAAATAGTTATCCCCAACCGATCGTTTCCGACCGAGCTGAAATTTTGCATACCTACATGTTTAGTTTGTATGACAATGCGTGGTTAGTTAAGTGACGTGATTATTAATATTGCGGACTAGTTATTTATTATGCATCTTCATCATTTAGGTATCATATAGGTTAAAAGGGTTTGCTGAAATTTCTTAAAAAAAGTCCTCACACCTTACAGGGTGTAAAAGACCTTGGTCTAGTGGTCGCTGAGAGAATGATGAATAACGGTTGGTGCAAAGGCTGAGCGATTGGCTGCTGTGCTGCATTTCGCGTGTTCGATTCCCGCACGGAACAAATATTTATAGGGCCTACGGGTAATTGTTGTTCTGGCTGTTTGTCTGTGTGAGTTGTAAACGCACTCACAATACAGGAGAAATTCCTACTGAGGGGAAAACGTTTTTAAAAAGAAAGAGAAACTCTACACGTGTAATTGCAGCTTCTTTATTTAATTACAGGGTGTAAACAACCTCATCACGAAGCAGTCAACCAAGCATTCTGTACATCAAACTAAGTAACTTAACGCAAAAAAATTTGCTGGGAAACAACTTTTTTTTTTTGGGGTGAAAAATCATGTTTTGTGGTAGAACTCAATGTAACGCACTCAAAACATTGTGCTGATGGATGGATTGAATAGTACGAGGGTCGTGGAGATGTTTAAAGTAAAAATCTTACATTAAAAACTTGTATTAAAAAAAGAAACTTGTCAAAAAGTTGGAACTTTGACCCCCAATATCTCAGTAACTAGAAGGTTCCCAGGTATGGTGTAGAACAAAATAATGATCGCAATGACGAGGAGAACAAGTGCCTTTCGGCTTCGTTAAGAGGTGTTTTACACCCTTTATAATAGGCTAGTTTCCACCATCAATAAATTACAAATCTATTTAGTCCGTCAGTTAGAGTATTGGAAAATAATGGACACGTATTTTTTGTTTTTGAAAATCAATGAATATTGACAAAGATAAAACGCATCAAAACTCAAGAGTGGGGCTCGTGATGTCACAACGCACTAAAACTTGTAGCACGGCGTGACGTGTTGAGATTTTTTTTTTTTATTTTTTTTTTTCTTCGTCAATTTTGGTTTACTTACATAACGAAAGAAAAAATATGTGTCAAATATTTTTTAGATTTTTTCAGGACACAAGCCTATTAAACCCTTGTTTCTTAAATGTTTTAAACACTATAAGCTTGTTAACTGTGCATTGTCCTTTTCCCAGTCAGCATCGTTAGTATGTGAGGTTGACTGCCAAAGGTATGGACATGCGAAAAATAACTGAAAATCTAAGTCCGCCTCTGTACTTTGTGCTTAAAGTGTTAAATAAATAAATAAATCTAGTTTCGAAAAATTTTAATCAAATTTTGACGGTCTGCCAGTCACAGTGCTTAGTAACTCATACTTTTATGTTAAATATTGTTAAGAAATCTATTTGCCAAATAGTATTAAAAATGCCGCCTGTAATACATGTTTAACCTAGTACAGGCATCGTAGTTTGTTATACCAACATTATTTCTAAGATTTAAATTGTATTTTTTGTGCTAATTCTATTTTTGAATAAATATATTATTATAATTGCACCCTGAATATTCAAGTCATATGTCTCAAGTTCAAATTCAAGACACGCACCTCTGATTTTTCTTAGTTATGTGCGTATTGTATAATTATCACTTGCTTCGATAACGGAATACATCGTGAGGAAACCAGCATGCGTAAGAGATATTTCTCGACGGCATGAAAAGCCAAGCCATGGGCGGGATAAAAATTCTGACACCACGTTAGGCACTATTGTATTGTATTGTATAGCGGGCTGGTGTCCGCAACTCCACGTCAAAGCGCGTATTTTGCGTACGGGTGGGAACTTTATTCGATCCACCCTAACTCCCCGAGAAAGGCCAGCAGCGCCTTGGTGTTGCTGACAATCTCGCGGAGAGTACCTGGGTTACCGAAGTACTTTGCCCTGTATGTTGCAACCACTGGGCAGTGCAGAAGCACGTGGGCTGCTGTCTCGTCTTCCTCCATGCAGGCACGGCACAGGGGGCTGTCCGTGACTCCTATGACAAAGAGGTGTTTATTAAAAGAGCCGTGTCCAGTAATGGTGGCTGTAACTGTGCGCAGCTGCGATTTGGTCAACCGAAGCACGCGTTTGGTGAGGCGGCCGTCGATAGTAGGAAGTGCTTCCTTGGCCTGCCTGCACTCGCCATGGTCTAGCCATAGCTTGTGGTGTTGTACACTAGTTCGGTTCCTTACCAGTGTGCGTAGGTATCCGAAAGGGAGTGGTACGATAGGTTCGGGTCCCACCGCTGCCATGCTCGATCCCCTTCTAGCGAGTTCGTCCGCCGCATCATTGCCACGGGAATCGCTGTGTCCTTTAATCCACTGAATGGTTATATTGTTGAGATTACCAACCTGGTTCAGGCGTTGATGACACTCGTGTATTAACCCAGAGTTGACTGTGTGGTTGTTTAGTGCTAGCAGTACAGCCATGCTGTCTGAGAGTATACGAATTGAGTGGTCCACAACCTTCCTGGCCAAGATAGCAGATGCCGCCAGGGAAATGCCCATGCATTCTGCCTGAAATACCGTGTTGTGGGCCCCCAGAGGTTTGGCTATGTGGATGTTGAGATCCTCCGAGAAGACTCCAGCACCTGTGCCAGTACCTGTTTTAGATCCATCCGTGAAGATCCGTAGTTCCGCGGGGTTTAATCCCTCGCAGCGGTGATCCTCGTGGAGCTGGATTTTGTACTTCTTATCGAATACGAATAGTTTTTTTATCCGATCGTTTATTGCTTTCGCCAGGGGGAACTCGTTGTGGAATCCCTCCAGTACCGCGGTGTGCTGTGTTTCTTTCTTACCCCAAAGTTGAAGTGTATTAAGGCGTACAGCCGTCATCGTCGCTTCCTGCTGTATGAACAGATGAAGCGGTGGGAGCCCCAGCATGGCTTCGAGAGCTGCGGTCGGGGTAGTCCTCATGCAGCCTGTGATCGCCATGCAGGCTAGCCTTTGCATGCGTTGCAGTTTGATGGAGGCTGTAGTTAGTTTGGTGCGGGGCCACCAGACCACTGCCCCGTAAGTGATCATAGGTCGGATTACCGCGCAGTATAACCAAAGTATAATTTTAGGGGATAGGCCCCACTTCTTACCTATCATCCTCCTACATTGCCAAAAGGTGATGCAGGCCCTGTTAATTTTATTATCTAAGTGACTACTCCAATTTAACTTACTGTCCAGGATGACTCCCAGATATTTGACCTCGTCGGCTAACTGGAGTTCTGTATCGAAAAGTTTGGGTAGGCGATAAGGGCCTAGTGTTCGTTTATGGGTAAACATGACTAGTTCAGTTTTCGTGGGGTTCACTGAGAGATCGAACTCTCTGCACCACCGCTCAACGATGCGTAGTGCTTGTTGAGTGAGGTTGCAGATTGTCCCCGTCACTTTCCCTGAAATGAGGATAGCTAGGTCGTCGGCATACCCTATTGTGTAGAAATGGTTCGCGTTGAGTTTTGTGATGAGATCATTTATCACCAGATTCCAGAGGAGCGGGGATAGTACTCCACCTTGGGGGCAGCCTCTGGCTATCAAGGCAATCTGCTGTTCCCCTTCAAGTCGAACCACTCGTTTGCTTAACATATTGGTGATCCAGTCTGTCAGTACCTGTTCTACTCCGTGACGGGAGCGCGGTGTTGATGCTGGAGAAGTTAGTTTTATCGAAGGCTCCTTCGATGTCTATGAAGGTGCCCAGGCAGATGCCCTTTTGGTGAATCTCCTCTTCTATCCGGCCGACCACTAGATGGAGGGCGGATTCAGTGGACTTGCCCGAGCTGTATGCGTGTTGGTTAGTGTGGAGTGGGATAGATTTCAAAACGCCGTCCCTCAGCTCTCTCTCGCAAATTCTCTCCAAAGTTTTAAGGAGAAAGGAGGTCAGGCTGATTGGTCGGTGGTGTTTGGCGTTGGTATAATCACTCTTACCTGGCTTAGGAATCAATATGACTTTCACTTCCCTCCATCCTTTTGGAACGTATCTGAAGGCCAGGCACGCTCTCATTATGGGTACCAGTCTGTTAGCGACAGAGGTCCCACCCCATTGTAGTAGGGCAGGAAAGACCCCGTCCGGACCGGCCGCCTTGAAAGGATGGAAGCACCGGATCGCCCATTAGAGTTTTTCCAGCGTGATGACTTTGTGTGCATAGCGCCAGTCGTTTTCTGACGGTGTTTGTATTACCTCTGTCCAGTCGATAGCCTGTGTGAAAGCGCAGCCTGGGAAGTGAGTTTCAATAAGGACGCGCGTCGCCTCTTCTGGTGAGGTGGTAAGTGTGTTGTCGGGTTTACGGAGGACAGTAGGCCCAGTCGGGTTCTGCTGTGCCAATATTTTCCTTACCCTGTTTGCTTGTTGGCAGGATTCGATGTTGCCACAGTATTTGCGCCATCCAGTGGAGGTCCTGAATCTGATGCATTTTTTATAGGATTTTTTGGCCGCGTAGTACGTGTCCCAATCCTCATCAGCACAGGTGTTCATGGCTCTGTTTAAGGCTGACCTTACCTTCCCGCGCTTACGTTCCAGTTCCGCTCCCCACCACGGTTGTTTCCCTGGCGTTGTGGGCGAAGTGGTCTCCGGGCAGGATGAATGGTAGCTGTCTAGCATTGATTTCGTGAGATGATTTGCCGATAAGGTGATTTTATGTGTGTGTACGGTCAGCAGGTTTGGCAAAGTAAAAAGCGTGTTCTCAGTTGAAGGTTTACTGAACGACTAACACAAAGATTACAGTGGTTGAGGGCTTAGAGTTAACTTACGAGCTACGTCATACATGACCTAAGACTAAAGATGTATAAATAATTTGCCTACGCGCTACAATCCTCCCCCCTTAGATTTAACGATAAAATTTTAATTTGTAACAACCCAAAAGAATACAAAATTATCTATGAACTAATTAAAACTACAGACGATAACAATAAACAATTGAGTTGCGAACAATGGTTTTACTTATGCTAGAGCGTTCACACTATGCTACTTATACTAGAGAGAGTATTATTTTCGTCACATGTTGTTTACACTACACTTTAACTTTGAGGTTTGCACTCGCGATTTGCTTGTAGGTTGGGCATCCCTGGTGGAGCGCCGACAGCACGTTATGTGATCGCGTGGTTGATTTTGTCTCGACGGAGGCTTCGATGTGGCGCTTGCAATAGCACCACCCCACGTAGAGTATAGATAGGATTACCGCTGTGCTGACTAGGATGTTTGCGGCTAGCGACATCTTGTGGGTGACGGTAATGGTTTCATCTTGCAGCGAAACCTTGTTGCCGGTGGCTGCGCTGTTCTGCGCCACGATAGTCATCTTGCTAGCTGGCTGGCCCATGTTATCTGACTGCTGGCTGGTATGAGTGCGGCGATAGTGAACGTTTGTTGAAGAGTGACGGTTATTCATACAGCTGATAAAGACGTTGACGGAGGCGGCTCATATGTCGAATCTCACGGTCTTCTTAACGACCCGGCCCGATTTCGTTGTTGTAATCAGCGGTGTCGTAGTGCTTGAAGTGATGTATGGGGTCGTAACGTTCGCCGGATGTGCGACGGTGTCGGGTGGCGTCGTTGTTTGGGTCTCCTGGCGTGGGACCGACACATTATCAAATTCTAATAGGTAAACTGGTTTTAGACGATCAAGTGACACTGTGACTTGCCTTCCGTTACAGTCTAATGTATAAAATTTTGGATGTCGTTTTATTACTTTATATGGACCTTCGTATGGTGGTACCAAAGATCGACGTGCTTCATTTCTAACAAACACATGAGTGTTAATGGCTAAATCTTTATGAACGAATACACTATTGTTGTTGCTATGTAAACTTGAATGTGAGAGTTTGGGAACGGATGACAATGACTTGGTTAACAGTTTGATGTAGTCGCTGTCGTTAATATTGGTTGTAGATTTTGAATTAAATAGGTCACCTGGCAGTCTGAGACTACTGCCGTATAAAAATTGTGATGGACTGTATCCCAGATCTAATTTAACTGCCGAGCGCAACCCTAGGAGTACTAGAGGTAATTCCCGTAACCATTGTGTGCTATTTGAACATTTTGCCATAATAGCAGCCTTTAAGGTACGGTGAAGTCTTTCTATCATGCCGTTCGACTTTGGGTTGTATGCAGTTGTGCGAACTCGTTCGATGCCGAGTCTTTTTAATAACTGCCGAAATAAATCTGATTCGAATTGACGACCTTGATCTGAGGTTATACGTATTGGACAACCGAAACGAGCAATCCAATGCTCTACGAACACCTTAGCAACCGTTTCAGCTGTTATATTTTTTACGGGTATAACTTCTGGCCATTTCGTCACCCTGTCGATGATGGTAACGCAATATTTAAAATCCTCTGCCGGTGGCAGTGGTCCTATTATATCGATGTGTACATTTTCAAAACGATTACCTGTGCTGTCAAATTCGCCTATCGGTGTTACTGTATGGCGTTGAATTTTAGATTTTTGACAGGGAACACACATTTTAACGAAATTTTTTATGTCGGTATTCATGTTGCTCCAGAAATACCTTGACTTAACTAAGCGTTGAGTGGCTGCGACGCCGGGATGACTCACATTGTGTAAAGTCTTTATGGCGAGTTCCCGGAACTGTATGGGTAGATAAGGACGTATATCGTTTGTTGATGTTTCGCAGGCTATTTTTATTTCTGAATCGGGCATTGTTATTAATTTAAATTGGAGTTTGTCGTGTTTGCGTAGATTTTGTAATTCCGGATCGCTTTTTTGTAGTTAGGCTAACTTTTGATAATCTACTAGTGATGGCAAGATGACCTTGATGGCCTTGCGCCTCCGTAGACCAGAGAATGGGCAGCAGCGTTTTCTGTTAGTCTTTCATTACTGCGATCTCCAATCCGCCTGCCAAGCGTGGAGATTACGGCAAATTCCTCCCATCATGGGAGAGGCTTATGTCCAGCAGTGGACGTTATGGGCTGATGTTGTTGTTGTTGTTGTTGATGGCAAGATAATCTCATCGATTCGGGATAATGCGTCGGCGACTGTATTTTTGTCACCTTCTATGTACATGATGTTATCGCAAAATTGGGAAATGAAGTCTAGTTGTCTTAACCGTCTAGGTGAGTCTGAAGGAAGTCTCTAGATAGGGCGAAGGTCAATGGTTTGTGGTCTGTTAGTACTGTTAGCTGTCTGCCTTCTACCATATGGCGGAAGTGTTTAATTGCCATGTATATTGCTAGAAGTTCCCTATCGTACGTGCTGTATCTTGTTTGGGTATCGGTGAGTTTCTTTGAATAAAATCCTAGAGGTTCTAATTTATCGCCAACTTTTTGATTTAAAGCGGCGCCTATGCAAGTACCGGAAGCGTCTGTCATCAACACTAATGGCACGGTTGCGTCGGGATGCGATAACGTGACTGTATTGTTGATGGCTTGTTTACATCGACTGAATGCTTCTATTGCACTTTCGGTCCATGTAATTTCTGTTTTATCGCGTTTTTTTGAATTGTGTAAATACGCGTTTAGTGGTGTTTGAATTTCTGCAGCTTTTGGAATGTTGAGCCTGTAGAAATTCATCATTCCGAGAAAACGTCGAAGTTCCTCTATTGTATTGGGTTGTGGATAATCATTAATAAGTTGCGTTTTGTTTGCGCTCGGTTTTATGCCTTTTGAGTTGATGTGGTAACCGAGGAAGCTTAACTCGGATTTAGCGAATTCGCATTTATCTGTGTTGATTGTTAAACCTATATTATTTAATCGTTCTAAAACTATCTCTAAATGTTTTGCATGCGTTTCTTTTGAATCTGAAGCTATAATTACATCATCAAGGTAAGGAAATGCAAAGTCAAGACTTTTTAATGCGTTGTTGACTAGTCTTTGAAAATCTTGCGCTGCGTTACGTAACCCAAAGTTCATTCTCGTAAATTCGAATAAACCGAATGGAGTTATGACTGCAGTTTTTGGGATGTCTTCAGGAGCCATTGGTATATTATGGTAAGCTTTCCGGACGTCAATTTTTGAAAATATAGTTTTCCCTTTGAGTAAATATGTGAAATCAAGTAGTCTTGGTAATGGGTAACGGTCGGGAGTAGTTTGTGCGTTAAGTCTACGGTAGTCTCCGCACGGTCTTATTTCACCGTTTTTTTTACTAACGCAAACAAGTGGGTTAGCCCAAGGACTATTCGAAGGTCTACAAATACCTAATTGCATCATTCTTTCGAATTCTGCTTTGGCGACTTTGTATTTCTCCGGATTAAGCGGTCGTACTTTTTCATGGACCGGGGGTCCATTAGTATAAATGTGGTGTTGAACATCATGTTTAGGATGTGTTTTAAAGTTTTCTAATTTGGTGATGTCGGGAAATTTTTGTAATATGAGATGGTATTCGTCGTTTACATCGATTGATCGAATACTCGATTCAGGGCAATTTGTAATATTTGTGGCGCGCGATATTAAAGTGAGTTTGTCTATTAGTTTCCTACTATGTAAGTCTACTATTAGTTTGTTAGCAGCAAGGAAGTCAGCGCCTATTATTGAACGTTGTACATCGGCTAGTATGAACTTCCATTGGAATGGGCGACGTAAACCTAAGTTAACTGTTATGGATTTTTCCCCGTATGTTTTGATTTTTGTGCCGTTGGCTGCATATAATATGTAATCTGATGTGGATGCGTTTTGCCTTTTACCGGCTAAAACCGACACATCAGCACCAGTGTCGATAAGAAATCGTGCACCAGTTTTAATATCTGTAACACATAAACGATAGGAATTGTTGACACCGGCGACATTGTGTATTTGACCCGGTGTCTGTATTAGTTTTCCGGGTTCCTTTTATTGCAATTTATTGTGTCGCCGCGCGCATTTATGCCATAAGTGAAGTGGTAGAAACACTGGTAATTCGCGTCACCTGGTTTCTCTTTTTGTCTGAGGTAATTCTCCCTATTTTTATAAGTGATTTCGCGACTTTTAGAGCGCGTCCGGGAAGTTCCACGGCTATAACGATCTCGGCTTCGCGACTCGCGGTTCTGATGGTTAATGGAATCGTCTAGTTTAGTGCGTAATTCTGAAATTTCTAGTTTCATTTGTTTCAGCTCATTTACAATGGTTTCGGGAAGTGTTGAGTCAGCACTCGGAGTTGTTTTAGAAACCGGGGCTATTTCAGATGGTCTGGTATTTTCCAGAATTTTATCAGCGATTTTAGCCAAACCATCGAGTTTTACCTCGTCAGTGTCGCATGCGGTTATGACGGCTCTAATTGAGTGTGGAAGACGACCTGCCTACAATAACTTTAGAGTATCGTCTGGGATTTTATTTTTCCCTAAGTCTCGCATACGCCGTAATAATTGTGAAGGCTTTTGATCTCCGAGTTCGATTTCGTTTAAGAGTTGGTTCATTTGTTTTGTTTCCGACTCTTCGTAAACCGAAATTAACCTATTTTTTAGAGTTTCATATTTATTATTCTCAGGCATGTTTTCAAGAATGTCACTAATATCAGGTAATTCGTCAGGTTTCAGCCTAGCTATTAGAAGTTGACTTTTGTGCAGGTCACTTGCCTTTAGAGGATCCACGATGGCGTTGAATTGATGAAACCAGAGTCTTGGTCGATCTTGCCAGAAGTCCGGTATCCTTGGTGTCATGGAAACTGCCGTCATCTGTTGCGGCTGTGGCTGGTCTTGGGTTGACATGGCTGCAAGTTGTTGAGAGAGCTGCGGCCTGGTAGAGTGAGTCGTTCGTTTTTACGCGCGATGAATTATAGTCTTTGTTAAAAACTTGGAACTCGATACGCGCGCGGACGCGTCGGGTGTCACCACTTTGCCGATAAGGTGATTTTATGTGTGTGTACGGTCAGAAGGTTTGGCAAAGTAAAAAGCGTGTTCTCAGTTGAAGGTTTACTGAACGACTAACACAAAGATTACAGTGGTTGAGGGCTTAGAGTTAACTTACGAGCTACGTCATACATGACCTAAGACTAAAGATGTATAAATAATTTGCCTACGCGCTACAATGACTTACACGCTCGTCGATCTGCTGCGTGTCCTCGTAGGTCATTCCGTAGTTTGTTGACGCAAGTTTGGTTTCGAGGATGCGTGTATAAGCAGCACGGTCAGTGTTTCGCGGGTTTCGCCGTGGCAGTGTTGGTGTTACACAGACCTGAATATCGAAGCGGATCCACCTGTGGTCCGTTAGGCACTAACCAAAACCCCGTTTCTGTAAGTGAGCTTTCAACGAGCTTCTAATCATTCATCTAGCCGATAGTTTCAGCGTGAACCAGCCTAAGTTATGCCTCACAGCCATGCCCTTAATAAGAGACCCTTTGACTTCGAATAGTTGAGCAATGGACGTGTTTCGAATGTAAAACGTCCGGGTGCGGGAACTGTCATGATTTTGGTACAAGCTGGCACCATGGCTGAACAAATCTAATTTACCTTTGGAACAGCTTTTTGAAACATTTTGGAATGTGTTAACGTTTTAAACACATCTTTTTACCCGGTGAAGCTAAAAGTTAGTTAGTTATGATTTAAGCAGGTTATGTATGTATGTATATTTGTATTTACGTACGTATCTTCTCTGATTTTGATAAACAAGGTGTCAATCGATTCGTTATTATGGCCCGGGGTAACATAGGCTCATTTTAACCGACTTTAACAATAGGAGGAGTGGATTTTAACTTGTTAACCCTGAATTTAATTCGAGTTTGCTGTAATATAGAACATCTTTAGATAAAAGTTAGCATGTTTCGGTAGATAATACTTGATCGTATCGTTTTAGAAATATTAACTCCTATGTACATGTTTAATCAAGAATAAATATAAAGGCAGACATGACGGGTAGAATTGACGACAAAAACGAGTAGCACTCATCCCAAGTTACTTGGACGAGGGCAAGAAAATTATTATAAATAAATAAAATAAAACATTTATTACAGTCTGCAAAATCCCAAGGTAAGGAAAGAAAATATAGGTCCTGTGTCCATCGTTTTGGTATAGTATACGCACCCAATCTGACTCCTCAAGGCGTAAGGTAACGAACTACACACGGCTTCAAAAAAATAAATTAATATATCCCTAAAACAAAACTTTATCCCCGCAGACACTTAAACCAAATAGACTAAAGGCAAAAGCCACAAAGACCGATGCAACCCGAAACAAAGCCCAAGGCCCGATCAATATTAATAGTTAAGCTTCGTCTACATGTAATATAACTGTTGGCGTGATGCCAAAACGCGTCAGCGAGGAACCAGAGAGGAAATTTATAGTTACGCACGATGCTGAAGGCGTTTCAGCTATGAGTAGCCGGCCGCAAAGTTTCCTCAAAGGGGAAAGTCGGTCGGGTGTTGGAGTATAAATTAAACAATCCTTAAAGTAACTACCAAGTCATAGGTCTCGAATTCCAACCCAAGGCACGCACCTCTGCCGCCGCGGGAGACGCCCCGGGCGTCGGTGGTCGGGGGCCACCACGTGGCCCCCGGCCACCGTAGGCGCGGGCCTGTGGACGGTGGGCTATGGCCCAGATTCATGTGCGTATTGTATAATTATCAGTTGCTAACTGAGAGATATTCCTTGACGGCATGTAAAGGCAAGTCAGAGGCCCATGGGCGGCATAAAAACTCTGACACCAGATTAGGTACTAACAACACGACAAAAAAGACGCTGACTCGCTCTATGTCATTCAAACGGCAGATATTACGTATACAAGCCTTGGAGTGAAGTATAAAAATGTCATAGAAACATTTTATAATAGGTAGAAACGTGTATGGCCAGCCAAATGGGTTGGCCACATTTGCCGTAGAACCGATGACCGTTGGGGTAGACGTGATTTTGAGTAGAGACCGTGAATCGGCAAACGTAAGGTGGGACGCATTCAGGATAGGTGGAGTGTCGATCTCCGCGGGGTAGCTGATAGCCACTGGATGAGTTGCCGAGGATCGAGTTAGGTGGCGTGCGATTGAAGAGGCTTATGTCCAGCAGTGGACTGCTGTAGACTGATAATGATGATGCTGAATAGGTAGATACACATGTCTATGCTAGAAGGCAGCTAAAAATGTATAAACATCCATTACTGCGATCACCAACTGCCCTTGACCTGGCTGCTAAGCTGCAGTTTGTTTAAATTTAAACCTACATAATTAAAATTTACAGCCTAATCTAATCTAATTTGTAAGTAATGTGTTTCAAGTTCAATCAATAACTTAATTTTGTCTGTTTGTCTTGTTTTTTTTTTTCGTTTCATCGACAGTATTTCATGACGTGGTCAAATAATTCACCTGTCAGTCCTGTTGATTTTCCTATGGTGATCAGAGGTCCTCAACAGAACAGAAGTTGAGTGATCAAGAGGGCCTAGCGTCTGCTAGGCCCTCTTGATCGTAACTTGTAGACGCTCTTTAATCCATTCCAGGTGGCCTACCATGACGTCTTAGAGCAATATTGTTTTATTCTTATTCCAGTGTGGGAAAGAGATGGCGCTAGACACCCTGCATAGCGCTGTCGCTTTCCCTCACACGAATGACAATAAAACAATCCTGCTTTAAGACGTCATGGTAACCCCACTGTGGTATAATGTCATCGATCATCTAGCGCTCTACATGTTATCTCCCGTATTCATACGCCAAAGGCAGTAGGATAACACTTGTGTCCGCATCGCCTGTAAACATGGTTAACTGTTACTGGCGTCCGAACTATTGCCGAGACTTTATCTTTGTTTTTTGTAGATAAGAAGCGAAGTTAACATGAATGCAGTCAATGTTACAGTTTGTTTTTCAGATAAATTGGTAAGTTTTAGCGTTTATTTGGTTACTGACAACTGTGATTTGTTGCTTTCTTGTTTTCTTGACTGCCTCGTTGGTTGAGTGGTCGCAAGTGCGACTGCTGAGTATAAGGTCCTGGGTTCGATTCCCGGGTCGGGTAGTGTTATTGGGTTTTTCCGCCAGGAATTTCTCAGTAGCAGCCACGGAGTCTAAATTTGTGCCCGGTTGATGGCACTAGGCTCGCCTCTATTACACGGGACTTAAAACTTAACTGGCGAAATGTTGGTGTACTATTAGGTTCACCTCTGCCTATCCCTTAGGGATTACAGGCGTGGTGTTATGTATTTTTTTTTTGTTAAATTGTATGAACAGAAGAAAAACGTTTGTTTTTGTGTTTTTTATTAATTTTAAGGCAGGAATGTCTGGTGTTACGATAATGGATAAAATAAGAAATGAGTCTAAGAAGAAGTCTGAAAGTGGAAAAGGTAGCCACTTTTTACACTACTTTATGGACGGATACTTCCGTAGTCTCATGAAAATGTGTTTAGGTTTTTCATCTCGCTTAAAAACGCCTATTAAACGAAAATTGCTCTTCTTCGGAAATAAAGATTATTTTCAGTTCAATAATATTTTGTAACACAATCTACCTTGATTAGCAGCACAGCGACCCGAATTTCATCTTTTATCATATTAAAAAGTCACAAGGTCCATTTTTTTTTCAAACCAATTTCCTCTCTTCCTTTTAAAGCTTCATCGCAAAAGTTCAAAAGCAGCCCAGCCCATTGATTAACTTGGAACGTGCAAATAGCTTCGAAATTCGAAATCGGTTTTTGTTGAACTTCGATTGGTCATTTTGTAACTCCAATGAGTTTTCATTGGTTCGATACAGTTATAATTAGAATGGATTATTTTGAAGTTCACTACACCCCTTTCTCTTGAAATTATAGGTTGTCTTTTAGTTAGAGGGAATGTATTGTCTGGGCGTCTTAATTAGTAATTTTATACCCTTGACATAATATTTAACGATCTTTATATATGATTTCAGCCCACACAATGGTTATATACAACGTGGTTTTTAGGGATCTGTACAAAAAATTAAAAATAACGGAACCCTTATAGGATCACTCGTGCGTCTGTCTGTCTGTTTGTCCGTCTGTCAAAGCCAATTTGCTCCGAATCTGCTTCACCAGATCAGGTGAAATTTGTTAGGATGGTGTATTACCAAACTTTTTATGATAAAAACACAGATGTGCAAAGTAAATAAATATTTTTTAAATAAGGGTCATTTTCGGGGCACAAATTAGGAAATGAAAAAAAAAAAGTTTTGCAAACCTTACTGTGTCATATATCAAATGAAAGGGCTTGTTATGAGGATCTAAAATATATTTTTGTTATTATTGTAAAATAAATAGTTTTGATTTTATTCATGAAAGAAGATGAAAATTGACCATTCCCCCCCTAATCGCCGAAACTACTGAACCTAAAATAAAAAAATAAAAATAGCTCATTGCTTGTAGATTACAGGAAAACCTACTACCTATATCAATAGAAAATAAAGTGGTAAACTTAATATAAGACTGGCATTTTACAGAACCCTCTCTGTATGTTATGAAAGTATGCTAAAATAAATAACAACAGTCTTTTTATTTTAAACTGACGTAGAATTTATGACATTCTTTTCAAGGCTTAAACATTTATTTGAGCAATATGCGATCACTGAAGAATTTCAGAATTTTTGTACAAAAACACTGGAGTGTAGATCCGATTGCAAATTGAACAATTTTTTGTTACCTTGTAAAACTTTTAGAATGCCGTGAAACTTCGCTTTTCTTTTGTTTTATTTGAAAACTTCTTTATATTTGTTTAACGAGTTTACAACAAATGTAGGTTTTGTAAATGTCTAGTGCCAAACATTTCGTAGAATGTTTTCGTATTGACGTTTTGATATATTTTTACATCAGATTTATAGGCATATTATTTACGGAAATTGCTGCGTACTTGGTCTAGTGAACATTATGTCCTTGAGTCGATTCCCAGGCCGAGCAAAGTGTTATTGGGTTTTTCCATCAAGAATTGGATCAATAGCAGCCCGTAGCTCAGATTATGTGCCTCGTAAGAAACTGGCAATATGTGGGTATACACGTGGTACTTACCCCTCTGACTAACGCCTTGTAGGAATACGGGCGCGATGATATCCTACTTTCTACTAATATTATAAAAGCGAAAGTTTGTGAGTATGGATGCTCTCTAACTTCACACGGGCGAAGCCGCTGGCAAAACCTAGTATTTTATATATTGTAATAATCTAACAAACTCGTGTTAGTGAGTTAAGGTAAGGCAGTTAAGTTCTACAGAGTAGGTATCTCAGCATCTGATGTTCGAATAATACCACGTCGTAACGCACTCTACCATAATAAAGTCACAATTGGTCGTAATAAGTGTGAAAAGCACACAAAGGTAGGTGTGAAGCCTTCAGCGTTATAAAAGAACTTTACAAGGGGTCTTGTTTCATGAGTATGATGTTTCAAAGTTAAAATTATTAATAAATCTGTGAAGAACGGCGAAGTTGAAGCACCTGCCAGGGAAACAATAAAAGGTACATGTTATGACGTAAAATCTTCTTGGCCATATGGAACTTAAAATAGCCTATACAATAATATGTTTTAAAAAACCCTGTACGATCCGAAAGGGGCATATAGGTATACCCATGACATTGCCAAATACATAGAATAAGAAACATAAAATATTCATGAAAGTAAAAATATTAATTAATTTGTGGCCCAAATTACCACCGCTTCCCTAAATTCTAACAAACTTTTAAAACGTGACAACACCATCTTCGGCATAAGTATGTTCGATCGTCAATTGTTTTTTTATGACGTCATTACCGAGAAAGCGAACCGCTCGTGCCCGTGTGTTGCCATAGAAGTTTCACAGTTACATTTTATTTAATATTCACAAGGGTATTTTTTTTACTTGTTCTTCAAAATGGATTACGTAAATAAAATTTAATGAAATACCGATACCTAATAACACCCTCACGGATCGGACAGGGTTTCTTTTAACATACTATAGAATAGTTTTATCGGAATTAGGTTTTCGTTTTAGCAAATAGATGACGTGAATGAACATGAGTCAAGATTGTCTGAGAAATGGTATGGAAGAGAAAGGAGTTCATGATGACGTGACGTGTGACACCCGAGATTGGAAGATGAAGAAGATATGTTGCGCCGACCCTAAGTAGAATGGGATAGAAGGTGATGACGTAAATGAGTCATGGAAAATTGAGCAGCAGAGAGTCTGGGCTTGAGTGGTGGCTCCACTCTCTTTTGTGTCCCAGCAGCGGGAAAGTTTTAAACTTATTCGGCATTTGAAAATATCCATGCAATATTCTTCGCTCAATTAATTTGACGACATTATGCAATAATTTAATTTGCACACTAGCACACTAATGAAATGCCAACACGAACAAAACAAAAACTAACATAAACTTAACATAAGTTGAGAATATTCTGCGATCTAATTAGAACAACGATAAAATTATCCGCAAGACCAAATAACATGGTCTAACCGCCACTTAATTTACTAAAGTCATAGAGAAAGTAGATTCAGACCGTTATTAATCAGATATAACGCGGTCTCTCTCTATTGTGGGTCTAGGAGTTACTACAAACAAAAACGACGCACTGGGTCGTAGAACTCCTTAGTAACAAAGCGTTTAAAATTATCGGACTACGGTCTTGTATGAGGAAAACGTAGTGAGGAGAATGTTTGATTATAAATGTGTCGCTTAACTTCAAACTCGGATAAATCCACTCTACCCTCTTGTGAGATATTTAAGAAAAAGTGATAACAGTCTTAATTCCATGAAAAGGCAGTATTTTGTTTATTATTTCAACAATATTGAAGAAAACGATATTGTCTAACAAATTCAGTATTTAAACCATTCATTCTTTAAAAAAAAATTAGTTTGAATTTACCTTCATTTGATATATTGGTATGTAATATTTATAGTATTTAGTAATTTTATATTAGGCCGCTTGCGGGCTTTATTCGGCGACACAATTTTAATAGAATTATCCATGGAACTATATAAATAATAGAAACAAACAGTAAAAAAGCGGTGCTACTGACGCAAAGATTACGTCGACTGACGGCCATATTGAACAAACGTAATAAGCTGATTGGCTCTCATGGACTCAACTACATTTGAAAAAAACTGTCTCATGGATCTATCTGACTTAGATAAAATATTATGATTTTGACGGTTTATTTCTCAAGAACCATGCGGATTTATACACAACTGATAAAATTGTTTAAAAGATTTTTTTTCCTTTTCTTTGGATATGCCAAAATCTTAAAAAATCTCAGAATTGGATTTATCCGAGTTTGCAGTTAAGCGACACAAATTTAGACGGCTATAAGAGTAAAGGAAGACCAGAGAAGCGATGGATGGACTGTGTGAAAGATGAAATGGCTGGAAAGGAGGTGACAGCTGAAGTGACGAGTAATAGAAAAGTATGGAAGACATGCTGCGCTGATACCAAATAAATTGGGATAAGGGCTGGACAATAGTGATGACGATGGTGAATGGTCTTGTGAACTTCATTCCTAAATACGGTACTGCCATCAAATAAATAAAAAGGGAAACAACTAATATATTCATTAAGCTTAGCTGACGGTGGCCCATTCTCTAGGCGATTACATGAGCTAAATAAGCAACTGTATTTGTGTTGGTTCAAACTTCGTTTGAAATACTGTAAGAATAAAGTTCTAATCAGCTTGCATGACAAAGTGGTTGTTACGTCAGTCACTGCAGCCGAATAGTGCGAACGGGTGACTGTTTTTTTGCGATTTACAAAAAATCTATTGATTAGACTAAAAAAGTAAAACACTATGATACTAGTATTTTGCTTGTAGAATTATTTGCCAAAAAATCAGAATGATCGCACATATTTTAGTATGGTTTTTACTCGTTAAAATATTTTTTTTGAGATAAGTTCGTGATTTTTTTCTATCGAATAAAATTTGTTGTATTATGTTTTCAAAACACTATCGTACTAGCATATATCCTGAAGAATATCATATATTTTTCTGGTTTTGTTTATTGCAGTGAATCGTATGCTTTTTTGCATTATAAAACTCGCGTTTAGCTCATGTAATCGCCTTAAACCCCTTGGTATGAACCCCAAAGAATCCTTCAAGTGAGGGGTCCACGGGCTCCTTAGGAAATAACCCCTGGGATCTTTATTAATAAACAAATTAAATATGGAGAGGTGTTTAGTTGATTAATCGCATATAATATAAATGGCTTGAAGATTAGAATTGTTTCAATTATTTTCCCAAGCTCTCACTTAAATACATTTAAAAGAACGTATTTAAAAGAACATAACGTTTTGAAAACATCTCTGTTGCTATCAAAGAATTGACGAATTGAAGATGAAATGCATCGAAATGTCAAACTTGGTACATTTATTTTAGTTCTTTGTTTTCTTGCCTTTTTTTTCGGATGGGAAATCATCAAATGACTCTTCCCGCTCTGGGTGGACTAAAACCCATCTATCACTTACTGACTAAAACCCATCCATGTTCCTTCATCGCCTTTTGTGTTCCGGGGCCACGGTATCTCTTTCGAGCAGTCCCGCAGCCCCGGCTTGTTTTCTTGCCTGCACAGATTTACTTGGATGAATTGTAAACATGTTTAGCGTTATTCTCCTTTAGGGCCCTTTTTTATAACTTACTTAAGTATAACTATTAGTTAATATGCCTACGTTTCGTGGCTATTGGTGTTTCTAGTACACCTAACCTCTTAACAACTAGGTACCATAGAAAGCTATCAAATGCAATCGCTGTGGCCGAAATTGGCTAAATGGCACTATCCATACCTTAAACAAAGTTAGCTTGGAATATCCTATCCGCGTCACCTACCTGTCACTTGATTCATAGAAAAATTAAAGAAAGCTTTTCTGAGACGTGTTGTTTCTAACGGTCCGTAAACTAAATGTCAACCAGTTAGAGATAGCAACCTTCCGTTACTTCTTAGTAAGTTATTTAAAATGGCCGTTAATGACGTAAGTGGCAAGCCGCGGTAATACGATTTTCTTCGGTACAAACCTATAAACTTGACAGCGTTGCCTGAAATTAACATTACCAACCAACCGCGGCGGACTATCTGCCGAGTGCGTTATAAAACGCACATCTCAGTATAAATTAATTAAACAAACGTTGAACAAACTGAATTGACACACATAACTAAATAACGAGTTCATAAGTCATACGGCCATAAGTCTTGCTTACAAACAAGTTCATATTGAAATGAGTTATTTAGCTGGGTACTGGTTTTCTCAGTCTGGCCTCTTTGGTGTAGTGATCGCAAATGCGACTACCGAGGTCCTGAGTTCCAAATCGGGCATAGTGTTATTGGGTTTTTACATCAGGAATGTCTCAGTATTAGCCACGGAATCACGTCAGCCGTATGCAAGATTACCGCAGGCAAAAATCTCCATAGGATGGTTGCTGGAAGTTGGACGGTGCTGCCAAAGGGGGGCCCAGAAAGAGGTGGCGAGACGATCTAGACGCGTACCGCGAGAGCTGTAGTCTGCGCCAGATAAGTAGGATTAAAGGTCATTAACCCGCACCTTTATTCAAATACATAATTCCGAAAACGGAAATAATGACATTAACTGGTCCCGAAACGACCTTTATCGTGATCCTTGACTTTTTCTAGTAATAAAAAACGATTCATAATGTATTGTCGGGGTAACTACAAAAGTTCGAGGAAGAACGTGATAATTGTGGTGCCTTTGCCCAGCAGTGGGACAGTACAGGCCACTAATAGAAAAATGCATCATGATAAGCGTGCAATATTTTTTTATTTAACAACAGGTAGTATGGGTAACTTCATCTTCCTCTTTATCGTGTGGTTAGTGCCTAACCTGGTGTCAGCGTTTTTATGCCGTCCATGGGTTTTGACTTGGCTTTACATGCCGTCGATAAATATCTCTTAGGCATGCTGGTTTCCTCACGATGTAAGAAAGCAAGCAAGTGATTATCACACAATACGCACATTGAACCGAAAAATCAGAGGTGCGTGTCTTGGGCTCGAACTCGAGACCTATGATTTGGCAGTCCAACGGTCACACAACTTGGCTATCAGTGCTAGTATGCGTAGCGATAGCTATCGTTAACAATTGCGAGTTTTTGGTACAAATTGACATGAATCATTCACTTAAAAACTCCTTCAAAGTCAAGACACGAAACTTTTAACATAATCAGAATTACGCATTGTACAGTATAACCACTTCATTGTGTGCAGTTTAACGTAGCGGTGCTTGTCAAAAAAAAATGCATCGTTATATTAAACTTGGTACATTTATTTTAGTTCTGTTTTCACCAGTTACCGCTCAAATAAGTTCTTTGTAGGGTTCTTAAAGGGTTTTCATTGGGCATTAGGGCTCGTGAATAGGGGATTCGGGTTGTTCAAATTGTTATTACTAAGCGTTTACCTTTGAAATTACATTGTTGTTAACTCGATAATGTGATTGCGTAGTCTGCCTGTGTTGCTTTACCTAGGGATCTGTGGCTTTTAGTATAATTGTATGTTAAGAGAATCTCTTGTGGTTATTTGAGGAATCTTGCTTTACGTATAGTAGCACTTAACAATGATTACTCCAGTAGAGGAAAGGAAGTTTTCAAAAAAGCATCGCGTTCAGCAGAATGAAAACAATTTTTTTAATAAAAACTAAAATAAAACAACATGAACTTCAATATAGTGAATTGAAACGATTTTATTCGAAAAAAGTTTTAAAACACATTCGTTTGTCATGTTACCTATTTGTATTGAATTGGCGACATGGCCGCAAATAAAAAAAAAAATACAAATTTTCAAATTGGAACACTGCAGTGAGTTCGTTACAGCCATCATTTTGACGTACACGACATTAGCTAGCACTGATGCTTCTTTACAAATTGTATAAATTATTTTTAAACTATTTGCAACTGAATGAAAATATAAATAATATAAACAAATAAAAATGCAGTCCGTTGTCACGTTTGAGAAACCCTTGCCGCATCTTAGTTTAGCCGATTGGGATGCGAGACTATACGGCTTACAGGTAATATTTTTACTAATAATAGGTAAGTCTATATTATACTATATTTGTTGTTATTTTATTACCTTGTGACTTTTATTCTCTTGGAGCTCGTGACTAAATAATAACAGCCGAGCCGCTCGGGTAGATTTTTAGGTTAAGCCATGCTTGCCTAGGTTGTTCCGTGGATGCGTGTCATGCGTGCCAACTCATTACATACCAAGTCTCCTCCGTGCCTCGGAAAGCACATTATGCTGTTGGTCCCGGCTGTCAATTGTAGATCTTTGACAGTCGTTACAGGTAGTCAGTGATCCGAAACCTGAAACTGACAACCCAGTCTTACCAAGAGGTATCGTATTACCCAGTACTCACTGGGTTGTGCAGGTCAGCTAAGCAGTTGCTCCATGTAAAATACTAGAATTCAGCTGCACCCGGTTACTGACAGCCGACCCCAAAATAGTTGAGAAAATGATGATTCTGAATATGCTTGCTCTAAAACCCGCTACGTTTTTCCAAAATCAAATCAGATGCTCGGAATTGGCCGACCACAAACATATTACAATATCTCATCGATACTGTAATATTTCATGGCAGTTGGTAACCTAAATTAGAAAAGTTTTATGTCTTTGCGGCACTGGAACTGGCTGGGAAAGCCTACCGCTATTCATGAACAATCAAATATCTATCGGGAAAGTATGAGTAAGGTACTTAACTTTTTTATGAAGGTTTGATGGGGCTCATGTTTCCGTATGAGGATTGATATTTAAGGAGGTTAGGAACAAAAAGTGACATTTACGTATTTTGCACAATTCTTTTTTTTTATCGGCTCAAAATGGTAAATTCTATCGTAACTCCCAAGATTTTGTTCAAAAAGTGACTAAATAGAAAATACGATCTGAACTGCTGCTTCCGGAACAAAAAGTTAAATTTTTATTCAATCAGTGATTAGTAGGACTTGAATTCGAAAAGTGACATATTCCTAGAAAATACGTTTAAAGAGTCTTTAGTCGGTTCAAACCGGGTACATTTTCCCTAAAAAAATGAATCAATTTTAAGATTCAAAAGGTGACATTTTACAAAATTATTGAATCAAATAGTGACATTTACAAGCTATTGGATCCAAGGGGGTCATTTGATATGTATTTCTTTTTTCTCAAATTTCAAAACTAGCAAGATAACCTTTTAATACATTAAATTTTATACAATAATTGACACATAAATGGTTAAAAAAAAACAATATAAATTGCTTAGATCAACTTGTAAATACTGTAAATGACACTTTTTCTTCCTAACCTCCTTATTTTATGTCGTTCGTGGTTTTGTAGATAACAACAAAGCCGAATCGAAACAATTATAATTCTACTAATGTTAGAAATGCGAAAGTTTGTGTGTTTGTTACTCTTTCGCGCAAAAATTACTGACCGGATTTGGATGAAATTTGGTACACAGATAGTTAATAACCTAGATTTACGCATAGAATACTTTTTATACCGGTAGTACGTTTCCGTGGGACAATTACTGAACCCCGCACGGGCGAAGCCGCGGGCATAATCTAGTAATAATAATATCGACATCTACACAAATTCGGCTTTCATTCCGCTCGTGCAGATCGGCTAGCTCCGTTTGGCATCATCAGACTAGAGGTTTTTTTTTAGATTATTCTGTTTTGCTGTCATGCGTGTAGCACTCCTTACGTAATGAGTGCACTTTTCCCGTGAAAGTGAAAACTTGAAAGTCCCCTCTGCTTGCTGAAGGCCTTGTATGCTTTGTATATCTATCCATGATGTCATGTCAATCACACTTGATATCAGCCTACTTGCAGTACCTAATGGTCGTTCCACCTCTTCATTACCTCTTTAGTGATATTCCCCGAAGGTGTTTTTTCTTAAAGCATTACATGAATTTGTGTGGTCTACCGCAACTTAATCACGCTCTAGTTAAAATTGGAGTTTACAAGGTAAAATCGACTCCTCCTGTTGTTGAAGTCGGTTAAAATGTAGTCTATGTTACCCGGGCCATAATAACGAATCGATATTGATAACTTATTCATCAAAATCGGATGAATAGTTTAGGCGCTACGTAGGAACATACGTAAATACAAACGTACATAGACTGCATAAATCATAACCCTTCCTTCGGGTGCTTTCAGTGTTTTTTGTAAACTCAAACTGAACAGAAGCACTAAAATATTAGTATCGGCTTTCATAGTTTGCAATACAGTCAATAGTTTACGAGATGAAAGTGTTTTCCATGTTCCCGCTCCAATATAACTGCTACAAAGCCAACAATTTTGTTGGTTGTTTGCAGTAACAGGGATGAGGCCTACCAAATAAATCAAGTAAACAATCAACCTATATAGTATTTCCTTTGGGATTGGCTAATGAGAGGAGTTTAACTTCTGTTCATTAGGTATGTTAATAGGTAGGCCGGTAGGTTGATAGACATTCAAACGTACATCGATCTGTAGGTAACTGTACATACGATTGTTACTAGCGAATCGATGCCTATCGATGTAGTTTTTTTTAATCATATATTCCAAGTTTTTAATAAAACCGTATGATTTTTTTATGTCAATTTATTCAGAAGTCTTTCCAGACGTCATTAATCCCGAACTTCACAAAATATTTCCTCCTACTCAAAACAAAATTTATGCTACATAACGCGTGCCTACAACACATTGCTATAAAAACTTTCACAGGCGTCATACCTGCCGGCTTTGTTTGTCTTAATATTATTTGATATTTATTCACAGTATTTTATATGCCCTTGTAGTTTATCTTAGTATGTATTCATTAAAATTATTTTCAGATAATAATACCCTATACTTCTACTACTGTTTGTCTCTGCGTCACTCAAAGGTATACTGGTAGAAAATGCCTATGGCATTCAGTCTACCTCTGAATTTTGTGCTTGAAGTGTTAAATAAATAAGTACTTGTTTCACTTCGATTCAGTCACTAGCGTCGAACCGTGTTTTTTATCAGGAAATACGCCTGGAGGGTACTGATGACCGATCACTTTTCCACGTCATCCTAAATTCCACAATTTCCCTTTTGTCAAAGTTTCGGGGTGAAGGCACTACGCTAGGATGTGACAGCTTTACATGATGAGGCACGGAGGCTACACATTTATTACTGGCCATAACTTTACGCTTAAGTCTTGTAAAGGTCATTTTATACTTCGAAAGGAGTTTTGTTATACATTGGGTAGGTCGATTCAATGTTCCATTGTTTAACTTTGCGTTTGGAATTTGATTATTATTTGGAAAGACGGAAGCATTTCTCAAACTAGTTATAAAGGCAAAAGTCATAACTAAGATCTGACTACCTATCATAATTAATATGCTTCAAGAGCAAACTGTTCGTTACCAACCAAAGATGCGAAGATTGCGGCACAAGCGATGAAAATCATCATCATCAGCCTATAATGTTCCCACTGCTGGGACACGGCCTCCTCTCAATGAGAGGGAATGGGCTATAATCCACCACGCGGGCCCAGTGCGGATTGGTAATGAAAATAGGTATAACCTTTGTAGTTTAACCTCTCTTTTAACGACAGAGAAACGTGTGAAGATTTAAGTACGTCAACTAGAAATAAATCAATAATTGGTATATATTGATATGCGAATAAATAAACTTTTTCCATTCCATTGAAAACTAATTTCATAACACGTTTTGAATGATTGTAATTGAAGAACGTTTTTATTGAAATTCGTTTACATTTATTCATAGATCATCCTGAATTTAACATAAATGTAGGTATGTAACGCATATTTATAGTCTATTGAAAATTCACATTACAAAGTCATAAATTGCATTTTGAACCATAATATCTAATATGATAAGTTCTGTTGACGCTCTTGTTTTGTGTGTTGTTGTGGAGCGGGCTCGCTGGCGGGATGTCGACTGGAGAGTGTACGATGGTCGCAGTAGGAGCGAATAATAACGCTTATTCTTCAGAGTTTTCTTGTATTTATTTCTTGATGTTGCTTCTTACACTGCTGGGTTTGGAATGCCTGACCACAGAAAATGCCCCTTTTTTATAGGCAGCTCTGACCAATCACAGCCCTTCAGTTTTGCACACGGCACTAATGACCCACCCATCGACCAATCAGAGCGCAGGTAGCTTTTGTATGATAAATTTAACATGCTGTTTTTCTGTGGTAAAACACCCCTTACAATATTTCCTTATGTTTCTATCTTAATTTATAAAGTCTTAAAAACCTTATTTTACACGTTAAAATATGCATAATACTTTAACATAACATAGAATCTACTTACTAACTCTAGAAAAATACCATGACTAAACACTTTAACATAGAATCTACTAGTTTGGGAAAAATACCATGATAAGGAATGAATAACACTTTAACAAAGAATCTACTGGCTCGGGAAAAATACCACGATGAGGAATGCATAACACTTTAACATAGAATCTACTTATTAGTTCTGGTAAAAATACCACGATGAGGACAGAAAATACCACGATGAATGAAAGAAAATACCACGATGATGATAGAAAATAACACGATGAAAGACAGATTAATCAAACTAATTAGACATTAAAATATTTAAATAATTAATTACATATCGTCGCTAACAAGTTCAGAAACAAATTTTTTGAATTGATTTTCAAATAAGATATAATTTATTTGGAGTCAGATTTAACGCGCCTAGTTTGAGCTGGGGAGTGAAATCAAGCCTTATAAAAAAAAACTAGAAGGGTTCCTTTCAGTACAACGGAACATTAAAAAGTAAGGTTTCTTCTTTTATAGAACATAGGTACTGGTACAAACTACAGGACAGTAGCTCTCCCTTACTGGTTGTCGACATGTCCTGCATGTTGACTATGTCTAAGGCGATTCTAAGATAAACATATTTTTTTCCAGGGTTTCTGATTCCGTTTGTGAAAGTAACTGTCCTGCAACAACCGTGTGTATCAACCAAATTCATGGAAAACCCCTCAAAGATCGAACAACGGACTACCCAAAGGTCAAAGACGTCACACACTCTCTAAACCGAATTTACATTCAAGTTTCCTACAACAGGTTACGTCTGACACCCGACGAGCAGATGCGTTCGATCTACGCCACAGTGCCCACCAGCTTCGCAACGAGACCCGTATCAAGACCGACTGGGACAGCTATCATAACAACAATCGCCTTAGAGCCAGGTGAGGGTAATTGAATGTCCGATGGCTTTGAAGTCGGCTCTTGCAAGGATAATCTGTTTATAAAGCTATACGTTTACAGCAAAAAGGGTTGCTGGTTGAGTAGAATAAAGGCGGAAGCTGAAATAAAGCATCCTAGTTTTTTATGTACTTTTATTAGCACTATTCCAACTGGACGGTACAGTTACGCACATGTATAGAAACTATTTGATAAGAACTAACTGACTGTCAAAAAAATATACACAACATGACGCCTGTAATACCCAAAGGATTAGGCAGAGGTGCACTTAACAGATCACCCATATTTAGCAAGTTACCTTTAAGTCCCATGTAATAGGGGCGAGCCTAATGCCATCAACTGGGCACAAAATAATCCAAATTCCGTGGCTGCTACTGAGTAATTTTCTGATGGAAAAAACCTATAACACTTTGCCCCACCTAATTGAACCCAGGCCCTCGTGCAAAAAGTTAACGGTCCATTTAAACTGATTAACAACACGTCAAGATAATGCTAATATTACAGAGTTTATGAAATCGAACAATGGAGGTCAACTCTCCAAGAACTCCTCGATCTTCTGGACCGAGAGATGGCCGGCCTTAAGGATGAGAAGGCGTCCACTGAAAGGGAGTTGGAACAGCTGAATCTCCCTCTGCTGGTCTGCTCCGAATGTCTGTCTAACAGAGACGGAAGGAGAAGTTCAGAGTTGACTTATGATCTCGCTGATACTGAGCTGAAAAAGGTAAAAACTGATAATTCGCAAACAGGGTTTAAACGGCCCTTCACGAAGCCGTCAACCAAGCATTCTGTAAATCAAACTCAGTAACTACGCAAAAAATATTGCTGGGAAACACATTGTAACGCACTCAACATTATGCTGGTGGACACATTTAATTGTAAACGGGTTATCGAGGAAATATAAAGTAAAGGTATGACCTTAAAAACTAGTAACTGAAAAAAAAAGTTGGAACTTCGACCTCCAATATCTCCGTAACTCGTAGGTTGCCACGTATGGTCCAGAACAAGAAATGATCGCAATGACGGGGAAAACAAGTGCCGGCTCGTTAGGGGTCTATTTACACCCTTTATATTTCTTAGCATGTCTTGTTTCCCAGAGATAGGCAAGGGCTTCCCCTTTTTTTCTTCCAAATATCTGCAAACTGCGCGATAACTGGCCTTTTTTTTCGGATGGGAAGTCATCAAATGACTCCTTCCGCTCTGGGTGAAGTAAGAATGAGTGTCAGACTTTTACTGACTACAACCCATCCATGTTTCCTTCATCGCCCTTTGTGTTCCGGGGCCACGATATCTCTTTCGAACAGTCCCGCAGCCCGCCATGTTTGCCTCTCAAACAAGATAAGATCTTCACACCAATTTCGCCGGGGTCTAAAGCGATTTCCTTCATCAGGCATCCAGTGAGTGACAATCTTTGCCCATCTCTCTGGGTGCAATTCATGCTACGTCACCAGTCCACTCCCACTTCAGCCTAGCAGTTTTTTTCTCAACGTCTGAGTAATGGGAGCGCAGGGTGGTGTTTCTAACACGATCTGTTGGCTTAACACCTGGTATCCCAGTAACATGGCTTTTTGAGGAGTTCCTTTTTGAACGTCAACATTGTTTCAAACTGTAGATATAGAACCATTTTCTGTTGTGAACATCAGAATGACTGGCCAAAATGACTGATCAGCTTTTAAATATTACTAAAATCTAATACCTATTTGCCACTAATTGATACCTTTGTTTAAATAATTGGTACCTAATTAATATCTGAGAAAATGAATTTAAAATTGGGCAGTCATTCTCATGTCAGGATGACTGCCTACCTTTAGAATCTTCACGTAAGGGCTCCAACATTTCAATTCGCCTTTACAAAAATTTAGTACCTATTTGATACCTAAACATATATTTTTTCTAGATTTTTAATCCTAATACTTATTGTATTAGATTTTAGTAATATTTTAAAGCTGATCGGTGATTTTGGCCAGTCATTCTGATGTTCACTTTTCTGTTTTACGTTTTTTGTACAGTAAGCAACGACCTTTTTTCGGGCCTACGCTGTCCCCCATACATATGTAGGTACTAATGCTGTAACAAAATAATATTGTAAAACCAAATGATTTGAAAAGAGTAACCATGGTGTTTCTTGCCGGTTCTTGTCCATGGAAACGAACAACGCGAACCGTGCACCTTTTTCGACGTTTTTTCATATGTGAAATAAAATATATTGATTTTGAAAAAGTTACAGACTTTATCATGAGCTTTTCAACAAGAATTGTGTTAAATACAATAGGTACCTATATATACCTACCTTATTGTTAAGTCCACTTGTCAGCCCAATTAGCTGGCAGATGTGAGCTTGGCTTAACTAGTTAGAATACATGCTGTTGCATTTGGACAAACAGGATTTTCGTTGTCATTTGGATTTGATATATTTTGAATAACGTATGACAGGCACGCAGTGTGCTCGATAGAATTTTTTCGTAGACAAAAGTTTGCCGTGATATTAACTTTTACCGCAACTTTGCTGGGTTTGAGGAGTTACCGTGAATAACAAGCAAAGTTGGTTTCGCATCGGCAAACCTTAGTAATTGCCATCAGTCTGCTTTAAAAAGTGTAAACTTGATAAAATCTTTGGCAAAGATTGGGTACCATAGTGGCAACCAACAGATTGGGTTCGAACTTCAGAACCCGGCGACTCGGTAGCCAAAGATGGTAAGAGTGAAGGGGAGGGGAGGCCTTTGCCCTGCAGGGGGACAATAATAAGCTCATTAATAACTCACTAACCGGCAACGCGCAGTCTAAACAGCTGGTTCTAGAAACGTGAAGTTAACATTATTTTATGACAAAAGTGCAATTCAAACCCAAAAAAAGGTTATGAAGACACTGAAACCTTGGATGGAAGTTCGTCCATTTTTCTCAAAACAAATCCCACACACACGCACGATTTGTTAATCAATAAAAACTAAATACTTACAGGAACTCTGTGTAACAGAAAGCAACAAGAAAATGTTGATAGACAGATGTCAGTCCGCTTGGGAGAAGATCAACAAGTTGGAGGTTGTGAAGTTCAAACTCCAATTAGACCTGAACGATAAGAACGAAGCGCTTCAGATTGACACGGAGATGTTGAACTTGGATAAGGATTGTGCCAATATCACCTATAAGACCGACTCCTTGAAAACTCCCAAAAGGTAGGAATTTTTATTGAGTACTAAAAATAATTGAATGACGTAATGACGGTTTAGTGTCCGTAACGTCCGTATGGTGTCGGACACGTCCGTATGGCGTCGGACGTAAAGAATAGCACCATCCCATATCTTCCCGTGGGTGTCGTAAGAGGCGACTAAGGGACTTACCAGAGAATGGGCAGCAGCGTTCTCTATGCTTTTGTAACAGCCGTACTGTGATCGCCAACCCGTCTGCCAAGCGTGGCGATTATGGCAAAACCCCCCAATGAATAGCGCATCAAAGAAATGGCCCCTAGTGCCCGGCAGCCCGTCTACCCTCGACTACGGCAGTGGTCGAGGCTACGGCGTGGCAAGGGGTGCGAAGAATCTCCGGAAAGGATCCGGCTGCCAATACCAACGACTGGACCTGGCAACATACAACACGCGCACACTCCGGACCGACGAGAAGATAACGGAACTCGAAGAGGAATTGAGCAGGCTGCGATGGAATATTGTGGGATTATCTGAAGTCCGAAGAGAGGCTGCTCTATTTCTGTGAGGGTGACCGGCAGTCCCAGGGTGGTGTTGGGTTTATCGTCCACAAGTCTCTTGTGAACAATGTGGTGAGGATCGAGAGTGTGTCGACCAGGGTGGCGTACCTTATACTCAGAATATCCTCAAGATATTCGCTGAAGGTCATACAGGTCTACGCCCCGACCTCGGCACACCCCGACGACGAAGTGGAGACCATGTATGAGGATATTTCTAAAGCCATGCATGGTTCCAGAACTCAATTCACCGTTGTCATGGGGGACTTCAACGCGAAACTGGGCAAACGAGACGGGGATGAGCTGCAGGTTGGGCAATTTGGAGTTGGACGTCGGAATCGCCGGGGACACCAACTGGCTAGTTTTATGGAGAAGGAGGGCCTCTATATAATGAACTCCTTCTTCAGAAAGCGTGAGCACAGGAAGTGGACCTGGCAGAGCCCCGATGGTGCTGATGATTGACTTCATCGTGTCAATGAAGTCTACGCTCCGTCCAGCACAGATCCAAATCCAAAACCCAGAAAGCTTTCAGCTTGAACTCCAGAACCGTTTCGAATGCCTAGGAAGCTCAGTGGACGAATATAACGATGGGTTCGTGGAAACTGAGAGATCGTCGGTCGTGAGATGATCCTACAGTCTTCAGACGAGGCGTGTAAATACCGGCAGCTCAATAGACGGATCTCTAAATCCTTGAAGAGCGACCTCCGCCGCTTTAATACCGAGCGTATTAAAGACGCGATTGAGCGGAATAAAGGCTCCAAGGTATTTGCAAGAGATCTGGCTATTGGGCAAAGCCAGCTCCCGAGACTGAAGACCGACGATGGTAGGATCTTATCCGCCAAACCGGAGCTTCTGAGGGAGATCGAGAGCTTCTATGGACAGTTGTACACGTCAACCAGTCAACCCGTCGTAGATCTAGCAAACGACCCAAGAGCTAGACTGACCCGACACTATACCGAAGACATCCCGGACGTCAGCCTGTACGAGATTAGGATGGCTCTGAAGCAGCTCAAAAACAACAAGGCACCGGGTGATGATGGAATTACGGCCGAACTCCTGAAGGCGGGTGGAAAACTGGTACTTAAGGCCCTTCAGAAGCTGTTTAATTCCGTCATACTTGAGGGAAAAACGCCACAGGCATGGTGCAGGGGTGTGGTGGTACTCTTCTTCAAGAAGGGCGACAATGCCCGGTTGAAGAATTATAGGCCCATCTCACTTCTAAGCCATGTCTACAAGTTGTTTTCAAGAGTCATCACGAATCGTCTCGCGCGCAGGTTTGACGATTTCCAGCCTCTCGAACAAGCCGGTTTCCGGAAAGGCTTTAGCACCGTGGACCACATACATACGCTGCGGCAGGTTATACAGAAGACCGGAGAGTATAACCTACCCTTCTGTTTAGCGTTTGTGGACTACGAGAAAGCCTTCGATTCGATCGAGACCTGGGCTGTACTGCAGTCTCTCCAACGGTGCCAAATCGACTATCAGTACATCGAGGTGTTGAAGTGTTTGTACAAAAACGCCACCATGTCAGTCCGACTTCAGGACTAAGCCTCGGAACCTATCCTCTTGCAGCGAGGTGTGAGACAGGGAGACGTCATATCTCCGAAACTGTTCACCGCTGCACTGGAGGATGTCTTCAAGGTTCTGGACTGGAGAGGGCTAGGCATTAACGTCAATGGCGAGTACATCACCCACCTTCGGTTTGCCGACGATATAGTGGTCATGGCTGAAACCATGGAGGACCTCAGTACAATGCTCGATGACCTCAGTAGAGTTTCCGGAAGAGTGGGTCTTAAAATGAACATGGAGAAAACCAAAGTCATGTTGAATGCCCATGTCACACCCATTCCTATCAAGATCGGAGACTCTACACTCGAAGTTGTAGACGATTATGTGTACCTGGGACAAACGGTCCAGTTAGGTAGGTCTAACTTCGAGAAAGAGGTCAATCGTCGAATCCGACTCGGCTGGGCAGCGTTCGGGAAGTTGCGCGGTATCTTCTCGTCCAACTTACCACAGTGTCTCAAGACGAAAGTCTATGACCAGTGTGTGTTGCCAGTGATTACATACGGGACCGAAACGTGGTCGCTCACAATGGGCCTCATCAGAAGGCTTAAAGTCACCCAAAGGGCAATGGAGAGGGCTATGCTCGGAGTTTCCTTGCGTGATCGAATCAGAAATGAAGAAGAGCAAGAGAACCAGGGTCACCGACGTAGCCCGAAGAATTGCCAAACTTAAGTGGCAGTGGGCAGGGCACATTGCTCGCAGAACGGATGGCCGATGGGGCCGAAAAGTTCTGGAGTGGCGACCGCGAACCGAAAGACGTTGCGTTGGAAGGCCTCCCACTAGGTGGACCGATGACCTGGTGAAGGTTGCGGGAATCCGCTGGATGCGAGCGATGCACGGGACCGGTCAATGTGGCGACACTTGGGGGAGGCCTATGTCCAGCAGTGGACGTCTTTCGGCTGAAATGATGATGATGACGGCTTAGAGAAATTATGCTTGGAAAAATATGCGTAAATAATGTTATCTTACCAACATCATAAAGAGGAAAGATTTCTATTTGTTGTATGTAACGAATAAACTTAAAAACTACTGGACTTATTTGAAAAGTTCTTTCAGCAATTGATAGCTACATTACCAGCGAGTAACATAGGCTACAATTTATCCCCATACTCCCACGGGAACGGGAACTAGGCGGGTGAAACTGCGTGACGTCCGCCAGTCTATACTAATATTATTAATTTTGTTTGTAAGTTTCTATGTATGGGGTAATCTTGGGAACAGCCGATCCGATTCCGAAAATTCTTTCACTAACGGGAAGCTACACTATCACCGAGTGTCATAAGCTATATTTAAAACGTTCCCGTTACGTACACAACGGAAGCAAAGTCACGAGCAAAAGCTTAGTGCGTAAATATAGGATAAACAAAAGTATGCCATCAGCCATGTCATATTATGTCTTAAAATTGTATGCAAATGGAAAGGAAACCGAAATCGAACCCAGCACCTCATGCTCAACAGTCGCATTGCAACCGCTAGACCGAGGCAGAAATTGAAAAAGACTACATGCTTCTTGTTTATTTGCAAATGAGCTGAAACAGCCTCATGATCTAAGTACCTAAGTTAGTATCTCAGCATAATCCCTTAACACATTAACGAAGTCTAAACCTGAACACAGAGCGAAGATAACTTACAAGACACACGACAGTCTCCTTGAAAACAACCTGAGAGGCAGGAACTTTAAACTTGGTACTTCTAAACAATTAAATTTGTTAGAAGTTATGATACTCCCTCGCGTCTTGTTGCACCTGGGCCTGAGTTAAAAGGTTCCCACGACATTTTAGTCTCATTAATAACACAAGATATGAGCAGTCTCTAAGCGATGGTACTTTGCTTCTCATTATGGTTTTTTTTCTTACGTAGGCGTATTCAAACAACGGCTTACTTGCCAAGTTGCGAAAGTCTAGATGCTTTTCAGTACTTATGGGTTTAAGTTTTAGATTAGGTACTAAGTTTATTTTCATGATACGGAAAGTCCTCCTGAAAGTTTATGACGTAGAGATGTAATCAAACTCAAAAGTACGTACTTATGGAGAATCAACATCGCAACAAAAAGCTTCTTTGATGTTACCATAATACAATAAAATACATTTAGTGGTTAACTGCGAGAAGGCAAAGTTATAAGATAACAACGTTTTTGAAGTTCCTGCAAACGTAATTTCAGAAGTAAATTAAATATCAATACACAAAATAAATACAAATTACAATAATTTGCTCGAGATCAATGGAAACATTTTAATACTGCTAAAAGGGTAACCAAATAATTGAAATTAACCATTAATTGCTCAAAATCAAAATTAAAGCATTTATTTCAAGTAGACCAGTTTCAGGCACTTTTGAATTGTCGAAACAAAGATGAAAATTAATGTAGCTACAGTCCCAGTCACAAGACATAAAAACTGTAAAAGTACTGTAGTTGCCCATTCCCTAGCGTAGATCTCTATGGAGAAGAACGGGCAAGAAATGGACACCCTTTTAAATCAAAAAATTGTTACAGAATCTTGGTTACATCATTCATGTTGAGATGGTATATTATGTGAGAACAAAAGTGTGCACAGTAAAAACGAAACAAAAAAATAACTATTCAAAAAATAAAATAATTCATTCAAATAAGCCATGGCAACTAAGAGATGACCAGTCAAAACTGACAGCGCCCGTTCACGAACATGACGCATGGATCAGCACCATTCAACTCAACCATTTTGAAGGGAACTAAATGATCCGACACATGCGCCACCATCAGCGAGACATTAGAGTGAGCATGACGTACTCTCAACCGCCAGTGCACATTCAAGTCAAGAAAAGACGTAGGTTTCCATTGAATGATAGCTTTCTAGTACATAATACTCACACAATATGGGCTATGCGATTATATAATACGAGTACTAAAGAGATTGAATCTATACAAATCTTTGCATTGTACAATCTTCAGCAGATCCAACAATACCATTTAATGCTATCAATTTATGCGCGCTGTCCTTGTGTAGCAGGACCAGCATTGAGCCAAGCATTTTTATCAGCGATATAATCGCTCAACTTGTAATATGCTTGCTTACATAGTGTGCGTTTAATGTATGTTTTAAATTTCGTCTCATTTAGTTCAAGAATACTTTGTGGAATTTTATTATAGCATCTCAAACACTTGGGGGAGGCCTATGTCCAGCAGTGGACGTCTTTCGGCTGAAATGATGATGATGATGATGATCTCAAACAGTACCCCATGAAAGATGAGTCTACTTTAGCGAGTCTAAAGCTTGGCTGAACTAGTTGGTCCCTATTTCTAGTACTGTAATTATGTCTGTCACCTCTTTTACCAAAAAGGTGCACATTTTTTCTGACGTACATTATTTTTTACATCAGCTGTATATTGATTGGATTTTTCTAATGGCATATGCTGCTGAACTTAACCGCCCCGCAAGAGATGTTAAATGAGAACCCCATTGTAGCCTTGAATCAAGCGTAATCCCCAGGAAAACCGTTTTATCTACTAAAGCAAGTTTCTCTTTAAACAACATTATATCACAATTACTACTTTTAACATTCGGTACAGCAAATCTTATGCATTTGGTTTTTTTTTTCATTCAATACCAAATTGTTTGCTGTGAACCAGTTTTGGACCTGAAGTAGGGCATTATTCACATCTTCTAGATTTTGGGCCCGTCTATTTATTTTAAAAATAAGGGAAGTGTCATCAGCAAACAACACCATATTTTGAGGTGGGTTTTTCAATAAATAGGGTAGGTAGATCATTTATATACACGAGAAAGAGGAAAGGACCCAATATTGAGCCTTGCGGAATCCCCATTTTTACTTTTAAACCCTGTGAATTAACACCATTTATTTGAACATGTTGTTGTCCATCATTCAAATAAGATTTTACCAAACTAAGTGCAAGTTTACCCGATTAAGCATTACTTTTTCAAAAACCTTGCTAAAAACTGGTAACACGGATAAAGGTCTATAATTATTAGTATCTTTACTGTCTCCGGATTTGAAAAGAGGTATGACTTTACTGTATTTAATTAAATCAGGAAAAAATCCTTGGTCTACACACAAATTAAGTAAGGGGCTATAGTCTGCCTGCCGGGGTTGCGGTGCCTGCCGGGGTTGCGGGACTATTCGAAAGAGATACCGTGGCCCCGGAACACAAAGGGCGATGAAGGAACATGGATGGGTTTTAGTCAGTAAAAGTCTGACACTCCCTCCTGCTCCGCCCAGAGCGGGAGAAGTAATTTGATGATTTCCCATCCGAAAAAAAAAAAGGGGCTATAGTCTCAAGTATGGATGTACAAACTTTGATAGACATTCCTCATAGATCTTCGGTTAGTTTTATTTTTATTTGCCGGAAAGCTTTAATAACTATCATTGGGTTAATGTGTTTAAATTTAAATTCAGCCAGGCAGCCAGACACATTCGCTTTTAATAAACCAATTGAGAGTTCAGGTGAGGAAATAAGAGCCTTCGTATTTTTTATTGGTATATCGGTAAAGAAATTTACAAATTCTTGAGCTACTTCCTGATTTTAGGACCACACGCTGTATCTAATGTGAAGCTAGTGTTACGTATTTTCTTCTTGTTAGTCTCGTTATTTATGACTATATAGTCACTTACAAACTTACTATACTTACTACTTACTTACTATATACTTTCAAAGCCTTTCATCAAAATAATTTGTCTCTTCTAGAATGATTACCAACCAGCAATGGCAAGAAAAATGTGAAGCAACGAAAAACATGGCAATAGACGAGCTTCAAGACACTTTACGTCTTCGCGAGTCACTCTTTGTTGCTCGAGGTCGCGCTAGAAATGCATTGAGAGCCCAAACTGATGTCACTAATTATATGCTGAGGAGACGCATCTATGATACGCAGAGGGCTAGAAACGAACTGGATTGGCAGAAGATGAAGGTATGTTTAGTTAAGAAACAAACAAACACTGCATCTATTGGGTAAGAGACCCAAGTCCTGGCAGTCATAAAGCTACGAGACCCAAGTCCTGTCAGTCATAAAGCTACTGTCATAAGAGCAACTAGCGCCGACAAAAACACTTGCCACTCTATTTTGAAGCCTTTTATCTACAATACAATACTTCTAAAGTATAAGGTAGTCGTACCTTATACTTTAGAAGTATTGTACCCAATCATAGACCGCAGAATTGGTTGTTGTATGTAAACCTGCAGACCATCAAGACAATATTAATACTTTCCAAATAACTGCAGTTTGTTTTAGTAATCCCCTAATAGTAGGTAGAAAAGTGTAGTAGAAAACCAAAATTTTACCGGGTATTAAGTCCCTCGAAGACTTTTACATTTATTGAATAAAAGTTCACTGAAATCTGAAACTTTTACACCTTGTCTCGGGAACTTATACGTCTTATCCTGGCAATAAAGTTTTCATTTTCGACAGTTTTCACAAAACTGCCAGGCGCAGATAAATGATATCTAGGTAAATAATTAATTGTAGTCTTAAATAACAAAATAAACCCTAAATAAAGTTTGACTAAAGAAGTTAATTATAGGCTTTATGGTCCAATCCTAGAAAAGTCGCGCTCTTTTCGCCATCTACCTACTTTGCGGCAAACAATCGGGTAACTTGGGAATTTGATATTGCCGTCCAACTGTATTAGCTTCCAAAAACTTTATTCATATAGTTAGGTCCAGAATAAGAGAAATAAAAGTGGGAAGTTTCTCAATCCTGTTACGTGTTAGGTCAGTCGGCAAGCAGAAACTCTATTTTTGTCACCAAGCCCAGATTTCCAAAAGATTTTGTAGTTTTATCGAATGCGTCATGTTTGTTTGTTGTTGGTTTAGTTTCTTCAAGCACAACATTTCTGGTATAAGGCACAAATGTAAAATTCCGCAGCTGACTGCAACCACACACCTCACAGCAGTGCCCAGTCGCTGTATCAGACCTTGTAACTTGACAGCACGCGGTTGGCGCAGTAGCCGATTGATTGGCTGCTGCGTTGTGTCGCAGGTTCTATTCCCGCACGGAACAAATATTTGTATGGCTTACAGGTAGTTGTTCCGGATCTGGCTGTTTGCGTTAGTGAGTTTAAATGATTGTTAGATGCACCCACGATACAGGAGAAATTCCTGTCATGGGGCAAAGTTAATTTTTTTTTCAAAAGACTTTTTCACTTGTTGCCGTATGCATAATCATATAGAAACCATCATCGATGAACGATGGAATTTCTTGCCCATACTTTTCCATACGATACTTCCTTTACGAATGAGTAGCTAACTCAATTCAATTTCTTTGTAAAGGTTGTCGTTCTAAAGTGCCTCAATTGAAATAAATGCATTGGTATTGCATTTCTGATATCATCATCTGACGACCCGAATGGCGCAGCGGTAGTGAGGCTGCCTTACGTTCGTTAAGTCCCGGGTCCGAACCTGGTAGGAGCAAATGTTTGTGTGATGAGCATGGACATTTGTCCGAGTCATGGAAACAAATAAGTAATAAGTAGTAGCAGTAGTAGTAGTAGTAGTAGTGTATAATAAGTATGTATTTACAAACAAAAAGTATCTATATAGTATATCAACTATTTGGTGTCCACGACACAAGCCTCGTTGCTTAGTGTGGCGCTTGATGGCGCTGGGTGTAATGTCCAGCGATATTTATTTATTGGCATCAAATTTTCGGAAATCTTACAAAAATCTGATTCTGTAACTTGTTTCACAGATGGAAGAAAACATGGATAAACTAGCAACGGAACTAAAAACTATGGGCGAACAGTTTGCCGACAAAGTGAACGCGCTGAAAGTGGCTGAAACCCGCTTGGAGACGCGAGGGTACCGTCCAGGGTATGAACTGGCCGCTGATGAGGCTGACATAGGACTGAAGGACGAAGTCCGGTGCCTGAGGGAAACTATTCGTCAGTTGCAGGAGAAATTGGACTGTGCCAAGTCAGTATGAGTAGTTATATATGCTGGCAAAACTAGCGTAGAGTCGTAGACTATCACTCATGTAACTCGGGGTGCGCACAACACGTTTTTTAGGGTTCCGTAACCAAAGAGTAAAAATGGGACCCTATTACTAAGACTCCAATGTCCGTCTGTCAGTCTGTCCGTCTGTCTGTCACCAGGCTGTATCTCATGAACCGTGATAGCTAGACAGTTGAAATCTCAGTGTAAATCTCAGTTGAAATCAAAGATGATGTATTTCACAGTTGAAATCTCAGTGTAAATCTCAGTTGAAATCACAGATGATGTATATTTCGGTTGCCGCTATAACAACAAATACTAAAAACAGAATAAAAAAAAATATTTAGGGGGGCTCCCATACAAAAATACGTGTTTTTTTTTTTGCTACTTTTTGCTCGATATTAATAACGGCAACAGGTAGACGCTTGAAATATTCACAGAATATTTAGTTGTATAATCACTTTAAAAATAAATATTAAAATAAAATAAATATTTAAGGGTGATTAAATGTGATATTTTTGCCTTTTTGTCTAATGTTGCATAGATAATGGTACGGAACCCATCGTGCGCGAGTCCGACTCCCACTTGGCCGGTTTTTTTTTCTTTCATAAACCACTGTCAGCCGTTACGCAAATGTTTAGCGTTGTATGGCTATCGATAGAATAATAAACTGACGGTTTGAAGAAGAAAGCAAAGTTATTTGAATATACGAAAATTGGCATATGTTCCCCGTCTTATGGGCTTTTTATGTTCTTTACAGTAGAGTGACTTTTGAAACCCCAAGGGACTAAAAATAGAACTACTATTAAGAAGATCATTACTCATCATGATAAATGTCTAGGACTCAACGTATTTAAATGTGATAAGTCGTAGTCATGATCGTGGCGCTCAGGAATTGTCGTAGACAATTTGATTCATCTATCTATAAACATATTTAACATAAATTAGATGACTCTTCTTTTACCCTAGAACTAGTGATTAACAAAAACAACAATAGTTCTATCATGGAACTGTTAATCTTATATAGTGGAACTAGTGATAAAAAATAATCAACATTAGTTCCATTATTTTCAGATTCTTTTAAAATGGAACTAGTGTTTATAAAAAACAACAGTAGTTCCATCATGGAACTGTTAATGGTACTAGTGACAATAAAGGGTATTATCCAGCCAGTTATTCTTGGAGCCACGGAACGCAGAAACTTAATCTGTTTCTGCTAGCCGTTGTCATGCCACTGCTGTGCAAAGACCTCAAGATTTTTTTCTGAACTGGTCATTGGTTGTGTCCAGCTCGTCCCGTCTTCTACGAGGTTTGCTGCAACGTCTTCTGACTGTGACAGTACTCCAGATAGTAGCTATTTCAGCTCAATGCGCATACGGCAGACACGGCCAGCTCAGTTTCACTTTGGGAGTGGTTTTTTGAACAATAGAATAGAATAATAGAATACTCTATAATATGTACACCATAAAAGTTACAGATACAAATCAAACAATGTCAATCAATGTCAATGTCAATGTCAGAACTTAACTTTAACATTGCCATTTTCAGGGCAACATACAACGCTCTAGAAGCAGCTTCCATCAAAATAGGCATTGATTTGAACGACAAGAATCAATCCTTGGAGGTGGACACCCGGGCCTTAGAAATGAGAAATGCTTTGGAACCAAAGAAAGCTGTTGGCACTGACAAGAACTTAATTCTTGCTAGCATGAAGGATGAAGTCCCACAAATTGTGTGTTAAATAAATTAATAAATGTTATGGTCGAATTTTCAATTCATTGGAGTAAACTGACAGATCGTCATTGTCAGCTTGTCAAATATCTTTTCTGAAAAATTAAAATACAGAAATGACGTCTTTTGTGAAAAAAAATAAACAACCATATTTACGCTTCTTTGAAGATGTAAAAAATTGACCCTTAATCGGTAAAACCAAAAGTATTACGAGAAATATTACCATCGTTATTGTTTTAATAGGTGACAACTAGCAATTTTGGTTTTGGTTTTGGTGGTTTTACTCCAGTGAAATAAGAATTTGAAGATAAGAATATTTAAATTGTTCAAGAAAAATGGCAAAATTGCATGTTTTTTTCTTCGATATTTCGAAATAATTATTTTCTGTTCATTTAAATAAGTCATTTTTCCGGATGTTAAATTAATGTTATTTTTTTTCAATGATTACGTCCATGTTTGAATAATGACCAACGTTTAATTAATGTTGTGAGTTAGGTACGTAATTATTCAAAAATATTTTGTTTTGTTGTCTGTTTTTTAAATTATTTTTTGGATTGGATTTCATCGAAATGTAATAATGACTTTTAAATTATTACGTTAAAAGCTAGATAATTATGTATATATTTCATTTATGATTCATAGTTCATTTACGAGTTTATGGGAAACTTTAATTTACGACATAACTTTATATAACTTTTTTGTGGTTAGTGCAAATAAAGAATTAAAAACTGATTTTGATTTTTAATTAGAATCCCATTTACTTATCCCAAACACTATTTACATTAGTTAATCCGTTACGACCATCCTACAAATCTTACAGCACGTGAATACAATTTAACGCCTGCAATCGGCGATTGGTTAGGCAGATGTATACCCATATTTCACCAGTTACGGAGGGCGAGCCTATTGACATCGACCGGGTGCAAATCCGGATTCCGTGGCCGCTTCTGAGAAATTCCTGATTGAAGAACGCGAACACTTAGGCCCAGCGCACACCGCTGCAGGCGCAACGGAGCGCATTTGAAGACAATTTAATATAAACCTTAACTACCTTGATATACGGGCGCGCGCGTGCTCTAGGAGTAGCTTGAGGGCGCTCCGAGTACCGCGTTCGAATTTATTCTTATATTGACCGTATATCAAGGTTGTTAAGGTTTGAATTAAATTGTTGTCTTCAAATGCGCTCCGCTGCGTCTCCAGCGGTGTGCGCTGGGCCTTAAGTCCCGTGGAGACTAAATCTCAGAGCCTCCGCAGCACTGCTGCTGAGAAGGTAGGTCCTGATGGAACAACCCAATATCGCTTTGCTCCATCTTGAAGAAATCAATTTACAGAGCATCCTATCAAAGAAAATTCAACAGCGAACAAACTCAAATTAGCTTCTCTCAAACTTATCCGACATCGGAAACTTTAAGTAATCCACCAGATAATTACCGGATACCAGACCCTTTGTCAACACCGTGCCCTTATTTTCTAAAAAAAAAAAAACTTTCTGTTTATTTCTCGTCGTATTTTTAGACTCGATATTTACTTCCGATGAGGTGAACCTCCTGATAGGGCATCATGTCGGGATTCGGAAGTGACTGACTTCAAAATAGGCATGACGACAGTATCAAAAAATTGCAAATCTATTTAGTCCGCGAGTATTGGAAGTTAATGGACACATATTTTTTTTATAAAACGCATCAAAACTCAGGAGTTCGTGACGTCAGAACTATCTAAAAATTATACCAAGGCGTGACGTATTGAGAATTTTAAAAGCGTCTTATCTTCGTCAAGCTGTTTCAGCTTAAAATGGGGAACAGCGAACTGTAGAAATGGGTTATTCTTCCATAGATAATTCCTTAAGTCTAGTCCCCGGAAGGCCTCCCACTAGGTGGACCGATGACCTGGTAAAGGTTGCGGGGACCCGCTAGATGCGTGAGTGCGAGACGCACGGGACCGGCCGATGTGGCGACACTTGGGGGAGGCCTATGTCCAGTAGTAGACGTCTTTCGGCTGAAATGATGATGATGAGAGCAGCTCAGCCTAATTACAAAAGAAAACACCAACCATTTCTAGTATTAAAATGTAGAAAACATTCAAACAACCACACGTTAACAGCAACACGAAAATATTCTGCTACTCTTGAATTTCACTATTTTGGTCAGAGTCAGGATGGCTGGACCAAGAGAGATTTTGGAAGTTTGAGCAATACCAAGTGTTAGTACCTATTTTGTACTATTTACGAGGTACACATTATTTGATGTCTGGTACCAAATAGTACAAAATAGGTACCAGACATCAAATAATGTGTACCTCGTAATAGAGGGAAAATTATTACAAGGAAAGTGGCCAGCCATTCTGACGTCAGAATGGCTGGACCAAACCGGTTTCACCTAGTTGTACTCGTGGAATGCGCTGAAAAATACTTCATTAGAGGTTCCCCGGATATTCGGGACCGGTTCTGAAGCATGTTTAGAATTAGAATAGTAATGTGAATTATTTATAAAATAGGCTAGTTTCCACCATCAATAAATTGCAAATCTATTTAGTCCGTCAGTTAGAGCATTGGTAAATAATGAACACTTTTTTTTTGTTTTTTTAAATCAATGAATATTGACAAAGATAAAACGCGTATAATGACGCGATATAACGACGTATTGAGAATTTTAAAAGAGTCTTATCTTCGTCAATTTTGGTTTACGTAACAAAATAAAAAATACTGGTCAAATATTTTTTGATAATCTAACTGACGGACTAATTCGATTTTTTGAGTACACAAGCCTATTAAGAGTGTAAATTAATATTTTAACATTCATTTAATTTCTCGTGATAGTATAACCCACGACTCATGCTTTAATCTGCTAAAGATCTCTTTTTTTACTATCCTACATCGTGTCCCACTGCTGGGCAAAGGCCTCCCCTTTCGCCTTCCATACCTCTCTATCCTGTGCGATCTCTGTGGCCATGTTAGCCCGCAAACATAAAGAAAAAGCTAAAGATCAATTAAATCCAATCTAAATTGCCTTTTTTTTAAGAACTTCGCCCTTATTCACCCATTCATTCATTTACCATCCATACCAATGCAGTTTATCTGTCTGTTACGTTGATACATTTTAACGGCTGAACAGATTTCCATCAAATTGGCGCACATGTACGGTCGAACAAGCTATTTGGTTTACAGTTTTACCCACAAATCACATTGTAAAATGTAAACCAAATAGCTTGTTCGACCGTACCTACAGTCGTGGTCTTTTCCACCTGATCAGTTAAGTTTTTTTTCGCTTAAATCATGCGGAGGCGCCGAGCCACGCCCCTTTAAAGTTTAGGCCTATTAGGAAAGCGTCAACTTTGGCGCGCAAAATAACAATAACTCGTTTGACATACGTCTTCAGTGCGCTCGGCCGATCGGTATCTTTTCATTAATTATTTCCATACAAAGACAACGGGGCGGGGCTATAGAGCGTTTCTATGTTGTAAGCAAAAAATATCAGTGGTTATCAGGCGGGAGTGTCCTAGATAGTACACCATGATCTAGGCACGTCTTATCTACGCCTTAATTTAGGTAGCCCCTTGATATAGTTTCCGTGTTCCACGTGGGCGAAGCCGCTGGCAAAGGCTATTTTAGGCATATTTTTCACCGAAGACGGCGAAAATACCTTTAAAAAAACAAATTTGTGTGGTAGGAATACAACAACTAAAAAACCCGACTACTGAAAAATCACGCTCCAATTCCGGAATTCGGGGACACTAACAAATAAGGAATCGATTGACACCTTATTCATCAAAATCGGATTAATAACTTAGGTGCTACGGAGGAACGTACGTAAATACAAACATACATACGTAGATAGACTACTAAAATCATAACCCTTTTGGCTTCGCCGTAGTCGGGTAAAAAAATACGGCCAGCCTTCCCACAATTCAACTTCTCCTGTCCAAACTTTTGCCCAACAATATCGAACACATTAGCCAAACCTAATTATCAGATCCATATAGATAATGGAAGTGCCCCGTTGTCTCCCGACTTGGTTCGTTAGGCTGGATACTTCAGATTTAGTATAAAAGCTTGAGGAATAGGATCAGTCTTCACATTCAACTGTCCACCTTTATCTTCCTCTTCATCTGCACTTCTAGCAAATCTACCAAGTAAGTAATTTGTTTTGTGTAAATTATTCTATGATTACTTGTTATTTATGCCTAAATTTATTTTACAAAAAAGATGTGAGTAGCTTATTTTTGCACATTTGCTTGTTAAATCATCCCTTTTCCTATGTTGTCGAATAAGATCTGAACACCAATTCTATCTCTTCCTGCTAAAGTTGCAAGAATTGCATTTATTTTTGCTCCTGTCCAATTTTTTTTTTTGAAAGCTGAAAAGTCATTTTATGTAAATGTACTTATATTTAATTTTTTTCTGACTATCTTCTTACCTTCTGACTTGAAGTTCGACTTCCAGAATCTGTTGCACAGCTAGCTACTTGTAACAAGCTTGTAACGGACAGATTTTAAAAAAAAAGGAACCAAACTAGCTCGGGAATCCGGGACTCCCTGACTATGCCTAATAATACTTCTTTTATACAGAGTGTAAACCACCTCATCAACGTCAACCAAGCATTCTGTACATCAAACTAAGTAACTTTACGCAAAAATTATTTTTGGGGTAAAAAGTCATGTTTTGTGGTAGAACTCAATGTAACGCACACAAAACATTGTGCTGATGGATGGTTCGAATAGTACGGGGGTCGTGAAGGTGTTTAAAGTAAAAATCTTACACTAAAAACTTGTATTTAAAAAAAAAACTTGTCAAAAAGTTGGCACTTTGACCCCCAGTATCTCCGTAACTAGAAGGTTCCCAGGTATGGTGTAGAACAAAAAACTTATCGATAACGGGGAGAACAAGTGCCTTTCGGCTTCGTTAAGAGGTGTTTTACACCCTTTACACTTCTTGTCGGTTTTTCTTTTAAACATAAACAAGGAAATCGGATCCCATAAATGGGGCCTTTCCTATAACACCTTTGGTGCCTCAGACGAGTATCTGACTCATTCTTCAAAAGTTTTCCATCTCCAAATAATATAGGTATTGATGACTATATCATCATCGACGGATCTGCACTGCGGATATTTTCTTACATCCTTATGTTAAATACTATATAACAAAAGGTGTGTAGGCAGCAACAACCGCAAAATAGACTAAAAATTATCATACCCTAATCCCGTTTTAGACGTCATTCATTTTACATACAGAACTTGTTGTCAGCATGATTTCATATGCGGAAATATATTTTTTTTAGAAACTTCGAACATTAGAGCATCAATCACGACACCTAGTATCCGGCAGGATTCGAGAATTCATAATTTTAAGTTTAGGAAGTTGTATTAACAATAATTGAGATTTAAACCGATCGTGTGATAACGAGATCCGCTTCCTAAAAGGCGCAGTGTTAATCAAAAGTTAGTTTTCATCTAGACAATTTCCATTGCTTCGTAATTGCGCACGTATTAAATTCTCGCCACATTTAAGGAGCTATGTAAATCTGGTAACGATATAATCGGTGCCTATCAGCTACTTAGTACACGAACCGTGTCTAGAGGTTATTTACATTTGACTTTTGTTCGTCGGCGCGGAAGTAAAATGCTTTTGTCCTAAATGTTGGTTTATTCTGCAACGTAATAAACACGTGTGACGAAAAAAGTCGGCACGTTTGCGTCAGACACGTTTCATCTCATGTGAGTGTTGTTTCTGGAAGGCCTTTGCAGTATCATATTTATTTTAGAAGATTAGCTAAATAAAGAAGTTAACTCTCTACGAATTGCACTGTCAAAACGTTTCGCTATCGAATCTCCGTCCACTTAAAATCACGTCACAAACATTTATTCCTACTAGCCTAACCAAAACCTTTCACACACAGGACCGCAAACAATCAGTCTTTTAACCGCAAATAATTTCGCAACCCGAATTCATTCCTCAAATAACAGCATACGAATAATAAGTCAGAAATGTCAAAATACGATTTATTGAATAGCCCCAATAGTATCATCCACGTACAAGCATTCTGGCGCCCCGGGCTACACCTGAAGGCAAGCAGCTTTGTTCAGGCGCGACAGTGTAACGTGGACATGCTCCGAAAATATAATATTGCATAGTTTTGTATTGGTAATCATGACGCCCTATAGAAACGTGTTTGTAGAAGTTATTTTAGTCATGCAGTGTTGTATAATTAATTATGTATTTTAATTTAGATATTGTCATTCTTCTCTCTGAAAAATGGATAGCTGTGGAGAGGCTTTTACCCAGCTGTGCGACAAAATAGGCTTAAGAAAAAAAAAGATATTGTCAAATGGATAAGAAAAATACCACGCTTTTTTTATAAACAATTAAAGCACAATACAACTTTTTATAAATCCTTATTTACAACTTGTACGGATGTTGGAAAAAAATAATATCTAGACAATCGTACACATATTAAAACGTAACCATTCGGTTTACGCAACAATGATTCATACTTTCCTTGAAAGAAATCTAGCAATAGTTTCGCTACTAATCGAACATCGCACCTTGGGCCACTTAAAGTGTTACATTAAACCCATGTGCGGATTTCCAATGACCTTGGCCGTTTCTTCTAATAGAATTTCAATAATTGTTCGTATTTATGCGGAAGAAATTCTCAGATACATTTAATATACAACCAGTTTGGTTAGTATACATATTTATGAAAATTGTCGAGATAATAATGTATTTTTGTTCTTTGTTGTTAATGCAGTGTACCTGTTTCAAAGTCTAACTTGAGCTAGCGTCACGGATCTATCAATAGGTACGAATTAACGACATGTTATTTGCTATCAAAACTTGAAACGTAAATGATCTTCTAGAAGTTTTTTTGTTACTTTTAATAACGAAATAAATTTGTCTGATTGGAGCTGAATACAAAAACTACAAGGCAATCAACATATCTTTGAGATAGAGACAGTCACATATCGCCAAATGACATTTTGCTAGCGGCAAAGAAGCAAAAATTAGAGATTCTACTCAGACAACAGATTGAGGATTGTATATTCCGACTTAAATCGATACACATACACAGATATAAATAATAAGCATCAATGATTAACGAAAACCTTTTCCAAATTTCCGAGTCTCATCCAAAATAATGGTGCAAAATTAAAAAAAAAACTTTCACAAATCGGATTATCCAAATTCCCTATCCACGTTATCATCATCGCGGAGTCATCGACTTCCTACTTAGAACTTTCGTCTTTCGCTTCGGTACCTACTCGTACAGCTCAGATCCGTTTCCTGGGATATCCCTTAAGCACACGCGCTTCGCCCCACCCCAGTAGCAGCCATAGTTAAGAGGTTACATATTTAAACAAGTTTCATTTCCAAGCGGTCGTTGGCCAGATTTTTCCGTTAATATACATTACTCGTGATCTTTGCAAGTTTTTGTTTACATATTTTTGCGGTATTGTTGTTAAGACGAAATGAGCTTTGCATGTGCTGTGCCTTCTATAAAAGTTTTCCCTAAAGTCGAACTTTTTCCGTGATTTGTGAATGAGGTGAGTGCAGTTGTGCAGTTGATTATTTGTGTGGAAACAGTAGGGTTGATATTTTCAATTAAGTAAGTGGTTTTCATGTAATTACTTTAATGTGAAATGGGTAAAACTAAGTGAAGAACACTATTCAGTTCGAGACTTTAGTGAAAATGTTTTGAAATAATTTTACCTACGGCTAATGAAATATCTTACTTGACCACTTTAATTAACTTTCATAATTCGAATTCAGGTAACGTCACGTTGTGTTAATTAGCTTTCATCAAACTTTTCAATTATAAGTCTAGCGTTAATAATTATAATTTTGATAATAAGAAAACATTGTAGAGACACAATTTTATAATATTTAAGTTAACTATTTTACATGATGTGCCTGAAATTTATAAAGTGACTGTCAATTAAGAAAAAAAAGTTAATAGGGATGATGACTGACTAAAAAAAATATGATTCTGTTTAGTCCGTCAGTTAGATTGTCGAAAAATATTGGAAATTTGTTTTTAGTATTATCAAATTAATAAAAATTGACGAAGATAAAACGTATCAAAGATCATGAGTAAGGGCTTGTGACGTCACATTTGAGTAAAAAATGTACTCAAATTTGACGTCACACGAGTTTTCGACGCACTGTGTCGTCTTCATTTTTTGTTTACGTAAAAATAGAAAAAAATAGTGTCTAATATTTTTTTGGAAATCTATCTGACGGATTAGTTAGACTTTACCCCATTGTGCCGGCAGCTTTTCATCATTACTTGGCGCTGTTACAATAACATTTTATAGAACTATAACGTTACAATAAACTACTCAGTTTTCGTTAAAATACATCAGGAAAATTTAAACCGGTCAAGTTGATACACTGATATTTAAATTCGAATCTATAATATAAATCGAAAAGTTATAAATCTAAATCAAAACGTTTCCTTATACAAAACTCCTAAAGTATGTATGTACCTATACATTTTTTTCACCATCATTTAAAAGTAAGTTTTATTGTACCTATCATTGTAGTTGTAACATTTTGTAAAATTTAAACGAACGGCTCGCCAGCACACAGTTAAGCCCTGAAAGGTTTTCGATGTGTGGCTAAAACCAAACTGTAATAGATTAAGTTTTTTAGATATTTAAATAAATAATGTTTGGACTGTGATACATTGCGTTGATTAAAGCTTTCAGAACTACATAACGTCACCGTCGTCTGAAAGCCGACCCCAACATAGTTGGGAAAAGGCTAGGCAAATAATGATGTAATAGAGAGCGAGCCTATTGTCATCAACCGGGCACAAATTCGGACTCTGTGGCTGCTACTGCGATATTTCAAATGGAAGAATATACAAAACACAATAATAAAATATACAATAACACTTAGCCCGACCTGAGAATCCAACCTGGGACCTTATGCTCGGCAGTCGCGCTTGCGACCACTGAACCAACGAGGCAGTTATCATCTAGTTGATAAGAAAAGTTTTAAGTCGCACCTTCTAACGCTTATCTACGGCGAAGAATATCCGGAAAGAACATAGGTGCTCTGTAGTCGATGAACAGGCGTATTACGGCCATTTTCAATAACTTACTGTTCGGTTTCGGTAGGTTGCTATGGAGATAGCAACCTACCAGGCGGAGGCCTGTTTGACATTTTGCTTACAGATGGTTAGAAACAAAACGTCACAGAAAATCTTGCTTTGATTTTTCTATGAATCAAGTCACAGGTATAGGTGACACGGGATATTTCAAGCTAACTCTGTTTATAGAAACACCGATAGCTGATAGACGTGGCATATTTACTGACAGTTATACGTAAGTAAGTAAGAAAACGGGCCTTAATTATCATGATACAAATGTTGTCAAATGTCCAATCACACCTTTCTTGTTTCGCGAAAAACTTCATCGTTCCCTTAATAACGAGCCTTTTATAATTACATTGTTGTTATACTTCCAGATCACAAAATGGCCGGCAAGATCACTGCTGCTTTCGTCATTTTCGTCACTATTGCGTTTATCGCCAACTTCGGTCATGTCGCCTGCAACCCTGCCATTGGTAAGTAGTACTTACATATTCTTCCTATAAATTCTTCCTCAGTTCTTGCCACAAGCATAACCCTAGTTTAAAAGGGCATGTGGCAGTACTGTTTGCATTAACAGGACCTCCCACGATTGCTTGAAGTCTGTCTTATTATTTGGTACCTACCCTACTTAAAGAATTTCCCATGATAGTTAGGTAGCTAAGTACTTCAATTTGGATTGTGAGCGATGTAATCGCTAGTTGAATTCCAGCCAGAATAAGTATTTCCTTTCAAGATCCTATTTTTAAAGTTTGACCTCTACGCTTACGCATGATCGCAATTTCAGATCTCATAAACATCCTGCCGGGGTTGCGGGACTGTTCGAAAGAGATACCGTGGCCCCGGAACACAAAGGGCGATGAAGGAACATGGATGGGTTTTAGTCAGTAAAAGTCTGACACTCCCTCCTGCTCCGCCCAGAGCGGTAGAAGTCATTTGATGATTTCCAATCCGAAAAAAATTGAAAAAACAAAGATCTCATAAACATGTTACATAAGGTAACGAGAAAGTCCTGCCCATCCATGAAGATACATCGACGTCTATATGTGCACAACCCTTTTAACGTTCGCGAAAAAACGTCAATCTTTCCACTTTTTCTCGTCTAGTTTATTATTTATCTTTCCTCATACTTTGTATGTAGGGTGTATTAACACGATTCTAAATACGACCACTCGTAACATTTCGCAAGATTTACATTTTTTGACTCGCGAAAAGGTTTGCACGGCTCGTTCTTACGCTGCTTACGCCTAAAAGAAAGGCTTACGTTTAAAAGAGCAAACAGATTTGGTAATTTTCGCGGTTAGCTTTCCTCACACTTGCTGTTACTTCATGAAAGCGAGGGTATGTCCACAAAACAAAACATTTTTGTTTCAGGACTTTCCTGTTATGTGATAACACTTTCGAGTAACGATGTACCTATTTCTTGCATTAAACTGGCTGATTTCACACTGTATAACCTTCACAGATTAGAACTTAATACCTACTACGACTGTGAAAATACAGAAAAAAACTCAAAAAACACAGAAAATCACTCCACATATTTTCATTTAGTTTAAGCATCAATGAACAATAATCCAAACTTCCATTACCACCAATAAGACACCTCAAGCCTTTGACAGTTTCCATGAAGACTGACACAACCCAACCAGGTCAAACTTTCCCCTACTATATTCCATACCACGGCTAATTATACATATTTATTTATTTGAGTACCTATCGAAAGAGTTTTTCCTTGTTCCATTGAATCTTTTAATGATGGTAGGTCTGTCCATGAAAGAATATCGGGTGAAAAGACCCTTTACGAAGACAAAAGCTTGTTCCCCCGTCTTTGCGATCATTTCTTTGTTCTGGACTATACCTGGGAACCTTCTTGTTACGGAGATATTGGAGGTTAAAGTTTCAATTTTCAACTAGTTTTTAATGTTTTATGTAACTTTACTTTATATACCTCCATGGCACCTGTATCATTTAATGAATTCATCAGTACAATATTTTAATTGCGTTACATAGAGTCCTACCGTAAGACATTCATGATTTTTCAGGTCAAAAAATAAAGCCGTTTTCCAGCAATATTTTTTGGGCAGTCACTTAGTTTAATGTACAGCGGGTTTGGTTGACTTCGTGAAGGGTCAGTTTACACCTTGGTATAATGTATGACATCCACCAACCCTCACCGGGCCCGCGTGGTGGATTACCCAGGCCCACGACTACCTCTCACAGAGAATAGGCCACAGCAAGAACATCATCTTAATATCAAGATTTAAATTTTAGATTTTTAAATTTAGATTTAGATTTTTTTTTTTTCATTAGGCTGCCTTGTTGGCCCTGTGGTCGTAAGCGCGTCTGCTAAGCATGGGGTCCTGGGTTAAATTCCCGGGTCGGGCAGAGTGTTATTGTGTCATATTAAGTGTAGACTCATAAAATTGTTGCTTATCTGTTAGCGAACCTCTTCAATTTCAGTGCCCACTGAAAGCTAAAGGGAGCTTATAGTTCCATGATGGTAATAGTCAGGGTGAACCTTTTCAAATCAATCCAGAGTTTCACATCTACACGATATCTTGCGAAACTGACCACTTAAATTATCTTAACACCACACACGCGCTAACTTTATATTCAAAAGGACGACATCGACAATAAAGACTAAACGTGACTGTCGACGAACATGTTTTAAATACTTATCGTTTGTGTGTTTGAATAATCTTAATTGAATCTAAGATTACCATAACGTTCTGGAATTTAAACTAACGTTAGCCAACTGAATTCAATTGTGACAAAGACAAAGGGAGGTGTGTGTGAGGTAACCAGAGAATTGCCTACTAACGTAGTGTCTAATACGAAGGTGTCTGTTGGTGAATACGAGCAAGTCCATCGAACTCATGTAAGTCTTCACAAAGCAATAGGTCATAGGTAGGTAGGGCATTTTGGCGAACTCGGACGCAGCAAAAATGGAAATGGCATCAAATATTAAGTGTCATAGAATCCATATAATCAATGTCAATTTCCCTTTTTATAGGGAGACTAACTTTCCAAAAGCCTACAGACTGAGCACTGTTTGCCTAGGCATGAATAGACCATTTCATTCAAAAGTGGTCCAGAACACATGTAACCTACCTCTACCTTATTGAATCAGAAATAGCGCATAGAATCGCATTGTTTCATGCTCTTAACCTTTTCCGCCGCTCAGAACCGTCATTTGAAACAGAGCGGATCTCACGCAGCAGCATCGACGATGCGCTCGGCATCCTCAAGGGATTTCCATTATAAAATAGACTCTATGTAGGTACTAGTACGGAATATGTTGCGTTGGAAGGCCTCCTACTAAACGGACGGATATCCTGGTAAAGATTGCGGTGATCCGCTGTATGCGACACGCACGGGATCTGTCAATGTAGTGACACTTGGGGGAGGCTCATGTCCAGCAGTGGACGTCTTTCGGCTGAAATGATGATGGGGTACTAGTACTAAATTACTCACAGATCGTAAACCTTCTTGGTACTTATCATCATAAACTTTATTCCTTTTATGTTATTTATCTCTCCTTCGTCTCACCGTCTCACGTCCAACGACCGTCTAATACCTTGGCTAAAACTTGGTAGTTAATTAAACGTAAAGCTTTCTATAACGGAAATTATTCAATTAAAAATCACAAACATACCTACATTTTTGTCTTCAAAGAAAATTTTCTAGTACTTCTCGCTAAAGCTTGTTACAAAGTCAATTTATAAAAGTTAGGGCCTATTTATTAACGTTTTTGAATAGGTGTGTAAAAAATAATAGGTAGAGATCATCAGTACTTTGCAAGTCCAAGGAATTTGATGACGAGATTTGCTGAAACTATAGTTGGTGCCAGTTAAGATGAGAATAGCGGTCATTGCTATTTCCTTAATATCTCCTCGTACATGCGAACCAAGACAAATAAACCATGTATCGTTTTTCATTACAAAAAATGTTGAAAAAAACAAATAAACCATTTATCGTTTTTCATTACGAAAAATGTTGAAGATGAGACGAGATGACGATTCCAGACTTGAACAGGCTTATTTTTGGTTTTCAAAGTTAAGAAGTTTAATAGATGTAGGTGGGTCAATGACCGTTATTCTCATCTTATCTAGCACCAACTCTAAAAGGAGAAGGGGTAGATGGATATTCAATTTAATTTAAAAAAAAGCCCTCGGTACCTTCTTAGATAGATATGGATAGACATGGATAAAGCTTCTCTATTCTTCTAGTTGAACTTACCATTTTTACAGCAATTAATTAGCAGACTTCAAAAGAATTTCTAAGACAGTTTCCGAAGTTGTATAAACTTTGCGACGATCATGAAAAACTTCGCACTTAGTTTAAAACAAGGTCTGTGGGTTATTTTTAAAACATCTAGTTTTATATTCTCATCTCATAAGCCAAACGATGTATTCTGATGTATTCAGCGTCCGATCGCAGTGAGACAATGACCTCAATCCACAATTTGGACACCTCACTTTCGCCCGAAAATTACGCAATTTCACCTTAGCGGCTTACACTTGACCCCGTAACAAACAATCGTGCATTTAGACCGTATATCTTATGGACATTATTTTGTTAGAGTCAATGTAAATGGTGAGAAATTGCGAAAGATAACCTACGCTGATATTGTAGGCTAAATGTCCATCTGTTTGGGCCGTCTTAACGGCAAATCGATCTTGATAGTACTAGTAGCAGAGTAGAGAGGTAGTTTAATCTATTTGTAAGTACCTACCTACTTAGGTCTTCTTATGACCTTCTGGCCCTTTTTATCCAAATTAAAGACATTTTACTCGGGAGTGACGCAGAGTACAGGTAGTCAGTGACCCGAAAGTCTGACAACCAGTTTTATCATAGGGTATCGTATTACCCATTAACAACTGGGTTGTGAAGGTCGGATAGGCAGTCACTCCATGTAAAATTTTGATATTCAGCTGCATCCGGTTAGACTGGAAGCCGACCCCAACATAGTTGGGAAAAGGCAAGGCAGATAATCACGCGGAATATGTCATTCAATGGGAAAGGCTGGTCAAAGCTGATTGTAGTTGGCGTGTCCAGCTTAGTCCCAATCTGTCCAATGAGGACAAGCTATTTTGACATTTAAAATGAAATAAATTGACAGATTTTCAACCACTGACGATGCGTGGTACAAGTTTTGCTAGCGCCATTAGCTCCACAGTTGGCATCCCCATTTCGACCAGTCACATTCCATTCCTTGCATTATACCAAAATCATATTCAACAAAATGATGCTCCTTCAAGTTTCAAACAGTGGCTTTTCTACACACAACCCGTGGTTCCTACAATTCAAACAAACTTTCAAATTCAAACCTCCATCTTAAAAGTTCCCATCGTCGCTCAGGGACGTTTTAGCGTTTATTTCCTCACATCTGCAGTCAACTACTAAGTTTAAAATGCGTTAACGAGTCCCAAGTGCCGAGTTTGGTTTAATATAAAATGCTTAAGCACTACAGCTCATAGTCTTTAAGAAATTAAGCTGCAATATAAAGGAGCATTTCATACTTCCTGCTGCTTTGACGTCGCGTCAGCCATACATAGGTAGGTACAGACGGCACATCAGCTGCCGTATACACAACGCTTCGATTCGATTTCGATTCGACAAGTCGTATGTCTATCTTTTTTTGGCATTACGAAAGCGAGCGAGATAGATATACGACTTGTCGAATCGAAATCGAATCGAAAGCGTTGTGAATACGGCAGCAGGTAAAGTGCGTCACTTTTCCTTCTAGGTATAAAAATAAAAGCAAGCAATTCAGCAGGATTTTACTTAGGTAAATATGTATAAGTAATATTAATGGTAAAGATAAGGTATGTATGGCTGCAGACTGGGGTCCGCGAATGACGTTGATTTAGCAGGAAATTCAGGTTATTTTTGGTAAACCCCCACTGAATTTGTAAGCGATAATTAAGCATTCTCAACTACCTATAACTGTGTGGTTTGCCCGTCTCCCGATTTGGTGTTGCACTAGGTATGTTAGTAGGTTCCTTATGGTTTGTAAGCTGGTTCTTCCATGATTTCACGGTCGCCTGGTCATCGTGGCTTTGGCCGGCAATACTAAATGTGCAGGTAAGTTTGATGATAGGGGTACCTACCTACAAAAAAAAAAAAAAAATGCAGTTCCCTTTAAGAGTGTATAATAGTAACACGTCATACATAATACATAAACTCACGGAACGCTACCTGCTACGATCCTAACAAACTCCTCTCGCCTGGTCAACTTTCATAACGTAATATTAATAATATAGTAATTATCTAGTCTTCTATCTACTTTATTACCTATCTCAAACGAACCTAATTAGACAGGCCAAACAATAGCCTTTTGTATCTAAGTAAATATGTAGAATCCATGATTCCAAAGGGTGTTATTAGCCTACACAAACTAACGAGACAAGATACATCATATTCATTCATCCACGCGATGTAACATAGTTAATTAATTTGCTAAAGCAACTTTGTAACTGCCAGCTAGTTGCAAAAGCATCGAAAAGGGATGGAGTGGGTATTGCCGAATTCATTTATTTCCTCGAAAGGTCATCATCTGCCTAGCCTTTTTACTACTTACCGGTTTCCGATTGAGCTGATGTGTTTTTAGTGTGGTCGTGGTGTACCGCGCCTGGCACCGTTTCAGCGCATCAAAAAAGCATAACAAAGCCTTCAAGTATTATCATATATCATATAACCTACCTGTACTATACATGGTAGCGAATATTGGCTGATGGCCTGCTACCTCCTTTTACAGCAGTGTTATTCTAATCTTACTTCAATAATAGGTGGTGGTGAAACCCTGGTTATTGCAACTCCATTATCTGCCCTTTCATTAATACGCTACTTTTCAAAATACTAACAAATCTTTTATCATTTTTCCTCTAGCAACTATCTACGATCCCATGCAGGTTTGCATCGAGAACTGCGCGCAATGCAAGAAAATGCTCGGTGCCTGGTTCGAAGGCCCCCTCTGCGCTGAGTCCTGCATCACTTTCAAGGGAAAGCTGATTCCAGACTGCGAAAATATCGCGTCAATCTCGCCTTTCCTTAACAAGCTTTAAGGTTTTTTTTTTCGACAAACGAATGGATTGATTATGGGCTATGTTTCGTTTTGTTTTATGTGAGCAATTGCAACTTAATTGCCAGTAGATAAAAGTTTTGACAGAGTATGGTCTATCAAAACGTACGCATAACAATAAAATGATCCAGTCTACGGCCTATTTGCCTCTGAAAGCCAAAGTATTGTCAGCCCATAAAACTAGATAGATAGACCATATATTTATGATGGAGTTTATGCAAACATTATAAGCATTTATTGACACACTCAACACATTTATTTCGTAATGATTCGTGGCCCCTAATAAATCTATAATTTGAAATGTTTAACATTCCAACCAACAACATGCCAAAGTATTCGATTCTCTATTTTAATTAGCTTTAAATCGATTTTTGTAAGTTTTATATCTACTCGTTTTATAATACAGGGATTAATTTAAGATTATATTGAATAAAATAAATGTAATGCTATTGAAAATTGATTTTCTGTTTTATTCTTTATTTTAACCAATAATATTTGTCAGGCAGATTTATATGAAGAGATAGATATAGATTTAGAGAAGGGAAGGTGTAGAACATTGCTTTTGGAGAAATAATTCACTGATGACCATAATCATTTACTTATTCAGCCTATAATGATCCCACAGCTGGGACACAGGTCAACTTCTCTCTGGGAGTGGTCCGTAATCCACCACGGAGGCCCATTGTAAGTTGCTGGGTCTCACATATATTTGATGTTTCTCATGTTTCACTATGTGATGTGCAATTGCAACAAAAAAAAGTAAGAATAATAAGAGTTTCGTGCGAACCACTCATTAGGCTGCATTTTCACCAGACATTATGCAAGGATGCGTAGACAGTTGTGTTTAAAACTAACCAATAATATCGCTTCTTTTTCAGTTTGAATGGAGGATCTGCTAGGAGCTCGTGGATATATTATAACAGCCGTTCGGGTCGATCTTTAGGTTAAGCCGTGCTTGCCTAGGTTGGTCTGTGGATGGGTGACCGCCCATTACATACCGAGTTTCCTCCGTGCCTCGGAAAGCACGTTAAGCCGTTGGTCCCGGCTGTCATTTGTAGATCTATGACAGTCGTAAGGTAGTCAGAGGCCCAAAAAGTCTGACAACCAGTCTTACCAAGAGGTATCGTATTACCCGGTACTAACTGGGTTGTGGAGGTCAGATAGGCAGTCGTTCTATGTAAAATACTGGTATTCAGCTGCATCCGGTATAACTGGAAGCCGACCCCAACATAGTTGGGAAAAGGCTAGGCAGATGATGAATGGAGAATCTGCTAATGTAGTCCGCGAAATTCATACTGTCATGCCATTGTTTTTTTTTTATTAAATGAACTTAGAGGATTGTATTGATGATTTTATTTCTTATAATTCTGTAAAAACATACGTGTTACGGTCGCGAATCATATTTTGTTTAACATACAGCCTCATAGTGACCAGCAAATAAGCCGAGTGCAATGGGGTGGGCAACTGGTGGAACTAATAGCGCTAGCAGCGCATGAACCAAACATCGTCATTGCTTGAAAATCTGTCAATGTCATTTTATATTTCAAAATAGATTGACCTCATTGGTCAGATTGGGTCTAAGCTATGGACGCGCCATCTACAATCAGCTTTGACCAGCCCACCCCATTAGACAAAAAATATTCAAAAGGTGGAACGAAGTTTATAGTGGTCGGATTTTCATGGGACTTTTTTGATTGAGTTCCTAGAGAAGTGGAGAAGAAAGTTAAAAACTAAAATTTCAACGCTCGCAACATTTTTTTTTTTAATTTTCGTTGGAATATTTTTAACTTTAAATTCAACGAATTCATATTGTAGCGTAATAGTGTGACCTACGTGCATCCATTAAATGCTAATTTGGTCTGTTAATTTTTCCTATTTTCTGGAATTATTTGACAAAGATTTCTTTCAAAATTGGTGACTGATACTTTTTCACAGATAATTGGATGTAAAAATATTCAAGAAAACTATGTTTACGAGTGAAGTGACTAAAAATGTATTCACAATTATCAGGAAATCGTCTATATAAAAGTTAAAGAAGGCCATTTTTCTCAAAATACTTCTATGACGGTCAACGTAAACTTTCTTGTCTACTTCTGTAGGAACTCAATAAAAAAAGTCCCATGAAAATCCGACCACTATAAACTTCGTTCCACCTGATTGTCTAATTGCACTCGACTAAATTTCAAAACACGTAAGAAAGCTTGAATTTCATTGGCTACGCTGGTGTTTCCCTGTAATTGGTTAGTTTTACGCACATTTCTCACTGCAAATTCTCGCTAATCTCTGGTGTAAGGAAACGCGGCCTTAATACAGTCTCCAAAATACTAACAGAGAATCTTTTATTATTTTTACCTAGCAACTGTCAACGACCCCATGCATGTCTGCATCGAGAACTGCGCACAATGCAAGGAGATGCTCGGAGACTGGTTCAACGGGCCTTTCTGCGCAGATGCCTGCATAAGACTCAGGGGGAAGCTGATTCCGGAATGTGAAAATATCTCGTCTATCAAGCCCTTCCTTAATATTAATCAACTTTAAGTTCTTTTTTCGACAAAAGTATGGATTGAATGTCGGCCAAGTCTCGTTCTGAAATGTGATTTGAATTTTGTTGCCAGTTGAAAAAAAGAAATGTCATTTTTGGTTGTTGATTTGACTATAGCAAGAAAATCTCAGAAACAATACTCCAGTCATTCGTCTCCGAGTTCTATTTTAACATGAAACTATCTAGAATCAAATAAAACCATAGCTGATGCAATAAAACAAATCCGAATAAATAATAATATATAAACGACTTGCCTCCGAAGAGCCAAAGTATTGCCAGTCCATGTTGCTGATTATTTAATCTATTTTATTGTGATTCGTGGCTCACAATATTAAATCCATACATTTGAAATGTTTAACATTCCAACCGACGACATGCCAAAGTATTTGATTCTCTATAATAATTAGCTTTAAGTCGATTTTTGTATATTGTAAGTTTTATACTCGATTTATATTACAGGGATTAACATAAGATTATAGTAAAAAATAAACGAATGCTTTTGAAAATTGATTTTCTGTTTTATTGTATAACTTAACCTATTATATTTATCATTTCAATTCATCTTAACTGTTATCATACATTTTATCAAATATGTTTCTGAATTCAGAATACAATAATTGTCTTTTAATTGATTATGGATTAAATCGTCATCATCAATCGTCATTTGCCCGACTGTGTCAAAAGATGCTAGGGACTTGGCACACCTCTGCCGCGAAAATAATACCACGAAATCGCTTAACTAATTCCGCTGCAAAACAGTTTTCCGTAATATCGATTATAACATCCGGTGGCGTAGTTAGCCCTGAATAAAAAAATGGGGGCCCTTGGTTTTTTTTGCAAAATGGTTCTTTCGGTAAGTAAACGGCACGGTAGTAAATCTTTGTTTGACACATGCTTAATACGAACAAGTACAAGAAATATGATTGATCAAAATCAGTTTATAAACACAATTATTTGCAACGACGCGCTTTGCTTTAAAATGGAAAAAAATAATCTATTAATAGTCTAATAATAGTCGTGGGTTCGAACCCTTACAGGCGCATTACTTTGTGTAATTTATTTCATCACCACTGCTCTCAAAACGGTGAAGGAAAACATCGTGAGGAAACCGGCATGTCCTAGAACCAAAAATTCGAAGACATGTGACATCTACCAATCCGCACTGGGCCCGCGTGGTGGATTATAGCTCTTACGCAAAATACGCGCTTTGACGTGGAGTTGCGGACACCAGCCCGTTATACAACGAAATAATCTATTTAAATCTCACCATTCTTATTAAAATATATTATATTATCTGTATCACAGATAATATTTCATTGTTCTCTTAACCAATAACACAATTTATTGCTAAATCATACCCATTCTTACATATTTTCGTCGCTATTCTAACACGTATATTCAAAATTAGTTGCTTAACACAACAACTCAACATACCTACTTAAACTCACGCATTTTCCAATGATAAGCTACAGAACGTAAGATAGTATAACAGTTTTCAAGCAAGTCTATTAGTATGTTACAAGCTTTAAGTATTAAACTTTTGACCGCCAGAGCATAAACGCACGCGCGTGCCCTCCACGCCACAATTTCACCTACCATTTTGTCACATACTTGTCACGTTTAGTGTACGGAGCACGCGCTTGCTTGACACGTATTTGTGACAATGGCGGTCAAAAGGTTAATGTCGATGTACTCTTTCCGGCTATTCTGTATTATAAAACTTAGGCTCATAGCACAGCTATATGCAGTGTATCGGATTGGCACTACCTCACCTCATTTTTACGTTTAATAGATAATAAAGACACCATCTAGTCCTTTCATAGTTATTTACCAACCTTAAGTGATCGGCAATAAAGATTACTTTGACATTGACAGTGATGCCCAATCAGAGATAAAATAGTTTTAAAAGGACTGTAACCGAATTCGGCGAGAGTTGCTGCATTCGATGGTATATAGTCACTGCTTCGTCTGCTTCTAGCGTTGTAGAACAATCGTCAATTGACAGATACTTCCACTGGCTGCGACTCGGCGTCTGTTGGTACTTGCAGCTGTGGTACCTCTGCTGCTGGTAAAGAGAAAATAATTAGTATTAATAAGGAAATTAGTGATTAGTCTTTCTTTATCGTGCGGTTAGTGCCTAACCTGGTGTCAATTTTTATGCCGCCCACAGGCCTCTGACTTGGCTTTACATGCCATCAAGAAATATCTCTCAGGCATGCTGGTTTCCTCACGATGTTTTCCTTCACCGAAGTAAGTGATTATAGGGTATTTTACTCTCTAAGAGAAAACATCTAAAAATATATTATTGCTAGCTTAGGCAAAAAGCAGTTGGAAAACGTTAATTTTAGTTCATAAAATAGCAAACTAAATTTTCAAATTCAATTTTAAGGTTTCAGCTTTTTTAATCTGTTTCATAAGACTATTATAGTAGTCGCCATGTTATTACGTCATTGGGCTATGTAAACTTAGAAGTGTCACTGTCAACTTCAAATATCACTGCATTTGTTTACACAGCCAACTGACGTCATGACCACACAGCAATATGGCGTCCACTGCGTCCAGTGTTTTCGTCAATATACGCGCGAATTTTGAAAATGCAAAATTTAAATGCATTTTTACGGCACTTAACGATTGAATACAATTTTTGATAATTTTCTAGTGGTTCATTAGCACTATAGAATGTAATTGAGACACTTTTCAAAAATGGGTGTAACACCCTATTATACAATACGCACATGAATCCGAAAAATCAGTGGTTAGTGGTGGCCTTGGTTTCGAACCCAACGGTTACACCACAAGGCTATCACTGCTTTAGGAGCTAGTGATCTACATGGACCATGGTCATCTAAGATTATGACTTTTTTGTTGTTTTTCTTTTCAGAGCGATCAAACAGGAAACACCAACCTCATCAACATTTAAAACATTCATTATTTTGCATTCTTTTTAATCGTGTGGTTAGTGCCTAACCTGGTGTCAGAGTTTTTATGCCGCTCACGGGCGTATAATCTTGACGTTCAAAATAGTTTTAAAACAAAAAAAAAAAAAAACAACTGTTTTATTCTGTTTTCACATTGTATTACTCAATGGAATATCGTCTGCCTAGCCTTTTCCCGACTATGTTGGGGACGACTTTCAGTCTAACCGGATGCAGCTGAATACCAGTATTTTACATGAAGCGACTGCCTATCTGACCTCCACAGCCCAGTTAGTACGATACCCTTTGGTAAAGACTGGTTGTCAGACTTTTTGGAACACTGACTACCTGTAACAACTGTCAAAGATCTACAAATGACAGCCGGCACCAACTGCTTAACGTGCTTTCCGAGGCACGGAGGTAACTCGGTATGTAATGGGTGGTCATCCATCCACAGACTAACCTAGGCAAACACGGCTTAACCTAAAGATCGGCCCGAGCGGCTGTTATTATTTAGCCACAAGCTCCTGAATGGAATAAATTACAATAAATTATTTATATTCATAAATTGAACTTACGATCTGTAGGAATAGCTGGTAGGCCGTCAGAAACGTCCATAGCCTCAGCTACTGTTGGTGCTGCTGATGGTAGCTGAAGAAAATCATAAGATGAGTATTATAGTAACATTCCCTTTAGTTTTTTTTTGTGAAAGGCGTCCCCTCACTAGGAATTTCTCTTGTATTGTGAGTGCGTTTACGAATATTTAGGCACACACACAAACACCCGGATCTGGAACGAACTACATGTAGGCTATGCAAATATTTTGTTCCTTGTGGGTAGCGAACCCGACACAGCGCCGCAGTCGATCGCTCAGTTACCGCACCATGCTGTCAACTAATCCACAAAAACAAGACCTAGGGGCTGCAAGCTCTCAAAGCGTTAGTTAAGAACAAGCAAGACTATGTCAATACATATTTTTGAATTAGTTCTCTTCATTGATCAAGTTTGTAGGGGCCTTTTTTTGGTCTGTCTAATATAATTTTATTGTTAAAAAACTGAAGATAAAAGGATTTTGATAGAACTTACCTCAGGAGCAATCCTCATGATCTTTCCAATCTTGTGTCTGACACTAAACGGAGCACAGGACTCATAGTAGTTGATTACAAAGTCGGGGAAGGCTTCCCCTAACTCGTGTCCTGGAACCACATCAAAGTCTGTGCAACCATGCCTGTAAGAAAATGGAAAACGTATTTAGATACAATTCCCACACCACACAATTCACAATACAGTTTTACATAGGGTGACACAACGACGACAGAGCATAAACGCACGCGCGAGCCCTCAACGCTAAGCCACAATTTCACCTACCATTTTATCACATATTTGTGTCGTTAGGCGTACAGGGCACGCGCTTGGTTGCCACGAATATGTGACAATGGCGTTCAAAAGGTTAAAATGAAGTGAGTGGAAAGTGATTTGGATTTTAGATGAGACATATTATAAAGGAACATTTAAAATGGTTGTATTGTAGTTTTGAAGTACGTTATTAGTAGGCTATTAGTAAATTAAATTATAACACATAAGGTTATAAGGTAGGTGTAGTTAGAAATAAAAGGACTTCTTACCATTTGACCAAAAAGTATAATGATCCATGGAACAGCTGACCAGCTAGAATCTTCTCAGGTGATAAGCCCCGTGCCAGACCACGTGGCTTTTCAATCTCTTGTAAGACCTGCTGAAAATTACAATAAATGTTATTATTATCTGTGTCTAAAACTGTAATAAGGGTGAAGCCAAACAAACAACAACATTACACAAAAACAAATTATGAGTTGCTTAAAATTATTACGCCGCATTTACTTATGAAAGTACGTAAAATGCGCCCACCAGAATATTACCTCACCTGAATATTTGATGCCTTTCAGATGATTTAGTCATTACTGACAATCTCTTGTCTCAGGGTGTCAGGTTTATAACACACACACACGAGTCCACACACACTGAATTCAACAAAACTTACTTCATTATTCTTCTTCTTCTTATCTCCCCTCCTGCTCCTCTTACGGCTAGCCAAAGTCTCCTCTATAGGGTCAGTGGCAGCAGCCGCAGCGGCAGCAGCAGCAGCAACGGCGGCAGCAGCTGCAGTAGCCGCTGCTGCAGCCTCCTTCTCCCTTTTCATACGAGCTTCCTCATATGCTGATATAAGCTCTGGACAGTCGAGATTATCCTCTGGCTCCCATGTATTGTCATCACTAAAATGAATGTAGATGAATATTAGTTCCCAATTATTTTTGAGGAAGTAACGAAGCCCTAATTGTGCCAGCAGAGCTATCCACAAAAGTATTGAGCAGTCGCCCACTAATCACGATACCAAAGACTCATCACTTTGCAATGGGTACCCACTGCAAGGAGATTGATATTCCACCTCATTGTCTGAACCTCCTATAAGATATTATCATTTATTTGGCAACTAAGAGTTTCTGGCAAAGATTATGAATAGAACTGTTACACCTTTCTAATTTTCAAACATGATTATTATTACTATTTAATACTACTTACTCAGAATAGCCTTTCCATTTCAACAAGAACTCAACCTTGCCATTTTTGATTCTTCGATCCAGAACCTTTTCTACAGAGAACTCCTCATGTCTTCCGCTTTGTGGACCTGATGATGGCGCCATGGTGCTCAATGCTGGTGTAGTCTCCATCGGCTGGCTTGGAGGAATCGATGGAACGTAGCCGAGGTCAGGTTGTGCCAATGACTCCATAGATTCATCCATTGTGAACTCTGGAAATACAATTTTTGTTTCGCCATTATTTTTTTCGCAACACAAAACCTTTGTTATTAGAAGGTACCTACATTAGGTGACTTAAATAAGGAAGAATAAAATGTTACATGTGAATAAGTCCATGTAAAGTAATAAAATGACAGGTTTTCGTATTTTTTTTTTGCTTAGCATCTTGTTGTTTGTTGTTATTGTGACACCGGCTTGCTGTAGTTATATTGGTGGAAAATGGCGTATTTTTTTAACTGACCTTCCTCAGATAAGTTAATGTAATCGAAATTCTAGTAAGGTTGTTTTATTTACGTAAAACTATTGGAAATAAACCCCAATTCCAACACAATATTTATTATTTGCATGCATTTTAGCAGCTCTGTGATTGTGTTTGACAATTGACATAAAGACAATATTGACATTGAATTTTGACAAATTGTGTTTTTCTTTGCCAGAACAAAAATGTTTGATTGATGAATCAATGGATGCCAGTGTTGCCAACTTTATTTTTCAGAAGATCGTAACATGGACTAGAAAAGATCGTATTTTGCCAACATTTCAAGAAAAAAAATAGTACGTAATGAAATTTCAATAAATATAATAAATTTTAAAACGGTATGTAATTATAATTTTGAATCAATATTTATCATTAAGATATAAATTGATTTTTTTACATTTTTAGCTAAGAGAAAAGTTACTTACGTATATTCTAAAACTTAGATGAAACCGTGATTAGGTGTCATTTCCTTATAAACAGATTTAAAATCTCGAGTTTGTATACGGATAAAAGTTGTTCTCTACCTTGATTATGTAAGGTCTGATGCTAATTCTCGATTTCAGTTGATTGAAATCGTAACTTTTGTGACTATGTATGTACAATTTGACAGATAGATTAAAAAATATTTGATGCACTAATAAATACAACAAAGTTTAGCTCGTTCATGTCTTCGACTTGTTTTTTTTTATAACATCAATAATTAATTTAATTTGTCGTCCATTTTTACTTCGTTAATATGATGGGAATATGATTTGAAAAGATCGTATATTTTGCGTACGATTTCGATTACTCGATCGTACATCGTACAAGAGCCAAAACGGTCATATAAATACGATTTAAATCGTATCGTTGGCAACACTGATGGATGCTCAAGCAAAATCACTCGCTACGATTGGTCGTAATCTGGAACGCACCAAAATCCCTGAATGTTGCCATTTAAGATTAAGCAGTAGCGGTGGGTGAAAGCTGTTGCCATTTTATGATAAAGCGGGAAGACAAGAGTTTTTTTTTATTTTGAGTTTGACTTGTGACCGATGAAAATGTCTGGTACCGTTGCAGTGCAGTTAAACAGGGTGGATTTGTTCAACGGGGCAGTAAGGGGAAGTTACCTTGACTGTTGCAGCTACACGAAAATGGTCTTGAGAGACTATCCTTAATAACTTTTCGTGAAATTTTGATCACCATTCACAGATTTTAAAAAAAATTACAATTGGCAAGAAAATTGCCATTATAAGACTGTTAAGTCAGTTTGCATTAATAATTTCAGAGTTGGTCATCGGGTAAACGGTGGGTCACCTTTTTTTATTGCTCCTCAAAACCTATCGGTCATTTGGCTTAGAATTTACATCTAGGGTGGCTTAAAAAATATTTAACAGATAATCATCTACTTACGATTTCTTACTACTCATGGATTTCGACTTTTGGTACAAATCAATCGTTACAAACTAGCTATCAAGTAAATTAAAACGTTCTAAGCACCAACTTTAAACTCTAGGAACAAAATACTCAAAGCGCTCAAACGGCTCAAAGGTCAAAATTATCCATGGTTCTTGAGAAATAAACCGTCAAAATCATAATATTTTATCTAAGTCAGTTATAACCGTGAGACAGTTTTTTTCAAATGTGGTTAGGTCCATGAGAGCCAATCAGCTTATCTATTGCGTTTGTTTAATATGGCCGTCAGTCGACGTTAACTTTGTGACAGTAGCACAGTTCTACCCAGCTCGCAACCAGCTCAGTAAAAAACTATTCTATAACTATAACTATTACATTCCATTATAACTAATGAAGGCAAATCCAACTAATAAATTTTTAAAATAATTAATGGTTTAAATACTGAATTTGTTAGACAGGATCGTTTTCTTTAATAATTTTGCCATAATAAACAAAATACTGCCTTATAATTCATGGAGTTAGGACTATTATCACTTTTTCTTATATATCTTAACACTTCAGGGTGCCCAGCACCCAGCATATGGGTCGAACAATAATTTTGTTCGTGTGCCCACAACCCGTATCCGAGTCGTCGTTTTAGTTAGACATAGATGACTTGTATTCATTCATGCCCAGAACCCGACTATCGAGTACATAGCTAAGTACGCTCTAAGGGTTGTCGAAAATAAATTATATTGTGAAGTATTTTTTTTAATGTTAATAGAAACATCCTCTTTCGTTTAAAAATCGGTTGATAAGTCATTTGTAAAAAATAAGTAGGCATAAATCATGTAAGGTTCTCTTGGCCTAAGTGTTTAAATACCTTGGAAAACAAATAAATATTTATAAAAACAGTTTAAATTATTTTTGTTCACTAAATAATTCGGCATTCGACAACCCTACTAACCGGCTGGCTGGCGTGGGCGTGTCTTAGTGAACTCGCCGCTCAGGTGCTGGTGCATAAGGGTACAGCTACGTCACCATCGCACCGATGAACTCGACTGACGGGTTGTTTTTGTAGGTATGCATTTTATGAACTTAGCAGTGAAAGTGTTAAGGTGGATGCTCCAGGGTAGCCCGCTAAATTCATATTTTCTTACGTTTTTTGCAATTTGCAGGTCAGTGCTAGGTTGTATGTTGATTAAAATATTGCTCGCGACTGTAAGACGTATGTCGTTGTAGAATTATAATCATCAAAATTATCAATACAATCCTCCAAGCGCATAAAGGTGCAGGAATGACTTTGACCTTAAAAAAAGGGGAGAAAATTAGAATTTTGCGGGCTACCCTGGAGCATCCACCTTAAGAGGGTAGAGTGGATTCATCGGAGTTAGAAGTTAAGCGACACATATTTGATTTCAAAAAAGTGTGGTCTTAGAGTTAGAATACGACAATGTATGGCTAATTTGCAGAAAACAACATTGGCAATTTGGTGACTTCAGTTAGGCAACCTCGGACGTAATTTTAGGTGCGAATTGGAAAACTTGGAACGCGCGCCACCAGCAAGGAACCACCAATCAGGCAGATTTTGGCAACACAGCAACACTAATTTGGAGAACTGAGTACTGAGACTGACAGGTGACGTCGTTGCCGTCCGTCGTTAGCTAGCTACTAATATCTAATCTGTGGCCGTCGTTGGACGAGAAAAACAAAATCAAAACATAACCTCTATTCCTTGTTTTGTACATTTTATTATTTACTTTGATCGATTTCGAGTAAGTACAGTGCATTCGAAAAACTTAACCTAATTTTTTTCTTGTTCCTTGCTGTTTTCTTGAGTTGCTAAAATGTTTAGCAACTCAAGAAAACAACAAATAAGGTTAAATGCATACAAATAGCATTGCTTGCATGTTTTACTTTTTTGTTCCTCAGTTTTAGTAAAGATTCCTCAGGTTTTATTTACCAAAATTCAACATATTGATACAATGACACAATTAAACTTGACAACTGACAACTCAGTTTCTTCCTTTTTCTAAGACGTTCAATATTGACAAAGGAGTTAATATTAAATTACTACAATGATGAATGGTAAAGATTAACAAATTATTAATTACTCATAATTTTTCAGGCCATGGCAGACACAGGACCCTTTTCAACTAGTACAGCGTTTTGCGCGCGGTGCGGCTCAATTCTTCCTCTGCTGCAAGAGTTTGGTTCAGTCAAATGCTATGCTTGTAAAGCCTCCTTTGATGCCGATAGTAAGTTGAAATATAAATAGAACTTTTTATGGAATTGCTATGTATCTGTTAAATAGAGAGATGATTATGTCTCCTGAGAAAACCTTCCATTCCAGAAGTGCATCTTATTTTTTAGCAGTCCAATAATAGTATTATACAAGTACACTGAGTTCACTGACGGTGACGTTCTGTCACTCTTTACCCTTACGCACTAACTAATAAGGTTAAAAGTTGTCAACCCTTAGCAAACTCGGTAGTACATTCCCTTATTTTTTTTTAATTTTATAAAAGTGCTAGTTTCCCTTTACCTTTTTTGATAGATCAGTGCAGGTTAGCAGTGATCATAAGGTCCTAGATAAACATGGACACCGGCAGGATTATATCTCATCATCATCATCAGCATAATAATGTTCCCACTGGTGGGACACAGGCCTCCTCTCTATGAGAGGGAATGGGCTATATTCCACCACGAGGGCCCAGTGTGGATTGGTAGCTAAGTCACATGTCTTCGATTTTTTTCTGGATCTCTGGATTATATCTAGGGGAGGCAAAAATACCTACTCATAAAGCAAGCTTAAAAAAATTTAACACCATGATTGATAGGTTTTCATTAGGTTGGGTTGTGCTTGTTTCTAAGTACAAATTACAGTTTAACCTTACAGCGGACCATATTTTAAGCTTCTGCGGACTAACGGTGGTCCGCGGACCATAGGTTGGGAACCACTGTTTTAGATGCTGAAACACTTACAGACACTTACCGTACCTTATTCATTTGCTCAATTCTTTTTCAGATTTCAGTGACTTAAAATTCAACTATACAATTCACTTCAACACGGTTTCCGTAGTGACGCATGAAAATATACTAAGTACTGATGGTCCCGAAGGCCCTGTTGTTGAGAGAAGATGTCCAAGGTGCGGCAATGATAGAATGTCTTATGCTACACTACAGCTGAGGTCTGCTGATGAAGGACAGACCGTTTTCTATACCTGTATAGCTTGCAAGTACGTACATTTTTATTCATTTGAAATATCTCATCATTATCTGCCTAGCCTCTTCGCAACTAAGTTTGGCTCGGTTTCCCGTCTAACCAGATGCAGCCTAACCATTATGTTCCCAGACGTTCCCGAAAGGGTACAGAACAATGGCTTTTTAGTTGTCTGTAATTAGGGCTCGGAAGAGGTCTAATGAGTCTATACTAATATTATAAATAGGAATGATTTTTTTTTCTTTGTACCCAATAAGCTCCATAACTACTGGACCGATTTTAACCATTTTTTCACCAATAGAAAGCTAAATTATCTGGAAGTAACATAGGCTATAACTTATTTTCAAAAGAGATCCTTAAGAAAATTGCAATAATGTAACCCAAAGTAGCAAAAATTTGCCTTTAAAATTCATTATTTGGCGTGCGCTGAGAAAACTATTGAAACCAACTTGATAGGTACATAGCTGTTACCTGTAGCTGATACTTTTTATCCCGATATTCCCACGGAATAAAAACTTACGCGGGTGAAACCGCGGGGCGCAGCTAGTATTTTATATGGAGCGCCTGCCTATTTGACCTCCTCAAACTTCAATCATACAATATAGAAGACATAAGTTTATTTCACAATACACTCTAGGAATCAAGATTGCAATATTGAATTAATATAAATATATAGGACTGCTTTTGCGCAGCCTTTAAAATTTGGAATGTTTCAATAGCACCCTTTTGGGTTGAACAATTAACTTGTGCCCATTTTCACTAACATTAGGAACACCTAAATTAATGCCTAAATAGAAATGCAGTGTTGGATTTAATATGCTGAGTCCAGCACCAATAGTTTGGAATACATTGAGGCATTTATTTATGTACACATTTATGTTTTTTTTTTATAAGATAAATTCAGATTATCCCTGAGAATTTATTGAATTGATATTTGTTTTTATTTTTTTTCATAAAACTTTGTTCTATTAATCAAGCTCAAAATCCAGCTTTACTGCAGTAATGACATTATACTATGAAAAAGAAACGTTATTTCTGATGATTTTCTTCAATTTTTGTTCACAGATACAAGGAGACAGAAAATTCCTGAAGAAATTTCATTTTGTATGTTACATGTAAGGGCCCTACTCAAGTAAACTGTTATTCTTATACTTCAATCTTCTTATTTTGAAATCATCAATCATCGGTAACCCTGTAGTACCTATTTATTCGTTTTCCTAACATATAGACAAACATTTTTATTATTTAGTATAGTCCCATCTTTTAGTATTAATATTTGAGTCCTTTCTTTTCCTCTCTGATCATTATCATCACTGGCTGCCTTGTTCCAAACATTGTCGAGTATAACGCTTTTGCACCATGCCTACCTAGTCTGTGCGAATTACATCCACGAGTCCGAAGCACAAGCGCGCGGTGTAAATGAAACGTAAGGCCTGAATTCTTCGGAGCTTTATGGGGAGTACAGAGCGGCGAAGACCGCCCTTCGCGAAGGAGATACTGGAGACTCTCGACAGAATCCGTGGGGGCGCCCTTACAAGATGGTGCGGGATAAGCTCGGCCTGAGCTCGTGGAGGACGTGGTGAGCACTCTGTTCCCTTCGCGAGGGGAACATCCACCCCCGCCTATGGCTCCGCCGCCTGCGGTGCTGGAAGCAGACCACCAGGAGGACGACGACGACGCTCCGGAAGTGACTGGGGTAGACCTGAGAGTGTCGGTACGCAGGCTCAGTGCCAAAAATACCGCCCCGGGACCCGACGACTTGCCTGGCAAAGCCTGGGTCCTGGCCTCGGAGGCTCTCAGCTCAGGCCCCGACTGGAGGGGCTCCTAGGAGAGAGGCCAGTTCCCACTTCGTTGGAAGACGGGGAAGCTGGTCCTCATTCGGAAGCCGGGGCGCCCTGCGGACTCTCCGTCCGCATACCGGCCCGTGGTGCTGCTGTGGACGGTGGGCTATGGGCTAGCTCGCCGTCCGTCCGTCTAATGACGACAGGCCGTGGCGACGGCGCGTTCGTGTTCCACGCGCGCCTCAAAGAGAGTCAGCAAAAAGGGGACCCCTTCCTTTTTGCTGACTCTCGCAAGGGCCGATGCCTGCCAGGGCTGCGGGACTGTTTGAAAGAGATACCGTGGCCCCGGAACACAAAGGGCGATGAAGAAACATGGATGGGTTTTAGTCAGTAAAAGTCTGATACACCCTCCTGCTCCGCCCAGAGCGGGAGGAGTCATTTGATGATTTATATCCATTTTATATCACACGACTACACGCGAGCACTATTTGTCGACTACTGTTGCGAACCTGACGTCGTCGTTCGCTATGAGATGTATTGACCGCTGACGCTGTGCCTGGCGTTCAGACGTCGATCGGTACGTAAACGCTGAAGTCGGACGCCGCATATAGCATTTAATAGGAGACCGGTGCCTATGGTGCTATTTAGAACACAATGTATACTCGTACGCGACCGAGCTTGCGCGACCGACCGTCAGTGCGACAAGAATTCAGGCATATATACGACGATTTAAAAAATAAAAATACTCGTTTCACATAATGTTTTCATAATTTAAAGAATTTATTCAATCTATGGATGATACTGGGTGCTTCTTACAAACAAACTAAAATGCTTTGATAATCGAAAAAACAATTATCGGAGCATTAAAAAAAAAAACAACGTATTAACGTTACAAACACCGCGCGCTCGTGAGACCCTAGGGTCTCAGGTCGTCCCCGCGATCATCTGCCGGTCTGCCAACGTTTCTTCTACCATATCTCGGCAACCATTTCGTTAGACCTCTTCACCTCTAGAGAGCTGTGGTGGCCCAGTGGTTACAGTTTAGTTTTATGCGGGTTCGAACCGAGATAGGCACTTTACTTTGGGTAATTTTTTTCACCACTAGTGCTTTCGAAACAGTGACGGAAAACATGGTGAGAAAAAAGTCGAAAACATGGCGACATCTATCAACCGGCACTGGTCGATTCATAGAGAGGATTCTTGCCCCAGCAGTGGGAAGAGGCTAATTATGGGTACTCCACCTGTCATCGTCGCATCTACTCAAATGTTCTACCCGCCTCCGTTACAGAGCCGCTAGTCTCGGCTAGCTAATCCCACCACTTAGCAAGTCGACCTACATATTTTCTTAAACACTACTCATTACCTACATCACCCGATTCATTCAAGCCACAGGTGAAACTTACAGTTTCACATTCAGCACGCGCTGCCGGCGAAGAATTTAAGCATTTTTTTTATAAAGAAAGAGACGGAAATGTTATTCGAAGTGAGTGGAAAAGAGAAAGGTGATGGTTTTTGATCGAGAGCGTTGCGGAGTCGAGATGAGACGGTAATTAATTTGATCAGTACGTTGCTTACGTATGGATAGTGATGGGCGTAGTCGATGTTTCGTTTCGATATTTGAAGTTGATGGCCTAGTGACCGGTGTCCATAAATATTTGTATGTGTTCTTACAAACTTCTAGTTTAAATATGTTGATCCGAAAGTACAAACCTCTCTTGTCGACATTGTCACTTATTCATTTATCCCACGACTCGTTCCTTCCAATTCATTCTTCCATATTTTCCTATTGCCTTGCGCCCCAGACCACAAAGTTGATATCTTGACCAGTCACTCTAGATAAGTTTAGATTTATTGAAGTACTTACATACTTGTAACAGTAACGGTATTTAATCTGTCCACCCGTTGTGACCCCTGCTGAACTGACAGCTATCTCGCCAGTTGGCACCCACGCTTTTATTTATGGCTGTTGGTCCTACCATGTACATACAGCCAACGAAATAATTGCTAAGGAAATAGACACCCCACGTCAATAGTGTTCTGCAGTTGTATGAAGTGGCTATTTTTTCATACAACACAGAATGACTTTCGTATTTTTTTTTATCAAATGGGACCTAATTTCTCTTGCTACAGGAACGTAGAAGTGCTATGCCCGCCGGCAGAGGTTGCCTTGATCTCCGTATCAGGATTTTTTTTCCAATCAGATAGCAAGCATCCGTGGTTAGGTCATAGTAAGTTCTGTTGATCAATCATCATCTGCCTATGAAAAAGTCTACTGTTAGTTTCATTAGTAACGTTATGAGAAGCGTAAGCCCACAAATCTTTGCCAAACCCACTGGTGCCGAGGCCACCATCGGCTCTACAACTACAACTACAACAGCCCATAACGTCCACTGCTGGACATAAGCCTCTCCCATTATGAGAGGAATTTGCCGTAATCTCCACGCTTGGCAGGCGGATTGGAGATCGCAGTGATGAAAGACTAACAGAAAACGCTGCTGCCCATTCTCTGGTGTTCTGCCTCAGACATTAGTCGCCTTATACGACACCCGTGAGTGTAATGGGTTGGTTCTATTCTACTCTGCCGGATACCACGTGGCTAACATCGGCATCGGCATCGGCATCGGCATACATCGGCATCGGCATACATCGGCTCTAGATGTAGAAATATTAAAATCCTCGCGTATCGCATCCTCGAGCGCGCGCGGGGTGGCACATTGTCTGCGTCGAATTTTGATACTTAAAGGACATACTGATACAGTCCTTTATTCAGTGATATCAAAAGAGTGCGCGGGGATTTTTCCGGTTGGTGGAAACGGATTCTAAGAAGCAAGGTCTGTCCTAGTCCTCTCAATAGACTTCCGAAAGAGCAGAAAAAAGCAGTAGCATCGAAAACTCTCAATAAGCAGTAGCTTCACCTCATTTGACCTGTAACTCTCTTACTTAGTCACTATCCTCTTCACGGTTCCGTCGTATCGATATCGATGTGCCGTTCCACCTGTCACTAGTGCGGGGGCCGGGCGGCAGGTGCGCGCAGACGCGACGGCGCGCCAGTCTCCCGCGGCCCTCGCTCCGACCACACGTCGCGATCACATTGCATATTATCGACATCCCATAGACACGTGCGTGGCGCAACCCTAATCTGTTGTTCTATATAAAAAACTGTGTTGTGTTAACCCCTTACTGACCGGAATAAACTGAACATTCTTATAGGTAAGTTTTTAAAAGAACTTTTTTACAGTTTCGAGTTTCGGGGATCAGTATTTGGGTTATGTTTTGGTTTCAGTGTGATAATTCAGTAATGCGTTACCAATTGTCACAATAACGTGTTTTGAACGTTCGCAACGGTGAAAATCCGCTTTTCGCTTCGCTTTTAAGTGTGTCAGTGTGTTAGCATTTTCTTCGGTGCAGAAAAAAAAAATCGGAATGTTTCACTAATTCGGCTAAACTTTCATCCATTCCGAATAGTGGCTAAAATCCGCGATGTATTTGTTATTACAATCAATTACCTATGCTGTTCTACATTCTCTTCTCGGTTCTCATAACACGCGAAGCGTTGTTAAAATTTATGTACGAACAGGTGAAGAATACGGAATATTTAAGACGTTTGTATTTCGCGGCGGAAAACTACATTTTATAAAAGATAAGGTCGGTTTGGAAAACAGTTGTTTAATAAAAGCCGCGTACAAAAGACATCAACGCGCCACGCACGCGCTGTGGGTCCGTGTCAGCGATAGATGTAGTTTTGTATACAAGTTTAGAACATGGGAAATACAATGCGGACTAGTTGTTGAATACGAGCTACTGATCGTAATTATGATCATGTTAATCGCGATAATTTGTTGATCTGGGAATGGGAGAAACGGTTTAATTGTTTCACTGTTTTGCGGAAAAGATGATCGCGAGAATATATAGTTTTTCATCTTGTAGATATTATTCTTAGGATTCACGCCTGTAATAATAAAATTAATTAAAAAATATAAGGTTTTTCTTAAATCTATGTCAAGTTCACCCATGAGCCTGAACTAGGTAATCCTGTGTGTTAGGCGATATGGTAATAGTCAGGTAAAAGCTCTAGTAATGAAGTTTTTATCTCTGAGAAGAGCTAATTCTGCTTACCCTTTTTGCAGACATCATTATAGCTGCTTCAATTGAACTCTCTATTTAAACGCTGTAACTTGTAATAAGTTCTACACAAAGCAATGGTAAAGTTAGGGTTCAATTTCGAGATAAATTTGATTTATAGTCCAATTAACGCTTGAGTATCCAATCGTTCAGTCTGTCAAAGACAATATCCATTAATTGGTAAGATACTCGTATATATTCGTAATAATATTGTAAAGTTTATTACCTATAATCAGTCTGTAATTAAACGTGGTCACTCGCAATCGGCTCATCAGAGGGCTTAAAGTCACCCAAAGGGCAATGGAGATAACTATGCTCGGATTTTCCTTGCGTGATCGAATCAGAAATGAAGATATCCGTAAGAGAACCAAGGTTACCGACGTAGCCCGAAGAATTGCCAAACTTAAGTGGCAGTGGGCAGGGCACACTGCTCACAGAACAGATAGCCGATGGGGTCAAAAAGTTCTGGAGTGGCGACCGCGAACCGGAAGACGTTACGTTAGAAGGCCTCCCACTAGGTGAACCGATGTCCTGGTGAAGGTTGCAGAAATCTGCTGTATGCGAGACGTACGGGACCGGTCAATGTGGCGACACTTGGGAGAGGCCTCTGTGCAGCAGTGGACGTCTTTCGGATGAAATGATGATTATGATGAGTCTATAACTGTCACACTGCATACCAAAAGCTTCCTCTGATATAGAGTAGTTCTTACTTTTATGCGGCATATCTCAACGTCAAATAGCCATCGACGTGGAAGACATTATAGTGTACAGGTGTGTGCAGATACAGGTGCACTCTCTTATCCCTTACTCTCATAGTCTGGTAGGACAGCAATCCGGCACGACCGGAGAGTGATCAGACGCAAAATCAACGTCAATTTCAGACTACTAGGTCTAGTCTTTCACAAGGTGATTGACGTTGAAGAATTATCTTGTGGAAGGCTGTTATTTCACCAAGAATTCATTGAGAGCACCGGTTGACTTCTTCCATTTCTTTTGGAAAACATTGGAATGAGCTCATTCTGCTGTCGGCATGTCTTCCATTCTTCTCTATTACTCGTCATCTCAGCAATCGCCTCCTTTCTAGCCATATCATCCTTCACACAGTCAGAATGTTTGGGATAAACAAGAGTCACATTCCGGACCGTTACTATAAAGTACGCATTGTAGACAGCATTATGCACGTTGCAGGTACCAAACCTACAACATGCAATGCATGCATGCATGTCCAATTTCACAAGTCCTTGAACATTCACAAAAGCCCGTTAAATTTCAAAAATGCACAACGAAAAGCGGAAAACGTCTCAATTGATTCACTTTAATCGATGGAACTGTTCATTGAATTAATCAACCGATTGAAAAGCGAAGATTGTGGTATTAGATATCGGTTTAACTTGTTTACCCTAGACCAGTCAGGTATTATGTTTACTCTTCACTGGATCTAGTAATAAAGTCTCGCTTTTAATTACTTGTTGGTTAAAAGAGACTTTTTATGCTGTTTGATTCTGCATTTGACGTAAAACATGGGGGGTACTTGCAAGTTTAGTTGCGGGAGACTTCAAAACTAAGTTTCACACTATCTACTAGATGTTTATGGTCTTTTTTTTTTGGGACAAGCCCGCCAAATTATTACCGAACCACTGCAACTCCTGAAAACCAGTATCAACAGTGACGACCACCAGAAAATCGCCGAGACCATGACGCTCGACGAAGTCCCAGGGAAACAATTTAACTGTCTTGGATCCCGCAACGAAATTAATCAGAAAATAGTAGCGGAAGATTTGGAAAAACATACCGTTATTACGAGTACTTACATAGCTGAAAACCCCGTAACTCCCTTAGTGGATTGAATAAAACTGAAGACTGCAAGCTGCGCTGCGACTGACCTGTAGTGAACTTGAATATTTAACCAGTGCAAGTTGATTGTGGACGCCTATCAGTATGGTCATCGTGCACCTAACATGAACATACCAGTATTGCAGTTTTGGAAGATTTCTTCGGAACTTGTCGTATAGCTGCTCAAAAAGGAAATGCATTGAATGTTATGAAAGTCAACAAACTGGCTATGAAAGATGACAGTGTGTTAAAGACCATTCAATACTGTTGTTCTAGCTTCTTCTTAGCGGTTCGATGGCAAAAACTTCAAATATTTGTTTTAATAAAATGTATTCTTGCTTCGAGATATATCTCTTTATTAGTAGGAATGATTAGTTACTGCAACCGGTAAGGTCAAAACGGTAAAGGAAATTTTCGCTAGTAAACTGGCATTTTAAAACATTTGACATCCATCGAATCACACTGGACCTGCGTTGTGAATTGAAGCTCAACAGCAGGAATATTGTGGGTGACCACCCATTACATACCGAGTTTCCTCCGTACCTCGGAAAGCACGTTAAGCCGTTGGTCCCGGCTGTTAATTGTAGATCTTTGACAGTCGTTAGGTAGTCAGTGGCCCGAAAGTCTAGTCTAGTCAGTCATACCAAGGGGTATCGTATTATCCAGTACTAACTGGGTTGTGGAGGCATAGACAGCTCCATGTAAAATACTGGTATTCAGCTGCATCCGGTTAGACTGTTAGCTGACCCCAGCATAGTTGAGAAAAGGCTAGGCTGATGATGATCAACCTCATTCATAATTTTTCGCGGTTTAAAGTTTAGTGTAAGTGCAAGACAGCCTGGTGTAAAAAAAGTAAGTTCAACATAACTTATTCTAATAAAAAAATACTCAGGTGCCCCAAATAACGGCTCCAAAATTAGATTAGATATGAATCTAATGAGTTAACCTGTAATTATTCAAAGTCATAATTATTTAATTAGATTTCGGATACTTATATGCCGCTATTCCGTCGTAGCGTAAGTATCTTCTGTGTAAAAAGAAAAGTGCGTGAAATGGGCTTGTTTTTATGCTTAAAGTAGATAAATTTAATTATGTTTGAATATACAGTTATTGTAGTTTATACAAGCATAGTCTAACAAGCAATATGAAAGTATGGTTTCTGCATAAAATAGTGAGTGTAAGACATTGACGAAGGTTAAGAAGTCGTTTTATTAGTTTTTTATGAGAAGACATGCCGTATGCCGTAAATTTAAGAGCACAACCATTCATGATTGGATCACAGAATGACTACGCCATAGTTCCATGCACCACAGATTGTACAGACATTGCAAGCTACTAGATTCTGTCAAATTCCTTTAACAGATTTTCAACTTTATCGCTGAAGCATTAGGTTCAAGGTTGATTGGGAAAGAACAGGGAAATTCATTTCTACTTCTATATAAACTGTCTGTGTCTATCAACATCTATATAAACTGTCACCCTGTTAGAGAATGTTTTTTTGAAAAATCCTCAGTGCTAAACTTAGTTACTAAATAAACTTTAGTAGAAAACTTTTAGCTTTCCAGCAGTTTCTGTTCACTGCGATACTTCTAGTATTTCCTATATTATGCATACATGGTTTTCCTTTTATTTAATTTATCAGGTATATTAGAGAGATTTGATCCATATGATTGATCCTATCGATCGATGTCAAAATAGTACTGTAAGATGGTATTATTTTAAATTTCAGTCGGTTCGGTTCCCGAGTGTGGCAAGCGAATTTTCTGAAATATATACAATCAGATTTGTATCTTTTTAAAAATAAAGGAATGTTTCCTTTGAGTAACATTTGCTATCTCCATCATTTAGAGTAGGTACTTTCCCTCCAGGTGGCGTTGAAAAATTCTACCCTGTATATTTTCCTTTCGATCATAAACTTTGACAATGCCAAAAGAATACGCGGTCACGTGAGCGAAGCCGAGGGCACAGCTAGCTTTCAAAAAAAATCTTTATTCAAATTCTATGCGGTGAAAACTACTATCGCAGTGTGTGAAAATGAATTGATTACTTAGTCAAAAATACTTATTCATATTCCGCTTTCTATCAAATATTATTGATTTAAGTTTTCACATCGTAGAATGTTGGGATTATTCAAATTTTGTACTTTATTATTGCTTTGCTAATAATGTATGCTGCTGTAAAAGATTGAGTAGTCTTTTCGGGCCCTTCTTTTTGTTGTCTTTTTACTAATATTACAAATGCGAAAGTTTGTAAAGATGGATGGTATTTGTTACTCTTTCACATAATAACTACTGACCGGATTTGGATGAAATTTGGCACACAGATAGATTATAACCTGGATTAACACATATGATACTTTTTATCCCGATAATACTTTCACGAATGACATTACCGAACACCACGCGGGCGAAGCCGCGGTTATAAGCTAGTCATGTATATTTAGTAGCCTTCCGAAAGTTTGACAACCAGTCTTACCAAGGGCCCCTTCGTAAGTATACCTTGGCCTTTCCATAATAAAAAGTGCCCACAGCTCTATCAGAAACAAATAAATACATAGAGATAAAAATAAAGAATAATAAATTTTAAAACAAGTAAAAGATTCATTTCCTCGCCTTATAGAAATAATTGTCTTCATTCATAATTTATGGAAACTTGCTCTTGATCTCGTCGTATAGGTAAATCTTCTGTGATTTTTTTCTTGGTGTTATGTTTAATGATATTAATAGATAGGAGGTATAACAGTTACTTAGGAAAGCTTTGGCATAAACCGGTTTTTGATGGTCCCACTGTTGGGACACACTTCCTATCCGTTACAGAGTGTGTGCCGTAATCCACCAGGCGGGCCCAGTGTGGGTTGGTTACTTTTACTGGTACCTATTGAGATATCTGAGCTGAAGAACTTGACAGATAGTCGTCAAACAAAGCAGTCAAGAATAAAGTTTTGGATAAAAAAAATGAAAAAAAAAAAAAAAATTGGAGATCGAACTTAAGTTTCTTTTAAAATAGGATTCCATCATTCTATGCTATACAGCAGGGTGTTTCAACCTTTTTCATGACACGACCCCCATAGTATGAAAAATATTTTGGCGACCCCCGACACTTCGCTTTTTTATTTATTTTATTATATTACAAATATTAAATCCATACAAAATTTGTATGCATTTGCATACTAGGATTTGGATAAATATTATGTAGGTATTGTAACACATTTTTTTAAAATTTGGAGTTCGATTTAATTCTCAATGTAGCAAAAACGGATCCACGATGGAAGAAATTAGTTAATGACAAACAAGCAAAACCTCAATAAGATGGAGTGAGAAAGAGAGAGTAATTAAGTACTAATATGTTTTTATCTTGTTAACTTGTATGAACATACAAATGTTTATTTCCTTTAGTTAACATTTATCTATCTTTCTAGGCTTTATTGTTTTGTTTATTGACGTAGTTTTCGCGACCTCTTGCGACCCGATATAGAGACTTCGCGACCCCGGGGTCGTGAACTCGTGACCCACAGGTTGAAAACTGCTATACAGGGTGGAAGGGTGCACAAACAATTACTATTGTGTTCATGTATTTCGAATACCGATAACACACACCCGAAGAAAATAGATGTAGGTACCATACATTTTGACCGTGTGGGTACGAGTATTCTACTTTAGTAAGAAACGGCCGGTTTAAAAAAATACCAATGAGAATGTATTCGTGGGGGGAGTTTGAACTGAAAACATGGTAATTGTTTATGCGCTGATGTCTAAAGCATAGTATTTATTGACTATGAATGTTGATTGCACCAATCGGTCCTCCTACTTATTAATTCTTCTGCTTTGAGTCATCATCATCATCTGCCTAGCCTTTTCCCAACTATATTGGGGTCGGCTTCCAGTCTAACCGGACGCAGCTGAATACCAGTCGTTTACATGGAGCGACTGCCTATCTGACCTCCACAACCCAGTTAGTACCGGGTATACGATACCCCTTGGTAAGACTGGTTGTCAGACTTTTTGGGCCTCTGACTACCTAACGACTGTCAAAGATATATATATAATATAATACTATAATATGTGTAATAAACGATCTAAATGAAAGCGAATTCTCAGTTCTATTAAAAGCTATTCGTTAATGCGTATTTTATTAGGCTGCAAAATATTTCTAGTTCATAATAATAAAAATATCCTGTAGTGCCTATAAAGTATGAATAAGTACTAAATAAATACTAATAATCTAACCAAAGATATAAAAAGGTATGTAATAAAAAGATGGTCAAAAGTTTTAATTTGCAAACTAAGCTTTAAGTGCTTCGTAGATTTTAATTACCTAAACCAGCTGTAAAATATTTGTCGCAATAAGTTGAGTGAGGAGCTCGTGGTTACATAATAATAGCCGCTCGGGTTGATCTTAAGGTTAAGCTAACCTTGCCTAGGTTGGTCTGTGGATGGGTGACCGCCCATTACATACCGAGTTTCCTTCGTGACTCGGAAAGCACGTTAAGCAGTTGGTCCCGGCTGTCATTTGCAGATCTTTGACAGTCGTTACAGGTAGTCAATGGCCTGAAAGTCTGACAACTTATCGTAGGTACCATCGTATTACCCAGTGCTAACTGGGTTGTGGAGGTCAGAAAGGCAATCGCTCCATGTAAAATACTGGTATTCAGCTGCACCCGGTTAGACTGGAAGCCGACCCCAACATAGTTGGGAAAAGGCTAGGCAGATGACGATTGAGTTGAGTTTGACTATAACTTCAAAGTAACATCTGGATGCGGGGTACACGGAACCGAGAAGTATGACGGAAAAAAGCAGAGGCCTCAGAAGTACCTAGATGGTTCCGCACTGAAATGATGATTCTTTCGACTCGAATCTGGCATTCACGTTGATTGCCATTATGCGACGTCGCGTTAAGCGACTTGTCATGCGGTGGCCGTTCACGCTACGTCGCGTGAAGATGCCTTACAATTATGTGCGTGCCATAAAATAACGACTTGGGAGAGAGGTGAGCGTATTGGGTTCTGGTATTTGTTTTAGCCAAGCCAAAATGCTGAACTTGCCTAGATAGCCAAAATGAAAAATTCGTTGAATGTTGGCAATGAATGTGTTATACTTCATAAAAGATAGCTTGATCTCTGCGACAGCTGTCAGTAGAGAAGAAAAACTGTCAAAAAGTTTGTTTTTCTTCTTTACTGACAGCTGTCGCAGAGATCAAGCTATCTTTTATGCAGTTTATGCAATTTCTTGCGTGCAGCAGTTAACGTGACGTCAGTAAAATGACGTGCCTCCTTTTTTTTTTTTTTTTTTTTTCTGATGGGAATTCATCAAATGACTTCTCCCGCTCTGGGCGGAGTAGAAGGGAGTGTCTGACTTTTACTGACTAAAACCCATCCATGTTCCTTCATCGCCCTTTGTGTTCCGGGACCACGGTATCTCTTTCGAACAGTCCCGCAACCCCGGCAGGCATCGGTCCCTGCGGACCCCTTCCTTTTTGCTGACTCTCTTTGAGGCGCGCGTGGAACACGAACGCGCCGTCGACACGGCCTGTCGTCATGAGACGGACGGACGGCGAGCTAGCCCATAGCCCACCGTCCACAGGCCCGCGCCTACGGTGGCCGGGGGCCACGTGGTGGCCCCCGACGCCCGGGGCGTCTCCCGCGGCGTCCGGGACGCTGTGAGGTTCTCTCCCTCTAACGTTCCGCCACCTCCTTCTCTATCATTACTGCTTCGCAGAAGGAGGTGACGGCGTCCCATTCCGTCTCGCTCCGGACCATGGCTTGCACCAGGGCCGGACGCGAGAGGTCGCCGCCGCCAATCGCCGCTTCAAGGACACGGCGGTGCTCCGCCCACGCGGGGACACCTCCACCGTATCCTCCGGTCGATCCTCGCAATGGAAACACCCGGGCGTTTTCTCCCGCCCGATTCGGTGCAGGAACCTCCCGAAACAACCGTGTCCGGTGAGGACCTGCGTCAGGCGGAAGATGAGGACGCCGTGGCGTCTCTCAAACCACTCCTCAAAGAGGGGACTTACCGCCACTATTGTGGCGTGCCCTAATGACGTGCCACCTCATAATAACTTTATACCTAATAAAAAAGCTTTTATCACAATAATAAAATAACATAATATCTGTCTACCGTTACTGCAATGATAATTTGAGAACCACTTAACCGATTTATGTGTATTTCTTAACTTTATCGATACTTCTAAGGTTAGTAGATACTAGATACTTACTGTGGAAGTTAAAATACCCTACTTCTATAATATTAAAAGCTTAAATTATGCCCGCGGTTTCGCTCGCGTCGAGTTCGGTAATGTCCCACGGGACCGTACTACCGGAATAATAAGTGTCTTATGTGTTCATCCAGGTTCAAAACTATCTGTGTGCCAAATTTCATCCAAACCCGGTCAGTAGTTGTTGTGTGAAACAGTAACAAACATCCTTCATCTATCCTCACAAAAACATCCATCCATCTATCCTCACAAACTCTCGCATTCATATTAGTAGGATTACAGGTGCAGATAGTCTATTTATTACTCACCCTTACTTAAAATGATCACCAATATAAGTCCTCACCTCCATGCCTCAGCACGATTTGCTATTGATCTCAGCTGTCATTTGTAAATTCTGACAGTCGTTACGGTTAATCAGTAACCAGTCTTACCAAGGGTTATCACGTTACCTAGTAAATTGGTTTATATAGGCAACCACTCTATGTAAAATGCTGGTATTTAGCTGAATCCGGTTAGACTAGAAGCTGACCCCAACATAGTTGTGAAAGGCTAGGCACATGATAATAATACCTTCAACCTGCGTGTCGACTAAAAACTGTCTAACACTAAAAAAAACCGAATTATATTTCTGTCTGCGGTTTGTGTAAATCAAACTTTTATAAAACCAACCACGTTTATAATACAACAAAAATATACTAATTTAATGTTCCACAAATATAATGTTAATAACAATAATAAAAACGCAGGTAATCTACAGCCACAGAATTGCTGTTAACATATATAGCTAGTCTTCTAACTCTCACACGCTAGCGAAGTTAGTCAGCGGGAATAATCGATGGGTTCTGTATGACTTTAATAGTGTGGTTTAGTTACAACTGGATTCAGCTGCTGTTATGTGTTAGTAATGCCTTGATTGACATTACCTATGTTTACAAGAATAAGTAGTATTTACACAATCTGAATTTTATTGAGAAATGTTGAAACTTGTTTTATTCTAGATTTATGATTACTTGTAGTCTAGATTAATTAACAGCCTTATCGTATGGCCTGAATTTATTTTGACAACAAAAAAAAACCAATATACTTTCGGAATTCTAATCAAGTCCACATTCCATTATTTTGCCAAGTATCTCATTAACACAGTTGTATAAATCTATAAAAAAATTCATTGAGAATCTGAATCAACAAAATCATAACACAAAAAAACTTTTTTGGTGACCTTTGTTTGATTGATATAGTTTTTTGTCACCGACTTCTGAAGCTAAAGTTATTTTTCACATTTTTGGGTTGTTTGAAGTCGGTTTTATTTTTTTGCAAAAAAGTGTTTTCTTTTTCCATTTTTAGTTGTTCCCAAACAAATATTTCCCATGAATATATTTTACATTAAATATAAATAAATATGAAATGTAAATTAATGCTACGGGATCAAGTTACGATGCTGAAACCGAATATTATCTTGGTTAAATAATTTCTGTTGGTTCAGAATACCTATTAGAGAAATAATTTAGTACCACGATTACGTTAACATTCAGATTTCATTTTTCAACATTAGTAAATTTTTCAAAGTACCTGCTGTTGCTCGAAAGATATAACGCGAGGATTTTTTTCTGTAAACAGAGAATGATATTCCAACGTGGACATAATTTGCTCCTAAGAATTGAAGAGTTCCGTCACTTTGGATCCCATAATCAGAACCTAACCAAACTCTCATCAAACTACCCTTGGAGTAAATCCTGTCAAATAAAAAACAATACATGTCATGGTAATAGGCTTATCCCCAATAAATGGAACTTAACATACCTAAACCTGTCGAAATGTGGGTGTATTGTACACATCTGCGTACCCCGTCAGAGCATACAGGCGTGATGTTACGTCGTGATGTTGTATAAACAATAAACATCCAAGCGTTTCCAGCAATCACTGCAAATTTGCCGTCTATTTTTGAAGAGTTCCATTGTATATCTCCGAAGATAAGCATCAGATCTTCACCAAATGGGACCACACGGGAAGCACCAGATTTCAAATTTATCAAAATCGGTTCACCCAGTCGAAAGTTCTGAGGTAACACACATTAAAAAAAAATACAGTCGAATTGAGAACCTCCTCTTTTTGGAAGCCGGTTGAAAATTAAACATTGACAGACCCAATTTACGATTTCCATATTTTAATCAATGTCGTCACTTTCTAAAGAAAACATGTCACAACTCACAACATAAAATGTAAATCCCAACTACGGGCCCCTAAATATTGCGGTGCCGCTCGGAGCTTGCGGAATTCCATAAAATCATGATTAATTTATTAATGTTATACTGTTCATCGCCGCGCTCTCTCCTCTAAATGGGGCTTACGCTTCGGTGGCCCAGCCGTATCCTCGTAGAAACAGTAACTGTGTTATAAGTCTTATAATTTTTAAGATTATTGCTGTTTGACACCTCACCTTGGGGACCCGGATGTTTTAAATCTTATTAGACCCGAATACCGAGTACAGCTTGCGAAAGGCCTGTGTGACCTTTTTCTAGCAGTTGCCTGATAGGGCGTGGTGTTCAGGGATGTGCTCTCTCCTCTTAATGGGGCTTTGCTTCGGTGGACCGGCGGTATCCTCATTAGTAACAGTTACAACTATAAGCCATATAATTCTCATAATTTTCGTTTGACACCTGAAATTTTGGTTTGAGTTTGACACAGAGTATCGATTGTATTTTTGACTGATATTTTTCATAAAATCGGGCTGTTTTTCCTAAAGCTTTATTGGACTGCACCCTCCGTAAAATATTCACTATCATAAATTTTGTTTTTGATACCGTCGTTTTCAATCCTATTCGATTTGGACCATTGCAAACTGAGCTTATTTTTTGTTCCTGCACGTATTAGCTAAGGTTTTAAGCAGTGTGTTCTGATCTCCATAAGACTGAGGATTCGAATGCTAAGTATACTTAACAAAGTCCCGTTTTTTCAGAATACAAAATCTCAAACATTGAATCCCAAAAATCCCTAACCTTTTTTCAACTATGCTGGGGTCCGCTTCCACTCTAACCGGATGCAGCATTGAATCCTAAAATATTTATGAAAATATTATGTCACTTCAAACCTTTCTACTGAAGTGAAAACATGTTTTAAAACGTCAGTAAACGAGTTGCTCCAAATACAACCAAAAAGCTATTCATAACACCGCTAAACACAACACAGTAGAGTAAAGCACGTTCAGGCGAACAAACATTTCACAACATAATTTCTCGTACGGTAACCGCTACCGTTCGGAACGAGACGTGCGGCTCGGTCCGAAACTAGCGGTACCGGGAATAATTAGTAGGCATTATACTTAAACATGACACGTGGTGTATCTGTTACGAGTCGAGTGTTGCTTTGATTAATAGGTTAGTGGGATTGTTAATATCCTTGATGAAGTTGGGGTATTAAAGTTCTTTAGAAACTTTTAATTAGATTGTGATTTTTAATTTTACTTGGTTTTTGATTTTTTTGTAGCAGTTTGGAGTCTGTATTTATGCGTGGTAGATGGCAATAGACTCGCCCCTTTATACATGGAATTTTCCTTGAACCTTTTGAGGATTTAGATTAAGGCATATTGTAGTGTTCTGTAGAAACTTTATCACTCTACGATGATGAAATTATGCCCGATTTTTAAGACCTCGTAAGATCGTTTATTGGCTGGGTGAAGAGTCAAATCCGCCCCTAAGACGACAAACTGATCGAATCTTGTATGATACAAGATTTGAGTTCCCGATATTATCAACGATGGTTGATTCCATCGTTGATAATATCGGGAACTCAAAACAAATAGTAAATATGGTAACTGTATGCCGTTTCCCGTGTTAATGATAGCATCGCTGATTCTAATATACCCTGATAGTAAAATGAGCATAGAAATGGCGGATGAGAATAGGGCAGATGTCAAGAAGGGATTTGTAGAGGTTTTTCAAGATTGGAAGTCAATGTGAACATTTAACGCTATGTTAAATGTTCTATTTTAGTGTTCAGAATTTTCTAGAAAATTGATTTCGATCGTCATTTTATGCATTTTCTTTTTCACTGTGTATAATGTAATCGTAGGTGATTATATTTGCATAGTTTCACTCGGTTCGGTGGCTACTCATGCATGCATCAGATCGTGTAAATCTTTCATTGAAGTTTCACATTGCTTTTAAAAATTAACTACTACTTTTGTTGGTATAAGTAGCTAGTAGGTATCAGTTGCTTTTGGAATGATCTATCATTTATTTTATATGTGCCATACATTTATTATAGAGCTTCTGCCTGTTCCAGATAGGAGCCTAATTTAGACAATCTACTTGATTACAAAGTTCGAATTAAACAGACCTCACGTCAAACTAGATTTCATTTCCTTTGATAAATCAGTAACACTACCAGCAAAAAATCAATTGAATGAATAGAATTTCAATCTAACAGCGTCATTCAAAACCTATTTACAATCAATTGTTACAAAAGAAAAAAAAGCAATTCTTACAGCATAACGACCAGTACTAATAAGACAAATTGTACGAAAATTTCTCAAAACAAATCGTCAAATCCGTTGTCGTTGTCGCATAAAACGTGTCGTACGACTAATCGCGGTATGATACACGCTAGTCGCAAGGTATACCATCACAAATGTACCGTAAGATTCTGTAACTAGAGAACGCGTAGAAGCGACACGGGTCAAATATATCACATGCTTTATTGCGTCAAAATTATCTGATAAGGGGATTTACAACAAATTACGCATTACGATATTTGTTATCTGTTTATGGATATTTGCATACACCCTTCTTGTTTGGGTTATCTTTGGTGCAAGCATTCCGATTAAACGTAGCAGCATATGTATGGAAATCTTACTGGCAGTCAAGGAAGCATTGACTGTTATTTATTTGAAAAATATTCTAATAAAGACACCAGTAATGTTGCCAGCATTTTAAATTTATGTTCGGAGTCAGATTTCGTAACGATTATTACACAAAAACATTCCCATTTACTGCATTTTATGTTTGAAGAGAAAATCGAATGACTTATAACAATCAAAGTGTAAGTAATTTATACACGTCTCTTGTTAATACAATGGTAATGAATTGAACGCGTAAACACGAAATCTAGAAAAAACTGCAGACGATTTCAAAGGTTTTTCCGTGTGAACGTGTTAATAAAGCCACCTTTATTGGTAATGTAATGACGATAAATTGCGTTTCTTGGTCTAGACTCGAGATGAAGAATAATTGTCTTTTTGTAGATTTTTTTTTGCAAGTTCTGATGGCTATAGTTTGGATAGAGTTTTGACACGCGATTTTCAAAATAAAAAAGGGTGAACTGCTTCATAATAAATTGTTGTTATTAAGTTTGAAAGCACCAAATTATTTAATCAAAGGTTTAATTACTGTTACTGTTCTGTAACGATACTTGAAGATGATGATTGCTTTTGTTTCTCCTTGTCTACAATAATAAATGGTAGACTAACTACTTCCAATTTATTATGGAATAAATTTTGACTAACGCTAAATAGCCTATCAAGAGTTACTCAAACATCACAAAATCTTCCACGTGGCGGCTCTAGTCCATTCACAGTCATCAGTCCAGCGGACCAAGACATTTGAAATTAAAAATATAACGGCAGTGTGATCTTATAAACAATTGTTCTGATTTTCTTTGGACATTAATGCTACATTGCTCTCATTATCCAATGGAGAACTTTTTGTGATTACTATACAATTATTGTACTGTCTGGCATTCGGTTTTGGAACGATTTTGTGTACAGCAGTTTTTTTGTATTGTAAGAAAATTTGTTGCTGTTAAGATAAAAGATCTGTGTGAATACTTTGTTAATGAATGTTCTGACTAATTGCTTTACTGATTAGGTGTCCTACATTTGTGAAAACAAATTCTTTGTAGTGTCTACAGTAATAGTCGTGTATTATCCACAAGTGTGTGGTGAAACTGAATGAAGTGACAATTTCAGGACTGTGGTATATAAAAATAAACAAATATTCTATAGAGGAAAGATTTGTTTTTTTTTGTTTGTTATGTTTTAACTCAAGAACTGCTCAACCGATTTTAAAAATTCTTTCACCATTAGAAAGCTACATCTGTACCAAGTAACTTATGCTATACATTATATTGATATCACGCAAATTAGCCGAGATATCACAATTTTCGCGGACGAAGTCGCGGGCGAAGTGCTAGTTGATTCATAAATTGAGGGGGCACCTTGGGACTCTAACTACATCGGCAATCACAAAGTTTTTAGTCAGTGAACAACTACTTTTAAGCAGGCGTATTATTTTAAAATGTGATTCTTTCAAAAATGCTCTGCTCTGTAAAAGAAAACCCGTCGAAATTATACTGAGTCCAACAAAATAGGAATTGTCATGTCAACATTCAGAATTGACAAGAAAGCCGCCCATATTTTGGGCACACATGCATTATGTATTCGTCTTATAACTGTAAAACAATGCTTTGAGTTCGAATGTCCCCGCATGATCGATTGGGACATGTTGTGAAATAAAAACGACTTTATGTCGCTACTAGCAGCTGTGCGCCCGCGCCGGAGTTTCAACCGCCACATGTCTTTTTGCGCTTCTCGTGAGGGTCGTAGCGTGATTTTAAATAACATAGAAGCTACTTTAAATTGAATTATTATTTGCAAGAAGAATTTTTCAAATTCGACTGGTAGTTCCAGAGATTAGCGCGTTCAAGCAAAATAACAAACAAACTTCAGCTTTATTATATTAAAATATAGATGTCGTACTTTCAACTATTGCGTTTCGTCGTGACTTCGTTTGTCTTGGTACGGTAGAATCTTGTGCTGGGATCAATATGTGACATGCAAGGGAAGTAAATGACCTTTTAAAGTGTGAGAATGTAGGTATCAGTCTTAACAGTGTTACTATTTTGTTTTAATTCTTCTTTATCGTGTGGTTGTGTGAGTGCCTAACCTGGTGTCAGAATGTTTAAGCCGCCCATGGGCCTCTGACTTGTCTTGGCTTCTGTTTTAACTAGAAGGGATACTGCGAAGTGAAACTATACGGCTGCTAACTGAAACGCAATAAATTACAGAACCGTGTAGTTCTTATTTCGAAATTGAAGGAGTTGTGGAGAAAGGTATATGTGCAGCTAATGGCTCTGACAAAGCTAGTTCCAAACATCGTCATTGGTTGAATATATGTTAATGTCATTCCCATCTGTAATGAGAGCTGAGCTTCTCCGTTCTTCTTCTATTAGAATCTGGAGAAGAATCAATATTCATCATATTATGTTAATAGGCCTCTTCCCATGACTTCAAGTTGTTTCGATCCAGCTAATGTGGACCACTGGTCGTTGGTTTTGTCCAGCTCGTTCCGCCGTCTTCTACGGTCTGCCGCTACGCCTTCTAGCTGTGTCAGTGTCAGGGCTCCAGAAAGTGGTTATTTTGGCCCACAGCTCATTGGGCATGCGGCAGGTGTGACCAGTCCAGTCCTACTTCAGCTTAGCGGCTTTTTGAGCAACGTCAGTAATTTGTCTTTTGGAGTGCAGTGTGGTGTTGTGTACATGGTCGGTTATTATATACCATCATATGTTATCTTCCAAAATTATTCTTACTTTCTTCCAAAATCGCACATCTCGTTCTGAATATCCGTCTTTCTACTTTCAATATGAATGTGTCTTCTCCACTCTTGTCGGAAAATTTATTGTTCTAATGTCTTCATCGCCGTGGTGGCCTATTCGCTTTGTTATCGGTCCTATAGTGACTTAACTAGTGCTGCCATTATTCTTCCTATATGTTTTGTTTGTCGTAAGGGCGATGCCATAAGACGCGCTGAAGAGACAGCGGATAAGTCTAACCCTGATTTGGATCTGTTCTTTCCAGTAAACCTACGCATATCCCCCGTTCAGTTTTATAGACAAGAGAGATACCTTGGTATTCCGCTCTCTACAGCTTTCTTTCGAGGAATCTGATAGCTTTCGAGAAGTTTAAGGCTTTGTGTGGTTTAAAACTGTGAAACGAGTGTGGTCGGTAGTAGGTACCTACTTAAATATCTACAAATCTTCCCGTAACTATCATCAACGTTCTCTTGCTCTTATCCTAATTTATTTGGAGTCGACGTAGCATGTCTTCTTCTTCCATACTTCTCTATACTCGCCATATCTTCCTTCACACAGTCCAACCATCATTTCTTTGGTCAAATCTTCCCGTAAATATGATGTTAATAATGTTTGATTGTTGTTGCGTACATCATACATACATCGGTTGGTATGTGTTTTTGAATTTTAATTGAGTAGGTACAGTCGTGGTCTTTTCCGCCTGATCAATTATTATATTTTTCGCTTAAATCATGCGAAGGCGCCGAGCGAAGCCCCCTTAAAGTTTACGCCTATTAGAAAAGCGTCAACTTTGGAGCGCAAAATAACATTAACTCTCGTTTAACGTGCGTTGTCAGTCCGCTCGGCCGATCGGTATCTTTTCATTGATTATTTCTGTACAAAGTCAACGGGGCTAGAGAGCGTTTCTATGTTGTAAGTGCAAGCATAAATTAACTTAGTGGTGATCAGGCGGGAGTGTCCTCGATAGTACATAATGTATCAGAAAAAGTCAGATACGTTTCCGCCTCCACTATTTATGGTACCAGTACCAAAGCCTGATTCATTTGCCTCCAGGCCGGAGGCTCCAGCGCATCTAAATTAAGAAATGAATCAAAATTAACAAAGCTTAGAATAATAAATTGAAAATCATTAATATTTTAATTGAAACTTTGTCTTTTTAATGACGTGGACATCAATCATAGAAACAGTGTGGTGGGAAAGGTAATCTTTTTTCTTAATTAAAAATAAGTCAAACTCATATAATTATTTCAATGGATGACAGTATGTAAATATAGATGTTGTTGTTGTTGTTGTTAGAATTACTGATACTATCATGCGTCCCATTTAAAAGCATCATTAGTTTTCATGAAAAAACTATTAACGTGGCCCAACTGGTTCACAAAGTAGACAGGTTTGGTTTCGATTCCAAAAGAAGAGGAAAAACTAATTTCGGAGATATTCTACTAGAGAAATAACTATGTTACGAAATCTAGGATCAATTTTCCTTTTGATACTGTTCAGAATTTATATTTTCATTTCATATTACATTTGAGACAAAAAGTTCTACACACAAGTTATTTTGATAGACTTGGATATCATATAATTAGCCTATAAAGTTCCCAAAGCTGGGGCCACCAGAGAGATTTAAAAAACCTATAGATTCAAATTCAAATATATTTATTTTGAGACAACTAGATCCAAGGGTAAGATAAACAAAAACTTATAAAACTATTGTTAGTACTTAAATACAAGTACAAAGGACAACACTTATAATAATCATATACATCTAAACACATAAAATACCCCTGTGCTGAGACACCCCGCCCCGTCAAAATAACCAAATAGGGAGGTACCTCCCTATAGAAATCACCAGACGAACGTAATGCCTCAACACAGGTGCACGAACATCTTCAGCTACAGTTTTCAGGATGCTGTTGCGACTCCCCCGCACCCTCCTCATAAGTGACACGACTTTTTTCCGAATGACGGCATGGAAATCGATGGAGCGGACATTAGGATTTTTTTCATACAAAAAATTTGATCCCGAACATTTTTGATTTTGACACACGAATGCTACCTGACAAGCGCGCGTTTCACATTAGACAGACCGAAGTATGTAGTAACAAGTACTGGATTACGATTTTCTTCGTCTGGTCCCGTCTATCGCTCGTAAATATTTGAATGTCTTTGTGGGACTCTAACCTCTTCACCGTGGGAGAGATTAGGCCATAATTCGTTCAGGTTAAAAACGGGACTATTTACCATAAACTCGACCCAAAACTTATTTTTTTTATATGAGTACTTGTGGCTTGGTAACTTAAAAATAAAACCGCTTCTATGTTCGTGTCGTGTTTACAGAAGTTATTATGTAATTTATTTTCCACTAAATTAAATAGTAAACAACAATCATTTAACAGCCGGTGACATTTTTAATAGTCAACAATTATTATGTTCTGTTCATAATATAATGTCTGCGACGAATTCTATCTGTCGTTTGATTGCGCTTCACGCTCCATCGGTTTGCAATGGGTCTTTAAAACATTGTTGCCGATCTAAATAAAAGTAGCCTAAGTTACTCCTTATAAGTTATAACATCATCTGTCTGCAAAAATCGGTGTCGAGCCGTTTCAAAGATTAGCCGGAACAAGCGAACAGACAGAAAGACAAAAAAAAAGTTTTTTGTTATACTCGTAAGTACCGTTTCATATGCATTCAGTAAAAAGCTGTTAATGTTGAAATTACAAACAGACACTTAATTTTATTTATTTGTATAGATTACATTACATCGTAAACAACAATTATTATGTGTTAATAATAATATAATGACTGCGACGAATTCTAGCTGTCGCTCCATTGCGCTTCGCGGTCCATCGGTTTGCAATGGCTAGTTATAAACATTATTCATTTCAGTTAATATTTATAGCTTGCTGTTGGTGACAGTTTTAATCTAAGGGATTTATTGTTTTAAATAATGAGCGATGATGTGTTTTGGATTTTGACTATATTATTGTACATAGATACTAGGTACCTAAATGATTAACAGTTGTCGAAAGTAAAACCCGTATTTAGCATCCAAACTTTTTGTTTAGCTGAAAGAATTTGAGAAATAAACTAAGGTTTTTTAATAACTTAAGGGCTATATATCCCTCAAATGGCTTAGCATGATCCTTCGTTACTCCTAAAATACTGCAGCATTAGTTTTGAAATAAATATATGGTAAAGTTGAGGATTAATGCTAAGTTCTATGTGTGCCGAAAACACGATTCCATAAACTTTTCTCGATAGAAAAAAAATCCAATTTTGAGCTCCCGATATTTCGACGCTGCTGTTGCAAGCGCCATGATATCCCGATCAAGATATCCCGTAAGTGACATTTTAAGTTTAGTTATAAACCGTAAAAGCTTAAAACAGAACTTAATGAGTACCTACCTATCATCATTTTTCTTTCAAGTTACTCTTATTCTTTATTGTACACAACATTAAAATAATATACGAGTGAGCTTAACCCAGAATTGGGTTTTCTTACAGCAAAGCTATTTTTGATTACGAGATTTACAAAGAAGGTTATAATTTCTTAGGTGCATTAAAAGTACATTTCATTACTTGGGGTCTAGCCCAACACGTTTTCTTTTCTTTTCTCTTATTTATATTTATTTTATCTAAATTACCTAAGTAAACGATTTTTTTCTAGGTTCATTACCTAGAAAAAAATAGTTTTGTCATTTTGTGACGATGATTAAGCTGTCAAAATAACTTTTAAGTACTAAATAATGTTCAGTGAAATTTGAAGAGAATGTGCTGACTTGCTGGTTGCTTTATCATTATAATGGTCTCGGTCAAGGCCAATCTCACTCCAATTTAGATCTCAATATTAAGTCTCTTTTGACTTTCAAAACCACAACTTTTAAAGCTTGATTCAAATCCAAATATCACATTATGTAGGATGTCTCTCTTGCAGTGTTCGAAGTTATCATGATAATTATTTTTTTGATAATTATCATGATAATTAATTATCCGATAATTATCATGATAATTAACAAATAAAATAATGATCTTATTTTTATCAGTAATTATATTATTTTATCAAGAAAATTATCACTTGGAACCCTGCTTCCTGGGCTTTCTTTGGAAGGAGGTCCTTACCCAGCAGTGGGACAGTACGGGCTAGCAATAACAGTAAATAAATAATACATAACATCATGAGTGATGTTCCCACTGCTGGGACACAGGCCTCCTTTCTATGACAAAGAGTGGGCCACGATCCACCACGCGGGCCCAGTTGTTACATGTATTTAAACCAAAATAATAACACTTCACCCAACCTATTACAAATCATTACGTCATAAATAGACAGGTTCAATGTCATACAATTTACTGCCATTAATACCCCGAGGTGTTTAACATGACCATTACAAATAGACCTCTAGATCTCTTTAACGAAAGTTAGAAGAACTTTAATTCGAGTAGATTCAGAGGTCATTATAACCGGTTATGGTTCGTGATTGTGCCTCAAAGCTCTTGTAACGTATCTATGTATTTGCTCTAGTTATTCAAAATTAATCTTTATTTTTGGAAGGCTAAGGTTTAACTGTGATCAGTAGAGGCAACACCTACGCCCAGGTGTTTGATGAGAAAAAAAACACAATGAGATATGATGATTAAATATTTTTTTCTACAGTTTTATGAACGAAATTTTACTATATAATGTGTAAGTAAATTACATTTTTGAACGTGTGGGTTGTGGGAATCTTAGTTAGGTGTTCGTTGGTAATATATTTCACTATTAGTCCTACACTGATTTGATTACAAAAAGTAATAAGTATTAATAAAAGTAATTGCGTTTTTTTGCGGTTCTACGACTATACTTTTTTGCTAATGATGTCATATCTATCTTTAGAACTTTTAATATTGGAACCTGAATATTGGTTAACCGTACGGAATTTTAACAAAGAAAATGTAGCCTGAGCTTTAAAACTACAAAGTGGGTTTTATTATTTCTGTTATATGTATAGTCAAGAATGGGGGAAATCTTTGTCCAGAAGATGGAAAGTTCAGGCTACGCACAAAAAATAAAGTTTTTTTGCAATGCATATGGTGGTTTAATTTACATGTCCGTGATTAGACCTGTCGTACTCTACGGATCGGAATGCTGGGCTGTGAAGAAGATGAATGAAAAAAGATTGCATGTAGCGGAGATGAGAATGTTGAGGTGGATGTGTGGTGTGACAAGAATGGATATAATAAGGAATGAGTATATTAGAGGAAGTTTGAATGTTGCGTGAGTTACAGAAAAGTTGAAAGGGAATCAACTGTCTTGGTATGGGCATGTGGTGAGGAAGGACGAATCGCATGTGACTAAAAGGTGATGAATATAAATGTTGATGGATGGAGAGGGAGAGGAAGACCAAAGAAACGATGGATGGATTGAGTGAGGAATGATAAGAAAGAAAAAGGTGTAAATGATTGATTGACAAGGAAGAAAGGAGAAAAAAACGTGTTGCACTGACACCAAGTTACATGTTGGTTGTGCTACAGAATATTTATATGAATAAGAGGTTTGTTTATTAGGCACCTCCCCTTTCAAATCCGTTAGTGCATCCTATCTTCCATTTGCATCCTTGCCAGTAAGGCTCCATTAGATTAGATCTAATATTAACATTGTTGTTACACTCGGAACTTTCACCGCGTTATCCTAGATTGTGTAATTTGTCTACAACTAGGCTCCGTATACAACATGGAGTCACTACTTACAAATTAACTTTGCCGATGGCTTTACTTACAGCCTTTGTGGGAAATGATGCCATAACGTGTAGTCTTCTGCGGTTTGTAGACATGTTGGTGGGTGTTTAATGGGCAGCTGTGCTTACATGGCCAACCGCATGTAATGTCTCAAGTTATCAGGAAAGTGCTCCAGCATTCATTATTTAGCTCTTAGTCTCCTCTGGCCCGAAATGTTTTAAGCTTTTGTCTCACTTGCACGTATTGGTCTGTTACTACAATCCTACTTTTTATACTACTGCCATCATCATCTGCCTAGCCTTTCCCAACTATGTTGGGGTCGGCTTCCAGTCTAACCTGATGCAGCTGAATACCAGTATTTTACATGTAGCGACTGCCTATCTGAGCTCCACAACCCAGTTAGTACCGGGTATACGATACCCCTTGGTAAGACTGGTTGTCAGACTTTTTGGTCCTCTGACTACCTAACGACTGTCAAACATCTACAAATGACAGCCGGGACCAACGGCTTAACGGCTTACTTTTTATACTACTGCCAAGGAAGGTTTATATTTTTCGCGCGTATCTTGTATTGCTGTTTGTAAATTTGTGTATTACCATGTATGTTCCAAACGGCTGGATAGATTTCGACGATTATGGTCTCACTGGATTTGTCTCAGAAACTCAAGTGTCCATAAAGAAGTGCTTAAAAAAAACAAAATGGCGGATTTTTGGCGCTAAATAGCAATTCGTCAATAGGTAATTTTTTTCAACCGAACCCTATCGAGTAGGGGATCAAAATAAAAAAAAATACAAAAATATAAATATTATCATACATTTTGCAGTCGGGTTTAGGTATTGATTCTTTTACTTAAATGTTACTTTCTGTCATGTTTCTACACAATCTATATTCTGTATGCATATGTATAACTGCTTTGAAATAAGTTGTGATGGATAAAATATTCACAACCCAAATTCTGTAACTTTTCAGCAGTAATCAGAATTAATTTCAAATTGAAACATCTTGCTTGATTTAAACTACGATACTGCCAGTGTGGTCTCCCATAAACACATAAAAGAAGATTAACATAAAGATTCGGATCTATTTACCGAGTTCATAAGCTATAACAGTCGTAATTAACGGATCATCCATTATCTTCTGTCTAATAAATACCCGAACTTCCGTTCCCTTAGGGTAGTTAATCACAATCACAGTACAATCTATTCCATATTTCTACCTACTTACCCTTAGGCGGGCCACAAACTATTGTTGTACATGTAAAGCTTGGCTCCGATTGATTCGTAAATATCTGCACTCCATAATTATCGTGTGTAGTAATCGTAATCAATGAGCGGTTCTGTGCTTCAAAGATTAAGTGTATAGACAGTACAGATGGCAAAAAATAAGTAGGCTAGCTTACTAAGTATAATTTTTTGCATCTTTATAGTCGTTTTCGGTTACGGGGTGAATAAAACTTTGAGTATGTGGCATTGACACTCGAAACGGATTTTAGATATTTGGTTACCAAGTTTCTCTTTGGTTACTACGTTGCGAGAGAAGTGGCTGTTTTTGACAGTGATATCATTTGTATAAAGTAAACATTCGGTACCGTATAATAGGACCATTTTTTTTTTAATTACTTTGTAACCTCTTCAAGATTTGAAGTTATTCTTAATTTATAGCGTTTCTGATTGACTTCTTTACATCCAATTACTAAAAGTAGATCTCAGATAAATATATTTACCTATAGCTCTTAAATTTTACCAAACCTCACGTTTTATGTAGACTATAGTCCTTGAGTAATGAACATAGCACTAATACATATCCTTTCACCGATATTTCCGATTGGCGCCGCGCTGCAGGCCTAAACTTATTAATTCTAAGACCAATACTTACTTAATCGTTACTATAAATATCAGTTATCTTCCCGATAGCGTAGCACTCTGTATTAATCGCTTGGCCACAAACTGAACGTTCAAGCGACACGCGTGTTGAAAACGCGACTAATGAGAAAACAAAATGAAAGAAGTGTATGCCACGACAGAATTTTTAGATAGATACCAAGACGGTAACTGTAAGGTGGGCTGCAGCAATTGGGTACCGGAATTGTATTAATAAATGCTTTCAAGGGGGACATCCATCCACATCGTGAAGCTGACTGTTATGTGATGACGAAGGATGAAACGCATGTTACTAAAAGAGTGATGAATTTGAATGTTTATGGATGGATGGATGGGATGGAGTAGAAGAGGAAAGCCAATGATGCCGTGACCTAGCGTGACGCGACGCGATGCGGAGGTATTCACGCGAAGGAAACAAGTGTTTATTACTAAACGCTAATCACTTCACCTGAGGTCGTGTACGGGGCGTTCCAAATCTAGCTTACAAGTCACACACCCTTTTTTTTTTTTTTTTTTGTGATTTTAAATCATCAAATGACTCCTCCCACTCTGGGTGGAGCAGGAGGGAGTGTCAGACTTTTACTGACTAAAACCCATCCATGTTCCTTCATCGCCCTTTGTGTTCCGGGGCCACGGTATCTCTTTCGAATAGTCCCGCAGCCCCGGAAGTCACACGCCCGCAGAAACGATCGCAATCAAATGAAATGGAACAAGAATGTAACGAACTGACCGCTCCAAATTCAAGACAATACTGTTTGTTCAACGAATTACATGTACCTTACTGTTTTAGTTAATACAATGGACAATGTAATCGTGTAAAATCGGTAATGGATATCTTACAAAGATATTGATACGAAGATCGTGATACAAATGGATTATTGATACAGTTCGTAATAGAATTTCATTATTATAATTTATATCTTTGAAAGCGATTCGTGATTTACGAATTAGGTATAATTGTATAGATGATGGGTATTTCAGATTGATCTTTGTGGTTTTTGTAATTTAGAAGGTTTGAGAAAGTGATTATTAGAATGATGGCGAAGTGCGTCAGGATATTTAGAACTAGTTTTAAATAATAGGCAGATTCGAATGTAGCAATTTGCAGTGGAATTTGATTAGTTTCGTTGCGTTCGACGCTGCATGTTTTATTAAATCATTGTTTTATAAATTAATTCAATCTCTGAGTTTTCTGAAGACAAGTTTTGGAATAAAGTTTTCTTAAAGTATTTAGCCCAATATTGAAAGAGGTATTTAGATAATTATAACAGGCTAGCGGACGAATTCACCCGCATAGTTCTCGTTCCTGTAGGAGTACGGGTATAAAATATAGCACCCGCTGATAATGTAGCTATCCATTGCTGAAAGAATTTTCCAAATCGGTCCAGTAGTTTTTAAGTTTATTCGTAACATACAAAAATACAAATCTTTCCTCTTTATTTAGTATAAAGGGTGTAAAACACCTCTTAACGAAGCCAAAAGGCACTTGTTCTCCTCGTCATTGCGATCATTTTTTTGTTAAACACCATACCTGGGAACCTTCTAGTTACGGAGATATTGGGGGTCAAAGTTCCAACTTTTTGACAAGTTTTTTTTTAAATACAAGTTTTTAATGTAATATTTTTACTTTAAACACCTCCACGACCCCCTTACTATTCAATCCATCCATCAGCACAATGTTTTGAGTGCGTTACATTGAGTTCTACCACAAAACATAATTTTTCACCCCAAAAAAAAAAGTCGTTTCCCAGCAATAATTTTTGCGTAAAGTTACTTAGTTTGATGTACAGAATGCTTGGTTGACGGCTTCGTAATGAGGTCTTTTACACCCTGTAGACAACCGAACGCCTTGAGGTTCAAATTCATTCAGTCCATTTATAAAGAGCCTCAGCCCTTTGGACGACACAAGACTATTGTTTCCCAAAACACTTTGGTTTAGTTTAGACTACTTTACATGTTTATGGTGCGAGTAATTTTCAAACAAGGCTTGTTATAGTTTGAATTATTTTATGACCAAGTTTCCTGCCGTTTAAATCTTGAAACTCATGTTAATTCCTAAGTTGTACGCCGTTAAGTTTGGCGTGAGAAATGCATACGTTCCAATGGCTAATGTTTGCTTATTCAAAGTTTTTAAGTGTTTCGTAACCTCTCTAATCCAGGTCCAGTTTAAAACCAGCGTTGGACACTAGTTGGCCGGCATTTTACTGAACTGGGCCTACTTGGCGCAGCCGTGAGGCACATAGTGTTACATTTTTGGTTTCGATTAAAGTTTTTTTTTCTTATATTTTTATTGTTTTATATTGTGTGCAGTTGTGGGAAAATGGAAGAAGAAAACGTAATCTGCCGACCCCACGTAGAATGGGATAAGGGAAGGAAGATGGTGATAATGGTTGTATGTTTTCTTACTTTTATTTTCTTTCTTTCTATGTTTTGTCTATCGCTATCCGAAGCGGTGTATCGTTTCCTCGCTATCCGAAGCGGTGTATCGTTTCCTCGCTATCCGAAGCGGTGTATCGTTTCCTCGCTATCCGAAGCGGTGTATCGTTTCCGACAGTCATTTACTTTATGTGTTCGTGGTATGTTGGCTTGTCGTTCTCACACTGTGGCTCGTGCTGGGAAATTGAAGTAAAAGTTCGTTAATTATTGTGAGTTGGAAATCGTCGCTTTTTCAGCCTCTTCCTAATTATGTTATGACTTAGTTCACCTAGTCGATCCATTCATAGAAGTTAATAGTTGATATGTTATATTTATATAAGACACAGAAAACACACAGGAGAGTAACATACAGATAAAAGAGCTCAAAGTCAAAGGTACTGATTTATTTAGTAAATTGGTTACAAATAGCATGTTATTTTCACTCTGACAAGAAACACTGAAAAAAAGGCAGAGGTCAGTCTAAGATGACCATGCAGGTTTATATTTGAAGTGGTCTCAAGAGTGTGAATTCAAAGTCTTGGTGAGAGAAATAAGGTATAAGAAACATGGTATTCATTTTAGAAACCATAAACTCGTTTTTGTGTATTCGAGTTGTGGATTAAGAAATCTTGGCGTTAATCTTGGGAGGACCACAGAAGGTTATGTACCTTCTGTGGTCCTCCCAATGATGATCAGGTGCTCAATAATCACAGAGGGTACCATAGAGCACACCGCCCTGTCCTTTTGGAACTGTCGAAAACTTTTCTATTTGTATTAGATGATTTTTTACTAGAACTTTGTCAAATTTATTTATTTAACACTTCAAGCACAAAGTACAAAGGCGGACTTAATGCCATAGGCATTTTCTACCAGTCAACCTTTGGGTGATGCAAAGACAAGCAGTGGTAGGTGTACCTACATCTGAAAATAATGTAATTAACACTAAGGTAAATTAAAAGGATATATAAAATACTATAAATATATAAATCAAATCAAATAAAAATAATAACAAATAATAATAATAATTCAATATAATCAAATCCACAGCAGCAACAGGCTTCAGACAGGTTCCTCAAAGTGCAGGTCTAATAATGACTTTACTGTTATCAGAAGCACAAAAGATAACGCATTCAATAATCCCACCTTAGAATGGTTGGTGAAAATCCAAATTGAGTTTATAAAAGTAAAAACGAACCGATTAATCAAACACCGTAACATATGAGACTAGATATATGAAGAAATTTTAATGCAAAGTTTTACGAGTACATTAAATAAAATCGTGGACAATTTATAATATTAGTATTAGCTTCGTAAATATGTCTATGAAGTTCAATACTGTGTAGGTACAGTTACCTTCCTGCTTGTCCACCCGGGTGGACAGTGTCACAACTTTAAAAAATAATTCCCACTGTCCCCTGGGGGTGGCCAGTGAGAATCATTATTAAGATAATAGGCGAGACAACAAAAAAAAAACTAATTAGTCCGTCAGTTAGATTATCAAAAAATATTTGACCCGTGTTTTTTCTTTTGTTACTTAAACCAAAATTGACGAAGATATGACTCTTTTAAAATTCTCAATACGTCACGCCTAGGTATAATTTTTACCTAGTTCTGACGTCACGAGCCCCCACTCCCGAGATTTGATGCGTTTTATCTTTGTCAATACTCATTGATTTACAAAAACAAAAAATACGTGTCCATTAATTTCCAATACTCTAACTGACGGACTAAATAGATTTGCTGCTATTTTTCGATACTGTCGTCGTTCCTATTTACTGTAGCCACCACTGGTGGACATGGCTACATAAGGTCATAGACACTTTTCGGTGTCCGAAACTCTTCTCGGAGATAATCTTGTTGGAATATTAGTACAAAAGACTCCAAAGCTTCCTGGCACCTAGGCTATTCCCAGTACCGGGGTTAGGGCTACTGACACTCCGGGCAAGATTATTGTGAAAAAAAGAAAGAAAGAAATCAAGTGTTAATTTTTTGCTGAACCAATGTGAACGTATCACGTAATGTTTGCCATGTCAGCCCCAGACCTCAGCGCCCCACCAAATTTGGCGCCCTGGGCCGTCGCCCCATCTCGCCCCCCACTCTAACGGCGACACTGGCTGTTCCTTTACATCGTCATCATCTTCCTGCCTTTTTACCCATCAATTTGGAGTCGTGCATCATTTCTTCTTCAACCATTATAGGTACATCTTTAATCAATCTTCAGCTTAATATTGTCTAAATTGGCTAGGCATGTTCTTGATTACTCTTGAGTTGAGGTGAAACCAGAGAGCTTATTGCTTAGATTAACTTGTAATAACATACCTACAGAGCTGAAACTTTGCACCTATTGCTCTCAAATAATGCTTAAAACGCTACGCAGATGATGACTGGTTTAAAGCTGGTTCGATTTCCTAGGGTCCTTTCTTTCGCGGGCCTGTGGACGGTGGGCTATGGGCTAGCTCGCCGTCCGTCCGTCTCATGACGACAGACCGTGTCGACGGCGCGTTCGTGTTCCACGCGCGCCTCAAAGAGAGTCAGCAAAAGGAAGGGGTCCGCAAGGACCGATGCCTGCCGGGGTTGCGGGACTGTTCGAAAGAGATACCGTGGCCCCGGAACACAAAGGGCGATGAAGGAACATGGATGGGTTTTAGTCAGTAAAAGTCTGACACTCCCTCCTGCTCCGCCCAGAGCGGGAGAAGTCATTTGATGATTTCCCATCCCAAAAGAAAAAAGGGTCCTTTCTTTTTCACTTATTTGATGCTCTTCAAACAATGTTAAGCTTTCAACACTAAACCGTATTTATCAAGTTTATGTTCCTATATAAACTTGAAGACTGTACCACAGCTTTCTTTATTATATCCTTGGTTTGTAACCACATCATTTCAAACAATGACTGGCTTCCATCTAATGGTCTAGAGGTGAAAGCAGACTGTACGATGTGGGACTTTAAGAGCTGTTGTGGTATGGTTCATTTATTTATATACAATACTAGAACTTCGCCCGCGACTTGTCCGCGAAAAATGTGATAACTCGGCAAATTTGCATGATATCAATATAATTTATATTATGTACCTATGTTACTCGGTAAAGATGTAGATTTCTAATGGTGAAAGAAAAAAAAATCGGTTGAGTATTTCTTGAGTTAAATCGTAACAAACACACAAACAAAAAATCAAATCTTTCCTCTCTTCGTTAGTTTAGATATAAACCTTTGCTGTGCATGCATAACATGTAGAATTGAATTGAATGGGTATTTGGTGGTTGCTGCTTTACATAAAATAATAATGGTGTCGATTCTGTTGTGCACAAACTAAACTTAATTTATGCTATTGCTATCTTTTACTAAAAGACAATGCGAGAAAAGGACGGCTATAGCTATGAACTAAGTTAGAGATGTCAAACTAGTTTATGCCTTGCGCTTCACCGTGTTTTTAGTCGACATGTTTTTACGTGCACCCTTCATTTGTATAGAAATATTAGTTCCAACTAAATTTGACAGCTCTAAATTACGTCCGTCTCTTTCTCGTTTTATTAGAGAGAAAAAGATAGCAATAGCTTAAATTAAGTTTAGTTGGTGCACAACAGAATCGACACCAATATTCGTCATACCAGATATACTGTGATGCTTGCCAATAGTACTTTTGCAACTCAAGTGGTGAAATGTTGCATCAGCTAACTTAAATTAAAAGCTTTAAATCGTGTTTAGCGATTTAAAGGCGTTTGTAAACTGACTCTTTCCGTTGTGTTTCCGCCGCATAAAATGTTTTTATGTATTTTATCTGTCATAATATTATTTTTACTACCGTATGTGTTGGCCGCACTACTCGTAAAAGCCTGGAAATAAGATACGAGATGAATCTGTAAGCTGAGCTTACTGCCATGAATTCTTTATTAAGACAGCCACGGAAATCATCGTAATGGCTTATGCATCACCTTATTAAATAACATATAAAATCAAATATTTTAAGCTTATTTAATGTGCAATTTATTTGATTAAGAAATACGTTAATTATGCGGGAAATCAAGCGTAGATCTCACCATAAATTAATTGCCAGTCCGTGTAGTAACCGTAGTTGTACGGAGAAACTCTAGTAACACAATAAACTTTTAAAGTGTACGTGGTGTTATAGCCTCTATGCTGATAAAGTTAGAGTGTAAAATGGTGTGTTAATTATTGACGGATTGTAAGAATCTGTGTGGATCGCATGAATATATTTCACGCTAAGATATTGGGGACTGGGGCGATGTATACCGTTTATTACTGTATGCTCAGTAACCATTATTTCTGTTAATATAATAAAAATATTTTGTAGTGAACGTCATTTTCTCTTGTGGATTCACTTGCCGGAAACTTTCGTTGTACGAAGTTCTTGCTACAGGCAAATCAAATTTAAAAAAAAAAAAATCATACACTAAAACCCGATTACTGAAAACTCACGCTCTAAAAAGTATGAAACAAAAAAATATTCTCGTCTGTAATTATTATGTACCTACAAACCATTCAATATTTATCGTCCATTAAATAAACAATTTACACGTTATGAAAAATATATTTAATAAATATGCATATTGATGTTTAGAGGATAGCCATTCTTCAATTTTATGTGACGTCACATAGCCTATTACCAGCGGACGACCAAGACGCTTCCAACGATACCTGGTTTGTCAAATTATGTTATGAAGAAGTTATGATCCCTCATAACTTCTCCACACAAATGAACATACTCGTACATACACACGTCAAAAAAAGTTTGTGATCACTGGCATAAGCTAGCATATTTTTTAAATTTAACTTTATCAAGAAAAATTCTTTATGTGTGTCTTTTTTACTGTTTTATATTCTAAATCTATATTTTTAAATAAAGAATCTAAAAAGAAGAAATCACAATATAATCTACCGTAACAAAAAAGATTTCGTGTTTTTAAAGTGATCGCAAACTTTTTTTGATGTGTTTATGCACATACATACTTACCGGTCGAAATCATAACCCTCAGTTTTGCTTCGCCGTAGTCGGGTAATTTGGCCGATTAGAATCACACCTAAATGAAGTAATAATGTGATTGTATTTCACTGTAATTTTGAATATAGACTACCGCCTAATAGCAACATTTATTTGCTTAGAATGAGCCAGCCGTGTGGTATCCGTCAGAGTAGAATAGAACCAACCAATTACACTCACGGGTGTCGTATAAGGCGACTAATGTCTGAGGCAGAACACCTTGCGCCTCCGTAGACCAGAGAATGGTCAGCAGCGTTTTCTGTTAGTCTTTCATCACTGCGATCTCCAATTCGCCTGCCAAGCGTGGATATTACGGCAAATTCCTCCCATCATGGGAAAGGCTTATGTCCAGCAGTGGACGTTATGGGCTGTTGTAGTAGCTTAGAATGTAGGTACAGGTATAAGATGTTGTACATATATTTATTAAATCGGCTACAGTCTACCTTACGGCATGCAAATTATTATATAATTAAATTAAAATATTAATAAAAACAAAAAAAAAGGCCAACAAAACAAAACAGAAATTAAAGTCAAGTCAATTAATAATTTCTGACAATGGACACTTGAAATCGTTTTTGCCCCTAATATGAAAACGCATTAAGTCTTGTCATTTTCTTGTTCCTGTTTTCACTAAGCACTAAACGATAACTAAATGAATGCTGCCATGTTTTTTCTACAATTTCAACCCTCGGTGCTGAGCCGAAGAGTGCTTTTATTTAGGCTTTCTTTTTGGGTTTCGCCTAGTGTTTGTCTAAACGAGCATCAGAGTTCTGACAATGGACAGATTTTACGCCGTTTTTTGCTTGTCATTTTCTTGTCCCAATGAAGTAAGGAAATTCGTAATGAAATAGGCTGTCTTTAAACCGTAGATGGCTTAATAGTAATAATATTTCTGCAGTTCTTCCCGTCTTTTCGTCTCGAATACCTGAGACAACATATCCATCTACAAAGAGTGGTGATCAGAGCCAGTTAATCTCTGACTTGTTAGTGAGAATCCTAGGTAGCTGGTTACACTAAAGGCGCTCTCTCACTGCTGGAGCATTCTCCTGTAAAATAACAGTTCAGATTTACTTGTTTTTGTACAAAATTGAATCCTGGATTTTACATTAAAAGTGATCCGAACGCCCTAACAGACGAAAAAAGGTCACTTTTACGAGACATATAAAAACATTACCTGAAATCAGAAGGTAAATACTCGTCTTAAAGTTAAGTTTCGTTTAAGAAATTGGGGATGGTTAAACGCAGTTTTAACCAGGTTCGGTGACAAACAAAAGTTATTATGCCTTTAGATAGATACAGTTTAATCCCATCAATAGTGCCGTGTAAGAAAGAAAAGGCATTTATTAGCCCGCACAGGACAAAACACACAAATTAAAATGGTTAAACTAACACTACAACTAATAAAAATGAAACAAAGAGAAAAATAATAAAGAAATAAATGAAATGAAATTGGTCCTGTACTAGGCCAAAAGGCCCCTATCTCAGCATGGTGCTGTAACATTAAAAAAAAAAGTCACAGCGCTGGTATTCTCATAGGGCCCAGAGTGATGCCACGGTCAGATACGGATAAAATAATAAATACATTAAGTGTAAACGAAAAAATAATAAAAATATGTGAAGAATAAATGAAGAAAATAATAATTACATCTACAACCCACGTAACCACCATGATTTTCACAGGCAACACTGACGAACAGAGACGCGGGCGCAGACATACATATTAATATATAATCTGTGATTTGTTTGGGACAATATGTCATCGAAGAGAAATCAAAACATACAACATTCTACTATTATCTAATTAAAATTACATACATTCAACTATTATCATCATCATCATCACCATCATCAGCCTCAGTTCCCACTGCTGGGACACGGCCTCCTCTCATTGAGAGGGAATGGGCTATAATCCACCACGCGGGCCCAGTGCGGATTGGTAGATGTCACATGTCTTTGAATTTTTGGTTCTAGGACATGCCGGTTTCCTCACGATGTTTTCCTTCACCGTTTTGAGAGGCAGTGGTGATGAAATAAATTACACAAAGTAATGCGCCTGTCTGGCTTCGAACCCACCCACGACTTACTGTTCGTAAGTCGGGGCCGCCACCACTGGGCCACCGCCACCGGTGCTCGACTATTAACTCAACTATTGACTCAACTATTATATAAATAAAATAATACCAAACAATTCATAACAGATAGTGTGCAGGGAAAGTGTAATATACTCGTATTATACTGGGGCTGTCAATAGAGTTAAACAAGAAACCGACAAACGGTTTAGTCGATAAATGTCACATTATATAGGGTGTAAAACACCTCTTATCGAAACCGAAAGGCACTTGTTTTCCTCGTCATTGGGATATTGGAAGTTTTTTGCTTTAAACACCTCCACGACCCCCGTACTATTCAATCCATCCATCAGCTAAATGTTTTGAGTGCGTTACATTGAGTTCTACCACAAAACATTAACACACCCCAAAAAAAAAGTCGTTTCCCAGCAATAATTTATGCGTAAAGTTACTTAGTTTGATGTACAGAATGCTTGGTTGACGGCTTCGTGATGAGGTGGTTTACACTCGGTATAAATGCAAAGTGTAGGGTTCAATGTTATGACCTCTCGCACGACAGTCCACACCTTCACCCGAATCTTGGATGACCCATCACCATTTTACGACGCCACCTTATTCTATCGATACTTTATATCGATAACCCCACATCGAACATTTAAAAAATGCTGTTGTCATATCGCAGCCGTCTACAGTGCGAAAGAACGCGACCGTGCCATGTGGACGATAACGGGACTCGTATGACGACAACACTACGGTACGCAGTGACTTACATACGGGATAACACGACTTTTGTAGTGTCAGCAGAGATGAGAGACCCGTGTAGATTGTGTGTAAAGGGTCGAGTTAAAAAACATTAAAAAAAAATCCCGAAAGTCTAAAGCTTTTCTTCATAACAGGGTTATGAAACGGAAGCTTGACATAAAAAAAGAGATTTTTGTTTCGATTTTTTAGGAAAAAAAACATTGTTTTAGGAGAAATTTTGGGGAAATTAAAACCTTGGAGTAAAAGCCTGTAACTAATATTCTAATATAGCACAAGTTATTGGGCTAATTTCCTCCAAATATGCTAAATAAAATGTATAAGTACTGGGTTTTTAAGAAATACGAATACCTACAAGTAATGTGCAACTACCATTTGTTATCATTATTCATTAGCTAATCAGCAAAATAGGTAATTTGGCTGACTGAGATTGGTACTTCCGTGATTATAGTAGAAGTTTTTTGATGGTTATCTTAAATGATTTGTATACATACATAGACATACGAGTATTCGCGCATTATCCATCGAGGAATTCACCTGCACCGGCCGACCTGCTATGATCTATCGTTACTTATCCCCGTCCATCATCCGGTCACGCACGTTTTTCAATACGCTAGCTCATGCCCTCGGCTTCGCGAGTTCAGTAATTGTCCCACAGGATCGTACTACCAGGATAAAAAGTATTCTATGTGTTAACCCACGTTATGAACTTACTGTGTGCCAAATTTCATCCAAATCCGGTAATATAATAATATAGTAATGATAGAGTAGGATTAAGTGTTCCTTTATTCTGTGGTTATGTGTAAGTAAGTCCATCGTATTTGTTTCAACCAACTGTTACCAATGTTGTGGCTTATAGTTTTTGTTCACACAATCTTCCAACTTCTTAGTTATGTAGCCTCTGAGAGTGCAGTTTTTCACACTGTTCCTGAGGCCCCTGTTTCTAACCGTTCCCTCCTACCATTGTGCAAAAATATCTGAATGGTCCATTGTTATCCACTTACAACATATTAACGTGTTTCGCGCTAATGTTCGTACATTCTCGGGTAATGAGTACGTCACCCTTACAGCATTCCTTCCACGGTCGGTAAATGGGAATATTCTGGAAGCTCGGTTGAGATTCTGGGCAGTGACGCTCGTTTTGGACATGGGTTTTTGTGGACGAGCTGTACGAGGACATGTAAAGGCGCGTTCACACTATTTGTGTAGCAAAGTGAGCAACAATGGTACAAACAAAGTTTTAGCAAAAGTTGCAAAAGTTTTAGAAAATGTTGCTGTGTGAAAATGTTGCTGTGATGTTTTCCCAAATGTTGCTGTGCCCGATAGGGTTCATATTGATCTGTTACTTTTTTGCACCATCTATGTAATATATACGAAATGCAATAAAGAATTGAGAAGTGACTTAATATTATAATTTTGCAAAATTTTGTTCAACAAAAAATTATTTCGGTGCGGTTGTACCTTTAAATTATATCTAAGATGACCTAATGAAATTAAACTATTAAACTGGGATATCGATCAATCACGACCAGGTGCGGGTTGTCTATCGATTATCTGGACTTCGTCCTACGAGTATAAATAATTGTCTACTTCTTGTAGATATCTACTAGAAATAATATAATTATCTATGGCAAATAACTCTGATTGCGTGTGTATGGTGCAACCGCACATTCTGCAATGCAGTAGAGTTTCAGTACTTTACTTTCTTTGATTTCATTCACCTATCATCTAAAAGTAGTGTCTGGTCTAGCAATCATACAGCGTGTATGCATTCTAATTAATCACCTCACCAATATGTCAAAGCACCCAACAAACAAATCGATATTTTAATCTCGAGTTCCATAAAATCAACAAACTTTCAACAGAACAAGATTCTCTCACGAATTCGGTCAATCGATAAATCGATATCAATATATCTTTGTTTACCTTATATCGATTTCCTAAGAATTAGAAAGTTGTATCGATAATTATTGTATTACATACAGTTGTAGATGGTACCGCTATCAAAAAGATGATGATTCTCATCTCAGTTATTTTGGATTTGTAGGATGAATTGCCGATTATTTTCAAGTTAATGATAACATTTTGTTGACTAAGAAGGTGATATTTGTTTGCGTAAGTGTGGTTAAGCGGTAATTCGCTAAATACTAGGTAATATTACGAATGCTTCGTTGGTCTAGTGGTCGCAATCGAGACTGCTGAGTATGAGGTCCTGGGTTCGATTCTAGGGCCGGGCAAATTGTTATTGGGTTTTTCCATCAGAAGGTAATTTCTCAGTAGCAGCCACGGAGTCTGGATTGTGGCCCGGTTGATGGTGATAGGCTTGCTCCCTATTAGGGAAACTTCTGTCTAACCCTGCGAAGATTATAGGCGTGATGTTATGTTATTACAAATGCGAAAGTAATTTTGTCTGTCTGCTAACTTTTCGCACTTTAACTGTTGAACTTATTTCGGTGAGTGGATCCAGGTCGAAGTCCACCTGTGCATACAGGTGGACTTCGACCTGGATTAGGACTTAAGATATTTACTATCCTAATAGTACTCACCCTTGGGGTAAAAATGATCTACGCGCAGAAGAATTTATATGCAAAAGCTAGATGATACGCAACTAAAACATAATATTGCAGTAAAAAAGATATTCTTGAGATATTTGTAAGAGGTATGCACATCGCATAATTGTCTAACATACCTAGCTACATCATCGGTATTGTTTTACGCATAAGCTTGGAATTTAATTTACGGAAATATTCAGCACAGAGAATGTCTGTGCTCTGAGTCTTCAAACAATGGATCATCCATCTTCTTCAAGAATGACAAAGTTACTAACTTTTCATTTGCAAGCGCCACGTAAGCTATCAGCAATATTTCAGCACGAGATGGCACTTTGTCTAATAAGAGTTCGTCCGTCCACCTTTGCAGTAATTGTTAACGGTTTGTCGTTGATTCTTGCTAAGTTTTGTCTACAATTAAGCTTTTTCTATCTGTCCTTGGTCCCTTGGTTTGGTTAGTCTCTAAAACCCAAGGTTCAATAATTATTTTTTATAATATTGGCAAAAGTCTAATTCTTTATTTGCCAAGCCGCCTTTTCCCAACTATGTTGGGGTCGGCTTCCAGTATAACCCCATGCAGCTCAATACCAGTATTGTACATGCAGCATCTGTCAAAAGTCCAATTATACGTACACTGTTCAATGTGTGTGGATTGTAGTTTGCTAAAAAAATGAATTATTTTAGTCTTGTAATTTTTACATTAAGTATGATTGTTTGAGGGAAATCCTCACGGATACCTTCGTTCTGGGAAGATCGGCGATTAATGTCAGTTCTGACTGCTTCCATGAATCAGAGGGTTTACACTTATTAGCCAAAATTACTGAGCCAGCATCCCGCTACCGCTATGTTTTTCTTTTTGTAAAACGGCACCTTGGTTTTTATAATCATGTAAATTGTACTTCTGTGTGTTGTGCTATGTCTTTTGTGTGCGCTAAATAAATGGTTTATATATCTATCTACTATTAAATTAATATAATTCCTTCGTTTAGCTTGAGCTGACCCATCTTTTTCTTGTTCCATGGAAAAAATGGGAGAAAAAAATCCCAGTAGTCCCATAATGGAACTAGATAATGGGACTACTGGGATACGGCGCGTGTCTATGGCAAATTTCCATTAAATATATTTGGCCCCGAATTCAGCTACCTATGCCAACTCTGATGCAGTCATAAGATCGTCAAGTGTGCAGGTGTCAGGACATATAAACACTAAATACATATACCAATACATACAAGGTGTAAACGGACCCTTCACGAAGGCATCAACCAAGCATTCTGTACATCAAATTAAGTAAACCTACGCAAAAATTATTGTTGGAAAACGGCTTTTTTTTGGGTTAAAAATCACGTTTTATGGTAGGACTCAATGTAACGCACTCAAAACATTGTGCTGATGGATGGATTGAATAGGTGTCGTGGAGGTGTTTCAAGCAAAAATCGTACAAAAAAACATGAATTTTTGAAATAAAAATTCGTGAAAAAGTTGAAACTTTGACCCTCAATATCTCCGTAACTAGAAGGTTCTTAGGTATTTAGGGTCTTGTTACACCCTTTATTATGTTATGAAAATTTACAAAAATATCTAATAACTCATTTTTTCTTATTCCAGGTAAACCATCCCATTCGGACTGTGTGCAGTGAATACATAGATATTATGTGCAGTGACGCTATATACTTCGACTTGAGGGACAGACGGTGACATTTGTGTAGGCAATACATGTCAGTGAGTTGTGGACGATGATCGTTTGGCGAACGAAGAATACTAGTCGTCGGAAATACGGTGGCTGGTAAGTGTCATGTTTTTTAAGTTCATCTATACTAATAATATTTTATAGAGGAAAGATGGTTTTGTTTGTACCGAATAAGCTCCGAAACTACTGGACTGATTTTTACCATATTTTCACCTATATAAAGCTAAATTATCGGGAAGTAACATAGGCTTAGCCGAGCTAGCACGAACAAAGTCGCGGGCGAAGTAAATAAATAAATAAATAAATATCGCTGGACATTAACACACAGCGCCATCTAGTGCCACACTAAGCAACGAGGCTTGTGTCGTGGACACCAGATAGTTGATACACTACATAGATACTTTTTGTTTGTAAATACATTCTTATTATACATATAAACATCCATGACTCGGAAAGAAATGTCCATGCTCATCACACAAACATTTGCTCCAACCGGGATTCGAACCTGGGACCCTTAGAACGTAAGGCAGCCTCACTACCGCTACGCCATTCGGGTCGTCAGAAGTGCTAGTTAATCATAATCTTCTTTTGCAAGTATCTCATGCTTTCGGCAGAACGAAGAAATCGTGATTTTTTGCTTCTTAGGTGAGAACCTAGGCGAAGAATTGGGGACCTCAATTTTACCGTGGATATATTAACAAGAATTGTAATAACTTTAATTAAATTCGAGGCTTACAGGGTAAAAACCCTGAATTTTATTAGAGCGTGATTTTTCAGTACTCGGTTGTTTTAGTTGTTGTATACCACACAAATTCTTGTCTATTACTTACTATTACTTCGGTCTCAATCATAGATATAAAGTTCCAAACCAACACCTACGAGAAATCACGCGCTGACCGTAGACCACTTGACTGAAGTCAAGTACAAGACGGATACAGTCTACCTACCTGTAATTACAACAATAATTGCTGCGGTTGAAGTATGCCGTCAGGTTCCTAGTAGCAGCAGTCGAATAGGAACTCTCCATCCTTTCCCACGAACGTCTCGCTAAAGGGATAGTAGTAGGCTGGGTGAAAGCATACACCTGCGTTGTGGAAACATCTGCAAAGGCAGGTGCTAAGTGGGATGAGAATACTGATTCCATTTTAGAAATAATGTTGGCAGTATGCAAGACTGCAGTCAAAATTGAAGTATCTTGCAATTGATGGAATGGAAGTAAAAGAATTCGGGATTTTCAGGTTGGACCAGAGCTAGGATGAAATGTGATCTAGGAAGACAACTGCAGATGCAAACTCATGACGAACAATAATTTGTGTGGTACAAACAACAGTTCTGGTTTGTCCTTCTCTCATGCATGATAATGAATCGACATAACCAACACCGAAAAAAAAACCTCCCGGAATAAATTCGTCAAAAAGTTAGTGACACCACTAAGCCAATTGTCCGTTTTCACAGCTGTTAATTCCACTGCATCCATACAATCCGTACCTAAAATATGTTTTTCATTACAAAGTCTTAACGATACTAAATCCAATATATCTTATCCATATCCATATCTATCTTATCCAACAAATAAATTATAGCAACTGATAAACCAACCACAGGATGTTGTAATTGACTAGGATATAAACCGACATGGTTCAGAGTATAAACATAAATGTGATTAACCAATTGAAAATAATCTTTTAATGTGAATCAATAAGATTGATTGTAAATGTGTTCTGTATCTTTATTGCAATACCTTATTAGTAGTTACAGCGTGTTTGCAGTGGAACTAGATCAGCTACGTAATAGGCTAGTTTCCACCATCAATAAATTGCAAATCTATTTAGTCCGTCAGTTAGAGTATTGGAAAATAATAGAAACGTATTTTTTGTTTTTGTAAATCAATGAATATTGACGAAGATAAAACGCATCAAAACTCGTGAGTCGTGACGTCACAACGCACTAAAAATACTACAAAGCACAAAGCACTATATACGTATTGAGAATTTTAAAAGCGTCGTATCTTGGTCAATTTTGGTTTACGTAACAAAAGAAAAAATACATATTATTATTTTTTTTTTTATATAATATTTTTTGAAAATCTAATTTAGTTACTTTAGGACATATTGGATACTTCTGTATAGCTTTAGGCCTGAATTACTGTCATTCTGACAGTCGGTTGCGTACGAGTATATATTATTGTTTTCTATATAGCACTACTGCGACGCCGACGTCACGACCGACAGTACGCGACCGACCGTCAGAGCGACAAGAATTCAGGGCTTCTTTTTTAATTTTTTCGGATGGGGACTCATCATGACTCCTCCCGCTCTGGGCGGAGCAGGAGGGAGTGTCAGACTTTTATACTGACTAAAACCCATCCATGTTCCTTCATCGCCCTTTGTGTTCAGGGTCCACGTCATCTCTTTCGAACAGTTCCGCAGCCCCGGCAGGCATCGGCCCTTGCGACCCCTTCCTTTTGCTGACATCTTTTTGAGGCGCGCGTGGAACGAATGCGCCGACACGGCCTGTCGTCATAAGACGGACGGACGGCGAGCTAGCCCGTAGCTCTCTGTCCACAGGCCCGCGCCTACGGTGGTCCCCGACGCCCGGGGCGTCTCCCGCGGCGGCCGGGACGTGAGGTTCTCTCCCTCTCACATTCCGCCACCTCCTTCTCTAGCATATGAATTCAGGCCTTAGTACTATTTAATCATTGCCAGTTCGTAAACCATAATTGCATAATTTCAACGAGGTTGTATATTATAAACAGCATATTATGCTGTTTATAATTTACAACCTCGTTGGTCTAGTGGTCAAAAGCGCGAATGCTGAGCGTATGGTCGTGGGTTCGATTCCTGAGTCGGGCAAAGTGTTATCGGTTTTTTCCATCAGGAATTTCTCAGTAGCTGCCACGGAGTCTGGATTTGAGCCCGGATGACGGTAATAGGTTCGCTCCCTTTTACTGGGACTTAAAACATAGCTGGCGAAATGTGGGTGTTCTTGTTGGGTACACTTCTGCCTATCCCTTCGGAGATTACAAGGCGTGAAGTTATGTAAAAGGCTTTAGAGAGGACTAGCTTTTTTCTGCAGGTAACAAAAATAATTGGGATCATTTTTGTTATCGTAGGTGTACTATCAGGATAAAACGCATCCTATTCCTTATGGACAATTGGACATGGTCTACTACATGGCACCCAGAGTGCCAAATTAATTGAAATCTATTTATCCGTTAAGGCTTGAAAAGGAATCATACGGACACAAGTGCATTCGCAATTATTACGTACAGATTTAACGGAAGTAATAATGGTAAATCAATTTTGAAAGGTAATTTTCATCCATGTTTTGAGCATTATTATTTTAACTCTCGAAGAAAATTTATCTAAAATTCCTTTGTAAATTACTTTCAAACCATTGACTGTTGTCTATACTATTATACTTTATATAGATAAGATTATATTGAAAAGAGGAAAGATTTGATTTTTTGTTTGTTAAGTCTGACAACCAGTCTTACCAAGGGGTATCGTATTACTCGGTACTAACTGGGTTGTGGAGGTCAGATAGGCAGTCGCTCCATATAAAATACTGGTATCCAGCTGCATCCGGTTAGACTGGAAGCCGACCCCAACATAGTTGGGAAAAGGCTAGGCAGATGATGTTACGATTTAACTCTAAAACTACTATATCGTTTTTAAAAATTCTTTTTCTTTCGTTATTAGAAAGCCACGTCTTTACTGAGTAAAATAGGCATTTTATCCCCGTACTCCCACGGGAACGGGAACTACGCGGGTGAAACCGCGTGACGTCCGCTAGTGTAAGATAAGTTACAACACATTATATACATTGTTTCTTCTGATTGTTAGGTGACACTTTGTTTCTTTACTTGGTAACTAATCCTTTGACTGCCCCGTTGGTCTCGTGGTCGCAAGCGCGACTGCTGAGCCTTCCTGGGTTCGATTCACGGGTCGGGCAAAAGGTGTTACTGGCTTTTCGTTGGTTATTACTGAGAAATTTCTAATGGAAACGGACGATGGGTAGATTGATTTCGGATGGTTCGTTTCTAATGGATGGATGAACTTCGGGCTACTGCCCGAAGTTTGGAAGTTGGCTGTACTGTATGATATCCCCGTGTCTCGGAAAGCACGTAAAGCTGTTGGTCCTGCGCCTGATTTCTCTCTGGTCGTGTCGGATTTCCGTCCCATCGGACTATGAGAGTAAAAGAATATAAAGTGCGCCTTTGTCTGCGCACACACTTGCTCTATAATATATTATCTCCCGCGCTTATCTCCGTTAAGATTGGCCGCAATGGCCAAAAACGGTCTGGAGGACTGTAATATACAGGGTTAGTTTTCAATGACCAGCCAAAAAAAAAATTAAAAAAAATTTAAAATTAAGATCTAGAGATCATACCAAAAGTGCATTTTAAATATTATTGTCGAAAAATATAAAATAAAACAATAGCATTCATTTAAAAGTATCTTAAAAATTTCCTGAATCATAAACCTAGTGGGAATCAATGCACTTGTGTGCGTGCATGCACCGCTAAATTTACGTGTGTGCTTACTCTTACCTATCTAGGCTGTTGAACTGAATTGTGCTATTGTAATATCCACACATTCGCTTTATAGTGGGGGACTGGAGTGAAATTTTATTTAAAAAACTGTTGTTTTTTTTTTCATTATATCGAAAATATTATCGATTCTAAACTATCTCCGAAAATTTGGCCGGTCATTGAAAACTAACCCTGTATAATTAATCCTAAAGTTGTAATCTATTTTACGACGTTTCCGAGGCTGCTCCCAAAATTCCACAATCTATTTAAATCAAACATTTTCAGTAATTTATTTCACGTGCTAAAAATGATTGGGAATAGTATAACTCAATTAAAACCAGATCCCCTGGCTACTAAAGCAAATCGGTTTATCAACTTACTAGATAAAGTCTAGTACAGATAGCATGGGTCTTCAGACCTACAATTTTTAACTGCAACGTATCTTTTGGATGGTATGGTTCAAACTAGAACGTCTTGTAAGGAGGTTATTGTGAATTATCATGCGTTTATTGTGTTTTTCTTTATTATGACTAATTAACCAGTAAATACTGTTACTATGAATATTGGGTGCTGTTTTAAGAGGGGACAGGGTCTGCGAGGAGATTAAATAGGTATTTGAAGAAATGATTGCTGTCACGCTGCGTCAAGCCTGCCCCGGTACAGTGCGATAGCTCAGCTCAGAACGAATAAATCACAAAAAAATACATATCGCTGGACATTACACACAGCGCCATCTAGTCCCACACTAAGCTACGAGGAAAAACAAAAAACTTACAAGTATACAACCCATCTCAATCATTTGCTATTTAAAAAAATCAATATTAAGAGGGCACATGTTTTCTTCTTCCTGAATAATGCCTCTAGTTTATTTAATTTAGTCTTAGTACGTACCTCAGTTCTACCTTAGCCTAACAATACCGCCACAGGGCGTCCTTAAGTTAGCAATCTCGTATGATAAGACGACGCGCTGTATCCGACCGCGGGAGGCCCGTCACGGCCGCGGCGTCGCGTCGGCACAATACCATGCCGTGTTACCACAAACTGTCAAAATAAATTTTCTCATTCGATTTTGAACTTAACCGTCAACATTTTATGGTTTAAAATAATTTAGAGGTTGACAGTTTGTAGTAACTTGATGTGCTGGCGACTGTACAACAAGAATTCCTAATTTCCTGCGTTTGTTCCTAATGTGTCTAGTGCTTTTACGATGTCATGTTCCCTGCTTTACAATTGCGCTGTGGGGTGTGTCTTCACTTGAAACTTTGATGTTCTTAAGCGAATGCTTTACGCTGGTTTTAGGACATGTTCTACTATTTAATATTGGACAGACACTGTTTATTGTACAGACAACAAAAGTTTTCATGGTGCTGCTGGCGAGAAATATTTTTTATAAAATGAAATGAAATGATGTTTATTTTTGCAAGTAGGTTTTTACAAACACTTTTACACGCCATTTTTTAAAAACTATAAGCTGGCTATATCCATAATTCTTGCATTTTACACGTGTTTTTTAATAGGAGGCAAAGATGGAGAATTGTTTCTCCATCTTTGCCTCCTATTAAAAACACGTGCCAAAGATTTGATAACTTAACATACGCATAACGTTGATTGAAAAGAATGTCTACCTTCATAGTAAAATGTTCATAAATCTTCATATTTTTCAGCACGAAGATTTCTTTTCATGTAAAAAAATCAGCATGTTGAATTTATTGAACACAACATGATTTTATTTATCTCTCTGCACACCGATCTCTTTTATCGACTATACTGAACTTACAATGTGAAGTCTTATTATTAGATCTACCGTTTTATTAAGTCTGTCCAGCCAGTGGTCAGATTGCTTTATGCGTTTGACTAGTGGTTTTATATCTTTGCTTTAGTAACTGACTTAGTAAAATGATTCACTGTTATGTTCTATGGCCTAGCAAGTTGTCAATGTCTTTGTCTTTAGAAATACGGGTTTGGCGTTAGAAGTAAGTGTTAATTGCAGTTTGAAGCAGTCTAACCCGACAGTATTGGTGTGTAGAAGAGAGCATTAATTCATATACTTAGTTATCTTGTTAAAGTTGTTGTTTAGTTAATTTGTAGTGGACTTGAAAAGGTATTAGCAATCTCGACAAAAATGAATACTGTTTACTAGTTGATTTTCAAGAGATTGGTAGAGTAGTTTCACGTAATAATAAATCAAATGTCTTGCTTCAAATAATTTGATGATTACGGCAAGTGTAAAAGATTTCCTAATGCAGTCGTAATATGCCATACATTTGCTTGAATCACAAGGCTTTAGCTACGTGTATGTGGAATGAGTGGAGTAACAGAATGTTGGATTTTAAGTTTTATACACAGTTTAATACTTTTATGCTTTTTACGAGGGCAGTTTTTTTCTCTATTCTTTTTACGCCTTCCTAACCGCAAGTTCAATTACTGAAATAACTTGTGATGTCACAGTATCGCGACCGTTCAGCATGGCTGAAGCACGTGTCGCGGTCAACCCCATCGGAGTCATCACCCCGATGGGGTTGACCGCGACACGTGCTTCAGTTAGGCCATTCACACACTCGGTTGCTTATCCTGAATATTAATATTAAATATTAATATTTCAATTATAAATTAGTTCAAACACACCTTGAGTACACCTTGCCAAAAGTACGTTATGTAAATGACGAACTTTTGTTAAAAAAAAATACACACTTCTAAACCCTGTGGTTTAGACTGTAAGATGTCTGTCTATATAAAAATTAATTTAATTGAATGAATTGCTCGACAAATAAAGTTGCATCAAGAAGTATCTGTGTGAAAACCGCCTTATATCGTTTCGGCGTTCACGTAAATTTGATTGATGAAAACGTCCCACATTCCACTGACCGAACTTAATAATTCAAGGAAGAGGTTGAAAAAAACAGGCGAGACTGTATTCACGGCAATTTGGTCGGGTCCCGTAGGTAATTTATGGTAATATGTAGTTTTTCGCACTGATGATATATATAAGTATCTTTTTTGTTTAACGTAATTGAAATTATGACAAGATTCAAGACTTTCCGTTATCCATTTTAAGCTTTTTAAGGATTTTACTTCTGAATAAATTTTGTACGCACATGTCTCGACGCCATGAGTATTAAAATAAAATGTAATGTTACTAGCGCCGTTTTTTTTTTTTTTATCGGTTTCTTTTGCCAGTTTAATGCTCAAATTACACAAAAAATTCATATTTTTTCCGTTTATTATAACTGTTACCATGCACAAGGGTATGCATATGCATATATATGCATTTTAATTATAACTCAAACTCAAACTCAAACTCAAAGCATTTATTTCAATTAGACCATTACGGCACTTTTGAATGTCAAAAATACAAAAAAGAAAATCAAAGCTACAGTCCCAGTCACAAGGCATAATAACTTGAGAAAGTACTGTAGTTGCCCATTCCCTAGCGTAGATCTCTATGGAGAAGAACGGGCAAGAAACTCCATGGACACTCTTTTAAAAACAAAATATTGTTACAAAATCTTGGTTACATCTTTAATTTTGAGATTATACATATATGTGAGAACGATGTAGAAAGACGTGCACACTAAGAGCGTCCAGAGTAAAAGATTAGATCAACAGTTTACGAATAAAGTAATTAAAATGAACCTTGGCAGCTAAGAGATGACCAGTCCCAACTGACAGCGCCCGTTCACGAACATGACGCATGTACCGGCGCCATTCAACTCAACCATATTGAAGGGAACTAAATGACCCGACACACCCGCCACCATCAGCGAGACATTTAAGTGAGCATGACATTCTCTCAGCCACCAAGGCATATTCAAGTCAATGAAATATAAATAAATGTAAATGGTGGCTGAACAGTACAAAGTACTCACACATGTGCTATGCAATTATATAATATTATGAACTGGAATCTATATAATGCAAGTATATTTTTACAATCTTCTGCAGCTTCCACAAAACATTAACATGGGAATCAATTCTTCATCTTCTTCTTTACGTGTCGATGGACTCAAATAATGCCCGACCCAAACAATCAATTAATTTGCCCCCCCCCCCCCCCTATGGTTGTGGAGCAGGACCAGCATTTAGCCAAGCATTTTTATCATCAATGTAATTCCCCAAGTTATAATATGCTTGCCTACATAGTGTGCGTTTTATACAAGATTTAAATTTCGTCTCGTTCAGTTGAAGAATGTGGGGAGGTATTTTATTGTAACATTTCAAACAGTACCCCATGAAAGATGAATCTACTTTAGCAAGCCTGAAACCTGGCTGAACTAGTTGGTCCCTATTTCTAGTGTTATAGTGGTGTCTGTCACCTCTTCTACTGAATAAATGCCGATTTTTCCTAACGTACATGATGTTTTCATAGATGTATTGACAAGGTACTGTCATGATATTAATTTCCTTAAACAGTTCTCTTAGAGAATCGCGTCTACGTAATTCATAAATGGCTCTGATGGCTCTTTTCTGCAGAATAAATATAGACTCGATGTCTGCAGCCCGTCCCCATAGTAAAATACCGTATGACATAATACTATGAAAATAACTAAAATAGACTAGCCTCGCGGTATCAATATCAGTGAATTGACGGATTTTTCTAACAGCATATGCTGCTGAGCTCAGCCGTCCTGCAAGAGATGTTAAATGAGGACCCCATTGTAACCTTGAATCGAGCGTGATTCCCAAGAAAACCGTTTTATCGACAAATTCTAGTTTCTCTTGATTCAATATTATGTCACAATCACTACTTTTGACATTTGGTAGAGCAAATCTAATGCACTTAGTCTTTTTTCCATTTAGTACTAAATTATTGGCGGTAAACCAATTGTGGACCTGCAGTAGGGCGTTATTTACGTCGTCATGATTAGTGGCTCGTCTGTTTATCCTAAATATTAAAGAAGTATCGTCAGCAAACAACACCATATGCGGATGGTTGTTAAATAAATGGGGTAGGTCATTAATATACACTAAAAAGAGGAAGGGACCCAATATCGAACCTTGTGGTACACCCATTTTTACTTTTAAACCCATTGAGTTGACTCCATTTATTTGTACCTGCTGCTGTCTATCATTCAAATACGATTTTATTAAACTGAGCGCAAGTTTACCTAAACCGTAATGCTCAAGTTTCAAGATCAGGGTTTCGTGATTTACACAATCAAATGCCTTCGAAAGGTCACAGAAGATTCCTATGGCATCTTGTGCCTCTTCCCACGCAGTAAATATGTGTTTTAATAAAGTGACACCGGCGTCAGTTGTACAACGTCCTTTGGTGAAACCATACTGTTGCTCGTGTAATATTTTATTGGTGTTGAAATGGTTAAGCATTTGATTGAGCATTATCTTTTCAAACACTTTGCTGAAAACCGGCAACACGGATACGGGCCTATAGTTATTGGTAACTTCACATAGACCACAGACAAAATTCCCTTTTAAATGCCAATTAATTACGGATATATTTTACCACGATACGGCTGTCGACGGTATCTCGTTGTTTACCACGGGAATAGCATATAAGGTCTTATGGCACTGGTTGTCGGTTAGTAGGTCAGTTATGTTCGCTGGTTGAAAGATTCATCCTGTGGTGTGAATTAATAACAATTAATTAAAAATAAAAATTATTAATACTGCTTTAAGCTGTCATGGTTTTAACTAAATTAAAAAAAAAAAAAAAAATGATATATTTGAAATATTAAACTTATACTGTCCTGGTGATACTGTGAGTGTGTTTTGCCGTGGGTTAGTGTCGTGTTCCAGTAGTGTGCGTAGGAAAAGACAAAGAAGGAGGGAGACAAAATTGTCTGTACATAACAATTTATTTTCCATCCGGGTGGATGGAAAATAACAGGAGGCATTCTCCAGTCATCCCGCGATCATGGCGCTTGCAACAGCGGCGAAATATCGGGAGCTCAAAATAATTGATTATCACGGAAGATATCCCGAAGTGACTGTATAAACGAGATCTTTTTGCGCTCGAAAGTTTTGACAATGAGGCCCTGTTTTGTAAAACTGTTTGTTAATTGTTTTGTAAAACTACATTAATAAACAAGATGGCGAATATAGTTCCGGGCTTTCATCATGCGCCATAAAATTCTAGACCTTAACTAGGAATGTATTGTTTGTTTTATTTTGAATTCACATTTGGAATACCTATTAAAAAAAAACTTATTTACGGTCTCGTCCAGAACCAAAAATTCGAAGACATGTGACATCTACCAATCTGCACTGGGCCCGCGTGGTAGATTATGGCCCATTCCCTCTCATTGAGAGGAGGCCGTGTCCCAGCAGTGGGAATATTATAGGCTGTTGATGATGATGATGATTGATGACGGTCTCGTCCCTCCTTTCCTTCTTTACTTTTAAAATGCTCAATGAACCCTAAATCACCGCGGCTCTTAAAAGCGCCACAACCGCGATAAGGTTGGCTCTCTGCGCCCAAAACTGTATAAATAATATTTTATACAAAAACCCGGTACGGTCTTTACTCTTATACATTGTGGAACAACCCAGTTATTAAGGCGCTGGATATTACATATTACCAGAGGATAAATTATCGCCGTATACATTTACTACATTAAAAAGTATTTTGCGGTGTGTGCGACCAGTATTGTTTAAGTACTTTGAAAACGTTTTCGGCCTTTTTGGTCAATAAATTGAGGTGTTTGTTTGGTGTCAATATTAAACTGACTTGTTTAGTGAATGTAGGACATTCTTTGAGAAGAAATAACCTGCTAAAAAAAAATTATGAAAGTTTAGTGAACATTAATTTAATATTTTTACAGCTTTGTTTTTCCAATTGTTTGAAGAAACTTAATATGGCAGGCTGAAGATAATTTTACAATTTATTGTCAATTTTCGAGTACGGGTATTGCAAAAAAAAAAACATTTCTAGTCCATAAACATCATCTTGCTCAGTAACACTGAATATTTAGTACACACGCCGCAAAGACAAAAACAACACAATTTATGTACCACGTTTTATGTAAAACGTCATTTTAAATTCCACGATTTTAAAATCGATGTCACGCGCAATCACATACTCGTACATTTCAGTGCTCGTATTATTAGGGGAAATCGGATCGATGTATTCGATATTGAGATCTAATCGAGTCGCCGCGTGCGGACTCGATCATGGCACGCATGCGTACGGTGGCATGATGACGCACTTTCGTGTCGAGAAAAAATGTATTAAATGTAGTAAATTGGATGCTGGGAAATTGTCAGAACCTCGCGATTATTTATTATTAGGTTGTCATTTTGTAATGCTTATAGCAGTCTGGACTTCGCCGATCACACTCAAGGATGTAATTGAGACATTCCATAGCATCTCAAGAGGTCAAACAAAGCTGTTTTACCACTTTCGTTTGGTTTAAGAATAAAAATCTCATAATCTGCTCATTAATTCATTAAAAAGAGAACAGGATAAACCCAATACAAGACAAACAAATATTTGAACATCTCATAGACGAAACGCACTCTAACCGTTAGCCTCGCATGTTGGCCAAGCCTATTTGCCATGTACACCAACTATTTGCCAAGCACACCAGCTATTTGCCAAGAACACTGATATTTGATATAACCATCACTTAAAGTAACGGGCTTTACTTATTATAATGTCGCGGAAACGACTGGGACACACATAGTGTTTGTGTGGCCGCCTGTTACACCGACTTGTAATTACTTGTCACGAATGTTCTGTATGTCAGTCTAGTTATGTGTAAAAAGTAGTTATTAGCGTTGACGAATGCATATTTTAATTTTAGTCCAGATAGCAGAAACTAGGACTACAAGTAGGACTTTGAGATTTGCTTGGTCGTAAAGTTGTAAAGTCTGACTTTTCCCTCTGTTAAAATTATGCAGCTTTTAATTAAATCTGCTTCTATTATTGCTTAGGGCTTGATTGATATTTGCAATATCCTTTAAGTTTAATAACTTAACGTAGTCGTAGGTTAAGGTGGTAATTTATTATTCATTTTAAGCTTTTACGATCCAATCCGCTTTAGTTTATTGATTTCTATTCTCAGATCTTTTTCATTAAAAACTTACCATAAATCTTATTGCCCACCATTCTTCTCAATGTCTAACTTACCTTACCAGTTCTAGGCTCTACTTCACTTGATCTATAAAATTCTAAGACACCGAGCTCATTACATATATCTTCCAATTGTCTACGTTCAAAGTAAAGTGACCGTTACACTGCATTGTGACATGTGGAAATTCGTACTGTAGCGAACTTCGCGGTTGGCTGCGGAAATTCTGCCATAACAAGTACCAATGAAGACATTATTCTATAGACACCCGTTTATTATGCTAACTTTTACTTTGTGCTGTCAGTCTTAAAGTTTAACTTGAGTTTGTTTGGCCATAAACAGAGTAACTATGATTTGCTTTCGTTTGATTGGAGATTATTTGTATCTATTGGAGTCGGTTCGTTTACCTTAAATGGGAGTTTGAGCAATTCTTGCTCTGATGACTTCTTTCAGCATTGATTGAAACTGGTAGTGGATGAACATCCTCTATTTCGCGAATTTCACAAACTTAGATATTCTGTAGAACGTATAGCTGTTCAAACATTTTGGCAAGCGGCCGAAGTCGAAATTAACGTTATGTGTTGCCAAATGTTTACTAACAGCGCCAAAAGATCTTAGCATCTCTATCTAAGCCCTCTAACTGTGCAAATTAACCCGATTAGTAGAGTTAATAAACTCTCTTCTACGTAACTCGCTCTTGACATTTCTTGCGACAGTGTAACCATACCTATGCGAAAAGTCTATCTTCACAAATAAAACAAGTATTATCTCCTTGTAATAAATCCATGTAATTGACAGCCATGGTTCCGCAGGGCGAGAAATAATGAATAGTATTAATTTCTCAATTTATCTTGATGTAATGGTGTTTACGATTAATAGCGACAGATTTCTTTCTAATTGAATGTAAAGTGTGTGCTTTATCTTTTGATGAAAAAGAGTTTTTTAATTGCCGTTTCGAAGTGTTGTTGTTGATTTATAGTAGGTGGGTATCGCGTACTTCCTACACTTTAAGGTGTTAATCGTTGGGCCTAGAACAAACGAGCGGAGTAAACGTAACATCAATTCGTTTTGAGATTGAAGATATACACGGTTAGTTTTAGGTTGGGACTATTTTTTTTCAAAAATATTATATTATTTTTTGAAAAAAAATTAGTCTCAATCGTTTTGAGTTCGATGATCGAGTTTATGGCTTTCGGTTCCAGAACGACCTAAAAATAAGGGTGTATAAAAGAGTAGGTACTAAGGTTGGGGATAGAGAAGTAGTGGAGTGAAGTAGTGGAGTAGTGAAGAGGTGGTGGTGGAGCTATTAATTTATAATCAAGAGGTTTAGGCCCTACCGTTCTTGACAATAGTTGGTCCACCAATAACCTAAGTGGTAGTTATCTTATTTTATACAGGGTAGCGCCGACAATAGGAGAACAAATTAAACTGCGTATACCTCATGACGTTCCCAGTCTGCATACAAAATTCATTCGAATTTATCCAGTAGTTTAGTCACAGGACAATATTTTTTTTAGCATTTTCTACATGATGTAGATTAATAGGGTAGCAACGACAGGTTAACGACCCCCGCATCGGTATGAATACTAAACACCAACTCGCTACTCCAAAAACTTTGCTCAATTCATTCCTATGTAAATTAGTGCAATTTATATCTAAGGTTAGTAAACCAATATTTATAAATGTTGTTGTATTTCGTTAACAGTTTTATGCTATTTAGTTTGTTTGAAGAAATATATTTTCAAATTTTGTTGTTATGGTTTATTTGATAGTTTCAAAATATTCTTTTGAACTACTATCACCAGTGTTTTCATGTATTGTCGTATTGTCGGCGCAACCCTGTATACGTACCGAAATGTTTATTCAAATGGAAAATATTCCCAATTTCACCATAACCTTTAATTAACTCTTCCTAGAGAAAAAGTCTTCGTCGATATTGTAAATCTTGTTAAGATAATCATCGACAGTTCACACTTGGCCCGTTACACCGCATCCGATATTCAAATACACCAATAAGATATACAATTATACATATGTATATTTTGTATAACGACCTCGGAACACGATATTATGCAACACTGACATTGGCCGTGAATGAAGAAAAGAAAGTTAATACAAGTTACATTAATTTATAATGTGGTTATTGAGATCCGCTTGTCGAGACTGAGTTTTAATTTCAAAAAACCGGCCAAGTGCGAGTCGGACTCGCGCATGAAATAAAGAAAGAAAAGTATTTATTGAACTTACACAGGACATGACAGAAACAAAAAGATAGAATAAACATGACAAAATATATAAAAAAAGTAAACAAGAGAAAAATAAAACAGTGATGGTATTCTGATTAGGCCAGAGTGATGCCACGGTCAGAAACGAATATAAATGTATAATACAAAATAATAAGAATAAACAAATAGAAATATTTAATGTGTAATTCATAAATATAGGTTATAAAATAAATATATAATTTTATCTACACCCAACGTTTGTCTATGAAGGGTTCCGTACCATCGTAGTAGAAGAGCCCCCTTTTTAGTTTATTTTTATTATTTATTGTTATAGCGGCAACAGAAATACATCATCTGTAAAAATGTCAACTATCTAGCTATCACGGTTCATGAGATAAAGCCTGGTGACAGACAGACAGATTGACAGTGGAGCCTTAGTAGTGTGGAGGTTTACCGGGTACGGAACCCTAAAAACAAATCTGTGTTTGGAAAATGTCACAGTGCTTTTTTAAACTTGATATAACGTCTTTTGAAAACTTTTTAGGTACATTATTTAAGCTGTTAGCTGTTTAGTGAGATTCGTATTTATTAGTGTTCTCCATACTACGACCAGTATTTTAAAAAATCATTAAGTAAAGATTTGTGCTAAATACTGGGGGTCTAAAAATAGGCAGTCGCTCCATGTAAAATACTGGTATTCAGCTGCATCCGGTTAGACTGGAAGCCGACCCCAACATAGTTGGGAAAAGGTTAGACAGATAATGATGACTGGGGGCCTAAAATTGCCTTTTTAGCAGAATCATTATAGGACAAGGAATTATGAAATATGTTACAATTCGTAAAATGGTCACAGACGCAGTTAATATTTTGAATTGTCACTTTTTTCTCAGCGCACTTGAGAAAATGGCCGATAATGGTGTTGATTCTGTTGTGCACAGACTAAACTTCATCTAGGCTGTTGCTATCTTTTTCTCTCCAATAAAACGAGAAAGAGACGGACGTAATTTAGAGCTGTCAAATTTAATTGGAACAAATATTTCCATACAAATGAAGGGTGCACGTAAAAACATGTCGACTAAAAACACGGTGAAGCGCAAGGCACAAACTAGTTTGACATCTCTAACTTAGTTCATAGCTATAGCCGTCCTTTTCTCGCACTGTCTTTTAGTAAAAGATAGCAATAGCCTAAATTAAGTTTAGTTTGTGCACAACAGAATCGACACCAATTACTTCTGTAAATATATTATTGCTTAGTTGCAATCCTTAATTTTTGATATGATTAAGGAAAAAGTCTAATATGAAGTCATCGAGCTTAAAAACCAGAAAGTTTTATAACTCAGTCGTTCAACACCAGAAATGAGACATACCTATCGAGAACTTGATCTGACGCTTGCATTTACCGAACGTGATTCTTTACATAAAAAGAAAGCTTATCTTATATTTTATGTTATTACGACAGATCCGTTTCCAGCATTTCGATATTTATCTATCTGCAGACAAAGTTATTAATTACATTCGTCTGCTTGAACTATCAAAAAAGATCACATAAATCTTAGTAGTCCATTATCTTTTATCTTCTTGATTGATTTCAAAAATATTCCATCTAACACTGTTTTAAGGTTTCACGGTTTAAAACTAAACTCATACAGTCACTACGGGATATCTCCCGTGATTGTTAATTATGTTGAGCTCCCGATATTTAGACGCTGTTGCAAGCGCCATGATCGCGGGATGACTGGAGAATGCGGGTGGATGGTAAATAAATGACCACCCGCATTCTCCGTATAAGTTTAATATTCCATCTAAAAGTGAGCCAGTATTTAAATAGGACAGTACAGTATTTCCTTTTAAAAGGAAAACAATAATCTTATCGCCCTTCACATTAAAGCCTGACATAGCGTTAAGTCTAAAGCACTATCAGATCTAATAACAATATTCCTCTAAGATCTAAAACGACAAATACATCAGATTATCCGTCGCTAGCATTGACCGCGATCGTTTTCTTCGAGAAAGCAAATTGTGCCGTCGTCGTCAATACGAGCGGCATCGACTAAAAACTAGTTTAAGACACTTAGGTTATTCATATATTTTCACTTATGTAAATTATATAAATTCTCTTGCTTGCTCCTGTGAACTATTCGTCCGGTTGGAAACGCAAATTTTTATGATTTTCTTTAAAGGTCAAAACGAAAGTAACGGTATTGTTGTTTTAGTTTTAAGGCATATATCTCACGCATCTTAATTTTAATCTGCTCTTTATAGTTTTATTATGCATCTGAATGGCCAAACAGTGTAGGCAAATTAGAGGTGGCTAAATGGTTAAAAAATTTAAATATGCTAATCCACAATCTTCCTTTATGAGACCATATTCGTACTATAATCCATTCGATGGTTTAAGAGACAAAGATGTCAAAGATGTCTCTCTAACTGCTAGTAATGAAATCATAAGAGCTTTTTGGATGAGGCATCTTATACTTAATTAAATAATGGTTACTACCATTGATAATTTGAGCGTCAACTTACTTGAGGCATCCATAAAAGACAACTCAGATTTTCTTATTCAACAAACAGTAAGCTTAATCTTTGAACCTGTCCCGGTATACTTGTAGTTACCCAACTACCCAAGTGACAAGGAAATTAATGGCAAAGACCAAAAGTTCATAGAAAGGATTCCGACAAGATCGTGAGTTCTATTCCCGATTGCTCGTGCAATTATTGGTGGAATGTTAGTGAGATTAAATAGCGAAATAAATTCGATTTAAATACGTTCATCGTGTGCTTACTGTGACTGGTTTAGTTGATCGTTTATACGACGATTATGTTAGCTATTTCTTTCAGTTTACCGTTACTCTTGTAACTCATGGGCTTTTTCTCATCTTTATTTTCATAAAGTGTCAGGTTTAGCTTTTGCGCTAAATCTTGTTTCGTGTCGATCTGAGTCTCCGAGTCTAACGGTTTGCTCTGATATCGTATCTTTATCATTAGTAGCAGTTATTTGATGTTTGTTATTGGATTCAGGTCCTATTTTATTAATATCTGGCTTGCCATTGTATAAATGTTTATCATGAATTTGTAAATGTTTGTTAACAAATTTGTTTTTTTTTTCTTTTCAGGTCCAAAATGGCATCAGATGTTGCGTCACATATAAGGAAGTCAACAGTTTTATGGCTAATTTTAGCCTTAACGAATGTGAGTAATTTTGGTTTGATTGAAAACGACGATGTGATTCCATTACAACCTTTACAAAAGCGTAGATATGTGTCAAATTCTTGGGGTGAATGTAATTAGATAGAACCATACAAGTTACACCAATGCTGACCTTAAACGTTTCGCTCTCTTAGAATTAAGAACCATTCCCAAAACCAATTACAAAGTATATCCAACAAAAAGACAAGGGTTTTCCCTGACTCCGTTTGACCCAAGGAACTAGTGTGAGAGCAGATCTTTGTACCTGTCACACATAAACTGTAATGGACCGAGACAGTCTCAGAGGCACCGGAGCCACTTCCAATTGTATTTTACGACGTATGTCAAGGGCTATTCTTTGGAATCACGCTCGAAACAAATAAAACACGATGAGATTTGCGGAGAATTTGAAACACAACTTTGAACTAAACAATGTTAGATAATTTATAATTCTTTACGTTTAAGTAAAGTAAGACTTGGAAACTTCTATGTGATCCTTGTTTTTTTTTTTTTTTTTTCGTTTGGGATATCATCAAATGACTTCTCCCGCTCTGGGCGGAGCAGGAGGGAGTGTCAGACCTTTACTGACTAAAACCCATCCATGTTCTTTCATCACCCTTTGTGTTCCGGGGTCACGGTATCTCTTTCGAACAGTCCCGCAACCCCGGCAGGTATCGGTCATTGCAGACCCCTTCCTATTGCTGACTCTCTTTGAGGCGCGCGTGGAACACGGACGCGCCGTCGACACGGCCTGTCGTCATGAGACGGACGGACGGCGAGCTAGCCCATAGCCCACCGTCCACAGGCCCGCGCCTACGGTGGCCGGGAGCCACGTGGTGGCCCCCACCGCCCGGGGCGTCTCCCGCGGCGGCCGGGACGCTCTGAGGTTCTCTCCCTCTCACGTTCCGCCACCTCGTTCTCTAGCATTACTGCTTCGCAGGGGGTGACGGCGTCCCATTCCGTCTCGCTCCGGACCATGGCTTGCACCAGGGCCGGACGCGAGAGGTCGCCGCCGCCAATCGCCGCTTCGAGGACACGACGGTGCTCCGCCCACGCGGGGCACACCTCCACTGTGTCCTCCGGTCGATCCTCGCAGTGGAAACACCCGGGCGTTTCCTCCCGCCTGATTCGGTGCAGGAACCTCCCGAAGCAATCGTGTCCGGCGAGGACCTGCGTCAGGCGGAAGGTGAGGACGCCGTGGCGTCTCTCAAGCCACTCCTCAAAGAGGTGACTTACCGCCACTATTGTGGCGTGCCCATCTATCTGACCCTCATAGTTGCTTTTAATGTCGTCTGGATGATAAAGCAAATACAAGTTTAGTTGCAAACAGAGAAGGATTGCTCGATGAAAATGACAAAGCACATGATGGACGCTTTCAAAATCTTTCTAATGGTGTTCAACAGGTCTTCCATAAAATTAACATTACAGAAGACTAATCTCTTGATTTCACAATTACTTATTATTTCAAGTTTATCTGTCTAGACTATAGACTATTACTTAAAGATTTCCTTTTGCACAGTGACACAGAACACAGAAACGAACACAGAAACGACTCGTATCATCTTCCTGTCATGTTGCAAAAGGATATGGCTTTGGTTTAACAGTCGGTCGCCTACCTGATATTAACTCTCTCTCCTTGGGAATGCTGTTGTTGGTGATTTACCTGTCACCGTTCGGGAACCCAAGGAGCTTTATTGTATGCACTGGGTCTAAAGCTCCCTTAGTCGCCTTCTACGACACCCACTGCCGGGCCAATGAGTCGTATGAATCCACTTCAATATCTCGTTAAGAATGAATACGTAAATGGTTGATATCACGCTTTCAATTTCTTTTTGAAGCGTGAGAAAGAATTATTGAATTTAAAATGCCGTAATAAAAAGTAAGATTGGAACAAATTGTGGTCGACATTAAAACTAAATAATTTATTTTTTATAGTGTTTGATTCTGATTGAAGATTGTTGTTGATTGATGTTCAATTGAATATAACACTCGTTACTGTATGTATCTAAATTGGTTTACGACTGTTTAATTGACGCATTAAGTATTTGTATACGTAGAAAATATGATGTATTGAGAACAGTTAATCTTACGAAATACTGTTCAATTTTTCTCGGTACCAATTTGAGCTACATGTTCGCCGTTTAGAACCTCAAAATTGTTTGTGTAAATGTAACATTCTTACCCTAGTTTGTATTAGTCGTCTTTTTTGTGACAAGATGGTCGCCGAAGTTTTGATTCGTTTCCGAAATGGTTTTTGTTTGTGTTTTGATTGTGCCTATCATCACAATCGCGCTGCTTGATATTGAAATATCAATGACAATTCACTCTACTTCAATGAAAATGTTAATCCAAATTTAAATCTATATCTTAGAATCCACGTCAAAGCTCCGTTTACAACAAAAACCCGACCTAGTAGACCATTGAGTAAGCAGAATCGAAACGCCGTCCTTGGCGAGGTCGATGGTCTTACCCGGCTAAATGCCGTTGTCTTGCCGTACATACAACAGATCGTGTGATGGTGACTTTCTCATTTAGCCGGGTAGCTGTGTTCAGTGTCCGCTCCATTTGACGCGGTGTCGTCGCATGCGCGTCCGGCGACACACATAGCGGACATATCGCACGCTAACTAGACCACGTTTGTAAAAACATACGGATAGAGTTGGTGTTGGTACTGTTCGCAGAAATAGAAGCGCGGCTCTCAATTAATTTTCGATGTTTGTCTTTCTGTTAGTTGGTTACGATCGGAGTTGGGAGGTAGCTCGTGGCTAAATAATAACAGACACTTGGGGGTCGATCTTCAGGTTAAGCTGCGGTTGCCTAGGTTGGTCAGTGGATGGGTGACCATCGTTACATATCGAGTTTTCCTCCGTGTCTCGGAAAGCACGTTCCTGGCTGTAACTGTAACTGTAGATCTTTGTCAGTTGTTAACTAGTCAGTGGCGCGAAAATCTGACAACCAGTCTTACCAAGGGGTATCGTATTACCCAGTACTAACTGGGTTGTGGAGGTCAGATAGGCATGCTGTCACTCCATGTAAAATACAGGTATTCAAGCTGCATCCGGTTAGACTAGAAGCCGACCCCAACATAGTTGGGAAAAGGCTAAGTAGGTGATGATTTTTAGTCCAAGTTGAAGGAAACCTGGAATTTGGAAGATTTTAGACGATTTTGATTAATCAGTTCTGACTACTGACGTTTACGAAACATACACGGATCGTAAGCATTTTATTTCACACTAAAAATATTTTAAATTTTTATTCAAATAAATTCATGAAAATTTCAATTCAGCCGTCGTCGCAGTAGAATTAAATTGCTTTCTCTTGCATTGCGTAGGTTTTCAGATTTACAAATGGATGTTAAAATTATTTCTCTATCAGTACCAGACGTTCCACATTCTGACCAATAACGCTTAGTGGATAATTGCTTCTTATTTCAGACCAAAGAATTCCGACTAATCATTGAATTTTTGCGTTACCTGTACAATTTTAAGTATTTTAATGAAATTCGATAAGTATTCATTATAATGATGATAATATAAACTTACGATATCTAAATACCACTATTTTACATGAAGTGACTGCCTATCTGACTCCCTCAACCCAGTAACTGGGTAATACGATACCACTTGGTAAGACTGGATGTCAGACTTTCGGCTTCTGTGTGCTCGTAACGACTGGCAAAGATTTACAAATGACAGCCGGAACCAACGGCTTAACGTGCTTTTCGTTGTACGGAGGAAACTTGGTATGTTATGGGTAGTCACCCATCCGCGGACCAACCTCGGCGAGCACGGCTTAACTATGAAGATCGACCTCGGCTCAAATGAGCTCAAAAGTACCTACCATCGACTTGAAAAAAAGAAACAAGAATATTTTAACTTGTTTTGTATTTTAAGTTTAGTTATGAACCGTGATAGCTTACTATCACGGTTCATAACTAAACTTAAAATAACAATAATCACGGAAGACATCCCGTAAGTGACATTTTAAGTTTGTATTATAACTTGTTAAGTAGATAAATCATCAGATAGTTGCCATCTTGATTTCCCCAGGCAATCAGGATGGCAACCAATCGTTTAGCTTACAAAATTAAAGGTCGAGAGTACATTCGCAAGAATCTGGCTGTTTCATCACAGCGGTAATGTTTTCTCTATTGTTTGTCTTTTTATTTTAATCCGTGTAAATATCTATTTTCAGTAATAAATAGTTTGATATATATTTATAGTATTTTATATATCCTTGTAGTTTACCTTAGTATTAATTAAATTATTTTCAGATGTACACCTACCACTGCTTGTCTCTGCATCACCCAAAGGTTGACTGGTAGAAAATGCCTATGGCATTAAGTCCGCCTCTGTACTTTGTGCTTGAAGTGTTAAATAAATAAATAAATGAAAAATTTACTTGAAACCAGCCCTGTCTGTACCATATCACCAACAAGACACGCACCTTTCAGCCGTCTTTCATTTCCAGCAAACAAAAACCGCTTCACTGTTCTGAAATTAAACCAAACAATAGAATTTGAGCCCGGATAGCCGTCAGCGATAAGACATAATGGTGTGTAATGAGGGCGTATCAGCTGCAACCACAGAATTGCAACCATAACACTGAAGGTACTTAACTTAATACTGCCTGGTTGGTAGGGCTAATCCCCATGATTGGGCTAATCAATAGCGAGTCTATTGATTGCAACCGGGCACAAATTATTTTACGAAGTGTCACGAAGCCGTCAGCCAAGCATAATATGCATCAAACTAAGACGTGCACCGCTAATGCAATTTGGTTTAAAAACGTTTTCCCTATCAATTAGTGGTCTCACACTAATTATAAATATATTTCCGTCTCGTTAGCCGCTAGGGATGACAGCCGAGAAATAATGTTACCAGAACGAAATATATGACATTCCACGAAAGAGGTTTTAACACCTGTTTATAAAAACTTATTATAAATTATTTAAATAAGTAGGCGTGAGTTATTGCAGCTATTTAAATGACTGAATGACTTACAATCATTATTGATCTATCTGTAGGCTAGATGTTCATTGTTGAACGTTTTCTCTTATGGTACAGTTAGAATTACATGTTTTTTGACAGAAAAATTAAGGGCTTTATTGAACTTATTCCGAAATTTGGTGCCTATTGACGTGTCCTCATCATATCTAAGTGGAACCAATACATAACAGGTATTAAAATTGTCAGGCTATACTGCTTTTCGTGTTCGATTTTCCAATTCAATTTATCAATCTCAATGGCTATTTAAATTCGCGATGGTGGTTGGCATCATTGAAAACTTTAAAAAGATACCATTATCATTTCTATTTATTAGGGATCCTCGAGTATGTCTTTTTCTTCATATACTTTTCTATAAGTTGGTATTTTATGAGTCATCCCCTTTCTAGCGATTTCAACCTGCACACAGTCCATTTATCTTTTCTTTGGTACTATTTTATTCACATTCTTAATCAAATATTTCTTCACTACATTTTCCTCATATTCCAAACAACCGATTCTCGAAATTGCCAAACGAGAAAGTGGATATTCTAAAAAAAAATTGTACGTCAAAACACACAATTAATCCAGCGGTTAAAATGTTTAAAGTAATTAATAACAAATTCGTTGATTGATCAGATAAGTTGTTGAATTAATATCAAAGCACCGTTGAAGTGACTTAGGTCAGGATCTGTCGAGAATCTCGAGATTGAAACACAGAGATAGGAGGAAACTTCGACACGTTGACTGATGATAAAACTTATGACTAAAGACTTTCTGAAATAAGCTGTTGATGCTTGGTTAAGAAATTAATATAATTAATAAAAGTGTTTGATAAAAATGATCATCATTATTTTAAGGAATGTCTTGATGGTGGAAGATTGGGAGAAATTATTTGAAATTGTTGTGTTATTGTTGTAGTCCATATTTACATATTAGATTATTATAATGATAAATTGAATGTTAGGTAAAAAGATAGAAGATACAGCCTTAGTCGTTGGTTGGATACAATTAATCACCTATTGGGAGTGTTTAAGTATGTCACACCCAAGATCCCTTGATGACAGAATACCTAGCTTTATTTGTCAACAATACTAGCAAAGCTCTTCACATTCCCTAAAGTAGAACTAAAACATGTACATGTATGTGTAGAATCTTGATACACATGATATTCCCATAAAACGGCATCCTTAGCCCAGCCCTGTACCCACGTCACGTCGACGTTAAATGTCCGTTACTACACGTCCTGCCTAACACGTAATCGTTTGTGAAAGCCGTGAGAACCCCATATGTGACCCATTGTACCCCACATGCGATCACCTCAATTATCTACAAGTCTACCACTAATTACTCGACGACATAGACAGGAGAGGAGCTTGTGGCTACATAATAACAGCCGTACTGGTCGATCTTTAAGGTTAAGCAGCGCCTTCCAAGGTCGGTCCGTGGATGGGTGACCGTCCATTACAGACCGAGTTCCCACCGTGCCTCGGAAAGCACCGTTGATCCTGGCTGTCATTTGTCGATTTTTACCGAAAGTCTGAGAATCAGTCCTACGAGAGAGAGGGTCAGATAGGCAGTCGCTCCTTGTGAAACACGTCACGTCGGCTTCCAATCTAGCCGACTTCAACATAATTGGGAAAAGGCTAGACTAGATGATGCAGCAGATGAGCAGAATAATCCTTTAACAGGCATAACGATCTGGGAATCGGAAAATAATGCCAAATAGGCATAGGATTAGTAGTAGAAAATAAATTTCAGTTTTTTTTACGCTTCTTTAGGGTTCTAAGATTATTAAATATTAATTGAGTGATTGATAAGTCTTTAGATAACCAGTACAACAATGGAATACCTACCAGGAACACGTTATTTAATTAATGAGTCGACAATTTCGGTGGGAAAAATATTCCCTTTGCCCTTTACAGGGACGGGCTGGTGTCCGCAACTCCACGACCGTAGCGCGTATTTGATGATAGATACAATACCAGTAGTTTCCATTCTACAAATCGACGCAAGTTCTTAGTGATCATGATCGATTAAATTCTTCATTTTATAAAAAAAATAGATAATTATAGTACAATTTCCATCGGATGTAGTAGGCAAGTTAATTGTTGATTTTTATTGAAGTGTTAATTGACTTCTGCTGAATGAGTTAATTAGACCGGTTGTTTGAATTTTTTGCGAACTTCTGTATTTGACAAGATCGGGCGACCTTTAGCTAGGTAAGTAGGTATAGCAGTAAATCCTGTAGCTTTCATAGAGAAAAAAGGTCATTTTGAATCGCCCACGACAAACTTTATAAACGTGTTTAGGAAAAGGAGGATAATTTATGATGTCATAAAAAATATTTAGAATAACGGAGAACTTTTTAGTATTAGGACCGCTGGAGTTTCTTCTGAATATAACATAACACCACCTGCAATACCCGACGGGTTTGTAGTACACCCATATGTCGCCAATTATGTTTAAATCCTATGTCAAATGGAGTGAGCCTATTGCCATCATCGGGCATAAATTATTACTTAGAAACACTTTCTTCGAAACTGTGTTCAAAGTAAACTTGGCAGTGTGACTGTAACTTTCTTCACGTGCATCCTAGAACTAATTTCTCTACGAGGTTACTAGTTTACAAGCTTGTAATGAAGCAGGGCCTGCAATTGCAAGCACTGCATCTCCCATGAATAAAAGATTAGACAGTTCACCGAACAAAGAGGCAGGCACGCGTGATCAGAATGACGAAGTCGTAACGGTGACAAAATTTGCCTATCCGTGGATTCTGTTGAATATGCAGATCATACGGGGCGTATGACGCCTCGTCTTGGAATGCTAACGGTTGGTATACTTCGACAATGAATCTTGTCACATAGGTTTTACTATCGAAAGTAATATGGAGCCGGTTTTTTGAAGATGTGCGCACGAGCGGTTCGAGACGAGCGGATTAGTGTAGACACGTGAGGTAGCATAGATGTGATGTGACCGTTGGTATGGATTTAGGACCTTAAAAGGTATGTGTAAAGATTTCAATACTTTAGTAGGTTTCTTTTCATATGTAATCGCTTGACACATTTAAACACCGTCAGTAACTGCTGCTTAATTGATTATTTATTTATTCACTAGGAGCGAGGTCCCCATAAATCACTGGATATTATTTGAACTCCCGACCTTCCCATCGACAGTGAATTCCGCCACCTCTGGACCTATTGTCTGCATTCCTAAGTAATATTACGCCTCATAAACACGTCACCTTTCATAATGATTGATAATTACTTTTAATTTATCGCCTTTAGCATGATCTTAACCCTCTTATCTATTACCTCTATGTGTCTGTATGTCTGTTACTCTGTCACACCTTAAAGGCTGAAAGGATTTGGGTGAAATGTAGCTTACGGATAGAACGTTACCTAGGCTAGACCATAGGATACTGTTCACACGAGAAGAACGCTCCCGTGGTATAACCTCCGGAACCCACCCGGGCGATACCGCAGGCAAATACTAGTAGCAAATAAACTACTCAATAAAAGACAATACGCAAATCAAGTTCCCATTATAAACGGTGTACGTTTACCGAAGGCGTGTTATGACCCGGGTAGACGAGCAAGTAAAATTATTTACCGTATATAAACACGACAGGCAGTTTGCAGTAACTACTATCATATTTTTAGTAGCTGTAAACCTATCACTGTAAAACTATTTATAGGCCATTGCAATAAATATTCCATTTCATAGTTATGGTCATACGTTTGGCGCTTTCAGGGTATTTATTTATTTATTTTTACTTCATGTACAATAGTGGTACATAGGCGGACTTAATGCCACAAGGCATTCTCTACCAGTCAACCTTTGGGTCAAATAGAGCATTGTGATAGAGTACAAAAAAATAAGTAAGAAACATATCCAGGGTATCAGGTGTTATTTGAAAAGGATGATAACTTACTGGTGGCTGGTGTTATTTGGTTTTTCCATTAGGAATTTCTCAGTTGCAGCCACGGAGTCTGCGTTTGTGCCTGGTTGATGGCAATTGGCTAGCCCCCTATTTCATGGGACTTCCAGATAACTGGCGAAATGTGGTTGTACTATTAGGTATACCTCTGGTTAACCCTTTGGGGATTACAGGCGTGATGTTATGTTATGTTTTATGTTATGATAATGACTGACTTTATTTCTCTCATAACCCTTTATGAGACATTTTGGTGTTACGCTAATTGTACAATTTAGTTAAAAAGGCATAATAATATAACAAAAAAGTATTCTTATTATGAAAGTATAGGATATTTATAATCTGAAAAAAAAAAATGTTAATAGTCTATATATTCAATAGAATCTACAAATTAGAGATCCAAAATCATGAAACCAGGTTTCCGTGAGTTTTTGCCTAAACATGCATCGGGAGAATGTATTACTAAATAAATAAGTTATCTAAAATTCGTTCTATTATTATTGAAGAAAGAAGACTATTTGTAACAACACGTAATTGCTATTTCAAGCAAAGAATGGAAAACATATAATTTCAACGAGTGAAAGTCGTAATTTCGGGTTTTTTTTTTATAATAGGCCGCTTAATTACGTCTCATGACCCGTAGAATGGATGTGGATGAAAGGAGTTTTTTTTTGTTTTTTTTTTTTTTTTAATCTAAATTGCCAGTAACCTAAGCACAGTTTTGTAAAATAATAAAAAATTAAAAAAAAGAATTCAAATCTTTCTAAACTCTAGGTAAAACTCAAATATTTAGAAATCTTGCTTAACTTTATGTAGAGCTGTATAAACATTATAAAACATTGATTGATATGTTTGTTTAACTAAGTAAGTAAAGCCCGATAAAAAATTACAATATGTGGTGCTATACACTTAAGTAATGACTAAGCATTTGATAGTCATCTAGTAGCGTAGGCGCAGCTTCTTTCACGTTAGGCTCAATTCACACTGCATGCAGCATTTCGTGTAGGTTACTGACACGGATTATTTTACGTTTAGACGTTAAACATTTTACTTCATGAATTCGGGATTAATTAACAATGACTGATATTTTGGCGAATGTGACTTCAAATTTTGGTCCTTGAAAGTGGTATAAAACTGGAACATAGATGAAGTACGTTAAGTGACTTTGGTCCTTCGATCCGGATTTAAAAGCAGCAAAGGAACTACGGAAACGTTTTGTTTAAATTTTTAGATAAAAGCCTAAAAGCAGCATTGTTGAGCTTATACAAAAAAGTAGTCCTGTTTGTTTTTGTTTGCGAAAAAAATACTAAAATTAATTCAGTAGCCACCGCACAAACATCAAAACATTTCAAATCGAGTTCTAAAAAACCATCGACAACGCACCGAGAGTGGTACCGTCAAGTGTGAATTGACACTAATTGTTCGTGAGTCTAAGCTTTCCTTTCTGTCACGATGTTATCTCGGTTCTCGCACTAGCCGTACATGCGGCTTCACTCGCCGATTATAGCTATCCGTTTTGTTATCTCAACGGCTAATGGCGTAGGCTTAATTAGGATGATAGACCGGATTTCAATTACAATTTCCATCATATTTAAATGTTCCGCTGTGATTTGCACACTTTTAATTGATGTAGGTAATTACGGACCTACATAAAATACGCGATATTTCGCTTAGGAATCATTTCATTCATTTATTAATACAGTGTCAAACGTATAACATTTTTAATGACAAAATATAATTTAGTTACCAACCACATTTAACTAGCGGAAAGTGTAAAATATAATTTATAACAAACCCAATTTTAATTAAATATAAATTTTAAACCGTACACACACAGTAACAGCCAACTACTATATCATAACACTGCTATAATAAAGAGCCCGATAGACGGTCAAACAGGTATGCATAATGGGTGAAAAATATACAAGCTTCCATACAGTATCCATTCAACTATCATATGACAGTTACGCCATTGATACTTCATACGAGAAGTTTGATGGATCGTCGGCTCGGGTCTTAATAATTTTATTCATTTAGTACCTTTCTTCCTATTTATGATGTATATGTAAATATTTCATTTTTACCACCTGCAGTGTTATTTGTAATTATGGCTTTTAACATGTAACGTCTAACAAATTGATATTTCTGTTGTGTGGGAAAGACAGGAAGTTGTTCTTCATGTTTCATTTTTAATAGTGTTAAATTTAATGTATTTTCAAGAATCAAAATAAAATTTCAAAAGTGAGCTTTCTATAGTTAGGAGGCAGACTGAAAAAACTATCGTAAACAAGTTATTTCTCTTCTTAAAATCTCGTGTCACAGTGTTTGTTTTCGAAGTCCTCCGAAAGGCTTGACCGATTTTATTATGATTTTTATTTGTGTACATTTGTAGGTCTGAGAATAGGTCGTTGGTTATTTTTTAGTCTCACACATACCACTTGATCCATCCGTATCAAGTACTATCTACTCAACGGATTTAGACGCACACAAATAGTTTATAACGTGGATTAACACATAGGATACTTTTTATCCCTGTAATATGATCCCGTAGGACAATTATCGAACATCACGCGGGCGAAGCCACGGGCATGTGCTAGTTAAAATATAATCCCGAATTCAGAAATAAACATTTACGACTTTCACAAAGAACTCTGTGAATGGTGGGCCAACCTCCAGTCTAATACAAGTTTTTAATTACATTTCAACAACAGATATATTTCCCATTCAAATAGTCTATTAACATTAATATCCCTTATCTATACAAGATCTCAATTAGTTAATTCTCTTTAAAGTACACAAGTTGTAGATTTATTGAAAGTATTCAAGTTCTTCTGAAACTCCCATGATCTTACATTGTAGGCATGTAATGGTGAATCACGATCAATTGGAACATATTTATTGATTTATTCAACTAGAAAACTCTTATTTATGAGAGCAATGTGAAAATGGCGACTTTCCCACTTAAAACATTTATATTTAGATCTCGTAATTTGAGTTAGACTTTAATAGAGTTCTGTGAAGTAATCTGTCGCTGATAGCAGATACAGTTGTAAATTTAATAAACTACCAGTGATGACAGTAATCTTGAGTTTCTTAAAGTGACTATTCCGGCTTTTTAAATCCTAACATAACATCATGCCTGTAATCTTGGAACGGTTAGGCAGAGGTTACACCCACATTTCGCCAGGTATTATAAGAGGCGAGACCATTGCTATCAACCGGGCACAAATCCAGACCCAATAACAATTTGCCGGACCAGGACATCGAACCCGGGCCCTGATGCTCAGCAGTCGCGATTGGGACTATTAGACCAAGGGGCAGTCCATGTGACCATGTGTCCTTATAATTTATCTTCTGCGTTGAAATTACCTTTAGAAGCACAAATGTCAAAGCCATGAACCGGGTCAATGATGATACCTTGCCTTTATCGTGGATATACGTGTGGTTTCCTGATTGTTCATCCAGGCATATTATCCAATCTGACTGAGGCAGAGCACGGTAACTGATATGGAGTGCTTACGGTATGTTACCTCAATTCATTGAATAGCTTGTGGTCTAAATAAGCTCGACTAGAAGCTCGTAGCTAAATAATTACAGCCGCTCGGGTCGATCTCAGGTTAAGTCACGTTTACCTAGGTTGGTACGTGGATGGGTGACCACCCATTACTTACCGTTTCCACCGTGCCTCGGAAAGCACGTTAAGCCGTTGGTCCCGGTTGTCATTTGTAGAGCTTTGACAGACGTACCTAGGTAGGCAGTGGCCCGAAAGTCTGACAGCCAGTCTTACTAAGGGGTATTGTATTACTAACTGGGTTGTGGAGGTCAGATAGGCAATCGCTCCATGTAAAATACTAGTAGTATTCAGCTGCATCCCGTTAGACTAAAAGCCGACCTCAACATGGTTGGGAAAAGGCTAGGCAGATTACGATTTGTGGTCTAAACATGCTCACTGTTCGCTTTATCATCTAGCATTCTAACCTTCTTAAAAGAAGCATCATCCATCGATACTCAGCGTGTTGATGGACCTAAATTGTGTCAGCCCAAATTTGAACCACTAGTTTGGCGCCTTCAGAAGCGTCCATCAGTTCCATCAGTTCCTAATGAAAATACAACTGGACATGCAGGCCACGATATTCTAACCTAAAAACAGCTAGCTATAAATTAAATACGCCAGACTGAGGAATATGTTTTGATGATGTCTTCCCTCGATTTCTTTTCTATTTATTGTCTCGGGCTACTAAGGTCGTTAAGGCTGCCCATCAACTTATCTTCAGTAGGCAGGTAGTTATGGGCACTTAAAAAAACTCCTTTATACGATCTCTTTTTTTGTTCTTTTAAATGAAGTACCAACCTCTGTACTTAAAATGCTAGAAGGCACTTGACCGAATAGATACCTCCCACATCCACACTTGAAACTTCGATTAACTTTGTTTGCAATGCAATCAAAAGTAGCTCTCTGTTAATTTGTTCTAATTCCTTTAGTAGGCTCGAGATGTAGGCGTCATTTACAGTAGCGAAATTACAAAATTATAATCACTTCAAGTTTGCTGGCTCTGCTTCTGAATCTTCAATCTTTGTGCTTGCTTTGTATCAGTGCCTTCTCCTAATCTGCTTTGTTATTTTTTTTTATTTATTCGAAAAGAAAATCAGGTGGTTCTCTTTTTGTCAATTCATCATAAGTATTCACTATCTTTTTTAGGAGGGTGTATTGTGCCACTGCTGGGTAAATGTCTCCCTTCCGCTTTTCACTCTTCTCTCCTATAAGTAGGAGTTTTGCTCGTCATGCCATCTCGTTTTGGCTCTACCGCGTCGACTATTCCTGTTGTACGAAACCGTTGTTGATATTTTATGAGTATCTTAAAATTCTGAAACAGAACCTATGTTCCGTTGCAAGTAGTGTGATTTCGTAAAACGAAAATGATTTGAGTGAAACAACCATTTTATTCCTGCAATTACCACAACACTTCTAGTGTTGATGTCGCAATGTAGGCCAAAGAGAACAAAGCAAGTATACCCAACGCCGCCTATAATAGTCTCAGAGAAGACAATAACAACTTACTCTCTCATCACGTACTTAGCGGAAAATTTAACCGAAGTAATCATCAATGGACCGATGAAGCCCATAATAAAATATCATCGAGAGAATTCCATTGAAGAGACATTCCTGAGACCACAATTAGTACGTCATTACAAGCCAATCGATAGATAAGACAGAGGTTCGGACACGAACGTGTAATTTATAACTTATAACATAGGCCATAGTATGGCGGCGAGGTATAAATAGAAAAAAGAGAATGGTCATCTAATTATATGTTTGGAACGTGCGTTTAGTTTGTGATATTGGATGGAGTTGGTGAAGTACATGGTGTTGAAAAAACACAAGTCCGTCCTAATGCTCGTTGGGACGACGATATCGTCGAAGTCACGGGAAACTACTAGATAAGGGACGCACAGAAACGGGAAGTGTGGCAGAAAATAAGGGAGGCATATACTCAGCAGTGGGTGATACCGGGCTGATATGATAATGATGGTGTTGTACGGTCGAACAAGCTATTTGGTTTACAGTTTAATCAACAAATTACATTTTAAAATTTAAACCAAATAGCTTGTTCGACCGTACACAAAGCATATAAATTTAGTCCTATGTGTGTGTGGTGGCTAGCCAATTGCCATCAACTAGGTACAATTTCTGAGTCCGGGCTGCAACCGAAATAAAAAGTGCTAAAGAAATTCCTGGTGAAAACAAAACAATTAACATTTAGCCCGACTTAGAATTTAACACAGGATCTAGGGGTCTAGTTGTCCAAGCACAGTAGTGCTTAGACAACTAGACCCCTTGATCCTGGCTATCATCTTCATGGATACTTAACCAGTAGTGCTTGGACAACTAGACCAAAGAAGCAGCTGTGTAAATTCAAGTAAAATAAAAACAAAAATTTAATGTTGCATTTTTACCAAGTGTTGATTGCACTGGTAAGGTACTTGACGGTAGAAATATACCTCAACCAATAGATTATAATTTTCTTGAATTGAATTTGATTGAATAGCCAATAGAGATTTTAAAATATTGCAATTATTTAGTTTCTACACTTGAAAACATGAAAAAGAGTTAACACAACTTTTTGTATACCATAGCTTACTTTTAGAACGATTATCTGAATACCTAGTATAATACAGAATTCACTTTAAACAAATAAGGCTCGTTAAGACCATCCAAATATCTTAAACAAACAATATATTCGGGGAATTCCGGGCCATCTTGAAATTTTTTCACGTCGTTAAGGCACTTAATTGATTGTGGCACTTTCTGATGAATGTAAAGCACTTTATCTTCATGCTCGCCTGGTATATCAAACTGGATGTTAAAATGTTATGGTCCCTCGATTCCGCATTTTTTTATATAAACAGCATATTCGCTAAATATTCTCAGAATATTCGCAGCATATTCTGGACCATCTTGAAATGTTTTCAAGTCTTCAGCGCAGTTAATATTGGTTATAGTTCGTTCTCATGAATGTTAAACGCTTTATCTTCTTGCTGCCCTGGTATCATGAACTGTTTACATGAGTTTTACGATTTAATTCTACCTTACCTCTTTTCTATTTTATCATCGTCATCAAGCTTCAATCTCTGTTTCATTGGTAGATCACGGTTAAATCAGTGGTGGTTGTACTTGTAAAACTTATTAATTACTATTTCATAACCCAAGAGTCATTCGGAGCAGTCTATCACCGAAGACTTTTATATCTAAACTTTTGCATTTCTAGTTCATCTTGGATAAAGTCTTTCTGGAGATGATTATGAAGGGATCAATCGATAGTATTGTTAGAAAACAATTTTGTCACTCTAATAGATAGAAGAATCCAGATGATCTTCGTCAAATGTGTTGTGCCTAACGAGGTCAATAGTTGAAAAGTAAAGTTCTTTTGTACAATAAATCCATACTGTTTACTTCTTCGAAATACTTTCACTGCTTTAAGATTTTTGAATAAAAATGCTGTTTCATCGCTGCATTTGGGCTAAGTGGTAGTTTCGAAAAGCATTTGCTGAAATCTTGATTGCGTTTAATTAAAATATTACTTAGATTAGAGTTGTTTCTAAGTCAATTTGTTTAACATATTCTATACGCATTTGGCGTACTCACTGAGATTTAATATTTCTAACTAATTTATCTATTTTGTTTATGTTTTCCTTTTAAATCATTACAAACAAAATGCAAATCGAAAAACATAAAGTACCTACCTATAATAAAAACTTTCATTCTCTGTTATCATAACGTCGAATCTTCCATAATATTATCAATATTAACACAAAGATCCAATTTGCCTACAAAATAACAGAAAATGTCGGCTTTAAATGGTCTTGAAAATGTTCTGTTTTAGATAATTATTATCATTATTGACTCATCAGTGATAATAAGTACCATATCACGCACAAGCTCAGTTGCTGCGGAAGTTTCTGATCAGGAATTTTATCTGAGTTCCGCTCTAAGATCGGTATCGATCCGGACGTCGGCAGCGAGTCTTTTTCCGTCAATGATCTATATTTTTGCTGCCTCTGTAGTCTAGTCAGAGCATGAAGTTCTGGGTTCGATTCGGGAAAAGTTCGATTTAGAAAAACCTAATCTATCTTTCCATTGCAGCCCGAAGCTTGGATTTTAGCGCAGTTAATAGTAATAGGCTCGCCCCCATTCAATGTGACTTAAATATAAAGGGAGAAATGTGGGTGTACTCTGCCTGTGACTATTGTTGTGACATTAGGTATGTTTAAGAGCTACGTTTTATAAAAAATCGGAAATTAGCTTGCGGAATTCCGTATGTTGACATCTACACAGCGATTCATTAATTACACTCATCAATTAAGTACTCAGTTTTATAATTAACAAACGTCAAACAATATGCGGTCCCATTCACACACGACATCGAAACAGTTCGGACACGCGATTTTTTTTACGTTCAACAGTAAAATAATTATCTCTCCTGTATTCAATTAGTGCGGTGAGAAAATGACATGTCTATCGGTGGATGGACCAACCTATCATTATCATTATGATACGGCGACGGATGTAGAGTGTGACTAGATGTGGCATGCCACCAGTGACAGAAAATGTGGGGTTTGTTGTAGTTTAATGAGAGTGCGGACGTTTGTTAGAAAAAAAAACTTTTGGCGAAGAATTAAAATTTTATGAAGTTGACTCGAAAAATCATATAGACATTTATAAACACGAACATTAAGTTGGCACAGTCCGGAGTTGTATAATCCCTATTTTTAAGTACCCTCACAGCTGAACACTGTCTCATATGATACAGGTTATCTTAGTTTAAGAGTCAGGGCTCACAATATCTGTATTCAGACTTCTGCAGCGTTCTTAGTATCTTGTTAATCAGTGTATAATAATGATTGGATGTAAGATGTTTGTTTGTGGCAATAAACTATTATTAAAATTAATTGTTAAACAAATTGACTACCAACTTAAAGGTGTGATTTGACTTTACGGAATTACGGTCTACGTAATTCCGTAAAGTCAAATCACACCTTTGACAGTTGTATTAATGCTGTATAGTAAGGAAAATGGGCGCATAAAAACGAAATTCTGTGACGGTATATCGAGTTACTCGACGGTATATTGGTTCATCTCTACTGCATAAGTATTTCTATCCTATTTCAAATGGTGACAATGCTATTTCAATTTCTTTGGATACTTTTATTCTACACGTAGTTTCGCTCGATGCAAGAGGTGACCTACTCGTGTCAATAGTGCTTTAGGCATATAGACTGGCTTATTAGCCAATTTAACAGCCGTTGTCTGGCTGTCAAACGGTATTTCACGCTGCTTTAGAATTGATTGTATGCCAAAGGCGTCATCTTCTTGGAATTAACGGCTATGTTTCTAGGACTCTGATGACGGGCTATTTTATAGATTTTTAAATCAAACTAGATTTAGATTTAATCAATTTAGATTTAGAGCAATTTTAAATTCAGTTCTGTGGAACGCTTTCTGAACAAAATTACATTCGGTAAGTTTTCTGAAAAGTATCTGGAAAGAGGCCATTCCTACGAATTTCGCAAGGATCTAATGAAGGTACGAGTATGCTGCAATTGTTTCGTTTGAAGGAGAAAAATGCCCAGTTCCAACAACGAACCGCAATATAGTTCATCAAAAACCAAAACCTAATTCATCTATCACCAACTGCGCTTCAAAAATCTCCGCAACTACACCTTCCACAGCTCTATTTTCTTGTGAATACCCACCTGGTGCGATGCCATTGAACCTGCCGTGGCCGTAGTACCGACGACACTCGTGCCAAAAAACTTGATATACACGCGAGTACGACCCGGTATTCATTGTGGCTACATTCTTTGATTACGAGTATTTTGTGTGCACTTGTGTGAGACTTGATTATTGTGATAAGGAAGTGGTGTTTAGTCGAGTAGAGATTATTTATTTTGGAGTACTAAGTTTATAATTCGATTTTTAAAAAGAGTGTCAGACTGATTGCGAAGGTCGGAGGACAGCGTGTAATGGTGCAGTTTGGGGGAGGCTTTTGTACAGCAGGGGCCTGAGTTAAGCTAAGTTCAACGTTGATTGAAGTTTAAGAGAAGATTGTGGTTCATACCGTTGATGAGCATTGAAGTATTTGACGTACGTAGTAGACGTTTCTTTTCAAGAAACTTCTTTAAATTGTTTTGTGAACTATAGGTACCGAAGTTAAAGGGACTTTGAAGTTATTCAATTTTGAAAAGCCTAAACAAATAAATTTAAGACGAAGATAATTAGCTCCTTCCGTGGATCCCCATCGGCCATCATACAATGGGTACCCAATTAACATGACGAGGCAAATAACAATACTTCATTCACTTCAGTACAATTATCTAGGTGTGTCAAAATGTATAGAATTCGGTGACGTCAGCCAACACCTAGTATTAACAGCTGCTCGCAGGTGGCCGAGGTGATAACTTGATTTTGCGCGACTTGCGTACACACAACGTAAACCTATAGGTTATAGACCAGAAGTTTCACTACACACAACACAATGCGAGATCACCTTTTTCTGCTGATTCTACCGGGGTTGCGGTACTTTTGCCGGGGCTGCGGGACACTGCTGGTGCTGCGGGACTCTGCCAGGGCTGCGGGACTGTTCGAAGAAGATATACGAGATACCGCGGCCCTGGAACACAAATAGCTAAGAAGGAACATGGAAAAAAAAAGATTACCTAAATTTTCGGCTGTCGTCATCAACTGCCTAGCCTTTTTCTTAACTTAGTTGGGGTCTGCTTCTAGTTCTGCCATTACCAACAAACTATCTAAGCTTTCCGATATACATTAAACAGAGTGGAAAGTCGAATCTGGTAACGGAGGGGAAAACATATCCTACTTAAGTGACACATTAGATTTATTCAAAAGTTTGTTACGATAATTCTTATATTTTTGATAACTCATGCTTAGATCGTGAATCGCCCATTCACAATACACAACTGTAAGTTTTGTATACCAATTGTTGGATTTCACTTTCCACCCCATTCATGACATAGGTACTAGCTTATACCCTCGGCTTCGCTCGCCTGAAGGTCGGTAACTGTCCCACGGGATCATACTACCGGGATAGAATGTATCCTTTTTATTAATCCAGGTTATAAACTATATGTTGGGGCGTAACTCCCAACAGTGAAATTGTAATATTGATGTTGTATAGAAATGTTATGTTGATTGAGTAAACCGATTGGTATAAAGGTTTAATTGCTACTAAAAATAACATATTATAAATTAATAATGTACAATTAATGTTGGATTAAACTCAGTAGTTTTCGCGTGAAAGAGTAACAAATATCCATCCATCCATTTATTCATCTTCACAAACATTCGCATTTATAATTTTATACTACACCTGCTTGGAAAGTACCTTGATACTTTATCAAATTTACGGTAGAAAGTACGTCATTGCATATCGAACAAATATGCGGGGAGAAAACGCATCTGAGCGGGAGAGAAAAGTGTATGAAAATCCATTTCTTACGTGGTTTTTCTTTTTTAATTTTGGGTAAGACTATGCGCCGGTAACCTAAATATCAAAAGCCAAAAAGTTTTTACAGTGAGTTTTATCTCCAAGTTCGCAAAATGACACTGGCCACTAGCTGTGTGTTGGATGGTGTCGGGCTGGCAGTGCGACCCTGCGGCGGCAGGATAAACAATTTGAAAAAAGAACATGTGAAATTCCTCCTACATTGTCGCAAACATCTCAAACAAACATTAATGGAAAAAGTGTTACATTAAGCTTCACTAACTGCAATAATTTCAATATAAATTTCAATTAGTAGTACAATTTACTGCGCTCCTCACACTTAAGGAGGTCCTTAAGTGAGGAGCGCAGTTGGCAAATGTGCAGGGCAGGTGCCCTCCATAAGTGGAAAACGCAGTTAGCAAACTAGCGTGCAAACACGGTTAACTGGATAATGGCGAACAGAGAAAACTACTTAAATAACTAAAGGAAGTTGATGTGGAAACTGTTAACTTGGGAAACACCTAGATCACAAGGAATACGAAAAGTCGAGTTGATTGATTTGTTTCAGATACGGTACTCGAGCGTCTTTACTCATGAATGGAGAGATACTACTCATAGTAAGGTTGTCTCCGTCAAGTTGTCAATTACATTCGATTCGGCTTTTGTTTTTCTTCTTACTTACGAGTATAAATAGTACATTGTTCACCGAGAGGAGAAAGTGACCGATTACCGTCGAGGGTGTCGTTTGTAGCCCGAGCCGTAGGCGAGGGCTTTAAAACACCCGAGATCGGGAATCGCACTTTCTCTCGAGTGATACATATAGTGCTTTATACTACACCTACGAGGAAAATAAAAAACGAAATCTTTACTAATTGAAATTTATATTGAAATTATTGCAGTTAGTGAAGCTTAATGTAACACTTTTTCCATTAATGTTTGTTTGAGATGTTTGCGACAATGTAGGAGGAATTTCACATGTTCTTTTTTCAAATTGTTTATCCTGCCGCCGCAGGGTCGCACTGCCAGCCCGACACCATCCAACACACAGCTAGTGGCCAGTGTCATTTTGCGAACTTGGAGATAAAACTCACTGTAAAAACTTTTTGGCTTTTGATATTTAGGTTACCGGCGCATAGTCTTACCCAAAATTAAAAAAGAAAAACCACGTAAGAAATGGATTTTCATACACTTTTCTCTCCCGCTCAGATGCGTTTTCTCCCCGCATATTTGTTCGATATGCAATGACGTACTTTCTACCGTAAATATGATAAAGTATCAAGGTACTTTCCAAGCAGGTGTAGTATAAAATTATAAATGCGAATGTTTGTGAAGATGAATAAATGGATGGATGGATATTTGTTACTCTTTCACGCGAAAACTACTGAGTTTAATCCAACATTAATTGTACATTATTAATTTATAATATGTTATTTTTAGTAGCAATTAAACCTTTATACCAATCGGTTTACTCAATCAACATAACATTTCTATACAACATCAATATTACAATTTCACTGTTGGGAGTTACGCCCCAACATATAGTTTATAACCTGGATTAATAAAAAGGATACATTCTATCCCGGTAGTATGATCCCGTGGGACAGTTACCGACCTTCAGGCGAGCGAAGCCGAGGGTATAAGCTAGTACCTATGTCATGAATGGGGTGGAAAGTGAAATCCAACAATTGGTATACAAAACTTACAGTTGTGTATTGTGAATGGGCGATTCACGATCTAAGCATGAGTTATCAAAAATATAAGAATTATCGTAACAAACTTTTGAATAAATCTAATGTGTCACTTAAGTAGGATATGTTTTCCCCTCCGTTACCAGATTCGACTTTCCACTCTGTTTAATGTATATCGGAAAGCTTAGATAGTTTGTTGGTAATGGCAGAACTAGAAGCAGACCCCAACTAAGTTAAGAAAAAGGCTAGGCAGTTGATGACGACAGCCGAAAATTTAGGTAATCTTTTTTTTTCCATGTTCCTTCTTAGCCATTTGTGTTCCAGGGCCGCGGTATCTCGTATATCTTCTTCGAACAGTCCCGCAGCCCTGGCAGAGTCCCGCAGCACCAGCAGTGTCCCGCAGCCCCGGCAAAAGTACCGCAACCCCGGTAGAATCAGCAGAAAAAGGTGATCTCGCATTGTGTTGTGTGTAGTGAAACTTCTGGTCTATAACCTATAGGTTTACGTTGTGTGTACGCAAGTCGCGCAAAATCAAGTTATCACCTCGGCCACCTGCGAGCAGCTGTTAATACTAGGTGTTGGCTGACGTCACCGAATTCTATACATTTTGACACACCTAGATAATTGTACTGAAGTGAATGAAGTATTGTTATTTGCCTCGTCATGTTAATTGGGTACCCATTGTATGATGGCCGATGGGGATCCACGGAAGGAGCTAATTATCTTCGTCTTAAATTTATTTGTTTAGGCTTTTCAAAATTGAATAACTTCAAAGTCCCTTTAACTTCGGTACCTATAGTTCACAAAACAATTTAAAGAAGTTTCTTGAAAAGAAACGTCTACTACGTACGTCAAATACTTCAATGCTCATCAACGGTATGAACCACAATCTTCTCTTAAACTTCAATCAACGTTGAACTTAGCTTAACTCAGGCCCCTGCTGTACAAAAGCCTCCCCCAAACTGCACCATTACACGCTGTCCTCCGACCTTCGCAATCAGTCTGACACTCTTTTTAAAAATCGTATTATAAACTTAGTACTCCAAAATAAATAATCTCTACTCGACTAAACACCACTTCCTTATCACAATAATCAAGTCTCACACAAGTGCACACAAAATACTCGTAATCAAAGAATGTAGCCACAATGAATACCGGGTCGTACTCGCGTGTATATCAAGTTTTTTGGCACGAGTGTCGTCGGTACTACGGCCACGGCAGGTTCAATGGCATCGCACCAGGTGGGTATTCACAAGAAAATAGAGCTGTGGAAGGTGTAGGAGCGCAGTTGGCAAATGTCAACGGTCAACAGGTTACATTATCCAATGTCTAGTACAGTCACCTTACGCCAGTTGTATTCTGGTCCATGTTATGCGAAGCGAGCCCGTAACTACCAGGTGTTTATTAAAAGTTTGACCTGCTTCTGAAAAATAATGACCCTGATGATGCTATTTCACAAATTTCAGCCGCAGTGACGGCGTTCTTTAACTTTTTTGGGTGAATATGAGGTTTGGTCTGCTGCTTTTTGACTTTCATTTCCAACTTTAAGAAATTCCTAATGGAAAGACCTAATGACTCTTGGCTTAACATAAAGACTGAACCCAAGAGGAACCCATGCTCGTTGGGAAAAAAAAGCAACCCAAATAAAAGACACAAATTGGGTCAATGGTGTGATGGTCTGACTACGGATTAGGTTAAATTGCCCGTAGTCACACCACGGTCATGAAAATTTGGGCTAAAAATCTTTAGGCGTATTCACAGACTGCACAAACAATTATGTCTAGAAAAGGACCCGCATTTTCTGTTTCCTCTGAAAGTTTGCATTCCCATGACATGAAATTCGCGGGAATCGACTTGCGGCAGGACTGGTTTTCACATGGGCAGTTTTACATTGTGTCTTCTCGTGTAAGCTCACCGCGCACTTTGGCTATTTAAGCTCCATCCACTAAAATAGTTAAGAGTGTTGTTTAAGAAATATTGTCATAAAAACTTTACGTTTGTGGAAAATTTCATGCTTCTAGACCCAGCATTTTCAGCTGTGCGTTGATCGATTAGTCAGTGAATCAAACAGTCAGTCATGATCTTGAGTGATTGGCTATATCATTTACGATGTCTGATGTTAGCTACCACGCGGACGAAGTCGCGGGCAACAGCTAGTAATATTATAAATGCGAAAGTTTGTATGTGTGTATGTTTGTTACCCTTTCGCGCAAAAACTGCTAAACGGATTTGGGTGAAATTTTGTACACAGATAGCTTATGGCCTGGATTAATACATAGGATACTTTTTATCCCGGAAGTATGATATTGAGGGATAATATCGAACTCCACGCGGGCGAAAGCAGGCTTAAGCTCGTAATCTATGAACAACGGAAATTATGGAACTTCTGAATGTTTCCGCTTGTCTCCAAATCTCCTCTCCGTTGTTGCTATGCCGAATGGGCGTTTATTTCCGTTTATTATAAATCATTAGATGTTAGATGTGCCGCATTAGAGGCTCAGCTTTACAAAACAGGTTTTAATATATAATATTACCATAAAAAGTAGGTAAGCACTATGACCCGTTGGGTTTGGATGCTGAAGAAAAGGATTTTATGTTGCGAATGGATCTGGAACTGGGCAGGTAGAAGATTGTGGTAATTTGTGTGGGTTTCGAGAGAATGAGAAAGTTTTTTAAGTTCGGTGGCTATCTACCCCGAAAGGCTACTGTTAAACACCAAGTTAGTGATAGGTTTTCCTCTAAGTAGGACGGCTTATTCCTGAAATCCCCCCTAAAAATCCCCCTGAGGGGGAAAAGTGGAATCTAAAAAGAAAAGTCTCGAATTCCCCCCTGATATTTCTCCTTAGTGTGGAAAACTGGACTCGAAAAAATACTTATTCAACAAATCCCACCTGAATGTATAGTTAGATTTTCTTCTAAATCATCGCAGTCAGAAAACTGCATCGTCATCATATCAGCCCGAAATCACCCATTGCAGGGTATTCCAGTCCCCAGTTCTGTGCGTCTTTCATCCAGGTGTATGTAAAACCGCATAAGTATGTGGCATAGTACGTTTATTTTCATTTCATTTCTTGATACAAAGACATTAACTACGGATGTAAAAGCACGTCTTACAAATATAATTTCCACTCCCATATCTATAAAACAATCTTTATCAGAGAAAAAATAACCTATCACTCAGGCAAGAATTTGATGTTTTCTTAACATTCTCTTTATCTCTTGTTCCGGAAGAAATTCGCTTGCCTCGCATTCCGAGGTCCAGTCAGTAGGCAGGTCGTATTTAAAAACCTTATTTAATCGTGACTCATATGCATAAATCGCTTTCTTTTCGCATCTGCCGACTTTTTGACGTGATTTTCACAACTTCATTTGGTTTTCACTGAGGATTTTGATTGAAAGATGGTCAGTTTTGGGGTGTGGACAACATTGATAGGTATCTGATTTTATATTGTAATTTCAGAATATAATTATATTTTCAACCGACTTCCAAAAAGAGGAGGTTCTCAATTCGACTGTATTTTTTTTGTGTTTGTTACGAGTACCTCAGAACTTTCGACTGGGTGAACCGATTTTAATGATTCTTGTTTTATTTGAAAGCTGGTGCTTTTTGTGTGGTCCCAATTTGGTGCAGATCTGATGCTGATCTTCGGATATATACAATGGAACTCTTCAAAAATAGATGGCAACTTTACTATGTGGTAGTTAACCATCAAAGTAAAAAAAACTTTTTTGCAAAAAATAAAACCGACTTCAAAAAAGTGAAAAATAACTTTAGCTTCAGAAGTCGGTGACAAAAAAACTAAATCAATCAAACAAAGGTCACCACAAATTGGACTCCCAATCGGACTGCTGGCTATGGCGTCTGGCGAAGCCAAACGGAAGGGTTATGATTTAGCAGTCCGTGTATGTATGTTCGTATATGTTCCTCCGTAGTGCCTAAACTATACATCCGATTTTGATGAATAAGGTGTCAATCGATACGTTATTATAGCCCGTGTAACGTAGGCTAGACATTTTAACCGATTTCAGTAATAGCAGGAGTCGATTATACCTTGAAAACCCCGAATTTAATTAGATCGTGATTTTTCATGTCGGGTTTTTTAATTGTAGGATACCACACAAATTCTTGTACAGATCGTGTACTGAAATATCTTTCATAGTCAGTGTCTGCAGCTAGTCAACAGTCTGGTTTGCTTGATTTGACCACACCTTAAGTCATTGTACTTAAATACAAGTCTAATAGTAATGACTCATAAGATTTAAACTGTAAATGTGGGCGTAACTGCGTCTTTTTCACCATGTAGTTCACGCACTACTATTGGTCAACGTTCTCGTATAATTTACAAAGTGACCAATGTCCATTCACAATTATTACCTACACTGTTTCTAATTAGTTTTTTTGTCTAGCCGTACGTCTTTTTTTTGTCAATGAACTTGAATGTAAAGGTCGCTTAAAATTGCTTCACTGGCTGGAGACCTAATTTATAAAGCACCCAAAAAAACAAAAGATTACCCGGTTAAGTAGACGACAACCTCCATGGTTAACATCAAACATGCGAGATAACGTACAAAAAAAATACAAATTTACTACAGAATAATTACACCTTTGACACCCATAAGTACACACACATAAAAGCACTTAATTTCATTTAAACCACCCAAAATAAACTAGTAATAAACAGTAATGACACCAAGAATGCGTAGTAACGACCGTATACTTGGAATATTCGACCCAACCCAAGTCAAAGTGAATGACACAAGTCTTTCTCAAATGCTAATAGACATGAGTAATGTTGACGGTGAAAGTGGCCCCACTGTTGATTAGGAACTTTTTTTAGAAACCTTTTTATAGAGATGACAATTATCGCTTGTGTGGACTGGGAGTAGAATGTTGGACCTTTTGGTATAGGAGTTACTTGATTGAGTTTTGATGTGTTGTATTGAACGGTTGTCTATTTAGCATTCAACGTTTTAGAAGCGCAAAAAGGCCCGAATGTTACTCACAAAATGTGTTTAACGTTAAACATACTTTAAATATCATCTATCACTATCATTTTCAAATGATTGAATGATATATTTGAAAGATTTTCAAAAATGGAGGAATTAAGTGCTTAATGGTGCAAACGGGTTGAAGAGTTTTGGTAGTTTACGTTTGATTAACTGTGAACCAAGTTATGGAACTGATTAAAATATATTTTCTAGAAGTGTGCGTGTCTTTAGGTACCTTTACGTACTACTGTTAATTGTTCAAGGGTTGGGTATCTAAGTATTCAGAAACATTCATACCTACATGAAGCCTGAAATTGTAACCTGAGACTGGAGCTGATAAATCATTTTATAGATGTGTGCATGACTTTATGTATATGTACCTTTACTAATGTTGATGGTATTAAGGTTTGCCGTTGATTATCTAGATATCAATAAACATGTTTAGATCAAGATTCATACATAAAGCCTGAAATAGTAACTTAACTCATCTCTACGTCTGTTATTCTACTAATCGTGGTTTCTATAATATTTAGAGCTTATGCTTCCATTATTATTCTTCAGGACCAGTATCCTAATATAGTTCTTAGCATAGTCAACCAGACGTGGTTGAACTCACGGCCTTTCTTAGCCAGTTAACTATACCCGTTAGCTGTGCACTGTAACGAACAGGGATAAATATCATCATCTACCTAGCCTTTTCTCAACTTTGTTGGGGTCGGCTTCCAGTCTAACACCGGATGCAGGTGAATACTAGTATTTTACATTTTACTCCACAAGGAATAGTACTTAATATTATAAAAGCATTAATTTAAATAAAAGGATCGTTCAAATTGTATCTTCAAGTTAACTTTACGTACTTAAATCCTAATTAATATCCTAACTTAATATTATAAATGCGAATGCGGGCCAAGAGCGAGTCAGACTCAAGCGTCTCGGGTTCCGGGCCCGACGGCCCGGAACCCGCGACGCGTAGCCCCCTTTGATTTTTAATTTATTTTTATTATTGGTTGTTATAGCGGTAACAGAGATACATTCTGTTAAAATGTCAACTTCCTATCTATTACGGATCATGAGATACAGCCCGCTGACAGACAGACAGACGGACGGACGGACAACGGAGGCTTAGTAATAGGGTCTCGTTGGTTACCCTTCGGATACGGAACCCTAAAAATGATGTCATTGAACGCCGTTTCGATGAGCTGATCACGTCCAGTTTCCTCGGTGAAATCCGCCTTTAGAAGGCCTAATACTCCAAGGTACTAAGTCGTTTACCTCATAAAACTCTTCCTTGCTAATCTTGCTTGCAAAACGATCAAAATGAAAAATCAAGTAAGTAATCATTACTTGTCTAGACATAACCTTGTGAACTTACCACTAATGCTCGTCTACATTAACACTAAGCTATAACAAAATGCATGTCTAAATATTATTGTTGAAAATTCAACTTTCGGCGCTGACTCTAGAGTTGGGAATTGAATTTAGGCAACAAACCAAGCAAGGTAACACCGTACTTGCGTATAGCATCGCCAAAGTGACAAATGCTATCTAGCAAACTTACAATTTGCGTTGAAATTGCAGTTAAATAAACGGAATTAAGTGGTAGAATTGTTTTTGTAATAACTTTGGTGATGGGACAAGAAATGGTTAGAAGGATGAGAGACTTGATTAGCGGTACTTCGGAGTGTGTATAAACTGTGTTGCAATTATTCTTAATCATGTTCTCGTTTGGAAAGACGATTTGATGTTTTGCGTGGGTATTTCATAGCTTGTTTTCGCATCCATCCTCAAGGTTTAATGATATTTGGGCTTTTGTGATTTGTATGTCATCAATTTATGATGATGGTCAACTATAAATGTTCCAGCATTTGTGAATTGTTGAATAGGTTTGTGACCATGCGGACAATCAGTCATCACCTAACTTAAATTGTTGTGCCCGACAGGGTCCATGTGATCTAATTATAAATTTTACCACCTAAGTACCTACATGTGAAATGCAATAAAGTATTGAGTATTGAGTATCAAAAGTAATCTGTGTAATGTCATCACGTAGCTTAAGGCCCTTCTAACCCTAAAATTAGCAACTCTATTTGTGGTGGTTCAAACTTCGTTTGAAATCCTGTTAGAATAAAGTTCTAATCAGCTTGCACTACAAAGCGGTTGTTACGTCAGTCACTGCGGCCGAATAGTGCGAAATGAGTGTTTTTTTGCGATTTACAAAAAATCTATTGATTGGACTAAAAAAGTAAAACACATAAGACCTGCTTTATAGTTAGTTCAGTTAGTATGAAAAGTTTCATGATCTAATTTGAAGTACTTTTTGAATACCAGCGGTTTATTGTTCGATTTGGAGGTAACTTTGGAATTTTTGTCTATCGAGAAAAGTTTATGGAATCGTGTTTTCGTCACACATAGTACTTATCTCAACTTTAGCATACTACATTAAACCTCAACTTTACCATATATTTATTTCAAAATTAATGCTGCAGTATTTTAGGCGTAACGGAGGATCATGCTAAGCCATTTGAGGGGGTATAGGCCCCTAACATTATCGATTAACTAACATACTTTTTACCCGACTACGGCAAAGCCAAAAGTAAGGGTTATGGTTTTAGCAGTCTACGTATATGTATTACGTATGTTCCTCCATAGCGCCTAAACTATTCATCTAAATTTTGATGAATAAGGTGTCAATCGATTCGTTATTATAACTCGGGTAACAAAGGCTATATTTTAGCCGACTTCAAGAATAGGAGGAGTCGATTTTACCCTGAAAACCCCGAATTTAATTAGAGCGTGATTTTTCAGTAGTTGGTGTTTTTAGCTGTAGTATACCACACGAATTCTTATTGACTGAAGTCTATTCTATATTAAGTCTACAACTTTTCATAGTCAGCAAAAATCGCCTACCGGCCAGTGAAACTAAAATAAACGCGTAAAGACCTAATATTGTAACACAAGTGCCATAATGACAGTCGATACCAACAGTTGTGCACTAATTAATTTTTCACTTCTCATGCTCTTAAAGTACGCCAATATAGCCCTACTATGCGGGCCTAAAGTGGCCCTTTTAGGCCCTAGGGCGTAAAGTAAATCTTGTACTTGTGACTTGTTGAGCCACGAGTACCTCGACGTGCTCTCTCCCGGCTGCCGCGACCTGCTGGTGCGTGATGCGCACATTTAGCTTCAAGTAAAAAAATCTGAAGTGATTTTTATTTTATTAAGTAATATTTAATAAATGTTTTTGTACTAAATTTACTATTTTTCTCACACTCAAAGTGAAAAGTACAGTGTAACACATGGCGCTAAAATCCCATTATAACTCGGTTCCATTTACTACCTCGCTAAAGCTCGGTAGTAAAACTACCCCGTATATAATGGGTCATTTTAGCCCCTTGTATTACAATGTACTATTTCATTTAATTGTAATTCTGGCTCTAGTGTTTTTTGGGACAAAAATTGTTTAGTGATGTTAGGATTGACAATGACTTCTTACATACATGTTTTTTTTTACCAGTGTTCAAAGGGTATGTTACCCAATACTATGTCAATATATTTGTCACGTAAAAAGATTTATTTTGGAACATTTATATAAATATAGCCTAATCCTAAATAATATTATAAATGTGAAAGTTTATTTGTTTGTTTGTTACTTTTACCGATCATCCTGAAATTTTGCATATACATTGTCTGGTGTACAGAAACAGACTAACCCCCGAATACTGAAACGTCACTCAAAATTTAAGGGCTGCTTAACATTTGAGCAGGTACTAAACTTTAAATTTGGTATGGCCAAACGTCACTTTTGAGTATCTGTTAAATATAAGTGCTACTTAAATTTGAGTGACGTTTCAGTATTCGGGGGATAGGGTACCTTTCATCCCAAAAAAAGTACAGATCCCGAGGAAGACTACAATAACGTTCTTATGATAATAGATGGCGCCACGTGTCTTTGGAATCATGTTTGAATTATATTATTACAAGCTTAGTACAACCAGAATTGCTTGTCAAATTCTAAATTAACGCGATCGAAGCTGCAGACAAAAGTCATTTTACGATAAAAACATTATTCATTCGGGAAATGGACCACAACAAAGCACAACTTTTCACTGACCAGTGAAACTAAAAGAAACGCGTACCTAATGCTACACTAGTGAGTCAGTGAGTAAAGTGCCTTAATGACAGTCGATACCACAGCTGCTGTGCACTGATTGCTGTATATTTTCTATACGATACGACGCATCATTACTGTAATAGTGTGCACGCGTCCGTTTGTGACTAGTGATGTGCGTGGTTATGATATAATTATATCGATAGTTTTGTATTTAAGTTTATTATTTACTGATCTGCCGGGTCATTTGTGATCTTTGACAGTCGTTACAGGTAGTCAGTGGCCCAAAAAGTCTGACAACCAGTCTTACCAAGGGGTAACCAGTACTAACTGGGTTGTGGACGTCAGATAGGCAGTCACTCCATGTAAAATACTGGTATTCAGCTGCATCCGGTTAGACTGGAAGCCGACCAAAATAAAACTTGGGAAAAGGCTAGGCAGATGATGATTTACTGATCAGCCGGGCTGGTTCGTAAGCTTTGTGTGGTAAAGACGGATTACTTAAATACTGCGTACTACTTAATTTTAAAGATGAGAATTCTGAACTGCCATAATTCTGCTAAGACTTCTTTGCAGTAGGTAGTTTCGTTTCTAGCCGTAGAAATTATTAACTGACAGACAATACAAATAAATACAAGTTGAATGCAGTACAAAATACCTTTTTTATTTCAACATAATATCAACTAAAGGCAACATTATATAAAATAACTAGCACTTCGCCTGCGACTTCATCCGAAAAAATTGTGAGAGCTTGGCTAATTTACATGATATAAATATAATTTATAGCCTATGTTATTTCCTGATAATTTAGCTTTCTATCGGTGAAAAAATGGTTAAAATCGGTCCAGTAGTTTTAGGAGCTTATTCGGTACAAACAAAAAATCTTTCTTCTTTATAATATTATTAGTATGTAAAGAATGTTATCTGTGTGTTTTTATCTGTAGAGCATACTCTATGGTAAAATACAACAAGACCAGAGAGCTGTCAAAAATAAACGGTTTTGAGAAAAATATATTGAAACCCACATTGGATTGTTTTAAACATTAAAGAGGGAATTTACAATTTAAATAATTCTTATAAGTATATAGATTTATGTAATAATATTTACTAAGGGATAGTAGTGTCTCGAATCCCCAATGATACCCGAAAATAAACTCTTACTGTTATTGTTAGCCTGTGTCATCCCACTGCTGGGCAAAGGCCCCTCCCCATGACTTCCAAATTCTTCAATCCAGGGCCAGACCCCTAGTCGTTGGTTTTGTCCAGCTCGCCCCGCCATCTCCTTCGAGGTCTACCGCATCGCCTTCTGGCTGTATCAGGGCTTTTTTTTTTTTTTTTTTTTTTCGGATGGGAAATCATCAAATGACTTCTCCCGCTCTGGGCGGAGCAGGAGGGAGTGTCAGACTTTTACTGACTAAAACCCATCCATGTTCCTTCATCGCCCTTTGTGTTCCGGGGCCACGGTATCTCTTTCGAATAGTCCCGCAACCCCGGCAGGCATCGGTCCTTTCGGACCCCTTCCTTTTTGCTGACTCTCTTTGAGGCGCGCGTGGAACACGAACGCGCCGTCGACACGGCCTGTCGTCATGAGACGGACGGACGGCGAGCTAGCCCATAGCCCACCGTCCACAGGCCCGCGCCTACGGTGGCCGGGGGCCACGTGGTGGCCCCCGACGCCCGGGGCGTCTCCCGCGGCGGCCGGGACGCTGTGAGGTTCTCTCCCTCTCACGTTCCGCCACCTCCTTCTCTAGCATTACTGCTTCGCAGAAGGAGGTGACGGCGTCCCATTCCGTCTCGCTCCGGACCATGGCTTGCACCAGGGCCGGACGCGAGAGGTCGCCGCCGCCAATCGCCGCTTCGAGGACACGGCGGTGCTCCGCCCACGCGGGGCACACCTCCACCGTGTGCTCCACCGTGTCCTCCGGTCGATCCTCGCAGTGGAAACACCCGGGCGTTTCCTCCCGCCCGATTCGGTGCAGGAACCTCCCGAAAACACCGTGTCCGGTGAGGACCTGCGTCAGGCGGAAGGTGAGGACGCCGTGGCGTCTCTCAAGCCACTCCTCAAAGAGGGGACTTACCGCCACTATTGTGGCGTGCCCTGGCTGTAAAATAAAAAAAAAAAAAAAAACACGATGTGGACATCGTGGTTTTTTTGGCCCACAGCTCGTCGGGCATACGGCAGACATGGCCAGCCCATTTAGCTTTAGCGGCTTTTTGAGCAACGTCAGTGATTTGTGTTTTGGAGCGCAGTGTGGTGTTGCGTACATGGTCGGTAAGTTTGACGCCCACAATGCTGCGTTCTATTGCACGTTGGCAAACCTTGAGCTTGGACTATTGAATGTTTGTCAAGGACAAAAAATAAACATCAAGGGTTATATCACTACAACACCTAACAATGTCAGTCAGACCTAACAATGTCAGTCAGCCACATATTCTACCGCAAGCAACTGAGTAAGACAATCAGGTTACACAAACAGGAATCTTCAATACAAGCACGTCATTACGGTAATGGCGCACGCGACGATGCAGCGTCTAATCTAGCCAGAGCACAGTGACAATTTAATTTGTCAATAACGAATACATTTCTTGCAAGATTAATGGTGTAGTTTTTCTTTTAAGAAAGGTTTGTTTTAGTCTGACTTAGATAAACGTGCCTATTGTTAACAGGGATATACTTTTTTTAAGATAAAATGTTTTCTTTACTGCATATGAAATGTACGATAAAATGTTGAATGCCAACCTACGGTAACAAGGTATAAATCAAAATCCATTGGAACAGCAGTAAGGAGCTGTAGCAAACCTTTGTTTCACCTCACATCTGGCACTCGGAACCCGAAAATATGCAAACTTCCCTCCCCTCTGGGCTGCTACCGACGACGCCGCGTGGGAATGGCAAAGTTAGAAAAGATCAAATGCCGCCTGAAATTTTAAAAATTAAGTTTATAATACAACTAATATTCAGCCCTGAATAACATAATAATACTATTTAAAAAAAGAACAATAAAAAAAAAAACTTCAAAATATTTTTTCTCATTGTCACGAAGCCCAACACTAGTGCTCCATGCGTGCCACCGTCGCGTGCGCACCAACTACCAACCGCTCAACATTAGAGAATAATAGAAAAACAAATTGAATTAACGAGATTTTCTCGCACTACACTGAAATTATGTAGACCGCAATGCGTATTGTTATTATGATAATGTTATACGTCACGTCAGAGTGTTCGTTGGTAGTTGAAAAAGGTGACTGTTTCAGTTTTTTTTTGCTTTTTGACTGCTGTGACAACATTTGTAGATATTTTGACAGTCATAAGTCAGAAGCCGATGACCTGATGAAGGTTGCGGGAACCGCTATATGCAAGACGCACAGGACTGGTCAATGTAGCGACCCTTGGGGGAGGCCTATGTCCAGCAGTGGACGGCTTTCGACTGAAATGAGGATGATAAAGTCAGAAGCCCAAAAGTCTTACCAGGGGTAAGACTTTTGAGCTGGGGGGTTAGTATCTAGTAACTGAGTGGTGGAGATCAAGTAGGCAGCTTATCATCATCTGCCTAGCCTATCCAGATAAGCAAGTACTCCATGTAATATAATAATTCAGCTGCTTCTGGGTAAGTTCGGTTAGCAGCTGACTCCAACATAGTTGGGAAAAAGCTACGCAGATGTTAGTGACCGCATGTGATAGAATCTGAACAGACCTATTAATCCAGGGTGTAAACAGAGCAGAGAAGCCATTAACCAAGCATTCTGTACATCAAACTAAGTAACCGTACCCAAAAATTATTGCTGGGAAATGACTTTTTTTTTGGGGTGAAAAATCACGTTTTACGGTAAAACGCAATGTATCGTACTCAAAACATTGTGCTGGTGGATAGATTGAATAGTGTAGGGGTCGTTGAGGTGTTTAAAGATCATACATTACAAAATTTACAAACATGTATTTAAAAAGAAACTTGAAAAAAGTTGGAACTTTGGCCCCCAATATCTCAGTAAATAGAAAATTCCCAGGTACCTATGGTCTAGAACAAAAAATGATCGTAATAACGGGGGAGAACAAGTGCCTTTTACGCCCTTTATACTAATTCAGCTGCTTCTGGGTAAGTTCAGTTGCTAACTGAACTTACCCAGAAGCAGCTGAATTAGTATGACTCTGACACTGACTCCAACATAGTTGGGAAAAGGCTACGCAGATGTTAGTGACCGCATGTGATAGAATCTGAACAGACCTACTAATCTATTAGAGTGAGCTTCTATGTATCAGAACAGTTAGAGCTGTTTGTAATAGCCAGTCGGCCAGTTTTATGGCACTTCAGGAAAAGCCAGAAGTATACGTCTAATGAGTATCGATAGAACTTTACATGAAGAATCCAAGAATCTGGGTATATAAAGAATAAAAAGACCAGGACTGTTTTAATCTTATTCCAGAGGGAGAAAGAGATGCGCTAGACGTCCTCTATAGCTCTGTCACTTTCCAACACTGGAGTGACATTAAAACAAGCCTGCTTTAAGACGTCATGGTAACCCCCCAGGTGTTCATTCCAAAAAAGTATAAAAACAGACAAGCCCGCGGGCACAACAAGTTTATAATTACGATTTCGATTACGAAACTACAAAATAAATTCCAATCTTGAAAAATAAAATCGTTAAATCTGTGTAACGTTAAGGCAGACCCTTTTTGGATTGCTCATAATAACTTATCCTTTCTAAAATATAATAGGGATTCCTTTATGATATCTTATCCCATTATCCTTAAGCAACGTGCACATAAGATTATAATTATTTATGATGTATCAGGTTACTATTCGATTAAGTATAAATTTTGTAGCAATAAAATGAAATTGGATACTTATTTGAATTAGTTTCAAGTAATATTGATCAACATTTTACTCGTTTAGTGGATAAGCAATGTACAATACTATCGTTCAGCCATTGCGCAAACGTGCCGTCATCGTTTTAGATCCATTTGTCCGGATATGTTTAGGTTCGTCCGGACTTTAAGCGGCCTTGTCATTTGTCCGGACTATCCGACTAAAAGGGAGTCTCTTTTAAAAAGATAAATGATTTCCGAATAAAAAAAAATTTTTTGACTTTTTTTGCAAATGCCCGACTTTTATCAGGGCTTATCAAATTTCGAGAAGAGGATCCTTTCTTTTAGAATGACCCAATTTTAAACTCGGAAACCTACAGGCATGTCTGCAACACCTTTACAACTCACGCATTAGTACGCATCTCAAAGGATGCAACGATTATAACACTAGTGTATTATTACCGGTGCGTATCGAGCGAGATCATATTATTTTCTCTAACGCGCTTAATGTGTTCTGACGATGGACGATTTCGCCTAACGAGTAAGTCGGTTATTAGAATGAATTGAAGCTTGTTATTTTGATCTTGTTATGTTTTATGCGGTTTATGTTTTGCTGTTAAAAGCTACCTTTAAATGCGTAGTGTAAATGGCTTTGTCTGTAGTAACGGTTTCAACGGTGATCTTAATATCATTTTTCTAGAATAGGGACCAGTTATGATGTTTTTTTACGGTTTCGGGGAAAGCTCTGTTAACTCAATGTCTTTTATTAAGTTTCTAAATATAATTTGCTAGGTTCTCAGGATTTTGATGAAGTACTAGCTTATTCCCGCGGCTTCGCCTGCGTGGTGTTCGGTACTTTCCCACGGGTTTCGGGATAAAAAGTATCTGTGTGCTAAATTTCCACATCCAAATCCTTTCAGTAGTTTTTGCGTGAGTAACAAACATCCATCCATCTATCCATCCTAACAAACTTTCGAATTTATAATATTAGTAGGATATGACTTACATTATAAATACATACAAGGTATAAACGCACGCTTCACATCAAATTAAGTAACTCTACAAAAATGTTTGCTGGGAAACGACTTTTTTTTGGGGTGAACAATCACGTTTTAGGATTAAGGATTATCACGTTGTAGGACTCAAAGCACTCAAAACACTGTGCTGATGCATTGAACAGTAAAGGGGCCGTGGAGGTATTTAAATTAAAGTTATAACATTAATAACTTTTATTAACAACACCAAAAAAAATATGAAACAGTTAATTATTTTGAACACCCATAGATATGGGACCCATAGATAATTATTCTCTCATTTTCAGAAGTGACACCTACCACTGCTTGTCTCTGTATCACCTAAAGGTTGACTGGTAGAAAATGCCTATAGCATTAAGTCCGCCTCTGTACTTTGTGCTTGAAGTGTTAAATAAATAAATATGGGTGTTGAAACTTGTAGTTAAGGAGATCCTTAACTTCCCAGGTATGATTCAGAACAAAAAGTGATCGAAATGACAGGAAGAACAAATCTTTTAGGCTTCGTTATGGATATTTTTACACCCGTTATACAATCAGAAACAAAAATCCGAATAAAGTCACTTATGTATTCCAAGGCACGAAGTGTCTGTGTTAGTGCATATAAATACACGTGTCATCACTCACCACTATAATGAGAATAATTGAGTTTATTTATAGAAAATCATAAATGCACTGGACGGGCTGGCCTAATGTTTTGAGTCTTCTTAAGGTGAATGCTCCGACCAGCCCGTGAAATTCAAACACATACGTCTTACAATCGCGAACAATATTTTAATCAACATTCAATCTAGCACTGGCCTGCAAATTGCAAAAAACCTAAGTTAATTTGAATTTCGCGGGCTACCCTGGAGCATCAGCCTTAAGGAAGAAAACTCAAATCGTTAGGTAATCGAGGTGATTTCGACTGAAGAAAGACTTGAAATAGACAACAGATGATTAAATTTCGGAATGAATAGGAAATTGCTGTATATTGTAAACCAATTAACTGCCTGGTTGGTACAGTAGTCGCAAACGCAACTGCTGAGCATTAGTCCTGGATTTGATGGTCGGGCGTAGAGATATTGGGTTTTTCCATCAGGAATTCCTTTGTAGCAGCCACGGAGTCTGAATTTACCCGGTTGATGGCAATAGGCTCGCCCCTATTATATGGGACTTAAACATAACTGGCGAAATGTAGTTACGCCAATATGTCCCTAGACACTTTTGATGTGTGTAGATCGATACAGAAGAAAGTACCTATCTTTATTTAATTACCTCTATTAAGGAGGCAAACCATTATTACCGTGAGAAATGCCTCTAATAACAGCAAAACTAAGTCCATACTCAAGATTTACGATGTAACTATAGATACACAGTGTTCCACTTTCTTACAAGCAGCTCGTATTAACGCAATTAAAGACTAGCTAGTAATTTCATACTAGCTACTAGCTTTTTACGGTTCCGTAAGGGTGTCAAAGGGAGAAGAAGGTGGCGGAACGTGAGAGGGAGAGAACCTCACAGCGTCCCGGCCGCCGCGGGAGACGCCCCGGGCGTCGGGGGCCACAACGTGGCCCCCGGCCACCGTAGGCGCGGGCCTGTGGACGGTGGGCTATGGGCTAGCTCGCCGTCCGTCCGTCTCATGACGACAGGCCGTGTCGACGGCGCGTTCGTGTTCCACGCGCGCCTCAAAGAGAGTCAGCAATAGGAAGGGGTCCGCAAGGACAGATGCCTGCCGGGGTTGCGGGACTGTTCGAAAGAGATACCGTGGCCCTGGAACACAAAGGGCGATGAAGGAACATGGGTGGGTTTTAGTCAGTAAAAATCTGACACTCCCTCCTGCTCCGCCCAGAGCGGGAGAAGTCATTTGATGATTTCTCATCCGAAAAAAAAAGAAAAAAACGCTGTCAAAGGGAATTGCCAAGGCTGCCGCTATCTGTTAATTCGTCTGTCAAGGGCTGTATCTTTCGAACCATTCGAATAAGTAAACACTTGACAATTTCATAGTAAATATATACATATTACTATAGCCGCTATAAAAGCAAGTGACATTAAAAATTAAAAAAGGACCCCCTTTTAATTTTCTATACAAGAAATGTGTGGTTTTCGTCGTTTTTTCCTCTATCTTATTGGTGGCAATACATACAAACGTCAGTGTTAAATATGTACTGAACTCTTCGATTGCGAGTCCAATTCACACTTGGCCACTTCGTTTTTTTTTGTGACAACATTATAGACTGACTGTGTTAAGTTAGTAATTTCATTATTATCTGGTTGCTGGCTCTTTGATATTTTCATCGAGTGTGCATGTTATTACTGGGGTGTTCAGTCTTGATTCGAAGTGTGGTTGTTCATTTGAATCGGACGGGACTGGAATTTGAATGGTTCGAATTCCGAGGTTGTCTTTGAGTGTTAATTAACAAGAAAATAACATCACGCTAATAATGCCGGAAAAACCTGTCGTATTTCCTTACCCAAATCTCGCTAGTTATTGTCTAATTAATATAAATGCGAAAGTTTGTGAGGATGGTTGGATTGGTGGATGAATGTTTGTTACTCTGTCACGCGAAAACTATTGAACGGATTTGAATGAAATTTGGCACATAGATAGTTTATAACCTGGATTAACATATAGGATTTTTATCCCGGTTGTATAATGATCCCGTGGCGGGACATACGCTAGTAAATGGATAAACCAGAACCAAATCAGTGTATTAAGTAAAGATAATGATGTCATAAAATGAATACTGAAATTTGCTAAAAAAAAACTCGTAAGAACCCAAGCTTCTTGATGACCGAAGAAAAAAGAAAATAAAGAAATAATTTTATTAACACTATTAAAAACTCTATCATTCTTGACTTTCACTAATATGGAAATGTTGAGTTATATCCGCAAAAGCATAAATTATGTGGCATCGAGACAGCGGTCAATTAATAATATCATTGACATTTACTGCTGGAGAAATTCATAGAAATATAAATTCGAGACTGATTTAAATGATGCTTTGACATTGGTTTGAAAGATCTTAAGAAAATAATATTATTAAAAAAAAATGGTTCATATAAGTAGGCTTTGACAGTCGTTACGGGTAATCTAAAACCCGAAAGTCTTTTTTAAACTTTCACAATCAGAACACATTATAAAACATATGGAAACAGGTATTTATCGCGAATTTTACCTTTATTATAAGCCAAACAAGTGTCGTTTGGCTTTAAGTTTAGGCTTATATTAAAGGTAAAATTCGCAATAAATACCCGTTTCCATATGTTTTATAACCCGAAAGTCTGGCTACCAATTTTAAAAAGGGACGTCGTACATATTATCCCGTTGGTTGTGGAGGTCAGATAGGCAGTCGCACCAGTTAAAATAATGGCGTTTAACTGTATCTGGTTAGAATTTAAGCTGGCTAGGCAGAAAATGCCTTTGAATGCCCAAAATCATGCAGCTGAAGTGACCTTCACGCTGCCACCGACGACGCGGTGGAAATGGCGAAGTTCTGGGCCAACAAAATATAAAAATTGTCATGCCAGCCACACTTAGAAGAAGAATGCATAGTTAAGATAGACGGGTAAACGGTAATTTACACTACTATTTAAACTTTTCACAGCTGGCATAATCAGATAACACCATAGCCACCAAAATCAAGTTAAAAAATCTGATCTGGCGTTCGAATTTTGAAAAAGGCTTTAGTACGCAAAAATGTAAATTACAGCGTACTCCAAAATGTGTATAGAGTTCTCTCTCTCGTTCTTTTGCGATTCTGTATCTGTCTGCCTCGTTTCGCGAATTCCTTGTTGACGCGTGGGAACGTAATGCGCCCGCGCCGTTCCAGGAACGTGCGCTCGCGATTCATCAAATCGTTTTTGTACATAGATTAGTCAATGAAAGCGTGTAGATGTGATTTATTTCCTCCAAGACTTTGTAGCTTGAATTAAATACGAGAGAAACTTTTATCGAAATTTTAGACACAATAGTAACTTGCTTATGTGACGAGAGAAAAGTGAATTATGATTCAAAACTTAAAAGTATGAAAATCTTTAGTAGTTATTCATTTATTATGCAATAAGTGAAAGTAAATACTTAGCTTCAGCAAGTACCTGCTACTCAAATTTATTCACTTCCACTAGCTATACAATATGTTATTTTAATGTATAATTTTCCGTTCACAAGATTTTTCTTCATTAATTCATTTTCACTTTGTCCTGTCTTCAACCAACTCTTTGGCCATGACACCCGTCCCGTCATCGTGCGCCAAGTCGCCAATCATCCAATTTTGGCGTAAACTTACCGTACAAAAATTATTCTTTGCCCATTTATTATGTTTACACTGCTCTCTTTCGCGGAAACCTCTCGTTACATGTCCGCAGCTCGTTGGGAACTGTACAGGAAATACAAACTTACATTTACTTTTCCAAAATTATCAGTTAAACAAAATATACTCTTGCGTCAACGTTTTAAGGTGGATGATGTAGTTGGTTGATGGCATCGGAAGTTGGCATCTATGAAAGGAATAATTATTCTCTTTTTACATAAAGCATTTAATTGATGTTGACGGAAAACTCAATGTCATTGTTTTGGTTATGTCGTGAGATGAATCATGAAATGCGTTACCGTTGTTGTCTTCCTGAGAAATACTTTATGAATATTTATTATTGAATTCAACTGATAGAGTTATTATGTTTACAATAAATTGTGCAGTTAATTTGCTACGTGTCATGATTTTACGATGTGTTATTAGCTTAAATTACTGTTGTTAAATACACAAACTTAACTCAGTCACAATAAGTTCATTCATAAGTTCAATGCTTTTATGATTCATCAAATTTCATAAGTCATTTAAGTGCAACGTTGATATAAGAGACGTTTATTTCTCGTTGTCAATAATAAAATTTGCGTTAAGTATTTCTCTTACCTCAGGGTTCCATCTCCGTATTGTTAAAACGTCTCACATTTTACTCAGTAATGTCATTCGTCCACAGACGCGGGCGCGAGCGGGCGAGCTATGGCCGATGGAGCGGCCCGATGGCATGCCAGTTATCCAGTCACTAGAGGTCATGTGTGGGAAGGATCACATGGACGTCCACCTCACCTTCTCACACCCCTTCGAAGGCATTGTCTCGTCAAAAGGTATGTATTGTTTGTCAGTTTTGGTCACGAAGTAATATTTCTTCCTTATAAGTTGGTAATAAAATTGAACCGATTCTGTCGTAACTGATGAATGGAAAAATCCATATTTGAAACTTTACAGCGTTTAAGTAAAATAAGATCGTTAAGAGAATGATGAGATCAGAATCAACTAAAACAAATCGAACCTCAAAACAATCACATCAAAGACCATTAAACTAATAAAGACATACCATCACTACAAGCCACTAATACCATCAGCCATCACAAAATAGCCAAAGACTACATACACAAGGAAAATGTTAGAAACCGGTGTATTCAGACCGCCACTAATTGTTGCGGTAATTGCTAAGGTTTCACTCACAATTATGACGGATACAAAGTTAGTGCATTATTAATAACACACGCTCCAGTTGCTGAGCTTTTAGTACGTTATACTGTTACATACTGTACTTGGATTTTGTTTAATTCAATTATTTGTAACGTAGTAATTTGTGATGATATGAGTAGTTTTTTTGATAACATCTTTTTGGGGGTTAATTTGTTCGTTTTACTCCATAGTGAGAAACGGTAAATTAACGTGGATACTGTTAATAAAGATATGGACAAAAGATTTTAATAATATTCAAAAAGCAGAACACTATTTTGAAAATGAATAATAAGAAGTAGGTAGTTGCCAGTAGTAAATAAACTTAACCAAAAGACGTCACATCTGATTTTCTTTTATTGCCAGATTATACTGAGAAAGAATGTTGTAAAACACGATGTGGACAGGCAAAGTTCGTCTTACTCTACGATAAAAATAACAGTGAAATTACAACCGACGACATGTCTAGATTTCTGAATAGATAATGATGATTTCTGTTTTTCTGCACACATACTTTGGTCTATTTATTTGCTTTTACATCATATACATTCTTGTGATTGCACTGTCCATATTCTTTACTTCAATCGTTAAGTTTTGCGCATGTTCGAATTCTTTTGGAATGATAATGACATTTGGAATTTCATCGACTACTAGGCTGAGACAAATAGATATACGATCATGAATAAAATATAACCCACAGTCCCTTCCATCTTTTACAACAAACGACCACGTTTCGCACATTCATGTCGATTTTTAACAACAATAGCATTAGCATTCTCCGGCAATGGTGTCAAAACGTGGGCGTTTGCTATTTGCTTTTAGTTATTGAAAAAGAAATGTTTTCACCGATTATGAAGCAATAACTGTCTTCTTAAGTTCTTCTATAGGTAGAACATTGCTTAGTAAAGCTTCACCTGGTGCATTTAAGTCATCAGGCTTATTCGCATCATTTATTGGTTGTTAAACAACGTCAACGAAAGCATTACACGTTGCTATGTCATTTAGTACTATTTCATTATTAATCGATTCAATTGAGTTACCCGACGGCTGGTATATGATTACATTCTTTGATCTATAGTCCATTCTAGCCCTATACAATAACTATAAACCGTATCGCAGCACTTTATCCTATGCCCATTAGTACTGTTTATCTTGCTAACGATATTGCAATTAATGTAGCTAAGGTGTGTGCAAGCACATAATTAGCAATTTACATAAACCGAGCCTTAAATTGCTGTACTTCGCTTTCTATTTGTTTGTGAAAATAGACGTAAAGTAGTACACATTGAATTCAAATTTGAAAAAATGATTCTAGTCTTGAGGGCTTTAAGGCGATTTCTTCAGTATATAAGCAAAACTGTTATTGGAATTGATATTTAATAATCAAGAAAATTGGGAGCTATGTTTGCGAACTAATTGATCTCAGAAAATACCTTAGAATTTGATACTTAGTTTAGGCTTTAGTTCTAGTAATGCCACTATGGTTGTTTGTCATGGTGGTAGAGTAATTTTAGACATTATTAACCATCACGGGATTATTGTAAATATCTTTTTATTTAACCTCATGTTCTTCGGACATTCTTTGCAAATTATAATACACATACAAATTTTAACTTGACAGATATTTCATCTAATGTTTTAAAGACATCTGTTTATCATACAGCATCATTTATGACATGAATTCTGACACGTTCACAGGTCAACACGGTGACCCGCGGTGTGTCTACGTGCCGCCGTCAACGGGACAGACGTACTTCTCATTTCGGATCGCATACGCTAAGTGTGGCACTAAACCAGGTAATTTAAGGAGAGACGTTGCTGTCTTACAGGAGTAAGGGTTCTTACAGACGAGCGGCACGTTGCCAATGTTAGATACACTGCAGCCGTCGTCTGGTCGCAGTTTATCTGCAGTTTGGCAACGTGCCGCTTGTCTGTAAGAACCCTTATCGTCTTCTGATGTGTCACTTTTTTTTTTAATCTGCCTCGCATTTGGAATTTTTTCTGTATCGTGGATGCGTTTAAAAGCATTTAAAGTCAAACAGCCAGACCCGGAATAAGTACCTGTAGGTCATACAGATATTTGTTATGTGTGGGGATCGAATCTGTGATGCGCAGTGCAGCAGCCGGTCGCTCAGACACTGCTCCAATCGTGTTCTCATCAGACTTAATAGCTCAACTTATTAATCTATTATCTATAGTAACAATTATTAAAGCTATTTCTTTGTCACATTTACTTGTGGTCGTCGCAACACGTTTTTTTCTTCCATTCTTCTCTTTCAACCGTCACGCTATCATCTATTCCTTTATCTTTCACTAGCGGACGTCACGCGGTTTCACCCGTGTAGTTCCTGTTCCCGTGGGAGTACAGGGATAAAATATAGCCTATGCCTACGGGTGCCTATGTTACTCAGGGTGAATGTAGCTTTCTAATGATGAAAGAATTTTTGAAATCGGCGCAGTAGTTTTTGAGTTTATTCATTACAAACATACAAAAATACAATTCTTTCTTCTTTTAAATAATATTAGATAGATATCATTTCTCACACAATCCATCCATCGTTTCTTTGGTCTTCCTCTCCCTCTCCATCCATCAAAAGATATTTCATTTGTTAAAATATTTTGTCGTGGGTTTTTTTTTTTTTTATAACTGTTTTTTTTATTTAAGAATGCCTTATTTTACGATATTTTTTCTCCAAGCAACATGCCAAAGCGAAGAAAAATAACAAGTTCAGGCAAAATCCACACTGTTAACGTAATTAAACCTCGTCTCGGTTGGTTTACTATAAATGGACCGTGAGTAGTGGCGTGAAATCAATAAATATATATCTGAGGCCTAATGATGCGAACTCAAACAATTAGTCGATATAATAAATCGTTTAAAGTAATCGATTTATCGTACATCGTTCTGGGATTCTTCATGGTCGTCCTTCACGTTTTGTTGTCTGTACGTATCGATTTGAGTAGCGCAAACCTTGTATAATAAATAAAACAATAGTAAAAAAAAACAAGCTTTTTTTTAAATGCTATACTATATAAAGAAGAAAATAAACTTTAAATTAAACCAAAGTAGAAGATAAACTTTAAATTAAAGAAAAGTTTTAATTAAAATAAAAGCTTGTTTAAAAAAAAAACCTTTAATTTATATTTTAGTTTACGTTGGTTTCGTATTCTTCTCAGCTCTCTTCGTCTGTGCTTAAAAAATGACTAGTCCGCCATCATTGGGAGGTCGCCATATTGGCAACAGCAGGCATTGTCATCTTAATTAAAGGCGTATGCAAAATTTCAGCTCGATACGAAACGAACGAACGAACGAACTACTTTAAAATTCAGTTGTAAGATACGACTTAAACAAAAATTTAACCATTGCAAGTTAAATAAAGCTTGTAAAAAAACATACGTGAACGATTAAAACTCCATTGACCTCATTGTAATTCAAGTTAAACAGTAGTGAGTAAAAAATTCTTTAAGACAGTAAATGGTGTTCTTTGTGTTAATTCACTAAGTCTACCTAAAACCCCATTTGCCACCGTACCATAACATAACATAACATTACGCCTGTGATCCCCAAAGGGTTAGGCAGAGGTATACCTAATAGTACACCCACATTTCGCCAGTTAAGTTTAAATACCATGTAATAGGGAACGAGCTTATTGCCATCAACCGGGCACAAATCCAGACGCCGTGGCTGCTATTGAGAAATTCCTGATGGGAAACCTCAATAACAATTTGCCCGACCCGGGAATCGAACCCGGGACCTCATGCTCAGCAGTCGCAATTGCAACCACGAGAACAGCGAGGCAGTCAATGGCACAGTACCTCAAAAACAAAACGAGATGTAACTAAATATCCGTCTTTAAATTGACGTTAAACTAAAAATAGATTCAAGTCGTCATGAGGCGAAAGTGAAAAATATTTTAAAGCTCACAATGACAAATGATGAATGTTAGGTTTCACGCCGAATAAATACGTTATTTAAATATTGTACCGACGCGGACGCCAGCACATTAAGTTATCCGAAATGTCAAATTTTCCCAATCAACCTTGAACCTAATGATTTAGCGATAAAGTTGAAAATCTATTAAATTATGTGATGGCGTCTGTACATCATCTGTAGTCAGTCTCCTCACAGCATAGCATTACAAATAGTTAAAAGACTATCAATAGTCCAGCAACATTTAAAAGTGCCATTCAGAATTTAATCAATTAGTAGTTTCACGTACTGAAAGCTTTTATGGTATTAATTAAAGAACGTAACTCTATGTATTATTTATTTGCGTTTTAGATTTATGATACCTGCTATAAATTTTACATGTTACAAAAATGTCGGTTTAAATGCAGTCATTTTACTTTCATCGAGCTAAGATTTTTAGCTTTCAATGCATTAAGTAACAGGACTCTGTTTCCTTTCTTTCTCAAATAAGCTTTTGAATTTCGAAAACTTGAAAGTTTAAATTGTTTTAATACCTTTTTAATCTTAATCTTTCCCGCTAGTGCGGGACGATTATATGAGTATAGTGGTACCAGGTCGATAAAGACGGATACGCACTGTCGAAAAGGTCGACAGATGCAGGTTCCGACCGTCACCGCACCAGATGAAAGTTTGTGTTTTTTTTTTTGCCGCAGCTAGCGTGTTTTTACCAGATAACAACAATCATACAACTTAGAGAATAATTAAAAGATATCAGGTAGAATTAATGATTATAATAATTAATGATTTCTATACTCAATCGTCTGTAAATAACGATAATACTAATACTGAAGTAAATAAAACTAGAGATAATGAAGATAAAGAAGATAAAACAAAGACAATCAATGTACGCCTCGTAAATCCCACTACTTCAATAACTAATTGCTTGTTTACACTTGACTGCAAAATCGGAATCCGTCACGCCAATGAAGAGAAACGATTGGCAACTCATTCCTTTAACTTCGTAAATCATCTAAAATTGTGATGCGTAGACATTTATGAGCACAAACAACCGTTACATATAATTATTGTTCACTCATTTGTGAGGCTTTGCAGAATTCCTGTTATAGGCTTTTTAGGAATGATTGATGCCTTTTATGGCGTGGAGACGAAGGTGTTTTGCGCTCAAATCAAAGGTACGTAACGAAAAATTTGATTATACCATGAATAATAAAATGTAAAAATTCGAATTATTGTAATTAGACATCCTTTGATCTTAAGCCAAAACCATTACATTGGTCAAGTTTTTAGTATTGATTTTAGTGCGTCGGCTAAATAGTCCTTTGAAATGGAAAACAGGGTCAAAGGCAAGGTTAACTTAGAATGGCCGTAATTCCATTAGAGTTAAGCCTGATTTTTTATTGGCATCAAATGGTTTAGTAGCCTCTTAAAGCCTAGGCTTTAAATGCCAAACGACACGTCAAATGCCCTTTACATTGTAGGACATTTTCATTGTTTAGAACAGGGCTTGAAGTAACCCTTTCTTTCAAGTTTTTGTTTAAATTATTTGGAAAAGTTTTAAAACAAATAGCTTCGTTTGTTTTGGCAGACCACCACGCGTTATCGTTCACAAAGGATTTTGATAAAAAATTCTAATCTATTGATTCAGAAAAAATATCATCATTAGCATCATTCTCTCGCCTTCATCCCAATTCATTTGTGGTCGGCGCAGCATGTCTTCTTCTTCCATACTTCTCTATTACTCGTCATCTCATCAGACACTTTCTTTCTTGTCATATCATACAAAATTTATTTTGGTTGTCAAAGTCTTATTGACATAGAACCTCGTTAACTATAACAACAAAGACCGGTTCTGTATCAATCCCTATTGCATTGAATACGAAGTCTATTGGATAACAGTGACACTATCGGATCCAAAGACCATAACAGTGACAAGCAACTATTCAAACTGTTAAATGATACTGTCCAGGCAAGGGACGAAGTTATCACCGGAAAGCGTAAGGTTTACCTACACCCACTTGAGAAAGTGGGCGTTTAACTGATCGCAATATGTTTATAGACGCGTGTTAACCTGTGGGTCATTTAAAGGGACGTTAACTTGCTATGTGGGGGAAGGGACGTGCAATGGTTAAGGTTTAATTTTATCCTGATCGTTGAAATGTGTGTGTGTCTTTAAGATCAAGCCAAAGAATCATTTAATCAGTGTAGTTAATAAACGATTTTTGTTACAGTCCACTAAGACTGATTCTAGTATCAACACTATCAAAGAATTTGAAATCAGCGTCGGTTGTTTTGGTGATGATAATGATTTAAAAAATCAGCCAAGAAAGAAAATTGCAAAAGTTTTACAATTTCCTTAAATGTAGTAAGAGGCTTCGAATGAATCGTCCTTTAATTTTCATTTTCCGCGCTACAGAAGTAGCTTTATAATTGCAAAGCATCGAGTCTTTATCAACCTAATAAAATTTTCACGGTTGTTCATTGTTTCTTTGTAAGAGACCGCAGCAATTTAATTAATCAGGCGATCTTAAGATGTATGTAATTTGAAATTAACCAGTCATCGAACTTTCTATAATTCGTATTTTAACGGTACTTAAATGGTATATTCCTCATAATGATTCTACGATTTCGAATGGTTATGAAATGTTCAGAGCCCTGCGTTTTACGACCTCCTACATGTTCCAATCATATTCTGTTGTTGATGAGAAATTCTTTGCTTTGTAAAGGTTTCTATTGATTTGAAATCGAACTACACTAAAATGAATAAACCCAAATATAGCATTGAACAGTGTGTTGTTTAAGTAAGATCAAAGTTTATTTCTTTCAAGAATTTTATTGGGTTGTTAAACCTTATAAAGTCTTGCCAAACTCTTTGTAATTTATTTAGTCAAGACATTGTACAGAAGTTCCTCAGTAATAGATCACCATATTTCGTTAACCCAATCTAATGTATCGCATTTAGATTCTCAGTAACTATCGGTAATTCGTAACAATTTCGCAATAAATCGCCAGGATTCAAGTTTTACGGCACATCGGTCCCATTTCAACAAAGTCAGTGAGTTTTTCTCATGCCGATTCCTAGTCGCGTCTACTATGGCTAGTGTGGAGTAACGGACGACGCATGCGTCCCGCTCCTTCTGCGAACATTGCGCGCGCATTGTTTCTCGGAATCGCCACCCGCCGGACCACATAACACCGCACAAAAGGTTCATTTTCCCTTACAAACCCTACTCAAAGACGCCATCCCTCAATCCACTACATTCAATGTGTATTTCCTTCCAGCTATGACGCAGTAATTTCGACTTTAAGTGCTTAGCTAGCGAAAAGTATTGCGGGTGACAATGTGAAAACGATTTTAAACCGTATGACATAGAGTCTGAATATGTCGGATGCGTGTAAACTTGGAAGATTAATGTCCTAATGGATCGCTGTTCTAAAAGGGAGTTAGCTAGAAGTCTTTAGGGGTCAGTTTTGCTTGTGTGGTGTCGACCTGAGACCACTGGCACGATCCGCGTTCTTCGGGCGACTTCCACTTTTTGCGTCAGTACATCCGTGTAGGTATAGCAATAATAAGGATTTAAAATTAAATGAATTTTGTATGGATCCCCGGGGGTTCAAAGAACAATAAAATACTACAGTTATTTAATATCCTAACGTTTCCATTATTGATCACATGATCATAAAAATATAGAGTCAAAAAAGTACAAAAAAATAACCGCTAGCACGTTTTGCAGAAAATCTGGTGTCTACAAAACGGTTTTCAGATGAATAAGCATCCTTTACGTTCGTCATATTTGTGTTCCCTCAAACTTTTCTTATGATACCTTGATTCCGTAAACAAACCTGTTTCTTGTTATCCGTACAACCGAGGCAAGCGCGGTTTAACCTGAAGATTGACCCAAGCGCCTGTTATTATTTAGCCAGGATCTCCTCCTCTATATTATGCCCTGGTATCTAAAGACAAAAACCTCCTTTTCCAGACCTCCACGGTCAGTTCTACGAGAACACAGTGGTGGTGCAATACGACAAGGACCTGCTTGAGGTGTGGGACGAAGCGAAGAGACTGCGTTGCGAGTGGTTCAACGATTACGAGAAGACTGCCTCCAAGCCGCCCATGGTCATCGCTGATTTGGATGTGGTGCAGTTGGATTTCAGAGGTGAGGATTTATAATTTTGTTTCACTAATAGTTGTCCTCACTTCCTCAGGTTTTAGTTCACCAAGTTTTTTCTTTAACCTTCTACCTAAGCATCATCATTTGCAATGCATGGATCCATCCATAAAGACAGGAAGTCTTTATCCTATGTTGCTTCGGGTCATCTCAACATGTTTTCTTCTGCCATACTTTCTGCCCTGTCAATAGTCACGCTATCATTCACTCCCTTTACTTTTATGTCAGCTTTGTCATTTGTAAGCTGCAGCAATTCATTGCATTTTTTCTGATATTTGCGTATGACTCTGAGAGTATTAACATCGTGCTTGATTATTTAGCATCTCATTCTACAATTATAATTTGTGTGGCTACCGAATCAGTAAGTCCTCGGTTTGTGATCTATTTTGTACCCAAACCCTTAATATTTTGTAATTAAAGTTGTAACTTTGTTTATAGGAGACAACGTGGACTGTTGGATGGAGATCCAGGCAGGGAAGGGTCCATGGGCAGCGCCGGTTTCCGGCATCGTCCCTTTAGGATCCACCCTAACTCTAGTTGTTGCTATCAACGACTATCGAGGTAAGTCTTATCCATTAACCCTATGTTTATCGCTCCTGGAGTTCAACTAGACTATCACCTACCCCTTCATTTGTAAACATTACTTCAAGGTTAAAGTAATCGTTAACGATAGCATAATCATTTTATTTAAGTTTAAGCTTGTTCATATAAGAAGGGGTACCTAATATACTTTCATCATCACCTATGCGTGTGCCATTCAAGTCCTTTTTCTCAAAAACCCGACATAGGAATATTTTCTTTTAGCAAAAATCTGCTCAAAAAATGCGTGAACGCCAACTCTTTGCAAGACCGTGTCAAAACCACATAACAATCAAAATGTATACTGTTACCTGCTAATAGCCACACATCTCTCTTGTTTATAATTACCCTCAAGTTTATAAAGGAACCGTGCTTAGAATTACCTATTGTTTCTCTTTAAACGCAAAAATTATTTTCTCTAATATTATTCATCAGTTTTTTATTGCTGTCATTTCCGTGGTGCGTGTAACTTTTTCTCGTTAGTTTTTTTTTGGTGCGTGGGAGTGTGTAAGCTTATAGGCTTATAAGGTATTTGTCCAAATATGGTTTTATGGCACCGAATTAAGATGTTTAGCGCAATTTACAACTGTGTTTTAGTACTTAAATGTCAACATTATTGCCGGACGTGTTTTGATCTTGATTTGTTAGCCAGTTCCACGACTGATTGGCTGTAGCTGTGATGAATACGTATAAAACCTACTAAATTTTGTACCAAAACGCGATTGACGTAGTCGTAAAAGATACATGAGACTTTTTTATGTCCAAATAAGATAATTTTATGAAACTATAACTAGGGCTATAAAATCTATAAAGTTCTCACAAATTAAAACCGATATCACTTTCAGCTATAAACTCTTTTGGGAATGTTTTATGTGTAGATATTTAAATAAACTAATCCATAAAAAAAACATATGATACGGAAATACTTAGTTCTTTTACATATATTATTTTCTTTTTCGTAAATACTGGTATTCAGCTACATCCGGTTGGACTGGAAGCCGACCCCAACATAGTTGGGAAAAGGCTAGGCAGCTGATGATGATAATTTTCTTATTATTATATTCAGCAATGTTTCTACTGCTAGGACACTGTTCTCCTCTGTATGAGAAGGAGTGCGAAAAGCAGGAAACGTGCTGCCTCGTATCTTTCTGCAGTTAGTTCACAATGTTTTCCTGCACCATTATAAGATAAATTATTTTAATGATAGAGCGTTCCATCAAGAATACTAAGTAACGAATGTAATACAACCTTTGACCATTCGCTTAAATTATACCAAAAACAAAACAATACAGTGGTGTCGATTCTGTTGTGCACAAACTAAACTTATTTAGGCTATTGCTATCTTTTTCTCTCTAATAAAACGAGAAAGAGACTGACGTAATTTAGAGGTGTCAAATTTAGTTGGAACTAATATTTCCATACAAATGAAGGGTGCACGTAAAAACATGTCGAATAAAAACACGGTGAAGCGCAAGGCATAAACTAGTTTGACATCTCTAACTTAGTTCATAGCTATAGCCGTCCTTTTCTCACACTGCCTTTTAGTAAAAGATAGCAACAGCCTAAATTAAGTTTAGTTTGTGCACAACAGAATCGACACCAGTAGCGATCAACCACCATTTCAAACTATCAATCCTTTGTACTACAATATAAGTAAAGCACGTACAAAGTAAATAATGACGGCGATAATAGTAGCAGACCGAACGGTCCACAAACCCCGCTTAGTATCGTTTTTAATTACCAATATACAGCTTGAAATATTGTACGAAGTAATTACTGTTAGACTTTACAGTTGCATAGCGCACGGTGAAAATAGCTAAGCGTTAAGACCGGGTTTCATTTACGCGATTAATTTGTTGAGCTGGACTGAGTTTAAGAGTGCGTGGGTTTGACGTTGACTGTCTATACAAGGTGTAAACGGACTAAACTAAACTAAATAACTATACGCAACAAACATTGCTGAGAAACGACTTTTGTTAAGGGATGAAAAATCGCGTTTCACGGTAGGACTCAACATAACGTACTCAAAACATCGTGCTGGTGGATGCATTGAATAGTACAGGGGTAGGTAGGACAGGTATTTAAAGTAAAACTATTACATCTAAAACTTGTGAAATTTGACCTCCAATATCTCCCTCCGTAACTAAAAGGTTCTCTGGTAAGGTCCAGACAAAAAATATCGCAAAGACCGGGAAATCAAGTGCATGTCGGGTCATTCATTAAGAGTCTTTTTACACGCATTAGATTCGGACAAGGTAGTCTTTGTCACAGATAATGTCTTTGTTTTCGTCTTCAGATTTGTATTGCCATCTTCTATGAAAAATCTTTCGTAATAAAATATCCTAGTTTTGCATCTTCTCCTTAGCGTGTCGAACTGTCAATGGCAATCTTAATTTATTCAGCCCAAAATTTGGCAACGAATTTGGCATTTTTAAAGATAGGAATAAATTAAGAATTCAACATACACTTCATTCATATTCACTGATTGGTCGGGATCACGGATGTTGACTGTCGTGATCCAATCTCTCATGAACGCGTTCAGTTTGTGTCGCCATCTTCGCCTGGGTCTTCCATGGCGTGTTGTTCTTTGGCAACTATAGGTAAGCAATTTTGCCCAGGAATAAAAAAAAATGTTTTTATGTATTTGTAACTGATGAGACTTGTATTTTCCTACCCAGAACGCGTAAAAGGAAAGCAGGCTTAAAACCAATGTCATATTAGTAAGAATAGTTAATGAGGAAACGGTTACAGCTACTTAGTGGTCGAACTAATTGAAAACTATATTTAGAAAACACTTACAAGCCAACAAAGTACGTGTTTACAGCTTTGACCTTCCAACTTTACAAATACTGAAATAAACAAATATTTACATATGAAAAATTTAAGTATTAGTGGACACTAAACATGAATTTGTGTCGTATACTACAACTAAAGCTCTAATTAAATTCGGGGTTTTCAAGATAAAATCGACTTCTCCTATTGTTGAAGTCAGTTAAAATGTAGCCTTAATGTAGTATTATATAGACTGCCAAAATCATAACCCTTCTGTTTGGCTTTGCCGTAGTCGGGTAAAAAAGTAAGTACTGAATGAGTGAAACTTGTTACATCCTCATTCCTCACACGTTCGAAAAATATTTAAGCAAGGAAGTAACATAGAAGTGTTAAAGAAATATTCATCTCTTTCATTTTTCATACAAGCTTAGCCCTGTTTCCACCAAAATGAAGAGGACGCTATTACTTAGAATAGTTACAAGTAGTACTAGCTTATGCCCGCGGCTTCACCCGCGTGGAGTTCGATAATAGGCGAGACGACAAAAAAAATCTAATTAGTCCGTCAAAAAATATTTGACCCGTGTTTTTTCTTTTGTTACGTAAACCAAAATTGACGAAGATATGACGCTGTCTATTGTCGGTTCGATGTAATATGCTGGCCCGCAGGTTTGCAAGGTGTACTAAAGACGTGAAAATTACGCTGTTTAAGGCATACTGCCAGACGTTTTACACCTGTAGCCCGTGGGTCAGATATACGCAGAGAGCCTACAACGCCCTCCGTGTTCAGTACAACAATGCTTTCCGGGTGCTGGTGGGGCTTCCACGGTTCTGTAGTGCGTCGGGTATGTTTGCCGAGGCACGCATAGATAGTTTCAACGCTATCATGCGCAAAAGAACGGCATCCCTAATGCGTAGGATACGTGGAGGCTCCAACAGCATTCTGAAGGTTATTGTGGAGAGGCCTAACTGCCCTTTTCTGATGCACTGGTCCCGTAGGCATAGCTGCGGGCCCGATGCCGAGGAAAAATATTTGAATTAGTTTGTTTTTTGTTTTCTGTAGTAGTTAAGTTTAGGGTAAATTAAATTTCGATTAAATTAAATTAGAATAAATGTAATGATGAATTGAATTGGATTATATTAAATTATCTCTTAATGTCGTACTAACATAGCTCATAAGTACTCGCTACTAACCCATATGGACTCTGGTTCGAAATAAAGTTTTTTGATTTGATTTGATATCTGTATGCAAAGAAAAATAAAAACAAAACTAAATTTCATCCAAATCCGTCCAGTAGTTGTTGCGTGAAAGAGTAAGAAACATCCATCCATCTATCTATCCATTCATCCATCCATTCTCACAAACATTCGCATTTGTAATATTAGAAAGACTTTTCAAATTATTCAAAAATTCAAAATTATCGTGTGATGTGATGAAATTATCGTCATTCAATAAAACTAACACTATGGCTTCGCCCACGTACTTCGTAACTTATTTTACGAGTATATTTGTTATTTCATCAAAATAATGTATAACGGTTTCCTATAGAAGTTAATAATGTTTTTTTTTTATGTTTTTAATTGGTTTTAATGATTGCTTTGTGGGAATGACGTCAATTCTTGTTAACAACAATATCTACACATGAGTACAAGAACGAAAAAAAATGATGACTTGCAAAGTAAAAGTGTAAATCAACTTTATGAGTACTGTATGAACTCCGGACAAAACACTGGTACGTACAAATAGCAGAGATGATTCCGACACACAATGTTTTGAAGTCTGAAGAATCTATCAGTGATCACAACCGGGCAGTAATTTGACGAAAGCTAGAAAAAAACCTGAGAAAAATGTTCGCATTCCGACTCAAATATTACCAAACTTCCTCAAACCCCACTAAACAACAAACGCAAACTTCCGCCGACAATATCATAAACATACACAACTCGAGATAACACGAAAACTCGTAAAATCGCTAGCAGGGTAATGACAGTGTTTACACGACTTAACGGTACCCGGTAATTGTAAAAAGTGAACTGGACAAATATGTACGACTGAGTTTGCTTAACGGGCCTGCGACTATGGGAGTCGAGACTGGATTCACCACATGGATCACTTTTTAAACGATGTGCGAGTGTACTTTATTTATATATAGATTCCTATAGAGTTTGAAGGAATATTTCGATGTGAAGAAGTTAAGAGACAATATTATGGACAAAGACTCAAATGATTTGAACTAAACTTCTAAAATTTGGTGATCCTGTGCATTGATAAATTATAGAATTTTCGTATGGTGAACCTGCACAGTCGTTACGGGTAGTCAAAAGCCGTGCAGGTTCGTTCGTTCGTTCGTTAGGTAGGTGTACGAAACTCTTCAGCTAATATGGTAAGCCATATTAGCGGAAGAGTTTCGTATTAGCCAGTTGCTGCGTTGCGGACGTCTGATGGGCAGTCACTCCATGTAAATTACTGGATGCATAGTTTGGAAAAAACTAGACATTTATTGTTCGAATTTTCGAAATAGGTGTCCTCTTCGAAGCCCTGCGCTAAGGTCACAGTAGATAAATAAAAGTAATGCGGTAGGTCTATCTTCATAGATTATCAGCAAACGATTAAAGAGTTTAATGCTACTGATTTCCGTGTTCTGCCGCCGATAGACATTAATCCGCTGAACCAAACGCATAAAGTTTAATGGATCGTATTCCTTTCCACCTATATTTACGTTAATATTCAAATTTTATGTTGGTATGTATATTTTATCTCGTATCTCTTTGCAAGAACCGCAGGGTTAAGGGTTAACTGGACAGACACCACTTGGCATATATAAATGCCCACCTACGTAAGCTTTAGTAACTTAGGCACGCCTGTTGATGTTTATAGCTGTTATCATAGCTTTCGTCTCGTCTCGTTCTCAGTTTACTTGTACATTGTTTTATGTGTTACTAGCAGACATTTGCAGAGCATTCAAATTTTTATTTTCGTTTTTTCACCGTTACCTTCTTTGCCGAATTCTGTTTTCACCAGTTTGCTAGTCGAATCCGCTGCAGCTGTTGTTTTGATTTATTTCTTTATGAAATTTTATTACATCATGCTTATTAAAAACTTCTTCACTAATAATAACTTTACTATTGTTATCTCTAGCAGTAAATCTGTTGCTCAAACCTCGGTTTCATCAATTTTTCCGCAAACCTACTAATGATCAATGGAACTCCATTAATTTCTTTTAAATTGAATCAATAGCAGTTCTCATTCGTGCGTTATTAGTTCTTTTATCTAATTGACAATGATTAATGGTTTTAATGTGAGCGATCTTGTACTTTATAAGTAGTTGGATCTGCGTGTCCGTCTTTCATCTCCTTTGAGAGGTAATTGAATTTTGCTATTCTAATTTAATTTCTACTACTTTCTACTACTACTGTATTTAGGTGTTTCTGTAAGGTAAAATTGAAAGGACAGAGAACCCTTTAAGTCGTCATATTGAAGTCAAAATTTTTAACAGATTTTACTATACAACCAAATCTGAAATTCCGTAAAAACTTTTTTGGCGATTTTTTGTTACAGCAGTTTTTTTTAGCAATTTTTAGGTTGGTCCTTCACTAAACGATCCCATTAGTGATTTCAATTATTATAAACCTTAATTACGGTATCTTAAAATTCCTTTTATAATATTAATGACTCAATTTATTCATGTCCATTTTTGGCATAAATGCACTGAACTATCCAAGAGCTGGTTTTTCAACTACTGATATGGTCAATTATTTCCTTGATGTGTAGGATTATTAAAACTGAATAGTATTTTATTGTATTGACGTTAGTTATATCATATTGATCAACAGGTGCTCTTTTATGGGCATTACATCCTTTAAAATATTTTGTATCATTGAGTTTTACACGTTTGTTTCAATAAGTATTTTTCTGTGTAAGATTAAAAAGACTCTTGAAGTTTTTGATTTCAACCTTAGAATACAGTCCCAAGTTCTGATTAACTATATCATTTAATACATCAACACTTTCTTCTGTATACATTTTCGTCCTTTTATGCTGTACTTTTAGCCTATTTGTTGTCACCCGGATGTGGTCTCTCCTCTACATGAGTTACTGTTGTTGTTGTTTACTTACGGCCATTTTCAATAACTTACTAGCCGGCTTCGGTAGGTTGCTATCCCTGTCAGTTTGACATATTGCTTACTGACCGGTTAGAAACAAAACGTCACAGAAAAGCTATCTTTGATTTTTCATGAAGGAATCAAGTGACAGGTAGGTGACGCGGATAGGATATACTTTGTTTATAAAAACTCCGATAGCTACGGAGGTATGCATATTAACCAACAGTTATACGTAAGTAAGTTATAGAAAACGGCTGTTAGACACTAGACTGTCAATACTTTTTCAAAAGCCAAACGTTGACATTGCTATGTCAAAATTAATATATTCTTTTGTCACGTTTTACGTTGTGTCAATAAATTGTGGTTATAAATATGAATGATTACTAAAGTACCATGAACAATACCGGAAATATACTAGTCTCCATACAAGACAAACATGACAAGGTGTGGTATGAGCATGCGTAAAGCTTTCTTCGTTTAATGGAATATCTGTTTGCTCACCAAAGTGTTTGCCCATCCTTTAAGCTAAACGATATTTGTTTATGTAAGTCTCCACTTAAGTGTAATAATATTGGGAACTTGTATGTTTGTCGTCTGCTACGAGTGTTGGGTTATGCTATTGTTAGGTACCCTAAGTACGGGACGAGTGGTAAACTACCTACTCTTCTGGTAAGGTATTGCGTTTTGATATTCTGAATGTACTTGATGGCACTTTCATACTTTGCGGCGACTTCTCGCGTCCGGCCCTGGTTCAATCCATGGTCCGGAGCGAGACGGAATGGGACGCCATCACCTCCTTCTGCGAAGCAGCCATGCTAGAGAAGGAGGTGGCGGAACGTGAGAGGGAGAGAACCTCACGTCCCGGCCGCCGCGGGAGACGCCCCGTAGGCGCGGGCCTGTGGACGGTGAGCTATGGGCTAGCTCACCGTCCGTCCGTCTCATGACGACAGGCCGTGTCAACGGCGCGTTCGTGTTGCACGCGCGCCTCAAAGAGAGTCAGCAAAAGGAAGGGGTCCGAAAGAGCCGACGACTGCAGGGGCTGCGGTACTGTTCGAAAGAGATACCGTGGTACAAAGGTACTTTCATACTTCATTGGTACTTTGCTTTGTATTCTGTAGTACTTGATCCTTTGGAACTTCAGATGCACTGCCTGTACTTGTTAGGGCTTTGACTCTTATCGTCCAGTTTTAAGTAAAGTCTGTACCGCCCTAAGGTTTAAGCACCCACTTGTTCTCCCCGCCACTGCGTTTTTTTTTTGTTTTGGACCATACGTGCCTGAGAACCTTCTAATTAAGAAGATATTGGGGGTCAAATTTCCCGCTTTTTCACAAGTTTTTTGTTATATTTTAACGCAAGTTTTTAATGTTGTAACTTTATTTAAAATAGCTCTATAACCCTCGTACTATTTGTACATCCATCAGCATAATGTTTTGAGTGCGTTACAATGAGTCCTAACTCCTACCGTAAAACGTGATCGTTGACCCCAAAAAAAACAGTCGTTTCCCAGCAATATTTTTTTGCATAGAGTTACCTTCTTTATGTACATAATGCTTGGTTGATAGCTTCGTAAACGGACCGTTTACATATTGTATTTGCCTTTGCGACAGTTAGATAGTCTTGTCCCTAGTAAAGTATTAATTTAATGGGAATTGTTGTCAAAGTAATTACGAGGCCTTTACCTTTCAAGAAATTGAAAGATAAGGTCTAGGACAAAATATGACCGCAATGACGGGAAGAACAAGTTCCTTTCGGCTTCATTACCGGTCTTTTTACACACATTAAACATTAGAAAGACCGGTACAATAATTTTCCTATCTATTTGGGACATATAATTTCCCATAGAGAAATATCGTAAATCTGGGCTGGTCTGTGGCAAATGGCGTGAGGTCAAGTCTATCGCCCCGTCCAGTATTAATAGCCTTTTGCCGTGATAGTTAGCACTGTGTTTCTAAACTGTCCTATTACATAAAGTTATTTCAGTGGTAGTTAGAATTACTCTTATATAATCTATTCGTGCTATATTCCCGCGCTGTGTCTTACCGTAATTACAATGTATGACATCTAAAGACCGATCATTATTGAAGTTAACGCCAGGCTCAAGTTTGGAGCAGTGGTTCCTTTCTTCACACAACATCACGCCTGTAATCCCCGAAGGGTCAGGCAGAGGTGAACGTGATGGTACACGCACTTTACGCCAGTCATGTTTAGATCCCATACATCCATCCCATCGAGCCTATTGCCATTAATCGGGCACAAATCCAGACTTCGTCTAAGAAATTCCTGATGAAGAATCCCATTAACACTTTGCCCGACCTGGGTATCGAACTCAAACCCTTATGCTTAGCAGTCGCACTACGTGACCACTAGAATAACGAGCATTACCACACCACTTAGCCCGTCACATAAAAATAGTCTAGAAAGTATATAACTCATTGCAAACTAAAGCCATGCGACGCGACAATATAACGCCATAAATTCCAAAGTGAGAATTCCCTTCACAGAAAACCCCATAAATCATTTAACCAATATCATCAATAACCACCCAATAAGTATCTAAATAGTTTCTAAAGACGCGTCTTCTTATCTTTCAGGTGAATTCGACATGCGAGTGAAGTCGTGTGCCGCGTCAGACGGGTCCGGCCATGTGATTCAACTGTCGGATGAATATGGATGCGTGCTGCGACCTAAGATGATATCAAGGTACGACGCTAATGTATGAGGCGCTTATCTAGCTTTGAGCATCTGTGGAAAGTTTGATAGAGAAGGTCTGAAGGTCAGCATACGGTAGTTGTCATCACGGAAAATATTTTGTGTTGACAGAAAATATATGATTGTAATATTTATATTATTATTAGCTCGTGGCTAAATAATAACAGTCGAACTTAAGGTTCAGCCGCGCTTGCCTAGGTTGGTCCGTGGATGGGTGACCGCCCATTACACACCGAGTTTCCTTCGTGCCTCGGAAAGCGCGTTAAGCCGTTGGTCCCGGCTGTCATTTGTAGATCTTTGACAGTCGTTACAGCTTAATCAGTGGCCCGAAAGCCTGACAACTAGTCTTACCAAACTAGTCTGCCTGGGTTGTGGCGGTCAGATAGGCAGTCGCTTCATGTTAAATACTGGTATTCAGCTGCATCCGGTTAGACAGGAAGGCGACCCTAACATAGTTGGGAAAAGGCTGGACAGATGATGAGTTTGCCAACGAGCTCAAGCTTCGAGCTTGCAAAAAAATATCACATTACTTTTTTCACACTATGACAGCAGAAAACAAAACTCTTGCCTCAATCTTGAATGTTCTTCTTTCCAGATTCCTCAAAGCCAAAGCAGTGGACGAGCGAGCAACCGTCATCACCTACGCGTTCTTCCACGCTTTCAAGTTCCCAGATGCTCTTAGCGTCCATATCAGGTGTAAGGTCGAGATCTGCAGGCACGGCTGTTTGGACCACTGTCAGCTAGCTGGAGTAACTCCTCAACGACATGGAGCTTTGGACAGGAAAGATGACAGGACGCATCAAGACCACAATGAGATAAAGTAAGTGGGAATTTCGGATCTTAGATGGATAGATTTAAGATTCAAAATAAGTTGTCTCATTACTATGATTCTTGTGTACGAAAACCAAGACAGGAATGGATGCAAGCCATTTGCACTTCAAATTAAACCGTAAGATGACTGGGCATTAGTATCCAAAAACGCAAGTCAGCCAATCCCTTTAATTTTACCTTTCTGTTGGTTCATTTACCTGTGACATGATAAGCGATATATTTTCTTATAATTTATGTTCACTTTACGAGTTTAAAGCAAACGGTGGCAGGGTAGCAATAAAAGATATTTACAAAATAATTGATTACGATAAATTCTACATACGGCTTGCAAATCTATCTCGATCAAGGTTTTAAAAAAGGATTGTGAATCATAATTATTCTTTTTGGAAATTTCAATTCCGCTAAAATATGAGCCGGAGAGTAAGAGTAGCATTCGAAGTAATAGTAATATTATCATTGATAACAATTATTTTGATAATAACAAAAATCATTATCAATGTCACTCCATGTGTATCCGAACGCGATTTGCCGCTTTAGTGCGTATCCAAAGGCGTTAAGTGTACACTAAACGGTCACAAACATTGTGTTATTAATAAAAAAGTGTTATTTGTACATTTGTGTTCACTATATAAGTAGGACCAGAGTGATAGTTACGAAAATCCAAAAAAAAAAGACCCTGCTTGGACTGAATTCAAGCTTACAATTTATAGAGATCAAATCTTGAATCAGCATAGATAATTATCTGCTAATCATCTGATAATTATAATAATAATTATCTAGCTAATTTCGAGCCCTGAATATAAGTGAAAAAGACGGCATTCGCCTCGTTTCGGCTTTACCAATACTGCTTTAAAACGTCATGGTAAGGCCCCCTGATCCTTTCAAGCAAGATATGATCGACAAGTGATATCACTTGCGTAGTCTTGACTAGGAATTTTCCCTCAACGAGACAAAACTAATAACAACTGAATATATTTACAGCGATTCATCAGCTGAAGATGGAGGCCTTGACTTATCAGAGGAAGCCCGTCTTCCCCTCGAAGAAGCCTTCGGTGATGAAGTATCAGGAGATGTGGTACTTGCACCTGCTCCACTGCCACAAAGAGCTCCGGCCCCTGTTATGGAACCTGAAAGTGATCGCATGTCTGCTGTTGAAGAGCTGGTTGAAGCATTAGCTAGGCCTTTCACTGTAAGTTTTGTTTTTGTTGTTTAAGAACCCCGTCAATATATCAAAAGCAAAAAGTATGAATCTGAAGGAAACACACAAATGTTCTGGCCCGCATGATTAAAGGCAACTATTTGTAGATCTACATATGTTCGTGAAAAAGCCGCAAGATTTAGCTACAGATTCAGCGACAGTAGAGGCACCTAATGGAGTTTTCTTATCGGCACGAGTCTAATGAAAGACGAATATGTGTAGTAATTAGTTAATACAATACTGCCGAATCGACTCGAGCATATGCACTATCTCTGAGAAAGTAAAAACGCTAAAATCCTCTTTGTTACTACCGCTTTTCTGGGTAACCATTTTGGTTAAAGACCAAGTTCCGAATGTACTAACTTCGATTATTTCCAGGACCGTTCCACGAACATAGATCGCGATCGCTTCCCTCACGGACCTCGTAACCTTGGCACCAACGTCAGCCCAGAACCTTCCGGTGACGGAGTAGTCCCAGCTAAAGCCCCAGGTCCAGCCGTAGCCGGTCCCAGGTCTTTGCGTAAACGACGAACAGTTAGAGAGGGAAGATCTGCAGATGTTGGTGTTTCGGGAATATATGAGGTGGTGTCTGAAGCAGATCTGGCGTTTGGGCCTTCAAGGACAGAACCTGTCACTGTGTTTAGCGGACGGATTCGTGAAGAGGTAATGTTTCCTGTAACTACCTTATCCTTTTTTTTTTTTTACTGCTTCAATAGCTTACAGGGTTAAATTAAATTATCTAGTGAATCTCCGCAGACGTGATGGATATAAAATGCCAAAAAAAACAATCTGATCTCTTAACTTCAAGTGACTGCATCGCGACTATGCCAACGGCCAGAGTAGAGCAGACACTTGAATTTAACGAAATAGTTATTTTTTGTTTTATCTTCATTCGTCATCGCTATCTATCACGACTTCGGAGTTTCGCCAGCTAATTAACTTTGACCCTACATTGTAGTTTTTGTTAATCAAACCTCTAACGTTTCAATATCTCTTCAGGTTGTATACGGAATTTGTATGGGGGCTGTGAGTTTCGGAGCTCTGTTCGCGTCAGCAGCGGGTGCGGCCGCGGGCGCAGCACTAGCTGCAGCAGTCCTGCTTCAGAAGCTTCGGTCGCGGATGGCCGTCCAGCCTCCCATCCCGGTGTCCCCAGCCCCGGCCTCACATTCCCTCGCCGCATGGATGGCCCTCAGGCTCCTCGGCTCACAACCTCACCCGCATCATTCCCGTGACGGTTGACCCGACTCCGATCAAAATCCTACCGAAGACTGTTCTTAGATGCTAAATATTCAATTTATATTTCATAGCTCCTCATCTTATAGTGTCTTATAGCCCTTTGTATAATAACGAAGAATACAATTTCTTCCAATAAATTAGAGTTAGCTACCTGATAAAATTTAGAATTTACCCTTAATTGGAATTGAAAGGTCAGTTGCATCCATGTATTAGATGTTTAGACTTGCAGAAAATTATTTAAACATATGCTTATAATTTAAGTTAGTTGTTAAGTAATGTTTCTAGATCGCCTTAAATAATGGTGCTAGGTCGTGCTACGGACTAAGTCCTGAGAAACCTGATATTTTGAAGTTTTCACTTTTGTGAATACATTTTTATACCGATAAGTGTTGTACAGAATTTTTCTACGTTTTTATTGACTAACTTATTATGATTTTCGTGTTCTTAAGTGTCTAGAGGATAAGAATAAACGTCGAGTCATGCCATTAGTGTAAGTTTTAGTTAATTTCTTTGATTAGGAGCTTCATCCACTTTAAGATAATTCAATATCGTGTGTACTGAAGCTCCTAAATTCAAAATAACATTGATTTCGATAATTTCGGAAACAATGTTATTTATTGTATTATCTTTAGGTACCTCTGAGGCTTTAGGCATACTACATTATTAGGTGCCTGCTCAATGTTTAATATGATTTTATTTATTTTGTTCTATTTGAAAAATAGTTTTGTATAATTCATCTCTATTTACTCTTGCGTAAGCCTCTTTTATAACATTTTAGCGTAAGTTGATTTTTTTAGGCTTGCAATAATAATAACGTCAGTTTTCCAGTAAATTACAGTTGGAATTCCATTAAAACCAAAATTCCGAGTAAAACTTGTATCATTTAATAAATAGTTATGCCGAATACTGTGCTTTACTGTTATGAGTAGATAGTTGTAAAATAACAGTTATACCAACTTTAATATTCAGTATTTTAAACATAACATTTTATTAGACTGTGATCTAAAGTTGGTTAAACTGTTTTTGTTCAAAGATTTAAGTTTTTAGATAGGCCCTAAAATTCGTGTCAAAAAGTGATCAGGCATGTGTATCATCGACAATGGCAGTTGAATAGTATTGGAAAACTTTTATCCTGGTATCTATAAGTAGTTAAGTTAAAGTAATTACTTAAGCAACTATTTTTATGCATTATATAAGAATTTGAAATAAGTAAGAACCGTCAGAGAAGGAAAGATATGAATTCAAATTTTTGACAGTTCTAACTTCAAGCAATTACTAAACTACCTACAGAATAAAATTATATCTTGAGGAATTAATTTGTTAGTCTCTCAATGTAAACACTTTTTCGCGTTACTTAATTACAGTTAGGACTCATCTAAAGATTTAAATCTTTGTCAATATTAAAATATTTTATTATACTTACTTGTAAATTATGTTACTTCAGTTTTAGGATAGTGACATTATACTGTATCATACGATTGTCCAGACACCAATGAGTTCTAACTAATAGATTCTTAATTTAAATGAAATTGTTTGCATTTATTTAAGCATTTGTTTTTAAATTGCTCAATATTAATTGTATCCATCTTTTATTTGCTATGATTAGGTAGGTTTAATTAAGTATTTAGCTAGATTGAGAAATGGTTTAGGAGATCGACAAGACAACATGTTCTTTATCGTCATAGTAGAAACATGAAAAGTATTAGTGAGCGACTCCTTGTTGCAATTTCGAATTTAAATGTTTTGTTTAGTATTTGCCCAAATCTGGAACTGCACACATGCATCAGGCTAGACTCAAACTCAAAGCATTTATTTCAATTAGACCATTACGGAACTTTAAATGTCAAAATTATAAATAAAAAACAAAGGTACAATCCCAGTCACAAGGCATAATAACTTGAGAAAGTACTGTAGTTGCCCATTCCCTAGCGTAGATCTCTATGGAGAAGAACGGGCAAGAAACTCCATGGACACTCTTTTAAAACAAAATCTTGGTTACATCATTAATTTTGAGAATATACATATGTACGTCTTTCTACATCGTTCTCACATATATATGTGAGAACGATGTAGAAAGACGTGCACATTAAGAGCGTCCATAGTAAAAGATTAGATCAACAATTTAAAAATAAAGTAATTTATAATGAACCGTGGCAGCTAAGGGAAAAAGTGATTTATCACTGAAATAATATATATCAGCAAAATGACAAATCAGTAGGTGCATTGCACAAGATATGATAATGATGAAGTACGTAAATTTTATATTATGTTTATCAATGCACGCAGTTTTAACACTGGTGTCGATTCTGTTGTGCACAAACTAAACTTAATTTAGGCTATTGCTATCTGTTATTATAAGGCAGTGCGAGATAAGGACGGCTATAGCTATGAACTAAGTTACAGATGTCAAACTAGTTTATGCCTTGCGCTTCACCGTGTTTTTAGTCGACATGTTTTTACGTGCACCCGTCATTTGTATGGAAATATTAGTTCCAACTAAATTTGACAGCTCTAAATTACGACCGTCTCTTTCTCGTTTTATTAGACCAAAAAAGATAGCAATAGCCTAAATTAAGTTTAGTTTGTGCACAACAGAATCGACACCATTAACTATCGTAAAGGAAAAAAAACCAGTATGCCAACTTATTGTCGATCTCACAACCGTATAATAAAATATGACATGCCACCCAAAAATCTTGCATTTATTATAGAAAAACTATTATTATATAAGTTGAATAGAGTTTTCATTTGAAAACTGTCTCCCTAAGTGCAATTTTACTTTTTATTATTAATTAAATGTATTTTATTTTTATTCTATTAATAAATATTTTCTGCGGTTATGGTACTTTTTGGTGTAAAGTCTCTTGTGGCACTATTTCTTTTATAAATAATATTCTGGGGTGTATTTATAACTTATCAACAAAATGTTTTAAGTTTTCACTGTATGGATGCAGTGACGAAATGTGTTTTACGCGTAAGCACCTGTTAATTTGTTTAATGGATTAAAAATTATGTTAAAACATTATTTTGATTGTTTATTTTTAAAAGACATTATTAAGGGACCAGTCACTGCGATCTCCAATCCGCCTGCCAAGCGTGGAGATTACGGCAAATTCCTCCCATCATGGGAGAGGCTTATGTCCAGCAGTGGACGTTATGGGCTGTTGTTGTTGTACTATGGGACCTACTTGTAACCTTTGTAATCACGAGTTAAAGTTACCGCATAGTTATTAGCACTAAACGTTGGAAATATTTTAGGAACGTGTAGCACTCACGAAAGTGAACAACTTTATCAATGGGATCGCCCACGAAATTGCAAAAAAAAATCAGTTGCTCCATGCATTATGGGTGGCGTAACAAAGAATGTAAGTAACAGTCGATTTTCTACCATATTTCACAGTTAGTCCCATAAAATGTCTGCGGTGAGCGGTGTACAGTGCAAATCCTAAGCATTTTCTCTACTCGATTCTCCGCTTTGGTGGTGTCCTGGTCAATCTTTGCCGACATTTAAACAGTGTTGTGCATTTGGCTTTTTCTTAATCTCTACCTTGAAGTGTCCTTTAGTTATATTTTAAGACACAGCATTACTATTAGTTAATTATCAATGCTTTGATGAAGAAAAAGGCAAGAAGAACAAGTCACAGTTTTCTCTCAATTTTGCACGGACGGGTAATGCGAAGTGGTCGTTTAAACAGCGAGCGTTGGACTGTACGATATAGTACAGTCGAGTGGGATCATGCGGACTTTATGGACTTATGAACTGTTATGAACTGATTTTAGAGTGTGAGCCCAACACCAGACAGAAAATTATCGTTCGGTTCAACGCCGGGCCTGTAAAAACGTAGTCGAAATGTCCATGCCATGTTTCAATATAGAAGGCAGTGGTGTTTAGCGACTTAAGAGGAAACACAAGGGCCGTTTTTCCATACAAACGTAGTCCCCTGTTTCCTCCCTGGATAATGCCGGTAGAGCAATTTTTTTTTTCCAAAAAATCTATGACCACTATTTAATTGGCGTGTCCCTATGTTTTCTTTTTTTTTTCATAAATTATTTAATAAAATAAATATGAACCTTCAAAAACCTAAAAAATATGGCCAGATTTTTCGTTGTGTTCAAACATCCAGAAAACAAATTTGACTAGATTATTTAGAAAAAAGAAAACATAGGAACACGGCTAAAACCTTTCTTTAATTTTTAATGAAGAAAAAGTAGATCGGTTAAGTTTTGGAGAAGTTATCAGGAGACTACGAAACGTTATTTTTGTGTACTTTAATGAGAGGTTTTCTTTTTGAGGTATTAAAAACAAACTTAGTTTCCAAGAACTCTATAGATGGCGTTGAACTGACTACGATAGTTGGTGCCAAAGCCAAAACGCTTGGAAAAAAAAACATTGTTCACGTCACATACGCTCGTTGACTGACACTTTCGTTTGCCTAACCTTCCGAATATAACCTAGTTTTCTCGCGCTTTGTTAAAATCAGTTTTTTTAGGTTCCGTTCCTTCCATTACCGTACTAAGTTCAGCGCCATCTATCCAGCGACTAGGGAAGAGCTAAAAAAAAATCCCTCATTGTTATTTCCTGCTGCTGTCTCTTTCGCGCTCTGCGCGCGGTCGTTTGTGCACTGCGCGACAGCAATACATTTTACAAATACTTATTCCTCAATTCTCTCGCCCTTTTTGTGTCCTCTTAAGGCTGTGTCGTGATATCGAAGACAGGCGCGGTCGTTTGTTTAATCATTATATCATAACCACTGCTCTCAAAACATCCTGTCCTTGTGGGCGACAAACCAGAATATTTTTGCCTAAAGATTATTGGATGAATTTATGTGACAACCGTTAGATGGAAGCCGACCCCAACAAGTTGGAGAAAGGCTAGGCAGATGATGACGACGTCCTGTTTTCGAGATATTTGCGAAAAACTAAAAAAAGAGGATTCCAATGATTGTTTAGGCTCTCTAGAACATCAACGAATATTGTCAGCACACTGACGTGATATTTGGGAGATCATAGAAGTCCTTGGATGGAAGTTACAGTGGACGGATTGGCTCTAACGTAGACAGGTACAAAGTAACAAAGAGCCAAAACGTTGTGATTTCCTGTGAAAGATGGGAGTGGACCGGAACGATTTTCTAAGTACCTACTCGAATTCTACATGTTGGAAGTTTTGACGATGAACACAATTATTAGAAGTGAGATAGCAGCTTTAGTAGGAACACAACAGGTACCTATGTTTTACCTCAGTCAAGGTATTGTTAGTGGTAATAAGCTTAACTTACTTTCGGAAGTATTTGACGATCTTAGCTATGTATATGTTACCGACCAAACCCTATTTCAGGTCTGGCTAGTTTGTCCTGGGCCCAACCCGTTTACTAAATTATCCGTGTGCGGCCAGACTGAGAGCGCGGTGCGGGGTGCGATGCGGGTGCGGCAACGCGCGCGGTTGCCTGGCCAGGCTGGCAGCGAGCTGCGGCGAGCGGAGCGGGGGCTCCCGCCAGGTTTACCAACTTAGGGGTTTTCTCCCCAAAATTAGGGGTAATAAGAGGGATGTGATTTTTTAGGGGCGTTCTATTTTTAGGGGTACTTTTAGTGCTGGGCTAGAAGGCAAACGCGGGAGCGGAGCGGGCGTGGTGCGGCATACTCAAACATATTAACTTCATTGGAGACTAGGAGTGTCCATAGTGGGTAAGCTGGCGCGGGCAGCGGCGCGGGCTACTACGCGCGGGTATCTCACGCCAAGACGCCATAGCTGCATAGCTCGTTCATACAAGTGGCCGCAGTGAGTACGCGGGCGGCAAGCGACAACCAGCGCGTGACCACCGGGGTTCTCAAACTAGTTCGAGCCATGCAACTAGGAGAAAAACAAAAATTTAGTAAAAATTTAATTTATTTTCAGTTTTTAATTGAAAACAGCGCTATATAAAAAAATGTTGTTGCTATGGCTAAATATATTATTGTTGGGAATTAAAATATATATATTCTTACAAATAGAAACACAAAATGATTATTCAAAAAGATTTTAATGGCCTTCGGCCAAACAAAATACAATTTAAATAAAAATAGCAAACAGAATGAACAATTTGAAATAATGACAATCGCTAGTAGTTCGGGCAGAGCTTCTGCACTCTGACGACCGATGAGCAAAAAGGGGCGAGTGCCGCCAGCCGCCCTCCTTATATAGCCAGCCGCGGTGTTGCTATTCCTGATTGAATTTTTCTTCTAACACGGCTTCTCCTGACGGGGCTGCGTGCTCGAAGCCCTCAGCAGGAACTCGAGGATGGTCCAGCAACATCCTCCGCGTCCAACGGCTGCCCGGCGTCATCATCATCAGTCTCTGTGAAGATACACACATTCTAAGAATCATACTTATTACATCGTGTATCAACAGTTGGTCTAAGTTCATATAGTGCATGAAAGCGTCAGATTATGTACCAATTAGCCAAACAAGTCAACATGAGCAGTAATAAACGCTACACACTAGCGTTACAAATCACATAGGTTTTACACAGGTCTGTTCCCACGCAACCGAATACCCCGCACATACTCTCGTGCGCAAACAGGATTTACATCAGTCTCTAGTAGGTCACCCCAGATACCTAATAAGGGCTGGATTTACACAGGTCTGTTGTCGGTTGCGCCACCGACTCACCCCAGAAACCACCAGTGTCAGGGTCAACCCAATACCAGGCGCACAGGATTTACACGGGTCTCTTCCACTGAACACAACACAATAAATAAGGGCTTGTTTGGTACATAATCTAGCTCGGAATAGGGAAAAGACTAGTAGACATAAAAGCTAGCAAAGTAAGCATAACAGCAATCGTACAACAAGTACCTTCAAAAAATGCAGCACATGTTTCGGGTGTCCATTCACCCTTCCATAACACCATGTATGCAGCAGCTGCCTGACTAGTCTTTCCATAAGCTCCAGCTAACAATTGGACCTCATACCTATCGTTAGGGAGGAGCTTAGTAACTTTATAAGGGCCTCTCATACCGCTATCCAGCTTTCCGGTGCTTTGAGAGCTCTTAATCACATGTACTAAATCATTAACTTGAAACTTTTTAGGCGGTTTCCTATTTTTATTTACGTAAGAGTCTTGTTTGTCTTTGTTTTCGCGGATAAGTCCTTCTGCACGTTGCCGTCTGATCTCGCGAATTGCATTACGGTTTGGATTCGACCCTTCGTAAGTTATATCTTTAATCAAAGAGTTTATTAAAGGTGTAGTGGAATCAGTGCCAATAAGGAGATTTAATGGTGAATATTGAGTAGTCCTATGCTTAGTGACATTTAAAACCAATTGCAGTTTCCATAATATTTTAGACCAATCATTTTCGTTATAATTTACTTCAACTCTTATCATGTTTAAAACTGTGCGACAATAACGTTCCACTTGTCCGTTTTCCTGATGCATTTCAGGAGTAATAAAATGCACTTCGATTCCGTAATTAGAACTCCAATTAATAAAATCATGGTTATCGAACATACGGCTTCTATCGCACACTAGTCTTTTAAAAGTGCCAAACAGTGAAATTATTTGGGTCATGACGCGTTTCAACTCGCTACAATCTTGTCTCGGTAAGGCATAAAGTAAGCAATATTTAGTATACGCTTCAACTACGATAAGTACATGTTTATGACCATCACTTTGTCTCAGTGGTCCAAGTACATCCGCGTGAATTGTATCAAATGGTACCGGAGTCTTTTCCCAAGAGGATATTGGTTGCAAAGGTGCGCGAGGAACTTGCTTATGTGAAATGCACACTACGCAGTGCGTGACGTATTTCCTGGCAAATTGTCTAAGACCGGGGAACCAAAAGTGTCGCAGGATCAGATCAACGGTTTTGTCTACACCAATGTGTTCATGCTCGTCATGGAAAACGCGTAATAAACTTAAGCGAAATGCCTTTGGTACAAAACATAAGAATCGCGCTTGCTCACCCGTGACGTCATACTTATAGTACAAGAGGTCATCACGTTTTACGTAACGCGTATTATCTAATTTTCCGTTATCTAATTTTTCAAGTAACGTTAATGTCTCCTCGTCACCTGCCTGTGCCACTTGAGCCCAATTTTTTGGTTTTTGAACAACATTAATAATATTGACTGGATTCCTACTCAAATAGTCTACGTGCGGCATTAGTGCGCCTTTACGGTATTCTAGCGAGAAATCAAAATCCTGCATATATATCCACCATCTTGCAACTCTGGGTTGGAGATCCTTCTTACGTTGTGTCATTTTTAATGCATTACAATCTGTGATTATTTTAAAAGATTTACCAATTAAATATTGCCTAAAATGTTGTAATGATTTTACTACCGCGAGGGTCTCCAGCTCATAGCTGTGATATTTTGATTCCGCACCAGCGGTCAACTTACTAAAGTAAGCAACTACCCGCCTACGGCCGTCTTTGTGTACTTGCAAAAGGATTCCGCCGTAACCGATAGAACTGGCATCTGTATGCAGCTCAATTGTCAATTCAGGATCGAATATAGCTAAGATTGGTTCATTGGTTAAATAAGAAATTATATCTTGACGTGCATTTTCGTGTTCATTACTCCAATTAAAGATTACGGCTTTTCTAGTGAGGGCGGCGATTTGTGCAGTCTTAATCGCGTAATTAGGAATGTATCTTCGGAAATATCCTGCGAGGCCAAGAAATTGGCGGACCTGTTTAACATTGCTCGGTCGCGGTGATTTAACCAATGCATCAATTTTATAATTGCTCGGTCTAACCTGACCATCTTTTATAACCCTACCTAGGTATTCTACTTCATTGGTAAGAAAAGTACATTTCTTAAGATTAATTGAAAAACCTGCTTCAGTTAACGTTTTTATAACCGAATCTAATAAAAAGAGGTTTTCGTCAATCCCGTCCGTCAGTATTAACACGTCATCAATGTAGACCATGACCTTTCCAGCATCAATGAAGGATTTAAGCGTTTTAGAGATAGTTTTCTGATAGAAAATCGGCGCGTTTGCTAAACCGTAAGGTACTTTGCAATATTCATACTGAGCTTCTGGTGTAACGAATGCCGTCTTATGAATGGACTCTTCAGCAACTCTAAGTTGATGAAAGCCGGAAACCATATCTAGAGAGCTAAACCAGCGAGCATTACCTAACCTATCTATATAGTCGTTGATCAAGGGGAGTGGATATCTAGTTTTGACAGTTAATCGATTCAGTGCACGGTAGTCCACGACCATTCTATCAGAACCATCCTTCTTTTTTACTAATAGGATCGGACTAGCGTACTCTGAATCGGACTCGCGAATTATTCCTTTATCGAGCAAATCCTTGACTATAGTGCGTACTTTTAATTTTTCGTCATGCGATAATTTGTAGGGTCTGTAATACACGGGCACATCAGTTGTTAACTTGATATGCATCTCACTATCTTTCACAGTTGTGGTCGCGGTACCACTTAAAAAGAATTCAGAATACTTGGTGAGGATTTCTAGTAACCGTTCCTTATTATTTCCAGATATTGACGTATTAACTTGATCGGACAAAGAAATCGTGTTTACTTGCATAACATTGTTTACAGTCACTTCACTACGAACTATACGTTGGCAATCACCGGTCCTAACATAGGTAATACCTTTCCTATTCAGTACATCTGTACCGATAATGACGGGTACATTCAAATTATCGCCATCTACAACACAAAAATCTATTTCTATTGTGATGTCGCAAAACTCAACGGGTAATGTCACAAATGATTCCGATCTAATTTCCGTACCGCCCAAGCCACATAATAACTGATTAGTAGGCTTTAATTGACACGGGAAATATTTAACAACATTTTTCGAAACTAAGGAAATACATGAACCACTATCAATTAGTACGTCTAACGGTATTCCCATTATGACAGCAGTAATCACATCACGATTTTTATAACTACCCGTAATTTCGCGACAAAAATTGACACCATTATTATTTCGAGATTTTGCGCGTTCCTTAGCAAAACAAGTATCCTCGGAATGACCTACTTTTTTGCAGAATGTACACTTCAACGGATCGCCGCGAGACGTCGTCGGTAACGCGATTGCTTTTTCGTCGCTATTACTCGAGGTTTTATTTGACCGTTTGTTACAATTAACACTCTTATGACCAAATTGTTGGCACTGGAAACATTTTATTGATTTTAAATCTTTAGAATCATATTGACGTTTGCGATTTGAGTTACTACTGTTGAGAGACCTATCAGGATCTCAAGTCTGCTATTTTTTAAAATTCGTCATTCCAACACGATCCTATTGTCATTTTGGTAAAAGTTCGTAGTCTGGTAAATTCACAATGATCGATCACTGGTCGGTCAATGGTCTCGTAATAGAATTGTGTTGTAGTGACAGTATCGTATTGCCATTATTATAAAACTCGTTGGTAGAAATGATTTTCGAAAAACTACTATTAAATTTCATGCCAGATTTCATTTATATATATTTTTACATATTATTTATTAGTGTTTTAAGCCATCTGAATTAATAAGAAGTTCGTAAATAGGAAAACACATTAAAATGTTCAACGCGGATTAATGTAAAACTTAAATGTTTAGCTGTCAAAGTCAAATGTGACATTACTGTTTACTGACGTATATCTGTTTTTGTTTCTAGCGGCCGGTGTTTTTTTATTGTATTTATTTTCATTTGAGTGTTCTAGTTAGATTTTTGTTAGTATATTTAAATTTCCTTTCCCCTAAGACGACCCACTGACCGAGAAGCCTATATTTATTGATTTTATACAAAATGGTGATAATTTAGCAAATTTCGGCTCTAGTTGATTATTTGGAAACCACCAATGAAGGTCGAAATTTATCGAAGGTAAAGATCTTGCAATTATTTGTTTTGACCATTAACGCCCCACTCTAGTATGTTGCCTGATGTAACAAAATATTTTTTTTTTATAGAAAAAGACCATGTAGCTCTCGAAGTTGCTCAATCAAGGCTGGGCGCTATTGAAGCCAGGAACGCCGAGGCAACATTATAACATGCTCAGGCAGGCCATCTACAACTCAGCTGCTGCATTGATCGACTGAGCTCCACCACAGAAAAAATGGTGGATCATAGAGGCCACTGTGTGCCAAAAAAGGTAATTACTAAACTAAACAATACAATAAATTAATATAACCCCTCCATCTAAGCTTATAAGCTTGTGTTAGGTTTAGGCTCAAATCAGTAGTACATTGGCCAGAATCTGACATCACGATTGTAACTCTGATACTAAGCGCTAGTTTACACAACATGCTATAAAAGAAGTTGCAACTTTTAAACACAAAGATTTCTGCAGAATTATAATGTCATAATAAATGATTAAATGAAACAGTGTTTATAAAAAGTGTATTAATTTATTTTAACCTGTAGATACCCGTAATTACAGAAATAACAATGTTCTGTTCCCTTTGGGGGACGTCACGGGCTTGAAGCGTTAAATCATATTTTGTCAATACTGTTGTCACTGTGGATCTGTAACAAAGAGTTAAATCATTTTATTAATACTTAGAGCATTTTCATACTTCACTAGAATATCGAGGTGGGTAACATTACATACCTGCTAATTTAATTTATGCATTTCTCCACAGTCTGTCAACAAGAGCCTGCTCAGTGTGTGGCCCAGTTCAGTGCAGTGCTTCCCGTCCTTCAAGAAGATCCCGATTCGCCCTTTGATGGTCTTGCTGCATTATTATTTTCCTCCTAAATTAAAAGATAGATTAGTGATTAGTGACATGACTGTTATTATTTTTATTAAAAGGTAAAATTTGTGATTTGTTATTCAAATGATGATTAAAATATTGAAGATCTTTTTGATTTGTATGAACACTGATTTTGATTTGTTATTATTATTACATTAGATATTGTAACTTGTCTTTTGTTTTATGTAGTACTTATATTTACATTTCAGGTTTTTCAATTGACTTGAAGGTCAAGTTTAATATTGTTAAATATATAAGTATTTAGTTTATGAGAAATAAAGATTATTTGAAATGTTGATTTTTTATCATAGTATTATTTAATATTCCATCTTCAATAGAATTATTCTAAAATAGTGGAATGTAAATCACCTGTTGCAAGCCAAGTGCTTCTGTATAAACTTCATCAGGTGGCAACGGTGATCTTGCCATTTAGGGAATATTGTGCAATATGTAACATGCATTCACAATCTTGCCTGCAGTTGTTGGACTATAATGTAAAGCATATGCTGCAAGCAAACACCTGAAAAAAATCAATTTACTTTTCTAAGCATATAGGTAAACATAGATTAACTTTTATTTAATACTGTTCTTGACATAAACAAGAACAGCATCTAATCACTGTTATTGAGTGTCTAAAACAATTGCTTATAATAATGCGATGGTCTTTACCTTAAACATGCTTCTTATACGCTGATGCCATGGGGAATGAGTTCTTCAATTTATTAAAAACGTTTTTACAAATTCCGCCTGGGGAATATCAATAAAATGGTTCATGATCATTCTCGTCAAGCGACGGGCACGACGACGTCTTCTGCATTCTGCCCATCTTCTTTCTTTATTATCCACTGAGTTGAGTTTATTGTCCACTGCACTGAGCTAGCCAGCTCGAGAATATTTTTTTCGTAGTGAATTCACTGTCTCCATTCAATATTCCACAAACACGATCGAAATAAAAGCAATGATTGCACAATGACGTTCCAATGGTAGGTCAGTGATCAAAGGAACTGTCAAAATTTTAGCAGATTACCGCATAAGTCAGTCTTTCATTTGTCATTGTGTACGAGATTACCATTTTATGCTATTTCGTTCAATGGAGTGTCAGTGATTGATCATTGGACAGTCATAGTGACGCCATTATATTAGTAGACTACCAAACTTGTCAAAATCAATAATTATGAGATCAATGACAGATCATTCTGACACTATTGTAATAGCAGACTTGAGGCCCAGATCGATTACTATTAGAATACACCTTCTTAATATTGCTGTTGGAAGGTTTAACAAAGCTCGATAAAAACTCCACTATAGAATCAGGTGATAATTTAGCGTTGGTAGCCATAGCGCGAATTTGTGGATCTGAAATTCCACGAATAATAATAGCAGTGAGCAGCTCGCTACTTAAACCTTTAACTATGCGTAACTTTAAAAGCGATTTACGAGCGTACTCAGCGTATGTGGAGTATTTATCGGACTCTGTCCGCATAACATCATAAAGAATGTTCGCGACATCGACGGAACGTGGGCACAGCGCTTTTAGTTCCAATTTGAAATTGGACCACGTGCGAATATTGCTTGTCCATTGGCTAAGCCAGGTGCGAGATTCGCCTTTGAGACAATGTCCGACGCGAGCAAGGCATTCTCTGTCGTCCCAAGAGTTTGAAATACGGGCTCTCTCTACTTCACCGCACCACGTGTCGAAGTCATGAACACTCGGATCAAAGTCAGAGACAAAATATCGGTTGGATCTGACCTGAGCACAGCTGATGGCGGTCAAAAGACGTTCTGCAGCGTTCGTCACCACGTCTTCAGACTGCGTTGATCCCATGTTGCTAGTGTGTGGAGTCTGCGGCGGCATCCCCATTTGCGCGGACACGAGCTCGCACGGCGGTGTAGACGCCGCAAGCTCTGATGCCGATGGTGTCGTGTTAGGCAGCTCAACGGCGCGGCTAGGGCCAGCGCTGGTCGTTGCAATGGCTTGCGTCTCCACAGACGCACGGGGCTGGTCCTCCAACACGCGCAGCCTCCTCAGGATCTCTTCCATCGGGTTGGGTGAAGGAGTTCGCCCACGGCGCTTTTGTTTGCTGCGTTGATTGTTGGCAGGCATCGTGCGTACAAAAGCTCCACCCGAATATTAAAATAATCAAACCACGTGGAGGTGGAAGAATACTAAGATTTCCTTTATAAAACCAGAAATGTAGGCCGTTCAGCGGCTTTTCAGCCTTCGAATCCCACTTCTGATCTTACAAATAGAAACACAAAATGATTATTCAAAAAGATTTTAATGGCCTTCGGCCAAACAAAATACAATTTAAATAAAAATAGCAAACAGAATGAACAATTTGAAATAATGACAATCGCTAGTAGTTCGGGCAGAGCTTCTGCACTCTGACGACCGATGAGCAAAAAGGGGCGAGTGCCGCCAGCCGCCCTCCTTATATAGCCAGCCGCGGTGTTGCTATTCCTGATTGAATTTTTCTTCTAACAATATAATAAACCTAACTATATTTATGCAAAGAGGGTAAGCTAATTACTATAACTGACTGTTCCTAATAAAGTATACAGCGGCGTACATAAAAATACATATAAATGGAGTCAACTCAATGGGTTTAAAAGTAAAAATGGGTGTACCACAAGGTTCGATATTGGGTCCCTTCCTCTTTTTAGTGTATATTAATGACCTACCCCATTTATTAAACAACCATCCGCATATGGTGTTGTTTGCTGACGATACTTCTTTAATATTTAGGATAAACAGACGTGCCACTAATCTTGACGACGTAAATAACGCCCTACTGCAGGTCCACAATTGGTTTACCGCCAATAATTTAGTACTAAATGGGAAAAAAACTAAGTGCATTAGATTTGCTCTACCAAATGTCAAAAGTAGTGATTGTGAAATAATATTGAATCAAGAGAAACTAGAATTTGTCGATAAAACGGTTTTCTTGGGAAACACGCTCGATTCAAGGTTACAATGGGGTCCTCATTTAACATCTCTTGCAGGACGGCTGAGCTCAGCAGCATATGCTGTTAGAAAAATCCGTCAATTTACTGATATTGATACCGCGAGGCTAGTCTATTTTAGTTATTTTCATAGTATTATGTCATACGGTATTTTACTATGGGGACGGGCTGCAGACATCGAGTCTATATTTATTCTGCAGAAAAGAGCCATCAGAGCCATTTATGAATTACGTAGACGCGATTCTCGAGTTCAAGAGAACTGTTTAAGGAAATTAATATCATGACAGTACCTTGTCAATACATCTATGAAAACATCATGTACGTTAGGAAAAATCGGCATTTATTCAGTAGAAGAGGTGACAGACACCACTATAACACTAGAAATAGGGACCAACTAGTTCAGCCAGGTTTCAGGCTTGCTAAAGTAGATTCATCTTTCATGGGGTACTGTTTGAAATGTTACAATAAAATACCTCCCCACATTCTTCAACTGAACGAGACGAAATTTAAATCTTGTATAAAACGCACACTATGTAGGCAAGCATTATTATAAGTTGGGGAAGAACCCTACTAAAACCAAACTCGTCCTCTTCACAAAGAAAAGGAAACTGGCAACTTTACAACTACCAAGCTTCTTTGGGACCACCCTAAACCTATCGACTGAAACCAAATACCTGGGCATATTTTTGTACAAACAGCTGATCTGGGCAAAACACTCTGATTACATCACCACAAAAGCCAGTATAGCCCTATGGCAATGTAAGAGACTGCTCGGGTGAAATTGGGGCATAAGCCCCAAAATCACTTACTGGCTGTACACCACAGTTATCCGACCAATCATTACATACGGCTCTTTAGTTTGGTGGCCCAGGACCAACCTAAGTACGACCCAAAAATATCTCGAGAAACTACAAAGATTTGCCTGCGTAGCAACCATCGGCAGCATGAGAACTTCCCCCACTGCTGCCTTACAGGTGATGCTGGGGCTACCACCTCTACAGCTCGTCGTAAGAGAGAAGGCGGCCATAGCCACTTTCAGACTCGAAGTATCTGGCACCCTAAGTAACGATTCCAGAATGAAACACACACGCTTCAGAGAAGATGCAATCAAACAACAGCCCATGATGGCATCACCCAGCGACAGAACCCTAAAGACCAACTGCTTCCAAAAACACAATAACATAGAGCTCACACCGGAGTTGTGTGAGTACTCAGGTACAAAAGAGCTAAGAATCTACACTGATGAATCAAAACCGACGACGGGACAGGTTTTCGAGGTGTTCTCCGACGACCTCATTAAAATATCCAAACCTCTTGGAATACTCAAATCTGTTTACCAAGCAGAGTGTGCAGGTATTATCCAAGCGGCACACGCTATAGAGGCCAGGAAGGTTACGGATACCAACATTCGAATGCTCTCCGACAGTGCCTCAGTCCTTCAATCCCTAAAGAGTAATCAGATAACGTCGAATACTAGAATGCCATAATGCCCTAAAAGGAATCACGGTACTGAACCACAACACGGTAACACTACAATGGATCAAAGGTCACAGCGGATCACTTGGAACGATGCGGCTGATGAACTTGCCAGAAAAGGATCCAGTATAAAACCCTGCGGTCCCGAGCCCATTGTGCCCATTCCTGTCAAAAGCAACTAAGAAGCTGGTTAAAGCAACACACTCGAATACAAGCGGAGAAATGGTGGATCACGGCACCAGGGTGCAGGCAATACAAAAAAGCTATGCCATCTCTGGACACAAAGCTAACCAGGCGCCTTCTGCGCCTGGACAGAGATAGACTACGACTGGTGGCGGGGACCATCACTGAACACTGTCCACTGAATAAACACTTCCACACCCTAGGAATCACTGACAGTCCCCTGTGCAGAGCATGCATGGAGGAAGAAGAAACGGTGGCGCATGTGCTCCTTGAGTGCACCGGCGTTACCAAGATTCGCGAGGAGACCCTGGGAACATCAAGATCCCTTGCGGATGCCCTAAGAAGACCGGGAAGTTTGATCTACTTCTGGAGGGATGTGGGCTGGTTGGAGTAAACGGCCATCATGGCTCACGCACAATGATCCACTTTTAGTACTAAGTGCGGAAACCTAAACCCTATGATATGATATTATGCCAAATTAAGAGGTGGCCTTCTTTAGTTTTCATTGATTAATTAAAGAGTAAAGCAGAGTATATGGTAATCATTGTAAACCTGTTGTGGAAAGTAGGCATGGAAATAATAGTAATTAAAAAACCACTATGCCGAAACTCATTTTATTGATAAAAGATTAAACTTTATTTCAATTACAAAATAAAACTACAGCATTTTCTTGATAAAAGTTTAATTTTTCAACTGTTACAAATTTTATAAAATTCATCAAATATTTGATAAGGTACAACATCGATTTAAATAATTCAACTCTTTTTTATAATAAATTAATATGAAACATTTAAATTCCATTGTAACAATTAATAAACCTTTAATAATAATGCGAAGAAAAACAATAAAATAAGAAGAAGAGGTACTCAGGTGGTATAAAAATAAATAAATCGCTATACGTACTCGTAATAATGACTAAAACTTAATTAAAAATAAATATATTAATACTAATGACAAGTTATTTTAAATTACAATCTAGCGGTTCACCTAAGTTGATATTCCGTATGATATATTTTCCGTTGCCTCTACTTCGAATGAACATTCGAAAAGAGGTAACAGAAGATTGTACTTAAAATATTTTAATACTACAATTTGTGTTCATAATTTGTTCTAACATCGTGAAAACAACTAAAGAAAATATTCAACAACTCATCTCTTCAGTACAAGTTAACAACAAAGTTGAAACAAACGCGGTTGAATTAAATATCAACTCAACGGTTTCAAGATAGGAATCAATACAATTTAACTGAAGTTCAACGGTTAAGCTACACATACAAACTGAATTAATACTAAATAAGGGTTCCCAGATTAACTACATTCATTTGAGCACTCATATAACACGCAAATAAATAATTGGCATGATCTATATACTTCAGTCTCATCACACTAGTATGTACAAATTAGGTTAAACACGCGCTGTTACGAGTAGAACCGACTCTTTGAGATTACATGCGCAGTCGGTGGGTGCGGCCTGGCTATCGTCGTCACCGCAGCCGTTTTCTTCTTCAGCGTCGTGATTGGCCGTAACTTTAAGAACAGCACTGCTGACAAAGCACAAGAACATAATAACGTAGCAAGAAGAGCTCCTAATGTTGCAGCAAATCCAGGAGTGGTCATACAAACGAGACCCGGCGTGGGAATCACTTTAGGTGCAGGACTTTCTTCTGAAGTATCCATATTTAAGTCGCCGGCAGACACCACACGGATCACTCGGTTTACGCCAACTTCCTTCTCAGGGGAAGTTGCTCGTCGTTGCCTCCTCACTCGTCTCTCATCACGTCTAGCTTCAATACCAACTTGTTGGTAGGCGTCAATCTGTGGAGGTCCATATTCAGCGTGGGGCGCAATCACGTTAGGATTTCCATCTGAACACTGTTCTGGGCATCTATATCTGCAAATCTGGATAGTACATTGGAAGTGAACCTCCATTGAGTCGGGGAACTTAAATGCTTGGAAGTGAGCATATGACAGTACACTGGCGCTGGCTCCGAAGTTCTTGATCTTTGTGAACCTAGACATTAGTTTTGGTCGGGTTACACAGCCTCGCCTATCGACTAATTGTATAGGAGCGCGTTGACCGTCGTGAGCAACACAATCTCGGACTAACATATCGAATTTTGCGTCGTCATCCTTGATTGCGAGAACCATTGTCATGGTCTGTCCAATCTTCACAAGACCAGATACTTCGGAAGCCCAAGGTCCTTTGCCGACTTGGATTTGCATCCAGCAACCAACATTGTCGCCAGCGAAGTCAGCTCGTACAACATCTAGCATATCTACAGGGAATGGTCGGAAAGTGACTGCCTTCTCGTATTGATCGTGCCATGTACACCTTAGTTTTCTTGCTTGATCCCATACTTCCTGTACTTGTGGATCGTACTGTATAACTATGACGTTTTCGAAGTAAGTTCCGGCTGCTGCTACGTCTCCTCTATACCTTGGGTCTCCGCTGCCAGCGGTTCCACAAGCGTGAGCACCAATTTCAAAAGAGGCAGTAGTTCTGCCTAGGTTCGGCGGGAGATGTACGCACTGATGGTTGGAGTAGTGGCCCTTGGAGAACACGATACCGAAGAATGGTTTGTCGAAACTGAGGAAAACTCTCATAGCGTTTTTCTCACATTTGACGTCTAGAGAGACAATTTTCGGCATGTCTGGGGCGGGTGCTGGCCAGACATCACCAGCTCCACTGAAGACCTTGTCGCTAGCAGAAGTTTGGACGTCAGCGGGAGGCGCAGGAGGTGGTGGTGGTCCTCGGAAACCCGGACCGACGTCATTTTTGTGGTGGTTCACGGGAGGTCCCAGCGCAAACGGCTTCGAATGAATTTGATGATGGTTCGGGATTCTCGGCATGCCTGAAACGTGACAAAAGTTCCGGTTACTTATCTACACTGAGTATCCTTTTTTGACGTGAAAAGTCAAAATACATACATATTTCCAGATTTTATAGTTGTAGAACATGTGAATTTAATGTTGAATTTAGCCTTACCTAACGGGTGATGTGCCTGATGATGCGGCGGGTTCTGTCTCCGGTTATGCGGCGGGGGTGCGGGCGGGGGAGGTCCATTGTACGCGTGGCTCGGGGTGTCTCTTTCCGAAGATTCCATGGCTAGCTGGTCGCCCGAAGGCTCAGCCGCACTGTTAGTGTCGGGGCCGGCGCCTCCGCCACCGCCGCCGCTTTCATTCGATGATTGGTCGCTGAGAGTGCCGCTCTGAAAATTATTAATAAGACCATTAATTATCTTGAACAAAGATTTTATCTTTGCGTTTTCTTGTTCGCTCTATTGAACAATTGACGTTCTTTGCTCCTGTTCGTGATATTGCATTTTCGGCAATTTTCTTTCATCTTTATTACACTTTCTTCACGTAGATACTACATCATTATGCAAAGCAGAAGGTGTGTGAAATCTCAAGTGATGACTTTGAAGTATCACTTTTCATTTCGACCCAAATAAAGAAAACCGTAACGAAACTACTCGTAGTAGATATATGTAAACCGCAAGTAAATGGGCTTCTCAAATCTCATAACTTATACGGACACGGAAAATATCTTGTTTTTTTGTTGTACGCCCAGCTTTCACTACACAAAGTAGGCATTATTTTAAAATGTTATTTAATACGACACACTGACCGTTTTACGACACATCAAAGGTTATGCGATAAGTTAAACAGTTGTTCGAGGTCATGTACAAAGAAATGCAGATGATTGTGCATTTTACGGATGCAATGGAACTTCAAAAACGATAAAGAACTCTTGACAAACTACTGAATGGATCTTGTCATCTCTCCCCGTATCCATAAATATAATCAACGGGATTTATTCAATCTCATCAAAATTTAAAGGGTAATTTATTCTTAACGGACAAGGATTAAAAGCTGAGAATTGGCCATTGAAATCCCTTTCATTACTCTCGCTAACATGAATAAATCTGCCACTTTGCCTAGTAATAACCAACTTCCTTAATTACATGTTCGAACACCAATAACTCATAAACTTGTATCAGCTTATAGTATCAGAACTTTAGTGATACAACTTCCTGGGTCCATTATTGTATGTGAAAGTTTATTTCGGTTCCCGTTCTTAAATCATCAGGTCGCTCCGGTTTTCAAATATTTTCCATATCAACAGGTTTTAGAATTTAGACGAACCGGCTGTACAGAATTTCTCGTTTTAATTGTGTTTTTTTTTTATAGCTATTTTGTTTAGGTGCGGCTTTTACTTTTTTTAGGTCTCTAGGTTGTATATTTTAGCCATTTTTAATGCGAAAATCACGTGGACGGTGAGACTGGGTGGCGCTAAATCCTACTAATATTATTATCGCGTAACTTTGTGAGGATGAATGGATATATGTTTGTTACTCTTCCACGCAAAAACTACTGAAAGGATTTGGATGAAATTTAGCACACAGATGGTTTATAACCTGGATTAACACACAGCATACTTTTTATATCGGTAGTATGATCTGTGGGACAATTATCGAACTTCACGTGGGCGAAGCCGCTGGCATAACGTAGTTTTTTTATTAATGATTTTTATTTGTGAGCTTTGTGTGTTTTTAATAAAGATAACTTTCCATGTGAGTTTGTCTACTTAACACAATGTTGATGATCTCTGTTTAAGTATCAATTGAGGCCTCGTAAACACTTGTGACAAATAATATTAATTAAAAAATTACCTTTCTTATCACAACTGTCCTCAATATCGATAGCTATAAGTTATTCAAATATTGAATAAGTGGGTGTCGCGTGTACAACAATTTTATTGGATGGATCGTCAACAGTTTTACAACTCTCATTTGTTTAGCCTCTAGCTATGAAATTAGAAAGTATTGGTCTCAAGTTAGATACGTTTATCGATAAAGATTTATTCGAGGGCTTATGCCTCGAAGTGATTCTAGCAATTATTTCTGAATGGGATTACACGGATACTTCTACAAAAAGATCGATACGTATTACGTAATGTGAGGAGAAAGTTGTCGAGAGATTCTTTATTGGGATATAGAATACTAACGTGTGTGGTAATCTTGTTATTGGGTAGTAAATGTTCGGGAATTTTATTTTATTGGTTTATCTCTATAACGTCATTAGTCGTGAGAGAAAAGTTGAGCATCATTCATTCCTTCTCATATCATTATGGTTAGGGTTGAGGTGGATAGTCAAACTAGTGGCTCAGTTCTGGGCCGACACAGTTTAGACACACTAAGAAGGGAATTTCTTTCTCAGTTGTTTTCTGCTTAGATGTTTATTAAATGGCTGAAGAAATAAGTTGGTATCTACTTGTAGATAAGCAAACACGTTAGTAAAGCATTTACCTCATCATCATCATCATCAGCCTATAATGTTCCCACTGCTGGGACACGGCGTCCTCTCAATGAGAGGGAATGGGCTATAATCCACCACGCGGGCCCAGTGCGGATTGGTAGATGTCACATGTCTTCGAATTTTTGGTTCTAGGACATGACGGTTTCCTCACTATGTTTTCCTTCACCGTTTTGAGAGCAGTGGTGATGAAATAAATTACACAAAGTAATGTGCCTGTCTAGGTTAATGTTGCAAAGATTATGCTATAGTACTTATAACTGTTGTAATGCTTTTCAACTTTAGCCTAAAAACAAATTAATCAATAACGAAATCTAAACCTTGTTTCTTTATGTGTCATACCTATCTCCTTAAAAAAATCTTGTTGATTTAGGCTGAAAACAAACGAGACCAAACATAAATCGTAGATATCTCAAATATGTCGCACTAATTCTCCATTAAACAAAAAAAAAACTACAAGAAATCCATAGAGCTTCTAAGAGCGTAGATCCCGCTTCATATAAGGCTTTGTGATTCAGGTCTGACTTAGGAGCGGCGAGTCAGTGTGTCAGCCCGCCCGGTCATTGATCTCAGCGGACTAATTTTACTTTCATTAAATTGCTGAAGACCGTCTCCGGTGGCTAAGTCACGGTGTTCTTGATCTGATTTTCTGGTGCGTTGGGTAACGCGCTTTTATAGTAGTGTAGTGGAGAGTTATATTGTTGTTATTTGTAATGGAGACTTTAAATTGACTTCCGGTTCTAGGTTTGGAATATTTTCTCTGATTCATGTGTGTGTTTGCTTTTTGGAGTTTAGTTACCTATTGTTACTCGTACGTATGCGGAAGTTATCAATGTAAAGGACCTCAAATGCCTCTACCTACAAGGATGTAGGTAGAGGCATTTGAGGTCCTTTACATTGAACTTGTAAAATAAACAGGAGTTTATTTTACAAGGAGATATAGCACAGAACAATGTCCTAGTTTCACACAAGATAGGTACTTTTGCAAATATTCCGAATTCAAATAACTTTCATATTGAATGAACCACTTATTCATTTTTCATTGGTTACTTTATGTAGATTTGATGAAATCCAAAACACGTTATTTTACGAACTACAGTTTCAGTTTTAACATTAGTTTTTCGGACACCATTTTCCGACTACAGCAAACTCATAACAAACATGTCACTAACAGGGTGAAACAACCAATTGTCGTCTGCGACAAAACTGTGCAGGATTTCAAGTCCGATGTGTGCCGTCGCTGTAGGTCGCACAACGACCGACTGGGAAAGCCGGCTTTTACTCTTTCTACGACACCTGCCTATTGTCATAAACCTTCATGACGAGTGTGCATTTCATTACAGTGGTGTATCTTTAAAATCACGACCAGAACTTCTTGTTTTCAAAGGCCGGTTCATAATTTCTAATTTTACTTTGTAATTATTGGTTGCTGATTCTAATTATGTGGTTACTGGTTTGTATTTAGGTAAGTCTGTCAAGATTTTTAACCTTTTTAATTGATGTTAAATGTTTTTAAGCTCAATTTTAATTAAGTGTTAAGTAGCAGCCAGGGAGCCTGGATTTGTGTTCAGTTGATCGCATTATGCTCGCCTCACAATCACATGGGACATAAACATAGTATGGATATGGGTTCTATTAGGTACACTTCTGCTTAAACCTTTGGGGATTGAAAGTGTGATGTCAGAATGTGTGGATTTCATTAAGGGGTAAGATTATTGACGTCTATTTAATTCATTAAAATATACTTCACTGTAGTTACAGTTAGAAAAAATGCTAAAAACGGCCGTTTTTTTTCATTTTGTATCTGTAACGACAGCGAGCTATGTTTCAATGAGTTAAGCAGACGTAAATAATTTAGAAGACCAAAAGATTGATTTTGTCAATCAGATTTTATATTAATTGTGTATTTAATGAGTTCTGATTTTTTTACTAAAGTGGCGCTAGTGTGCATAGGGGAGCCCCTTAATAAAAATAATATAATACTACAAAAGCTAAGAACGGAATTTAAAAAAATATTCAAATTATCATGTCGGTAATTTCAAGATACCATTACCACTCACTGGTAACATTTCCTACAATGTACATATGTTTTGTGATCGGGTTCAGTAGCCTTCTTACTTTCCCTTCTTAGGGTAAACAGGTAAATAGTGGACATAGACGGATCTGGCTACGTCCGTCGGCGCAGTGGGTCGGTGCGCCCATATTTGGGGGTTCCACCTCGTGACCGTATTAGATTCTATCATGGACTGTTTTCCGATACGAGTGCTGTACCGATTTTAGGATTTAAGGCTTTATAAGGGTCTTCAAACACGAGTTTTGATTTTTTTAAGAAGATTATTGTTTGATAAATTGAGATAATGTGGTCAGAAACTACTACTACCTAAATTACATATATTTAACGTGTTTTCAGATTTCAATTGAAAATGTTGCTTATGTAACTAAAGAAGTTAGAAACTGATGTATAAAAGAGCGTAAAATATTTCCAATAAGAGTTTTTGGAAAAAAGGGGTACCGTATTACACAGTCTGGCTTGTGAAGGTCAGATAGGCAGTCGCTCCATGTAAAATACTGGTATTCAGCTGCATCCGGTTAGACTGGAAGCCGACCCCAACATAGTTGGGAAAAGGCCAGGCAGATGATGAAGAGTTTTTGGAAAAACGGGGATGGTGTTAAATGCAATTTTGAATCAAATTTAGGAAGATAGATATGAGTCTTTTTAAGGTATAACATATTGAAACTTGGTTGATGTAGGTCGTGACTGCTTCAAACTACCACACGTTCAGTCATAATAGTTACTGCATATAACTAAGTTATTATAATGCTAAAATAATGAATAGTATTAGAAGTTATTAGTATTATATAATGTTTTAAAGCCAATGCAAAAATGCTTTTACCATACATAAACATCACTCAAACTGACTGACTGGAATCGTTCAACTAAACGACGAAGTTAAATTATAGCAATTTTTGTGACACACTCGAAGTTGAAGACGATTATGTCTACCTGGGACCGGTCCAGTTAGGTAGGTCTAACTTCGAGAAAGAGGTCAGTCGTCTAATTCGATTTGGCTGGGCAGCGTTCAGGAAGTTCTAGTATCTTCTCGTTCAACTTACCACAGTGTCTCAAGACGAAAAAGACGGTGATCAGGGTGTGTTGCCAGTGATTACATACGGAACGGAAACATGGTCGCTCACAATGAGCCTCATCAGAAAAATTAAAATCACCCAAAGGGCAATCGAGACGGCTATGCTCGGAGTTTCCGTGCATGATCGGATCAGAAATGGGAAGTCTTCAAGAGAAGTAAGGCTACCGACGTAGCCCGAAGAATTTCCAAACATAAGTGGCAGTGGGTAGTACATTGCTCGCAGAATGACCCGATGAGGCCGAAAAGTTCTGGATTAGTGACTGCGAACCGGAAGACGTGTTAGAAGGCCTCCCACTAAGTGGACCGATGACCTGGTGACAGTTGCGGGGATCCGCTGGATGCAAGACGCACGGGACCGGTCAAAGTAGCGACACTTAATTGGGATACGGTCGATACGGTGGGTCTTGGCGGTCACTAGTGATGTGCCTTAAATGGGATCGATTTAATTAATTAACTTTCCACTGATCTGGGAATTAGATTTAAAAAAATGTGAGTTTTATGCACGTACAAGTCGTAAATGGTATATGTTATTACTCATAAGTTACTGGTCTGAAAAGATGGTGTTTTATAATGGCCATTATTTCACGTACCTACTCGTGAAAAGATGAGACTGAAATTACAAGCATTTCCTTCCAAATTCATGGATCCTCGACAAAGATCTTGTCAATTGAGAGTTCATTTTAAAATCAAAGACAATGAAGTGTCTCTATACAGGGTGGAAAGGAGACATCGACATACAAACAATTACCACGTAGCCAGTACATTATTCCGAACAAAAGTATATGAAAAAGATGTTTGGGGTGAAAAAACACATTTTACGGTAAAACTCAATGTAACGAACTCAACACATTGTGCTTATGGACGCATTTAATAGTGAACGGGTTATGGAGGTAAGTAAGTAAGTTATGACGTTTAAATACTAGTTTTTGAAAAAAAAAATTGTGATAAAGTTGGAATTTTGACCTCCAATATCTCCGTAACTAGTAGGTTTTCAGGTATAGTCTAGAACAAAAAAAATATCGCAATGACGGGGAGAACAAGTGCCTTTCGGATTTGTTAAGGGTTTGTTTCGGATTTGTTATCATTGCAACAGTTATCAAACAGAATCCGTTGATTCTGAGAATAATTTTACCGTCTGTGTCAATGATATTTTTATATGACTTTAAATCCGTTATAGGGAGAAAAGACACAAGTTTTAATGGTAGTCACTAGAGAGATAATTTTCAAATGTAAAAGTTCTTTTAATTCATTTTACAACTTGTTTATAAATTAGGATATCCTATCTTTACCTAGAATAAGACAAAGTCGCTCTCGCTGTCTGTACGCTTAGATCTTTTGAACGGATTTTAATGCAGTTTTCAGCAATAGATAGAGGATTCAAGAGTGAGGTTTATATGTATAATATGCTACATTGCACCCATGCGAAACCTGGGCATGGCGCAAGTTAAAAATAAATTGTATGTTCTTTCAATGTAGTGTAATAGTAACTAAAGCTTTACCTGTGAATGGTTATCAACTGAGCTCTTTCAAATCATAATATAGATTGTACTGCTCACCACAAACTCACATAAGCGTGATGCATACTTTCTTATGAACGCTCCAGTTCCACGCTACGGTTTACTATTCGAATTAATATATTTTTGTGGTAATTAGCTGTTTTGTTGAGTTTAATAACGAAAACAAAGAAATAAACTGTTGGTCAGTAAAAGTCTGTCTTTTCTCTTGCCTGTGGTTTGGATTTCGAATTAAGTGCGAGCGTTCGTGTATCATGGTCGTGTTGGATATTAGATGCCATTTTATTTTTATGTTGCTAAATACGATAGAATAAAGTTACTCTCTACTATTTACTATGTATATTCTTACATGTGTGTAAAACTAGCGGCCTTTACTGGTACTGGATCTTACTGAATTGGAGTTTAGACAACGGATACTGCCTTTGGATCTGACAGATAAAGATTTGTATGTTGTGGCGCACCTATATTTAATTAGGATCTCTTCCAAAGGCTAAAAGAAATCACTATAAGTGTAGAGGAAGACCAAAGAAACGATGGATGGACTGTGTGAAGGATGATATGGCTAGAAAGGAGGTGACTGCTGAGATGACGAGTGATAGAGAAGATTGGAAGAAGAAGACATGCTGCGATGACCACAAATAAGTTGGGATAGGGCAGGACAATGATGATGATGACGATCTCCAACAAAGGACAGACCATATCATCATCTGCCTAGCCTTTTCCCAACTATGTTGGGGTCGGCTTCCTGTCTAACCGGATACAGCTGAATACCAGTATTTTACATGGAGCGACTGCCTATCTGACCTCCACAACCCAGTTAGTACTGGGTAATACGATACCCCTTGGTAAGACTGGTTGTCAGACTTTTTGGGCCACTGACTACCTAACGACTGTCAAAGATTTACAAAGGACATACCATGAGAGAAAAATTATGGACGACAAAAGTATCACGTAGGTGTACTCCTTCACTTGCAGGAGACCACAGCATGCATAATAAAATTCACATCTGAGCTAACAAACAAAACATATTTAAAAAGTTATACCTATACAGGGTGTAAAAGACCTCATCACGAAGCCGTCAACCAATCATTCTATTGATTCTATTGAACCAATCATTCATCGGATTGAATAGTACGGGGGTCGTGGAGGTGTTTAAAGTACATAAATTGTAAATCTTACATTATAAACATGAATTAAAAAAAAAACTTGTCAAAAAGTTAGAACTTTGACCCCCAATATCTCCTTAACTAGAAGGTTCCCAGGTATGGTGTTAAACAAAAAAAATGATCGCAATGACGGGGATAACAAGTGCCTTTCGGCTTCGTTAAGAGGTGTTTTACATCCCTTTATATTTTACTGTTTTAGTTTCCGGGTAACTAATCTAATATACAACATTTAATTATCTAAATCACGCGTTTACGGGCACGTGCTCATTAACAACACCACGATACACGGTGACAGTCCCTCATTAATAGAGATAAATCCAGACAGACAGAAAGTTAAGTTTATTTTGAATACCACGTTGCCTCTATGAAAACGAATAAATTGTGTAATTAAATTTAATCTAAACAGCTATTAAATATTAAATTGATACCCATTTTTAACCGACTTTAAAAAGGAGGAGCTTTTTACTTCTGAAGTCAAAGTCAAGGGAAAAAATCTACATCAAACCAACAAAAGTCACCGACTTTAGATGCAAAAGTTATTTTTCACTTTTTTGTGTTTTTGAAGTCGGTTTTATTTTTTGCGAAAAAGTTTTTTTTTAAATTGGTATTGCTAGTTAGGTATCTAGGCTGTGATAAGGTAATTCTAAAAGGTGTTCAAACTTCCTAACTTGAGTATAAAAACAGCCATATTTCTTCCGACGATAAACAACGAAATAAATAATCTATCAAGTAACGGATACATACAATTTTCCTCGATTTCAAAAGCGTACCGATCCGTTGGTACGCTCCGATGAAATCTTAATCACACCAATCTTACATGGTCTGTTAATTTACGTTTTATTATCTATATGAACTTGTGTACGGTTTCAAATCGACCGTTGAAGGAGAATAGCGGTTAGAAGAAATTAATTCATTGGTAAGCTGGGTATTAAAACCTACCCTGAGATTAAAGTTACCGTTTCAAAAGAAAAGTCGTGACAATAAAGTGAACATTTACGGTGAAGTTCCTTTTTTTATGTTAATTTATCAAGACCTGATAAAAAAATCAAAAATTATGAAATACTACTCGTAGTTAAATGAGTAGGTAAACAATAATTAAACAAAAAAAGCCCTTAACTCAAAAAGTCCAGGTAAATGACGCAAAATGTAAGGTCGGAGTGCCAAAAAGTCTAATAGAGGACTTCACTTAAAGTAGTAAAAAACCAGAACCAGTATAGTGAAAAACCGTGAAAGTCTAAAACAGTGCATTAATAGAGGACTTGTTCGAAGAATCACAGGGAAGGAAGGTAACCCTACCCGGGACTGTATTGAGAAAATAAAAACGGATCGGAACAGACCCCTCGTGCTCAGCAGTTGCACTTGCAACCACTAGACCAGCGAGGCAGTCTTCGACTAGATAAATGGTAGATACTAAAAAAGTTTTATTAAATCCTAAAAAAGGGTCAATGTTTTCAATTTTCATTTTTTCAATTTCATCACCACTGCTCTCAAAACGGTGAAGGAAAACATCGTGAGGAAACCGGCATGTCCTAGAACCAAAAATTCGAAGACATGTGACATCTACCAATCCGCACTGGGCCCGCGTGGTGGATTATATACGCAAAATACGCGCTTTGACGTAGAGTTGAGGACACCAGCCCATTATACAATATACAAGAGTCAATGTTACTTAAATCAATTGGTGTTTTTCCATCCTGCCTATCTACTAATTTTTTATTTAATTAATCGACTTAATTTTGCGAGCTGTTCTAAATTATATTTCAGCACGAATACCATTTTAAAATTCATTAACGGTCATACATTATATTTGAGCTTCGTCCACGATAAAATACTACAGCGTTGTCCAAACGAATTGGGTCATTAAACAACAGATTTGATTTAAGGTGAAAGCGTCAGGGTGGCCCGCGAAATTTAAATTTTCTTACGTTTTTTGCAATTTGCAGGCCAGTGCTAGGTTGTATGATGATTAAAATATTGTTCGCGAAAGTAAGACGTATGTAGTTATAGAATTAAAATCATCAAAATCATCAATACAACCCTCCAAGTTCATAAAGGTCTAGCAATGACTTAGACCTTGAAAAATCGTTCCTCGACCTTTATAAACTTGGAATCATCAATACAACCCGTATTGATGATTTTGATGATTATAATTCTATAACTACATACGTCTTACAGTCGCGAACAATATTTTAATCAACATACAACCTAGCACTGGCCTACAAATTGCAAAAAACGTAAGAAAATTTGAATTTCGCGGGCTACCCTGGAGCATCAGCCTTAACTGAAATCCGGCTAGCACTATGATATAGGTATACACACATAACTACTATTTACAAAACCGCAATGCTCCAGATATATTCAATTTGTGTTCCGCTCTGCCGAGGACTGGAGCTCGCTCAATCCGATAACGTGTACATTTTTATTGATAAATTGAGTCGTGGTAGCGACATCCCTATTCAAACTTGTGTAAAATAAGATAAGTTGTTTTTATTTTTAATTATAAATTTTTCATTGAATTTTATTTGGTACTGAAAAAATAAATACCGTAGACCTTACGGTGGCCTGAGAAAGGATAACATCTTGAAGAATTATTACAGAAATGAATTACAGCTACTTAATGTCATTATATAAGATCGCCTTTGTAATTTTAATGTCTAGGCAAAGTAGCTTTATCAAACCATTGGGGAAATATCCATTTACCAGAGAGAGAACTGAAATACAAAAAAAAACTCACGCCTTTTCCCAATGAGGGTATACAGAAACTGCAGAACGCCACCGACGAATGCCACGAAGTCACATAAGAAAAATAATGGTCAAGAGTGACTTGTTTTGAATTGGCCAAGGGAATAAGATGACAACTCTATGTTTGATAGTGGGAGGTAACGTCCCGCCCAAACAATAAGAATTAGCATGAACAAATAGACAGTTCCCTGTTATTCATAACTATTTATTAAACAATAGACCTTTCTCCATTTCTATTGGCTGAATTAATTTGGTAAGGTGTACGTGATCAGATTTATCTATACTATACCTACTAATATTTTAAAAAGAAAAGATTTTTTGTTTGTACCGAATAAGCTCCGAAACTACTGGACCGATTTTAACCATGTTTTCACCAATAGAAAGCTAAATTATCATTATGTAACATAGGCTATAAATTATATTTAAATCATGCAAATTAGCCGAGCTATCACAATTTTTGCGGACGATGTCGCGGGCGAAGTGCCAGTTTTTGATAAAGTTTTTTATTGGTACGTTATTTATCAGTATTGTTTTTAATTTCCAACCAATGGATGTTGTTTATTTTGGGCCCTAAAATGTGCGTTTGGGGACCGCCATGGTTTTGCTTAGCGCTACGCAAAATGCATATTAATTTTAGATCGTTTTGGAATAAATTGTATTTGTTTTTTGATTCTAAGTCGACGTTCACACAAAAATACAATCAGTAAAATATGAAATGAGGTTGATGAGGGCCAAGTCCCAGCAGTCTTTACAGTCACCACTCTATAGACCCCATCAGCACATCATACAGTCTACTATCTCTCGCTAAATCAGTTTTCGTCCTTCGAGCCGGATTTTTGTCAAACTGCTTGGCTTAGCTTATTGAGTAGGTATAAGAAAACAATGAAACCTCACCATATGTAATATGAGCAGGACGCCTATAGCCACGCCCCGTCGAAGCCTCATCTGTGAACAAATACATTTGAAACATTAGTGGATAGTTTCAAAACTATATATACAAACAATGCTTAAACTGATCACCATGAGTGACAACCCCAACGTATTGGTACACACGGCGTTGTTTTTTGCACGGAACCCTAATTATTTTCGTAAAATAAAAGTAGCGTATATTAGACCTTATAATATCAGCTATCTGCCAGTAAAATGTCTGTCAAATTTGGTCGAACCGTTTCAGAGATTAGCCGGAACAAACAGAAAGTAAGACGGACACACAAAAATTTGAAAAAAGGCGTTTCGTTATTAGTGCCGTATATATTTTCATTTTTCATATGCATTCAGTAAAAAGCTGTTATTTTGATATTACAAACAGATACTATTAGAAGAAGATATAAAATCTGTTTTACGTAGGTAAAAAAAGGGAATGCATGCGAAATATTTTAAAAACTCTTGTCTACACGTACATTTCATTTAATTTTTTTTTTTCATCTAAAGCTATTCGTCTACCTAGATTTTGAACCTAGGATAAAATTTGACCATGGCCTACATCCAGACTACATCCATCCAGACCTACATCTATCAAGACAGAAAAATATCTAAAACACATAGCAACAAAAAGGGACGGACCAACATTTTGTAAACGTAAAGTAAAAAGAACACCAAATGTTATACCTATATGTATATCTGTAATGTATACCAATTCATGAATAAAGCCTAAACGTAAAAAGAAAACTTATATATTTTCTTGAGATTTTTCTTTCATTTCAAAGTCAAAATATACGAAAAGCTGTTGAATATTATATGTTTCATACATAGCGACAGAGAATATGCTAATTTGACGTAAAATATGTACGTGAGACACCGAGAGCAATTTCATATACTCAAACAATGTAAGCGTAGTGAAATGACAATCACACATGAAACCGCCATTGTTAGTCATAAAATATAGCATTAAAATGACGTAGATCGCTCATTATTTAAAACAATATCTCATAAGAGCCGCAAAGAGCACAGCGAACAATCGCGTCATTAAACATAATTACGATGTTCATTAGTAGTACACACGACATACCAAACTATCCAATTTCCAGTTTATACTGTACTAAAAGGCTATACAATGTCAGGTCAGCTTATACTGGGACTATACAAGGTGTAAACAGACTCATCACGAAGCCGTCAACCAAGCATTCTGTACATCATACCTACTAAGTAACTTAACGCAAAAATTAAAAATTAAAAATTATTTCTGGTAACGACTAAACTCAATGTACCGTACTCATAACATTGTGCTGGTGCATGGATTGAATAGTACGGGGGTCGTGGAGGTATTTAAAGTGAAAATCTTAAATTAAAAACATGTATTTGAAAAAAAACTTGTGGAAAAGTTGGAACTTTGACCCCCAATATCTCCGTAATTAGAAGGTTCCCTGGGGAACAAGTGCCTTTCGGCTTTGTTGAGAGTCTTTTCACACCCTTTATATTAGGTCGTTAAATCGACATTTCCAGTGTTCACCTCTCATTGGATGGAGAGGCTTAACAATTGGCGGTTAATTTATATTCTTAGCCGTGACTATATACAGTTTAAGCTCACATCACCATGGTACTGAAACGCGATACAATGTGTGGTCAATTTATACTAGTTAAGTATTTCTTTATTCTTATTATTCTAGGTAGACACCTAGAATAATAAGAATAAAGAAATACTTAACTACTTGGTTTACCAGTACCTGATATGTAGACACATATCAGGTACTGGTAAACCTGTCATCGCTTGGTTCCCATAATGGACCCACTTTGTCAGCAACTTGGTACAGTTTCCAACGATGTGGGACGGAATCTGGTGCCGTATTGTGATTTTGTTTCCACGACAGTATTTCTTTTGTGAACGGTACCTGCATTAGTAGCATTTTGATTATAAGCATAGTTTTCATGTGTTTAAATGTAGAATTCTCGCTTTACGTAACGTTAAAGAAAAAAAAGTCTTTATATACTTTTTTTTATCTTTTTTTTTTTCATGTACATGCACGATCTGTAGAATCGCTGCTCATATATATATAATTATATATAATATATTGTATAATTGCTTTTACTATGACTGCCCTGTATTGCTTAGGGTGGGTCAAACCTTCATAGGATAACCACATATTGAAAATGGCTCCTCTTTTCTAAACATCATGATTATTAGTGACACACCAGGGTGGAGTCAATTTGTGTAAAAAGAGAAAGTTTATTGCATCATTGTATATATGTGTTTCATTTGCTTATAGATCCTAATCGTCATTTGTCGTAGCCGGTTCCCAATTATGGGATTAATGATCCCATAGTAAATAACCTCGCGATTGGCGGGAACTCGCCTGATGTGAAACGATGATGTGGCCTGGGAGGAGCACGCTTGCTTAGAAGAAACCGATTCACTCGAACTTTGAATAGATCCCGATTACAATGATCGGGGATCAGAGAAGCCGGCAGTGAATTCCACAGACTGGCAGTTTTTGAACCAAATGCATCTAAAGAAGAGGTGACCTCTTCTTTTTATTAAAAATTACACACAAAAAGGCTTTTTAGATTTTTTTTAGATCCATGTTTCATTTTAAAAGGAAAAACGAAAAAGTTTTTAAGAGTAATTTGGAAATTCCGGAATACATGTTACGGACTTTATAAAAGGCACTTTATAAGAAACAGGAAAAACATTTAAGATTCAAAAGACCGAAATAAGTGAATTACTTTCCAATAATGAACTCGAAACAAAAGTAATTTGGGCTTTATAGAATGGGTAATTTTGGTTACTCACTCTAATTAATTGGACAGACCGCGGTGGTTAAAAAAGACCATGGAAATGAATGAGACGTTCGTGGCTAAATAATAAGAGCCGCTTAAGTCGATCTTTAGGATAAGCCGCGCGTACCTAGGTTGGTCCGTGGAAGGGTGCATGACCACCAATTACATACCGAGTTTTCTCCGTGCCTCGAAAAGCACATTAAGCCGTTAGTTTGGGCTGACACTTAGTGCTATTTATTCATTAGATCGTTTAACTTCCATCTCATATATTTGGTCTAGATATTGTCATATTTCAAAGATACTTAATAACACATCGATATCTGACATGCATTAAAAAAATGCATACAAAAGCAAGTTAAACATCAATTTTATATACAATACGCTACTTTCTTCATAAAATAAGCGTGTCTGTCTACTTTGTTCTACAATTTATTTTATTTCTGATATGTTTACAAGTTTTCTCTCTAGCGATTTACTGGACATGTATAACTTTCATTATTATAATAATAAAGTTTATTCGTTACTGTACATATTATGTATAAATATATATGAGAAAGTGATGCTCGCTTCGTCATGGCATGTTTAATTAGAGTCAGGGGCGCATATAGTATAGTTAATAAGTTATGATTTCACACATTTAAGGATGTTTAGGAATGTAAGAGAAACTCTAAATATTGACGAGTCCATTTATCTCGTCTGGTTATAAATCAAATGATAGAATATCATCTGTTAATTAGCAAAAAACCATAAGTAGTTTAAGCTAATACTAAATTGTTCGTTTAAAAGTTATGAATGGATAGAAAATGCACTATTGTTGTAAGATTTTGCAAAATGTTTTGCTTGGTTTTGAAACTTAAGCTCTATTTTGAATCAAATGACCACGAACCATTACAACATTTGTTAAAAAAAAACTGAGATTATAAATCAAACCTATTATGTGTAATTCTATAATTTACGTGTTCAACTTTGCCGAACCACGCCTATGATTACATTTCGTTTGTTATTATTTAAGTGGGCATGGTTACTGACTGAAGCCGATTGGATAAACTTCAAGTTAACTTCGTTTCAACGCGTTCAAGTATTGAAAATTAACGATTTAAAAAATAAAGTAAGAGCTTAGAAATACGAAAAATATAAATATCTAAGCAGGCTATAAATCAAAAACTTCAAAGCTTAGCATAAAAATTGCGATCACGCATATTACATCAAAATGCCATCAATAATTTCTAAACTTCAAACATTGTATTTGCAATATTGTAATGATGTCTATTTCACTGCGTTCATAAATCAAAGTGAAGTTGGATCCTTATCGGAGTTCCGATCTGCCCACTTTCGTTTGCCGACGTTCGAAGCTTGCACACATTTTAAATAATGAACCCAACATCTCCTTCCATTAGAAATTGTGGTTCAAGGGTGAATAGGTCACGATGCAAAGCCTCCGATAGTACGATTCGCTAAAGGAATTCTTACCTACCTACTTATTTCCCTTTGCTTCACTTAAAAGGGAAAGTTTTGTGTTTCAGTCTTTCCTTACGATGGGTAATGTCATTTCGTTTTGTTTCCCCTCCAACTATGGCACTACTCAGGCATGTTATTACGGAAACGTGGTGGTCCGAGAGGGTTATTGTTTTCCGTATGTAATATTGTTTCCGAAATCCAACTACCATTAGGTGAATATACTTCCCTTGTATGTGAGGAAAAGATATCGTTTTCAATTCTCTGTTAAGTACCACTCAAGCACTTTTAATGATTGTTAATTTTGTGCTCGATTCAAATGAAAGGTTTACTTTATGATGCTCAATAAATAACAGTCGATAAACTTGCAAAATAACTGCCTAGGCAGTTCAATCTCAAACATCTCATTTAGCACTTTAATAAAAACAAAACACAGCCGGTCGCTGCCGCTTAATTGGCGGGAGCTCGCGAAAGTAAAGACGTAGGCACACCGCACCACTTTAATCACCAAATTTTGGGCGTTCCCGTTGAACAAGTTGCTTTTCGGGCAAGTGGGCCGTGGGAGCACCGGGAGAAAGTACTAAAGCACACTACCGGAACTCTTTATACATGCTACTTTAGAGTTTTTGCAGTGCATTTTCGCTTGTAAAGTATGCGGTCGCAGGTCCATTGTATAATTACAGGGTGTGGTGGGCCCACAGCTGAGCTTTATTGCACCTTCACTGATCACAGCGAAACGTTTTTCATTGCGGGGCCTCCGTTTATTTGCAGATAAACAATTAATAAAACGATCCATTATTTTTATGGCTACACGGTTGTTACGAGTTATTCTCGAGTTTAAAAGGTGTGGCGATAAAATTTAATTTTAAAGTTCCTTTATGACACCGCATTATGTTTTTGGAGAAAATAAAGTGTGCAGTTTTACTTTTATTAGGTCGCTAAATGAATAAGTGAAAAGGTTTTCATAAATTGGAAAGTTGTTTAGGGTACGTCTCCGTTTGCACCTACATTTTTAATTTGTCCATTTCATCTGATACATTGTTACGCAATATTTTACAAAATTCTTAACAAATAGCTTCTAGCCAGAGTAGGTACGTCTGACTCCTCGAATCTGACTAAATAAATTTCGCAACCAGTTAATTTCACTGATCTAATTTAATTACCCATCAATTAAGAACTCTGCGTGAACATAAATATTATAAAAGAATACCTATTAAAATCATTCGATCATCATTATAGGCGTGGCTTTAACAATCATGATCAGTTCAAGATTAGAATCAGTTACAAGATGTCACACTTCTTGATAGTGATGCAACCTGACTTTCTCATTTTACTCCACCTTGATGTGTCATTAAATTGCATGAAAAATATTTTAAGTGTGACTTTTTCTAAGCTATAATCCTCTTAGGCTTCAAGCTAAGCAAAAAAGAGAAGCCGATCTTGCGAAAGAAAATGTACCCTGAAAGAGGTTCTCAATAACCCAACGAAGCATTACAAATTAGGTACATTAGATTAGAGATTCCTTTAAGCCGCGTCTAACGTCGAAAAACGGCTTGTCACGATTGCCAATCTGAATTGTTTAAAAGGGTTAAATTTTATCACAGGGCATGATTAATGGAAAAAGGTTTTAGATGAAAAACAGAATATCCTTTGACTTGTGGTGGATCTTTAGTATTGTGAACGTGAAAATACAGCCAAGCGTCACGTAAATGAAATCCACCACAAGTAGACGACAAAATCAAAAACTTTGCTGTTATCAGAGGTGTGTAAATTACTTTTTCTATTGCGTATCTTTGTGTTCAAAATATAAAACACGATCTATTACTACCAGCCTGTATCACTCATGTTATCCAATATCAACAAATCTTTAGGATACAGATTTTCTTTGTAGTAAAAGTTTGTTATTCATAATGATGAGAACAAAGACCCCTTTTGAGGTTTTAGCTATTTCAATTACACCTTGTATACAAAGACATCATTCTGAAAGTCATGACCACCGAACCACGTGGCCATCATTACCCGCAGCCGGCATCATTGCCTTCGTGCGCACACGCCGACACTGTGAATCTCTCGCCCACCTCTTACTTTCACTGCGGACTTGACACGATTAGCTGCCCTTCGGTAAATTTATTATGAGAAAGAATTTTGTGTACATCTGTGTTGTTAGTATCGGTTACTATGGGATCGGGTTGGGTTACTATGGGAATGAGTTGAATGGTATCTTGTGTGTTATTACGATCTTCGTAACGTGTGTAGTTTCTTTATATCATTACCACTCATTTACATAGCCTTTTCAAACTATGTTGGGGGTCGGCTTCCAGTCTAACCTGATGCAGCTGAATACCAGTATTTTACATGGAGCGACTGCCTATCTGACCTCCACAACCAGTTAGTACTGGGTAATATGATACCCCTTGGTGAGACTGGTTGTCAGACTTTTTGGGCCACTGACTACCTGTAACGACTGTCAAAGATCTACAAATGACAGCCAGGACCAAGAGCTTTTTTTTTTGTTATTTGGGACAAGTCCGCCACACTACTCCCAAACCACTGTAACTCCTGAAAGCCAGAATCATCAGCAGCGACCACCAGAAAAGCGCCGAGACCATGAAGCTCGATGAAGTCCCAGAGAATGAATTTAACTGTCTTGGATCCCGCAACGAAATTAACCAGAAAAAGTTTAGTGGAGGAGTGGGAAAAAACCGTAATTTCCACTTCCCTCCATATCCGACCAACAGCTTAACGTTCTTTCCTAGGCACGGAGGAAACTCGGTATGTAAGGGTGGTCACCCATCCACAGACCAACCTAGGCAAGCACGGCTTAACCTAAAGATCGACCCGAGCGGCTGTTATAATTTAGCCACGAGCCTTCTTTTCCTTCAATTTTGATCCCTTTGTATCATTACTAAAATGAAAATATTATTCTTATTATTCACTTGTCTGATAGGTAGGTACCCTATGTAACTCCTTATGAGCATCATCGTCATCAGTATTTATCAATTTACTCTTAAGCCCCCAAATCACATGTTATTTAACTACTTCCGATATTGAACCATGGAAAAACAACTTTAAAATCAAACTAACCAAAGAAAGTAAATTATCCGTACCTACCAACTTTTACCCATTTCTCTATACCAAATATTTGCATAAAAATTCATAAAAGATTCGAAAGCGACTATCTCTCATACAAACAAACAGCGCACACATATGATCTACCCATTCAAAAGCCTTAGACGAATCTAAACACAGCTCAGGTCTAGACTAAAAGTAAACAATATCATTGAGTAAGGAAGCTATCGCGCACTAGATCTTACCGAGCATTGACCTGCGCAAAGAGCATAAAACGAAACTGAAAGTAAATCGCGACAATGTAAACTGAGGTACCTATAGACCGCGGTACGAACAATTGCGAAGTGATTTATTAATCGACATTAATCAAGAGATTTGGAGAGGTCGTGTTCAGAGAAAATTAATAAAGGTTTCGTACGGATTAAAAGGTTTATGTTTAAGTATGTAACGATACTGAAAGCTTTTAAAACAGAATGGGTTTTAGTTAATGAAAATAATAGGGTACACAGATGGGTAAAGTAATACTCCAGGAATTTGGGAAGATTATTCAATTATTTATGTAAAGAGGCACCAGATATTTGTAGGTAAAGAAAGTAAAGCCATAAAGGAATCGATACAGATAAAATCTGTAATGTAAAAGATGAAAGGGCAGCAATTCTAAATGAAAGAATGTCGGCTTGTTACTATCTACTACTGATTATCACCTAGCAGGTATAATATGCATGCAAACTCAAGCAGTACGTAACCGTACGATTGCTGTATGACTAGCAAACACTTAGGGCTCGTATTTACCTTTCAAGAAATGCTAGAAAACTACTTACAAAATGTTTACAGACGTATCAACTGACTACTAATTTATTAAAATATGTCGTCAAAATTAAATGTTTTATTGATGACATTTGCTATGTTGTGAAATTCAGAGAAACGAGGTTCAATTTATGCTAAACAGGCCTTCACAAGTTCGTAAAACTGATCAACGTGCCTTCTGCTAAAGTTAGGGTTGTTACCGTAATGTTACGTCTCGACACTATCTCATAGAACTTAGTTCGTGAGAGTTACAGCTGAAGTTGAGATGACATGGCGGCATTATAGACTAGTGTAGTCACTGTTAAGGAACTTTGTAAACTTGGAATGACTGATGAGCTGTGTGATATTGTTGGACCATAATTATATTTCTGCTAAAGAATGAACCAGGAGATATTAGGGGTTAAAGTATGGAATTGCCGATTGGTACTGAAAAATTGAAACTAATTTTTTTCTAAGATATAACATATTTATTTAATCAAAATATTTTCCCGCATTATATTATATTTACATTGCTGCCATCTTAACGGAAGTTCATTTATGCCTTTACGATAGAACTCTGAGGATTTAGATTCGACAAACTGTGTGAAAGCATTTTGCACTGCCTCCTGGGGATAATTTTTTTTATCACGTAGAAAATTGTCCAAATCACGAAACAAATGGTAGCCCGTTGGAGCAAGGTCTGGCGAGCACGGAGGATGACGTAAAGTTTCTAACTGCAGCTCCTGTAGAGTTACAACGGTTTCAGTGCAGTGTGAGGTTTTGCGTTATCATGGAGCAATAATGGTGAAGATCAATTCACGAGTCGGGGCTGTTTCACTGCCAGTTTCACCATCATTGTTCGAAGTTCGGCACAGTAAACATCTGCTGTTATTGCCTGACCAGACCTGAGAAAGCTATAGTGAATAACACCATGACGAGACCACCAAACAGTTACCATTACCTTTTAATTGGTAAGCTTTGCTTTAGGGCACTGTTGCGGCGTTTGACCTGGGGTCAGCCATTGCATTTTTCGCTTACGATTATCGACAATTCGATCCAATATTCCTTCATTTCTGTACCGATTCAAAAAGGCAACACAAGTTTAAACACGCATTTCTTTCTACAGATCAGTCAAATCATGGGGCAACCATTTTTCATATTTTTTTTATCTTATTGATTTGATGCAAATGAGTCAATATTGTAGGTAGGGTAACGTTAAACCATGCCGCTAATTCCTGGGTAGTTTGACTCGGATCGGCTTCTACCATCTCCTTCAATTCAGCGTTATTCACCTGTGTCTACCACGTGGTTTGTTCTTCAAGTCGAAGTTTCCATTACGAAAGCGTGATAAACAAAAAACGCACGGTGCGTTCATTAGCAGTCTCCTCTCCAAACGCAACGTTGATATTGCGAGCCGTTTCTTTTTGCCGCGTTAGTTCCGCGTCGGAACTCGTATTCAAAAATAACTCGGATTTTCGAAGTATCCATCTTTACGTCTAAGCTGAATAAAAAAAAACAAATGACAGTCAAAAATCGAATGTTGCACATTTTTTTAAAAGAAGAACCTCATAGGTGTCACATGAAAAAGGTTTCACACAAAAATCTGACACCATGAAGATTTTATGTCAATAGGCGAGACTACAAAAAAAGAACTGATTAGTCCGCCAGTTAGATTATCATAAAATATTTGACCTGTGTTTTTTCTTTTGTTACGTAAATCAAAATTGACGAAGATTTGACGCTTTTAAAATTCTCAATACGTCACGCCTAGGTATAATTTTTAGCTAGTTCTGAGGTCACGAGCCCCCACTCCCGAGTTTTGATGCGTTTTATCTTTGTCAATATTCATTGATTTGCAAAAACAAAAAATACGTGTCGATTAATTTCCAATACTCTAACTAGAGGACTAAATAGATTTGCAATTTTTTGATACTGTCGCCATGCCTATTCGAAGTGTCTAATACTATACAACGGCAATTTCATACTTTAACCCCTATTATTATAGACTAATTAAGTCACTGTTACGGAAGTTTACAAACTTCGGATGACTGGTGAGAGGAATGATATTTTTAGATTACATAGTATGCTGAAACTGAATCAGAATTAGCATTGATCGAACATAAGCCGGATTTAACAACAAACTAAATAAAACAACTGTAGCTGATGTGGAAGTATCACAAAAGGAAGCTCGATGTGGCAAAGACATCAAATCTATTCTAAAATTGGACGAAGAAAATAAACATACAAAAGATAATAAAGAACCTTTTAACGTACAAACCAACTTATTATCCAAAAGTGTAGCACTTCCCTACAAATCGGGTAAACAAATTGAAATGCTTTTTAACACACAATACGCTCTCGACCGAAACTCTTTATTTACACTTTCACCGGTACTGTCACTTCTAGGATTTCGAGGATCTCATGTCAACCTGTCAAGACGTGTCACGATTTAAAAAGAGACAAACTTACACGTCAATCAAGCGTGCGACAAGGACAGTTATATGTTACGTTTTCAGTTACAATTTCGTCAGTCAAATCTCTACGGTCAACGACATACGATCTCGTACTTTTGCTTTCGCTAACACCAGATATATCATGGAGATTTTAATTGGCATATTAGCTTGGCGATGTTATATTGAGTAAGTGTGCTACGGCAAACTAACCAAGTATTTGCTTGGAAAGTTATCAATATTTACCTACGTGACTAAGAATCCTGTACTATTGGGCACACAAGTTTCTCGACAGATTTTACTTTTGTAAAAGTCTATTCTTTGTATTACTCTTGAGATTAGCTATGCTGAGGTTTGGCTGTCCATGACAGAAGGAATTAGTATTTCGAATCATTTCGTTTTATACAGGGTGTAAAATAACTCATTACGAAGCCGTCAACTAAGCATTCTGTATATCAAACTAAGTAACTTTACGCAAAAATTATTGCTGGGAAACGACTTTTTTTTGGGGTGAAAAATCATGTTTTGTGGTAGAACTCAATGTAAAGTACTTAAAACATTGTGCTGATGTATGGATTGAATAGTACGGGGGTCGTGGAGGTGTTTAAAGTAAAAATCTTACATTAAAACTTTGACTCCCAATATCTCCGTAACTAGAAGGTTCCCTGGTATAGTCTAGAACAAAAAACTGATCGCAATGAAGGGGAGAACAAGTGCCTATCGGCTTCGTTGAGAGTCTTTACACACCCTTTATAAATCAAAAACAAACATGGCAGTATTCCGAATTCTCTTATTAATCCTTTCTATTTTTACCACTCACGTAACTCAAGTTTATTTTAACTTGTAAAAGCTTGAGTGCTTGCGAGATAAGTTAGACGTTATTTGATTGACCCCTTGTGTTTTTATCTTTCATCTGATCTAATCCAGTCGTATACAGGGTGGAAGAGATTTCGATAACGACGCTAAAACGGTTACCACGTTGAACCACGTAGTAGATCATTCTGAACATCATCATTTCAACCGAAAGACGTCCACTGCTGGACATAGGCCTCCCCCAAGTATAACCCACTACACTCCTAGAGTTAATCTGTAAATCAATAAATTATTCGTCGGTTAATAAAAAAAGACAGCTGTTTCCTACAAAACTGCACAGTCAAAATGTATGGAAGGGTGTTTTGTCTGAATGGACCAAATCGAATGGACCGCGGTCCGTGCAGACGTAGACAAAAAAGTTGTTTACGTCCGAACGGACCGTTGTCAAAAAAACAAATGAATAAACTTCATCAAGTACATTCGGGTGCAAAACTTAAAAAAATGAAATAAAATGTTAATTTATTGCTACTGACTACGGCGAAGCCAAAAGCAAGAGTTATGATTTTAACAGTCTAAAAAGCTGTTTTTTTTTTAATTACCGATGAAATTTTCTATGGGTTCAGTATGATGAACTGAAAATGTGGTAACCTGTTTTAGCGACGGTTTCCCTTCAACTTTGAAAAGGTACTGATAGACACAACGTACACAAACCTTAAATTAAATTAAAAAAAAAACTCAATACAATACCAAACCACATTAAGCATAATCATAGATACAGTTCTTATCACAACAACAAACAAACAAGAGACACAATTATAATAATTAAATCTAACAATCCCTATTGACAGAGAGTTCACATGCAATCCTAGGAAACGTTGACAGTTAGAGTTAATTGCCACACACAATGAGGCACCCACAGCGGCTGAGAACCCGTGGCGCTGCATCATAAACCCACATTGAAGACCCGCTGGCACACATCTGAGGTCGCGGTGAGACTGTTAGGCCTCAGAATAAGCGGGCGATAAAAACAAATCGAGCTTGGATGGTTTTATAGAAGTGTGAACAGCGTTTGAGTCGGTTTTAACAGTTTTAGTGGTGTTGTGGGATTTGACATTTTAATTGTATAGTCTTATTAGGTGTCAAACTTTTTCCTTTGTTAAGGGCACTAGTGTGATAAACAATCATCTGATGGTTATACTGAATCTGACATTGACACTGATGGTAAAATAAAACAATCAGAGCGGTTTCGCACTACGTCCGTACCTGTGAAAAGTCAGTTATAAGGTGTTGTATGTCTGTTTACCTTTATAAACCATAAGTACTAGTATCTACTCTACATATGTAGGTAATTATAAAATTACCAGAAAAGGTCCTGCGGAATTGCGGGGCAGGCCCAGAGCTTCACTTCACTGGCTTTCTGGGTTCGGATCGGATTCGGATCAGACGTAGTGCGAAACCACTCTTAGTACTAGGCCCAACAGTAAATGAAATCTGGTAAGATCTGATCGAAGATCATATGATAGTAGTAACGCAGAATCAACGTAAAAAGAAAACATTTAAGTTGCTTAGTAGACAGTAAACATTCTCATTAAAAAAGACGACGACATCAAAGAGAGACCAGGAGCAAATAAATATCTTTTAGACTGTCTCATTCGCCATTTTTAAAGCCTGACCAAAACACACCGCTTCTCACCGAACTAATCAAGTTGACGGGCGGTTTGGTTATTTTCGTCGACTCTTTAATTGACTGTTATTCATATCCGATTAACGACATCTTTTTTCGTATTCAAAGAACAGTTATATGATCAATCATGTCCATAAAAGCTGTTATTTGCATCGAGTTTTGGTATAATTTGTTTATTCAAATATTTTTAAACAAAAATATTTGATTTTTTTAGATGTGATGAAGTGTTGGTAATTGTTTGATTGTGATTAATTAATTGTATCGAGTAGAAGGAACCGTACCTTTCAATTTTATCGATAAGAAAGTGAAGTGTATCGCACCTTTGCACTTTTAGTTATTAACAACGCCCAGCAAAGATATTATAATGAATATCAGTAGAAATTAATTAAACCAAAACCCGACTCTGCAACTGACTGACCACAACGAATCTGTAGCCAAACGTATAATTACATCTATGTAACGTAAGTACGAAATAAATCATACAATCGACTCGAGGTGAGCGGTAAGTAAGAGTAGTCAAAAACGAAAGTAGAATCGATCTAGAATCGACGCAGCCGAAACATCGGACTCGGATTGTGGTCAGTCGGTCGGTAACTTTCACCGGGTACTAATTAGTGATACCGAGTATCAATGTTTACAAGACCACCGCTGTGAATATCGATATCAACGTTACGCACCTTATCTATCAGCGGATGACATTCCATCTAATGTGACGTGGGAAGTGAATTGAAGGCCGAGATAAGACGGCATGCCTGGCTGCTGGATTGATGACTTTGTGTAGCTTTGGAGACACTAATGACTTCACTCTTGAATGAAATGTTGTAAATACAAAAGCCCAATACAAAATCCCCCTTGTTCATTGAAATAGCAACTATCAGAAAGGTATAATATAATTCAATATGTTAATTACTAACAACCATCAAATAGAGAGTCAATCCCAAAATATTTTAACGACCTTCAAATCAATTCAATGACTGCTAACAAACCAAACATCAATTTCGTAATCAAATTGTTAACTATCAATCAAATTCTTCAACCAATTAGCGAATTTTCTAAACAAACTTCAAGTTTTATTTTTAGAAACTAATAAGAAAAAACTTAAAAAATTAATATCGATGTTTTACCGCAAATAAATGGCGCATCACTATCAAAAGCTCGCCGCTGTCCGGCGCGTACGATGACCGCCCGCCTTTAATCGATTGGGCGGGCAGACAAGATACATGACATTACAACATAGGTACATACATTTTGAACGAAGCAGTCACTCAATATTAAAAGAATTTCATATCCGAATTAAAATAAATATACTACGTATACTCAATTGGTAATCTAAAGAATGGTGATAAACCGTAAAAATAAAAATAAATATTTTTAGATTAAAATGCCGAGAATGTACGTAAATAATAATCAAAATAATTTCATCACTAAGTTCTATAACAGATTGTATAATACATATAAATTACTACGAATGTCTTAGTTTAATATTGTTTACAAAACATTGCAATTACAAGTTTAGGCTATTGCTATCTTTTACTAAAAGGCAGTGCGAGAAAAGGACGGCTATAGCTATGAACTAAGTTAGAGATGTCAAACTAGTTTATGCCTTGCGCTTCACCGTGTTTTTATTTGACATGTTTTACTTGCACCCTTCATTTGTATGGAAATATTAGTTCCAACTAAATTTGACAGCTCTAAATTACGTCTGTCTCTTTCTCGTTTTATTATAGAGAAAAAGATAACATTAGCCTAAATTAAGTTTAGTTTATGCACAACTTACAGAATCGACACCATTATCTAATACCACGCGACCTAAACCACTGGCAAGACCAATTGAGGAAATTGGAAACCTAAGAAACAATCTAATCAAATCAATCAATCTAATCAATCTTTCTAATAAGAAAGAAAAATTAATTAATATTGGTTTGCTCGGTCCGTTATATGATCACAGTGTGGCTTGTTCTGAACAAGATGAATGTTTGGGGGTGTGTCCCAGCAGTCGGAACATTGTAGGCTGATTATTCTACAGTATGAATGTTGACGTTCAAAATATCATTAAACTACCTGGCCTGCAAAACTAAGTACTTACTACACTTTTAAAAATATATTATTTTTCAAAACAATAGAAGTTAGAGATTTAAAATAAAAAACGTTTAAAGCAATTTTTATCAGCTTTATAAGTTTTTATGTACAATATTAAACTCTTTTTCGAGTCCTTTTTGTTTCGAAAGTATATCTTGTGTACTTAAAAAGTTATTGCAATTTTATAAGTGTGATACTTATTTTTGCAGGCTAGTGTAGTAACGAAACTTACGCACATTTATCTATTTAGTAGTATTGAAATGTCATAGGCTGAATTGATTGATCAATCGATCCATTACATATTCATAAAAAGAATTCTTAACTGACGAATGACAGAAGAAAAGCTTCTTTCACGCAAAGTTAATCATAAACAGCATTATTGTAACATATTAATTGGTAATACGTCTTCCGTGCGAAAACGAGTGCGAAACGATAAAATAATTAAGAGATAGTAAAACCAAACAATAAATAATGATGTGCTTACATTGTTCAAAATATCGATAGTAGTGTGGAGAACAAAAGATCGTTTGTAAATGTCAATTAGAGGTGCGCTTCGGTCGTGCTTTCCCTATAAATATGTTCCCAGACAAAAAGTGTTCGCCTTTTTTAAAGTTTCGTGTTTCGAGAAACCGAAGGCTTGTCGTGCAGCCTTTTTTGTATTTACACTTTTTTGTTGGAAATTAGGAATTGATTTATAACAGCGTCAATTTGATGTAACACATTAATTAATAATATTACTGTCTATCCTAATCATGGTAAAGTCGAAATGAAAATAATTAGTTTTTAAAGAATCGTTTTCCGGTTGCTTTGACTTGATTACATCATCACAATACCAACTGTACTTAATTAGTAGGTACCTACGTCAAATATTTACGAAAACAGAACATCGTTCATCAAAATTGCCCATATTTTTAAAGCCAAGCCCGACATTGACATCGCCAAAGGCTGCCGAAATGTCAGTGAGCAAATTATAACACTTTCGCTGTCATTGACCGAAGCCCGCCTGGTCGACTCGTTTCGTCACTGTTGCGGGCGCAAGCGATTGTCCTTTCAATCATTGACGTAACAAAGTCGTAAGTTAGTTAACATTAACACTGAACTTTCTTTGAGAGGAAAATCAATGCGTGGGGTGAACACTGAACTTCACTGAAAACGATTTCACTGAGCTGTTTGAATTTTATAATGAACAACAGATTTGGAAATGGTGTGACTTTGGACAGTTACATTATATTTCTTGACTATCAGTTTACTTAACAGATATCATCGAAAAATGTTTGGTTAAGTAGTCATCACTTAACGTTACATCCTGAAGTTAATCAGACGATCAGAACTAGTGTTACATAACATAACATCACGCCTGTAATCCCCGTAGGGATAGGCAGAGGTGTACCATATAGTACACCCACATTTCGCCATTTTTTTTAAAGCCCATGTTATAAGCCTATTGTCATTAACCGGCCACAAATTCGGACTCCGTGGCCGCTACTGAGAAATTCCTGATGGAAAAAACCCAGTAACACTCTGACCGACCCGGGAATCGAACCCAGGACTTCATGCTCAGCACACGACCAACGAGGCAGAACTAGAGTAATCCCAAACATTAAATATCGACCTGAGAAAATGTCAACAGACTCATACATACACACAATCATTTGAACAATCTACACATTTTTTTTTGTTCCACACATCGATCAAGTTCTATCGACATACAAGCAAATACAATGTTTGATTAACATTATTCCGATCCAATTAACGCGATTGACGTCGAAATCGAAACGAATTGACGTTGACATTGCGAAAAAATGTTTGTTTTTTTTTCTCTTTTTTGGCTGTCACTGTTACGCTTTTAAAAGCCTTTCTAGTGTGGGCATATTGATGGTACTGGACATTTCAATTCGATTTTCATTGTGTTTTTTCGATGTGTATTTTTTAAGTGAATGCGATCTATGTGTAGCTTTTTTATATTTTTTTTTTTATGAGTGCGAAATACGCAATGTAATGGTGTTTTTGTGCGAATTGATGATGGTTTTTTTGTGTGTTAGGTATGTGGTTTTGTTGGTTTGACTAAGCGTTATTTGTTTCGTATCTTATTTAACATAGAACGGTAACCGTGACAGGCCCTTATTTTGGTTATGCAACATATTAAATTATCTTTATCTTGTAGTCAAAAAGAGGACCTAAATAATAACAGCCGCTCTGATCAATCTTCAATTCAAGCCGCTCTTGCCTAGGATGTACCGTACCGAGTTTCTTTCGTGCCTCGGAATGCACGTTTAGCCGTTGGTCCCGGCTGTCGTTTTTAGATCTTTGACAGGTAGTCAGCGGCCCGAAACTCTGACAATTAGTCCTACTAAGGGGTTTTTACCCAGTATTTGGATTGTGGAGGTCAGATAGGCAGTCGCTTCATGTAAAATACTGGTATTCAGTTGCATCCGGTTAGACTGGAAGCAGAACCCAACATAGGTGTCAAAGGCTAGGCATATCATCATTGTAGGTAATAACTTAATTATGTTGCTGAAATAGTCTGACTTTTAATATAAGTAACAAAATTTTGTACAATAAAAGCTCTGTTTAGGTCATATTTAAGGTCAATTTCACACATATATCATCTCGCGTTCTCTCGATAACGGAAGTGAGAATCGTCGGGTGCAATTTACATAAAGGTCGGAGTCGCCGCGTCTGCCTCTAATAGCTCTTACACGAGCCGATAACGACGTGAATTAGCCTTATTTTATGTGACGATATAGCTCACAATATAAATAAATAGATAAGCGTACGTTTAAAAGTATCAAACAGGTAAAAACACGGAACTTTTTAAATAAAAACAGAAGTAAACAGCAAACTATGGAATTTAAGCGCAATTTTTTTCCCGGGTTTTACTATGGGACCGAAACCGGATTCCGCATGCCTGAATCAGGATTGGTTGTTATAGCGTTTTCCGATAAATTAAATGTTGTGACATCAATTCATCATTGTATTTACATTTTTATTATGATAGAAATAACCGATGCGGTGGAATGAGTGCAATGTCGTGAGGGAAGTTTTGAGTATGGCTGTGGATGGGTATAAAAGTAGAGGAAGACCAAAGAAATGATGGATGGACTGTGTAAAGTATGATATAGCACAGAAGGAGGTGTCTGATGAGATGACGAGTAATAGAGAAGTATGGAAGAAGAAGACATGCTGCGCCGACCACAAATGAATTGGGATTAGGCAAGAAAATGATGATAAGAAATAACTAAACGGATTCTGTCAACTCATACATTCAACCCACACGTCACAGCCATCTTCGTGTGTATCTGTCTCTGTGAGTAGTGTTGCCATGCAACCATGCATAGACAAACTGTGGTGACGTTGGGTGTAGATAAAATTATACTTTTATTGTATAACCTAATTTATTAATTACACATTAAATATTTCTATTAGTTTATTATTATTATTTTGTATTATAAATTTATATTCGTTTCTGACCGTGGCATCACTCTGGGCCCTATCAGAATACCAGCGTTGTGACTTTTTTTTTAAATGTCACAGCACCTTGCTGAGATAGGAGCCTTTCGGCCTTGCACGAAACCATTTCTTTTTTCTCTTTTTTACTTTTTTAAATATTTTGTCATGTCTATTCTATCTTTTTGTTTCTGTTATGCCCTCTATAAGTTCAATAAATAGTTTTCTTTCTTTCTTTACCAATTTAACACCTACCCTCAAATTACACCTAACACATTGTACAACCAAATCATCGTTATTTTTATATGTAAATGTTTGTGATAAATCGTTGGTCACCTATAAACACAATCTATTAACACCGATGCTATGCGAGTCCATGGCAGTTGACCCCAGACAGCATGAACTTTCTCTATACTGGTTCCATTCTAGCTAGACGTCTTCATTTTGTTTATACATGGTGTTGTTTTTTTTTGGGTTATTAATTTTCAATATGTTAAAAATGTGGGCTCGTTTTTTTTAAAGTGGACGGTTACAGAGTGTAAATATGGTGCTGTTCGACAAACGATGGGGCTCTTGATATCGTGTCGTGCGTGTCCTGTTGTTTGTTCACTACAGGAATTGATGAACGCTACCGAAAGCGCCAAACTAGTGGCTCAGTTCTGGACTGAAACAATTTATATTGCCATCGACACGCTAAGAAGAAGACAGAGTGATGTTAGTTGATTAATATAAAGAAGCTATAATTTCTCTTATACAAAATAAAACTTACTGAAGAAGTAGATTACTTAGAGGCTCCTTATTCTTTCTGCGTATCCCCGTTTAATAAACCTTTATGAAGTTTGAGGGCCTTATTTTTTCAGATTTATATTTGATAGATCGAAATCTTTTCTTGAGGCGTAAGCTTTACAGCAAAATTATTGGATATCGCCATCTTTTATCACTGAATAATTCATTTTATTCTAATGTCCCGCAGGTATTGGTAGCGTTGTCCTCTTTCTATAGACAATATTCTTCGATAACGACCCACAGTTCAAAGGACCAAGTTTTTGGCCATTTTTGGTTTAGAATAAGGGGCCCTTAAGGAAGCCAAAATATACTTGTTTTCCCTATCATTGCGATATTTTATTTGTTCTAGACCATACCTGGGAACTTTCGAGTTACGGAGATGTCGGGGGTCAACTAACTTAACTTAACTTAACTTTTTTTTTTGTTTTAATGTAACATTATTGTGCCAAAAATGTCGTGTAAAATATTAACAGTAATGTTTTGAACACCTCATACTATACATTGTTTTAGTCGTACATAAAAATAATTATCTACTCGTCGTCGGCACGTTGGATGATAATGAATAGTTTTTAAATGCGATTACTTGTTGATCGCCTGGGGCGTTTGAAATGACTTAGTCATTTATGACAAAGTGTATTCTTGAAATTAGTTTATTAGTACGAAGCGAGGAGGAATGTTGTTAAATATGCAAAACGAATAAGTTAGTAGACTCTTTTATATTAGACTTACCTGACCTATCTTTGAAATAAATACAAAAAAAAAACAGGCGAATTGATAACCTCCTCTTTTTGGAAGTCGGTTAAAAATGCGCCAAGACGATGCTGAAAAGTCAAACACAAAGTGCGGTCATGATGTTTTTTTCTACATTTTTTTATTTATATATAAGGCGCGCTTTATATATTTATATAAGGCGTTTAATCCGCAATCAATCACATTAGTTATCGTAAAAAAGAGCTTAAACAAGCATAGACTAGCTAGTGAGTGATTGCGATAGCCAGTTAACCCTTTTATTATTGTAAGCAACCTCCCAACAAACTCTGACTACTAGGTATAAAAACCAAGGCTAGAAAACCATCACTTATCACAAAGTAATCGAGCGTGAAGCAATAAAAAATTACTTAATTGCTTAGTAGATCAATAACTTAAATAGTTGCTCCACTACTTTCCATTTTACAACCAACAAATATAATACTAGTTGGCTCCCAACATTAAATAGAAATTAATTCAAAATGGTCTTCCCACGGCAGCAAAAAGTTTGTATGAACGTTCCCATTATCTGTGAAGATGAAACTTTTACTAGTTTCTCTATTAGTTGGATTCGTTAGGGATTCGTGGAATGATATAACAGGTGTACCTAATAAAGAGCTTTTTGTTCACTTTGACTTTTTAGTGGCCTTGACATAAAAGGAGACGTATTGAGAAGTAAGTTGGCAACGTCGCAAAAATCTTTCAAATATTTTTAGCGTTTTCAACATTTTATAAATTAATATTCCTAAATAGAGTTATAGAATAATGCTCTATTGTTTAAATATTAGATGTATTGGCATACTATTATCGTAGGTTTTTCTGTAAAACTAAAAAATCCTTTTTTAAATGGGAAATAGTAGCTAATACGGACTCATTGTCAAGAAGAATGCCTAATATTGTCTATTTAATTTTATTCTTATTTAATAGCTCTTAAAATGTTATTGTACATACAAATTACTACCTATCAGATTAAAAATTTCAATAAAATACCATTTCATTTATCAACACGACAACCCACCACCAACCCGATTCTAATCGATAAAAACATCACTAAGATCACGGATAATGGATGTAATTATTCGATTACCCGACATAACACGAACGCGCAGGAAACCTTAGCCCTTTAGATAACGATGAAATAAAATTTAAATAAATTGAATTCAATTAATCAGTCCGTAACTAGAGAAAGTTCGGTTGAATTGAATATAAAGATGGAGGTCGTTCAAAAAGTCGACAGAGCTCTGTGATTTAGGGTTCAGTTAACTGAATTTTAATGTAAGTAATAGCGTGTGTTGTAACTAGCTGTTTAATACTAATTCACGACTACGCTAGAAATGATCGGAAATGAACCTACGAGGATAATGTACCTACTCATTAGTGTAAGAATTTTCGGAATCGGATCAGTAGTTCCGAAGATTACCCCTTCACACAAGTGAACAAACTTACAAGCACTATAGGTTATTGCCAGTTAAGATGTCAATAGCGGTCATTGCCCTTTCTCTTATATCTCTTAGCAATGAACCATGTATCGTTTTTCATTACAAAAAATGTTGAAGATCACGATAGATGACGATTCAAGACTTGTACAGACTTATTTTTGGTTTTTAAAGTTAGGAACTCTAATAAATGCAGGTGGGTCAATGACCGCTATTGACATCTTAACTGGCAGCAACTATACCTGTATTTATTATCATTATAGATGAATAAATTGTAGTGTCAAATATTATCATCATCATCAGCTGAGCTGGTTGACGAAACGGCTCTTGTGTTCCAAACCTAAGTTCAGCAGTGAACGTTTTTTGGGCTTCAAATGTACCCTTAAGTAATAAAGGTTGGCAAAAAAAAATAATTCTCAAAGGTTTTTCGCGCGACCCATGTCAAAGGTAAATGGCTTAATTTGTATGCAAGAGTTTCGTCAAAAAAGGTTTTGGATACGATAGGTACAGAAGCTTATAACGGGTGCCATGTTGTGACGTTGGTTAGTTAATAAATATTTACGGGTTTTGTCATGTCCCAAAAAAACACGTGGCAATCGCATTCAGAACGTTTCGTTTATCAACACGGATTAACGTAAGGTTTTTGAAGTGACGTAGCTTATGTCAAGAGAAGAGTCAATAGTGGCTATATTTTCTTATCTTGGAATAACATAATTCTCATCATCTTTATCTACCTAGCCTTTTCCCAGCTACGTTGGGGTTTGCTTCCAGTCTAACCGGATGAAGCTTTTACATGCAGCGACTGCCTATCTGACCTCCACAACCCAGTTAGCAATGGGTAATACGATGGTACGATAAGTTGTCAGACTTTCAGGCCATTGACTACCTGTAACGACTGTCAAAGATCTACAAATGACAGCCGGGACCAACGGCTTATATCACGACGAACATATCCAACTTAAATCACTTAAATCGTATCCTATAAATCGGTATCTAAACGGGGAAAGTGCGGACGTAGTAAGACGAAACAAAAACAGATGGGTCGGTCAGTGCGGAGATGAGTTTCACCCATTAAAGTTACTGTTAAACTGTGATTAAACGAATACCGACGCACGAGACGTTTCCTGTTTACTTAATTAGAGAACCTGTGCCTTATTGTAATTATGTCTGTTAAGTAGTGTCAAGTTTCGTTTAGTGTTGATCTGTTTTCTGATAAGGTAAGTTAAAGCGGTGTGGTTTAAGTTGTACGTGTCAAGGATGCAGTCCAATTAAGTTGATAAAAAGTTTTATTTTACATATAGGAATGGCTTGTAAGAATTTGAATTTAGAGATTAGGTACATTTTAAGATCGTGTCCAAAAGTACTGATCCAAGCCATGTTGGAATATTATTAGAATTAAAATTTAAGAAACAAGATGGTACAGGTATTTCGTCTGATAATGTTACTAAGTAAGAAAGATACATAATACCTTACCCTAGACCGTCGGAAGTCCCTAAGCTCGTTTAACCGATCCCTCGTTTCTAATATAAGTAAACCACGATCTATCAAACGACAAGATTGCCTTTACCAAAGTTAGCCAATCACATTAAAGTTCGTATAGGTAATCTCAACCCTGATTCTACAATTATAAGTATAGTTGATATCATAATTGCTCTACAAGTTTTAGTTTGAATGTCACTTGCATATTATAAAACGACCGGAGGCTTAGGAAAAAGTGAGATTCACATAAAGTATCACTAGTTGGTTCTATTTACCTCTGTGACAGTTAGCTTTGAACCATACAGTGGAGTTTTCATTTACCAACTTTGAGTTTTTTCAAAAGTGGTAAAGAAAGTACGAAGTCATTCACAGTTATTAAGAGTTCGAAAACGTACCTAAACTCTAACAAATTCAAAGTAGGTATACAATTTCCGAAAATTAATACAACTCAACATAAAGTTCATTAATATTTAAATCAGATTAAAAGGCGTTCCCTTCACTTCGCGACTCGTTTTAATATATTTTTCACAAACACTTTCAGCCGACATTTTGAAAACAACTTTCTCTGAATATAAGGCAGTGTTTAATATGCCATTGTTTGACTAAGTTGTCGATTGTATGTGGATGAAGTATGAAGCTGTGAATGCTTTGTGAATGTCTTTTAAGTGATTAAGAACGTAATAAAACGCGCGTTGTAACTTCGGGTAAGTAGTAGTTTATTCTCCTTTGTAAGTTATTAAATAAAAAATGGATACGTGGGTACGGATGGATACTACACTCTAAATCCGACCCTATATTGTATTTATCTCCGCACGAAAACTTATCTTAACTTATCAAGGATTGGATAAACTATTGTTGCACTTATATCACTGGGCGGTGGAGGTAGGTAATAAATGCCGGGGTTGCGGGACTGTTCGAAAGAGATACCGTGGCCCCGGAACACAAAGGACGATGAAGGAACATGGATGGGTTTTAGTCAGTAAAAGTCTGACACTCCCTCCGGCTCCGCCCAGAGCGGGAGAAGTCATTTGATGATTTCCCATACAAAAAAAAAAAAAAAGGTAGGTAATAAATGGTACTCAATTATCCCATGTTAAATACTGGTATTCAGCTGCATCCGGTTACACTGGAAGCCCACCCCAACATAGGTAGTTGGGAAAGGGATGGCCATTTCTATTTGCAAAATAATATGAGATAGTTAACAATCGAAGCAAGAAAAACGTTGCTCAAGTACTTTTGGGTAAAACAGAGATGAAGTAAATAATTCGCAAGCGCGTCTGCTGAACTAGAGGTCCTGGGTTCGTGGCCGAGGTCAAACAAAGTATTATTAAATTTTTACATCAGGAACTTCTCAGGTCACGGAGTCTGGATTTGTGCCCAGTTGATAGCAATTGGCTGGCAAAATGAAGACACCCTCATTTTGCCAGCCACCATTTGCCTGCCACCAGCGGCCATTTTTCAGATCTGTACCTAATACCCATACGTGTATGTGGGTATTAGGTACAAATCTGCCTAACCCTTCGAGGATTAGAAGCATGATGATGCCTGAGGTCATAGTTACAGCGGCTATACTTTGTCCGACCATGCTATGTACTAGAATAAATGTAAATGCAGACGACGATACCTTACACTCCACATAGGGGTGTATACCACGACATAAAAATTATGTAACAAAATACACAGGCCAGGCTATCCCTTAATAAATCATACATTCTACAATTCCAAGGAAGTGAGCACATAACATACCACTTCAAGTTTTGCCAGCCATATTTCTGCCAGTCATCGAATTACCTACTATGATTCAATTGAACCACTTTACCACAATTATACAAATTCGCTAACACGTGAAACTGGTGTTAAGAGATTCGTCACAATCACTTTGCGTAATCGATTGAATGATTGAATGAATGCCGTAGTAAAATGTTCAATGAATAAATGAACGAACATCGAACCGATTGAACTTGTGAAATTGACCGTGACATTGGCGGTGAAATTGTGAAGTTGCTTGTTTGATTATGTATTTTAGGTAAGTATAGAAATTTTCAACGAAATGTTTGTTAATTTAACCTGATGTTATTTTAACTTTCGTAGGTAATAGACTCTTTTTTTTTTTGTTTTCGTTCGCTCTAAAAGGGCAGGCATCGATCTATAGACCATTCAGCCTAGGTAATAGACTCACGAAATCGAATTTGACGTTTGTATAATTTTCCTTACATTAGTTTTTTTCGATCTACATAAATTATAAAATCTGTGGGCAAATCTGACGTTGAATGGTAAAACGCTAAAAATAAGGGAAATTATTAATGGATCGAAAAAAAAATTAATTGGCGACTAATATGGGCGACTATTATGCCAATTATGTAACTATTTATCCGGTCATTAAGGCAAGGAAGCAAGAGCAAGCAGAGCGTGTTTGGGACTTGCCGACATGCATCCCGACTCGGATAGGTTAGGTTGGAAGGGGATGGCGGGGTCTGGTGAGCGGGTCAAGCGCGCGAACTAAGACCCTGGCATTCCCTTCAAAGATTAGTTTACTATAAACCCTGCAAACAGACATAGGAGCCCCGTAGAGCGGGGCTACGTCGACTACACCTTATCCACAATCCAGTGATTAATTATAAGTTTTTTTTTTTTTCTGAGTCCTTGAATCACGATTTTATTGAACAATTAGTAACTCAAATTTGTATTTTCAAGTCGCCGTTTTAAACATTTGTATTCGCCCACTTTGTATTTCAGTATTTTTGACATTTTAAATTTGAATTCATTTTCACTTGTTTAATTATTCATATCAACATACAACCTAGCCCTGGCCTGCAAATTGCGAAAAAACGTAAGAAAATTTGAATTTTGCGGGCTACCCTGGAGCATCCTGAGAGAGAAAGTTTTTACCTAAAGGTGAACACTAAAATTTTATTGCATACCAAATTCTTTTACATCTTAAAATGGCTTAATTAAACCAATTAAAAAGTATTTAATAAATATCCAAGCAAAAGTCGAAGGAACCAAACTTCGTTAAAAGTAACACCAGTTCTGAATTGCGCACATAATTTTGTAAAAGGCACCTCATTATTTTTGTTTGAGACTGAAATGAGCAAAATATGTACGAGCAAATATTTTCCTCGTTGGATAAAAAGGATAGAGAATCTCTCATTTATTTTAATAATGTTAACATAAATTAAAGCTTTATTTAAATGGAAAGTCTGATGAAAATATACGATGATGTTTTGCAAAGATCTCGACTCTGTTTAGCTGCTAAAGAAGCTTTCTTAATATTTTGCGTCATCTGTTTTGACTGGTTAAAACAATGGAAATTATTGACCTAAGAAGTTCATTGCAGAGTAAATTTATTACCTCAGATTTATTGGCTCAGATTCCTATTTATAGAATTACAATATATAATACGTATGTTTGCCGCAAAAATGTACTGAAAGATCAGTAAACTTTTAGTCAATAAGAAAATCAACCATATATTATTCACTTCATCACCTTAACAATCGAAAAAAAAAAAAAGATTTTTATTTCTAATTCTTATGACATAACAATCAAATGTTATGAAGTACTTTTTGAGCAAAAAATTACTTGTATTAGGTACTTCCGCTCTTCCGGTTTACGTTAACATTACATAAGTAAGAAAATCGAAAACCACCGAATACCTATAGTAATTACATCACCCCAGGCATAAACAACACCTCTTCAATTACAAAATCTTCCAAAATTGGCGAACCATAGAATTCGAAACAAAAAGCGACGTAATGATTCAAGACTTTTTGGAATAAATGCTTAAGTGGGCAATGGAAAGGTCACATACTATTAATATACGCAGAAGGGTGCCAGGGGGTAGTACAGACAAAATGATTAGCTGACCCATACTTTGGGTCAATTAGGTATTGATGTTTTGTATGAACCAGCTGTTTTGTTTATCGCAGATGGTCTCACAGATATTATAGTCCTTAAATACATGGAACCTTAAATATGACCACACCGTCATACTGTGTAAGCTTGACACTCTATGAACAAAACGCCTCTTGACTAACAAAATCTTCCAAAATTGGTGAACCATAGAAATGAAACAAAAGACGACCCAATGACTCAAGACTTTTTGGAGTAAACGCTTTAGTGGTCAATGTCAAGGTCGCGTGCTACCAGACTGAGCTGTTTACGCGACGCGTAAGCGCGGAACGAAGCGAACGTGCTATACCGTTGATGGGTGCATCAATAAATAACGCGATTGGACGGCTGTTAATACGGTTTGTGAGTTCATTGTGTTTCTGCATTTAATATTTGTAGAGGTTTTTATAACCGTTGTATTAGTTTTGACCTACATTTGGAAATTGATTTTAAAAGCTTTGGCTGGTCTCTGATGGTGTCTTGGTGAACCACAAGTCACTATTTGTTAAAACAGTACAGTTCATTCATTTTATTTCATTCACATAATCACACCAGTTCCACATTACCTCTAACTTACGTAACTTTCACCCCAATGGCAGGGGAATCCATTATAATTAACACTGTTTTACTCTAAAACACACATGGCTCTCTAAAAATCATCTGTTTCCTTAAAGTCATCTGTAATTAACCCTAAATTACAACCTCTCTCTTTCTTTAAAACAGCTCCACCCGGTATTGGGCCTCCCGCATGTAACTTTGCTATTCTGATCCAGTCATCCACTGGACTGGCTCATGACCTAACGCGCATATTATAATGATCCGTTTTGGTTCCATCTAGTATCCGGTTTGCGACATATGTGGGACTATGTCGAATATCAAATAAAACTACAGCACAGAATGTAACCTTACATATTTTCCAAAGACGTAAAAGTTTTCTTTTAACACAACATATACCATAGTATGAGTGTTCCGTCAGAGGGCGGGCACCTGACCGGCCCACATCGTCGATCCGCTCCAAATACTGCAGTTCCGTACCAGACAAGCACTAGTTTGTCTACGATTATCGTAACTCTATGTTTTATTTCCTTTGGCTTTGTTTCTAAGTTTAATATCTGGCTTTTCTTTCGGAAAACGAATTTTGTAAACTTATCTTTTTCAACTTTCGGAATATAGTTGGTAGTTTTACACTTGTCCCTTTTTAAATAGGTACTTAGACTAGATGTGTCTACTATCAACATCAGGTCTTTAGATAAGGTCTTCAATTCTACAATGTTGTACTAAAGTAGTACAAGTTTGTCTGGGATTATTTTTTTTTAAATCTCCAATAGGTTTACTCCACTTATAGGGGTCCACAACGTACATAATAGAATTTACACCTGTGATGACAAAGTTATAGTACCAGAAGATGATTAAAAAAGATGGTGATTAAAAAAGTCTAAAAAATAAAGAGTAAATGTGAAAAATATTAACGGCGTGTGATTATTGTAATACTACGTTTTATTTCATTTGGTTTTGTTTCTCTTATTAATATCAGCTTTTCTGTTGGAAAGTTTTCCAACAGAAAAACACACACACAGATCCACTTAGAACTATGTAGTTACATAGTTCTAAGTGGATAGTGTGGATAGTGGATATGGTGGAGAATAAGTTTGTGTACAGTTTTCGTAACAGTGTGTAGTTGAGCGAAGTTTTCGTCGTCGATAGTACTTCGTAAGTAATACTTATTCTTAATATCTTCCTCTTCTCTTGGAAATCTATATTTGAGCTTGAGTAGGTAATCAACGAAACTTTTCATTGTTAATACCAAGTTTTGTTTGCCCTTGATTGTTCTGAATAATACTATCTTTTATTCCTTTACTTTGATACTGTCATTTTCTTTCCTTGTCTTTTGGAAATAGAACTAGCTTGAGTAGGTAGTAGGTAGGTACTCAAGTATGTGTAACTATACAACATCAATTTCAGTTTTATCATTTTCTAATAATGGCTTCTTAAATAACTTAACAATAAACTGAAACTACTGAACAGGAACTACTATGAAAATTGTAATATGACAACATAACCATAAGCTAAAATTTCTTCTTGTTACGAAATATTTAGAAATTGTTAAAAACTAGGTCAACAAATAACGTCTATGACGGATGTCATCTTCGGTAAGCTGACGAACGAATTTCCTTTTCAAGATGAGTGCAATTCACAAGTCGTGACATGAGAAAATTCTAAGAAAAGTGCGGTTTTCACTTGATTGTAATTTTTGTTTGATGGTACCATGTGTTTTTTCTATTAAACTATTAATAAGGTGAATAATTTCTTACTTAATTACCGAGGTTAAAGTAGTACCAGTGTCCCAAAAACTGCCTGTAAATCGAATAATCTTTCCTGACCTACTTTTTATTAAGTTCTGGTATCGTTTCTCGCACTATCGTCAATGTTAGATGTTACAAGGCTAGACAAGTCAATGACATTTAATAACATATGTCCGCAAAAATCGTGATACCTGGGCTAATTAATATACATGCTATAAATATAATTTATAGCTTAGAGCAACCACGAATAATGTTACTTTCTGCCAGTGAAGAAAATGTAGAATTGGATCATTAGTTACAAACTAACAAACAAATTTTACCTCTCTAAAATTTTAGTATAGATTAGAAAAAAAGGGCCTGATTTATTTCAAATTAATTTGCTTTCAAGATTTCATTCTACAAGTCATCTTTTCATAAAAGTAAAATTACATATTTAATGCGACAGCTTGCTATAAAGCTGAATATTTCATAATTTAACAGTTTATTACGAGTAAGATTCCTATATTTATAGTATCGACAGAATTATCTAAGAGTGCCTACGACAAAGGTGTTGATGGCGTAAAGTTTAAAAGCTATTTATTGTTCACCGCTCTCTATACGCCGAACTCTAATGAGCTTTACGAATTCAAACTCATGAATATTTTGACTTGTGTTCCGTGCTATGGTTGTCAACTTATTTGCATAGTGTGCGACTAGATGTAACAATAGGATGATGCTAATTTCGCATTATCCTTGGAATGATTGCAAATCGTAGGTGACAGAATTACCATACCATACCAAATTCCAAAGGCTGCAAGGGCAGTTGTAGAGGATGATTCCAAAATCCCAAGTTCACTTCAGAGGAAACGGTGGTTGAACTTTTGGATGAGTATGCCATAAGTATTCCAGAAGCTGCAGTTACACATTTTGATGAAAACCATTATGACCGAAATAGAGGATAAGGCCACTACCTATCCCATTAAATCATGGTCGTAACTATATAATAATTAATAATATATCATCAACAAACATACCGTAGCCTTCGAAACACAAAACCGGCAAACAGCAAACGAAAAGTCAAGCAATGTTCCAATCACAACACAGTTCGCACACAAAAACGTTCCACAGATTTTTTTCAAAAAAAAAAAGTTGTAAAAGTAAAGCGCACGTGCGCGAGAGTCGCGTGGTTATTCGGAGGCGGCGGTGCGCACGCGGCGGTGGGAGAGTGACAAGTGGATACTGCGCAGGTGCCAAGCCAACCTCCCTCTAACAAGGTCGCGTCCCCCTCTCTTCACACCCATTTCACCCGGAGAAAGTCTGCCTACATACATACCAAATTTTCGAACCGATTGAGCTGACTGAATTAACTTGGTACGGAGATGATGAATGAAATGTGTGTAAGGTCATCGTGTGGGATCGCTTTATCTCGGGATGTTTCGGCTCTAATCGGTATGCGTCACTGTGTGTTACTACATTCATCTTGTCTGGCCGAAGATGATATCTTAAGAAACAATACATAATATTTCAATTTACTTTTTGGTTTCCTCTTGACGCCTATCAAAGTTCAGATTTTTTGAAGAGAAATTGTATCTTAATACAAGATTATTAAAGTTATTGGTTGTAATTTCAATCCTTTGATTGGCTCATAGACAATGATGTACATAGCAGCTTGTAATAAAATGAAAGTATCCAAGCCATCTAAAACTCCAATTGAGTCATTGACACAATCAGCAACAACTTTGGTTCTGTATTTACTGTCAACTTCTTGCATTATAATTGTGAATTCATATTCATTTTCATTAATTATCATAAATAACCCACATAGGCTCTCAACACTACGATGTACAGCCTATTTGTATCCAAATACATATTTATGATTTAATTAGACGGTGTCAGGTTAAAATTCTATTTCCAGTAAAATCACCCCTTTCATCAATAAATCGTTGAAAGTACAAACATTCAATTTTAATACATCATGCATGGGTTCACCTTTATCAGCTAAATTTTATCTGCATTTATGCACTCGGAAATGTTGTTTTTTTTAGAAATGACCACTCGCACTTGCAGTTGCTAAGGTTGCTTGACTGCTTAACCGGACTATCCTGTGGTGGCCAAAAATTACTTTAGGGTCCCCCAGCCAGGGCTTACAAACTAAGGATTTACATTAAATGTACTATCACTAAGGGCACCCCCTGTGGGGTTCGGGTCTCGGCTTAGTGCGTCATTGAGGAGAGGGCAGCAAGGGTCAGACTGGGTCGGATCATTATTTGGGGAATTTAACGTTACATGCTCAGCGTCGCGGGCTGGCTCGTAATGCGAGGGTCGGGTGGTGATGTTACGGGGAGGGCCTCGGCGGCGGGGCTGGATTCGCGGTTTATATCGGTTTTTGTATTTGTTTATTCGAAGTGTGCTGGTTTCCCTACAACTCTCTTGTAGAAGGGTGATGGGATCATCGGGTGTGAGGAGGGTAAGCCTAGGTCGGCAAATCCTGGAGATATTGGAGGGGATATAATTGGCTGCTGAAGAAATCAGGGGGTTTGGGTGTTTTTCGGCCTTATCGAAAAAACACTTAGTTTTTGAGGTCAACATGCAGTTGCTCATAACTAACGAACCATGGGGCTCCCGAGGCCCCTCGTTAGAATCGATTTTGGAGGGACTGCATCCTATGGAGATGGTAGGGTTTGGTATGCGCGAAAACGGGGCAAGCGTATGTCAAAATAGGCCGAATGCACGCGGTGTAAATACGCAATTTGCACTTGAGTGACAATTTGCTGCGTTCATTCAGTACAGAGTGGAGCCTACCGAGAGCGAAGGCGGCACGCGAACGTATCGTCTTGATGTGCTCACTGAAGCTTAGGATGACTCCCAGGTATTTGGCTCGCTTCTCCCAAGGGATCGGCTTGCCAAACATGGTGATCGGTCTAGGAGTGTGGGGGAAATGTTGTCGTGGGCTAGAAAAAGTACTGCCTGGCTCTTGTCGGGATTGAGCTCAATTCTCCATTTCCGGAACCAATCGCCTAAGGCTTTTGCGGAGGTTTGGAGAATACGGGCAATGTTAGAAGGACTCCTACCAGAGTAATAGATGGCCGTGTCGTCAGCGAAAAGGGCTAACTGGGCTGTTTTACTTTTAGGGATATCGCTGGTATATATAACGTAAAGACTAATGGATATAACACCGATCCCTGAGGTACACCTGGGCGAATCGGATGAGTCGGAAATGTTGTCTTCGAAAGTTTATTATATATTTCGAATATACTATTTCTTTTTAAAGACTACATTAGGAGATACGATGGGACTATGTTGTCGTTCATACTCTTTGAATGATCTAAATGATGAAAAGCTAAAAAATCTATTGGAGCAATTTATGTAAATCTGTTGTAAATGTCAAAAATTCCTACAATTTCATCACAATTACCTACACCAATAAAATTCATCATTGTTTTTTTGCAATTTTTCGATCCAATTAATTTAGGGGTCAGTGCAGCAAGTCACGAGGGCTGGGAGGAGCTCTTGGCTTAATAGTAACAGCCGCTTGGGTCGATCTTTCGGTTAAGCCGTGCTTGCCTGGGTTTGTCTGTGGATGGGTGACCAGTGTGACCACGAATTACATACCAAGTTTCCTCCGTGCCTCTTAAAGCACGTTAAGCCAGTGGTCCCGGCTGTAATTTAAAGATCTTTGACAGTCGTTACAGGTAGTCAGTAGCCCAAAAAGTCTGACAACCAGTCTTACCAAAAGATATCGTATTACCCAGTACTAACTGGGTTGTGGAGGTCAGTTAGGCAGTCGCTCCATGTAGAATACTGGTATTCAGCTGCATCCGGTTAGTCTGGAAGCCGACCCCAAAATAGTTGAGAAAATGGTTAGGCAGATGATGCAGCAAGTCGCGAGGACTTGCTGCACGCTACAGACGCCTCTATCAGCGGGATCTCAGTATTCACTCACATTTTTTAATCCAACTCTTATACCAGTTACCTTTGAAACTTTCAATTAAAAGAAACCGCGCTAACCCACTAAACGCTTAGATACTTAGCACTTGAAGTATTATTCCCATATGTCTGGATTTATAAACATGTGTGAAATATCTTCCGCCATTCATTTTCTCCGCGCGAGTCTGAGATAAATACTGTCTCGTTAATAATTTAAACCTTGGCTAATATTTTGATATAGGTACGTTTTACACGTTAGTTTACCACACGTTAGCAACGTGTTTAGTCTTAGTATCTTGTTTTAATGTGTTACATGTGTGTCCAATTTATTTTATCTTTGCTGAATTTGCTAAAATTGACAAAAAAAAAATACAAGACGGAGGCACAATTAATAAATAATATCGCTGGACATTACACACAGCGCCATCTAGTGCCACACTAAGATAGTTGATATACTACATAGATACTTTTTGTTTGTAAATACATACTTAATATACATATAAACATCCATGAATCGGAAACAAATGTCCATGCTCATCACTCAAACATTTTGCTCTGACCGGGGTTCGAACCCGGGACCCTAAGAACGTAAAGCAGCCTCACTACCGCTGCGCCATTCGGGTCGTCGCAATTCAAAATCTAATTTTGATTTTAGAATTTTCGAACATCAAGGTCGAACTGCAGTACAATACCTGGACAAGTAGCATCACTTTCAAATCGTTTCGTCTTTCAACACGATTAGCAAAGGTAAGCTTTTCAGTAGCTTAAGAAAATTGTTATGGCTGACAGAATGTCGCTTAGCCCAATCCCTCAGAAGCTTCTTCTCATGTTCTATCTCAGAACAATAAAATAGCTTGTGGTTTGCTGTACTTGTTGTCGATTTATTATTCTTCTTCTTCTTTTTTTACACTATATAGGCTTGCGTTTGGCCTCAACACGCCTGATGTGAAGCCATGATACGGCCTAGGGTTGACCACGCTTGCCTAAAAGAAACCGATTCTCCTCGAACTTTGAAGATATCCTTATTATAATAATCGGGAATCAGAGAAGCCATCGATGCTTCTTAACTTGTCGTTGGGAATCTAAATTGTGAAACAGCACCACATTTCTACAGTCATCAATGAATTTTCAACTGAGCAGGTTTTTCTTGCCGCCAAACTGGCTGGATACCTGATGATTTTTTTATTTTTATCGTGTGATTAGTGCCTAACCTGGTGTCAGTTTTTATGCCGGGCATGGGCTACTGACTTGGCTTTACATGTCGTCGAGAAATATCTCTCAGGCATGCTGGTGTCTTTATGATGTTTTCCTTCAGCGAAGCAAGTGATAATAATACAATACGTATATGAATCCGAAAAATCAGAGTCAATTAGAGTCTTGGTTTCGAATTCGAGACCTATTACTTTGCAGCACACACCACTGGGCCATCACTACTCCAATCCTGGATGATATGATAACTTTCTAACACTAGACAGTGTTGTACTGTTGAGTGTAAGTCCCCGTGCCTATTCCACAAAAGAACATTGAGATAAAAAATGACCCACATTTTTTGCATACTTTATAATAAAAGTACCTACTTAAGATTCATTATCTATCTATATTGTTCTGGTCAAAGGCGTAAAATTAATCAACTGTGTATTATATTCTGACGGGTCAACAAAAAAAATTAATCGCCTGCTTGGAAGATCGTAATGTCTTGTGACGAAGTCTCTAAATTAAGATGTAGGTATTGATAAATATTTTGTGTAATTCTAAAAAAATCTGTTGTTTTTAAATCTTTTTGACGGATTAATGCTGACAGACGAGGAATTTTACATCGTATCTGAAATTTAAGTGTTTGCTTTTGTATTACAATACGGAAAATAAGCAAGACGGTATAATTTCAAAGAGCTTTTTATAAAACATCAAAGAATAATAGACTAACTTACATCAATGATATCAAACAGTAGTCAAAGAGGCTCCTCTTTTTTGAAGTTAATTAAGAAAATAATCTATACTAGACTATTAAAGGCTACAGTAACTTTGTCAGTCTGTTACCTTTCACTCCTTGTCGGCGATCGATGTTGTCGGCTGAACTGCTGAACGGATTTTGATCAAATCTGGTTTTCAGCTACGTTCGAGGTTTAAAACATAAATACGATACTTTTTATCCCGGTAGTTTCGTGTGATAATTTTCGACCTATAAACCTACATAATATCACGCCTTTTAGGCCGGAAGGGTCAGGCAGAAGTATACATAATATTACACCTACATTTCGCTAGTTACATTTAAAGTCACATGTACCTATTGCCATCAACCGGGCACAAATCCAGACTCCGTGGCTGCTACTAAGAAATCCCTGATGGAAAAACCCAACAACCCGACTTGCTTTGCCCGACTTGGAAATTGAACCTAGGACCTCATGCAAAACCTAGTCACCAATAAAGCTTCGTAGCGGATGATAGGACAGTTGAATTGACAGTAATCTCTAAATACTAATCGTGAAACGACTGCAAATGATCTCCACGACGTCCTCTACACAATGACATAAGTCCTGTTTCAACAAAAGACGATCGATCACCATGACAAGATACATTTGTATGATACAGTAATCGGTATTCAATCTTCTATTCACAGCAGTATTGAGTACTGTAGCAATATTGTGAGGTTTCTTCGAATGTTTCAATCGGTATTGTATTATATTAATATTAAATACAATGATTTTAACACTATCTTTCTCAATTGAACAATATCGGTTTAGGAAAACTGTGTTCGACAATTTTGCAAAAATGATTACAGGAGAAATTGATTCGAAATTTTGGTGTACCTACTTTATGGATATGCACTTTTCAGTTCGATTGTATTATTGTGCAGGGACGTATGTTTGTGTGTCTGTTAAGTAAGATACGAATGGCATTTGAAGAAGCAAGTTTTAAGGTAGAAATCACAAAACGGGCTGAAAAATCTGACATCATGGTGTAGCTGCGAGTGACAACAAAATTCCTAAAACAAGTTAAAAAATACCGGCCAAGTGCGAGTTCGACTCGCGCACTGAGGATTTCGTATAAACTTGTAAGTATTTTGTTATTAAACTACATATTTACGGTTTTCAGATTTTTTCCTTTAGATGTGCTGTAAGACATTGCTTCTTGTCAAATTTCATGATTCTAGGTCAACGGGAAGTACCCTAAAAATTTTGATTCCCTCGAGAGTGTCAAATAGTGAAATATGCGAACGTACGTGTACGCACGCGCGCGCGCTCTCGCGCGTTTTCGTGTCGTGTACGTGTTTGTGTGAAATATACGTTTTTTTTGCGGCATAAACGGCCGTATCTTTTTACATATGGTTTTAATTATAAGTCAATACCTCTACGCGTTCCCGAGATAAAGGATCTTGACAGACAGACGGACAAACGGATAACGAAGTGATCCTGTAAAGGTTCCTTTTTCTCCCTTTGTGGTACGGAACCCTAAAAACAAGTTCTTAACATACTAAAAATAAAAACACACCATTACAAAGTAAACTATTATAGCATTACATAAATTATTTTTAGAAAATTATGTTAATTTTTATTAAAATTGCCGAATAAATAATGCGTTTCTTTTGTTCACCGTCTAGTTTCGGTTGATATTATGCAGGAATTTGACACGAATTTGGACAATACTTATTAGACATTGATTTATTTGAAAATTTTGTTTTGATTGTTTTCTTGAAGTGTGTGCTGTTTTCACTTTTTTCGTTTATCATTCTAATATTTTAAAAGACCAGCTTCTGCCCACGGCTTCGCCCGTATAATGGTCGGAAATTATCCCGCCGGAATGTTTTAAATATAGCATACTAGGCTTTGCCCACGTGAAGTTCGATAATTGTCCCAAGGGATAATACTACTCGGATAAAAAAACCAAAAAATAATAATAAATTTAAAAAAAAAATATTTCATCCAAATCCGTTCAGTAGTTTTTGCGTGAAATAGTAACACACATCCATCCAACCTCACAAACTTTCGCATTCATAATACATATTAGTAGGATTTATGACACTCGGGGAGAAAAATTAGAGAAAATAAAAAAATAAATAAAGAAAAAAAGAAAATTAGAGAAAAATTGTTTGAATGAGAAGCCATTATTGAAAGATTTTTTGGAATCGGATCAGAAGTTCCAAAGATTATACCGCCTACATCCAAACAAACAATTTTTTTACTCTTTAAATATTATTATTAGTAAATTGCTATCTTTAATGTTTGTTTGATAGACATAAAAACCATTATTATATAAAGATTTTCTTTGAAACTGGAAACGATTAAGAGCCTACTAATAAAGCTTCTTAATAAGGAAAAGGGTGACCACCCCTTTCCCAGATGCTGGTGTCGTAAAAAAGGATTTGTTAATTACCCTAAATGAAATGGTACGCGCACTTTCTTTAAACAACAACTAATTTACTGCTTAAATGAACTTTTGATTTACCCATACTAAGCGTGCGAAACTTTATTCTTCTTAGAATAGTGAAAGCAATTTTATCATCCCATTTACCCTAGTAGTATCATTTCTTTTTTTTTATATCACCACTCACAGTTCAACTCGTTAAGGTTGCTATACTGCTTAACCGGACTATGTAACAACTTAAAGTTGTAAGTAGCGGTGGTGGTGATGGTTTAGTGGCGTTTTAGTTTGTTGTCGTTGTTGTTGTGGGTTGTTGTAGGTGTTGTATGTTGTAACTTAAGTTCTTTTGAAATCTCATGTTGTAAAATTACAAAATTGAGGGACAATTCCTATATTTTGAAATACATTCACATAATAAGTTGTCAAAAATACCTCTAATATGCCTACATTTTTGACTAAATTTTGAGATTTATTTTTCACTAAGATGAGTTTGTGACTCAATTTTGAACGATTTGACGGAACGGCTCTTTCCATGATCTTCAAAATAAACAGCCTTAGCACATCTAATGAATCAGCAACAATTACCAACCCATCTTAAGTTACTTTTTAACTTAATATGTTTGTACGGACATGTTAGATACATAGATCACTCTAACATTTATTAGAGGTCGAAGGATCGTGAGTCGTAACCTTATACAACACTTTCTCCACATCCCGGGGCTCATAAAAGATATTCTGCTCAGTATGTACTTATGTACCAATGATTTATCTTTTTATAGCCATTATAATGGGCCCCAGGGCATTAAAATCTAAATTATTATCGTTGCTATAAATCTTTAAAGATCGATGCGTGATGCGTGAGTGTCGTCTGCTGGGACAGGTCAAATAAGAGCCGCTATGGCCTTTTTGTTTCTCCAAAGGTCATCAACACAACATCCTTCTGTTAGTACTTTCAAAGTTTTTTTTCAAGTTCTATTACAAAAACCGTCGGCTATTTTTTGCCGTTTGCAAATCTTTATGAATTTTCTCCGCCTCGGGGCGCCCGGAAGGGTCTGTCAGACACTTACGCGCCTACCACCGCGTTGGTCTGAAAGGTTCGTTACTGACTAAAACCAATCAGTGTTCTTTAGCACTGGACTGCTTATCTCACCTGGCAGTAGAAAACGATACCAAAAATGTCATCTATAGATAAAGGATAGACGACTTATGTCCAAACAATAAATACAGAAAAAGTATCGATAATGTTCACATTAAAAAAATAATATCAAGAGTTCTCGAAAAAATCTGAAGAGCTAAAGTCAAAACATCAATTTGTAACACTATGCGTAACAATCTCCGTCATGCGCGCATTGATGCGTGACGGACGACGGTTGAGACGTTGCATTCATAGAACCACAGTGGATAACGTACAATCGTACATAACGTCACTGTGTTGCGCCTGCGCACTCGCGTGTCTTCGTTGTATTCGTGTAATAAATAGTATTAGAGTTTCTGTGCATGTAAAACTACGACATTTACCGCAGTGATGGGGCTTTATTTGAAAATTAATTGTGGTGTTTTTGAGCATATCGTTATCTTGGTATACTGTTAACATAAAAACTTGTGTGTCAAACGGAAATACACGTAATTATAAAGGTTCCTCAAAAAGAAAACCCCACAGTATTTATATTAATGGTTTGATGTACCTACTTAGTTTGGTGTTTTGTCTACGAATAATTTTCTTATTTTCATGTTTATTTATTTATTATTACTATTACTATACTATTACTATTACTATTACTATAATATTACTATTATTATACTATTTATTTAAACTTCATGTACAATAGTGGTACATAGGCGGACTTAATGCCACAAGGCATTCTCTACCAGTCAACCTTTGGGTTAAATAGGAAAACATAGTGATAGGGTACAAAGTAATGTCTAAAAAAAAAAAATTTTTACTAATTTGAGTTCAGATTTAGATTGATACTAATACACATATACAGATAAAATAAACTAATAGATATTTTAGCAAATACCAAAAATTAAAAAGACAATATCAAGAAACCTAATAATAATTATTATGACGACTTCAAATTGAGAGCTATCTATTCTGACTTAAATAGTAGTTACGAACTCTTCTTTTTCGTTCTTCTTCATCTATGTTTCTTTAGTAAAAAAAAATATTCTACGGCGTAATCGAGCAAAAGTAGATCATATTAAATCCTAATCATTTTATTTTGGAAGTACCTACCAATAAAGTGGAGTTGGTATAGTCAACGAACAGATGAAAATCTTAGAAGGTATACAGGGTGATTCCGCTGTTTCCTAATGCTAGTGATGTGCTGATGTAGATATCTAGGCCAGGGCGGGCCCCCCGTCGTATAAACTATGCGTTATAACACAGACACACTGTCTAGTACTGCACTAGTCTATCAAGTGTCACTCGATTCTTTCACAACTTTATTGATTTTTTTTTCACGTGTTTTGTTTTGTGTTTTTGAGGAGCTCGTGGAATAACATATAGAGTAATTTATCAACTCGTCCCACATGCCCACGGCCCGTTTGGAACGAGTTGATGAAAATCACATATGTGCCAAAAGAAGTACAAGGTTAAGCATGAAACTTGGAAGCTACCTACAAGTGGGGCAGACTGTCTAAATTGCAACGAATGTATTGTATGAAAAGTTCGTCGCTAAATAATAACACCCACTCGGTTCGATCTTTAGGTTAAGCAGGATGATCACCCATCCACAGACCAATCTAGGCAAGCATTTGCCTAGATTGGTCTGTGGATGGGTGATCATCCATTACATACCGAGTTTCCTCTGTGCCCCGGAAAGCACGTTAAGCAGATGGTCCCGGCTGTCATTTGTAGATCTTTGACAGTCGTTACAGGCCTAGTCAGTGGCCCAAAAAGTCTGACAACCAGTCTTACCAAGGGGTATCGTATTATATTATTATGGATGAAGTACCGCCTCTCTTGGAGGCGACGACGAAAGGCTTTTATAGATACCTTTGAAAGATAATATACTGGTGCAGGACCACACATCTATGGCAGATGAGTCATAAATAATGAATAGGACAGTCATAAAATTGTAATGAATAATAGGCTTGTGTCCTGAAAAATCTAATTAGTCCGTCAGTTAGATTATCAAAAAATATTTGACACGCATTTTTTCTTTTGTTACGTAAACAAAAATTGACGAAGATACGACGCTTTTAAAATTCACAATACGTCACGCCGTGCTATAATTTTTACTGCGTTGTGACATCACGAGCCCCCCGAGTTTTGATGCGTTTTATCTTTGTCAAATAATAATTAATTTACAAAAAAACAAAAAATACGTGTCCATTATTTTCCAATACTATATCTGACGGACTAAATAGATTTATTTGCAATTCATTGATGGTGGAAACTAGCCTATTGCATGTTCTGCAATAGAGGTGCAAAGATATAAAGGAACTAGAGGACACTTGAACTTTAATATCTGTGACGAACTCGCAAGTAGTGTATATGCTTCGGTCTGAAATGGGCCTAAATAGTGATGTATGCCCATTTCAGAGGAAAGCAAATTTTTCTGATACATGATGTAAACATCTTCACGCTTCATGAAGCCTTCAACCAAGTATTCTTTACATCAAACTAAGGAACTTTACGCAAAAATTATTGCTGGGAAACGAGTTTTTTTTTGGGGTGAAAAATCACCTTTTATGGTACCTAGTACTTAATGTAGCGCACTCAAAACATTGTGATTGTGAATAGTACAGGGTTCGTGGAGGTGTTTAAAGTAAAAATATTACGTTAAAAACATACTAATAAAAAAAAAACTTGTAAAAACGTTGGAACTTTGACCCCCAATATCTCCGTAACTAGAAGGTTCTCAGGCCATACCTGGGAACCTTAAGGGGCTCCCCCGTGCACACTAGCGCCACTTTAGTAAAAAAATCAGAACTCGTTAATTACACAATTAATATAAAATCTGATTGACAAAATCAATCATTTGGTCTTCTAAACTATTTACGTCTGCTTAACTCATTGAAACATAGCTCGCTGTCGTTACAGATACAAAATGGAAAAATAACGGCCGTTTTTAGCAATTTTTCTAACTGTAACTACAGTGAAGTATATTTTAATGAATTAAATAGACGTCAATAATCTAGAACTCTAAAGCATTGATTTTGTCAATGGGATTTTATATTAATTGTGTATTTAACGAGTTCTGATTGTTTTTTACTAAAGTGGCGCTAGTGTGCATGGGGGAGCCCCTTAAAGAACAAAGAATTGATCGCAAAGACGGGGAAAACAAGTGTCTTTCGGCTTCGTTAAGAGTTTTTTACACCCTTTACAATGTAACCTCTTGCTCATAAGATACTTCGTTTTCAATATTCTAAGTTAGCGTGGGGGCAAACCAGTAAGCCGTCATTTCTTCATTACTTCATGTAGGTACTTAGAGATAGGTACATAATATCTCAGTTTTAAAACGAAAGTCTAACATAAGAAGACATTCCTCGATTATTTATGTTATAAACATACTCGTAATTTCCCACGTCTACGTGTTCGGAGGACATGTTTTCACCGGATACGGTGTGTTTGTCAAATATTTCTTTTCCTACGCTTGTCTAATACAAACGTAGAGGTACGCTATGGGCTTATGGGCTTGGGTTACTGCGAGACGTGTAGAAAGCTTAAAAAATAAGTTAAAAATATATACTTTTAATCAAACCCAACCAATTGAAATTTTGGTTTTTGATTCCACAGCACACTCGAAGGTTCGACAATATGACTTCATAGAATCTAAATGGTTGCTGATTAAGTAATACGGTTACATAGAACACATTTAAGGAAAGTAAACATTTACATACCTTGTGTGTACACGACATAAGGTATAGTATGACCACTTTAAGTGTGCAGTTCAAGGTGGCGTTGCTTGTCAAGAAAATTTTCATCGTTAGGTCAAACTTGGTACGTTTATTTTAGTTCTGTGTTTTCCCGCCTGCACAGATAAGTTGGTTGAAGTATATTTTATGATAGTATACGCACAGAGGGTATCCGAAGAAAGGTCGAAGGAAAAAATGTGATCAAGTGGTTTTGGAAGTATGATAGGCATGGCGGCAGTATCAAATCTACACACATCAAAAGTATCTAGGGATCAACATATATTTTTGCAATAACTTTTCTCCTGATTGATATTAATTAAAATTTTCTTTAAGGATTCATCAAATAAAGTGTTTTCGTTTGTCACAGTAACGATAAACCAAGTCATCTTTGCATTAATAAAGAAATTTGCCATTTTCCTAATAAAGGGATTTTTGACATTTGAACCACTAACATTAAAGTTCGAAAAAAAGACTGAAATAACAGTTTTCTTTAAAATTTTATTGGGTAACTTAAACAATTAATAATCCGTGTTTCTACCGCGAACACTAACAACACAAGAACATCGGTTTGGCATACTCAAAATGAGTTCATCCAAATCACGCTGTGGAATGGCCGCCCATGTTCGTTGCAACAACAAAAAAAGGTCTTCTTGCGACTGGATACCCTCCATATTCGGCAGAGCTCTTCTCTGTAGCATATCCCATGCATGCTCAATCGGGTTCAAGTCTGGCGACTGAGCAGGCCAGGGCAGGACATTGGTGTTAGCTGCGGCGAGAGTCTGTCTTACAACTCTTGCGGTGTGCGGTCGTGCATTATCATGCATTAACTGAAATAAGGGACCGATTTGCACTTGTAGAGGAACGATGACGTCTGATACAATCGTCTCAGCATAAATTTGAGCGTTGAGGTTGCCTCTGATCCAAATCAACTCAGTTCTTCCGCCGATCCAAATACCCGCCCATACCATGATGGTTCCACCACTATAAGGATGGACTTCCTGGCAGGATTTTAATCGCTGTTGGCGTCCAGGGGTTCTCCAGTGTCGTATACGTCTTGTATCCGGTCTCATACCAAAACGAGACTCATCAGAAAAGCACACGAAACGCCATTGTTCTTCTGCCCAATTTCTGTGTTCAAGAGCCCATTGATATCGAATCCTACGATTGTGCATTGCTATAGGTGGTACCCGTAGCGGTCTTCGGGAATGAAGGTTCACTTCATGCAAGCGGTTTCTGACTGTTTGGTCGCTAATTAAGTTCCCTGAAGAGTGATGAAGCCTCACGGCTAACATCATGGCGGTTATTGTTGGAGCTCTTCGAGTTAAGATTTGAATGTATCGGTCTTGTCTCCGTGTGGTGCAGCGATACCGTCCTCCATGGCGCTCAGCCACGGTACCAGTGCTTCGGTAACGTGTCCAAAGTCGACTGATAACACTCTGACTTGTATTCAGAGCTAAAGCTACAGTACGTTGCCGGAAACCAGCTTCTATCATTCCCACGGCTCTGAGCATTTCTTCCCTGCTTAAATGACGTCGCCGCTCCATAATAACGTTGGTTTTAATCAGTAGTAGGGAAACAGTAGCACTAATAATGTCTTCAATGCGTTGTATGTTTTTATAGGGAAAATATTGACAGCTTATTTTCATCTTTTACTCGAATTTGATTGAGAGTTCCTGATTCAAATTATGAAATGCACCAAAAAGGATCCATATAAATTTATAAAATCATAAATTTATTACAAAGCCACATCTCAATCTCAAGAAATCCGCATAAAAATGCTTGATCCCTAGACATTTTTGATGTGTGTATTTAGTCCGTCAGTTAGAGTATTGGGAAATAATGGACACGTTTATTTTTTTTTTGTAAATCAATGAATATTGACAAAGATAAACACTCGGGAGTGGGGGCTCGTGACGTCAGAACCCACTAAAAATTATACCACGACGTGACGTATTGAGAATTTTAAAAGCGTCGTATTTTTGTCAATTTTGGTTTACTTAACAAAAGAAAAAATCTGAGTCAAATATTTTTTTGATAATATTCTAACTGACAGACAAATTAGATTTTCTCAGTCTACAAGCCTGTTATTACGATTTTGACCCGTGTATGTCGCCTAGTTTTGTATATAAATATCTTTGCTTACACCACACCACAAACTTATTATACCAACACACAAAATCCCTCACAAACATTCCTAATATCCTACTAATTTCACCGACTTCCATCTCTACAAACATCAAAGCGCGTTTGATGAAATTTCGCGATTTTTTCAAGCATTGTCAAGAGGAAGTGAAATCTACGTCGCATGTCGCATGTCGGTCGACAAGGTCGCCAGTAGGATGCTCGCAAGTGGGCTGTTGTCACTGCACGATACATGTGCGTATGTATTTGCGCGTGCGCGCGGTGAGGATGCGTGCTTTGAACTGGAAACCTAAAATGGCCGTTTTAGCAGAATAATAATATTGTGAATAGGATAATAATATGAACTAAATGGTTTTGCTAAAGCGAACATTTTACACGCTTTTATAAGCTTCACCTTTAACTAACTGTGTAAAATACAGTAAATTTTGGAAGTTTTAGACGCACTTTCTGATTTCCGATCGAGCTGAAATTTGAAATGTTTTGTTTTTTTTTTTAATGTTTTGTTTTGACGACAATGCATGGTTATGGTTATTGGTGGTTGGTTGTTGTCATTGTAAATCCAATATAGTGCACTCCCAAAGATAACTTCGGACTATTATTTTTTATGCATTCTCATCATTTGAGTATCAAAGTAAAGGGTTTTTAATTTTTTTTTTTTTTATATAACTATAACTGCGTATTCAATACTAAACTCGAAGAAAGCACTATTTTTAAAGAGCGCACTCTCTTCCACCGCACGTGTCTTGTCTCAGTGTGCGCGTGCGCGCGTCGCGTGCCCGCCGCCCCGGATGCGACACATGCTTTTCTAGGAGACCACGCTGTTAATCCTGCTACTACCTATCAAGTGCTATTACACTTATTTCTTTATGTTCATCGTTATTTACAAATCACTGCCACTTTATTGCTCGAGTTTCGAGCTCAATCAGTCGCGAACGCCAACTTGTAAATAGGGCGAAAAGATAATCTCGAATGTTTTATCTACTTCTAACGATTTTGTCAACTTGTGAATTTCTTAGTTGGAATATTTGATAACTCAACTGCCTCTATAGCAAAATATAGTCTTCGTCTAGTTTACGTCAATGAATTTAAAAAGACAAAATGTACATTCATTACATACATACTTTCTGGCCTTGGTAAAGGGTGTATGCAGTATCTACAGAACACTAACTGCTACGATTCTTACATACGTTTCCTATAAAAATGTTTTAATAAATATATTAATTATAGATACTAGTTGTTGCTCGCGACTTCGTTCGCGTAGAAATTTTGATGTGTATGTGTGATACTAAAAAATAGCCTACGACCTATTCTTAGACCTAACCAAATGCAGAAATTCGTTTCGGAGTCCGAGTTTGATAACAAACACTTGTGACACGAGATTTTTATATATTAGAAGATTAATTCTTATTTACATAGGCTAATCCGTCAGCCTAATTTGTTTTCTAATTATTGGCCAATAAAAACAGACGTAATCCTACAAAAATATCTATTGGCCGCGACATCGATAGAACCTAATCGATCAAATGTCGACCACATCGAGCCAAGAACATGTTATCTTTTTAAGCATAATCGTATATTAAGTAGGTTTACTGTCTCGAACTTAGTGTTCAGACAGATTGAGAAGTGCGGAGTCAAATTGAAACATGTTCAATTTGATGTTTATCGATAAACAGCTTCATGAACTCGTTGGAACAGAGGACCTAAAATGCCTGCTCTAACAGAATCTTAATAGGATATGAATCACGTTAAAATAAGTACTCATAATGGCCTTCTTTCTTCTTAATCGTGTGGTAAGTGCCACCTGGTGGCAGAGATTTTATGCTGCCCATGGGCCTCTGACTTGGCTTTACATGCCATCGAGAAATATCTCTCAGGCATGCTGGTTTCCTCACGATGTTTTCCTTCACCGCAGCAAGTGATAAATATACAATACGCACATAAATCTGAGGTCTGGCCTTGGGTTCGAACTCGAGACCTATGACTTGGCAGTCCGACGGTTACACCACTAGGCTATCACTGCTGTAAAACACAATACACAGCACACGCTTAAGTGACAATTCATAATACATATTAACTGCGTCTATGACCATAGACGCAGTTAATATTGAATTGTCACTTAAGCGGCCACTTTAGGCACCCTGGTGTAATTTAGTCCTGTAGATTGAAGTTTCATTTAGAACATCAAAGGCAGTTTTGAACGTCAAACTTTACAAGGAAATAAGTACAATTGATTGATTGAAATAAGATTGGGAAACGGACAGATTCAATCTACAAAATTGGCAAGAGGATATTTGGAGATCGTTTTTGCCCTTGAGGGAAAACACTTTGGCTAATAAATCCGGAACACCGTAAATTTTTTCGATAATAGGTTCATATTGTAGGAGGATGTTCAAAGTGTTAGTAGAACTAAGACCTTGGCAAAGATTACAACCAGTGCTTTTTGAGTTGCTACCTTCAACTTATGATAAACAAAATCAAAATAACAAATTCTAGCGCGTGTTTTCGTTCAGGTCTGACACGTTTCTACCTGGGGCACAGCGCAAGGCTTCTCTTGTGAGGTAGAGTGGGCTTTTATTCAGCACATGAGCCCAGTGCAAGTTGGTCACATGTCTTCTATTTATTAGTTCCTGAACATGCTTGTACACACCATGTTTTGCTGCATTAGGTTCGGTTTTAGGGTTTACTTTTCTCAAATACAATGTCAATGTCTATTATATAGACATTCAATTTTATTACTAAACTCAATCACATATTTTAAATGTTCCACCGTATTGGCAATTCACTCGTAAATACTTAATATGTGAGCGTTGCGATGAAAGTATCAAAAATGGATCGTTCACGCTTCACTACACATGATTGAATTCTTGCTATATTTTATTCGACAGACGTGAATAAACAGTGAATAATCGCATGTAGATTAATGTTTAATATTACTTGAAGTAGCTTTAAATGTCCTGCCAGCAGGACATTTAAAGCTACTGCTACAGATGGACTTGGGGAAGTCCGTCATCTGAGTGAATAGGCCCGAGTTAGCGTCGCGGGCAAACCGTCACTGCTGGGATGAGTATAGAGAACGCAATAGTGTCTCCGCACCACAGCCAGAAGTGACGAGGAGGAACACATCGTGGTTTTAGTCATCAGTAGCAGTCTGACAGACCCCACGGCGGAGGACATCCATTCAGGATTTTCCCTACAACAGAAGAAATTATAATAGAACCCAACGATAACAGACAATACACTATCCTTAAAAGATAACACACAAAGATCCGCGAACGATTCTCACTTAACCCTGAAACTGCGCCTCAAGATTACGTCAGAGTAAGCATAAAGCTCGTAATACACTTATCATAAGTGAGCAAAGTCAAGTGTATAGTGCAACCATACAATGGATAAACTGTGCAGAATAATGCAAAAGGCTCACACCTCACAAAGGTGTATCATGGAACTCGGATCTGAAGACGAGGGACTTTTGTCGAGGTACTTTTTTATCCGTCAAAAAGGATCGCTTATAGCTGCATCGAATACCTCACAAAAGCTTAAAACCTTGGCTTGCCCTTTCAACTCTTTATGGTGTAAAGATTTCTGAACAATCTGCTTGCCCTTGTGATAGCAACGGTGGCCCAGTGGTGGCGGCCCCGACTTACGAATTAAATCGTGGGGTCGAACCCAGGGAGGCGCATTACTTTGTGTAATTTATTTCATCACCACTGCTCTCAAAACGGTGAAGGAAAACATCGTGAGGAAATCGGCATGTCCTAGGACCAAAAATTCGAAGGCATGTGACATCTACCAAACCGCACTAGGCCCGCGTGGTGGATTATAGCCCATTCCTTCTCATAAAGAGGAGGCTGTGTGTCCCAGTAGTGGGAACATTATAGGTTGCCCTAAGGACTTGCCGAATTGTTGCCTCCTAGGCACGCCACTGCACACGAGAGGTGCAATGCTAAAGTACCTGATACAAAAGTTCAAACACCGAAGATATCGAAAGTCTGGACCGCACAAAAGAAAGGGAAAGTCCCCGAAAGAAATAAAAATAACATGGCTCATCGTTGAGAGCTTTTGGCATGGTCACAATATATCTGTCGCAGCCAACTAGCTTAATTAGCCGATCAATTAACTGCCTAAACTCTTTACTTTAAAGAAACCCAACTAAACTAACCTAACGTCAGGGTGTCTTAAACTCAAAACAGTTTATATTCGCCTAAAAAGCGTAGTCAACGTAGGCCCGCTTCGTGGGTCTCCTATTTCTGTCCGCAGGGTTCAAAGGAACCTAACATCGGAGTGCCCCAAGTTCCGAACTTAAATGTTGTTTTTTTCAGGCCGCTAGTTAAACGGCCGCTGTTTAATTAAGAGGCTAGGCGGTTAATTGAACGGCTAATTAAATTAGTTGACTGCGACAAATCAAATGGGTGTAAAAGCGTCGAAATTCCACTTCATCATCTGCCAAACCTTTTCCCAGTTCGATTGAAGCCCGCTTTCAGTCTTACCGGATGTAGCTGAATACCAGTATTTTTCTTGGAGTGACTGTCCACTACCCAGTTAGTACTGAGTAATACGATACCCCTCGGTAAGACTGGTTGTCAGACTTTCGGGCCACTGACTACCTGTAATGACTGTCAAAGATCTACAAATGACAGCCGGGACCAAGGGCTTAACGTGCTTTCGAGGCACGGATGAAACGCGGTATGTAATGGTGGTCACCCATCCACTGACCGACCTTGGCAAACGCGGCTTAACCTTGAAGATCGACCCCGAGCGGCTGTTATTATGTAGCCACGAGGTCTTCGAAATTCAAGTTAAAAAAATATATATTACTGCGAAAATAATACGCTCCGAGATTTATCCAGATCTTATGATGACTTGGTTATGATATAAATCGGTTAACCTTCCGTAAGCACATATCTCTTGGCAAACCCGAGTCCTAAGTACCATCGACTGTATTGCTGAATATAAAGATGGCTCGTCCCAAAGGCCCATACCATTTGAATACGTAATATTTGGAAAGTTTGCGGATCTTTCTTTAATTCCCAAGTCTAAGAACGAAAGAATTTCGAGTGCCAATACTAAAGCATTGAATTACGCAAGGTATGAATATGACCTGGGTAGAGAAAGACAAGGATGTAATTGATGATATCATAAAAATAAATCGTTACTAAATTATCATTTTTGAATAAAGGGAATGTTGTAATATTCATGCTGCATTAATGATCAAAATGCTTGACTGTGAAATATCTACAAATAACATCCGGGACTAACGGCTTACCGTGCTTTCCGGGGCACTGAGGAAACTTGGTATGTAATGGGTGTCACCCATCCACGGTTCAACCTAGGCAAGCGCGGCTTAACTTCAAGATCGATCCGGCTATAGTTATTTAGCCACAAGCTCTTCTAAATACAAGCAAAAATAAATATAGTAATTAAAACTAGGCTAGGAATGATCATCATCATCATCGTACGATGATGATGATCATTCCTAGATCATTCCTAGTGATCATTCACGAGCGTTTGTCAAAATTCTCGCGAAAAGTATGGCGGGTTGGCCGCTCTTAAGTTTGGCAAATTATGAAATATAACAAAATAAAATAAATATAATATATTGTATATACACACATCAAAAATGTCTAGGGATCAAGCATTTTTATGCGGATTTCTTGAGATTGAGATGTGGCTTTGTAATAAATTTATGATTTTATAAATTTATATGGATCCTTTTTGGTGCATTTCATAATTTGAATCAGGAACTCTCAATCAAATTCGAGTAAAAGATGAAAATAAGCTGTCAATATTTTCCCTATAAAAACATACAACGCATTGAAGACATTATTAGTGCTACTGTTTCCCTACTACTGATTAAAACCAACGTTATTATGGAGCGGCGACGTCATTTAAGCAGGGAAGAAATGCTCAGAGCCGTGGGAATGATAGAAGCTGGTTTCCGGCAACGTACTGTAGCTTTAGCTCTGAATACAAGTCAGAGTGTTATCAGTCGACTTTGGACACGTTACCGAAGCACTGGTACCGTGGCTGAGCGCCATGGAGGACGGTATCGCTGCACCACACGGAGACAAGACCGATACATTCAAATCTTAACTCGAAGAGCTCCAACAATAACCGCCATGATGTTAGCCGTGAGGCTTCATCACTCTTCAGGGAACTTAATTAGCGACCAAACAGTCAGAAACCGCTTGCATGAAGTGAACCTTCATTCCCGAAGACCGCTACGGGTACCACCTATAGCAATGCACAATCGTAGGATTCGATATCAATGGGCTCTTGAACACAGAAATTGGGCAGAAGAACAATGGCGTTTCGTGTGCTTTTCTGATGAGTCTCGTTTTGGTATGAGACCGGATACAAGACGTATACGACACTGGAGAACCCCTGGACGCCAACAGCGATTAAAATCCTGCCAGGAAGTCCATCCTTATAGTGGTGGAACCATCATGGTATGGGCGGGTATTTGGATCGGCGGAAGAACTGAGTTGATTTGGATCAGAGGCAACCTCAACGCTCAAATTTATGCTGAGACGATTGTATCAGACGTCATCGTTCCTCTACAAGTGCAAATCGGTCCCTTATTTCAGTTAATGCATGATAATGCACGACCGCACACCGCAAGAGTTGTAAGACAGACTCTCGCCGCAGCTAACATCAATGTCCTGCCCTGGCCTGCTCAGTCGCCAGACTTGAACCCGATTGAGCATGCATGGGATATGCTACAGAGAAGAGCTCTGCCGAATATGGAGGGTATCCAGTCGCAAGAAGACCTTTTTTTGTTGTTGCAACGAACATGGGCGGCCATTCCACAGCGTGATTTGGATGAACTCATTTTGAGTATGCCAAACCGATGTTCTTGTGTTGTTAGTGTTCGCGGTAGAAACACGGATTATTAATTGTTTAAGTTACCCAATAAAATTTTAATTAATATCAATCAGGAGAAAAGTTATTGCAAAAATATATGTTGATCCCTAGATACTTTTGATGTGTGTATATACCTATATATATATATATATACAGATATCGGCGCGATGCCTAAGTGGTATGAAGACAGCCTAAGATTCTCTTTTCCACAAAGGCACTGCTGTTCATGACAGTCAAGTATTGGTAAACTTTTGGTCGGATGCTAAAAGTTTCTTAATCAATAGGTAAGCACACTTGAAATTGGCTGAAAACTTGTTAATTGGTAAAGTTGCTAAACATAAATGAATTCTGTGAACTTCGTTGTATCTGTTCGGATACTACATGCATAAATAGGTGTATAAGTGACGATATACCAGCAACGTCTTATAAATAAAATTCATTTAATTCAGGCAAAACGCCCTATTCGGAAGATACATTTTTCACTTTTATGACGTCTTTTCTTGGGCTTTAAAAGTGCTGACTGACAAATCGTTTTACAACAACGTAATACAATTTTAAGCTTCTGGCCTCACTCCCGATATCGGCGTGATAATATATATATTTTTTATTTTAAAATAATGTATTTTATTGCTTTAAATATTTAAAATGTAACAAAGGATAAGCTCCTACTGAGGCACATACGAGACTGGAATAACAAAAGAAAATGGTTATGTTTTTTAATGTAGCAACTCATTTTGTAACGTCTTTTCAAAGCAAATCGTTTACCATAAACATCGGTCATTAATCATTATAGCCGAACATATTAAACACAGCCATAACCTCCATTGTTTACAAGCAATTGCAACTGCAAGGCAATTTTACCAAGTAAATGAATTATTTGAACGCAAATAATAAATATCAAAGATGACAGGTTTAAACCAGTGAACACGTCAATTAAAAACAATAATAAGAATAAAATAGATCAATTGACCAAACATTAATTAACACAACTTTCCACTATGTTCTTGATTTCATTTCCCAATACCAATTCATTAAATGTCATGTTAAATCAGCCATAAAACGAACAGATCCAAAGTGATCCGTCAGTGAATCTCCACCTAGGATCCGGTTTATTAACGACGTTGATGCGACCAACTTTTGTTTTAGTACAAGCCTCGTGGCCGATATAAAGTGTTAGATGGATTTCAGATGCCTTAACTGATAGAAACACTAGCAAAGAACTTTCAACTTTACTCAAACAAAATAAAGTTCTTAATGCAATGTGCAGGTTGTAATTTCAAGTGACGATTCCAACACAAGCAGTCGAAAGCATCAACCAAGAATAAGTCATAAGGAAAAGGAAGAAAGGATATTTTTCGGTACAGTAAACTATTACAACAGATGCTGCAATGTTACTATGACTAAATGGAAGACTAATTGTACTTGCGAATGAGCAAACACAGGTTAATGTACGCATTGATTTTGCATGAAAAGGTCGCTTTGACAAATAGAAATTGACTGTATATAATTATAATGGAAATGGAAAATCATGCTGCGTCTGTTATCATAAAAATGGTAATAAAGATAAGAAACATTTAACATAATATCAGTGACGTAAAGTAAACCAATCGAATTAAATCACGAAGACAGTTTCACGATGTACATCGATAAAAAAAATCGACACGTCTTCAATATGGCAAAAAGGAGTAATAAAAAAGTCGGAACTTCAATGATATACAAAAAGATTGATGCACCTGAAGAAGTACGTGGAATTTTATTGACGAGCACTCAACCTAAATGTCCAATAGGCGATAAGGTCCGCCTACAGCCTGATGCTGTTCATCAACCTTATCATTATCATCACAGAGGACTCTATCTCTCAAAGAATAAGGAAGAGAGTCGTTTGCCGTAGCAACTTTAAAAAATGTAAGGTCTCCCAAGTGCGGCTACTTTCCAACGTGTCAATAAGAGCTTTCGCTATCTGTGACCGAAACGCGTCTTTTGTTTGTTTTGCTTATTTGAACATTCTTTTTTCTGGGCTCCTTTTGATATAACTTATGACGCGGTACTTTCGATAGATGTGTTAATTTGTTTGTACCTACTAACAAGGGCATGTCTTGCCACGCCCAAGTTTGTTTCCGATCATTATTAATGGGCAAATTTCAAGAGCGCAAACGAAATCGAAATTGTAGTCTAGCTTTAGACTAGTTTCTTTAAACTGTTGCTTTTAACGATCTAGTTATTAATGCATAGATGATCAAGATTACAATCTAGAGCTTACAATGAGTACAAGTAGGTAGGTACAGAACATGTCCCAGTCGTTCTTTTTCTCACGCAATACGAAGAGCTGACAACGGTTCCTTGCACATTTATTGTGACACTGTTATTGCATTGTGACGTTTGCAAAATAGTACAGTCATGGTTCGGTTGGAACATCTGAGGTATACCTTAGCACGCATGAAACAAAGTAACGCAGTAATAAGGAAATTATAAGTTTACCAAAAGAATTTAATGGATGTCAATAATTTAAATCAAAACCAAATTACAGACCATATTACTGGTAAGGTCAACCTTTAATAAGGCTCCCTACGTTGACCACCCAACGACAACCGTCGCCGTCGTGAAAACAAAAATGATTTACAACAGAAACACACTTTCGTTTCACAGAAGGTACATAGCAATAATTAAAAACAATTTTCTTATTCACCAAGCGTCAATATACGAATAAAAAAAATATAAAGATGCATGGCTATCTGGAATTGAATCAGCATCCAAAGAGCGAAAGATAAAAATTTACGAAGTTAATTGACATTTTAAAATTGAGAGCCGACCATGATATTCGTGATGTATGCGTTCGGAGAACAAGACCGAAGGGAAAACTTATGTTGTGTCAACTAATAATGGTGGGTGTTGAATAACTGATGGAGGTGAAGTGCGCTCCGAATACTCTGATGATTGTATATTTGTAAGATCTTGCGACAAGGTTACTGGATTTTACATTATGCAAAGAAAAGGAAAGGCAGGATGATAATAGCTGGAAAATAATAGTTAATATTGGCCACAGTAAAAATTACTATATTGACCAATTCCCAGCCCAGCACTTAAGTTCTATGTATAAAGTCAGGAACCTTGATTATATGGCTTGTGTTCAGAATAGATATCTTCAACAACATCATTTTTAAATTCAATGAAATCCCATGATCTCTAAATCGATTCCTAAATAATTGTTGTAATAAATAACAGCATACAGGATAGACATTCTATGCCTATTCATTTCGACGATGGTTCCTCGTTATCCTAATTTGACACCCACGTTAATGTCATAATTGTTAAATTTAAATGACAGTAATGTGCCAACAAAACGGGCACGAATTAACGCCTTTACGATTTTAATCCCCGACTTCGCAACATAAAGAATACCTCTTACTTGTAAAAGAGCGTCGAATTTCGTACGCTCGTTTCGTACCGCTTGTAATGTTTACGGATAATTTTGTAAAAGTTCAAATAACACGACAGGTGAGAATCAAAAGACTCCTAAACATGTGTTCGTTGAGTAGGGCTGGTTTTAGGGCTACCACAGAACTTGAATAAAAACCCAAATCGCGTGCAACATCAATTAATAATTGATCTGCCATCGCATTATCTGCTTCAGTGATCTGCAATAAATCAGTAATCAATTTGTTATTTTCTTCACTAACTAGTTATGTTTCGATATTTCCCCTCTACAGATGAACAGCTGTTAATTGAGCGTAGCATGCGAGATGACAATCAATAAAGTTTAGCAGCGTCCCGACCCACAGCTCATGACAATTGGAAGATTAAAATAACAAACAATGTCCAAACTAGAGTAGTTAACTGAAAAATAAGACTGTATATCGAATATTTCGTCTGTTCTAATAACTTAAACAAACAGAATAATATTACAAGATTTATAGAAGAAATCGAGCTTTTTATATAGTATAAAATCACGAACTAGCCAACCAATCCCACAGGAAAAGGAATCCAACTTTGATAAAAAATATAGCGATCATGCAACCCTAGTACCTTCCAAGCCGGACGACGCTTGCACTCAACACACTGACACACATTTTTGTGGCCGCGCGCAATTTTATTTATTTACACGTATTTAAGCATTCGACGCTCGTCTCTGTGGATTAGCCTTATGTGATGAATTAGGAATCACTGAAGCTGTTGTTTAGGAAGCGGTTTAGTCACCGGCATAAATAAGTTCAAGATAATCTATTTCCTTTGGATTCAATATAGCTTTTATTGTTTAATCTCAAAATTCTATCTTTTGTTCTTAATCTTTTTGTCCTCATTTTTCATTTCATATACAAAACATCTTAATAAATCTTCTTTCTTTCCTGTGATCCTTGTATTCAGTTTGCCGTGTGGTCCACTAGAATCTAATTAAGTGAGATAAATGTGAATTACTACAGCGATATTACAAAACCTCTAGCTTACCCATCAGGCATCTATCAATACATTAGGGAATTAATGTTCCTTGTTCATTTCATTTATCTTGACGCCTTTTAATAAATCTCTTTTGTTTTCTGTTCCTGTGCTTCTACCCTCTTCCGTTTCGTTTATCGTGTGATACATTCGAGTCCGGTGATAAAGCGTGAACGTGTGAAATACTACGATGATATCACAAAACCACTAGCCAAATGGGCCACCGTAATATCGGTCCTATACCTACATGATCAGTTTACGAGCGAGGCTCATGTTTGGCGCGTAGTATATTGGATATTTTCGGGACTTTATTTCACCACAGAATATTCGAGGCGTATCGCGCACGTTCGACGCTCCGTGATGTATTAGGTATCTCGCAAGTTGTTTTTAGGATCTGGCTTCAATACTGAATATCGTTTTCTAAAGATTTATTAATACTAATATTGATTCTAAGTTTTAAAACTGTGTGGTCTTCGAATTTGGGTAGAATTTATGCTGTTCAATGCCCTCTGGGCGTGGTTTAGCTCACCTCGTTCGGCTGCCTACGGTGAGAAGTTATGGGATAACAGTATTTCGTTTTTGCCAAAGTGTGTTTATTATAAAATTCGTGTTATTTTTTGTCAGATAATCTTCCACATTATTGAACGATATATATATATGTAAATCCATCCAAACCGTAACTCCTAAGAAGATACTTTTGTTAAAGTTGCATTACGTAATCGCCAATATTACTTTCTCTCTGTCTTAGCAGATATTAATGATTCCCAAATCCTGATCTGACCTGATCATTAAATTCACATGACGTAACTTCCGATTATATTAGGTTAATCCATTGAAGTGTACATGGATTTCAATGGGTTAATTAATCCAACAAACAAAACGTCATAGATAGATAAGACAATTATGCTCATTTGATCAATTAAAATTCTGATTTACATTTTTGAATCTGTACTAATATTATGAAGAGGTAAAGTTTGTAAGTTTGGATGTAGAAGGAATTTTTAAAACTCGGTAATTTTTTTTTCGGATGGGAAGTCATCAAATGACTTCTCTCGCTCTGGGCAGAGCAGGAGGGAGTGTCAGACTTTTACTAACTAAAACCCATCCATGTTCGTTCATCGCCCTTTGTGTTCCGGGGCCACGGTATCTCTTTCGAACAGTCCCGCAGCCCCGGCAGGCAAAACTACTAATCTGATTCTGAAAAATTCTATAACTAATGGGAAGCTATATTATCCCCGAGTACCATAAGCTATATTTAACCATAATAAGAGCAAAGTAAGTTGTAAGTTGCGGTTGGCTTTTCAGTATATAATCTGCAACGGTTTCCGCAATGTCTTGACCACCGAAAAAGAAAACTTGTAAAAATTAATGAACAAAAATTAGCACCAATAGAGCCATAACATTACATAAATTAAATTATTTATTCTGAGTCTTTACGATGTATAAACGTCCATAACTACTAATCACGATAAACGTGCCACACCGTAATCAATAGTTCGATTAAATGTATCCGCTAGTAAAAATTGCGATCCCATTACACATAACCAGTCTGAAGGTATTCACAACAAAACCATTTACTTTCTCTTAGAAAATCTCTCTATAGTTGTACCTATAGTATGTTAAAATTGGGTGGTAATCATTATTTTGATTTATCGATAGCGTAACATTTTGAACGCAACCATTTTTGGAGCAGTCATGTTAATCTCGTTTTTTGAATTATGAGAAGAAAAAGTGAAACAGTTTTGTAGTTATCGATACGCTTACCAATGTCGTTTGCTTCTCTATCGGTTTTAAAATCAACAGAAGAAAGTAAACTCGTTACTTCATTAGTTACATCTCATACATCTTCAGATCTTGCAAGTTGTTGTTTGCTTTGACATCAGCTGTAGGTGTGTCCTTATGAATTTTACTCATGTATTTTTTTCTGATATACGAGTCCGAAGAAAGTAGGAGCTCGTCGTGGCTTAATAATATTTAAGATTTGAAAAATTATATGTTGTTGTCTTATGTTGAATGCTGTGTATACCTATAATAGGCATACAGCCAGCACTTTTATGTTATTTTCATTGGTTCTTAGTATGTACTGCTGTTGTTGTTGTTGTTGGTGTACCAAATAAATAAATAAACAGTGCGGTACGATATTCAGGTTAAGCCGCGTTTCCCTGGGCTGGTCCGTGGATAGCTGACCACCCATTACATACCGCGATTCCTCCGTGCCTCGGAAAGCACGTTAAGTCGTTGGTCCTGGTTGTCATTTGTCGAAAATCTGAAAATCATTCTTACCAAGGGTATCGTATTACCCGGTACTAACTGGGCTGTGGGGGTCAGATAGGCAGTCTCTCCATGTAAAATACTAGTATTCCGCTGCATCCGGTTAGACTGAAACCGAACCAACCCCAATGTAGTTGGGAAAAGGCTAGACAGATGATGCTTATTTAGACGAAGTTAGAAGGAGTTGGGGAAGGCCTTTGCCCAACAGTGGGACAGACAAAAATGTATTTTCTAACTGAGGGTGAATTTCACCAATGAAACTGAAAGAGAGAGCACATCCAAACTGCCAATATCAATATTCCATAGCAAAGATGACCGCTCTTGAACGCCGTTTAGATAAACTGATCGCTTTCGTTGAATTGGTGACATTCACCCTTACATAGCCTTCTAAAGCTGTTACTAATAAAAACACAAAACAAACTGTTGTCGTAAAAAACAAAACAAGGCATTAATGTTGAACGTTTAGTTAATGATTGGCGATTAGATAGGGCCGGTCTCTACTGAAGCGAAGACGGAACGAGAAGAGAGGAGATGTGTTGTAAACCACGAATAGGATTTCGTTATTTAGCATGGACGGTGTGCCGTCTGCCACGCGGTGAGCGGTGTGCTCTGAGCGGCTTGCGATGAGTGGTGTGCAACTACTCTCCTCTCCGCTTTGCACATCTCCGCCCAGCTTTAGTGGATATACTCCAATCTCCTCTCCTCCTCGCTTTGCACACCTTCAGTAAATACATCCTAGCTTTTAGGCATTTCTCTCCTCTCCGCTGTGCACATTTCCGCACAGCTTCAGTGGATATACTCTAATCTCCTCTCCTCCTCGCTTTGCACAGCTTCAGTGAATACACCCTAGCTTTTAGGCATTTCTCTCCTCTCCGCTTTGCACATCTCCGCTCGTCTCCGCGTAGGTGGAGTCTGGGCCTTATAGTTGTTTTTTTTTACTAGTTACAAGCCATACACTTGTTTACAATTAAAACTGCAACAGCTAATTACAAAAATAAGTTCGTTAAAGACTGCTGTTAGAATGCAAATGAACTTGTTTACCCGTTCCAAGGGCTAAAGCAATTATAAATCTCTTAGAACAACCCAATTTATTTCTACGACTTTACAGAAAAACCTTATTTTCCTCAGCTTCCTCATTTCAGATGATTAACACCCGAGATCTGGAACGGACGTGTCAAAATTAAATTCATCTCCAGTGATGCTATTGGGTAAATTAACCATTTCAAACTACCAATCACAAATTTGTTAGCAGTTTTTCGTTCAAGACACCACGCGTAAGTTTTCATAGAACAAGAATTTGTGTGGGTCGGGTTTTTTACTATGCCTACTATACCTACTATATACCTACTACCACTAAAAAACCCGACTACAGAAAAATCACGTTCTAATGAAATTTGGACCTTACCAGGTAAAATAGAATCCTCCTATTGTTGAAGTCGGTTAAAATGTGGCCTATCGTCGTTACCCGGGCCATAACAAAGAATTGATTGACAGTATTGACACCTTATTCATCAAAATCGGATGAATAGTTTAGGTGCTAGGCGCTAGGTAAAATAGACTGCAAAAAACATAACCCTTCCTTTTGGCTTCGCCGTAGTCGGGTAAAAAGTCGTAAGCACTTGACATGCGAAGTAAGTTCAGAGTAAACTGAGGGAAACCAACTACTGTCATACATAATGAGCGTAGCGATGCTCACTCAGAAAATTAAGTTCATGCAAATGAACCATCAGCTTGTACTTAGTCAAAACCAAAAGCTGCAGCACATACCAATCAAAAATGATCTTCATACTTTCTACTGTTCGTGTGTTTAGGCAGTTTTCTAGTTTGTTTTAATTTCTAACTACAAATAAATGGTTATCAAGTAGGTCAGAACTCTCCAGAAACAATATTGACGCTCATAACATAACAGACGCTGGGAGCTTGTAAGAGAATTTGTGTTTGCTAATTAACGCAGTTTTGATAGTGGAGTTTTCTGTATTATTTTATGGTTGTTTGGTTATTTAACGGCTTTGGTTACGTAACGTTTTAACTGACTAGATAACGTATAAAAAATAATAAGTTTTATTTATTTACAGAGAAAAATATATCATTATTATCATTATTTCAGCCGAGAGACGTCCACTGCTGGACATAGGCCTCCACCAAGTGTCGCCACATTGACCGCGTCTCATTTCAAGCGGATCCCCGCAACCTTCACCAGGTAATCAGTCCACCTAGTGAAAAATATATACATAATTATTGAACAGACTTACATAAAAGTCACAAAGTTTTATCTTGATGATACATTAAATAATTTGAGCTATCAAACTAATCCAATCAGTTAAAGACCACCTACTTACTTGATGGAATTTTGATTATTATAATACATATAAGACAAGCTCTGTAGGAATTTCGGATTTTATTTGAGTTCAATCAAGACCTAAATACAAAGAATCTAATAATCTTCATAGACAAACAAAACCTTTCAATGCATTCAAAACTCAACTTGGTCAGTATATTATGGCGGATCGAGCACTTCTAGAGAAATAAAGGCATTGAATGCGTGTAGTCTAGTTTGTAACTGATGGCGACGCACTTTATGTAATTTTAAATTCTAGAATAGTTCTCAAGTGAGTGACATTTGCCTTTATTGAGAATAAAGTTTCTTTAAACCTAAAACCTAAACCCAATCCAAAAAAAATAGGAGCACCTCAACGTCCAATTAACTCTGACAGTAAAAATGCGGACAAAGCCTTATCATAAGCCAAGATTTTGGTAAAAACATGAGATAGGAAAGCGGAAAGAAGCCGTAGGGCCCGCCTACGCTTGTCCCAAACATAATTACCAACCGGCTGGAGAAGAATGCTGATTAAAGTCTCTTGCATGCATGCCAACATGGCTAGTGTCAATCGTGTTTTTCGTTTATACTGTGGGTACTGTGGCGGCCGAGTTAATTGACCCACCCGAAGATATTTTATAAAGTTAATCAGAATTATCTGAACAATCTCGTTTAACTTTCATATCGTTTTTTTTTTTTGCTATATTCTTCTTCAAAAATCTTTATGTAATTATTTCATTCTGTTAGAAAATTATCTAGCCTAAGAAAATAACAAATGTGTCGCATTATCACCTTTCTCGGGCCATTAACCACAGTTAATGATTAAGGAACCTTCCTTGGAAGCTAAATGATAAATGGCGTTCATTATATTTTGGTTAATAGTTACTGGTGTTACACGATAATTATCCAGTATCAAATCAATCATAGCCTTTTCCTAACTATATTGGGGTTGGCTTCCAGACCACTCGGATGCAGCTAAAAGTACTGAGTTGTCCCTCGGTAAGACTTGTTGTCAGATTTTCGGGCCACTAGCCAATGATCTACAAATGACAGCCGGGACCAACGGCTTAGCGTGCTTTCTGAGACATGGAGGAAACAGGAAATTTAAAAAAGATGGTGGACCTTGAAGAACGACCCGTGCGAATGTTATTATTTAGACACGAGCTCCTTTAGATCAAATTCGCATTTTCAATAATATTGGTCCTACTTGATTTGATGGGTAACCATGATTGTAATGATCGTTGTGGTTACACTGTTTCTGTAATTATCGCCAACGCCAATCAAAGCTTATTATGTTGCCTTCTTTATTCTGTCAAAGTTGACGTAATCATCAATCAAATAAAACCACAATGAGATTGTTTGCACAGTTTGACACGAAAATGGGCAATCTCTTTGGTGTCTTTTGTATTATAGAATGGTACAATTATCTTGTTACGTTTATAATGGTAGATTATACTATTGTTGAGTGGTGAGCTGTGTTTCTTATATTTGCTAAAGAATTAAGCACAGTGGTGTTCTTCTTATTGGGAAGTACTTAGGCGTAACTAAGAATGTTTAAATAAATATTTGAGTGCTCTGTTAATTTGCAAACAAGAAGGATCAAAAATTTTATATTGCTTTTTTAAGATTGTATTTCACAGAATTTGTATCATTATAAAAGTTTATTTTCTAGCCAGCCCTGTCGCATTCCTGGGCAAAAGTCTCCCTCCATTCCTTCCATTTCCCGCGGACCCGCGCGTCCACCTTCCAGTTCTGACTAAACCTCTCCAGTTCGTTTGATGTCAATAAAGTATACTGTGTGTTTGGCTACCGGTTAGCGATACTTTAAAAGCATATTATATTCTCATTTTTATCGACAAATACATGTTTACAAATACTCCTAACCCCACACCCCGCGAATGGCAGCTATTTTGTTTTTCTGAACTGCTGATCTAGGGTGTGTTCAGTGAAATGCTAATATCTTTGAATGTAAGAGACCTAGAGACGTGCAAATGATTTTATTGCAGGGGTAAATAAAAATACATTTTCTTGAAAAAAATATCAAAAAGAGCCTAAAAAGATAAGAAATTACGAAATTTTATGTACAAAATTAAAATTAAATTCTGTGGTCCCTTATTATGGCCAGCTGTGTACAAAAATACTTTATGTGGGCAGTTGGTCAACTTCGTTCGCGGCGTCCCATTGACATGGTTAATTAAATTAAAATAAAGAATCACTCACTACACCAGACTTCATAAAACAATTATTATTGTAGAAAGGTGTTGTTATTGTACTGCACACTGTCGTTATTTCTCGAGTTCTCTTTGTTAACTAAGGTTTAAAATTGGCTTATAAATGTCTAATACTGAATGAACATCTACTCTAATGTAAATAAATTGAAGGGAATAAAGAAAAGTCTTAGAATTTCAACCCCAAACGGCTCGAAAATAAAGGGTGTAAAAAACCTCTTACCGAAGCCGAAAGGCACTTGTTTTCCCCGTCATCGCCATAATTTTTTTGTTCTACACCATACCTGGGAACCTTCTGGTTACGGAGATATTGGGGGTCGAAGTTCCAACTTTCTGACAAGTTTTTCTTTAAATACAAGTTTTTATTGTTATATTTTTACTATAAACACCTCTACGACACCCGTACTATTCAATCCATCCGGCATCATCAGCACAATGTTTTAAGTGCGTTACATTGAGTTCTATCACAAAACATGATTTTGCACCCCAAAAAAAAATCTTATTTCACATACTTGTAAGACTAATTCAAAAACACGTATTTCCTAGAACAAGTTTTATAAATTTTCGAACACTATTTTTGTCCTCGCGTTAGGCGGTATCAGGTGCGCGGGTGACGAGTAGTGCGGTTTCCCAGCAATCATTTTTAAAGTTACTTAGTTTGATTTACAGAATGCTTGGTTGACGGCTTCGTGAAGAGGTTGTTTACACTCTGTATAGATACTAATAGGATTCACTATCTGCCTAGCCTTTTCCCAACTATGTTGGGGTCGGCTTCCAGTTTTACCGGATGCAGCTGAATGCCAGTATTTTACATGGAGCGACTGCCTATCTGACCACCACAACCCAGTTAGTACCAGGCTATACGATACCCCTTGGTAAGACTGGTTGTCAGTCTTTTTGGGCCTCTGACTACCTAACGACTGTCAATGATCTACAAATGACAGCCTAGACCAACGGTTTTTAAACGTGCTTTCCGAGGCACGGAGGAAACTCGGTATGTAATGGGTGGTCACCCAACCACAAACCAACCTAGGCAAGCACGGCTTAACCTAACGATCGACCCGAGCGGCTGTTATTATTTAGCCACGAGTTCCTAGATACCAATAAGATTACTAAGGCTAAAATAATACATTGGAATATTAATTGTCTAAAATCCTAATGTTTTGTAGCATCGGAATAAATACTTATATTGGAGTGCACCAGTTTTATTACAATATCAACCAATAATATTAAAGTACCTAAATACTGGCCAATGACCATGTGACAAACGTTAGTCAGCTTACATAATTAGACCAACAAAATCAATTAGCCGTGGTAATTGCCCAACTAATGTACCCTGGTCGAAAGGGTCGATATCTGTAATTAGCATTTTAGCCACGCTTGCGAAATAAATTATTAGGTGAAATAAGCGTACCCGCTTTGAGAGTGTTGTCGTCGGTGAAGTAAATTAAAATTTACAAATTACTTGTTGGGTATAGAATACAAAGAACGCATAATGATTTTCCTTATACCGGATGACTTTTTTATTACTTTCCAAAAAAATGGGTTCAATGGTTCACCTAATACCTAAAGGTATTAGGTGAACGGAGTAGAAGCTTATGGCATATCTAGTTTTTGACGACCCGAATGACGCAGCGGTAGTGAGGCTGCCTTACGTTCTTAGGGTCCCGGGTTCGAATCCCGGTTGGAGTAAATGTTAGTTTTCTTTCTTCTTTCTATTTACAAACAAAAAGTATATATGTAGTATATCAACTATCTGGTGTCCACGACACAAGCCTCGTTGCTTAGTGTGGCACTAGATGGCGCTGTGTGTTAATGTCCAGCGATATTTATTTCTTTCTTTTTTCAACAGCTTAAAAAAAATTGCTCTATCATCAAAAAACGCTACAAATTTCAAGTAAACTTTTCATATTAGAACCGAGAAAGAGAAATTTTGAAAAAAAAAAAATGAAAATATCGAATTTCAAATCATACGCAATACGCTTATGATTTGAATTACGAATTCTTTTGAATTATATTTATGAAAAAAAAAAAACTAAAGTATGCCATTTGCTTCTACTCCACCTACTATACCCATTTTTTTTAAAAGTGATAAAACAAGAATATTGTACACGTAAAGCTTTTTCATCAAAATTAATATGTAGTAGTTTCGAACTTTGCTTCATTGATCATTTATGTAGTTAGTTTCAAAAAATCAACTTAAAAAACATTGCTTATTACATGGTGGGCGGGGGGGGGGGCACGTCCCCCTCGTCGCCCGAGGTGCGCTCGCCCCCCGCGTCCCCCGGCGCCGCTCGCGAAGAGAAAATTTTGGTTAAATATAAAAATCATAGTGGTTTAGGTCATAAACCACCACACGAGTCTATTGTTCAATCATTTTAATAATACAATTTAATTTAATTTTGTCTTTCGTTCTTTCTAATTGCCAGTTTTTAGCACAAGTTGACATACATTGGTGGAGGTGGTTCGTCTTTGAACTTTTGATGTAGAACATGTTTCCTCACGATACCCCGAGGTCTTAATTAATTATTTTATTCTACTCATTATTTTTATTATTAAGTCAATGAATTCTTAATAATCTCATTACAAACATAAGTGAAAATGAAAACCTTTGTCCGGCTGACTTTGAACCCTAATACCTAATAACACCCAAGACGTGATGACGATTCCTTAAACACTCAATAACGAGTCGTAAGAACCAACCGATAAGGCTGGAATTACCACTTTAAGAAACGAAGATAATGAAATAGTAAACATTAATGCTTATTCAAAACCATCCTATGCATATTCATTTGTAAATTATTAGATATTTATAATAGTAGTAAGATTTAATTCGCTTATAACCACGCAATAACGACGAACTTTCTATCAATTGTTATTGCTATCATTACAACAGAGTCTATTAAACTCTATTGCCTTCTAATGAAGTATTTAAACCTAATTCAAAGGTAATGTATATGTCACAATCAAAACTACGTATGACCGGTGAAAACTATTTTAACATTTACTTAGAAAGTTATTACGTTGTTAGGTTTTTTTTTGTGACCCTTTGAAACACATCATGTCATGTAATTCTAGGACTAGGTAATTACAACTGAGGCGTTCTAAAAAAACACATTTTTAACGCAGAAAACGCATTTTAACTTCTTATGGGTTCTGACTGACACCATGAGTCAAAAGTCGTTTTGACCGATTAACAGTTTTGACTGTATCTTATACAATTATTGTCATAGAATATTAATTCGAACACATTTAGCGGGTTCAGTAGCATTTAATGTATTTTCTAAGCTCAGGACAACATCGTTAACAAATAAAATCAATCAGATAACCAGATGACAGACCCCTGTTTACTCCCAAGTTGATTCTAAGTAAGGGTTAAATTATTCTGGTTGTTTTCTTAACCTGAATTAACTTGGTAGCTTGGCTGCCCGGATGCTTCTACTCATGTGGATGACGGTCATCTATCGCCGTAGGCTCTGATTGTTTTTTTATTTACATACTTACTCTGTCTTTAGACTTCAGATGAGTCGTATATAATAGGTGATTAAAAGAAGCGTGTGAAAATAATTAAGGAATGCCTTGTCATGTTACAGGGATATTGTAAATAAAATGGTAGACAATATGTCAGATAAACGCAGTCATCGTTTTTAATATACCTAGTAATCTTTTTTTAAACAATTTTTTTTTATCCTAACTTAATAATAGCCATGCGAAAGTAAGTTTGTTTGTTACTTTTCTCGCCTAAACCACTGAACCGATCATTCTAAAATTTTGCATATACGTTGTACGTGTGTCGTGTTTGACCTTTCATCCCGAAAAAAGCTCTGTTCCCGAGGAAAACAGCAAAAACGTTCTTACGATAATAGATGGTGTCGTCTCTCGTGTAATCATGATTCAATTATATTATTACAAGCAGAGTACAACTCGAATTGATTGTCAAATTCTAAATCAACGCGGGCAGAGCCGTGGGAAAAAGCTAGTTTTCACATGTCACGTCTGTGAAGTTTTTTTTTTGCCAGCCCGTTTGTCCCACTCCTGAGCAAATGCCTTCCCTCATTTTTTCCACTTCTCACGATGGTGTGCTATCTATCTTTCATGGGGTTTTAGGTTTCCGCACTAAGTCCCTAAAGTGGATCATTGTGCCTAAGCCATGGTGGCTTTTACTCCAAGCAGCCCACCTCCCTCCAGAAGCAGATTAAACTTCCTGGTCTCCTCAGGGCATCCGCAAGGGATCTTGGTGTTCCCAGGGTCTCCTCGCGGATCTTGGTAACGCCGGTGCACTCAAGGAGCACATGCGCCACCGTTTCCTTCGCCTCCATGGTGTGCTTCTTCTCGCCAATTCCTGAGTCTGTGGAGTTACGTTAGCTAATTTAATTTGAACCGTATTAGAGTCAAGTTTAGAACATAAATCAAAATACTTAAAGTACTTACGGGATAATATTTTAGATTTTCTTTATTTATGAGCTCCCGATATTTCGACGCTGTTGCAAGCATTACTAGCATATTAGCATTACTTTAAGTGTAGTGAAAAACCGTGAAAGTCTAAAACAGTGCATAAATCAAAATATATCTGAGTTCAATCTCAGGTCAGGCAAAATGTTATTAGATTTTTCCATTATGAATTTCTCAGTAGCAGTCACGGAGTCTGGATTTGTGCCCGGTTGGTGCCAATAGGCTCGCCCCTTATTACATGGGACTTAAACATAACTGGCGGAATGTGGGTGTACTATAGGTACAACTCTGCCTATCCCTTAGGGGATTACAGGCGTGATGTTTGATTTTCAAAATACACGTTTGTTCATCACATCCACTATAATTTCATTTTTCTCTCACATATTAACTTAATTTCCTGCAAAATTAAACAGAAAGAGCATTAAAAAATTTTTACTTCAAACATTCCGGAAACAGTCGAAAAAATGCTCTAAAAATGTCATTCGGCCTTGTAACACTAATTTTAAATTCACTCTCGTAGGCCTGACCCACTAGTTAATACATTTGAGATCGTTTATATGCCTCGAGTCCACTTTACATACAGAGGTAGAAATTAAATCATTGGACTGGTAATGGGGCTTTAAAAGGCTTTCGCTTATGAACAACATTATTTAGGCTTAGGTTATTATCGGCCATTTATTGGTGATAATTTCCTCTTTACAATATTGCGGTGTAAGCTCTTAATTTTAAATTAATGATAATCATTATCGGCAATCACTTAACTGGGCTTTGATTATGAATGTGAATGGCTAAAGGAGTAGAAAAAGATGAAAAGAAACGATGGATGGACTGTGTGAAGGATGTGTGTGGCTAGAAAGGAGTTGACTGCTTAGATGACGTGGTAGACGAAAGTATCATGTGATAATTTGTCGAAAAGCGACATACACAAACACACACATATATACACACCCACATGCACACACATACATACACACACTCACACGCAAACACATACATACACACACAGACACGCACATGCTCCTATATTTAAGTTTAATTTCTTTTGTATGTACACTCCTACACTATTATTGTTTCTAGTTTTAGAAGAGCGGGTCTCCTAGCACAGGTGTGTATCATACTTAAAAGGAGGCCTCTATTTAAGATTATATATTGTAGAAGTTTGTAAAGTTAACTGAAAATTAAAATTATTATAATTATATTATTATTATGACGAGTAATAGAGAAGTATAGAATCAGAATGATGAGTCACACAACACTAGTCATGTGTGCAACATTCCGAACGAGCGATTGGCCCATTAAACACAGGATTAGGGCCTGCGCAGACGTCAGACTTTTTGTGCGGATGAGTCTGTGGCGCACAAAATGTCTGCATGGCATACAAAAAGTCCGTCGCAGACTCGACGCACATCTTCGATCATTCTATTCTTGTGCAGATTGCATACTAAAAGCGTGCGCCGTCTGCGTTAGCGCGCGTGAAGCAAGCGTTTTTTTTTTTTTCCGCGCACTTTTGCGCGGCGCGGCGTGATCTGCCAGAACGACACGAATTTTTTGCCAGCCGGACTTTTTGCGCGTCGTATGCGTTACTGCATATAATTGCTTAGGTTCTATTTTCACAGACTAAAAAGTGCGTCACGGATAGTCTGTCGTCTGCGCAAACGGGGATCGGGTCACGGCTGACCACGGAGGACGACGACTTGGATGGCAGACCCATAGGAATCGGCAAGAAGTGGCACAGAAACGAGATCGATGGAAAAAATGGAGTAAGGCAGTGAGCAGTACAATACAAGGTAGCTAATCTTGCTATAATAATAATCGCTTAACGATTGGACACCTTTATCTTAACGTCACATTTTGAACCGGCGCTCCTAAATAAATATGGGTTACCCCATCAGATTACAAGAATACTAGTCACTTAAAAAAGTAAATTGATCAACCCACGCTTTTGTTTGAAAGACTGCGATACGAATACCTCTGTTAAAATTCCCAGTGGCAATATTTTCAATCCCCGACCTTTACCTACTGAAAGCTGACGACCCGATTTTCCAATCGAATCTCCACCAAATGGAGTGTGAAATTAGGATGCCGACAATTTCCCTAACACCGATGCAATTAGACCTGATACCTTGCTCACCTATCTATACCTACCTCTCTAGCTGGTATTTGCCCCTGAATTCCCGTAGGTAGGTCCGTTAACGTTGAAGAGCTCGTTGCTAAATAATAACAGCTACTCGAGTAAATTTTTAGGTTAAGCCGTGCTTGCCTAGGTTGGTCCTAGATGAGTGAGTTTCCTGCATGCCTCGGAAAGCACGTTAGGCCGTTGGTTCTGGCTGTTATTTGTAATCTTTGACAGTCGTTAACAACCAGTCTTACCAAAGGCATTACCCAGTAGTAACTGGATTTTGGAGATCAGACAGGCAGTCGCTCCATGTAAAATACTATGATCCAGCTTAATCGGGTTAGACCGGAAGCGACCCCAACATAGTTGGGAAAAGGCGAGGCAGATCATGAGGTCGGGTCATCAAACCTCCGCTCAAAAAAACTACCTAGATAATTTGTAAAATATGCAGAGTAAGGTCAAAGTAATAAAAAGCCCAAAAGCGTTATACTAAATCTCCAAAAGAAACTCCACCAAACCCTCGAACGTCTTCATCTTCGTCTTCCCTAATAAATATGTAACTCAAAAGCCAATCTCAATTACTATTGGAAACACCTAAAGAGGTAAGTCTCACGTAGTGTAGGAATGCTAGGAAAGTGTGCAAGTTACCCCGGAACGTGATCTGGTTACGATGACGATGAGAAGGTACAAAAAGTTAGCGATTGTGATTCCTTGCGCGCAAACTAATTTAGATTCGCAGGAGATTCTGCGGCGCGGCGTTGATTTTGAGACATTGTTCGTATAGAGCTGGCAGGTTCAAATTAGCTTGATTTTTATCAATCGGAAGCTGGAGTAAAATTACGTGTATCACAAACTGCAACTGTAATTAAGATGGAAAACTTTGGAGTTCAATTATGAGTTTTGTAAAACTTGATATTTGGTTAAACACTATTGTTTTGCATCAATTATTTCACCTCTGCCAGCAGCAACGATGTGATGTACTTTAAAACATTCTATGAATGTTAGTACATGTGTTCGATTTTTTATATGTTCGTTTTAAAATCAGCTACATTTTTATGTTAAATCTTCATCTATTCTTGATAGTCCACTACAAAAAACAATCAATGAACTGTTAGTCGTAACTGTTAATTCATCGTTCACGCGTAAACTTTGCGGCATCACATTTGTAACCCAAAAACTAATCAATTTCTAAGCTTTGATAGTTTTAAAGAGAATTAAGATAGACTAGCAAGAGGAATGTCATAGAAAAAAATGTGACATTTATGTTTTAGTGACGCCTTGAAGAAAATTACACTTATTGCCAACTACTTTTTACCCCCGGCTTCACTCACGTTATTTCGGTTTTGTTGATAACACACACACAAACCATATGCAGTCTATGTATTATTCCAGGTTATAGTCTATCTGTTTACTGAATTGTATCTCAATCTATCCTGCCGTTCCAGCGTGAAGTGGTATCAAGCAATACACACAGACAAACTTGCGCGTTTTTATAGTAGTTGTGTGATTGTGGCACTTCACGCTAGAACTAGACGAGGGAGCAATTGTTAGTTGGCTCTAGCGAGCAGATTACAATTTTATTTGGTTTGTAGTGTAGGAAGTATCCTAACTTTCTAACGTCCTAACTTCCTAATCCTAACTAATATTTTATATGCGAAAGTAATATAGCAGTGATAGCCTAGTGGTGTGACCGTCAGACCGCCAACTCCGGTCTCGAGTTCGAACCCAAGGCACGCACCTCTGATTTTTCGGATTTATGTGAGAGACAATAACATTGTGATATGTCTTGACGACATGTAAAGCCAAGTCAGAGGCCCATGGGCGGCATACAACTCTGACACCAGGTTAGGCACTAACCACACGATAAAGAAGATAGAAGTTTGTTTGTTTGTTACCTTTTCCACCAAAACCACTGAACCGATCATCCTGAAATTTTGCATATACGTTGTCAGGTGTACAGAAACGGACTGGTACCTTTCATCCCGAAAAAAAAGTACTGTTTTCGAGGAAAACAACAATAACTTCCTTATGACTATAGACGGTGCCACGTGTCTTTCGAATCATGATTGAATTATAATATTATACAAGTAGAATACAAACCGAATTAATTGTCAATAATGCAAGCGAAGCAGCGGGCCAAAGCTAGTATTTTTTAAATTACTTTGCTAAAACTTAACAATTTCCAAGCTCTGCCAGTTCTATACCGTGCCATAGAAACACAGGCAGAGGTACAAAATGTGCATGTTGAATTAGCGTCATGAATAACAAAATCAACGGTCCCCTGACCGCTTTGTGATAAGGAGACAAATCGGTGAAAACTTGTTCAATGACCGAGAAAAGTAAAAACACTTTCTGTATATACCTACACGTACTTATATTGTTAGTAGGCCGTTTCTTTCCGGATACTGACGGAACTTGAAATACGTCCCGAGTCATGTTAAGCCATTGAGAAAGATGTAATACGAGTATAAAGTTGATAGTTAACATGAAAATCCGGGGACATCTTTCATTTTGTTTACTATTATTTATGAAGATAGTAAAGTCATAATTAATTCATCATCTGCCTACCCTCTTCCCAACTATGATGAGGTCGGCTTCCAGTCTTACCGGATTCAGCTGAATACCAGCATTTTACATGGAGCGACTGCCTATCTGACTTCCACAACCCAGTTACTACTGGGTGATACTATATCCCTTGGTTAGACTGTCGGGTACTACCTGTAAAGCTGTCAAAGATCTATAAATGACAACCGGTACCAATGGCTTAACGTGCTTTCCGAGGCTCGGATAAACTGAGAATGTAATGGGTGGTCACCCATCCACTGGTCAACCTAGGCAAGCGCGGTTTAACCTGAGATCTACCCCGAGCTGCTGTTATTATTTAGCCACGAGCACCTCCTGGCGATAATAAAGTAGTGACTCTTGTACCACGCCCCGAATCACACTTGCATCATAAGTTAAAGATTTAAAAACAAGAAAGCGACCTCATAGGGATTTCCGTTTTAAGGCCGGAACCATAAAACCGGAGAAAGGTCAGTTAAAATCAATAATAAGTTACTAGAAATTTCGATACTGCAGACTTATGAAGTTCAAAGCTATTTTTAGGTGTAAGCGCCAACGCCGGGGGGAAACTCCGCTGCCGCGGCAAATTGTCGCGCAGCGGACAGACTTCCGGCATGATCTCATGGCGACATGGAGAGAGCGACTGTCGCGACCCCGTGCAGGGCACGCCACAATAGTGGCGGTAAGTCCCCTCTTTGAGGAGTGACTTGAGAGACGCCACGCCGTTTTTTTTTTTTTTTTGCGGGACTGTTCGAAAGAGATACCGTGACCCCGGAACACAAAGGGCGATGAAGGAACATGGATGGGTTTTAGTCAGTAAAAGTCTGTCTCCCTCTTGCTCCGCCCAGAGCGGGAGAAGTCATTTGATGATTTTCCATCCGAAAAAAAAAAAAAAAAAAAAGTGTAAGCGCCAGGGTAGCCCGAAAACTTGACATTTAAGCTAATTTCTATAACTATTTCATGAACTAGTCATTAAAGTGGTTTAATTGATGATTTTGATGATTATAATTCTGTGTTTTTTTTGCGCCTTGACTCCAAAATTGCCGTTTCTTTTTTTTTAAGTAGCTTAAATGTTTAATAAATCCCCTCACAACGAAACCACAGAAATGAGAAATAATGATTTATAAAATGCTACTCCTCGTAAAGTAACCATTATTTTGATTTACTGCTTATACTAATGGATAGACAATATAATAATGAACATAATTGTCGTTTTGTTTTTTCCAAAAGACGTAAATTTGATTTTATAATGAATAAAAACCACTCATTTCTCACTATTCGGCCTGCAGTGACTGACGTAACAATCACTTTGTAGTGCAAGCTGATTAGAACTTTATTCTAACATTATTTCAAACGAAGTTTGAACCACCACAAATAGAGTTAATTTTGCTCGGGGAACCGCCTTAAGTCAAAGAATTTTGCGACAAAGATAAGGAATGCGTGGCATGCAAAGTAACGATAGTAGATCCGGTCGAGGGAGAAGTGAGTCACAGCTCCGACTAACATTTTTCATTGGCCATGGCTCTGTGACAGTAAGCCGTTAACGTGACACATCCACTTACAGTTTCTAATCGAACATAACAAAACGTCACGCCTATTTTATTTTTTCTGCGTGTATTTGCAATCAGCCCTAAGACTATGAGCAAATCTGTTCTGTGATGCTATCATACGGAGTGGCTTCCCATTGGAAGCATCTACTTATCTGCTGTACAGAGCTACTGCCAGTCTTCTAGCTCTAGGATATGAAATTCAAAATTCAAATTCAAACAGTTTATTGTGGATCATAGGTTCATAAGATGTTGTGTTAAATACAGGTGTCTGCTATGTCCCGCCATTGAGGCATACAAAATTCATGTCATGAAAATACAATACTAAAAAATAATTAAATTAAAATTAAACTTAGATTATATAACAATAAAATTAAAATACAATACATCAAATTTGTCATGCAAATACTACTACTACTACTACAACAGCCCATAACGTCCACTGCTGGACAAAAGCCTCTCCCATGATGGGAGGAATTTGCCGTAATCTCCACGCTTGGCAGGCGGATTGGAGATCGATTGATGCAAATACATTATGATTAAATTATCAAAATTATAAAATACTTATGTCAGATTAACAAATTATTTGTTCAATGGATATGCTTCAATGTATTGTCATCTAGAAATTCTCTTATAGAGTAATAACATTTACTTATCAATAATTCGTGTATTCGTGATTACGTTGTAGTCGCCTCACATGCTGGTTCATGGCGAGTTCGCGAGCACACCTATATTGCTGTCTAAAAAGATAGCCAGGGATAGGATAGGATGGTTGGTACATCCCAAAGCTAAAAAGGTGTAAATAATTACGTGACGGTTGACAGGGAAGAATGTAAGAAAAAAACGTGGTACGCCAACTCCAAGTAACATGGGACAAGGGCGGGAAAATGGTGATGGTTGTTACATCCTAAAGACATTCAAAAACACTTATGATAAATAGGACAACGTGAACCGAATCGTAATCTACCTTCAAGAGCCAACTGGTTATTGTCGGTACATGGTATATCGGTGGTGGTTACATCGGTCATGAGATCACGTATAATTTGTTCCTTGTGCTTTTTCCAAAAGTTTCAAATACAAATAGATGTCGGATTGTCAGATACAAATCATTTATTTTCATAACACAGGTTCAGAGGATATTACAAAAACCTCTCTACATTTTAGTTATCTATTTGGTACACCCACATTTCTCTGTTAGTATGGCCATTAATGTAGACCCCGCGCCGCTAAGCCGGCCTTGGGAGTTCACCGCTGGCCTAAGAATTTAGCAGCGGTCGGGCTTGCGACCACGAGAAATAGTAGTTCCAAAGAGGTAGTCATAGTACTTTTATTATGATCATTCTCTTGCCCTAATACCAAGTAATTTGAGGTATAATAGGCGCAGCATGCTTTCTTCTCCCATACTTCTCTGTTACTCGTCAGACACCTCCTTTCTTGCCATAACATTCTCTACACAGTCTATCCATCCTTTCTTCGGTCTTCTTCTACTCTTATACCCATCCACATTCATACTCAAAACTTTCCTAATGGGGAAGGCTGGTCAAAGCTGATTGTAGATGGCGCGTCCATAGCTTAGACGAAATCTGACCAATTAGGTCAAACTAATTTGAAATATAAAATGACATTGACAGATTTTCAACCAATGACGATGTTTGGTTCATGTGATGCTAGCGCTATTAGTTCCACAAGTTGCCCACCCTATTCCTCCGCATCACATACTTTATGCCGATTGAAAATCTAAATAAAAATTAGATCCTATGCTTTTTAGCATGCGCTAAACCAGCTTCAGGTGTTCAGTCTATCTAGGTAAGGAGGCAGATAGGCCAATGACAGAACCTGTGCCTAATTTAAATGCGTACCGCGTCTGGCTAGGGCTCGTAGGTCACGTCGAATAAGGACCTGGCCTACTGCCATTATACAAAGATTCAGTTCTAAAGTATTTTAAGCATTTCATTTCATCGGCTAACAAATATCGCGATTTTTTTTAGCCGAAAATCGGCTAACAAAAATCGCAAAGTTGAACTTTATTTCTTGAAAAAAGAACAATTAATTTACCATTATGTGTATCAAAAGTCTAGTCATAAGGTCTTGTACTTCTTCTAAGTGTTATTATTGCGTTGACTGCTAAATAAATACAATATTTCCGGACATTTAATTCTTGACATGTTTTGCAATAAACATAAATGGAACACTAAACGCAAATAAAATGTGATTTATTGTGTTTCGTTTTGTTTTTACTACAAACACTTTTTTGTTCAAAACAATAATTATGAGCTCGGGCTGGATCAATCCGATTGATTTGAGACGAAATGTCGAAACTAATTCAAAATTCACACTCTTTTAAATTCCAGATAGGTATCATCTTGGATCACCTACGCCATAACCTGAACTTCACCTAACCTCAACATCAAACTCTTACATTTCTACAAAAAACTATATGAAGGTGAATACTCTTAATTATATACTAAAATTATTAACTTACTGACACACATAAAACAAGATTTGCATACGACCTACATGTACTCGGTCATTAACATTAGAAAAATACATAAATCACTTCTCAATGTCACAAATCACGAAAAATGAATCTATAATAGGAAGATGAACTTTGGGTTTCGAACAGACTTGAGTAGTAGGTTTCTAGATAGATTTATCGCTCTATTGAAGTATTGTCGACGCGCTCATTCTCTAGAAAACCATCTCATAGTAGTTCAGGTCGTCAAAATCTCCTGAAATTACTCTTCCTGTATCAAGACAAAGCGACCCTGTTCATCATCATCATTTCAGCCGAAAGACGTCCACTGCTGGACATCGGCCTTCCCCAAATGTAGCCACATTGAGCGGTCCCGTGCGCCTCGCATCCAGCGGGTCCCCGCAACCTGTTCACTACAGGAAAAACTAATCAAACTTCTTAGAATTCTACTATTCTTGGAATTTGATCCTGATTTGATACGCTTTCTATGCATTCCATATTCATATTTATCTAGCAGCGAATATCAAAATAATGATGAAAGATGGCAAAGAGCCCCGGGCGATGTCTTCGTGTCTCTTGTTAGTCAGTTCGATCAAAGGTTAGAGAAAGCAGAAATCCTTAACATGCATTGTTAAGAGTTTCCTCACCCTAGAGCCTTAATTACGTATTTTGAGTCCCTTGACCTTTGCCAAATATTAATTTATTGAAAAATATAAAAAAAAGGTACAATGAGACACAAACGCTTTTGAATAATTGAAACAGTAACTGAAAATTACCAGTTCAATATTAATGTTCTGTGTTCTTCGTAGCACTGCAAAATACAATTGGTATTTAATTTATGTATTAAGATTCGGAATATTTATTATACGGGTCATAAAAACTTTTCCGTTGTTGGAGCGGAAACCCAACGCGAGTCCGGAAGCGGTCTCTCAACCGGTGCTATCGAAATGTATCAAGAACTTAGAATTGCATACAGTACTTAATAAAGCTTTTATTTGAGGTTGCTGGAACAAAATCTTATTATTTAAACACCACGTGTCACTATGTTTGTACACGCTAATCACCAAAACCGCTCAACCGATTTCTATGAAAATTTGAGAATGTGTATGGTTGGTTCCCGCTTGACATATAGGATAGTTTCATTGTGCAAAGCAGGGGCGGGTCGCTAGTGTTGGGATCCCTTCTTTTTGCATTATGTACTTTCTCCAAAAATACTTTGGCATAACTAGTTTTACTATAAAATACTGGTACCTAACGTTTGTAGAATAAAAAGACCAGCTATTAGCTAGTGAGATGCCGACAATAATTACAATAATATTGATCTCAGTTATAATTAATATTGAAATAATGATGTCACTTTATGTTATTACTATGTCTATAATTGTTATCGTGTGTATAAATGTGTTAGATACCCTCTGTTTGTAAATAATATCTATTATTAACTACTTAAAATTAAATGCTAATCTTGTTTATTGCTGTGCCCTAACAGGGTCCATAATAATTGTTCTTAGCTGTAAGCCCAATGTAAAATCTTTTTAAACTTATGGTACGCAAAATAAAATGAATATGAATGAGATGAGCTATGCCAGTTTTTGCTAATGCCTTTAGGGATCAGGGTGGCTATCAAATAACACCACTACCCGAAGCACTCTGCTTCATCTTCTCATGTAGATTTGTTGTTTGCCCAGTTGCGACCTCAAATCTATCATTCGATCGTCTCCTCTCAAAACAAAAACTGGTTGCACTGAATTTCACTGATTTAAAGTATTTGTTCCCGCTCTGCTCTCGAGATGATTTTTCATTATTAGAAAATCCGAAATTTTAGCACAGCGACATCAATTTTTTGGAGAGTGGGTCAGCAAAAACTAGGTCGTATCGATAAAAGGCATTTTTTTTAAGGCTGTATCTACTAGTCAACTGAGAACCATCTATTACGTATAGAACAAGATCTCTTTTTAGATACATAAACACTGGCAAACATAAAATTGTCCATACCGTAAACCACCCCTCTTTAGAAGAAATAAACTATGCATGTCCATATATTTCATGCTTTCCTGGTTTCACAAAAGCCCGATCGGAACAAGTACACAGGTATCACAAAATTGCATCTCCTGTTTTCCCAGAAAATCGATATTTCTAGCAGAGTAACATTTTAAACACACTGCAAAGTCTGCACGATGAATCAAATATCGGTTACAGAAACAAGAAACAAGTTTTAAGTTGTTATAACGGTCCAAAATTTCGCTAATACCTATAAATAACCAGTCTTAAGTCACACATGTACTATGTGGCTCAAATAAATAATTAAAACATGTTTTTTGTGTTCCATATATCATTATTGAAACGATACAAAATTGTTTCAATCATGGCGGCTGCCCGGCTGGCATGTTGGCCTGGTATCGTTTAAAAATGGAACACTTTTCTTATTGGCTGTTAATTTTGTCCATCAATCATTTTGATGGAAAATGGTATTTAGCTGCTTGGTAAGTAATTTCCATGTCGTTGTAGGAACGCCTCTTGGTGGTCTAGCCTTCTACTATGTTTTTTACATTGCTCTAAATATTAAGACCTTGAAAGTTGTGACCTTGAATGTACGGGATCAAAGCTGTATCTTTAAAAAATATTTGTGGGATACATTCACCATGTTTTCTTACCAACCTGCGCTAGTTTATAAGGTCAAATATGTAAAGGTCGCAAATATGTAATAGGCGAGACGACAATAAAAAAACTAATTAGTCCGTCAGTTAGATTATCAGAAAATATTTGACCCGTGTTTTTTCTTTTATTACGTAAATCAAAATTGACGAAGATATGACCCTTTTAAAATTCTCAATACGTCACGCCTAGGTATGATTTTTAGCTAGTTCTGACGTCACGAGCCCCCACTCCCGAGTTTTGATGCGTTTTATCTTTGTCAATATTCATTGATTTACAAAAACAAAAAATACGTGTCCATTAAATTCCAATACTCTAACGGACTAAATAGATTTGCAATTTTTTGATACTGTCGTCATGCCTATTGCACTGTACTGATTTTTTGGGATGTCATTAGGATAGATACCTAAAGTGTAAAACCAAGTTTTCAGCTTTAAAAACGTGTGCTAACTGCCCAGTGCTCCATAAAACGTCGACCGATATTTTTTTTTATATCGTATCGTATCATTTTGGTTTTATATCTTCAAAATCAATTTTTATTTCTCACGTAAGCTGCCTTCCTTATAACCGCAGGGCAAAGGGTGCCTGTGTATAGACCGGTCCCGTCCCGTTGGGGCCGTTTTAGAAAGAGGTGTCGAGATGATTCTGGACGAGCTCCACGAAGGCTGGTTCGAGGCTGGCTGGCGCAGGAGCAGAGTACCTGGAAGGAAATAGGGGTAGAACGCAGTTTCATATAAGGATACTAAAAAAAATCTTTAAAATGCTCAAATGGAATGTCTCTTCACAGATATCTATTCACACAACACCCCAAAGAACCAGTATTTGAGACCTTCGATGTTTTAGATGGCTGGCCTATAAGCTTATTTTAAATTCAAGTTATATCCATTTTATCGAGCCGCTAAGTGTGGTACCCGCTGTGATAGGCCTATTTGCTTAACAGGGCTGAAATTGATATTACGCACATTTGACCTAAATTCGATATTAGCAGTGGATAATAATAGTACAGTTCTACTTTCAAAGGTTAAAGGCGAGCGATTTTACCTCTACATAACCTACTATAATATGTATAGGAATGTACGATACATAAGTAGTGCTCTCTCTACCGCGCCTGTTTTTAGAGTTAGAATTTGTTTTACAAAACGTAGTCATAGTATTAGCATTTTTTTTTTTTACATTATGTTTCAGTTCTTGATAAAAAATTAAAATATTTAATATTTAATTTTTTTGATTTTATTACATTATGGTTCAGTTTTTAAGGAAGATTCTCTCAGGAATTGCGGAATAACTCAAAATGAAAAGGGGACTTTCTTGATTATTTTTAGATTGAAGTCCAGTTTTCCAACTTAAGGGGGATTCTCTTAGGGGGGATTTGTGGAATAAGCCAACTGTTTTAAGAAATACTTATTTTAATTATTACAAGTTTACGAATCTCCTGGTTTAAAAGAGCGCCAGAGTAGCCGGCGAAATTCAATTTTTCTTACGATTTTTGCAATTTGCAGGTCAGTATCAGGTTGTATATTGATTGAAATATGATTCGCGGCAGTAAGAAATATGGGCTTACAGAGTTATAATAAAAATTTAACTCGCAAATTGCTAAAAAAATCCAGCACTGCGGTTACTAAAAGGTTTTTATTTTTGCTAAAAATTGGATGCTGGATTTCTCTTGATAAATTTATCTAAAGCTTTCACTGGAAATCGAATAGTGCAACTAAACTAGGTAGGTTCTTTTCAGCTTTCTTTACGCGTAGAGTTTCTTGAGAACCTTTAAGCAAAAATATTAAAGTTATGTTAGCAAATTACTTATTTCATTAGATTTCTTTTAATATTAATTTTAAGATAATACAATTTATTTATAAGATAACAGTATTATTTACACTATATACAAACTCCAACTCTAAAATAACAATAAAAATATGAACAAGTATCAAACGAACGATTGGAAAGTACTCGTAATAACCATTTAATAGAAATTATGTCTCATTGATATTAGTTGGATGGATATCTAGTACTATTTATGTAAACGTTTTAATGCGATAATTAAGACTAATGAGATCAAAGATCGCGATTTTTTGTCACTAATTCACAATGTTATGTATATTTTTTAATGTTAATTTGCTGTTATTAACACTAAGTAACCAGAGTTGACCATGATTAAATTTTCATAATCTGTTAACATGATGTAATTTTATGTATATTATTATTTATAGTATTTTATTATTTTTTACTTTTTTATTTTATTTTATGTTACATTTACCTACTGACTTGACAGGAATATTTACGTATCTTACTTTTTTATTATTATTGACATATGATTTTTGTGATTTTTATTGACATTGATTTTGTAAATTATTATTATTAATTTTATTTGATTATTGTGAATGTGGGGACCATGTGGGTTTCAGTTTTATATATTTTTGTTTGTTTTCTTTTTTTTCCCACAACTGTCTGGCAGTTTGAGTACTATAAGCGACCTACCCAAATGTCCTTTCTTTGGTATTGTTCGTCGTTTCGTTGAGCTCCTTGAGTTATAAGTCGAGCTACACGATAACTGACAAATGCTTGCACTGACTGGACAGGTTCACTCAAATCTGTGTGGTTCTTTCTTCAAAAGACCATCTCAGACACTATTCTGCATAGTCCTCATGTGAATTGAGCAAAACTATGTCTGGAATTCAAAAGAGACTATGACCTCTGAGTTTGTTTCGGCTGTTTCTTCTCAGAGTAGTCAGGTACGAAACACCGGCCCCATCTAGTATTAAAAAAAAAAATGACGTGTAAAAGTGTTTGTAAAAACCTACTTGCAAAATAAACATCATTTATCATTTATCATTTATGGAAACCGAAACTTAGTTAATTATTGTTGCAAAATATTGCTGAAGTGCAAAACTGTGTCCTTACTTGAAAAGTTTAGCTTCTAGAGACTATATTATTATCTGTGATAAATAAATAAATAAATATAAATATCACTGGACATTACACACAGCGCCATCTAGTGCCACACTAAGCAACGAGCCTTGTGTCGTGGACACCAGATAGTTGATATACTACATAGATACTTTTTGTTTGTAAATACATACTTAATATACCTAAAAACATCCATGAATCGGAAACAAATATCCATGCTCATCACACAAACATTTGCTTCTACCGGGATTCGAACCCGGGACCCTAAGAACGTAAGGCAGCCTCAGTACCGCTGCGCCATTCGGGTCGTCAAATGATGTCCCACCCCCTACTCTCTTTAAACTTCTCTTTATTTTCTTATCGTGTGCGAGGGAAATATATAAATTGTATCGGCCTAGAATTGAGTCACGAGTTTGGTGGCTTCAGTAACGTCTATCAGTTTCTGTAATGAACAACCAACGATCATCATCATCATTTCAGCCGAAACTGCTGGACATAGGCCTCCCCCAAGTGTCGCCACATTGACCGGTACCTCTCATCCAGCGGATTCCCGCAACCTTCACCATGTCATCGGTCCACCTAGTGGGAGGCCACCTAGGCGGAGGTGTTATCGCACCACCTGCTGTACGAAGGGATGTCGCGTGCGCGCTGGAAAAAACGAACCAAAAATCCGATTCCCGACATCCCCTCTACGACCACACAACCACCCCGGGTAGACTAAAAAGCCGCAAAAGCTTCCTACGCTCCACTCAGGCAATCCAAGACAGGCCACCTAAAGTAAGAAGCAAGTTATGGCAAGAGAAGTGCTGTCCACGACTTCTTAAAGCCCCAAGAAAACCTGGCTCCCGGCAGTGAACAACAGTGGCCTATTTGGAAAGCTCTGAATCGATTGCGTACCCAAGTAGGCCGCTGCAAACATAACCTGGCAAAATGGGGTATAATTGGTTCTTCCAACACCGAGTGCAAGTGCGGCGCTCCAGACCAAACAATACCCCACCTGCTGGAGTGTCCCAGGTGTCCGTCTACCTGCAATCTTGACGACCTGTACAGCGCCTCTACCGGTGGAGTAAACGTGGCCACCTACTGGGCCCACACCGTGTAATTGGAAGGAAAATCGATACGATACGAAGAAGTGGGAGGCCTTCCAACGCAACGTCTTCCGGTTCGCGGTCGCCACTCCAGAACTTTTCGGCCCCATTGGCCATCCGTTCTGCCCTGCCCACTGCCACTCAACAACAGTGTTTCTTTTTTTTTAAACCAGCTTAGGACCAGATTTTATTGAAGGAGACTTCCATCTCCATCTGCAATATAACTCATTGCCATTTACCAACTATTTTACGGTCAGCTTCTGGTATTTTTTGATGCAGCTGGCTGGTTCGGAATGTAATTATGATGGAAAAATGTCTCGTTGTTCGTGAGTCTATTACAAAGCAGAGACGCCCCCACCTAAAAACTTTGAAAGACTATAAATTTCCATCGTGAGTCCTATCGAATTACGAATGAACCTCTCACCCCATTCATATATCAGGAGTTATTTTAAATAAACCGTTTGTTTGGTGACCTAAAGCTTTAGAATAAAAAAAAAATTGATTAGAACAAAATTTAAATTCTAGGCTTACTTTCCAGTCTATAATTTCTATTTCATTATTAAAGGCTCGTTGATTAATGTGTTTTGAATTAACACCAATAGGTTACTCTGAATTTTTGTGATCTATTGATATCCTGGATTGATGACAGCTATAATTCTTCTTATAGACAGTTGACATCTATTTCGCATTTATCAGACGGATGTCAGATTGTTTTAGAACTTGCTTTTCTACTCTGCATTTTTTTTTTTATTTTGTTCTTCAACACTAGTTGAATGGTCATAAAAAATAACATCTGCCTAACGCTCAGACAGAACAAAGCCGAGAAAACGGGTCTTCCATAAAAACCACTTTACGAAGGGTTTCTCTTGAAATATCACTGAAATTACTCATCTCAACTGAAGGATTTAGCTTTTATCCCCGTAAGCATAGGCATATGTTTTATTATGCTTCTGTTAGAACTTATCATCTTACAACATACGTTAGAAAGTGATAATTGTAATTGTCAATAACAAACAAAAAATACGACCCATAAAATCACCGATATCGTTATTCCCATTTACTTAACTACCGAAATTCCGACCACACCATTAACTAAACTACTTTATACTTAGAAAAAAAAACAAGATGGTCGCCATTCAATATTTATAACAAAAACATAAGTGAGTCATAGCGATAATGGTATGCTGCCAGCATTCCCATTTACTTGTGTCCCATACAAAATGATAACAATTCCCTTTTTGTTAGTGCGATACCAACACCCGCTGCACTACCACGTTTAAACGAAATTCCGTGATTTTAAAACATAAATAAATATTATAAATAGTTCGATTTTCAAGTTTGACAAATAAAGTTTTTAAAACCATGGCGATAGTGTTCTATTTAGTGATGTGCGTAGGGCTGTTGCATGTGATATCGGCAAAGTATGTCGATAAAAGGAAGTGTCCCGAAGTGAGAGCAGTGCCGCATTTTGATTTGCCAAGGGTTTGTAACATTCCATTACTTTTAAGAACATTATAATGACTGAAAAAATATACGATTTATTAGGGTCTTACAAACGGCCCTTGCTTCATAGATGACATCATTCTGCCACCACATAAGGCTGTCAAGCATAGTGATTTTGGTATCGGTAATCTCTCAGGATTTTTCTTTGTATAATGTGCTTTATACACCATTATTTTTAGGTCGTTTATGATTACTTTACATCATTCTTCTACTTTTTCCTAAAAATATATATGCAAAATATTTAAGTACAGTTAAATAGTTTAGATGTTCGACATTCGGACAAAGTTAGGCTTTTTTTCTAGCGACATCCTAAAACCACTAAGGTGAATATAAAGCTAGTTTTTAATTATGCAAACATAAATATTCATTATGTTATTATTATCGACATTTTTATCGATATTGGTTTTGATTAATTTTGTGCCGAAACTAGTTATAGAAAAGTAGAACAATAATTAGAAGTTTATCTAAGGTAGCATCAAAGCTGGGGTTGCGGGACTGTTCGAAAGAGATACCGTGGCCCCGGAACACAAAGGGCGATGAAGGAACATGGATGGGTTTTAGTCAGTAAAAGTGACACTCCCTCCTGCTCCGCCCAGAGCGGGAGAAGTCATTTGATGATTTCCCATCCAAAAAAGAAAAAAAAAAGGTAGCATCAAAGCCCATGGTACGAGTATGTGTTCCCTCGCTTACATTTGAACAAACCCTCTAACGTAGGTATAAGGGGCGTTTATTGTGAGAACATAATTGATACTGCCACGTAAGGGTGCAAAATTAAACGGAGTGGCGTTAACGTAGGAAGGGGGTCTTAAAGTAGGTTAAGGTCAATAAAAGTAAATGTCTCTATGGTAATATAAACAAAGGTTACGATTCGATTGTGTTACTCTGCTTCCATGTTATGAAGCAAACGTACCTACGTCATTAATAAACAGTTTGACGCCCAACCAAAATAGATTTGCCATGTAACAGTGTTATAGTTTTATTTCATTTCAAGCTATTAATATAAAGGGTGTAAAAAACCTCTTAACGAAGCCGAAAATACTTGTTCTCCCCCGTCATTGCGATATTTTTTTTGTTCGACACCATACCCGGGAACCTTCTAGTTACGGAATATTGGGGGTCAAAGTTCCAACATATATACAAGTTTTAAAAGTAAGACTTTTTGCGTAAAGTTACTAAGTTTGATGTACAGAATGCATGGTTGACCGCGGCTTCGTGATGAGGTTGTTTACACCCTGTATGTAGAGTGCCACTTGTGATATGAGCAAAGACTATGTATGTAAACAGTCTAGTTCAGGGGTTCTTAAACTATCAGTTCGCGGCGTACTTACAAGTTTATTTTTTTGTCTCGGCACTCTAGCTAGTCAAAATAGGGTACAAGGTTTATAGGTACAAACATTAAAACATCCACAATATGAAGCTAAGTTCCTAAAATAATAAATTGGCACTCAAGAATAAACAAATCAAATCGGAATACGTGAATTTTGGTTTGAATGCTGCTGTCACAAGAGAGTTCAGTGAGACTCGTCTTGCGAAGTGAATTTTGGTGGATCTTGAGCATGGAATGGATCTGTTCAAATTCGTCTTCGGCAAGGTACCCATTTCGTCAACCGTTCAGTTAGCTTTTAAAGGTGTTGGGAACCCCTGGTCTAGTTAATTAACAATTAATTTTACTGACTTTGTAATGATGAAGGTCCTTCTTACAATATTGTAACGATCAAGTTTAAAGCGCTTGTTAAACTGGTTAGTAGCCTTATGAAACTCCACAGCCAGTTTTCTCTTGCGAAATATTGTGTTCTGTAATAAAACACAGTTTACACTTAACGTAGCTAAATTACCTGAAAGTCACCATTAACTTTATTGTCCTGTTGAGAAATACGAGCGTGATAATATGCCTGGTCCTGTTTCCGTGAAAAGTAAGTGAAAACCGGATCAAATAGAAACTTTGTTCTGTGTATTTGTGAAGAGAGAATGAAAGAACATAATGTAGTAACCCCCTATAAGGTAAGGTTTCTACTATCAGTGTTTAAACACGAGCTTTTCAATTCAAAATTAATGACACAGCTTTGATATATTTCAATAGTAGGTGAATAGGTAGGTAGGCATTTCCAGTATTTAAATATCGGTCAACATGATTTAAAACTCTAAAATTCTACTCTATTTTGTTGTTCTGTTTCTGGTTTCATGTTAATTAGAAACGGTCATAGTATCCACCCCTGAAGCATACTCCTTTGCACCTCTCTCTTCTTCTTTTGTATTTCTGACAAAAGGAAAATAATTTCACGACCAGACCAAATGAATATACGTTTTTTTTTTTTTTTTTCTGATGGTAAATCATCAAATGACTTCTCCCGCTCTGGGCGGAGCAGGAGGGAGTGTCAGACTTTTACTGACTAAAACCCATCCATGTTCCTTCATCGCCCTTTGTGTTTCGGGGCCACGGTATCTGTTTCGAACAGTCCCACAACCCCGGCAGGCAAATGAATAGGCCTGGTATTGCAAAGTACATTCATTGTATATTATATTGTGTGTATTTATATAGTTAAGTTTATAAAATTAATTAATTTTAGTAATAAAATGTTCTGTTAATGTACATAGGTACATCATCTTCTGCAAATCTCGCAATTTAAATTAGGTTAGCTGTAAGAAGCTCCAATTCTGGGCTAAGTTTGCGATTGTAGGTACATAATCTACATTATTGCAGTTTAGGTGTATATTTTTAAATTGTGTGCAATAAAGAATAAGAATATAATAATAAGAACATGCACAAACCCTTACCATCAACCGGGATAATCGACAACCATTTGTGAACAACGTGATCAAACGCTTCTTTGCAATCAACTGTTCAAAGAACCCTGTTTACAAGCCCCTACATTTAAGAACAAGAATGTTAATCCGGGATAAAGCGTACTGAACGTCGACACAAGGGTTTGCGATAAGAATGCCCGCAAATAGAACTGAATTCTATAAATGAGAACAACCCTGATTTAGTAAAATCTTTGGAAAAAATATTTTAAGCGAACAAATCCGTTGAATGAGGAAAATGTTGAGTATGAATGTAGATGGTCTAAGAGTAGAGGTGGATCAAAGAAACGATGGATGGACTGTGTGAAGGATGATATGGCTAGAAAGGAGGTGTCTGATGAGATGACGAGTCATAGAAAAGTATGAAAAAAGAAGACATGCTGCGCCGACTCCAAATAAATTAGGATAAGGACAGCAGAATGATGAAATGCGGGTCTTTGTATGTATTTATATTTTATTTTTAGTAATTTTTTATATTTTAGTGGTTAAAATAACGACACACGACACATTTTGTGTGGAAACACGATACTTTATCAGGGAGAATAATATATACGGTACATTTTAGTATAACTAACTAAACATAACATTTATTAAAATTATATGATCTGAACCTATTGTAAACGTAAGTTTAGCAAAAGAATTGATATAAAATAACAATGACTTCGTACAACCGACATATTATGCGATATGGTCGATCAGGTCCGCATGCTCGCATATGCGTGGGTGACGGAAATGGGCAGATAAACAAACGCCATTAATTTACTCAACGAGCAACGAACTTGAATCATAATTTATTAATGAACATAAGATAATATTACGCCTGTTATTCCCGCGGGGTAAAGCACAATCGTACCCATAGTATATGCACCTTCATTTCACCAGTTATTTTGTATTTTATTTTGAATTATATTGAACTGAACTGAATTGAATTATATTGAACTGAATTAAATTAAATTATTTATATTTGAAATATATTGAACTCAATGTAATAGAACTAAATTAAATTAAATGGAATCAAATATTTAGTGGAATTAAAATATTTTTTAATGTAATCAAATGAAATTAAAATAAGTTTAACTGAATTAAATGGGAATAAATGAATTAAATTAATTCGTAATACATCAAATGCAGCCGTCACAGAAGCCTCTGTATTCTGTAAAATCTATCACAATCTGTTATTCTTTTGCTAAGACGTGGATATTGGTGTGGGTTACATGTTTGTGATCTTTAGTTTTTAAGGTTTTTTTTGTATTTTCTGTAGCATGTAACTGTTTCATGTAAATAAACAATTAAATAAGTCCTGTGTAATAGGGGCCTATTGCCACCAACTGGACACAATTCCAGTCTTCAGACTACTACTGACAAATTCCAAAAGAAAACCTACCCTGGAATCTAACCCAGGAACTCATATTCAGCAGTTGCTTGCGACCAACCAACGAGGCAGCAGCTATTATTGATCAGAGCTACATATTGTCAGCTCACTGTAATAATTCCAAAATTTATTTTAACCGGCATTGTATAGGTTTAATACAACTAGAGTTTGTTTGTTGTACATTCATGCGCAATTTATGCGTCAATAAATTTTCAAATCGAATAATAAATACGAAATTGAAATATGAATAATTGATATTGGTGGATTGTGTGTTTTCCAAACATTTTATTGTCCGAATTTCTAAACTCGTACAGGATGATTCTAATAGATTGCTTTTGTTTCGATTGATCCCATCCCAGCACACATGAATTGTTCAACGTATTTGACCCGCTTTAAATATTAATTAGATACTACAAAATACCTATCCCACACAAAACTTTAATCATTTATTCATGACCAGTTACTTTCGGTTTTAAAAGCTCCTCTACCTACCCCACCCCACCCCACCTACCTTACCTACATTTAAACTTTTAGCACAAGGAAAAGAGAAGAGAAGAGAAGGAAAAGTAAAATCAAGAATGGTTTAATAACGAAGGACTCGTTCACAGTGAAGTTGACTAGAAAAAAGGCTCCGTTGATTCGAAGAGGGCTGGCTATTCATCAAAGTGGGCAAAAGAAAGTTTTCGGGCTTAATTTTATTATTGTACCTTTTTCGGCACCCTCGTTCGTTCCAAAATTAGTAAGAAAGGGACCCAAGGTAAACGTAGCTCCAAGATTTTTTGACGGATTCAAAAATCTGCTGTTCTGATTATAGCAATTGTTTCGATGGTTATGACATATTCAACATAAAATCACGCCTATTTTGCAGACTGTCTCTGTATGGATATGTGATGAGGAGGGACGAATTGCGTGTGACTAAAAGAGTGATGAATATAAATGTTGATGGGTCGAGAGAGAGAGGAAGACCAAAGAAACGATGTATGGATTGTGTGAGGAATGTTATGAAGGAAAAAGGTGTAAATTGTGTTACGGTTGACAGGGGAGAATCGAAGAAAAAACGTGTTGCGACGACCCCAAGTGACATGGGATAAGGACAGGAAGATAATGACGACGCGTATTTTGCAGAGGTGTACCGGCACAAATCCAGATAGAAAAGCCCATTCAAAATTTGTCTGGTAACCTCCATTGTACCCTTGGAACAGACTATAGCTAGATTTTGTCCACATAACTATTGCGTTACAATTTTGGTGTGACCTACAGTAAAATTACTATCCTCTATCTATCTATCTACTCAAATTTCTCCACCATAAGAGGATTACCTTCATTACGTCTTTCGATAACAAGTCGTATTGTTACCAAAACCAGATCTATCATATCAGCAAGTGTAACAAATCTGACATCTCAATACGTATTAGCATAATAAATGAATACAATGCCCTGATACTTTGAAAGTTAACTTTTGATGACTCAATGATGTTACATGCGGCTGGGGCTAAAATCTGCGATCATTCTTAACTTTCACTTCATTTGTCGAATCTGGCAGATTGATTTGAAAAGCAAAACTAACTTGAAACACTGCTTCCTGCCTAGGGCTCGCATGGTGGATCATGGCTCACTCTCTTTCTCAGAGAGCTGGCCTGTGTCCCAGCAGTGGGAACTTTATAGGGTTTTGTGCTTATGCTATGCTACCTCTCTGATATAGGAGTCTTTTTGTACGACACCGATGCTCGGGGCTATCGTTTTTTCCCGAAACATTCGGATCACGTCTGAGGAGCTCGTGGCTAGTAAATAACAGCAGCTCGGATCTTTAGGTTCGAGCCGCACTTGCTTAGGTTGCTTCGTGTATATATGCGTGACCATTACATACTAAGTTTCCTCCGTGCCTCGGAAAACACGTAACAGCCATTGTTCCCGGCTGTAAATTATAGATCTTTGACAGTTGTAGCGGGTAGTCAGAGGGCCGAAAGTCTGATAGTCTTACCAAGGGGTATCGTATTGTATTACCCTATAATAACTCTGGGATGTGGAGCTCAGATAGGCAGTCGCTCCTTGACAAATACTGGTATTCAGCTGCATCTGGTGAGACTGGAAGCCGATCGCAACATAGTTGGGAAAAGGTTAGACAGATCATGATTGAAAGCCTTGCCTCTCCAGGCTTGTGAAGGTACCATAGCATAGACATGATTACTAACCTAATTTAATTCCAATAACAACATCTGAACCAACTGCGATTTACCATCATTAACACTGCGAACAATTTTGTCTTGTGTATCAACTTTTTAAACTGCGATTGTTTTGGGTTACTTGAGAATATCTCATTAATCTTTCGAGATCAATACACTTTACCCTCATCTGAAAATAAATAGCAAAGTCGTGATCTTTTCCTTTCTCGTAATTTTATACGCCTAACTTAAAACTAATAGCAAAATCACGCAACACCAATGTGGCAATAAGTTACAGCTAGGCGCGAAATTACGCGGACACCGTGCGTAGCAAATTGAAACATAACTCCCAAGATCTAAAGCACAATTTCGTTCACAGATGCTGGGTGACTGGTTTGTAGTGGAATATTATGCGAGTGCTGAAGAGGCTCTTTCATACAGCTGTATGAAAGCAGTTTTCACCGAAGACGACCACGTTCCAACCGCAGGTCTGTATAAAATAGTACTTCTTCTTTGAAATCTGTATGACTTTGAAACAAATTGACGTCGTTCGTTATGGACGTGGGCTGCTTGTTAAAACTGACTCACTCATTCATTAAAATATATTTAAGTTTCGTCAATGTCAACATGACTACAGGAAACTTCACTTGCATTGTTCTGAGCAGAGACTTTATTTCAGTTAAACTGTTTTCAGACACTTATAAAAGTTAACTTGTCTTGTCATTGCTTAAACTAATGAATATTATTGATTGATTACTTAGTTTATTGAGTAGTTTACAAAAACAAAGCTGCAGTGAAGAGCAAATTACCAGAAAAATATTTTGGCAATTACCTTTTTTTATGTTGGGTATTTCCTTCATTAAATTACTCAAAAGGCCGTAGAAATCTGCTGGATGCCAGAAACACATGACGACACAGACGGCCGGGGGAGGGCAGACCTATGTCCAGCACTAGCTAGACGTCGTTCAGCTTTTCATATCATTTTATTATCGCGCACCATTGTTCCATTCACAACTAAACAATAAGCTTTCTCTCTTTTGTAACATGCTTTCCTGGTCTTTGCAAATCTCATTCAGGTTTTCTGCGAGCTTAAATGATGATGATGAATATGCCAACACACTTTTATTTCAGATGGCTCAGTAGAATTTACTCCAGGAGTGACGATGAATTTCACGTACCGTTTCGCTGACGATCCTCTTGGAGAGAACCTGCTTGGTAACATCACATGGCGAGTAGACCTCAATGAACCGGCCCATTGGACACATGCGGAGAGGACATGTAAGTTTACCTGCTATTTTCAAGAAAATATACCTACCTACTCAAAAACAACTTCGTAAATATTAACGCGAGTAAAATTTAATTACTTTCTAGATATATCGTGATAGGTATTGGCAAAATTGGGTTGTTTCCTCAACAAAAATCACTACTAGCAACTAGTTGTTGTAAAGTCAGTAACAATTTCTTACTCCGAATTCATTTTAAAAGATGCAGATCTAAAGAAAACATCGCAACCCTGGCAAAAAAAATGTCGACATGTTTTATATAGATATGTCTACGTAAATCACACCATCTGTATATCCCTTAAGGATAATACGGTACACAAGCAACCTTGTAGGGCCAGTTTTCCTGTTCGTCCTCTTAATATAATCCCTCGGTTACTTCGTAAGACACGACGCTCATTATTCTTGGCGGGACCACGTGACAATTAATTAAGATAAGACCGTCTGTGGTTTTGTCCTTTCTGGAAAACATACATATCTGTATAATGTGGTGACATCATGTTGGTCGTTATCCTTTGTTGGCGGTAACTAGCGTGGACTTAGAGGTTCTACAGGCTGTAAACAGACTCTTCACGAAGCCATCAACCAAGCATACTGTACATCCAACTACGCCAAAAACTACCCTACGCAACTGACTTTATTTTTTGGAGTGAAAATTAGGACTTTTCGGTAGGACTCAATGTAACGCACAAGTTAAAACACTGTGCTGATACCAGTAGATGGATTGAATAGTATGGGGGTCGTGAAGGTGTTTAAAGTAGAAATCTAACATTGAAACATGTATTTAAAAAAACTTGTGAAAAAGTTGGAACTTTAACCCCCAATATCTATCTATTCTAAGTATGGTGTAGAACAAAAAAAATATCGCAATGACGGGGAGAACAAGTGTCTTTCGGCTTTGTTAAGAGTCTTTTTACACCCTTTATATGAACTGTGTCAAGAATTTAAAATCAAAAAGACGTTTAGTGCGCAAGCACCATGTTAAAAGTGATTTCACGTGATCATCAGTATCTGGTGGAAAAGTAGTAAGAGTAAGAAGGGACAATATCCATATAAAAGCTTAGTACCTGGCGACCCATCTCTGCTCGGGTGAAACTAGAGAAAACGAATTTTCTTACATATTAGACCTAGCTCGAATTTTCGCCCTCGAAAACCCCATATTGTAACTCATCGAAACCGTTAGAGCCGTTTTCAAGGACGTGATTACAAATGAATATTGCTCATTTAATAGTATAGGATTAACAGTCTAAAATCTTTTGTCTCCTGAATAAGTTCCTTCACACTTATATTTTTTATTTATTAATTTACACTTCAAGCACAAAGTACAGAGGCGGACTTAATGCCATAGGCATTTTCTACCAGTCAACCTTTGGGTGATGTAGAGACAAGCAGTGGTAGGTGTACATCTGAAAATAATTTAATTAATATTATAGTAAACTACAAGGATATATAAAATACTATAAATATATATATAAATACTGTAAATATATATCAAACTATTTATTACTGTAAATAGACTGATATTAACAACACGGATTAAACTGAAAAGACAAACAATAGAGAAACATTACCGCTGTGATGAAACTGCCAGCTTCTTGCGAATGTACTCTCGAACTTTAATTTTGAAAGCCAAACGATTGGTTGCCATCCTGATTTCCTGGGGAAGCAATATTTCAATATCTTTTTCCAGCTTCTTTGCTGAATTAAACTCCGTATCCTTGGTATCGTGAAGGGCGTAATCACGTAACGTAGCAGCTGATGCGTAGCAACTCAAACTGAATACCAAGACACGTCCCATTCATTTAGACCCTATTCCATCTAGGTAAACTTATTTATTTCCCTCTTCCAGACGACGGCATCTACAACACATACGTGCTAGACACGGAGTACAAGACCTGGGCCCTCCTCCTGCACTGCGCAGAACAGACGGAGGGCGCAAGGTACTTGAGTGCCTTCGTCCTCTCAAGGACCACGGCGCTACCGAAGAACGTAATGGCTTACTTACGGGATAAGCTGCCGAGGTAAGGGAATGAGGGTATCTTGTTGTGTATGTAAATAGCTGCCTGATGTATAGCTGGTACGTGGGATGAAACAAAATTAGGGAAAAGGGTCAAGTTGATGGTCAGAACGCAACATGTTGAGTGACGAAAAAAGTGAGTTATACTTAGGAGGTTTACTGGTTTCAATTAGAAACAACCGAGCAATTTTCAAGATATTGGTAAAGGTATTTGATATAGTGGCATATAATATAGTCCTCCTTACCGATTTCGGTAACAGCGAGCCTTTCAAGCTATTATTTCCTTGTGTGTGCCCTTAGGTATATGATTGGCCAGAACGAGTTTTGGTTTTGAGTATCTACCCGGTTACAATTAAAACAGTAGAGTTTGCTGGCAGAGTTGTAAGTGTATGTAGGTATGGCTTAGGTCTTTCTATACGTATTTGAGGCTTTTCGTTAAATGTATCGATATTCGATTCGCTTTCTTCGAACGGTTTATTGGCATAAAATCAATTTGTATCCAATAATCTACTCTTGTCAAGTTAAGATACAAAAGTGGACTTAAAACAAATGACGAAGAAAATTACAAGACATTTTTCTTGTTTTTAATACGAAAAGAAAAATTAAGTAATTCAATAAAGGAATTATTCGTTTTCTCTGTAAATAAACTCCGATAAAATTCATGGGCCGTTTTCGGGAATTTGCACAGCTGTCTACCGAAAGAGAAGTGCTTTTAAATGAAAACCTACTCAATTCCCGATCGGTAGCGGCTGTAGCAAATAGCCTATATATCCCGTTTATTTCTCAAACTTTTTAACCTTTATTTATCGGCAATCACGTCCTAGTTTCCAAAGGGCTCTCCCTCCAAATTAACTGTAATGTGTCCTTTTGCTGTCTATCTTAGGCTTTAACTTAGACCTTACTTGATATGAAGTTTGTAAAGAAAACGAGGCAAGGCAAAACAAATCGAGAAAATCGTTTCCTTGAATCGATTTTCTTGTGTTTTATTGTTACTCTTATATTCAAATCTACTTTAATAGGATATTGGGTCAGAAACACATCTTACAACTAAAGCATTGTAATATTTGTATACCAATAATGGTTCAATGTAACTCGTAACTTCGAACGAAATTGCATGTTTCTATTGTTATTATGCTGATTCTGTAATCTTTACATGTATTATCAGTTGTAATTAATCATCCGGCCAAGGCTAGCCAGAACATTGGGTTCCGATTTTGAAAAAAGAACAATGAAGAATAGCATAAGCTGCGTTTAGGTAGGTTTCATAAACTGCAAATGACTTTATTCCAAAACATTCAAACCTGCTATAGGAGTCCTATTAATTTTTTTACGCAAATTCATGATTTTTGACGAAGTAATTTTCAGCAGTATATAGTGAATCTCAATTCTTATAAAAGCTAAAATTACTGAAAGATTACTTAAATGTTTTACTTGTTTATTGGAGTTCTTGAATTTCTATAAATTCCTTAGTAAAGAAAGCGTAATTTAAGCCATAAATGTCTTGATTCAGCGTGCATTATTATTCCAAATAAACTCTATTTTATAGAATAAATAAAAATGATATAAAACTTCGATCTACAATGAATATGTGTTATTAGTTTTCGCTTGTCAATATAATAAGACAAAATTATAATAAATAAAATTAAAGCACTATAATTCTGCGTCAATTCAACTCGCTCCTCAGTCTCATGTCAGTCTCGTCTCTAATTTTCGTCAGTAACAATCGACAATTGTCCGGAGATCGCTATTATTATCGACTCGTGTACGCCGATCGAAATAATTTGAATCAGGAAGTAAAAATCAAAAATTTGAGAAAAAATGTAATAGGGTTCTTAAGAGACCAGCTGACCAGCTTAAGCAGTTCCAATTTCAAACCATGGCAATTTTCCTATCTATTTATTTGTTTATATGGCACTTCGACGACTTACTGACTAAAAACTACATAAACATAAATTACAAACAGCTAGACAACTGATAAAGGTTGCGGGAATCCGCTGGATGTGAGTCGCACGGGACCGGTCAATGTGGCGACACTTGGGGGAGGCCTATGTCCAGCAGTGGACGTCTTGCGGCTGAAATGATGATGAAACAGTTTTAAGTGTAGAAAATTCGTCACTTATACTCGTAGAAGTGCACAGCACTCGCAGAATAATAAAAGGGCAAGTAAGTTATAGAACACACACACTACAGTATTTATGTTAAACAATAAAAAGATAAAAAAAAAGATTATGGGCTGCCTACATTAAGCCGGTGGGAAATACAGAATTGTAAAAAAAAATGTTTAAATTAAGAACGATAAGGAAAAACTAAAAGGGATAAAGAAAGGGACTTACGAGACCACAAAGCATTTCATAACGAAAGAGATGACTATAGATTTGGGAAGCGTGCACACGAAAAAGGGTTTATCATACGTCATAAAAAAGCCTATCGGGATTTTTCCAGTGGTGTAGGTTCGGAATTTAAGGAAAAAAAAACTGAAGAATGGTGTCGGGAATTCTTGTGAAGATGTGAAGAAGAAATAAGTCAAATGAGAAAATTCAAAGGATTTTGAAGGAAAATCGTAATCCCTTGATCAATAATAATTATGTAAACAATCGTAAATATCGCAATTAATGTTGTAGAATTGTCTAACCTAACCTTATGGGGATTACAGGCGTAATGTTGTTGATGTTATATCTGATGTTTCTTGATTTATTAAATATGTCTATTGTTTTCAGATACGATGTTGACGTAAACTACGTGTTCCCAATCCCTCACAAAGACTGTTCCATTAAACCTCCCAGATTCGACTACACACCCATCTTGGTAGAAGTCGGCAGCAAAGTTCCGAAGAGGCCGGGTGTTAGCTACAAAGTAGCTTTTGGACATTAAGTACTACCTATGAAGTAAATATTAAAGGTTAACATCGAATGAAAAAGGATAGATAGAAAATTGTAATCGCTGGACTTTTAAATCGCTCTATTGACGATCTGTCATTTGATGTTAACTCAAAAATGCGTCCGGACAGTGTGAGGTATGTGCTTCACACTGATAAACTGAACCATCGATCATGATCAGGCTGAGGCATTTGACAGTACTACCAGCGCATACTGTGCACTGTCTGGACACACCTTTAAAATATACAAACATATTTCTATTTTAAATAAAAATTATTGTAATACCATAAAGTGCCATATAAGCTTCATTACTGAAGAATGAATGTCTTGAAAATTTTTATGTATTGTAATACATTTTACGGTGTATAAAGTTGAACAAGGTTTCAAAGTGATGAAACAATAAAGCCTCTTTTTGGACATGGGTTTTTCTTTTGCTTCAAACACCTGCACTAATACCTATTTAACTTTGTTTAGGTTTTGCATATTCTAATGAACTATTTAGTAATCATTAAGAGAATACTGACTGCCTCGTTGGTCCAGTAGTCGCAAGTGCTACTACTAAAGATTAGCTGTGAGGTTGGGTTCGATTCCCAGATCAGGAAAAGTGTTAAAAAGATTTTCCATCAAGAATTTCGAATTTCAAGGACCAGCCCAGTTGATGACAATAGACTCTCCTCTATAACATGTGACTTCAACATTACTGGCATTATGTGGGTGTCCAGTATCACCGCTCTTTATTTTAAGTATAGAAAAAACATTCCATGAAAAAAACATTTGTGAACGATTAACAGTGTTACAAAACTGTAACTCCGTAATTATAAGGAACAAAGCGACATAAATCATTGAACTGTTCACATGAAATAAAATCCGATGAACTAGACTAGTGCTAAGATAGAACCGACATAGGTAACGAAGCCTCGTTAGTAAAACTGACCATGAAACATACAATAACGCAAAGTAGAGCACCTAAGCCGATAATTCATAACTTTTAATATCCCAATAACAAAAAGGACTAACATTTTATAGTTTCACAGTTCAATAATTAATGCAAATTCAATGTTGAGAATGCCTTCAGAGAACTGATAGGGCATGCACATTGTTCTACAGCTCAATTAGTATGCAACGGAGGAAACGTCTATACATACATAGGCCAACAGACCACTGAATCAGCGTCTAGAGACGGCAGTATACTAATAAAATTCGTAGCACCGAAAATATCAGTAATGGAACGCCTTCACAAACGTCAGAACAAACTGGTGTATGCTACATATGACAACAACAGATGGGCAGTAGCTTACCAGACACAACATCCGTCTGGACGAAGGGACCTACCTCAGAGCGGGAAGCTTCTAATCGTCATTGAAAACAATAACCACAAAAAGAATTGCACCTTGATCCTCATACCTTCTTTTCGTCATGTGTGTCGTAATGGGAGTATAAAACTTTGATTGACACGTTTGGTATGTTTAAAAGGATTGACGAGTGACTTTATCGAGTGACCACCGCGGCGTCTCCGTACTCTATGCAAAGGACAATAAGCTTATGTTATGACATTGAAACTTGACTGTGTCTAATAGAGCTTACAATAGCCAAGCAAAATTAAAACAGACGTAAGTACGAGTAGAAGGTCATTGAAGTTGTGAAATTAGAATTTCCAGAAACGAAGGCTAAGGTTCATGGATTTGAAAATATAGAATTTCCAAATGATGATTTACTAACACACAGTAGTGCAAATTAATAAATAGTTAAAACCATTGTAACGATTAAATCCAACACAGATGTTTTCTAACTAATGAAGTAAAAGACAACAATGATGATAATATTGTTCAATACAGCGATGTCCAAATAATGAATAGGATATGCTAAATAAATGCATGTACATGTACTATGGCACGATGTATGATAAATAGCAACCACTCCGATTGCAACGATATTTTCTGAGGGCCCAAACAAGTGACAAAAGCACTAAAGAGTTAAGCTTCATGATCCTCTATCACGGCATGTTAATGTTAATAAACAGAGGGATCTAGCTGGCCTTCCTCTTAAAGAAAATCGTTTGTATACTTTCAATTATGTCTTTGAGTACAATACGATTCCACTACAGCTTAATTTTCATAGGGATGAGGTTATTGAAACTTTAAGTAATGGCTTTAAATAACAACAATTCGTAAACCTGTGTGTTCTTCTGAATTTAGATCAGGATAATGGAGAATGAATAATCAGGGATAAATAACCATCGTTGATCGGATAAACTAGTAAAGGTCCGCTGGAATCAAAAAAAGGCAATGGACCAGTCGCGAAACGTTTAGGTAGGTCTATGAACAACAGTAGACGTCTTTCCGCTAAAGAGATGACGATAATGGCCAACTTAGAAGATGTTGGAACGAGCTGGACTAAACCAACGACCAGGGTCCACGCTAGGGTCCAGGCTAGGCTCCACCCTAGATTGAAAGAACTGGAAGTCATTGGGAGAGGCCTGTGCGCAGCAATGGGTTGATGTTGTGGAATCAGTATTAATATCACCTAAATATTTTCGAAAGAACTTTCAATTGATGATAAGAAAATACAAAACGTAATTAAAATACAGAAAGGAAACACAAAACTTGAAAAGTAAGTAAACAATGACACAAACATCCTCGGCCCTGAACAAAAATATCATCGTTAACATATCCACTGAAAATAATGCATAAATATTCTGTGGCAACGTATTAGTAATTCAGGCGTCTTGCGCAAAGCCTTCGTTATAAGTATGAAAGGAACTGGATGCCATTTTTTTCATGATAACATCACAAACATGGGCGAGGTGCGAGCGTGTGTCTATTTTTCTGTGATTTTCTTGTGCATCCAAATTTCGGCTGCTAAGGTTGGTATTTTAATTTATCTTTCTAATTTAACATTGATACATTTTTACACAATTGTTTTTTAAGAAAAAAAATAAATTTCTTAGAATTAATGTGATTACGACATTTAAATTTAATTAAAATTATTGCATTAGTCAGCACTTTTGAAGATATCTCTTGATTTGAGAGAATCTTCCTCAGATTTGATACGATTTCTACAATATCTTCAACATAAACGTTACCTATTTTTTGCAGCCTTTCTTCGGGAACTGGTTCTGGTGCGACTTTTTTTGTGAAGACGATGATGGTTCAACAACCACTGCCAACTCGGAGGCGGACTACCTCGACGATTTTTGCGACAGCTGCCCTACCCCTCGGCCTTTAACAACTCCGATGCCTCCACTCTTCCCCAATCCTGCTACACCTTTACCACCTCCTGGATTCAACCAGGCACCAGGACCAGTTAACTATTTCATGATGAACCGTAAGTGTACAATAAGGCCGCGTTCCCACTTTGTCGTGACGACAGATAATCGTGTCGTTTTAAAGTGTCGTGGCTTGTGTATTTTGGAGGTGTTCACATATAGGACGACGCGATTACTGTCGTCTACGACTTTTGCCACCGATAAATTAATCGTCACGACATAGTGGAACGCAGCCTAGCTGTTATTTTAATTTGCGTTTTCACACTCTTCACCTTTCCTCAAGTTCCAGTCAAATACTCAACAGTATTTCCAAAAGGTATCGTTTTACACAGTAACAGGGTTGTGAAAGCCGGTTAGGTGATGTAAAATACTGGTATTCAGCTGCGTCCAGTTAGACTGGAAGCCGACACGGTTTGGCAGAGGCTGGACAGATTTTCTCAAGTAGTTTTCAAAGAATGAACCGATAAACAGAATCAACTCATTTTAGTAACACATCCATAAAACGGAACATTCCCACTAGTTCTACCGTAGAACTGTGTAGTAGTTCCCACTAGTCCTGCGATTTCAGTTGATACAAAATCGTAGAACACAACAATAACACAATTTTATGGTAGAACTATTGGGAATCGACCAACTTCTTCTTGTATGCAGTGGCTGACTCTCTATAAATCTATCTGGGATAATAACAAACAGTTTCAGTTATATGATTCAGTTTGCAGAAAGGTTTACTAATCTGCCCGCAAAGCTTATAGAACGGTAGCTTACGGAAAACGCTTCGATGAACATAATGTACATTACATCGAGATTCGAGATATTACTTATTTTGAAATATCTCTCTAGATATTGTAACTTTGGCTTATATATGCTTTGAAATGTATTAACTTTACGATCTGTATTATTTTCTAGAAAAAATAATAGACTGAAAAGATTAGAAGATACAATTATCCGTTTTTAGGCGTGTGTAATCATTTTGCTCGTAAATTTTCTTGTCTGTTGTCTTTGAAGTCTTTCAAGAATGCCTCTGAATCTTTCAACACTACAATTCATAAAAAACCATTCATACTTATCCACAAACAGACAAAAAATCATCAAGCATGAGTGATTGATGGGTAGTTAGTAACAAACGTTACACATATTTGTCGGCAATTAATCGAAGTTAGCACGCTTGCAGTTTACATAAAATACATACTTTAGGTACTTCCTTTTCTTTATACTACTGTGTTAGAAACATAATGAAAATTAGTAGAGGATTGTAGAAAAAGTTAAAATAAATTTAAAATAAACCTATTAACATCTACCTATAGTACTTTTATGCGGCTCCGGCCCATCTCGTAACTTTTCCATTCCGACAACTAAACAAGTGAAAAAGTCGATTGGATGCAGAATTTTTGAAGAGAGTAGTTACAATAAAGTCATGATCCTTTTTATTCATTACAATGTATATTATTAGCTTTTGTTCGCGGTTTCGCTCCCGTCATGTACGGAAATTAACCCACGGGAACGTTTTAAATGTAGCCTAGAATATTCCGCTCCTGATCAGAAGGTCTAAATAGCAAAATATCCAACAGCACGAGACGTCTAATGAGCAGTAAGTCTAATTAGCAAAATGTCCATGTAGCAAAACGTCTAACTATCAGATGGTCTGTATAGCAGAACATCTAAGAAAATGTAGCTTTCCGTTAGTAAAATAATTTTTGAAAGAATTATTGCTGTCAACAGGAAAAGTGCCCAGAAGTCTGGCAGCAGTGCCCCGTCGGATGGCAACACTAGCTATAAAAAGAAATTACACTGCTAACGCAGTGTAATTTCCAATTTCCCACTGAATGGCAAAAACGATTATTTTCAATAACAGAGCAGTAATATTTAAAGTAATGGCCACATTGCTTGTGTTGTGTCCTAGCCTCTCGTGTTTGCGGACTATCTATTCAGTCTAGATTTTCTAACAATGTTTTCCTTCATCGTTTGGAGATTAAAACTTTCTATGAATCTTTAGCTTGATTTTGTTATTACAAAAGTCGAATATTTTAATAACATCTTGCAATTATATTTTCCATGTTGTTATGATTATCATTTGTAACTTTGGTCATATCTATTCACACAGCTCAACTTTTATGATTGACATGTATAAAGTTTTATGCTAGTTGTTCTAGACCAAATTAATTTTTGTGATCTGAATCATACCTATGACGATTTTTTCTATTTATATAATAATTGTAAATTGTGATCAACAAACCAACTATTAAGTTAGAAGATATTATAGACCGGGTCTTTTTTGTCACATTCAATACTTTTAAATAGCCAAGAGCAATGGCAGAATTGATGTGAAAATATTCAGGTCTTCTCTTTTTGCGTGTCGATGACAATCTAAATTGAGTCGCTCCAAAAGACGAAAAATTTTGCACTTTCAGTAGCGACCATCATCAGCTCCTGGGATGTTCAAACAACAGGTCTTGAGTGACTGACTCTATTTTATCTGGGATGTACCACAAGTAGTTCCAGTAATATGATTTTTTATTTACCTATGTTTCCCCAATGCTAATTAAGGATATCTCCCGTGTTCTTCCAGTTACAAGATCAATGATGATAATACTATTACACAAAAACATTTCAATTACAGCTCCCCAAAACGGAGGTGCCTTCAACATGGGTCCGGACCCTAACCGGAACGGTTGGTATACCTTTATCTGGGGTCCTGGTAATGTCAGTCCGCCACCACCTAACGCCACACCAGCTCCTGTCGCACCACCAACCACTGCTGCAGCAGCTCCTGCCGCTACTGCAGCCCCTGCTGCTGCTGCAGACCCTGCCGCTGCGGCTGCCACTGCAGCACCAGCAGTAACCACAGCTGCTTCTGCTGCAAGAAAATAACTTTCCTTGTAATCTATCCGCTCAAATAGTGAAGCTGCACTCGAAATTGATTATATGATACCCCCGTACCTCAGAAAACACGTTAATTCGTTGGTCGTGATGTGATCTGGGTGTATTTAAAGCGCGTCACTATTCAAGCGGATGTACTTTAGTATTCGAGATCGTGCCTTTCTTAGTTCGTAAGATTTGCTTTAGTCATTACCTACTATGATTGAAGGGTAATTCGTTATTAATGTTATCATAAATATAATTTTTAACCGACTTCATGAATTTATCTGTTTGATAGAGATGTGAAATTGTTGAGATAAGTTTAGTAAAGAAATAAATCTACTACTTAGAGTTTTTTGGTTTTAAAAAAACAAAACCTTACATTTTTTGGTTTAGTTGAATTAATAAAATTGTAATGTGCATTTTACTAACACGTTGAAATGATCCATTGCAAGTATAATCAATTTTCGATGATAAAATTACTTTCTCATAAATTTCACAGAATTTTATTTCCGTCTCAAAAATAATGATAAAATGAAAGTTGGAGGAGTGATGTTACCATAATTAATTAATTATATGTTTGTTTTACGTTTTGTGTACGACAATCGATTAAAATAGCTATAATGGTATTTTAAAATTAGATAAAAATTCTGTTGTGATAAAAATGTTTTGGAAACGATGTTTAAAGAAGCAATAGGTAAGCTTTCTTCATTATTAACATTTATTACTGATTTTATAAAAGTTCTAGTACTTACGACCAATTTTCTAATTATTGTTATATTACAAAAAGCAAAATGAAAAAACTGTTGTACCTAATTATTGATGTCAATAAGTAATAAATATACTGTAAAGATTCGTCTTTTATTATGAACTTGGGTCTTATTACCTATTACTATCAGTATCACTACATCACTATCACTACATAATATATAACAAAGCTTGCCGCTGTCTGTCCCTATGTAAGTATGCTTAGATCTTTAAAACTAAACAAAACGGATTTTGATGCGGGTTTTTTAATAGATAGAGTGATTCAAGAGGACGGTTTATATGTATATATCATGCATATAGTAGAGATACACTGATAATTTTAGAGGTTTCTAATGTGATGCCGTAGATAAACACATTTGTTTGCGCTTACTTTGCAAACGCTGGCTGAACCCTATGAGACAGATCAAAATAATGTACTACAGTATTGTACACCTTAAAATGGTCTACAAAAAAGTCCGCGATGATATATGTCTATCTCTTAGGGATAACCCAAAATAACCATTTTTTATGCTTTACTTTTTACGAGAAATAATGGCTTATTTACGAAGCGATTTTAAGCAATATAGCATTAATCCTTATCCAATTAAGTATCTTTAATACATGTGACGGTACCGGCCATATATGGCTGGTACGAGTATTCAACCCCTAATATGGAGAAATGGGGTGGCAATGTCTGAAAATCAACTCATAGTCCAAACCACTGGGTCTAGATATTCTAAATATAGCATGCGTAGGTTTCTTAAGAGGTCTAAGGGTGATTGTGACGATGATCATTGTGATAACGATGATGATGATTGTGATAACAATGATAGTGATAGTGATAGTGATAGTGATAGTGATAGTGATAGTGATAGTGATAGTGATAGTGATAGTGATAGTGATAGTGATAGTGATAGTGATAGTGATAGTGATAGTGATAGTGATAGTGATAGTGATAGTGATAGTGATAGTGATAGTGATAGTGATAGTGATAGTGATAGTGATAGTGATAGTGATAGTGATAGTGATAGTGATAGTGATAGTGATAGTGATAGTGATAGTGATAGTGATAGTGATAGTGATAGTGATAGTGATAGTGATAGTGATAGTGATAGTGATAGTGATAGTGATAGTGATAGTGATAGTGATAGTGATAGTGATAGTGATAGTGATAGTGATAGTGATAGTGATAGTGATAGTGATAGTGATAGTGATAGTGATAGTGATAGTGATAGTGATAGTGATAGTGATAGTGATAGTGATAGTGATAGTGATAGTGATAGTGATAGTGATAGTGATAGTGATAGTGATAGTGATAGTGATAGTGATAGTGATAGTGATAGTGATAGTGATAGTGATAGTGATAGTGATAGTGATAGTGATAGTGATAGTGATAGTGATAGTGATAGTGATAGTGATAGTGATAGTGATAGTGATAGTGATAGTGATAGTGATAGTGATAGTGATAGTGATAGTGATAGTGATAGTGATAGTGATAGTGATAGTGATAGTGATAGTGATAGTGATAGTGATAGTGATAGTGATAGTGATAGTGATAGTGATAGTGATAGTGATAGTGATAGTGATAGTGATAGTGATAGTGATAGTGATAGTGATAGTGATAGTGATAGTGATAGTGATAGTGATAGTGATAGTGATAGTGATAGTGATAGTGATTGTGATTGTGATTGTGATTGTGATTGTGATTGTGATTGTGATTGTGATTGTGATTGTGATTGTGATTGTGATTGTGATTGTGATTGTGATTGTGATTGTGATTGTGATTGTGATTGTGATTGTGATTGTGATTGTGATTGTGATTGTGATTGTGATTGTGATTGTGATTGTGATTGTGATTGTGATTGTGATTGTGATGATTATGAATTTTGGCACATAGATAGTTTAAAACCAGGATTAACATATAAGAAACTATTAATTCCTTAAGTATGATCCCATGGGACAGTTACTGAACTTCACGCGGGCGAAGCCGCGGGCAACAGCTAGTACATTATATAAAACAAAGTCCCCCGCTGCGTGTCTGTCCCTAGGTATGCTTAAATCTTTAAAACTACGCAACGGATTTTGATGCGGGTTTTTTAAATAGTTATAGTGATTCAAGAGGAAGGTTTTAGTATATAATTTGCGGGCTAAATTTATTCGGGTTAGCTAGTTTCCTTCGAAGACAGGCAGAGAAATCGACCGCTGATTCGAGAACGCCTAGAAGAGCTACTGGTCCATGAAGACGCTGATGAAGAGTGAACTTCCTTTATCCCTGAAGCGCAAACTCATCGACATGTGCATTCTGACCATCCTAACCTACGGTACTCAAACTTGGTCCCTGACCAAATCGCAAAAGCCCAAACTCAAGGTTTGCCAAAGAGCGATGGAACATAGCGTAACGTATAATAAAACAAAAAGATGTCAAACTGCACGGTAAATATATAAATAACAATAGGAACAATAACCTGTCATAAAACCATTCAATAATGTTTGCAAACCGGCACAGGAAATGATACATCATAAATTCATAACGCAACGGCAAAATACGTTGTCGATAGCATAGCATTGCTTCGGCATTTAAAGTTTTTGCTTAATTAGACCATTTCAACATCTGCACCTTTTCCCAACTATTATAGGTTGGGGTCTGCTGCCTGTCTAACCAACTGGTTAGACAGGCAGCTCCACCAACTGAATATCAATATATTACGTGGAGCGACATAATACGATATCCCTTGGTAAGACTGATTGCATGTCAGACTTTCCGGCTTCTGACAATCCGTAACGACTGTTAAAGATCTAAGAATGACAGCCGGGACCAACGGCTTAACGTGCTTTCTAAAGCAGGGAGAAAACTCAGCATGTTATGAATTGTCACCCATCCACTGCAAGCACAACGACCGCTGCTTAACCTTGAAGATACCAACAGTTATTATTTAACCGCGAGATACTAATTAGAACATTTGCTAAGGTTTTAGTTTATTGCGAAGTTGCAGGTATAAAATACAAATCTTATATGCAATATCTGCATGCAACAATAGATCCACAGGTAGATTAGCCATTTCCTCCGTCGCTGGGTAATTAATTCTGCTGCATACGGCACTTCGCATGTGATTGAACTTATTGATAGTGAAGTACGAGTATGTTCCCACGTTCTGAACTTGAATTATTTGTTTGGTACGAGTATTTGTTGATGTTACAATTGATTTTGAGATCCTGGGATAGTATGCTTTCAGTAGCTAAGAAGCTGTCCAATCTTCATGTCGTTCAAAAATCACAAAAGTTTATGTCACTGGCACTGAATTAATGATAGCAAGTAGAAAATATGTTTTGAATTATCGTCTCGGAAGGCATGAGGACGAAAAACGAGCTTAAACGAGTGTTTAAGTAAACTTAAACACTCGTTTAAGGACTCGTTAAATAACAAGGCATCATTTATGATGCCTTGTTATTTCTTGCCTAAGACAAAATATATGTAGATGAGGTGTGTAACGATGTAGAGGTAAGTAAAGCTATCTTGGCTTGTTCACATTGCTGAAGTAAGGAGGGTGTTCTGTTACTCGTAGTATCGTCTTCAGAAGTTCCTGCCATTTCACACTAACTCTTACTTAGTCCTTCTTTTACTCCTAGACTATGCTGATGTCTGTTTTCTTGATGCGGATGTGGAACTTCTTAATACACTCGAACGTCTGCAGAATTTGTGTTTCCGCTTATTTTCGGGGTTTGTAAGTCTGTCTGTCTGTCTGTTTGTTCCCGCTAATCTCGAAACGGTTAGATCGATTTTGACGGGACTTTTAGTAGCAGATATTAGGGTTCCGTCCAAAAAAAACTCTTGAAATTGTTAACAAAATCCCATACAAAAAGGGAAGTAATATTTTTATAATAGTTTCACGTGAACGAAGGTCCCGAGCAACAGCTAGCAAAGAAAAAGAGTATGTATGGGCTATTCCAAATCGTTTGTAATATCCAAACATTGTTTATACATTAAAACAAACGTTGTATCAGTCATGAGCCATTCAAAGTAAAAAAAATATGTCCGATTCTATCTGGAATGCTAAACACGTAGGCAAGCGCCATATCTGGGCCTCTGCCCAGATGGCATGGCGAATTGTTGTATCGGCTGTTCTAAATGAATAAGTACACAATACTAAATATTTTACGCCCGTTGTCGTTCAAGGTCTGTGATGCATTTGTTTTGTTTGTGGGCATTTGTGTCCACGTTCATTTGTTTTGGTGCAAGGGTTCATGACTGTGATGAATTTACTTTGTGGCGAATGAACAATAACCTGGTACTAATATCGATGTTGAGTTGACATGTTTGCAATTCCATTGCTAGTTATGTGTCTTCTTTTCGAGGTGCAAACAAACGATAAATCCATATTAATATTTTAGAGACGTATTTGTTTGTCCGTTTGTATGTCTTCGATTCAATTCATTTCCGAAAATTCTTTCACTTACTATAAAATGTTCCCGGGGGTTAATTTCCGTACATAACGGAAGCGAGCAAAAGCGAGATGTTTATAATTTGAGATTTTGGGAAGCATAATACAATACACACAAGACAACATTATGCCTGTTTACCCCGCAGGCAGAGGTTTACATACCTACCACAGTATCCACCCACATTTCGTAAGTTATGTTTAAGTTCCATCCACCGTACACAGATCCAAACTTAGACCAAGCGATGTTTGCATTCAATTAAAAAGATTTCTATCAATAACTATCAAATCCACATTAATCAAAGTTATTTTCAATGTTAATAATAAATTACTTATTCGTTTTCTTTTTCTTACTGTAATGACCTTTTGTTTATTAATCTAAGTTATTTTTCTCGCAAACGGAACATTTTAAACTTTATGTACTGTCTGGGTCACCAAGATACAGGCTGTGCCTAGTTTGGGACCCGCTTTAAAACTTGTCAGTATTCTGTTAGTTCTAGCTTAACAACATGTTTGTAGCTTAAAGAACGATGGGTAAGCAAATAAATGAATTAAAATTTTTGAACATTTACTTTACAACATCGTCCATGTTATCCTCTCTGCCCAACTGTCTAGTTGATTATTTTGTTACCAAAGGTCCATAGAGTGGCACAGCCTTTACATAAATGTTGCAAACGTATGCTAATTACTACTCGCTAAGAATGGCACCGTTACTTAATTAGTAAGACTAGGAGTTAATACCCTTCACACATCTTCGTAGCCCACACATTTTTCATCTAAACAATACTTCCATCACTACGTAATGGGCATTGACAAAAAAAACAAACCTGTATATTTTTTTTTTTTGATAAAATATGTTTTTTTAAGAAATTCAAAATACAGTGCCTAGTTTAATTTATAGATATTTAATTTGGCCGATGACGTCATCACTGGAAAAGATTACGTGAGTGACACTCTAATCACATGAAGTTAAGGGCTCGTTTAGACACGCGGTAACGCGGCGCGAAAACCAAGGAAACGGATGTATGGTGTGAGAAATGATATGAAAGAAAAGGAGCCTAAATTATAGCGTGACGGTTGACAGAGGAGAATGGAAGAAAAAAACGTGTTGCGCCGACCCCAATTAACATGGGACAAGAACAAGAACGTGATGAAGATCATTTTTTTTCCGAATGTTTCTGCGAATCGAATTAAGAATTCCATCACCATCACATTTAATGCCTAACATGAGCATTAGCACAGAGGGCGACCTCTTCTGTTCAATACCATGATATTAAATAATATGTACAAGACTTAATTTCCAACTTTGAGAGGCTTATTCCCAAAGTACTCCATTTCCTTTATACTAAAAAGATAAGAATCTCATACATTGGTGTCGATTCTGTTGTGCACAAACCAAACTTAATTTAGGCTATTGCTATCTTTTTCTCTCTAATAAAACGAGAAAGAGACGGACGTAATTTAGAGCTGGCACATTTAGTTGGAACTAATATCTCCATACAAATGAAGGGTGCACGTAAAAACATGTCGACTAAAAACACGGTGAAGCGCAAGCCATAAACTAGTTTGACATCTCTAACTTAGTTCATATACCTATAGCCGTCCTTTTCTCGCACTGCCTTTTAGTAAAAGATAGCAATAGCCTAAATTAAGTTTAGTTTGTGCACAACAGAATTGACACCATTAATTCCCAAGTTACTCCAAGGAATTATTATTATTTTGAAATCCTTGTTACTTTGTTCCCATTCTGGTCCATAGGTATCTGGAATTATTCTCAAAATACTCCACCGATTATTCGTTATCAATTCTGAAGAGAACAGTTTTATTCGTAAACTAAGTGCGAACAAGTCAAGTTATTCTATTATTCCTGTACGATACAATGCAACAATCAGAGCACTGGAGTGGTAATCTGAGAGTTTCGTCATGGTCTCTTGGAAGGTAAACTAGTTTTGACACCAGCGTTACTTGTTACACTATGTTTTGCATGCAACAGGTTTATAAATGCATATGCAACTATGTTGATTTTGTATTTGGTGCTGTACAGCGTGTACTAGAAATGTGCTGACTATTTCAGTATAACTATAATAGTGAAAAAAAAAGCTGTCCCATTCAAAACTTCAATACCTACTCGACCCAAATGTATGGGACAGCTTTTTTTTTTTCAGGATTACAATGTTGGTCCCATGGAGAAAATTTTTCAGTTTGATGGTGTAAATCACACCGTGAAATATGACAAAACCATCACGATACGCCCTGTATAACAACGTAGGTAATACTGAAAACTGTCAGCACATTTACAAATGTAATAAAATCTAGATCAATCCAAAAATTTGGGCAATGGCCCATGGAAAGATATTAATTTTAAAATTCCAATATTTGGTGGCCTGATTTTTGTCGTTTTAATTTCCGATTTGAGCCCTGACCTTTACAGAATACTAATTTATGCCCAAAAAATAAAAACTTTATTGTTAAATTATGGATGGGTATTTAATTATTATGGGCTTATTACAGAAATACTGTCTTGGGAATTATTATAAAAATAATTATTTCTCTATTTGAATCGGATTTTGTTAACAATTTCATGGGTTTTTAACCCCAATTTGATTCCTAAAACTAAAAGTAAAACTAAGTTATTTCTTATAACTTCAACTATCTGCCAGTAAAACTCCCTTTTAGATGGAGAAGATTAAAATTTAAATTTAAAAAATTGACGTATTAATAAACTTCAAATTACTCTCCTGAAAAGTAAGCATTACAGGATGCGATCGATATTAGTTCTTTTTATTTATTTTTTATTACTTAATGGGCCTGCTCTTGACCTCGATCACGCCTGATGGAAAGCGATGGATGAGGTATATGATGGAACGAGCGTGCCCAAAATATGCCTGTTCACTCTTGCTTTGAGTGTACGTAACGGGGCACAGAGAAAAAAAGAGAAAATTTTAACCAAAAGTATTTTCGCAAATCGTTTATTTTCTCGATTCTACGAGTATCGTATAAAACACCTAAATATAAGGCTAAAACTATCTTGGTATTTTTTGTCTCCGAGTAACAGTTTGTCGTGAAAACGATGTCGAAGGGATTCCGTTCACTCCGACCATCATAGGTTAGGTTAGGCTAGAACTGTGACCAACTATGCTAGTATGACTAACTATGCTACCTTGAAATTGGTCGCAGTAAAAAAATAGTGGCCCATTTCGTATCCACTGACCAGGTTTTGCTTTGTGTTTTCTTTTCAAATCTAAATAAATCACCGCACACATAGCGTAACCAGTTACTTTACTGTCATGCCACTAACAGCGTTTTCGCCATTTACATAATGTTATACTTTGTAATTACAGAGTTTCCCACATCTACGTGTTCCTGCTTTTAAACACAGAATAAACATGAAAACGACCATAGGGATTAACATAAACAAAGTTTAATTACTTCGCGTTATCCAAACGTTCGTAACGTAATTACGAAGAAAGTGTTTGAAATAAACACCTAATAGGTTGATTTAGTCAAGCCTTTGTGAAGAAAGTAGGTAGATAAGTGTATTTCTCGCGTAAGAGTAATGAGTATCATTCATTACCTTTGAGCGAAAAATACACTTATCTCATCATTCTCAACTAAAGGCAAGATAAACTTGCCTACCTTTCAATCCGCACATCCATCGCCAGTCTCTTGGGGATATTAAGTACCAGTTGACAGTGTTGAGGAGTTTTTTGGCGCCCTTTTTAGGGTTCCGTGGCCAAATGGCAAAAAGGAACCCTTATGGTTTCGTCATGTCTGTCTGTCTGTCCGTCCGTCTGTCCGAAACTATAAGAACTATGCTGTTGAAACTTGGTAAGTAGATGTATTCTGTGAACCGCATTAAGATTTACAAAAATAAATAAAAGAAACAATATATGTCGGGGGTTGCCCATACTTAAAATTGACACTAAATTTTTTTTTTCATCACACCCAATACGTTTATGGTATCTATGGATAGGTCTTCAAAAATGATATTGAAGTTTCTAAACTTCCTTTACTGAAATTCCTTTGAGTATTTTTCGCTATTCTTCATAGTTTCGGATTTGTCCATCCACGCCCACTTAAAAAATCATCCAGTACACTTAACTTGTTTTTATGTTTTTCTTTTTTTTAACTTAATAAAATAAAAAATATAAAATTACACAGCGTCTCACTCAGTCTCTGTCTAGGAAGACAACATGACGGCAGTCGAACATAAATAAATGTTCTTTTGAAGTAGTCTTTCTACTTTAATCTAAATTACAAGCATCAATATTTAGCTCTGTACGATTTAAAAATAACTTATCTTAAAATGTAACGAGGTTTTTGTGTTCCACTCCATGATTTATTTGAGAGTAAAAGATAACAAACCTGTTACAAGAACAAGGAGTTTTTATTTCATAATCTTAACATGTTTCATATTATCTTTGAACTCCTGCAACATTTTACTAGGTACCATTAAAATGCACATCTTATCTTTTTTATTCAGACGTCTTTTTTGTATCAATGTTCATTCATTTTAAGATACGTTCAAGTTTTTATTTAATATAGAACTTCACCCGCGTGCTAATTTTTTTATTTTTATTTTCGGTACGCTCCGTCGTATGTCTGATAAACTAACTAACGACTAAACTGAAACTAAGCTAAGTATAATATTTAGGTTGCCATGCATATATTTTACATGGTTAACAATATAAATGTCATGGTAATAGGCTCATCCCCAATGAAATGGAACTAAACATACCTGTAAACGTAAGTGTAGAAATGTGGGTGTAATAAACTCATCTGCGTACTCAGATCATACAAGCATTACAAGAGTTATGATATTGTGTAAACAATAAACATCCAAGCGCGATTGCAGAAATTGACGATAGATTTGCTGTCAATTATTGAAGAGTTCCATTGTAAGTATATCTCCGAAAATCAGCAGCAGATCTTCACCAAAGTTAAACGGGACCACCGCGAAATAATATTCTTCCGAATAAAAAAAATATTATCGAAATCGGTTCACAATTGGCGAAGAGATCGCAGAACATACACAAAAAAAACAGACGAATCGATAACATCCTCCTTATAGATGCTGTTACAATTTTTAAATGGTAAATAATTTAATAACCATCCTTATTTGAAAATAATGTTTCGCTTTTAATTTTATGACAAGCTTTTAATAAATTGCGTAGCCCCCGCTTACAAAACATCTTAAATTAAAGAACAAAGGCTTTCAAAGTAAGTGTAGGTACTTAGAAGAGCTATAGTGCTTTAATTAGGATCATAAATTAATGGTCGCTCTCCTGGTATTTATGTAATACTTACTAAAATTTTATCTCAGAAAAGGTGAATATTTTAGCGGGTAGGTAGGTAGGGACCCTGGTATACTTCATCATAGAAAGAAAAAATATTTATTTTTCGCAAGGACACAGGAGGAGCTCGTGGCCAAATAATTATAGCCGCTCGGGTTGATAGTTAGGTTAAGCCGTGCTTGCCTAGGTTGGTCTGTGGATGGGTGACCACCCATTACTTAGGAGTTTCCTCTGTGCCTCGGAAAGCACGTTAAGCCGTTGGTCCCGGCTGTCATTTGTAGATCTTTGACAGTCGTTAGGTAGTCAGAGGCCCAAAAAGTCTGACAATCAGTCTTACCAAGGGGTATCGTAAGACCCGGTACTAACTGGGTTGTGGAGGTCAGATAGCCAGTGGCTCCATGTAAAATACTGGTATTCAGCTGCATCCGGTTAGACTGGAAGCCGACCCCAACATAGTTGGGAAAAGGCTAGGCAGATATACAATATATATATACATGACGTGCACACAAAGTTGCTGTTGTTGTGGTTTCATTGTTTTTAATTAATTTTATTGTTGGTTATCAAAATTTTATAAACACAACAGGATAACTTGGAACAAAAAAAAAACTATTTCAGTTCAATTTCCGCTTGCACGTCGTGGCTGCGACGAGAAATTTACCAGTCATCATGATGCTGTGCTATGGGGGGGGGTCCACAGCACAGCGATGGATTTCAGTGGTCACCCGTAGTCATCATCAACATGAGACCGGAACTTTTCCAGAGTCCAACTTGCGAACAAAAGTGTTTGAGATAACGACCTTAAGGGGCTCCTCCATGCACACTAGCGCCACTTTAGTAAATGATAAATAAATGATAAATGATGTTTATTTTGCAAGTAGGTTTTTACAAAAACTTTTACACGTCATTTTTTTTTTTTTTAAACTAGATGGGGTCGGTGTTCCGTACCTGACTACTCTGAGAAGAAACAGCCGAAACAAACTCAGAGGTCATAGTCTCTTTTGAAGTCCAGACATAATTTTGCTCAATTCACATGAGGACTATGCAGAATAGTGTCTGAGATGGTCTTTTGAAGAAAGAACCACACAGATTTGAGTGGACCTGTCCAGTCAGTGCAAGCATTTGTTAGTTATCGTGTAGCTCGACTTATAACTCAAGGAGCTCAACGAAACGACGAACAATACCAAAGAAAGGACATTTGGGTAGGTCGCTTATAGTACTCAAACTGCCAGACAGTTGTGGGAAAAAAAAATGAAAACAAACAAAAATATATAAAAATGAAACCCACATGGTCCCCACATTCACAATAATCAAATAAAATTAATAATAATTTACAAAATCAATGTCAATAAAAATCACAAAAATCATATGTCAATAATAATAAAAAAGTAAGATACGTAAAAAAATTAGAACTCGTTAAATACACAATTTATAAAAAATCTGATTGACAAAATCAATGCTTTAGAGTTCTAGATTATTGACGTCTAGTTAATTCATTAAAATATACTTCACTGTAGTTACAGTTAGAAAAATTGCTAAAAACGGCCGTTTTTTTCCATTTTGTATCTGTAACGACAGCGAGCTATGTTTTAATGAGTTAAGCAGACGTAAATAATTTAGAAGACCAAAAGATTGATTTTGTCAATCAGATTTTATATTAATTGTGTATTTAACGAGTTCTGTTTTTTTTACTAAAGTGGCGCTAGTGTGCATGCGGGAGCCCCTTAGGAGAGAAGTGACTATGGCCTGTTTGTTTTCAAGCCACTTCATATGAGCTGTCCGATGAAGGGACATAGCTTCGTGAAACCACCACTATCATCCTACTATCATATCCTTCTATATACAAATATAAATGCGAAAGTTTGTGAGTATTGATGTATGGATGTTTGTTACACTTTCACGCAAAAACTACTGAACGGATTTCGATGAAATTTTGCACACAGATAGTTTATAACCTGGATTAAAACATAGGATTTTTATCCCGGTAGTAAGATCCTATTAAGAAGCGAGCGAACGAGCGAGCGAGCTGGCGGGCAAACTAAGGAGAGGGAACCTGTATAAACAAAGCGAAGCTTCGTTGAGGTGAACTATGTGGGACTGCCTATCTCTTTTTTACAACCCAGTCACTGTGTCCTCACCCTTTGGCTTATTCGCATAAAGAAATCTGACAATCAGTCTTACCTGATTTTAAGAATTCGTCATTCGTGAATACTGTTTTAGTGGTGCGGAACCTTTAATGCGCGAGCCCGACTCGCACTTAGCCGGTTTTTCATTTAGTTAATTACTGAGTAATAAATAGTAATTATGCATAGTATGTATCTGTTCACCTATTGTTTCACATCTATTGAAATGTGTCAAGAAGTTGGCAGATTCGTCTCAAAACTAAGTTGTTATAGTTTTAAACCGACTTCATTCTTGTTCTGTCTCTTAACTTTACATGTTTTGTTATATTTATTTATTCTTATATGTTTTAGATAAACATATTTTCTAGTCTTTTTTTCTGTTATTGTAGCTAGGTACTGTGCATTATCTCCGCATCACCATAAGGTAGACTGGCAGAAAATGCCCAAGGCATTAAGTCCGCCTTTGTAGTTTTTACTTGTGCATAAAGTTTTAATAAATAAATAAAAAATATATATGTATAATAAATAAATAGGTAACCTATAATGTTTCATGGGACACAAGGCTACAAGGTGGATTACAATTCACTCCCTAGAGAGAACTGAATGAATGTGGAGTGAATTGTATTCCACCATGAAGGCCCAGTGCGGGTTGGTAGATGTGTTCGAGTTTTTTGTTTTAGTACATGCCGGTACGTGCCGGTTTCCTTACGATGTTTTCCTTCACCGTTTTGAGAGCAGTGGTGATGAAATAAATTATACAAAGTAATGTGCCTGGATGGGTTTGATCTGACGGCCTACAACTTGTAAATCAGGTCCGATACCACCATTATACACTCCCATAAACTTCAACCAAAACTCTGCCACCTCGATGGCGTTAGTAAAGTGGCATCGAACAGGTCCCTCAAGGTCCTTTTGAAGTTGCACAAAGAGCAAGACAGGTGGTGGGTCATCTTCTGTGATGGGCTGTGCATCGGACTCAGCGGCCCACCAGTTAAACGTATGAAATAAACCCTAATCTAACAGTTCACAATTGTGTTTTGAAACAGGAAGAATTGGTTCGTTAAACGATTTTGCACAAATTAAGACCGTAAAGGTAACTGATACAAATGAAAACAGTTAGTCCACTTTTCAATATTATATAACCATTTACGCAATGCTTTCGTGCATAAAAGTCGTAACAGTAACCAAATCTTATTTACTAGTAGATAAACAACTAGGTTTTATCATTATGTTACACAAGAAATGGAGCGTATTTCTACCTGGTTGAATATTCTATTCGTTTTAGGGTTCCGTACCCAAAGAGCACCAACGGGACCCTATACCTAAGGCTCTGCTGTCTGTCCGTCCGTGTGTCAGACGTGTGTATTTTTTGAACCGTCAGAGGTAGACACATGAACTTGACGCTATAACAACAAATTATAAAAAATAAATACATTTATAAAATTATGGGGGTCCCTTTATTTTTTCGAAGAATATATAGTTTTAAATATTGTACGGAAGTACGGCCTTTTTTTTCTTCTTCTTTGGCCCGTTTTGGTATAGATTTAAATCTATATGACAAAGTAGAATAAGAAGTTAAAAGATAATAGATTTAATTTGATTTCCATCTCGACGCTAGATTTTTTATCAGGTAGATTTTTAGAGGTAACGAAGCCTTGTAGGTACCTACTGATGAAGACCACCTGCACCGGGGTGCTTTTGGTGTGGTACGAATACCCAGAGCATTTTATAAGGGGGATCCCAAAAAGGAAAACGTGCTATAATATAAATACCTAATACAATCAACACTGTTATATGGCCATATAAAGGGTGTAAAACACCTCTTAACGAAGCCGAAAGGCACTTGTTCTCCCCGTCATTGCGATATTTTTTTTGTTCTACACCATACTTGGGAACCTTTTAGTTACGGAGATATTGGGGGTCAAAGTTCCAACTTTTTGACAAGTTTTTTTTTTAATACAAGTTTTTAATGTAAGATTTTTACTTTAAACATCTCCACGACCCCCGTACTATTGAATCCACCCATCAGCACAATGTTTTGAGTGCGTTACATTGAGTTCTACAACAAAACATGATTTTTCACCCCAAAAAAAAAATTGTTTCCCAGCAACAATTTTTGCGTAAAGTTTGATGTACAGAATGCTTGGTTGACGGCTTCGTGATGAGGTCTTTTACACCTTGTATACTAGAGGAATACTACTTGATCAGTTTATGTTATAGTGCATTTTTAATGTCGAAATTCCCGTATCGTTAAGCACATTCGCCATCGCGACACTAATAAAATCTCACATTTCACAGCTTTTATCGCCCGCTATTTAAGTGAAACATTTTAAAAATTGATTTTAAAGACTTTCAAATTATCTCTCGCAAGTTTATGGGGGCCATAACATTATCTTTACTGCGTAAATGGCGAAGCACCGTTTTATTATATAAATATCAGCATTTTATTACTTTTTCACGTTCAAATTGAGCCAGTCAGCAATATTAGCACATTTAACTATAAAAATGATCTTTATCTTTACTTTTAAAGTCAGTTAACTTTACAAGCAAATCGTTTCAGTAATTATTATAATTAGTCTGAGCTTGTTGTGAATGAAATATGAGTACAACACTCCGTTCAATCGGATATATTGTGAGGAAACCAAACCAGCATGCCTGAGAGATATTTCTTGAAGGCATGTAAAGCCAAATCAGAGGCCCAAAAACTGACTCCAAACGTTAAAGAAGAATCTTAAAATTAAATCTTTGCTGAATGAACCAATGGGAACAAGCAATGTAAAGACATAGGGTTATAGGTTGTGATGGTCTTAACTGTGGTGTTAGCTTGTGATGTACCTAGACACTTTTTTTTCGGATGGGAAATCATCAAATGACTCCTCCCGCTCTGGGCGGAGCGGTGAGTGTCAGACTTTTACTGACTAGAATCCATCCATGTTCTTTCTTCGCCCTTTATGTTCCGGGGCCGGAGAATGGAAGAAAAAAACGTGTTGAGCCGACCCCAAATAACATGAGACAAGGACCTCCACAACCCAGTGGGTACTGGGTAATAAAATACCCCTTGGTAAGACTAGTTGTCATACTTTCGACTGTAATACGTATACATTTAAAAGTGTATCTTTTCATACACGATATATTTTCACAAAATAAATAGATACTGGCTCTTTATTTATCAACAACCATTACAACTAGTTTACTACGTCGCCATCGTCGCCGCACGCCGCGTCATAATTACTATGTCGTAGTAAAGGTTTTATGCAAAATGTCTTAAGAAATTTTGGAAAAACTTCCAATAATTTCGTAAAAACAAAAAACTTAGATACTCACTTTTTTTTTTTGCAATGGCTTCGTAATCGCCGTTAGATGATTCTCTAAAAATATTTCGTGTTTGAATAGGTAAACCATAGATGCATGAAATCATCTACCAGTTAGGTAAGTTTAACCAGCATTTTTATGAAGGTGATAAATTAGTTTATAAAGAAAGAATACTAAAGGTAGGTGCTAAATAATACAACTCTACTCATCCATTTTACAATAAACTTACCAAACCATAAAATTTTACTACGTTTTTCTCTCCGCTCCCTTTCCAATCCTGAAATAGAAATCTTCACTTTGATTTACGGCCTATGAACTATTTCTGTATCTTCGTTATTCACTTAAATAATGAGCATCTAAGTATCTTCTATCCGTCCGGATTTGTCCCGAAATGTAGGTACGGCTTTTAACCTCGCTACATGGACTTCGTATTCAGATCGTTATTTCTTTTGATTTTTTTTTAAATATAGAAAGAAAAAAATAAGGACTTATCGAAAAAGAAATATGAAAGTGGTTTTTGGAAATGTTCGGCTTTTGTAAGGATTTATTAAAAGTCGAATTGTTTAGTAACCCTTATCTTAGAAAACATTTGAAATTCTCAGATTAAAATAAGATCTCAGATGAAAGTACCTACCTATGAACTATGAAGTCTCAGTAATCTATAAAGACAGTGAACCTACTTATAGATCTATACTGCAGCACTAATTAAGCTCTTGAAGGGCATCCGGCGCTTGCGCACCGAGCAATCAATCGGTCGTTGATTCCTTAGCTTCTTTGTGAACGATTTATCTTCGCCATTTTGTTTTATTAGCTTTTTAAAGACGAACGCCTAATTAAATCGATTGTTTTGGTTCGATTCGGTGAAGTCGCGTGATCCGGGTTCTTGGAACCCCGAGATTATACGGAGTAAGGTTACCCTCTGGAGAAATTTAACTTTCATTATGTAAAATGTTCTCGCTGTGTTATTCTTTAAACTTTAGCAATAAATTCATTCGCAAGTTTTTTTTAAACACGTGTAGAATATTGTAATGAGGAACCATTTAACAATTAGGTTTATTGCTGTCATAAAATTATGAGTAGTTAATTCTCATTCTAAATTAAAACAACCATAAAGATCATTGAATTAAAGACGCTCCTAACATTTCCATTAATCACTATAATTTACCCAAATATAGTCTTTATTCTGAATCACTTAAAGGCGAAGATAGCGTGCAATTTTTTGTCCAACTTAATTTCTATTCAACTACATGCACGTGCAATTAAAGCACTAACTGTTTACAATTTCACGAAACAGACGTAGACTTAATGACGACGATCGAATAGCAAACTGTGTACTTCAGGAAGACGCCGTACATTTTTTAAATTAGGAAACCAGCTCGGTAAAAGCAGCCTTCCGTCATCGGCGTACAGACACAGGAAAGCATCATCGATGAGTATTAATGAAGCCGAGGCACGGATCGGCCGGGTATGCGCGAGCGCAACGCCAGTGTTACCGCGCATTTCAAACGATACACTCGCGAACTGCAAATGTATTTTCCAAAAACCTCCGAGGTCGATGACACAAGTTCCGAAGGACTCGAAATGTTACGGTTCTAATCGATTCTCGTATTTGATCGATTTGTTGAGGTGGATATCGATATTGTAGTGATTTGTTTTGGTTTTAACGTAGGTAATTCGATGGGATTAGCTCTATTGTTTAATTAATTTCCTAGGAGTTGTTTGTCAAACATTTAGTGCTTTGGTTAAACTATCAAGAGAATAGGTCTCGCTAGGTCTCTATATAAAGTTGGCTAGTTGAAAAGAAAACGATTACTTAACTCTAGTTAATTGTGGTCGGCAGTAAGTTTGCATATTATTATAATAAACTTAAACGGTTGTTACTACGGTAAACAATTATCTACTCTTTTAAATATATTCCTAACAGTTAGACATAATTTCAGTATACTTTGTGAGTGAATGCCTCAGACAAAACAATTTAAAAAAAAAAATTGACTCGTTATCTAAACTGTTGATAACTTTCGTCCAGACACAAAGAGCATTCTTGTTGGCAAAATATGATTAGTCGAATCAAGAAGCATTTCATTAATTAAATTCTTGACTCATGAGGAAACATAAACAATACGCCCAGTTTACGTTAAGTAAATCTCATCTAAGTTTGGGCGGAGCAAGTCATTTCAAAGAACTTAATCGTTTCCAGAGAACAAAAAAAGAAATTCATTCATCTATTCTAATTTAAATCGAAAATACAGCTGTTGGTACAAATAGTAACAGTGCACTAGAATCTGACATAATTAGGAGATTGATTTAAAAAGAAACAGTAATAAAAAATGAAAGAAGAATTGGAAGAGGAGCAATGATATTCTATTCAATTATTATTTGTTAGAATATCATTGAAGAGGAGTAAGGAATAAAACAGCAACGTAATTTTCAGATGTTAAATGTATAACCACCAGGACTACATGACCCATAGTGTTAAAAACAAGACAGTAAAGATGTATGCAAAAGTGTTAGTAGTGTTGATAGCATTTTCGCTGATGCCAATGGTCCTATCGAGGACAAGGAGGTCCAAAATGCAGTCCAACACATTGTACAAGATCAGATGTGATCTGAAGTGTATTGATGTCAGTAGGGAAGCTAAACCTATGGTAAGTGGGAAAATTTTTGTGGATTGTGATGATTTTTTATTTATTTATATTGATGTACCTACATGGTAATTTGTAATCCACCAAAAGGTAGTCATCATCTGCCTAGCCTTTTCCCAACTACGTTGGGGTGGGCTTCCAGTCTTACCGGATGCAGCTGAATACCAGTATTTTACATGGAGCGACTGTCTATCTGACCTCCACAACCCAGTTACTACCGGGTAATACGATAAAAGTCAGTGGCCCAAAAAGTTTGACAACCAGTATTACCAAGGGGGTTAGACTGGTTGTCAAACTTTTTGGGCCACTGACTACCTGTAACGACTGTCAAAGATCTACAAATAACAGCCGGAACCAATGGCTTAGCGTGTTTTCCGAGGCACGGAGGAAACTCGGTATGTAATGGGTGGTCACCTATCCACAGACCAACCTAGGCAAGCACGGCTTGACCTAAAGATCGACCCGAGCGGCTGTTATTTCTTAGCCACGAGCTTCTCGAATCCACCAAAAGGTAGTCGTAATGTAATAATCTTGAGGAGAATAATAAGTGTAATAATGATTTTTACATGTTGGGTACCCTTGTTGAAAACTGACTAACGCAAACAACAAAAGCAGTAGGCGATCAAAGTAATGTTTGTTAACAAACAACGGTGAGAATTTAAGTCAAAAAGAGTATTGGTACTCCAGTCAAGTTCAATTAGCACGTATCTAGATCAATCGATAAACAACACAATAAGGAAAACGGTAATAAACAATCAAACAATGAATTACTACGCAAGGAAAACCCAGTTTACCTCGGTACCACTGTAGAAGTAAGCACTTGAAAATATCATAGGTACATTAAAAGTCTAGTTCAATGCGCCTGGCTGATTATAGAAATCCAGACACCAACAATTAGTTGCAGCATGCTAAAAAGTCACAAAAACTACGCTACACGAAGAACCCACAATAGTTTACGCTACACCAGAACAAAAAAAATATGTTTACTAAGATAGCTGTCACAACGATCACGATTTAACAAGTTCACAGAACAGACATAATAAACACGATACAAAAAAGTTAACGAACGTGAAACGAAATACAATCAAGATTGCAACGAATGTAGTTAGCAAGAATAACTCTGCGGCTCCGGAGTTAGTTATGTAACCAGAGCGCAACAGGCTTTAGCCTAAAAAGGGCACATTGTGGTAATCTGTGATACAGAAAAAAGAATTATACGGGTTTGTGTCACGACAAAAAATTGTTTGCGAGGAGATGTAGTGACAAAAGACAATCGCATTTTGATCGCGTCTTAATCGGGAGTAAAGAACGAGCTTGAAAGCTAATTTTTTTCGTATATCAACAGCATTTTGAAAGAGACCATTTTTTATTTGTTTGTACTCGTTTGTTTACGACCTAACATAAAACTAAAATTAAACCTCATAATTTTAACAGCTTCATCAAAAATTAAGACAATCTTGAGAACACAATTGAAAAATGAGCTTCCAAGGTAATATTAAGACGATAAAACGAAAGCCAAACTCATTACTCAGGCAGAGACTCAAGATAATACATTATTCTATTTTTGAAAGCACTCCAGGGGTTAACACAAGTAACAATCGACTTCAAAACGTTTCGTAATTCTACAACGATTTTCAATACGATAAACATAAGTTTTTCAGTAAAGGAATGTCAGTCGTATTTAACAGATTTCTTTTTTTTCTTATCTGTCATCCTTTTTGCTGAAAGTAAGCTACGAGTACTTTGACTAAGCCCTCGAGGATCTCTACTTCGATCACACAGGACTGACAATAAATTGATAATAATATATAATAATAAACGAAAATAATATCTGCTTAATAGCTATACCACGTTAGAAATTAACATCCAAGCCATGAATCACTGCACTTCAAAGGAATTGTTATTTTGCAACTATTGTGTGCATGATAATTACCTGAAACTACTAATGAGTCTGAAGTAACAGAACTTTACTAAATGAATGCATATAATACAATACAAACAATTCACAACACAGCGTGACCTTTGTCTGCATTACAAGCACAATATAATATCTACCTCCAGACAGGGCAGAAAAAACTGAACAAATCTTCTTTCTCGTCAAACAATACTGTCTGGTCTAAGAATACTTTGAGAAATAGACTGTTAGTGTTCTATAAAAAATTAAAACCGACTTCAAAAAACACAAAAAAAGTGAAAAATAACTTTAGCTTCAGAAGTCGGTGACCTTTGTTTGATACATTTCGTTTTTTTTTGTCACCGACTTCTGAAGCTAAAGTTATTTTTCACTTTTTTTTGTGTTTTGTGTTTTTTGAAGTCGGTTTTAATTTTTGCAAAAAAGTTTTTTTTTTTTTTCCATTTTTAGTTGTGATATCCTATACAAATGTTTGCTATGCATTTATTTTACATTGTTAACAATACATGTCATGGTAATAGGCTTATCCCCAATAAATGGAACTTAACATACCTAAACTGTTGAAATTTGGGTGTATTGTACACATTGGCATACCCCTCAGAGCATACACGCGTGATGTTACGTCATGATGTTGTATAAACAAAAAAACATCCAAGCGATTGCAGCAATCACGACCGATTTACCTTCTATGTTTGAAGAGTTCCATTGTATATCTCCGAAGATCAGCATCATATCTTCACCAAATTTAAATGGGACCATTTCAGGAGTATATTATTTCAAATAAAAAAAGAATTTTGAGAATCGCTCCACAAATGGGGGAGAAATCGGTGAACATGTTAAATTAGACCACACGACTGAAGTAAAAATGTTCATAAAATGTTCATAAAACGAAAACAAAAAACTATGGCCAAACTATGTTAAATTTTTATGAGACCAAATGGCAACTATTCCGCATCAAACTAAAGAAGAAACGCGTAAATCGGCGTTCATACATAAAAAAAAAACAATCGAATTGAGAACCTCAATCACACACAGTCACGTCTCCTCCTTTTGGAAATCGGCTAAAAACCATTTGTTTTAAAACAGCTTCATATCTTGCGATCTACCTTTGCGTCTCCCTCCCTCCATGATTCATCTTCCTTATTACTTGGGTTTAGATGACTTTTCCATTCCTAAGTGAATCATCATCATCAGCAGACATCTCAATACCAATGCTTGAAAACTTAGACTTTAAAACTGTTCTATTTGTTCATCCTTAACTTAAAATTGCAATCTTTCCACAGTGCAAATCACAATGCCGTACAAACGAGAGGAAGCCAGGGACATGTCCTATATCCGATACGCCGAAGTGGGAAGCGGCGTGTGTGGAGGCATGCAACTCCGACTCGCAATGTGACGGCACGCAACGATGCTGCCGTCATGCTTGCGGGTCTACGTGCAGCAATCCTTTGGACCTTTTGACTATACCAGGTAAATGTGATTGAACTATCTACTCTAATAATAAAGAGGTGAAGTTTGCAAGTCACGATTCGGATCGAGGGTCGGCGCAACACATTTTCTTCTTCCATTCTTTCCTGTCAGACGGCATCTTTCACTCCTTTCTCTTTTACGTCATTCTTCAAACAATAATAAATAAATAAAAGGTGTAGATTCGAAGGGGATGGTGGGCTCAGCAAGTGAAAATGGTAATTACACTAGGAATAAACTCTGATTTTCTTCTTGGCGTATCGATGGCAAGACCTCAAACATGAACCTAACTCAGCCACGTGAACTCCACTCACTAATTCAGTCAAAAGGTCAAGTGCGAAGCTGTCAGGGCATACAATGGTGTCGATTCTGTTGTGCACAAACTTAACTTATTTTAGGCTATTGCTATCTTTTACTAAAAGGCAGTGCGAGAAAAGGACGGCTATAGCTATGAACTAAGTTAGAGATGTCAAACTAGTTTATGCCTTGCGCTTCACCGTGTTTTTAGTCGACATGTTTTTACGTGCACCCTTCATTTGTATAGAAATATTAGTTCCAACTAAATTTGACAGCTCTAAATTACGTCCGTCTCTGTCTTGTTTTATTACAGAGAAAAAGATAGCAATAGCTTAAATTAAGTTTAGTTTGTGCACAACAGAATCGTCACCATTACCACTCAAAAATATTTAGGGGGAATCCGCGGTCCTGGTCCCGAAAGCCCCCCGACCCTAACATAGGAGATGATCATGGTCATTGATTGACGTTTACAGTTTTTTTTGTTATTCAATAAACTTGATTATGCATTTAATGAATGTATATTATATACTTATTCAATAAACTTGATTATGCATTTAATGAATGTATATACATATACTCGTAGGTTTTATCTTAATTTAAATTAACAGGTCTCCCAGCCTTGCCAACGATTGAAGAGCCAAAAGAAAGGAAACGATCTGTAGCGATCAGATGGACTGATGGAGTAGGAGACGCGGCTAGAGCAGTTCCTGGACCAGTCTACTACCTGCTAGAGGAGCAGCATCATTTGGGACCCAAGTATGAGGAGATGAGGCTAGGAGACTGGAGTTTACTCGTGAGGACGAATAAGTAAGTTGAAGCTCAAGATCTATAAAGTCAAAACCACGCACTGCTAGCAGGACTTGCTTAATCTCTCGAAAAAACAGTCGAAGTCGTGAAAGGTCCTTCTGAAAGAGCTCAGAATTCCGAATGAAATTATAAAAGGACCTTAACAATCAACAAGCACTTGACACAGTGGTCGTGTTGGTTATGTTAAGTGTTCTGGTACACTTTACAGCTCTGTGCTAATCGTCTTCCGCTGCTGCTGTCCTAGTACTTACAGTACGAGAAGATTCTAGAATCTTCGTACTTGCAACTGATTAAGTAGTGCTTTGGCACTTCACAAAGTTCTTAGGTCATAACCAAGTGACCCCATTCCAGTAGAACAGTTCTTGCCTGCAGGCTAACATTTTCAGTTCCTGCTACATCACGTAACGCTCACGAAGTAGAAAGTAATCGAGTGCATTATGCGTGTACAAAATCTACATAGTTTATCGCACCAAGTCACAATATACAAAAATTTGAACGAGAATCTTACAGTCACGTAACGATTTTATTATTAAAATGTTACAGTTCAGTTAATATAACACCATTTTTTGCAATAAAATTTTACGCACCAATTTTTTTTTACCCAATTACTACCTTCGTTCAACTGTGTCTGGTAAATTAGTATACATAAATATTTACGACACTGAATACCATTTCCGTGTTTATCGGAAACAAAAAAAAAATACTTATTAACAGACAAACAAAGCGTTATCAAATTTCGAATCTAGTTAGTCCGTTAGAGTATTGGAAAATAATGGACACGTATTTTTTTGTTTTTGTAAATCAATGAATATTGACAAAGATAAAGCGCATCAAAACTCGGGATTGGCTCTTGACGTCAGAACGCACTAAAAATTATACCACGGCGCGGCGTGATGTATTGAGAATTTTAAAAGCGTCGTATCTTCGTCAATTTTGGTTTACGCTATAACAAAAAAAATACTGGTCAAATATTTTTTGATAATCTAACTGACGAACTAAGACGATTTTTTTAATTTTTAGCAAATTTAGCAACAAAATTATAGCCATTGAAGAACACTGAAGTGAAAACGTCTATTATTTTACTACGAATTACGACCGCTTAAGCGGTTCTCACGAGAAGATAGCAATAAATGTTCCCTGTCTCTTTGTGAGCACTTTTAGTACCGACAAGACAAAAACTAGGTAATATTGTTAATTACTCAACGAGGAACCACTTACAACAATAGGTCCTACGCTAAGAAAATAAAATAATGGAAAGCATTTTCCACGGCTTTCTATTAATTAAAGAAGTCGTTGTCTTTTAAATGAAGTGTAACAGCATTTAATTTACAGATTTAATTTCAAAACTTTGTTATTTTACAATGGGTGCATATGATATGTAGATATAACATGTACGCTTAGAAACCCTAAACATCCGTGTATAAGGTATTTCAATATAATTAAAAGACTTATGTATAACCAATATCAAGCTGTGCATGTAATTTCCCTTAAATTACGAACTTCTATACAAAGTTTCATCTCTTACCAAATTAAAGAACAAAAACAAAACTGTAATTTACAGAACCAAGGTAAACCTACGCAACTCTCTGAAACCGGGTCGTTGGTACCGGTTCCGGGTAGCCGCCATCAGCTCTTCCGGCACGCGAGGGTTCTCAGCTCCCAGTGCTCCATTCACCCCCCGCCGAGGACCTCGGCCCCCACCTTCGCCAAAGAAACTTAAAGTTCGTCCTGTAAAAGAAAATAATGGTAAGTGAAACTTTACTCATTGAATAAAGTCTTACTTATTTACAAAAAGATTTGGTTTCCAAACATATAAAACAATTCTTAATCTTTATTGAACACAAAGTTAAAAGATACACATACAAATTTTGTTTTCTTTACCAACATGACATGGCCGTGTGGTATCCGGCAGAGTAGAATAGAACCAACCCATTACACTCACGGGTGTCGTATAAGGCGACTAATGTCTGAGGCAGAATACCTTGTGCCTCCGTAGACCAGAGAATGGGCAGCAGCGTTTTCTGTTAGTCTTTCATCACTGCGATCTCCAATCCGCCTGCCAAGCGTGGAGATTACGGCAAATTCCTCCCATCATGGGAGAGGCTTATGTCCAGCAGTGGACGTTATGGGCTGTTGTAGTAGTAGTAGTAGTACCAACATGACATGTGTTTTCGGAAAATTTTTTTTAACTGTCCATTTATGAAGGTCAATTTTCGCTACAACTTTAAAACAGTAAGTCTACTGCCTAGGTATCATGAAATCAACTTAATTCACAACAGTCTCAGGTATAATGGAGAACAGCACTTTTGTTGTAAAAGAGGCAGCCCTGAGATAAGATGTGTGGAAATTGTAAAGAAGGAAGTTCGTACAGTACATCATACTACAGAGTTGACGGTAGATATTAGTCATGAATGGAAAGTGTGGAAACGTAAACCCCATGATAGATAGATAGATAGTCATGAGAGGAAAAAAGACGTATTGCGCAGAACTATAGAAACGAATCAGTCACCCCATCCTCAAATCCCTTCAAGAATTCAAAACCACGGTTAGAGGGAACATTTATAAATACTTTTGTATCTCGATTCATATTTTCCGAAGTAACCCCATAGGTACTATTTAAATTTTAAATAATTTCTATATATACACTCCTCTCGCAAGAATGAATGTTTATTAGACCGGAGCAGCGCACACGACGATGACCCTAAAAATGGACAAGATTTTACGTTACCACCGGTTGAGACAAATCATTGGTTTTTCTGAAATTGCTATATCTTGCCTACCTGCAGTATATTTTTCAAATACATTTTGCAATAGACTTTTATGAAAATCTGCTTCCTTTGATCCTTTTATGAACTTGGTTCTTTTGTCAGTAAATTGTAGTGAAAAAAGTTATGAGTGGCATAAGATGTAAGGAACTAAGAAACGATGTTTGTACCTACCAGTATGCAGAGGCTAGGCTAGAGAGGAAGTGGTTCTTGAGATGACGCCCAATAAAGAAACATGGAAGAAGACGACATGCTGCGCCGACCACAAATTAATACACAATGCCCCACACTACAAATTTCTCCTGTGGGGTGCTTTTACAAACAATTAAGCTCACATATACAAACAGCCAACAAAGAATCAAAACCACGAAACGCAGCGTGTTTACCGTGTCATCCCGTTCGTCTACGGTAATTTTGATAAGCTCAGTCAAATCAAATAAATTAAGTGTTTCTGGTCTGTTTCAGGCACCGTCACCGTGAGACTGGAATGGAAAGAGCCGCATTCAGACTTGCCAGTGATGCGATACAAAGTCTTTTGGAGTAGGCGTGTCAAAGGCTTAGGAGGAGAATTGGATTCAGTGCTGGTCAACCATCAGACTGTACCCAAGGTATGGAATTGGAAATAGGTACCTCATATATACCTGCGCGCGCATTCGCATTGACAAAACGTTCACATAATAAATTTTTGAACTCAAATTCTCTGAAACTCAAAGCATTTATTTCAATTAGACCATTACAGACACTTTTGAATGTCAGAACAAAAATTTGTGTGGAATACTACCACTAAAAATCCGACTACTGAATAAAATGTAGCCAAATGTTACCCGGACCTTAGTAACGAATTGATTGACGCCTTACAAATCAAAATCGGATGAATAGTTTAGATACTACGGTGGAACTTGGTAAATACAAATATTCATACATACCCTTCCTTTTGGCTTCGCCGTAATCGGGTAAAAACAAAGAAAACGAAGCTACAGGCTTAATAACTTGTGAAAGTACTGTAGTTGCCCATTTCAAAGCGTAGATCTCTATAGAGAAGAATGGGCAATAAACTCCATGGACACTCTAATAGATCAAAATATTTCTACTAGATCTTGGTTACATCATTCATGTTGAGATTATACATTTAGCTATGTGAGAATGATATAGAAAGACTTGCAGGTTAAGAGCGTCCAGAGTAAAAGATTAAATCAACAATTCAAAAATAAAGTCTTCAGGCGTACAACTTTCTTTGGTGAAACCATACTTTTTCTCATGTAAGATTTTATTGTTTGAGCAGTTTTGGCATCACGGACTGTCCCCGGATTTGAAAAGTGTATTTCATAAGGTCCGGCAAGACTACTTGGTCCACAAACAAAGTAAATATTTAGGCTTAGAACGGTGCTATAGTCGCAATCATAGACACACTTTCTTTCTCTCTCTCTCTCTATTTGAGCTGTTTTTTTCTATCTCATCAGACAAGTTGTTTAATTATATGAATGTTTCACCACTGCAAACGCACAGTAATGTTTGAAGTAAGTATTTTATTTTGCTGGACCGTTGGGCGGGTGGTACCTACTGAACTAATTCTGTAATTATTTTTCACAGGACCAACACTCCATTGAAATAAAGGATTTGCAGCCAAACTCCCAGTACTTCCTGCAAGTGCAAACGATCAGTCAATTCGGTCTAGGAAAGCTGCGCAGTGATAAGGCATCCATTTTCTATAACACCACGAGTATGGCACGAACTGGTAACTGAAGAATTCCCTTTCATATTACTTGACCAACATAACTTGAGACGCAGTGAAATTTGAAACTACGATTAAATTTGGCAAGGGGTTGATGTTTTCTAAGCAAGCACGCCACCCTGATGTCCCAAGATATGTTTGTCGAGTACATTATAATACATACGCTTTTTCCCATGGGGCAGAAACGTCACACCATACGTCACCATACCTCGTCCACGTCCATACGTCAGGCCATACATGCACACGCGTTGCGAGGATTGAGCACCTGGCCTTTCTGAAGAACTTCACCAATAAAGCTTTTATCATCATCATCATGTTCTTGCCCGCATCCCAATTAATTTGGGGTCAGCCTCAGCGCAGCATGTCTTCTTCTTCCATACTTCTCTATTACTAGTCAACTCATCAGACACCTCCTTTCTTGCTATAACATTCTCTACACAGTCTATCCATCGTTTCTTTGGTCGTCCTCTACTCTTATACCCATCCACATTCATACTCGAAACTTCCTCACAATTTTTTTCTCATTCCTGCGCATCACATGCCCTTACCACGATAATCGATTACCACACAGTCCTTATTGGTCATAAACACGGGCGCCCTATAGGGACGCTATAGGGCGCCCGTCCTTTCACAGCGTTTTATTTTCATTTCATTGCCTATGAAAAGTCGATGAATTGTGACGAAATACTCCGGAAAATTACCAAGTTTTCCTCTTCAAAACTAATCAATACTAGGAAAATCCTCTACAGCTGCTCTATCGGTAGAAACGTCGTCGACCCTTTATCAAGGTCGTTCAGGCCTGAATTTCTCCTACGCTGATGTCGATCGCGGACGGTCGGTCGCGTACGTCAGCGAGAAATATGTAGCAACGTACGCGCCGCTGAAGTCAGCGTCGCTGTATGGTGCTATAAATAGAAAACAATGTATAGATAGCTCTCGTACGCGCGACCAACGTACGGGACCGACATCAGCGGAAGAGGAATTCAGGCCTTATTCTGAAATATTCTACAATGTTAGATCTCGTACATTCTTATTTTTGGTACTTGTTAAGCCGCACTTCGGCGGTAGGTAATACTCTAACCTTGAGCTGGTCTAGCCTATGTACCGACTTAAAATAGAATACTAGGCCAGCTTAAATTTGTTTTTACGACTGCCGTGCAGACCTATAAAGTTCCTACTAACTAAATCAACACATTCCTAGAAAACCCATTTCAAATGTACCTCCTAGAAAATTGGCTAGAGTTAGGAATACAACCTGATTCGTGGAACGTGTCAGAATCAACCTAGTTCTATGTTCCAATGGATATTGAAGTAACAAAGTGCCATTCGGCGCACCAACTAAATAATTTAAGCAGTCATTCCGCCGCTGAATTACAAATTCAAGAGGTTACGGCAGAGAACGTAGAGGTATAAACATACAAAGCTTTGGCTAAAATCTTACCGAATTAATTCTGAGCAGAGCCAAACGGTAATAACAAAAGAAAAAGAAACAAATATTTTTTAACACTTCAGTAAAAAGAGAAATGAGACATCAATCATTGACCACGAATGGGCTCAGTGTATACTTAAGTGAAAACCTGAGTTTAGACTGTTTCATTAAATAGTCAATCAATGGGATTAAATGAACTTAAAAGGGTGGTTTTGATGATTTTAATGATTATATCTCTGTAAAGCCACGGCTGCGAATTATATTTTAATCAACACATAACCTTATCACTGACCCTGCTAATTGCAAAAAACGCAAGAAAATTTGAGTTTTGCGGGCTACCCTGGCGTTTCCATACACCTTAATAGTGTAGTGCTATATTGGACAGAACTACTTAATATCCAGTCGTCCAACATTCCTGAGAGACTAACAAAAAAAATGTCTATACAAGTCAGAGGCCTATGGGCGGCATTAAAAGTAACTAACTATTAAAGAAGAATAAGATAAGTATTCACTTATCCAGTCGTGGATTTATAAAGATAATCACGATGATAATTACGTGTTTGGAAAGATGAAAGGAAGAAGGACCATCAAATGGATATAAATATGTATAAAGAAACAGATTGATCGCTCGAGGAAGTAAACAATTGTTTCCAACATTTTTCTGTTCCATGGTATGAGCACGAGTTAGCCAATTTCTGGGCATAGGCTTCTTTTCTTGTGTCAGTCTCAACGCTCCCCATCTACGTTATCTTCATACGGCACAACTTTATCAAACTTTTCCATTTGTTTCAGAGCCCGCTCCAGAGCCGCTTAAAAAGCCAGATCATAAAAAGATCCGAGGTCTTAGCCTACATAAGATTGTGTGGTACAACCATAAGTTAAAAGCTAGAATCTCATGGCAGCCCCTTCCTAACGTTTATGAGCAACCTGGAAGGTAACGTTTTTATTTTGCCCAATTATGTACTAAATGAATAATTTTCTTCAATTAATGCAGGTATTCTACCTATTTAGCTTAATTAAATAACTACTTAGCTGTAAACTGAACCATTTCCGATAAGTATTAGGTATCTTCTTGCTCTCTTACCTTCATAACCATCTTATTGATTAGCGTTCAAAGGTCATAATTATTTACTCAAGAAGGCAAAAAACCATCGGAAATCTTGTCTATTTTTTTAAAACAAAGTGTTGAACATAATGCTTTCTCATCTCTATTAATGTATTACATTATAGATACTACGTCCATTGGAAAGCGGCTAAATGTACCAATCCCAAGAAACTACGCAAAGAAGGTCTATCTGCCACTACTGAGGTAAAGTGCTAAAAAAACCTGAAAAAATAATTAAAAGAAATATAAAAGAATAAAATTGAAATAAAACACAAACTAAAATTTGATTTTAATCCTTGTGAATTTACGCGCAATTTTTGTAACAAAATTACAACAGTATGAAGTTCGTAGCAAATAAAAAGTGCGGTAAAATCTAGTGTTGCCAGAAGTAACGGCTAAAACGTTTTTAGTACAAAAAGGTTTTTAATTTATTTTTCTGATTCCAGCAAACTACGTTTGAACTTTACGAATTGGAGTATCAATGCAGCTATAAGGTGAATGTCAACTCACAGCCAAGAGTAAGACTACCCGATTCAGAACTTACAGTGAATGTTCCTGGCTGTGAATATTTTAAACGAAAAGTGAATACTACTACAATCGACTGTGACGATTGATTTCAACATATTTAAAAAAATAAATTATCATGCTGCAGAGGATTATAAAATAAATTGAAACTATTCAAAAATTAAAAAAAAAACATCACATTAGTTTTTTATGAAAAAAAAAGATAATCAATAGTTTGTTTGGATGGAGATTTATAATTTTAAGTGTTTAGTATCATAGGCAAACTATATAAGTACCTAATTAGTACATACGGTAAGAGGCATGCAGTATTTTGTGGAGAGAAAATTAAAATTAAATGTTTTATGAGTTATATGTATGAATGAGTCTAGACATTATTTCTATTTTATTTATTAAAAATATTAATGTGCCTTATTATTAAAATTAATACCTCCGATATTATGTTTTATTTTCTAATGCATTTAACTTTATTTTTGCATAATAACGTAGTTTTTAGAACCCTTGCTGCTACCCAAAATTTGTCTTGTTAATTTTCGGGAACATAAAAAAAGGCACCAATAGTGATGTCTTTCTAAGGGACAATGACCAGAAAGTATTGAGTACTCAAGTCCTATTAGAGTACTATTATTGTTGTCCTTTGGTAAGCTTTGGAACAAACACCCTATCCATATTATTTCTGCTCAGTGGAACCTCTTTAATCCTGGTAAGCCGGAATCCATTTTCAAATATTGATAGATATTACTGCCAGACTGCCAGCTCAAAACCGTGAGTTTGTAAGACGAACAATATCAGAGCTACTTCACAAATTGGTTCTGTGTTCCGGACAATCTACCAGCTTCGTCTACCTATTATAATCACAAGCTATTTCCCACGTGACATTTTCGACTGTCACTATTATAAAATCGGAGATTTTTATTTATCTATTCTGGCAACAATTTTTTCTCCCGCAATTCGCTACTTACTTCATTCAGGACATTTGCAACCCTCAGAATGTCAAAAGTAAATAAAAAGAATATTTTGTGAAATAAATTAAATTTAATACAATAATTACACTTTTTGCTAATATTTACTGACTTGCACCTATTGTGTTTTATTTACTATCTTTCACACCATTAGTGTTTTTCAAAAGTGTCGTTTACAAATCTTATTGGAAAATTTCGCGAATGAGATCATTTTACTGTGTAAAATGAACATTTTACATCTGGGCTCAGATATTAATATCCTACTCCAGTTTCAAGTACAAGACTTCCTACTGAAATATCATTGGGTGTTCATTTAATATTTAGTGTTTTCAAAACGTGCGTATAGTCTCAGGGCGTAACCACTGCTCAGGCGGGTTGAAGGCTGTGTTTAAAATGATATTTTATAATATTTTCTGAAACGTAGCGAACAGTGTTTGTGTGAAAAATGGCTGAGGACGAAGTGCTTTTCGACGATGTGTACGAGCTGTGCGAGATTATTGGCAAGTAAGTAAATAGTGCATTTTACTTTACGTCCAAGTGAAATATCGTGCGATGTGCATTCGCGCTCGTACTTGTAATCGTCTATTTTCCGCTTCATTTGTACTTGACCTGGGAAACTGGGAACTTCTCCTATTTAAAGCAAACATTATGAAACTCAAACATGACAACCTCATATTTTCCAGTTGATATTATACTTCTGGTTTCCATCACAATGCTTACTAAAAGCAGAATTTAAATATTCTAATTGGAGTCAATGGTGTCAATAGTAAAAAAAAAAAACAATTCCACATGGTCAATTAAAGTTACTCCGTAGCCATTCAATAAAATAATGGGACAAAAATTCAACCGATTCAAGCTAAAGAAATTTCTAATGTTCTTACAGTGTCGTTTAACACTTTAATTTTATTTGTTAAAGTTTTGGTCCAAAAAACACATAGTAGAGTTAGAATCGAGGCTCTATCAAGTGCTAAGTATTTTTCCAATAGTAATAAGCTTAGTCAGCCACAATTACAGTGGGCTTTGTGAGGCCAGGCAATAATTCATCACACGGATCCATTGTGGGTTGGTATCTATCTATCCAATTCTTAATTAATTTGAAAAAGACTAATACGTGTACTATCATATCATAGGTTAAATAACCAACTTCCATATACCTAAAAGTAAAATGTGTATATCCAGCCCTGTAACTGATGTGATAAAATTTCTAAAATCTTCTCTAGTTATCTATGACCTTGAATAACTAGCTAGTTTTATTTACAAGACATTGTTTACAGTATGATACATAACTTTCAGTGAATCATACTTTGATGGAAATAGACAGGTGCTAGGTGTGACGTCAACCAAACCACACTGGGTCCATTTGGTAAATTGAAGCCCTCTCATAGAATGAAGGCCTGTTTCCCAGCAGTGCGAACATTTCAATTTCATAATGCTGAGACAGATTCAAGGCACATCAGTTTAATCATACATGTTGATTAATTTTACTAGGAGTGCGCTTCTACTGAGCACTCAGATTCAGTTGTGCTGATGAAGTTGTAAATTGGCATACATTATTTCATTCATGATAAAACTCATGCACATTCATGTTGATAAATGCTGGAAAGTGATACAAAACTGGATTTTTTATTCAATTCTTCTACAAGATTATAATCTTCATAAGTTACTGTTAATTGAACCAGTTAAAAACAAAAACAACACAATTGGAGCTTAAAAATAACTAGTGAAATGAGGGTGTATTGTAGGCACACTTCTGTCTAATCCTACATGGATTAAAGGCATGATAAAGTTATATATGGATATATCACACTATGATAATGTTCAACCACTTGTTTCAAGAAAATTAAGCCAGGATAAAGATAGTTGAGAATGATAGAATAACAAAAAGATCAAGGATTCTAGACTTGTTTTTACATTTACAATGCTCATCAGGAAAAATAATTAACTTGTTGACACTTTATGATCTATTGTTTGCAGGAACTGATTACAAATGCAAATTGTTAGAATGGCTGGAATATTGTTGGTAAATAAGATTCCTTATTAGAAATAGAAAATTGTTTATTATCCAGGTAACATTTAGAGCAGATCCACAAATTGTGTGTAAATTATGTAAGTTTTTTGATGGCTTCTCTAAAAATATTTTATAAAACCTGTCCCGACATAATTATCATAGTCAAATACTCATGGTTTATCAACTCTAATTGGTGCTTGCTGACCATAAGGGATTGGAAGTTCCATTAGATCCTACCACTACCTATAACACTGCAACTCTTAGTAGGTCTTAAAACTGATCGTAGAATATGACTAATAAGAAACTAGCTGCCCGTCCCGACTTCACACGGGTGCTTGTTACTCAGGGATAATCTAGCATTCTAATGGCGAAAGAATTTTTGAAATCGGTCCGGAAGTTTTTGAGTTTAGGTATTCATTACAAACATACAAATCTTTTGTCTTTATAATATTAGTGCAAATAATTTAAATTACTTCAAAAGTTCTGAGTTGATAACAGGCAGTACTTTGATGCCCTACCTATTGACAAGTCACTTGGAAATTGGGTAGGCTGATAAACAATCTTCTATGTACTTCCTTCACAGTCACAGACATCACCAGTATTTCTTAAGCATCATCCTCAGTAGCATCTTTCTTGTGGCAGTGATTCATGCAATAAAATAAATACACCATTATTTGTAGGTCGTTCTGGAATCAAAAGCCATAAACTTGATCATCAAACTCAAAAAGATTGTGACCCAATTAAAAAAAAAAACAACAATAAAATTAAATTTATTAGAAATTTAATTTTAAGTGTATTTTTTTTTATATAAAAAAAAAAATCACGACTTATTAAATTTATAATAAATTAAATTGTTAAAAATGGTCCCAATCGTTTTGAGTTCCATGATCGAGTTTATGGCTTTCTGTTCCAGAACAACCTAAAATTAACCATGTATGTATATGAAGGAAATAGTGTAAACATGTTACCTATTGTATTGTTTTAAGGGGTCCGTTCAGCCTGGTCCGCCGCTGTGTGCATCGGCAGACTGGCCAGCAGTTTGCAGTAAAGATTGTTGATGTGGCTCGCTTCACTGCCAGCCCTGGACTTAGTACTGCAGGTAAGATCAATCATTCCATTATGGTGATTGACAGTAATTAGTCAATAAAAATAGAAAATTCAATAACACAAATGTTAGCAGCCCTGAGTCTGCATTTGTACCTGATTGATGGCAATAGTCTTACACCTATTACATGGTGGATTAAAATAATACAAAATACGGATTTAACGGATTAAAATAAAATAAAATAATACGGTTGTACCTATGCCTACCTGTCTGGGAAAACAGCCGCGATGTTATAAACACAATTTGATATTTTTATTGCTGAGAAAAAGAGAAATGTGAGGTGATGTGATATTAAAACTATTATTTTATGTTTCCAGATCTAAAACGTGAAGCAACAATATGTCACATGCTGAAACACCCTCATATTGTGGAGCTGCTGGAAACATACAGCTCCGAGGGAATGTTATACATGGTGTTTGAATAGTAAGTTTTTAACTGCTCATTGATAGGACTTATAATGTTATGAGTTTCATTAACAACAATTTTATTGAACACTCAAGATGTGGCAGTTTTTCTCTGGATGTTTGATGTTGAATATTTAGGATTTTTAAGAAGAATCACAGTTAGTATGCCCAAACATATAAGATTATCTGTTATAAAACCTATTCACAAAAAAGATAATCCACAAAATCTCTCCAAAAACGCTCTCGTACCATCCAAAATAATTGAAAAAGTGATTTACAACAGCCTTTAATTTTATTCCTTGAAATAAACAATCTTCTAACTAAATAACAGCATGGTTTCAGAAAACACAAAAATGTTAATATGGCCATCCATGATCTAATAAATAAAGAATTGATAACATCATGTAATTACTTTTACCTGTGTGTTACAAATAGACATATTTGAATTTGAAAAAATAATAAAAAAACTCATGGTTTAAAATCTTATATTTTGTCGATTTTTCGTTATTGCAGTACTTTTTTTTGTTCATTTATTCAAATCTGTTTTCTTACTGTACATACAGGGGCAGTAACATACACATTGTAAATTAGAAGACTAATAGATTTCTTAATACTTTCAGTATGGATGGCTCTGATCTCTGCTTCGAAGTAGTCCGCAGAGCGACGGCTGGATTTGTGTACAGCGAAGCTGTTGCATGGTGAGTGCAAGTAATATTTATTTTGTACCATTAGACTTCAGACTGCCATTTTGGGATTGCTAAAGGCATACACACAGCCTTACCATTTGTCACATGCTGTAGGAAGATTTTTATATAATGGACAAGTCTAGTGATCAATCCTTGTTTCTTCTTGCACACTAAGGCGCTATCCCTGTATGTATGTTGGCTTACAAATTACAGGCTAATATTGTTACTCAGATATACAGGGTGTAAACCCTTCAGGAAGCCGTTAACCAAACATTATGTACATCAAAACTAAGTAACTGTACCTATGCAAAAATTATTGCTTGGAAACGACATTTTTTGCGATCAAAAAGATAAAAATCACGTTTTTCGGTAGGACTCAATGTTACGCACTCAAAACATTGTGCTGATGGATGGATTGAATAGTACGGGGGTGGGTCTTGGAGGTGTTTAAAGTAAAGTTCTTACATTAAAAACATAAAACATTATTAAAAAAAAAAAAAACTTGTGAAAAAATTTAATATTTCCTAGGTATGGTCAAGAACAAAAAAATGATGGCAATGACGGGGAGAACAAGTGCCTTTCGGCTTCGTTGAGAGTCTTGTTACACCCGATAGAGTTCGGTTCAAACTTAATGGCGGCTCGGATGTTAGCTGCGATTGACGGTCTGTGCAGGAATAACGCTTTAAACTTTATGGCAATTCGGAACAAATAATGTAAAGCTGCGCATACAAAAATTTTAGGTATAATCAACGCGGCGCAGATGACGCATCGATTTGTCTGTATAATACACAGACCGTCACTTCCAGCTAACTTCCGAGCCGCCATTAAGTTTGAACTGAACTGTATACTACAACATGGTTGGGTACAGGCTAGGTAGATGATGATTGGTAGTCAGATATTCTTCCTCTTTCCAGCCACTACATGCGCCAGATTCTGGAAGCTCTTCGCTACTGCCACGAAAACGACATCGTTCACCGCGACGTGAGGCCCCACTGCGTGTTACTGGCCGGTCGCGACAACTGCGCGCCGGTCAAACTTGGAGGGTTTGGTGTAGCTGCGCAGTTGCCCACCCCGACTGCCCATCGAGCTCCACCTGGTAAGATATACTTTGTTATTAATTAGTTGAGTGAGAATGCTGCGTTTGTGGAATGTTCTGGATCATAAAATTTGATTTAATTAATTAACTAATTTTAGGCTTTAATGACAAAGCAATCATTCATGATTCATGCAACGGCAAACGGCCATACTTGATAAAAACATTGTGAAATATGGCTTTGGCCGTCTGTCTTAAAGGTGATTTAATTGTGAATTCTTGATTATATACTTAACACTATTTTTAAGTCGTTTTAATTACTTTAAGGACGTCTAGTACCAATGAAAATGATTAACTTTTACTATGGGACCGACTATAAAATCTCGAAAAAAAACAGCTGCTGCCTTCATTTTTTCGAGTTACGCGACCAATAACGTATGAAGCAGCAGATTTTTTTCGAGATTTCATATCTCGAAAAAAAGAGTCCCCGGTCCCAGGTCCCATAGTAAAAGTTTTTCATTTTCATGAGTACTAGATGCCCTTAAAGTAATTAAAACGACTAAAAAGTAGTGTTGTATATATTCGTATTTTTCGCTATTCCTCATAGTTTCGGATTTGACCATCCACGTCCACTTGAACATTTCACCCTGTATGCAGCCAGCCAAGTAGCATTGCTTCACTGATAAGATGTGGTCCAGAAATGAAAACGAGGTCGAAAATCTAAGTTGTGAAGTTAACTAAATCACACCTCTGAACAAATTTCATGTTTCTCATCTATGATTAAGCCTACCCACACAGGCGCGTTTTTGGACGCAGAAACGCGAATACGCAGAAACGCACCTGTGTTTAGCCTTTACAAGACTTTCGATTATATTATTTACCTATAAGTACTTACTTAACTTTATCTACCAGATTGATGACAGTAGGTTGTGTTACACAGAACTGGTGATGGACACTCGCCCGCTAATGGGCCCAATGGGCCAAGCGTATCTCAAATCTGATGAGTACGGTAAGACGTGACCGTGCCCTAACTGCATGGACTATGTGCCTCGAACATCAGAACTGTGTCTTTGTACTGTCACGGATTAGGGGGATGTTGGGTTAGAAACAATACACGATAAGAAGCTAAGGACTGATCGGGTCTTAATGAATGACTTTATTTTGTATTGAATTGCTGTTCAAGTCTAGAAAAAGACCGAATTTATTCGAGGGATTTTTAGTCTTGTAGCGGCACTACAAAAAGTACGACAGCGCCATCTATGACACAAATGAAGAACTAACATCAAAATGCTAAATCGTGCAGGTAAAGTTATCTGCGACTAACGGTCATTTTCAATAACTTATTAACAGGTATCGATAGGTTGCTTGCTATCTCTGTCTGTTTGACATTTAGCTTACGGCTGGTTAGAAACAAAACGTCACAGAATGTTATAAAAAACTGGGAGTATAGAAAAACCCGACAACAACTGTCGGGCAGCCCACCAGACACAACACCCGTCTGGTCGGAGGATCCTCCCTGTTCTATGGGGGAAGAGCTATGCACCCTGTTCTTCACACAGCTAGTCTATTATCGTGCATTGTTGAAAATTACCCAATACCTTCTAATTCTGTGATATCACCATGTGTCTCATACGATAGATATGTCGCTTCCAATCACTAACAGATTTTACGTATTACGGCACTTTTTGTTCTTAACACCTCGTTTTTATCATCATAACCTGTTCTAGAGTTGATGTTGCCCACTCGTAAACTCGAAGTAATACTGCAGTATATTGTATTGAACACAATTTACAACAGCTCATGGCCTGTACATTTGCCATAAGACCTAGTTTATTTCTCGTAATCCCTGTAAATGCCTATACCAGCTCGTATGCACCACGAAGCACTAAGTTGACAAAATAAGAAATTTCTGATGGAAACACCCAATAAAACTGCTCGACCCGGGAATCGAACCCTGGACCTTATGCTCAGCAGTCGGCTTTCGACCTCTAGACCAACTAAGCAGTTTTTCATACGTTAAGCACTAAACGAATTTTGCGATTTTTGGCGCAATTGGACCTATGAATGCAGTTGTAACGAATAATTGAAACTGATGACATAATAGTTAGAAGTACTACTTTCACGTAGTTAGTGTGCCATAAAGTGACAAAATGACGTCACTAACCCGTATAATGTCCCTTATGCTTAGCAAGCAGCTTACAAGTAGAGTAATAAATAATTATAGCTGTCAAAAAAGTAATTATCAAATGTATTTGTAAATAAACTATGTGATTATGTCGTAATGAACGCAGTAAAACACGCTGTCAATTAATTTGTGCACATGACCCTGTTTAATTTTGTACATTGATGCACTTGTAATAATTTAAATTACACGAATTATTAAATAATAATTATTCCCTACTGTTTTGTTTTTTTTTGTTGTGGTAAACTTGCTACTGCGATGAGTTTTATCTCCATTATTCGTGTTTGCTATATTGATAATCATTAAATTGCATTAAAACTACTATCAACACCGTATCAACCGTTGTTGTCTTTCAATTAGTAAAACTTGGACAAAAACAGCTGCCAAGGTCTGTAAAATGCTAAACATATTCGGTTTGTATGACTTCAAAAATGTTCAACAAAATTACAGACTTCCTGTTGTCCCCACTAGACTTCCCGTTGTCCCTACCAGTGGGGTGGGGCAGTGGGGACAGCGGGTACTAAATTACAGACTTTCCGTTGTCCCCACATGTGGGGCGGGGTAATGGGGACAGCGGGTACAAATTACAGACTTCCCGTTGTCCCCACCACTGGGGCGGGGCAGTGGGGGCAGCGGGCACAAATTACAGACTTCCCGTTGTCCCCACCAGTGGGCGGAACAACGAAACGACGGTTCAAGTTAACCCTTTTTCAAAAATCCATTCATCTCACTATCATCCTACTGTCATCAATTTTCGCAGTCGCAAGTTGTTTAAATGAATAATAAATTGTATCTCACATAATAGGCAAAATGCTTTGTTTTATCAAATTGTTTTGAGATTCCATGACATTGTGATATTAACAATACACACACCCTGTACAAAATCTGTTGGTGCCTATTTAAAAAAAAAGTATTGTTGTATATCAACTATCTGGTGTCCACGACACAAGCCTCGTTGCTTAGTGTGGCACTAGAAGGCGATGTGTGTAATGTCCAGCGATATTTATTTATTTTAGGAAACTAGGTTCAAGGACCACTAGATTTTTACTCACCCTATGATGACTAACGTACCTAAACCATCAAACTTGAAATTGAAGATTTTCCAGGTCGCATCGGAACTCCTCACTACATGGCTCCGGAGGTGGTCTCTAGTCAACTGTACGGCAAGCCTGTTGACGTGTGGGCTGCCGGCATACTGTTGCATGTTCTGCTGGTCGGGTATCTGCCCTTCACTGGGACTAAGGAGCGGCTGTTTGAAGCTATATGCCGTGGACGTTTAAGGGTACGTTTTGAACGCTATTTTGGAAAGTTAATTGCCTTGCTATAGTTTATAGTCGCCCTTTTTTTAAAATGTAACATACTAAGGGGCCGCCTCCACGAGCGAGAGAATCGCGGCGAACCAACGTATTTCTATACGAAAATATCGCCGCGATTCTCTCGCTTGTGGAGGCGACTTCTAGCATAGCGTCGTTGAAATTCTAACACAGCGTAAGATATTTTAGGCGGTTTTAACATTTTGATGCCGTTAGCTAGAGAAGATAGACGCGTTGTTTCAGCCTAATTACAGATAAAAGCCAACGTCTCTATCTAATTTGAAGTAAACAAATTATAAAATGGTATTGTACGGTCGAACAAGCTATTTGGTTTACAGTTTATCATCACATTGTAAAATTTAAACCAAATAGCTTGTTCGACCGTACATAGTAAAGTTGTTATTTTTGGCTTACGTGGCTTTAGCGAACTTCAACGACGAATTAGGTTATGTCAAACATAGCTATCTGTAAATCAATGTGGGACAATCCTGGCGACGCGTCTTGCTGTAATTTCATGTATTATTAAATTATATTTATTGACAGACAAGTTAGGTAACATACACACATAGAAAAACAAGATACATGAGCAAAGTTATAAGAGTACAAAAGTAGAAGTAGCAGTGGGCCCCAAACTAGGCACATCGTGTATCTTGGTGGCCCAATATCAGCAGTAAAGACAGATTGAATAGGGTAGATGACAAAAAAAAAATTGTCCGTCAGATAGATTTAAAAAAAATATTGAACACATATTTTTTCTTTATTTTTTACGTAAACAAAAAATAAAGACGACAGTGCGTCGAAAACTCGTGTGACGTCACATTTGAATACATTTTTTACCGGAAAGTGACATCACAAGCATGATCTTTGACGCGTTTTATTTTCGTCAATTTTTATTAATTTAAACACATGTCCAATATTATTCGATAATCTAACTGACGGACTAAACATAATCATATTTTTTTAGTCAGACATAATTCCTATTCAAATGTTCACCATGTACATGGTAACTATATCCATAGCACAGCAAGAAACAAGTTATAATTCAAAACGGGAATAGTAATTATAAAGTTATACATATTTAAAAAACATTGGACAAAATTTTAACTACAGCTTCCCCTATTGATGTTTTTGTTTGTTATTCTCCTGACAGTTCGACGCACCCCTCTGGGAAGACATCAGCGACGCCGCTAAGGATCTGGTGCAGCGAATGTTGACCGTGGATCATACTCAGAGAATCAACATACAGGAGGTCCTCAATCATCGCTGGATACGAGTAAGTTTTAATTGACTTTCATTGTTTAAGAACTTTTTTACATAGTATAAAACAAAGTCGCTCCCGCTGTCTGTACGCTTGGATCTTTTAAACTACGCAACGGATTTTAATGAGGTTTTCAGCAATGGATAGAGTGATTCAAGATGAAGGTTTATATGTATAATCTACATTGCATCCGTGAGAAGCTGAGGCAGGTCGCTTTTAAAGTATAAGATAATAGTTATACGTTTTTTTGTTGGATTTTAAATGTTTTTTCTACATTGTACTCACATATGAAAGCAACAATATACGACTATACTAAATTAAGCAACTTTCAAGGTCAGTGTTAGCAAGTGCTGTTTTCTACAAGAAGACTATAAATTAAATTAAGCATATTTCCCAACTGGCCTACATGACAATAATTTCTCCAGGATCGTGAAAAGCAGCTCCGCAACCATTTAGCGGGCACAGTGGAGGAACTCAAGAAGTTCAACAGTCGGCGTCGTCTGCGCGCGGCTACCCTGGCTGCCGCCGCCGCTGATGATGAAGAGGACGAAGAACAACAGCCCAGAAAAGCTGTCATGTTGGAAGAAGCCTGTTCAGCAGGTAAGATAGAAGAGTCAGAAAGTGAGCGATATACGCGTATATAAAGTGTATCTATTCATACACGAAATCTCTTAACATCTTTTACTATGGGACCCCTAGCTGGAGGCCTTCAATTCAAGGTATCCACAGGACTAGCCCGGTTAAGCAGAAGCCAGTCTCTCTAGACTGAACTGCAAGATGCCATTCACAAAAAAAAGATATACGCGTATAGCGCTGTCTCGTTCTCGCCCAGCAACCACGTTTCAATGTCACGGACGCTTAACTGTTTTGTTGGCAGTTGCTTGCCTAGGTTTTACGTCAGAAGTAAGCTGTGCTAGTGCTATACATGATTTATAGCGCTATTCCTTTCTCGCACAGAAACGGCTCTGTATGTGTATGAACACAGGGTCATTGACCTGCGGCCGTAATAAGGATTATGGATGATTAACATTAGCCCAGACAAGTTGTCATGAACCCTACCATGAACTAAGAGCAAAAGCCCAGACGAGATGTTATGTTGGAACAGGCTTGTTCAGCTGGTAACATAGTTTACAGTGCTAAAAAGAGAAAGACCTAGGCATGATGTCTGACGCTATCCCTTTCTTACACAAGCCCCAGTGTCCATATCACGCGAGTTCAATGCCACAAGGAATACCATACATTTTTATTGTGGTGCCATCTAGTTTGTTGCGAAGTTGTTACAGCACCACGTGTGCAGTGATGGTGGGAAGTAGAGTCGGAATAGTTTATCAAAAATTGCAACAGATGGCGCTTACTTAAATTCAGTAACGGTCTGTGGCTGTAGTAAGCGCCACCTAGTTATGTTTTTACAACAACTTTGTTATGCGGTATCTTTCGAAAGATGGCGGTAGTTTCTATAGCGAAAATTAAATAATTCGCCAAATCATGTAGTTTCTTCGTAATGTTTTTATTTGAAATGTTTGTTACAGCTGTGAGTCTGATCGTCGAATCCCTGGACGATGTATCAGTGCTGCAAGATGGCCCCACGGTCATGGATCCTGATCTTTTTCATAGCGTTCTTGATGATCTGCAGCTTAGAGCTTTCTTGGAGGTAAGCTAACTTGTATATCTTACCAATGGGGTAGATGACACACCAATCAATTGAGATACTTTTTTAAAGCTGTCAAAACGCGGTTCTCTCATAGATTTTGTATGGCAATAGCCAACTGCGACATCACTGTTTATTCAACTCCATGCCTCAACTATATATTGATGTCAAAGCAACTAAAAATCGAATTTGGCAATTAATTGAAAATAAATCGGGTTTTCAGGCCCAAAGTAAAGTATTTTATGGTGTCATCTACCCTATTTGAAATGTAAACTGTCTTCACTGTAATTCATCGGCTGTATGTGATACTGCTGATGTGATGATGCAGCGTACGGATTGTTCCTTTTTCATCAGTGGCAGATGGTGCTCATGGTAAAACAAGTTAATAGGCACAGTAGCGGTCAAAAGTGGAGAAGTAATCTCACAAAGCAATAGATTGACACTTCCGGTTGTGCTTCGGTTTAACTTACGACCTTCTTTAAATAAGTAATTTCTATATTGTAGACACACACTCAATTCGTTTGAAATGGAAATTAAAATGAACTGTTTTAATTGGTTTATTATAACGAATAAAACATTTTGTAATCGCTTAATAAATATTTTTATTCTTAACCCCTTATTTCATAAACAATTATTTCTCGTTTATGAATTTATCGAATAATAAAAGAACTGATGAAAATTATTGTTGAAAAGAAAGTTAAAACTCATCATGAGATTGGAACTCAGACCTATGTGGCTATGTGTTTCATAATCCAAAACGATACACTACCAGCTATCGTAATTCGATAAACAGTAGTGAATTTTAGCAGAAGTATGAGCCGACCAAAGTCATACGTAATACTTAGTCTGCGTGTGTGAAAAAGCAACGGTATGTTTCTGTTTCGTTCGCACACTGGCGTCTGTGAATACTGAGATGTGCGTTGTGTTGTAACATCACTTATACACACACATGTAAGTATGGCAATATAATCCTTAGCGTGCTACTGTACTTATGACCGCATACTGTACCTGATCTTTGTTATACTTTTTGTCGTCTACTAAATTCTTTTCATTGTGTAATTAATGGGTGTATAAATCTGGGTGGTCACCAATAGTAGATAAACCCGAGTTTGCAAGCTGTAGTTGACCACCCACAATTTGTCCGTGCCAATAAAATTCTGAATGGTGCATGCTTGTTCTATAAATCTGCGAGCATTATTATGGCGAATTTCGCAACCAAATCTACTATGTAACAGGCCTGAAGGCACCGAAGAAGCCGATTCCTGCCGGCTTCCCTTCGGGAACAAGGCACTTTACAGTATGTAGCCATCTTTAATCTCAAGTGTGAAACGCTCTGATTTTGCATCACTTACAAAATCTCAGTCATCTTTAGTCTCATTGCTGTTAGTTGCTGAAACTGACATGTTTGTCGATACAACAATGATCTTTAATCTGTTTGAAATACGGTTGCTGTTGTCAAAGGTAAAATAATTGACAGAGGTACAAGCGTGATACACAATCAGACGTAACAAGTGGCATACAAAAATGCCCATTTATTAACCTCTATTAATTTGTCGGATGGCCGATGGGGTCGAAAATTTCAGGAGTGGCCACCGCGAACCGGAAGACGTCGCTTTGGAAGGCCTCCCACTAGGTGGACAGATGACCTGGTGAAGGTTGCGGGAATCCGCTGGATGCGAGTCGCACGGGACCGGTCAATGTGGCGACACTTGGGGGAGGCCTATGTCCAGCAGTGGACGTCTTGCGGCTGAAATGATGATGATGATGATTAATTTGTCCACTAGATATACGACCGCATCGCCAGCACAGTAGTGGTGACGAGCGGTCGCGCGCCGGCAGCGGAGGGCCGCGCTCGCGCGCGCCACGCGCTGGAAGCGAGCGCGCGCCTGCGAGCGGGCCCGGCGCCGGCCGCCGCCACGCCGGCCACTGCCACCGCCATACACGAGGTGCGGAGACTGCTCGCTCTGCCGCACATTAAGGTAAGATACACCATTATTTTAGAGCTGCGGTGGCCCAGTGGCGAACCCAGTGTTGTGTAATTTATTTAATCACCACTGCTCTCAAAACGGTGAAGGAAACCGGCATGTCCTAGAACCAAAAATTCGAAGACATGTGACATCTACCAATCCGCACTGGGCCCGCGTGGTGGATTATAACCCATTCCCTCTCATTGAGAGGAAGCCGTGTCCCAGAAGTGGGTACATTATAGGCTGATGATGATGATGACACCATTATTGTTAGGTCGTTCTGTCAAAATCATCAATATCATCAATACAACCCTCCAAGGTTATGAAAGTCGATTGAATGACTATAATAAAAAACGTAATAAAATTTGAATTTTGCGGGCTACCCTGGAGGAGTATCCACCTTAAGTCCAGAGCTCCTGGGTGGCCGGTCTCTCTTCTGCTGACGCACAGGTGTTGGCGACGTCGGCGGATTAAATATTCGTCGCTTGAGCTCGAGACTGCCGCTACCGGTAACACAGGTGATCCGAGTTCCGGCAGCGTCAAGGCGGAGTTGAGCGACGAGTCCGGGGTTGGTAGGAGTGCGTGTCGTGAAGCAGCTCTCGTAATCGTCTAGTTCATCATGATCTCATTGTTTTACAATTTTCAGTGATTTTATGTTTATTTTGACGGCTTGACGGCGACGCGATGTTGACAGACGTCTTTGTCGTTGAAACTGTTTTTTAACTTTTAAATTTTTGGTTTTCCTTGCGTTTTTTTAAATTTTCTAGAATTTGCGTTGTACTTATAGACCTTTGTATTAAATCCAATGTTTTTATTAAAATAAGAATGAAGGATTTTCTTTTTCCACTCTTCCCTAGTCACTGGATAGATGGCGCTGAACTTGGAAAGTTACTGCAATGAACGGAACGTCACATTATTTCACTTGAATGTTATGGTTATATTCGGAAGCTTAAGCAAACGAAAGTGTCAGTCAACGAGCGTATGTGACGTGTACAATGTTGTTTCCAAGCGTTTTGGCTTTGGCACCTATAGTAACGTAGTCAGTTCAACGCCATCACCTAGTTCTTGGAAACTATTTTATTTTTTAAATACTCAAAAAGAAAACCTCTCATTACGATGGTTTAACTGATGATTGAAATGTATACGGGGTTGCCATTATTTATACTCATTGTTACGAACAGTCGCGTAGAAAAACTATAAAAAGTTTATGCCAAAAAAAATTAACACGGAATGATGCAGTTAGTATAAAAAGTTAAAAAAAAGTGATTGAAATCACGACAAAACAACAAACACTACCCGAAGTTTGTCAAAAATACAGCATCGTCATAATTCCGGTAACAAAACATAAATGACAAGACAACACACCCTCATAAGGATATCCAATACAAGGAATGTTTTACCACAAAAGTGCTCGTATACCTAACATCAGTCCAATAACCCCACAAAGAGAAGTCTTCCTTACATGCTACCTTCAAATAAACGATAAATACCTTCGCACAACTCAAGCTTTACCTTCACGTCACGTCCACCGCGAAATCGCTGTGCAGGGGCAACCAATTTTATCGACCTTACGTTTATTTACAAAATATTTTATTCCCTTACAAAAGTTTTATTAAGGCACTTGCAGACAAGCTACTTTTAGCTTCGACGTTCTGCGATTTTGCAACTTCGTACGCCAATCAGAACAAAGCGGTGGATGGCGGACTCGTTCATATGTCAGTCAGTACTGTAAGGTTTTATAGGTTACAACCAACCTTAAATTAGGTAAGCTGCTTATATCTGCATTCGGATTCTCTTCGGAGGAAAAGTATTTTGAAATAAAAGTAATTTAGGTATCTAAAATATATAGCTTAAGTCGCTGAAAACCCTTTTATTTAAAATAGAATATTGTATTCTACGGTACATTTCGATGCCACTGAAGCATTACGTTTGGGTGGCTATCTGCGTTCGGTCACAAGTCGCGAAAGCAAGACCGCGCATTTCAGCGATTACTTCGTTATCGCGTTTTGACACTGCGAACTATCAAAATTAAGTGTTTCTACCTGTTTCTGGCAGTCGCTACAACGAAATTTTCACGGCTAATTACACTAATGAGACTGAACGCTATCAGCACGTCTAACCAGCGTTAAAGACTGTCAGTGTCATCATTTTTAGTGTTCCGTAGTCCTGACAAGGGTTCCTCCCTTATAGTTTCGTAATGTCCGTCTGTCTGTCTGTCCGAGGTTTTGCTAAGAGACCGTTAGTACTAGAAAGCTGTAATTTTGTAGGGGTGTGTATACCAATTACGCTACAAAATGGTAAAATTTTGGAAAAATATTTTTTTTAGGGTAGCTCCCCTACATGTGAAGAGTTTTTTCGTCGTCTATCCATCGTGTGGGCTATCGTTGAATAGGTCTTTTAAAATGACTTTAGGGGAGTTGCTCATACTATTTTTCGGTTTAATACTTCATAAATTACGAATTTTAAACTTTAAAGTGCACTTTTGCTCCGCTAGGGCCCCCCCCTCTAAAAGCTAAATGCTGGCTAGAAAAATCTGGAAAAATTCATGATGATAGAGCATTTCATGAACTGTAAAGGAAAATTATAGCGGTTATGACTACTTTATTAGTTTAGCAGTAATAGTCGTTGAATTTGGGTATTGGATAATTTTGTACCAAATACAAAATCCTTAGAATAAATCCTTTAAAGTGACTAAAGTGAAGTAGGTGCTTGTTTATAACGGGTAAAGACTTGCATTGAAAAACAAAATCTAAAATATAACGGGCTTCTACGGAACCCTACACTGCGCGTGGCCCGACACGCACTTGGCCAGTTTTTGTGGAATATTGACAATGAATGCCTCAAAACGAATGAATGAATAAAATAAAAACTAATGCTAATGGATAAAATAAGAATGAGTACATAACAGGAAGTCTGAAATTGGCGCCGATGTGACTGAAAAATTATGTGTTTAAACGTTTGGCTTGAAATGAGTAAAATGTATGTGGATGGGTATTAGAGTAAAGGAAGAACAAAGAAACGATGGATGAACTGAAAGGATGATATGGCAAGAAAGCGCTACTGCCGACTCCAAATAAGTAGGGAAAAGGCCAGGAGAAGATGATTGACACTGAATGTTCTTGAAAAAAGTTTATGTTAATAGCATTAACTTTCACTGGTTAATTTGCTCTTAATCTGATACTGATACTGCCTACGCTAAAGCTATAAGGGTTTTGAAATCAGTCGTTGGGTCGAGCTTCCGAGAAGCGTCAAAATCGCATGCCCCAACATGTCTGCTAAGTCCCTTACAAAAGTTTTATTAGAACGCACGTGTTCCGAATACACAACGAGGTTTTATTCAAACAAAATTCAATATCCATATCCTTCGTTGTTTATAACTTGAGGGCATAAACAACGAGTCCCGGAGGTAACTATCCTTAGACTAGATGATAGAGTTGTTTCTATTTTGTAACTTGATACACTGCACTGGTTTGTTGTAAAACTTTTATTTGCTTTGTTTTGGTTTTGAAATTGAATGTCTTGCTTTTCGGAAGGTGATTTGTTTGCTGTTGTGCACGGATCGTAAACTAAACTTGGTGAGCACATGTTTTATTTTATAAGACGAAAAAAAAAAACACAAACCTCCTTAGACAACTTGCTACAGTTGTTGAACCCATCCGTGACCTTCCATAATAGATCCCGTTCATTGACAACATTCAAGTAATCCTGATGAAGATCGCTAGTAGATCTTTATCTTTTCCCGTTTTAAGCTCGAGTTTTTGTTATTAACCTGACCTACTCGGCTCCTCCTCGAGTGTATCTCCTGTACGAACAACATAAAGGGTGTAAAAAGACTTAACGAAGCCGAAAGGAACCTGTTCTCCCCATAATTGCAATAATGTTTTTTCACTAGACCATACCTAGTTACCTTCTAGTTACTGAGATATTGGGGGTCAAACTTCCAACGTTTTCACAAGTTTTTTTTTTTAAATACACGTTTAAATGTAAGAACTTTACTTTAAACACCTCCACGACCCGTACACTATTCAATCCATCCACCAGCACAATGTTTTAAAGGCTAAGTTCACCAACAGTAAAATAACCGACTGTTTCGTAATCGGCCCGCTAAACGTAAACAGTTGTTTAAACATGACGTGGGAATTTTTGGTGTTCACAACTTATTCTAGCTTGGTTATGTAAACGAGCGTTTTAGGAATGAAAGACCGAATGATTATAATACAGTCAAATAAAGTGGGTAACTTAACACGTAAAAACCGTACAAATGCGAAACATCTTAAAATGGTTGCGTTATACCCATCGATAATACACTATATAATAAAGCCTCCTCCACACGTCGGCAGATGCATCTGCACTACGTCGTCTTCGGATGCGTCCGCCGACGTATAGAAGGGGTAATTTGTGCATTGGTTGTTGGTATTTAACGTCCGCAAGCCGGATCCGCCTCGAATCCGATAGTTGTCGGTTTTTTGGCACAGTTCAAAGGTTTTCGGTCGCATCTGCAGACGTGTAGAGGAGGCTTAATACAAGATTATATCTGAGATGACAGTTCTCTAATCATCAAATTATCTGTTGTTTGAGTTTTGTTTATTTTCGTTTGTAATAGTTTTTAAATTAAAGACAATGGATAAGAAGCGAAATGCTAATTTTACGCATGACGAAAAGGAAACTGCCCCTAGTTTAGTGTGAAGTAGTGTCGTCTGGTGGAATACAAACGAGGAGTTCGCAAAAGTCTTTCAACGGTTTCAAACTCGGCCAAAACGTCATCCTCTTCCAAAATATAATTTAAAGCAGACTGCATGTTAAATTCTCACAATAATATCTGGATGTAACCTTAAAATTTGTTATATTTGCAGTTTACATACGTCAAAATACACCGATTAACTACTAACCGGGACTTTAAACAACCTCTCCGAGGTGGGTTAGAGAAAACAGTTGATTACCGTGTTTAATCGGTTGATTTGCTTTGGTGAACATGAAAATGTGTTTTAAACAGCTGTTTTTATATAATCAGACTGTTAACTTTTCGGTGAACATGGCCCTAAGTGCGTTACATTGAGTTTTGCCGTAAAACAGATATTTCACCCCAAAAAAGTAATAGGCGAGACGACAAAAAAAAAACTAATTAGTCCGTCAGTTAGAATATTAAAAAAATATTTGACCCGTGTTTTTTATTTTGTTACGTAAACCAAAATTGACGAAGATATGACGCTTTTAAAATTCTCAATACGTCACGCCTAGGTATAATTTTTACCTAGTTCTGATGTCACGAGCCCCTACTCTCGAGTTTTGATGCATTTTATCTTTGTCAATATTCAGTGATTTGCAAAAAAAAAAAAAATGGGCCATTAATTTCCAATACTACTAATACTGACGGACTAAATAGATTTGCAATTTTTTGATACTGTCGTCATGACTATTTCCCAGCAATAATTTTTGGGTAGGTTAACTTGGTTATTTGTACAGAATATTTGGTTAAAGGCTTCGTGAAGAGTCTGTTAACACCCTGTATTCCCCCATACCCCACCGCGTCATATACCTACATGTTTTAGTGGGGTCACCACAATATCTCACAATGACGGACAAGCTTCATGGGTATCTTGTTACTTATTCACGATGACAGCGAATAGGAAATGCATTGTACAAGATTCGAGGGCAAGACTTTAAGTTTATGCTGGGTTGTCGTATTTATAGTTTTACCTACCTTTAGGAGTGGTTGGTCGTAACTTCGATAATCTTATGGGGCGGTCGAGTAGACAGTAGAAAGCTCCGGTATTTTTGTTTTTGTGAGAGGATCTTTTTGATCCTTTCGTTGTCATCTTTTGATTTTGTAATTTGTAACAATGCGCCAGTTACAGAAAAGTTGAAAGGGAATCGACTGTCGTGGTATGGGCATGTGATGAGGGGAGACGAATCGCATGTGACTAAAAGAGTGATGAATATAAATGTTGATGGATGGAGAGGAAGAGGAAGACCAAAGAAACGTTGGATGGATTGTGTGAGAAATGATATGAAGGAAAAAGGAGTAAATGATAGCGTGACGGTTGACAGGGGAGAATGGAAGAAAAAAACGTGTTGCGCCGACCACATGTAACATGGGATAAGGGCAGGAAGATGATGAAATACTGTGAATAAAAATTGGTAAAGTATTATAAGTTCGCCTAGAATTCGTATACAATTAGGAGGTAAACTAAGAATTAAAAACATCCGACTTGTTACTCTATTTGAGATCATCCTTTTCCCAGTGCAGCACAATCCAAGCTTCATATGGTATTTCATGAAAATGCAACATTGGATGACTTTTGGTTAAATCCTAAGTCCTACTTAGCAATAAATCCTACCTAATGAATCTGGCTTCTGGCATTTTTAAGTAAACCAGCATTTGTAAACCTGTCCTCGTACAAAAGAAAACTGGGTCCGTGTTATTCAAAATTCATGGTAGCACGACTGACTGCCACTGAAATGTAGATAAAAGTCTAGCTTGTAGCTCTGAATCTAAATATTGGTTCCTTTTTCTTTGTTGTCACAAAATAACTTCATACGATAAAATTTTACACCAGCATCTGATATGTACTCGGTACGGTAACGATACGGTTACGGTACCTGTAAGATATTAGACAATTTACTCAAATACTATTGAGTACTTTCAAAATATGGAAACGAGTTTCGTCTACGTTTCTGCTTCATTAAAAGGAGAGTGTTTGTTTGTCTTTATGAATGTCTCAGACGTTTTGTGAATAGTCTTTGGGAAGAAGACAATTTAGTGGTTAAGTTGAAATTGTATTGAAATGCTTGCCTTTGTTCGTATAACTAAACAAGATACGATTGATAATTTAATTTCCTGCTCGCGATGGATGCGAACTTAACCCTCAATTTCCGAGTCCTAGGATTTTAATAAAGCGATTGTACGCAGCTGGGCCCTGATCCAGGCACTTTCGACCATGTTTATCTTTTATTTTCTTCCACGGGTCCATTCTATTGACACCTCTATGCACTTACAGTCCCTTTGATTCGTACGTACGCCTTTCGCCTCGGTACATTGGTATCAGTCTAGATTTTATTCTATAAAAGAGTATGTTTCCCCTGTGACCAGTCCGTACACGAAAACCGGGAGGTATTTGGATTGATTTGGATTTATCGTTGTAAAAAGCAAAGGATTTTGCTGCACATCGGGGCTACGACCGTTGAATAGTTTCTTGAACCTCGTTTCAGCTTTGTGCGAATCTATAGCCAGCAAATCTTTTAAGAAATTTTTGCAACTTAAAAATAAATTCTGAATTTGTAAGAAAATTTTAAAGTATAAGTACGTATTTCGTGTTTTTATGTATACTATGTAATAAAAATCGTTCAAAAGCGTAGAACAGCTGATCGAGGCCAACCATCTCGTAAACTTCAGCTAGTAAAAGTGTAGAGTTTTCAGATTTAAATAATGTAGGTACTAGTCGCTTTTCTGAACTAAAACGCTATGTCAGACATCTCAGAGATAGCTTGCATTATTTTTCTACCGTAGCATTAAATTCTATAGGTAGGTACTTGAGCCAACATGGTAGTAAGCTAAATAGTTTTATTCTAACTAGGTACTTCACCTATTGGCACTAAGCATAAGGCCGCTTTCCCACTGCGTCGTGAGTTCGTGACGATTAATTTATCGTTGGTTTTTAGTTGGCAAAAGTCGTGGACGACAGTAATCGCGTCGTCCTATATGTGAACACCTCTATATAAATACACAAGCCACAACACTTAAAACTACACGATTATCTGTCGTCACGACAAAGTGGGAACGTAGCCAAAGAGATGACCGACATAAGACCCAAAAATCTCAAATTAGAGCTTTGATTAAAATTTTACTCATTTTTAGGTACTTATTTCTTTTGAACCTAGCAAAGAACTTCAGTACTTTTTTGAGGTTAGATATCAACAAGGAAAACCAAAATTACCGTTCTATGTTTACCCGATTTTGGGAAAGCTCAAATGGAGGGTAATAATGGTTTTGAGAGTTTTGAGACGAATGACGTCAATTCTATGGTCTTAAACCATAGAATTGACGTCATTCGTCTAAATTCTGCTTTGTTACTTATTGTCTCTCGGTTCTTTGTCGTGGACGCAGAAAATACGGCGATACCTACATTCAATGGTTGTACATGGAATCTATTCTCAGTGCAGGTAAAGCTCCCTCAATCCTCCTTTGATAAAGCACCCAAATATATTACCGTGATATAATGTAATGTTAGTACATTATCTGTGCGGTGTTGTAAAGCAGATGTTCGCGCGAAATGGCTCATTCAATTGAATTACAATACGCGAACGAAATAATATTCAAGATTGTGATTTATATGGGTGTTCTTCATTCGTATTGAGTCTAGACATTGTACCTATTTTGGTAGGTGACTATTAAGGGCCGATTCATCAATAAAACTAAATGCAATTAACACAGCTAAACCGCGTTCAAGAGCTTTCAATATTCCAGATAAAGTGGTGCATACAGGAAGTTTGAAGGTGACGCCAGTTATTTAAAAAAATAGAGGGAATCGACTGTCTAGGTTTGGACAGGACATGCGATGGAATCGCATGTGACTAAAACAGTGACGAATATAAATGTTGATAGATAGAGAGGGAGAGGAAGACCAAAGAAACGTTGGATGGATTGTGTGGGGAATGATATATGAAGGAAAAAGGAGTAAATGATAGCGTGACGGTTGACAAGGAAGAATGGATGAAAAAAACGTGTTGCGCCGACCACAAGTAACGTGGGAAAAGTAAAAGGAAGTTGTTAATAACTTGTGAATTTGTGGAAATTGAAAGGAAAGTCATTGAAAAACAAGCTGGCGGCGGCGGCGTTAGTTCCAACTTTAGGCACACGCTAAAAGAACGATGTAGCACTTTACAAAGATGACACTGACAGCTCTTGGACCCGGTTGAGATGTGCTGATCGCAGTTACATTGGTGAAATCTGCCCTTAATAAGCTAGACGTAAAATTAAGAGATGTTATGTGTGTCGTTATCTTCAGCATAAAATTTACAGTTTATGAAAGCTTACGTTAGTGGTTTTCTTTTGATATTTTTTTTTATCCTTACAGTAAGTTTATAAGAAAATTTTGTGTCTTAAAACTTAGACTCAAATTGCAATGCGATAAGAATCCTTGCAAGTACTTAATATTCTTGTAATTTTTTACAAGAAAAGATTGCATTGGCTTTGAAGAAAACACCAGACAAATATTAATTTAATCATTCTAAAGTAGTTTCAAGATCTACGGAGAATCCAGGATCCAACCTGGAGGGCAATGAGTTCGCGATAATTGCATATTTTCCTAGAAATAGACAATTTAAAGAAATGTATTTTTCAAAGGACTAATAAACTAATAATTCTTAATAAATCCGTGGTACGCCTTTTAAATAAATGTATTTTTAAGACAATGGTTTGTGCTCTAAGTCATTTACAAGTTTTTCCTCATCATCATCATCATCATCATTTCAGCCGAAAGACGTCCACTGCTGGACATAGGCCTCCCCCAAGTGTCGCTACATTGACCGGTCCCGTGCGACTCGCATCCAGCGGATTCCCGCAACCTTCACCAGGTCATCGGTCCACCTAGTGGGAGGCCTTTTTTTTTTTTTTTTTTTTTTTTCGGATGGGAAATCATCAAATGACTTCTCCCGCTCTGGGCGGAGCAGGAGGGAGTGTCAGACTTTTACTGACTAAAACCCATCCATGTTCCTTCATCGCCCTTTGTGTTCCGGGGCCACGGTATCTCTTTCGAATAGTCCCGCAACCCCGGCAGGCATCGGTCCTTTCGGACCCCTTCCTTTTTGCTGACTCTCTTTGAGGCGCGCGTGGAACACGGACGCGCCGTCGACACGGCCTGTCGTCATGAGACGGACGGACGGCGAGCTAGCCCATAGCCCACCGTCCACAGGCCCGCGCCTACGGTGGCCGGGGGCCACGTGGTGGCCCCCGACGCCCGGGGCGTCTCCCGCGGCGGCCGGGACGCTGTGAGGTTCTCTCCCTCTCACGTTCCGCCACCTCCTTCTCTAGCATTACTGCTTCGCAGAAGGAGGTGACGGCGTCCCATTCCGTCTCGCTCCGGACCATGGCTTGCACCAGGGCCGGACGCGAGAGGTCGCCGCCGCCAATCGCCGCTTCGAGGACACGGCGGTGCTCCGCCCACGCGGGGCACACCTCCACCGTGTGCTCCACCGTGTCCTCCGGTCGATCCTCGCAGTGGAAACACCCGGGCGTTTCCTCCCGCCCGATTCGGTGCAGGAACCTCCCGAAAACACCGTGTCCGGTGAGGACCTGCGTCAGGCGGAAGGTGAGGACGCCGTGGCGTCTCTCAAGCCACTCCTCAAAGAGGGGACTTACCGCCACTATTGTGGCGTGCCCTGCACGGGGTTGCGACAGTCGCTCTCTCCATGTCGCCATGAGATCACGCCGGAAGTCTGTCCGCTGCGCGACAATTTGTCGCGGCAGCGGAGTTTCCCCCCGGCGTAGCACCTCCGCGCGCCATTCATGTAGGCGCGCGAGGACTATCGCCTCCAGATCCCATGGCGGCAATCCGGCAAGGAGGCACGCCGCCTCACGGGAGATCGTGCGGTACCCACGGGCCAGCCTTACGGCTACCACCTTTTGGGGCGCGTTCAGGTAGTGGGCTGCACGCAGCCTCAAGGAACGCGCCCACACCGGGGCCCCGTAAAGGGCCATGGACCGCACGACTCCCGCGTAGAGCCTCCGGCAGGAGGCGTTTGGCCCCCCAAGGTTGGGCAGGAGCCGCCTGAAGGCAGCCCCGGTCCGTTCCAGTTTGGGGGCCAAACGTCGGAAATGCTCCACGAAGTTCCATCGGCTGTCGAGGACGAGTCCCAGGTACTTCAGCGTCGACTCGACGCCGACGGATACCCCTCCTACCGTCAGTGAGGATCCCGGAGGTGGCGCATTCCGAGGCCCATGAAAGCACATGGCCTCGGACTTGTGCAATGCCACCTCGAGACCCAGTTGCCGGATCCTCTCCACGACTATCGCAACCCCGCGTGTCATTATTTCGGCCGCCGCCTCGTGCGACCCCCCTTGTGCCAGCACCAGCGTGTCGTCTGCATAGCAGACCACGCTGACGCCGCTAGGGAGGTCGGCGCGCAGCACCCAGTCGTACCCGATGTTCCACAAGGACGGCCCTAGGACCGATCCCTGCGGAACACCGCACGACATCTCTCGCCGGTTCCATTCTCCGCTGCGACCGGGGTAGATGACGGCTCTATCCGTCAGGTAGTCCCCGACCACACGACGAAGGTAGGTCGGCACCCGGTGATACCGGAGTGCCTCCCTAATGCAGCTCCAGGGCATGGAGTTGAAGGCATTGGCGATGTCTAGAGACACCGCCAAGACAACCCCACCCCGAGACACTGCATCCCCCGTCGTGAGGGCTCTCACGCGCATGATGGCGTCCACCGTAGAGCGCCCCTTGCGGAAACCAAACTGGTGTTCCGCAAGATCCGGCCCGGTCCCCGCAAGGTGCTCGGCGAGGCGGTTTGCAATGACTCTTTCAAAGAGCTTGCCCACCTCGTCGAGCAACACTATGGGCCGGTATGCGGACGGAGAGTCCGCAGGGCGCCCCGGCTTCCGAATGAGGACCAGCTTCCCCGTCTTCCAACGAAGCGGGAACTGGCCTCTCTCCAAGCATGCGCTTAGGAGCCCCTCCAGTCGGGGCCCGAGAGCCTCCGAGGCCAGGACCCAGGCTTTGCCAGGCAAGCCGTCGGGTCCCGGGGCGGTACTTTTGGCACTGAGCCTGCGTACCGCCACTCTCAGGTCTACCCCAGTCACTACCGGAGCATCGTCGTCGTCGTCCTGGTGATCCGCTTCCAGCACCGCAGGCGGCGGAGCCATAGGCGGGGGGGGATGTTCCCCCCGCGTAGGGAACAGAGTGCTCACTACGTCCTCCACGAGCTCAGGCCGGAGACTCTGCGTCAGTGGGGGGGCCCAGGTGCGGAGTTTATCCCGCACCATCTTGTAAGGGCGCCCCCACGGATCTCTGTCGAGAGTCCCCAGCAATTCCTCGCGGGCCTGATCCCTGGCCCGCAGGACAGCTTCGCGGAGGGCGGTCTTCGCCGCTCTGTACCCCTCATATAGCTCCGCCTCAATGGCTGCCGCATCCGGTGGGCGGATGCGGAGCCTGCGATGCCTGGCGTACAGGTGCCGCGCAGCTACGCACGCCTCACGCAGAGACGTCAGCTCACGCGACCACCAGTACACCTGACGCCGGGCGCTTCCTGGCCGGACTCGGGGCATTGCCACGTCACATATGTCGGACATGGCCTCCTGGAACCACCCTGCCTCATTGTTAATGTCGGCAGGCCTGTCTGGTGGTGTCACCCAGGCCTGCACGATCGAGGCTTCCAGGAGGAGCTCCCGGTCCAGCTGCTTCAGCGCCCAGCGCGGACCACTCGGGGCCTGTTGGACCGGCGCGCTTGAGGTCTGGGTGGAGACGTCGAACCGGATATACCGGTGGTCGGAATAGGTCTCCACCCCCTCCATGACACGCCAGTCAACGACACGTGGCGACAGAGCGGGGCTAGCGAACGAACCTAGTGGGAGGCCTTCCAACGCAACGTCTTCCGGTTCGCGGTCGCCACTCCAGAACTTTTCGGCCCCATCGGCCATCCGTTCTGCGAGCAATGTGCCCTGCCCACTGCCACTTAAGTTTGGCAATTCTTCGGGCTACGTCGGTGACCCTGGTTCTCTTGCGGATGTCTTCATTTCTGATTCGATCACGCAAGGAAACTCCGAGCATAGCCCTCTCCATTGCCCTTTGGGTGACTTTAAGCCTTCTGATGAGGCCCATTGTGAGCGACCACGTTTCGGTTCCGTATGTAATCACTGGCAACACACACTGGTCATAGACTTTCGTCTTGAGACACTGTGGTAAGTTGGACGAGAAGATACCGCGCAAGTTTTTCCTATGCATATTAAATAAATATAAAAAAATAAAATATCGCTGGACTTTACACACAGCGCCATTTAGTGCCACACGAAGCAACGAGGCTTGTGTCGTGGACACCAGATATTTGATATACTACATAGATACGTTTTGTTTGTAAATACATACTTATTATACATATAAACATCCATGACTCGGAAACAAAATAATGTCCATGCTCATTACACAAACATTTGCTCTTACCGGGATTAGAACCCTAAGAACGTAAGGCAGCGTCACTACCACTGCGCTATTCGGGTCGTCAAAATATAAAATATATAATAATATTGTATTCGTAACTTCTGATTAATAACCAAATACTCTTATAACGCGAACCGTAATGTTTTTGTCAGTTTCAACAAAAGATTGGCGTTTCACACAAACTATCAAACACAACCTTTCCTGTCCCCACATGCCCGCGAAACTTAACACATTATTAATGAATACTGCACTCGTCGCTCGCAAATATAATTTATCGCGACGAAACTTTCAGAAGTGTCAACCCTATTTCATTTATGAATGGGATCAAGTTTGGGAGCCTTATCATTTGATGTTAGTATGTAATGTTTAGGTATAGGTATGTTCCAGCCATTTTGCGTGATGTTATAGTATTTGAACGCGCAATTTGAGGTGTAGCTTTTGGTATTATTTTAATACCTGTTCAATATATATTAATACCTTAATAGCTTTTGGTAGTCTTTGAAATTGTATTTGTTGGAAGTACTTAAGTAACAACCTAACGATGAAAAGTTATCATCTGCCGATAGCGTTAGGCTAGGGTTGAACTTGGAAAGTATTTATGCTATAAATATTTGTTTAGTCCCGACCTATGCAGAATGGTTTTGTGAGCCACTTGGTTTGTGGTCCCAGTAGATCGATTCAAAGAAGCTATTGGACGAGTGTGACCGCGGTCCGTCGCTTGATGAATTAAGAAGCTAATTAGTTCTTAACATTAGGTCATTAAGACATTTATACATTAAGTTCCTATAGCTAAATTGCGTAGCTAAATACTTACACTAAATATTCGGTAGGTCCAAAACGTTCAATCAATTGGAACGAACAAAAAATGGTGCAGTCCCGTACTCTTGTGCGAATAGCACAGTTCCAGTTTTTCCTTAACCTAGTTCTTTCCGGAAAATTAATGGGGCGTGTTTGTAGGTTTTTGTGGGAATTGAAAGGCGGCCAACAAGCTCTCGGAACGCTGGCTTTGAATAAGGTAATCATCCAATTTTCAAACGAAAGTAATCATGTTATTCGTGAAAATGAAAGGATAGCAGCATTTGTTCAGAGAGCTGTTCAATATATGATTTATATTTCTAGAATTCCAGTAAATGTTCTTGTCTTGAAACGGTCCTATTCCATGATGGAACGTGAAAACATAGAGCCCTACTTTGCATTCCGCGAACTGTTTAAAGTTTGTCACATCGCTTGCGTTGAAAGAATAGGAGATAATGTTAAAAAATTCCAAGTAGCATCTGGTTGTAACACGTTCACGAGAAATATGTCTTGAAGTGTGTCATATGCTGGATTCTCATGTCCCCGTTGCATTAAAGAAACGAGTTGAAAAATGTGCTTACAGCTGTACATCTCGGTGCTAAACTACTTTTTTATTGTTTAAAATTTCAGTTTTGGGTACGTGCTGTGGTCGTGTGCACATGTGGTTACATTTTGAGGTTATATTTTCATTTAGTTTTTAAGGTTTTTTTTTTGTTAAGCTGCAGATGCGTTGTGCTTATGGGACGCATATTAGTTTGAAAATAATGATAAGGTGCCTTATTTTATTGTTGTTATAAATTCACTGGACATAGTCTTCGGTTGTATAATAAGTAATACTGATTTCAATAACCTGACGTAATATCAGTTTCAGCTTCCCTCACTGATGCCAGTCCATTCCAGTTCAAACAAGTACCTATCGACTAATTTTATCAGTTATTATTAGATAGGTGCTGAACAATTCTATTTTGATCCTTATAACACGTTAGTCCTTTGTATTGAACAAAAACTGCACAAACTATTCAAACGTGTATCTATTCCGCAGCCTACGTTGTCCATCAATCAATTATTTTGAGGCAGTTTCCCGGTTGTTCCCAAAAATATAATAAACATTGCGCTTTTCGAGTGCCCAGTGTTTGGCAGCTTCGAATATATTTTTTTGGCTAAAAAGTGTCGCTTTTATAACAACGGCATTCGACATAAAAAAAAGTCCAAAATGAACTCTAATAACTCTTCGAGAGAATTAAAAATGTACAACCACGTAAGTTTTATTACTGACGTAAAACAAACGTAATTCATCCTCGGAAGTTAATTTCAGCTGTTTAATATTCAACCAACACTCTACCATCCTTTAAATTAAGCATAGAACTCTCAACTTTCCCGGGTATGAAATTCGAAAGTTTGAAAACAAAAAAAAACGCCTTGGACGAAACGACGCTTATTTTCATTGGAGATAGGATGTTTTTTTGCGGAATTAGCGCATAATCCCCACTCGTCGACTCATTAATCAACCTCTAACGACTTCAGATTGTGGCCCACAAACGGCTGAATGCTGACCTAAGCTCAGATACTGCGTTTGCCTTCGCCTCAAATGCACTTCGAGATTAGTTTTCCAGTTTGAATCGTGGAACTTGAATTGAAAGAGTTTCTTTGTGATGTCGGAAATCGTCACTGCTCCTTAGATTTTCACAAAAGACGGTGAACTTATAAAACAGGACAAGCTTTTTGCAGAAAGAGGTCACCTAAAGTAATTTTAAATTTGAACCTTCACGAACCTACGCTAGAGCATTAGATCCAATTGGTTAAGGTACTTGGCAGTCAGCAACAGTACCCTACTTGCATAAACAAATCAAGCAAGCCCTCAATTGTTGTCTAACTAACCCCAACTGCATAGTAATCCGAATCAGACGTCAACTGACATCTCCAAAATGGAATCAATCACAAGTTTTGACCGTTAACTGTGTGGCCCCTTTCAATAAATTGATTTAACTTTGACTTATGTAACAGAAGCAATAGGAAACTCCCATCTCTCATTTAATTGTTTCCTAGCAAACTAAAATCTAATTTTAATTGGATCACAGCCCAGTCATTGTTCCGAAGTAGATGAATTGAAACGCGACGGAATTTATATTCGATCCTACAGTTAAGCATTGTCTTCGTTAGGTATCCGTTACTGATTTGAAGGTTCAAGATTGGGGAGGTCTTATTGGATTTTTTGGGGTATCATTGGATTTCATTGATTGGAACATAAGATGATTGCTCTCCTCAAATTCTTTTCAGAGCTTCGATATTTTCTTTTGTAAATACTTACCTCCGTGGTATTGACGAGTTTTGGCTTTCAACGTCAAAACTTCAACTGTACGTCTCTGTTTATGTTTGATAGGTACACTAGTTCTATTTTCTATGCTGCGCTGTTTACCGGGAAATGACTTAATGTGCTGATTTCCAGGCAATGGCCTCGTATCCTCGTATGTAGCCTAGCCTCGAGCCTGTAAAAAAAGACTGAAACATCAATCTATCCCAAAACGATACTGAAATTAAATCCTGTAATCAAAGAACACATACTAAAAAGAATATCTAGCAAAGATATATGCGCCACCTTTGTTACCACGCTAAAATACTACAAACAAGCTACTTTAACGTATTAACAATGATCTTGAACTATAAAACATAAGTAACAACAATAAATACGTTGTCATAACTCCTTCCAGCTGCTATAACTAGTCGACCAGTTTTAGTGTAATAGAAGGAAAATAGCGTTTATAGCTAGACTTCAATAATACAGCGTCGTTAAATAAGGAGCTTTGTTCGCGGGACATGTCGGACTTGGGCGCTAGATTCGACATGATAAATGTTGAGAACGAGACGCTATACAAAGGCAATTTCAATGGTCATACATCAGCATTTAAGAGTTTTAGCGACGTTCTGCAGCTTTAGTCCTGAATGGTGATAGGAACTCCGTTTTAATTGCAAAGGAAATACGTCCTGCAAAGAACAATTTGCATGAGATCCTCGTTAAACGCAGACTTGCGGTAATGAAGTGACTACAGCAGACTTGCGTTGTTCATACAAATAGTAAATCATAACAGATGGAGGAAGCCGAGTAAACTTCAGCACTATTATTTAGGGCAATAATCGTAGTTCTGATATACTTATATTCGTACGTAAAGACATTCTTTTTGGGAAAGAAGAACGTAAAACTGTCAGAAACTTTTATAACAAACCTCATATATACGAAGATAGCATCAGGTATACTACTAGACAAATAAACGTTGAAATTGGTTGAATAGATAAAACTTGCGATATTATGTCTGTTGTTTTAGTTTAAGTGCCTCACTCCTGTAGTACTTTATTAAGGGTGTTTTTGCCTTTCGTTTTCAAGTTATCGGTTGTTTTATTTTTGGTAATTGATATTGTTCTCTTACTAAAGGCAGGTACAGTTTTGTCTCAGTCGTTGCCATTTGCCTGTCAATTAGGTTTTGTAGCTCAAGTGCCTTTATGTAATACTATCACAAAAATAGGTCGACTGTCTAGGACGAGGACACCGTCCGTATTAGCCATTCTGTCACATTTCTTTTTTTCATTTAACCACTCGAGAAATATACCATATTATTATCTCCGTTCCGCATACCGAAACTAATCTGCATGTTTCCCAGAAATTCCTTTTGACAATTCTCTGCGCTTGGATGATTGTGATATCTCGCATCCCTCTTGCCGAATTCATAATTTTACGGAAGAAGATTTCTTCCAATCGGCAACGTCACATTTAACATGCAAATCCGATGTGAATTCTTTTCAACCAAATGTAATAAAATAAATAGATGAGATGAAGCTTTCTAAAAGTGGTTTCCTTCAGGACGATCTATAAAATCGACAAATTTTCGGAAAAAAACTCTGTTGAAGAAAAATCTGCGCTAATGTTATGTATGCAAACAGTTTAATTACAGCCAAGAAAATCTGAAAGAAGACGCGTTGTGCTATGTGGGAGCATTGTTCCTCCACGAGACACTAACTGGATTCCCCATGATAAATGTACTGTACGAGATACGCCCCGACCGCTAACAAGATTAACGTTGATTAACCGAACAATATGAACTGGGTCGGAGGAAAATTCAATTTTTAAAGTTGCCACCTATCCTGTATGGTGGAAGCTAATGTAGGGAGAGCTGAATTAGATGATGTGACGTACATGTTCTGGACTAGTTTTTAGCTGGTTTTGCCTAATGCAGTTAGTAGATAGAACCTAAGTGGGTTTAGGTTGGTGAAGTGCAAGTAATTTGTCGGACTACGCTTACTTATAACTTATAGCCTGTATCAAAATTTTGGAGATTTTAATTAATTATAGGTATTGCAACACCAACATTAAAATGTAAATCAATATGTAAACTGTGGCAACACTCTTCCCTTCCATCTGTGACACTGGTCTAATACAGACGTGAATTTACTTGTCCGCCGTAATATTTTATCTTACTCGGCACCAACGTACCAGCATCTCATCAGCACCTACCATCTCAATATTACAAAGCTATATACACATTGTCAAAGTTACCACCTATTTAATATGGCAGCCTATAATGCAGGGAGAGCTGAATTAGATGAAATTACTGCTCTTATATGCTGGATAAATTTTGGAGTTTAACTGGTTATAAATTAACTATAATAAAAACTTGATAGTAACTCAGTAGTTTGGGTCGCTGAAAAAGGTGAAGATTTTTGTCAGCAATTTTATAATAGTCGAGAAAAAACTGCAAACCATCTGAATTAATACTGTTTCAAACATTAATTCTGCCTGCTTTTCAAACAGTTGCTCTTATACGGGCAATTTGTCAAAAACCTTATCTACAGATCTTAAAAAATTGCGTTGACTTTGACACACAAACAATCTCAACGCCATGTTGAAAAATCCAATTTCCAAAACAAAACTTTGTTCCTGAACTCAAAAATACATGTTTATTTCCAACTAGGAACTATCCATTTGAACGAACTCCTATAAATTTTAAAGTTCTTTTGTCGAAACAGCCACGTGTCGCAAACAGGAAAGCTTGTATAATCCTGGATGCAAAAGTTCCGCACGTTAATCGGATTCACTTGTTACGTACAGATTTTTGCTGATTATACTCTTTTTTGGATTTTGACTCTTGCTAATAAGTTGCTAGGTTTATATTCGATTGTTGATTGGGTTTATTGCTGGCTGGAATATTTGAAATGTTTTTGATTCGAAACTGTCATAGTCTTACTTTTGGGTATTCATTAAATTATTAGGTTCCGCAGTTAGATGTTCCATTTACTTGTTTTTCCAGTAATGACTCTGGTGATGTGTCTGGTATATGTTTGTGTTAATGACCCTGTGTGTGTTAAATAAAACTAGGATTTTTAAATATTCTATAGTTTCAATGGAAGCATTATCTTGATTGGTAATGCGAAACCCGCTTTTTCTATTCCTTTGTTCATATGCCTTTGAAAGCTGAGCTTTCATATGTAAAATTTTAATTACTAAGACCAAGAAAGGTCTCAAAGAGAATAATCTCGTAATTGAACCGTGAAAATAATTTCTCACACGAGTTTGGTGCTTGTAAAGCTTCACAGAAATATTGTAACATGGTGCTTGCGTGTATGATGGAAATATTTCTGCCTTGGGATAAAACTATTGTAACGTATTAGGAATAATACTCAGGTTTCTGTGTCGTATGATACATACATTTATTACGGTCAGAATATTTAAAACGTTTTTAGCAATTGCGTTAGTCATTCGACTAGTAGCTACATAAAATATCTATACCGCTATAAACATAAAAACGTACCTGAAGTAAAAACCGCACACGTCTCTGCTTTTAAAAACACCCAAGTGAAAAAAAACACTCTTCCGACCGTTTTGCCTGAAATCTGAAAAACCACCGGATGAAGCTTAACACACGGAGAACTAAATCGATTGGAAAGCATTACGAGTCTTACCCTTTTCGCAAGTTTCGCCCACCTCTTTATGTTTTAAACCTTCAAGAAAAATAGAGTTACTTTGTCTCGGTATCGGTTTTTGTTTTAAGACCGCCGTAAAACTTACCTAGTAAGCAGTTTAGGCTATATATTCTCGGGTTCTTTGAGATAGTTTAACTGAAAACGGGATTTTTTAACATTTACTGAAATATTCGTAACAAATCTTGGAAACTCCATTGAAATAACTGATGAGTCGAGAATCTGTATTAATCCTAGTTTGTATCAAACCCAGGCCTTTTTAGACAAAAGATTTGTTAATACAACGGATCCTATTACCGTTACCTCAATCATCTGTCAGAGACGATTGACGAACGTTACAATCTGATTGGAATCCGATGTTCCATTTACCACTATTGCATTATTAACCACACCTGATTTGGGAACAAAACCTGTCATCAAAAATCTCTGGGGACAATTGCTGGAGGTATTGAGCTTGTGTTAGCTTAATAATATTAGCGATCAACTAGCTGAACAAGCTGCTAAGGCTATTAGCCTTAAGGCTAATACCCTACTACAATGAGGCCTGGACGCTAAAGTCCAAGCTGTTGACTTCCAAAAATACCGGGCTATAGAAAAATCAAGGCTTTATTTATACCAATAACATAATCACTACCTCATTCAGTAAAATTAGCGCAACAATAATTTGAATATTAAATGTGTATTTGATATCAAATATTTTGATTAACAACAAGTGTAATTTCTATCTCAATTTCCATAGCGAATGAAATTAACCTCGATACTCGCACCACTCAATATTGTTTCGACCAATATTCTATCAGCTGATGCCGATATTAATATAAGGTTTTCTACAACGTTCTCGCCCGGGTTACTTACAAAATATTAGGTATTACCATAAAACAGGCTCGGAGTTGCCAATATAACGTTATTAGCTTTATATCAGGGATCGCCGACTCTCCCTTTGACACAGGATTATAGGCGTATAAAGAGCAAATATAAGCCATCTATATTGATTCTCTAATACAGCTTCGTGTTTACATCAGAAGTATGTGTTCGATAGATTGTATAAATGAAACCATTTTTTTAAGTAATTACCATTCTATATCTCGTCATAAAGTAAGGGTATATTCTCATCTTTCATGATGTAATTTGCTGATTTGGGTAGTAATATTACTCAGGCGAACTTAATCTTTTTAACATTTCAGAATGAGGTTAATTAGAATTAAAACGATATCATAATACCCCTCATTGTTCCTTTATAGAATGAAACAAAACCGAAACCTAGCAGTAATACCCGAGATATTAATATCTGATCGAATTTGCTGTTTTTTTTGGATTTATATTTTTCAGACAACCATTTATTTTTGTACTGTGCAAAAAAATTTAATCTTTAGCAGTAACAATGTTATTCCCAAACTCCTGCTTTGTTTTACGACAAAGGAACCATCAGTGGTCGAATTACTTCAAATGAAAAATACGACATTGACGTATAGAATACCAACTAAATATCTTTCTTTCCTTATTACTGAAAAAATCTTGTTTCACACGTTCTCTAAAGGGACCCAATAGAGAACGTGAACTGAGAACAGAACCCAACGTTTCTCTTTGAAAGAACTGTAATTTTCCAACTCATTCTCAGCTCAACTGTTTGCAAGGTGACAAAGCGAATCCTTTTGATTTTAAAACGAGTCCGTATAAAAGCTGATTTCATAAAGACGGTGTTATTTTAAATTGTATTGTGGTCTGCAAACTCAACTTTCTTCGCATTTCCTCTTTCTACTTTATTATCTCCAAGTTTACCATAATTTGAATGTAATTATACTCGTGAAAAGGTTTCTAAGTAGATTGTGATGTTTAGGTAATTATTTTGTAAATTACTCATTGTGATTTTGTAACTAACCACCAAATAACCTTCTTTACTTGTCTTAAATATTCGCTGGCACTATGTAGATCTAAGTTTACGAGCCTCAATAGATAGTAGCCATTTTGCGTTGCTCTTTGAAAATATCTGCAATATTCATTACGATCGGAGCCTGCAGGCTTTTCTTTGCCCCGTGAAAAGCAGCTTTTGCTTCCAAAGCGCTATGAAGTATCCAGAATGTGTTCAGTTCCGACTAAAAAATATTGCGCCGCAAAGTAAAAAAGGCGTAGAAAAATAGCGCAATGAAACATGCTTAGAGGATTTCTCTTCGCAGTAATGCCGGGTCCATTCAAAAGTTCTGTTCTCCTTTTGGAAAGTTTTATGTCCGTGCAAGTGGACATTTTCGAGGTTTCATTTGATTGGCCGGCTTTTTAATAGTAGTGAAGATTGCCCTAGTTCCTCTATAGACTTACTTACCTTTGGAATAGTTTTTGAATTCGTGCATGTCTGCTATTTTGTGAATGCTGATCTTCTACGGCGTGATTAGTCCAGCAATGAGTGAATTAAATATTATTTTGTGGGTTGATTCCAAAGGTTTCTTTGTGTTTAACTTTAAAACGAAAGATGTTAAAAGTGTGTGGGTTACTATGGCCCCCGAAAACGAATTCTCTGTGAATTGAATTTAAAATGAGTTCGCTTTATTTTAAGTATTTTCCCTCTCTTGCTAAATCGCCTTTTTATTCATTTCAGGTAAGTTTTTCATCAGTCGCCATTCGGTGAGTACAATTTTATATTTAATATACTGCCGCCGATCCGTAGTGAATCTTTAAAAGCAGACCATTACAAGAGTCTATTACTTTAAATCACTCCCTTTATCAAAATCGATTTCGCGCATTTTATTATATTTAATTCGATTATTGACCTTTGTGCGTATTTTACTATTAAAAAACGTTAATTGAATTCAAAAAATATTTCATAGCCTGTATTTTCCTACTACTGGGCAACCCCAAATATACGAAATATATCTCATTTCCATCCCAAGTCGTCCGAAATTGTCGAAGCTTGATAATTAAGGTACACCGTCGTATTTTCAGAGCCAGGTGAGTGTGGGCGTTCGTCACAAAGCACTTTATCCTTCTCTTCATTAAATGCATACTTCATTTGCCATTTCAGGCGTATTTATTCAACAAAATCAACTTAATCATCCAAAATTATCCTGCCTTCGCTTCTGATGATTATGAATTAATATTTATGGTGTCATAACGAAAAGTATTAGCCCGTCTCAGGTACGGTGACATGGCCCGGGGTTGCGGGACTGTTCGAAAGAGATAGAATAGAATAGAATAGAATACTCTTTATTATGTACACCATAACCATACCATACCGTGGCCCCGGAACACAAAGGGCGATGAGGGAACATGGATGGGTTTTAGTCAGTAAAAGTCTGACACTCCCTCCCGCTCCGCCCAGAGCGGGAGAAGTCATTTGATGATTTCCCATCCGAAAAAAAAAAAAAGGTACGGTGACATTTATTCTTCCGTTTAAATTCCTTACAGCTATGTGTTTAGACTGAATAGATTGAAAATTAAATACCGGTATAAAGCTTAGCTATGGATACGCTGACAGGGGTACGTACTCACTAAACATGGGACCTGTAGCCGTGACATAGATTGTGTAATCCTAATTGGTTGTTAGTAGAGATTGTAAATAATGCCCCTGAACTGGAATCAGGGAAGTGAGTACATTATTCTACCGGTATTTTGTTTGTAATAACTACATCGTTGTACCTACAACTTCCCACAATGTTATTTCTATTGACATTCAATTCGAAGTAACAATAATATATTGTTTTGGGAAATATATTATTTATTGTTTTCCCTCCTGTTTCGTTCCAATTTGTCAGCTAGAAGAAAAAAATCTTCGTCTACAAACACATAAAGAGTTCGCGTCCGTGGTTAACATAGACGACCTGGAGCCCGGGGCGCTCGCAATTCAGTCTCGACAAACATACGGGCCTCCATTCAGGTCTTCGAACTCAACGGCTACAGAAATATATCGATATTGCATGTTCTGGGGCGTCCTGGCGAAATGAGTCTTTTGTTTTACGATCTATTGTTCCTGTGGTCCTCTGCATGCTTTATTGTACCCCAAGACGCTCGTTTCCTTGTGTATTTTAATTTATTGTGGTAAAGTCGACTATAGTTCAGTACATTTCAGTTTGTCCCACAGTGACGGTACTAATAATAGTGTTAATTTTAGGAATACCTACCTAGCAACTAAAATTAAAATGATTGGACTGATATCAAATTAATCAACAACATTAACGGTCTGACCGAAATACACAAATAATTTAAGTATTTCAACTTCGTTAATTGGATATTTATGGGTAAATTTGTTAGGAAATGTCATTATGATATTGTGTAATATCATCCGAGGAAATCGGATTTGACGTTGAAAACTTCATATTCAATGTAATTCTAAATACAAGTTAATATAATACATTAATTACTTAACTAAGCAGTTCATGTTTTTTAAGTCTAACATCGATACCTGATAATACCCGAGCAGAGATCCCTCATCCAGCTCTAGGGCTGGCTGTAACACTCCGCTGCCCCCGTTTCTGCCGTGTGCACGGGAAAGTGAAAGTCACTGTTAGTAAACGGTGTGATTGTGTTCCTGTCAGATAAGTTATTGCTCTCCCACTATGCATCAGATTGGCTTTTATGTTGATTGCTACATGAGCATCTCATGATGATTATCTTATTTTTGATGGAAATATTCACAGCAAAATTACGCGAGGTCCTTAGCCCATATGCGAGTAGTCGAATGGCTTTACTTCCAATTCGGGCACCCAATGTATATATTACGCTGCAATGTAATGAGAGGATGAAATATCAACGAATTGATATGAATGAAGTCAAGTACGCGTACTTGTAACCGAAACGATGTAACTAGACGAGTTTGACCGAAGACGGGCGTTTCCGAACTCGTTCATATACACGAATTCCATAGGCAATTTAATTCGGGCAAACGACAAAATGTAATTGCGCCATCAGACTGTTTAAGATTTGTATAAATCGTTACTAAGCGTCTTCAGAAATGTTAATCAACATCGGAAAGGCTTAAATATTATTCATCATTTGATGGCTTTCTTTTTGTATTTACCGAGGTTGGTCTCATTTGCATCATTGTTCTGTTCCAGTAACCCCAGGTTTTCCTCAAGTTTTAGCTGAAATGTAACTTAATTTTTGACCTCGCATTGTAGAACAAAAGATTTTGTACGTGTTTTCCTTTCGCGAAATTTTCCGATGTTACCGCACATGGTATGAAACACACGTACATAAATATTCTTGTGTATAGGCCGTAAGCCATAAGTGCACACGGCTGCCGCCGGGTGTAATGTACGTTGTGCCTGTGATTTGTACTAAAATTCGCTTCTGTGTAACAACTTACATACCCACATATTTGTTCCATTTGAATTATTACCACTATACAGAGTCCAAAACGGTAGAATTAATTGGTTGCATATTTGCTTAATGGCGTTTAATACACGTGGTCGTCATTGTTTTAGGCATTTATCATAAACCACAATTTTGCATTGAAATATGATTCAAACTTATCAAGTTACAAACCTGTCGAGTCACTTATTTATGCCTTTGAAGCTTTTTCACATCAAACATTAGGAATAAAAATCATAAATTGAAGAATAAGTTCACAAAAATGTCCAACTGCCAGAAAAGCAAGACCAGCCCGGAGCTATATTTCATGCTACACTTTAAAACGTCTCTCTATATTGCTTTGCCTTTGTTTTTTATATTCCTTTCACTAAGTATACATACTGTTTTAAATGATAGAACATTTATTCAAACAGCAAAACTTTGAACTATATCTGAATCATCTGGGCCTTCATGATTTACACACGAGAATTTTCCTAATTTCAATAAGATTCCATTCGGAATAACACAGAAATCCATTAGAGCGTAAAATAAATGTTCAAACGAAGGTGAAAAATATGTGATCTGAATCTTCGGAAACTAAGAGTCAACCTCTTCAATGATCCCTTGGTGATTAGAGGCTGAGCTTTGAAGGTATTAACGGCATCGCAAAGGTTCACTTGGTGATTAACGCCTCCTGCGTTAACATCGTAATTCGATCAACAGATTGATGGAACCGATTTGTTGGGACACCCTTACATATTTGTCTCTTTCGCGTGTTGGTTAATCTAAATAACTTGGTTTTACACATTGAGTGTTTTACATAGAAAATGTTTTGCATTACCAACACAATTGCCTGTGTCCTTTTATCTTATCAGTATTTAATTGAGTGAATTCACTCGAAATCTATATAAACGTTTCAATATACCTAGTAGGTACGTGGATTGTTCCCATAGATTTTTTTACAATGATGAAAACTGTTCAGGGTAAAAATAAGCAACAAAAAAAAGCACTGAAGTTTTCTACCGAGTTCTAATAGATACACGAAAGCACTGCTCGTCTATTTTTGCATCCTCTTCTCTCTTGCATTAAATGAAAAAATACTTGTAATACTTTCAGAATTGACTGCTCCTAATGCATTCCTATGCTCTGTCCTTTTCGCTCTCGAATAATGAGTGAAGCACTTGCATCGCAATGTTCGCCTTTTGAACGCGTGGTCCTTAGACTGTAGAATGTAGGCCGCAACCGCGGTTAGTTTACTCCTAAAAACTCTCATTTCAGTTACGTAAGTTTATCTCAAGTCCTTTGACTTTTGGATTTACATTTATAATTCATCATAAAGTTGGTGTTTTCGGTGGGTAAACCGTTCTGAATAAATCTATTGGGATACCTCTTTACCGACTCGATTTTTACCAGTTTTATCAGAAGTTTGAAAACCGATGTTTAGAAACTGTTTCTAGGAAAAGGAATTTGAAGCTTATCTGATTTTAGATATTTTAGGAAACTGGTAGTGTTTCACGAATGAAGGAAGAGAGATAGAGAGATCTTTGTACCCGACATATTCAAAATTCTATTAATGTAGGCGTTTTAAAAGAAATGATTAAAAAAAACCTTGATCGAATATCGGCAGGTTGCATTAGCCAGCCGTCGCTTGACCCTCTTTTCAATTCGCGATTTTATTTTACGAAGGTGGCGTTTGCGTCGGATTAAATACATATTTTCAAAGGCTTGATTTATGACTGCCTCGTTGGTCTAGCGGTTGTAAGCTCTACTGTTGAGCATTAGGTCTTTGGTTGGATTCCCAAGTCGGGCAAAGTGTTATTGGGTTTAAGCACCGGGAATTTCAGCTTTAGCGACCTGGATATTGGATTTGTGCCCAGTTGATGGCTACAGGGTCGCCTTTTTATTTTATAGATACACCTGTGCTGGCGTTATGTTTTGGATTCATGACGGAAAATTATCCTTTTTAGTTCGCACGAATATCTTAATGATTTATCTGAACAGATTTATACCCAGGTGTAGTAAAGTACCGAAACGGCTAGGTTATCCTTGTGGGTATTTCCGTTGAGTTACTACCGCTAGCTCTGACCAGGATTAGATTAATACAAACGGGAAGCGGAGACACTATTTCATTTCAAACCACCTGGCAGAGATGAACTTTGCGTGATTATTTCCGTTTTGTTTAATTTGTTTTTAAAAATTGAAACAAAGAAAGGCAAAGGAACCATAACATCATACTGTTACATAATTTAAATATAGTAGAAAACAAGTTATTTGAATAATCAATAGATTATTTTTTTGGAAATTTCTTCAAACAAATATGTAGCAATTTACGTAAACAAAATTATTCAAAATGCAAAACAGTATGAGAATAAATAAACGTGTCCTTGTTTCTCCGCTTATCATTGTTTTTGAAACATCTAATTTTAGACGTCTGTCAGCCCCATTTTCATGCATCATCCTTGTGACACGGAGGAGCAGCTTTGCATAATTAATCACCCAATTTTCCCCTCTTTTTTACTTTTCAATCAGGGGTATCTCTTGGAGCGAACGCACCTGCGGAAAGTACTAATCATCACGAAATTTGGTAACGAAGAATTATTGAATTTTGGTAGCACAACGCAAGTTCGCGTTTTTTTTTTCAATAGGACCGATAGATCTGGCAATCTGATCCAATATCTCGAATGAGGTTCGATTGCTGGAAGTGGCCATTAAACATACAAAAAGTGTTGAAGCTTTCCCTTGGGTTTTATGATCATCACTTTTCCCTTTTTTATGGTAGTGCAAGGCCCCTTTTGTTACGGGTTTTCTTAAATGCTTGTAATTAGATTAACAAAGAAATTTTAACGTAGCATCAGAATGTCTGTTTGGTTGGAAAAGCTATCAAGTTTCGAGTGCTTCGAAAGTTTATGGTACTTTTTCAAGTTCGTCCTTTTTATGGTAGTTTTGGACCGTTTAGGAATTGTCGATGTTTTCATTACTTTGGTCATGAATAACAAATTAAGTGTTATATTGATTTTTATAGTTTGGCATTCGCACATAGTCCTCAAGTTGCATCGTTTCGATCTTCGCCTTATTCTTCTGACTTCGTTTCCGGGTGTTAGTACTTGTTTCACTATGATAAAACCTAAAAAGTAATAAGTACCACATTTACCAAAACATATCTGTCATTCAACTTGCAGTCTTGACGCAGCGCGACGGTAATAGTTTCTTCAAATACCTATCCTACCTTTTCAACTTCCTCGCAGGCCCTGTTTCCTCTTAAGAGGGCCCTTCCCGGCTCGCCTATCGTCAACGCGAGCATGGTCGAAAAGCTTGTTCTTTCATCCACAGCCACAGCGGTGGTATTCTTTAAACTCCCCTGTCTTACCTAGCCCCGATCCCGCACTACTCGTCACCCGCGGACCTCATACCGCCTAACGCGAGGACATTGAACGCAAAATAGTATTCGAAAATTTATAAAACTTGTTCCAGGAAATACGTGTTTTTGAATAAGTCTTAGAAGTTTTTGAAATAAATATTTGTCATTTAGAATCTTCACTACATTTGCAAGGCTTCTATCAGGATATTTTCTTTACTTTTACAATTTATGAGTACTTTATGAACGGCCAAAGTTGAGGTAAACTTTGTGCAAAACAGCAATTTTTGGAGGCTTATACCGAATTTGTTTCTACAAATTTTTATTTTTTGCTTCGATAGAAGCCTAGATATAGTGCACAAGATACCTATCAGTGCAAAAAATTTAAAGATATATGTGTAACAACTGCATAATCACGCACGAGCGTTTGTCAAAATTCTCGCGAAATGTATGGCGGGTTGGCCGTTCTTAAGGTGAATGCTCCATGGTAGCCCGCGAAATTCAATTTTTTTTACGTTTTTTGCAATTTGCAGGCCAGTGCTAGGTTGTATGTTGATTAAAATATTAGTCGCGGTTGTATAACATATGTAGTTACAGAATTATGTTCATAATGGTGGAAAAATTACTTTTTCAGGTTCAAAGTACCTACTCAAAGTCATTCCTACACCTTTATGAACTTGGAGGGTTGTATTGATTATTTTGATGATTATAATTCTGTAACTACATACGTCTTACAGCCGTGAGTAATATTCTAATCATTATACAATCTAGCACTGGCCTGCAAATTTCAAAAAACGTAAGAAAATTTGAATTTCGCGGGCTGGTTGGAGCATTCACCTCAAGCCAATAGTTTTCTTGCTACCTTCTTTTATATAACCTATTACCTTCTCATTATTCAAATGAACTGCAAATGGAACAGAGATAAAGCTCGCAACAGCGCTGTTTAGTAACAGTGAACATTCAATTTTGCCCCTCAAAGTTTCTGCACCGTTCGGAATAATTGATTAATGAATGACGTTATGTATGCAACACCGGTGCCACCTATTAGTTTAGGGTCAGATTATCTAAAGGCGAAGTTGAGGCTTGAATAAATTAGATCGTAGTTTGTTGTTCACGGTCAAAATCGAATTAACGACAGCAGCTTTCGCAGTTGTGTTGCGAACAGCTGGTTGATGAACGTCACCCGAATTGTGATGTTATATGTAAGTAAGTTGTCTTCTTCATTTTCCGTAAAAACACTGAGATTAATAGTAACATAAACTTACGTCTTTTTCCCGTGGAGGTACGTAGAAACTGCACAATTCCGCCTGCTACAATCCTTACATACTCTTTTGGCTTCGTTTATCTTTATACATCAACAGCAACATGGACTAGCTAGAATATTAAACAAATTAGTAAATGCCTTAAATGACGCAATCTGGGTTGGGTAAGTTCATTTAAATCTTCACTCAGATTTGATGCCGCAAAAACGGATGTAGGTACCTATTTGAACGATCAAGACCACTAATTAAACTATAGTGGCTAGAATTATAACATCATGTGGGTTTATATTTCCGTCGTTTACTTTACTTCTGTAGCATTCCGTCGTAACTTGCCCTTGTAAATTTTTTGACAATACGATATTCTGAAAACAAAGCCGCTCTCTGCCAAGAATACATGCTGAGACGACAAACAACAAATTAAATCACACCCTAACGATCTTGGCGAAGAATGTTGTATCTGTAACTCGGAAACACGCTTTTATACGTGCGTCTGAAAATAAAAACCGTTGTCGTGATTAATAAAAGTGCATTAAGATAAAACTTTGTTAAAGCCATAACGTCGATGCCTTTACTTTTATAGTGTCGTTCTCTTTAGTTTTAAACGTTATTCTTTTTAAGTGCTTGTTACAGACAGGATTATTGCGAGTAAGTTGTCGATTGCTGGTAGAATAGGGCTGAAAGGGTGATGATAGTTTCTTTTTTAAATCCGGACTTTTATTATTTACATAATTAGTAGATCCTGCTTTTAATCCTAATCACTTGAATTAAATTGCCCTTCTAGTAGCGACTGATTCAAGTGTTAAAGTATCGATGTAGGCAATACTTTTGTTTAAAACAAAATTTACAAATCTTACGTGTCCATTTATTCGTATATGCACACTTGATAACCTATTAGTCGCTTCCAACAAACTTACACATGACACACTTCATAATATTATCCCACAAAAACGCCAACCATACTTACGTCAGGAAACTTTTTCTTATTACATTACCGTGTATCGTGTTAGCTATCGCTGCTCACGTTTCATTCGTGGAGCCCTCTGCCAAGCTACAGAAACTGATGAGGGTCGCGAGTGTCGGGGACATGCCGCAAGCCCACAAAAGCACGGTGGTGTGAAACGTATAGTGCTTATAGGCCTGTCTGACTTTTAGACGAGACTGTTGCCTGTTGTTTTTCATATTTTGGAAAACAAAGGGCTTTTTTACTGTTTTATTAAGACATCATGGTATATTGCTATGATTATGTAGAGCATTAAGGATGTTTCACGGTGTTATTAAGATTGTCCGGTTAAGCAGACTACAACCTCTCCAGGTTGAACTGCGAGATGCCATTTCGAAAAAAAAGGCCATTAAGGATCGCGGGTAGTTTCTGCCTCCCCCCAAGGGAGAAAGGCGTGAGATTATGTATGTATGTAAAGCAAACTATGATCGATTTGGATGCAGTATAATATGTTACAAATCTAATAATAATATCTTTTTTTGGGGAAACAAAGGGTCAAAAAGGTTTGTTTTGGATGATAAAAACGTAATACCTAAGTAGGTATCATTATGTTGATGCAAATCATCACCAATTGTTATGACAAACTTTTACTACTATTACTACTAATCCTACATTGAAAAAAAAAAAAAGGTTTTTTAGTGTCGGTATGCATTGTGGTGTCGCTGTGACGATGTAAACCAAATCATGGACGATTTTGTTGCGAAACATTTACTTATCCTAAAATAATTATGCGGAATTGAAAAAAAGTTGCAATCTCGTAACCTGCTGTTAAAGTTTTAATTTTTACAACATCGCTGAAGTAAGAAAACTATTTCAACTTCCTTTTTATATAGAACTGCGAACATTCCATTCTCATTAACAAAGTTTTGCATACCAGGAATAATAGTATCTACCCAATGGCAGACATTCCGTAATTGTTGAGTGTTTAGGAAATAGCTAGATATTGATGTCAAAATTTTGTTCCGTATTTTAAAATTAAATTTAAATAGTTATTAAGTTAAATTAAGGTGTAATCATATGTTATATCGTATTTTAAATGTGTAAATACCCAGGAAAATTATTTTCCTGTTAATTAATAAAGGATTCGGTTGTACGGCGACGTAACGACGTTACCGGTAACATAAAACCAACAGCTGATGTTCGGACTACGGATTTAAACGGGGAGTATTTGTTTACTTTTATATTTAGAATAGCACACAATTGTCCCATAATCGTAACTTTAGAACACGTCCACGCCAATTCTAGTATAGTTTTTGTTTTTTTTTTCCTAATATAAATGGTTCTAGATTGCATTGTTGACAATTGTCATTTCGTAAAAAGTAAAATTCTAACGACATAAACTTGCTTACATCAATCTTTTCAATATTATTTAAATAGAAAGTTCGTGACAGTTATTTTATTAACGTCTTGAAGTAATATTGTAATAATCATAAGTTTTTAGTCCAGGCAATCTACCCACATGAAAAAGTAAAACAATAAGAAAGTAAAATTCTGATTGAAGCAATAAAATTAATTATTCAGTAAGCTAATATCATTCTTGTCAAGCTAATATAGCAGCCTACCTCATTTCAGAGTAACACAAACTTTTTCCCTGTTTTTCCCCTTTTTTATCTCTAAATTCTCTTCGTTGGTCTATCCTATTAGTTCTCACTGTTTCTTTATTTCCAATTTTCAGTAACCAATCCGGAAACCATGCCTGTGATGACCCGTAAGGCTACTGCTCAGGATATGGAGCTAAAATTGAGAACGGCCCTCCAAGAACTTAAGGACTCTAAACTCCAATGCCAACAGCTGTTGCAGGAGAGAGAAGACAGTGAGGAGGAGGTCATTAACGTAAATAGCAAAAACTCGAGCTTAAAACGGGAGCTAGTAGACCTACATCAGGAATTCTTGAATGTTGTCAATGAACGGGATCAACTAAGGGCGGTCACGGATGGGTTCAACTCTTGTAGCAACTTGTATGAGGAGGCTTTATGTAAAATTAGGGATCTAGAGGATGAATTAGTCCATGCAAATGTCAAACTTTTAAATTTAAATTTGAAAAAGGAAAAGGATCATACTCAGGCTTTGGAAACTGAACATTTGTATAATGAATTAGTTAATACAAATTGCAACCCTCATTCCATTATAACAATAGACCTTACAGAGGACTCCTTACTAAAGCATAACTACAGCCATAAAATTAGTCAAAATAAAATTAAGAAATATGCACGATTAAATAGAATCATTAAAAAATGTAATAAATATAAGAAACAACAAAAACACCATTCCAAAAATATTCAATTAAGGAAAGAACGTGTTTCTCTAGTTAATAAATTAAATAACTATCAGATTAAATTGGAAGATAGTATAAATATTTATGAAATTGACACTCAGCGCTTACAATCAGAAATACAGGCTCTTAATAAGTCACTAAAATCATTATATAATAAATATGAAGGCTCTCAAAATCAAATTAAAGAGCATATACTTGCTACACATGCATTGGTAGACAAAGTGGACTCGCTGACTCTCAGCAACACTCAGTGTACTTGTCAGAGGGAATCCAGCAATGATGCCCTCCAGCTTGAGGCAACGGAGGACCCGTCCCTAGCTGTGAGTACTCAGGACTGTATTTCCACCCAAGATACAATACCTGACTTAGGTAATTTTGTCTCACCAAATAGTCTTGGTTCTAATCTTTCAGTTATGTTCTCTGATAGTATAGGTAGAGGGTTAGGGAAATTAATCAGTAATAACCTGAGTTATTGTACCCAAAATTATTGCATGCCAGGGTCAACCTACAAACAGATTATGGCATCGGTAACAAAGACTGTTTGTGATCCTAGTACCACCATTACTATATGTGTTGGTAATAGTTCCAAGATTAAAAAGGAAGACATCACTGACTGTGTTTCAGAGTTGTTGAAGTTAAATTGTAATAAAATAATATTGTGTGCTTTTCCATTTTTTGAAAATTTGGGTAATAGAAAAAACAACTATATACATATGTTAAATAACCATGTACATTTTTTAGTAGGTCACTATAGTGACAGACTTATATATCTGGATATCAACACTATTGTTGGTAAACTGAAGTCGACACGGGGTAAGGTGTATCTACCTATTAGATGTAGACACAAAATAGCTCGGCTATTAGCTTATAATATTCACACAGACATAAATAGTATGTCTAAGTTTAGTTCTATTATTAACACTGCGACTATTAGTAGTAATACTAATGTACAGGTGACTTTAAATGAATATAGCATTAATGCTATAAATGTTTACAAACATTGTACTGAGGAGGATCCATGTGTCACCGTGGAGAATTCTCAATTAGGGTCTATTAGTATTAGTGATAGGGTCTTGTTGTCTGAGGATGGCACGGGAGTCTCCGGCCTCACTCCAAATATTAATTTAAACTAGAAAATGAGACAACAGGAGGTACGATTAACAATATTGTTAATCCTACCAACGTATCTTCTTGCACTCAATTAGTTAGCAAAAAAGGGCCTCAGCAGAACACTTTAAAATTATTCCACCAAAATATCCAAGGCATTTCTTCCAAATTATTAGAAATTGAATTGTTTTTAGAAAATAGTAAGTTTGACATTATTTGTTTTACTGAACATTGGCTAAAGGATTACCAAATGCTTATCAATTATGAGAACTATATGGTGGGTAGCTGCTTTAACCGTAAAACTATGCTTCGTGGAGGTTCCCTAATATTAATAAAAAAATGTTTTAAATATAAGCAACGTAATGACATAGTAGGTCTCTCGGTTGAACATTGCGTTGAACTGTCCTGTGTTGAGCTAGATAAGCATGTAATTGTGTGTGTGTACAGACCCCCAAACTATCAAAACTTTTCCTTATTTGAATCAATAATGGAAGATGTGATGGCAAAACTTGCAGCCAGTAATAAATCTATAATTATTTGTGGTGATTTTAATATCAATATTTTAGAAGAATGCTCAAATAGCAGTCGCTTATTAAATCTTTTTAAGTCATTTGACTTGACCAACACTTTTAAAGAACCTACTAGAGTCACTCCATCTTCTGCTACTTGTATAGATAATATTTTCTGCGATTGTGATTACTTAGATAAAGCAATAGTAAATTGTCTGCCTTCTGACCATAGCGGACAAACTGTAACCTTTAGGTGTAATACACCCCCATTGCAAAAAGTTCAAATTAAATTTAGACCTATAACTTCTAGCAGATTAAATAGGTATAATATTTCGCTACAGAACACGTTAAGTGTTATGAGCCTTGATGATATTAATATAGATCAATTGTATGATCGTTTCTTTTCAATAGTTCACACGGAATTCAATAAAACTTTTGAAAAGAAGACAAAAAGTATTTGCCCTAAATTCATATTTAGTGATTGGGCAACTAGAGGTATCAGAAAAAGTAGGGAAAGACTATTTGAGCTTTATGGCCTTAAGCCTTTTATAAACACTGAAACTTTTAACAAGTATGTTGCTAAGTATTCAAAAATTTTTAGAAATACGTGCAAGGTTGCTAAAGCACTGCACATTAGCAACAAGATCAAAACAGCAGAAAATAAAATAAAGACAGTTTGGAAAGTTATAAATAACGAGACTAACAGGAAGAAAATACGTAACACTAGCTACACATTAGATACAGCGTGTGGTCCTAAAAGCTCAAATCAGGAAGTAGCTCAAGAATTTGTAAATTTCTTTACCGATATACCACTAAAAACAACGGAGGCTCTTATTTCCTCACCTGAACTCTCAATTGGCTTATTAAAGGCGAATGTGTCTGGCTGCCTGGCTGAATTTAAATTTAAACACATTAATCCTATGATAGTTATTAAAACTTTCCGGCAAATAAAAATCAAACTAACCGAAGATCTATGGGGAATGTCTGTCAAAGTTTGTACATCCATACTTGAGACTATAGCCCCTTACTTAGCTTTAATTTTTAATTTATGTGTAGACCAAGGAGTTTTCCCTGATTTAATGAAATACAGTAAAGTCATACCTCTTTTCAAATCCGGAGACAGTAAAGATACTAATAATTATAGACCTGTATCCGTGTTACCAGTTTTTAGCAAGGTTTTTGAAAAAGTAATGCTTAATCAAATGCTCTATCATTTTAACACCAACAGAATCTTACATGATCAACAGTATGGCTTCACCAAGGGACGTTGTACAACTGACGCCGGTGTAACCTTATTAAAGCACATATTTACTGCGTGGGAAGAGTCTCAAGACGCCATAGGAATTTTTTGTGACCTCTCCAAAGCGTTTGATTGCGTAAATCACGACACATTACTTTTGAAACTTGAGCATTACGGACTGGGTAAACTTGCACTTAGTTTGGTAAAATCTTATTTGAATGATAGACAACAACATGTTCAAATAAATGGTGTTAATTCACAGGGTTTAAAAGTAAAAATGGGGGTTCCACAAGGCTCAATATTGGGTCCTTTTCTCTTTCTAGTATATATAAATGATCTTCCCTATTTACTGAAAAACCAACCGCAAAATATGGTGTTATTTGCTGATGACACTTCCCTAATTTTTAAAATAAATAGGCGGGCCCAAAATCTAGATGACGTGAATAATGCCCTACTTCAGGTCCAAAATTGGTTCACAGCAAACAATTTGGTATTAAATGAAAAAAAAACCAAATGCATAAGATTTGCTTTACCGAATGTTAAAAGTAGTGATTGTGATATAATATTGAATAAAGAGAAACTTGAATTCGTAGATAAAACGGTTTTCCTGGGGATTACGCTTGATTCAAGGCTACAATGGGGTTCTCATTTGACTTCTCTTGCGGGGCGGCTAAGTTCAGCAGCCTATGCCATTAGAAAAATCCGTCAGTATACTGATGTAGATACCGCTAGACTGGTTTATTTTAGTTACTTTCATAGTATAATGTCTTATGGCATTTTACTGTGGGGACGGGCTGCAGATATTGAGTCTATATTTATTCTGCAGAAAAGAGCCATCAGGGCCATATATAATCTTCGTAAGCGCGATTCTCTAAGGGAACTGTTTAAGGATATTGGCATCATGACGGTACATTGTCAATACATCTACGAAAACATAATGTACGTCAGAAAAAATCTGCACCTTTTTGGTAAAAGGGGTGACAGACATAATTACAGTACTAGAAATAGGGACCAACTAGTTCAGCCAGGTTTCCGACTCGCTAAAGTAGACTCATCTTTCATGGGGTACTGTTTGAGATGCTATAATAAAATTCCACAAAGTATTCTTGAACTGAATGAGACGAAATTTAAAACATGCATTAAACGCACACTATGTAAGCAAGCATATTACAAGTTGAGCGATTATATCGCTGATAAAAATGCTTGGCTCAATGCTGGTCCTGCTCCACAAGGACAGGGGCGCATAAATTGATAGCATTAAAATGTATTGTTGGAGCTGCTGAAGATTGTACAACTATCTTTGCATTGTATAGATTCAATCTCCTTAGTATTATATAAATGCATAGCCCATATTGTGTGAGTACTATGTACTAGAAAGCTATCATTTACTGGAAACCTACGTCTTTTCTTGACTTGAATGTGCCCTGGCGGTTTAGAGTATGTCATGCTCACTCAAATGTCTCGCTGATGGTGGCGCATGTGTCGGATCATTTAGTTCCCTTCAAAATGGTTGAGTTGGATGGTGCTGATCCATGCGTCATGTCCGTGAACGGGCGCTGTCAGTTGTGACTGGTCATCTCTTAGTTGCCATGGCTTATTTGAATGAATTATTTTGAATTGTATTTTTTTTGTTTGTGTGTTTTTGCTGTGGACACTTTTAACGTGCACATCTTGCTACATTGTTCTCACATAATATACCATCTCAACATGAATGATGTAACCAAGATTTTGTAACAATATTCTGATTTAAAAGAGTGTCCATGGAGTTTCTTGCCCGTTCTTCTCCATAGAGATCTACGCTAGGGAATGGGCAACTACAGTACTTTCACAGTTTTTATGTCTTGTGACTGGGACTGTAGCTACATTTAATTTTCATCTTTGTTTCGACAATTCAAAAGTGCCTGTAACTGGCTTACTTGAAATAAATGCTTTGATTTTGATTTTGATTTTGATTGTTGCTTCTATGTTTTTGAAGTCAAAACTTCTATAAGTGCGTTGAGCACTTTTTGGGTGAACAAAAATCATGGAACTCGTGTTATCGTCTCCGAACGCTTTCATAGAAAGGTTAGTCAAAATCAACCTTAAACAATTAAGATAAAGGTTGTTTTGGATTGATCGACGATACAATTCACAAGTTACTTAGGTTTCACATGTATCGGCAGTCCCTAAAGACTGCCCCGCATGTTTTTTTATTTTATTTAATATTATCACAAATACCTAAACGACCCTTTTCTTTGATGAATGAGATTCCTAGAATATTTCTAAAAAGAATGTAATTATATCTTCCTAAAAACTTAATTACGACCTTACACAAGCGTAAGTATTTACGCCTATATTTAAACCCGAATTGTTTTAATTAAAGGTCGCACGAGTATCGGGCTATTACAGTTTAAATTAAATTTAGTTTGGACTCGCAAGTGCTGATTTGGGGTGAAATACATGTAGTACACTGACCTTATCGGTCATGTTCTTCGGGAAGGTTAGGTGCGTCAAACTAGCATCTGGCGTGCGTTTATGTCCAGAGGTATGAACATGGACAAAGCAAAACGATATAATTATGGATTGCAGCAGTTCGTCGTTTAAGATCTAACGCCACGTAAGTCAAAAAGAGTAACTTTCTAGGAGAGTGAAAAATCTGCATAGTTTTACGTAGAATCGGACGTTAATGTTGCTTATTTCTGATTGGCTGAAACAATGCGTTTTCCGGTTCTTTGCAAACGGCAACAATATGTCAAAACCGCCTAAAATTGACTTTCGTGGTGTTAGAACTGAAACGACGAGTTGGCGTTTTGTAGTTTTTGCCCATTCCCATAGGAAATAAGGCGTGAATGTATGTATGTAGGTACATATGTAAATACCTGTAGTACTTTTAGCTCATACATTTTGTATTTGAAGGTCTAGTGGTGCCCAAAGTCAAGAAATAATGTATGGATTTACGACCAACAATAAATATGATAATTCACCTGTTCGCGCCGCGCCGTCGAGTGAGTTTCCACGTGAAAAAATATCGTGGATATGAATTTCCCTTATGGGGATTCTATTTTAGGTAAATGTCTTATTTTGATATATATATATATCACGGCAGGGTAAGCTTAGAGGAACAGTCTCCCCAAATATTGGCGCCATCCGCCGCCATTGTCTTTCAGTCTCTAGCCATCCCGTCATCGCCTTGGGATACGATTCTTCATTGTTGTAGATAGGTAGGTGGATAGTTGAAATCACACACAACACTTGACTCAAACTCCAAATGTTAATTTCTATTAAACCATTTGGTATAGGCACATAAAAACACTTAGGAGTTGAGTCGAGTTGAGCGGTCCGTTCGCATGTGGTTGATATGGAGAAGAACGACCGAAGAAACTCGATACACTCTTTTAAATCGTGTTACATCTCTCATTTACACAACTTAATATAGTTCACTTCTAAAACCACTACTAATTACATTCTTCAATTGTTTTACTCATCGTAAGCTAACAAGACATCTCGTTCGTTGCTTACGCGTCTATCCTCTGTCAGCGGATAGTAAAATAAATCAGCCTGGCAAACAATAGTAAAACAGTTTAGAATAATTGTGTTACTATTAAATAATGACAGAATTCAGCAATTTGAACACTTTTTTAAACATTATTAATAAACTAGTTGTCATGGAACATTTTCGGTTATGTAAACAGTTATGTTAAACAAAAGCTTTTTACCAGTAAATCACTGTGTAAAATAGTCTTATTAATTTATAGTTGGTATCTATTATTGAAACTTACTTAGTTCTCGTACTAAATTTAAACATTCAGGTATTGGTGGTTAAAATCACACTCGGCGCCATTTTCCCTGACAGTAGGTGATGCCGTATCATAAAGAAACTTAGTAATGAAACCCTAAAGTTCATAAACAAATATTCTTATGTTAATTATAACGATAGTTTTAGCTAGAACATCGAGTTTAGTTTGATGATTGATTTTCAAGTGATACTGATGAAGACTAGCCAACAGATGGCGCTGTTGATCTTGATACTCAAACGACATTAGTCAATCTCACAGGTGTATTATAATAGTTGCCACAGTATCTCACAGATGGCAGTATTATCGTTTATGGAATAAGAAATTATAATAACTAGTTACCTTCTAGTTACAATTAATAACATTATGTAATAAGCTTAGCTTATAGGTGTCCTCGCGGCGACATATATATATATATTTTTTTCTTTAAACGTGGATAGCCTAAATTCATTAGCCTTTTTGAATTGAAATATTTACTTAGAGATGTAGCAATAACAAACACCAGGGTTGTTTATTATTCTACTTTATTTATTTCTTTACAAATCAATTACATTTTTAAATCATCATCATCTGCCTAGCCTTTTCCCAACTATATTGGGGTCGGCTTCCAGTCTAACCGGATGCAGCTGAATACCAGTATTTTACATGGAGCGACTGCCTATCTGACCTCCACAACCCAGTACATACTGGGTAATACGATACCACTTGGCAAGACTGGTTGTCAGACTTTTTGGACCACTGACTACCTGTAACGACTGTCAAATATCTACAAATGACAGCCGGGACCAACAGCTTAACGTGCTTTCCGAGGCACGGAGGATACCCGGTATGTAAGGGTGGTCACCCATCCACAGACCAACCTAGGCAAGCACGGCTTAACCTAAAGATCGACCCGTGTGGCTGTTATTATTGAGCCACGAGCCATTTTTAAATATTCCTTAGAAAAAAAAAAAAATAATAATAATAATAAATTTAGCCCTTCGGTATCGGGAACAGGGTCCAAGCTACCGGCGGGCGGTCAGGGCTCCAGAGAGAGGAACCTCCTAACAATACGAGCCGTGTCCAGGAGTACCGCTTTCTGAATCAAGCCCTTGATCCAGCTGCCTAACAAGAGCCTCCTCAGATATAAAAAGAAGTTCTTGGCAATTAAGCCATGGCTTATTCTACTTATTATTACTAGCAGAACATATAAAAATACAAAAACAAATACAAAAATGTTTTATTCAATAAATTTGTTACAACAATTTTTGGGGTGGTCAATGGTTGTGTTTGGGGACTCCTTTTAAGCAATTTTTGTCTGTGCTAAGAGACCCCGCTCTTACATAGCAAAATAATTACAACAGTAACAAATATGTGGGTAATTAAACTTATACTTAACTACTTATTTCTAATTATTATTTATTTTTAATTTAAAAAAAGAGTAAACATAAAAGCGTGATACAAAAACAAAAACAAGAAAAATAGTGTAAAAGTGTGAGTGTGTGATGAGTGTGAGTATGTGTGTGTGTAAGAGTGTGAGTGTGCGTGTGTGTGTGTATATGTTTTTAAGTTCCAGTTTTTGAGAGATTGTATGTATATGTGTGTGTGACAATTGACTAACATATTGCTATTTTGTAACTTGCTATTTTGTATCTTGCTATTTAATATACTCTAAAAGTGCCTCAGTCTCTTCATACGTTAGTCTGATCCAGTTTGTTACGGCTTTCTTACAATCATACCTATGTGCTTTTGGTATATAAGAATATTTTTTTGTTTACCTTATTGTATAGTTCTGAGCGTTTATTGAATTGTCTGCATGCAAACACGGTTTTTGTCTGGGAAACTGGTGCTACTAAGTCTTTCCTTCTTTTGGTGAGTTTTTCTGAATCAAATGGCAGTTCATAGCTGCCTGACCTGTATAAACATCATCGTTATCATTCTCCTTGCCCTATCAGTCGGCCCAGCATGTCTTCTTCTTCCATACTTTTCTATTATTCGTCATCTCATCAGACACCTCCATTCTTGCCATATCATCCACTGACCTGTACAAACAATGGGGAAATATTGCAAATTAATATTCTTCTTCTTCTTTAGTAAATTAAGCATAATATTATTTAAATGAAGTATCTGCACAATAGGTACCAACCAGAGCCAGAAATTAAAACGAACAACAATAACCTAATCTCCCTTGCATCGAAACTATCTAAATTCGAGCATCTAATTGGCGTAATCAGCCTCATTTATCATATTGCGCTTAACGCTTTGTGAATGTTGATTAATGACCACTTTAATACGCTCGCCTCCAAAATTCAAATATGCTAACTTTGTTCTAGACAGACTTTCAGCTGAGTTCGTACCTAAATTATTTATGTTGCTTAAAATTCGATTCGGAACAAAAATACGGTTTAATCCCATGTGATTTGGACACTGTTTTAGTTTATTCAATAAATGTTTTAAAGCATTTGGTGAAGTTACGACCCTTTTTGTTGTAAGAATGAGTCTGCACATAAAAGCGGACGGAATAGACAATTTTCGTGACACTACATATCGTCTTACATTTATTAATCTCGCTACTTAGTAGTTTTTCCTTCTTTCTAAGTTATTAATTCCGCACTCTTGACGCTGCTGCGGTAAGCGACATTAGTTTTTACCGCCGTCGTACAAGCAAAAAAGTTGAACGTAAATGTAATGAACTTAGAGGTATATGGCCATCATGATACCTACTGGTTATCAAAACAAAAAAGTGTTGGGAACTGCAACCGTGGTCGGGGTTGACCGCAGTAAACCGAGCAAGCGGAAACAAATTTTCATTTGATATTCTGTTTTTATGGGACAACTTGGTTGTTGGACCGCCAACATCGTTAGGGGTTGTGGTGTGTATGTGAGCGGACACTAAATTGACTTGTAAGTCCAAGAATGAATTGTGATTGAGTAATTCAGTGATATAGAATCAATTCCTATCATTATTGAGAACCGTTTAGAATGCCTTATTCTCTGTATCTATGTCTCAAGGAGCCTTGTTCATGTTCATATGCTTGGTTACTAAGACAATGACGGTACGATTAATAGAAATCTTCATAAACCGTTGACGAAATACCTACCAAATCAAAACGCCAGATGACTTTTGCCCTTTCCTTGATTTAAAGTTCAGTTTACGTTTCTTGCTCTAAGTATCTAAGTACTTACATTTTCACCGCCCACAATCACGCCTCTGCCTTACGGTATCCAGGCCCTGTAGTAATGTTAAAAGATTCTGCTAATGTTGCTGTATTTTGAACACCACATATGTTACGCAATACCATTGTCGCCGGCACGTGACGTATAATGTACCTACGTCAAATCGTGGACGAAACAATTTTGTAAGCTCTGGCTGTGTCAATGTCTTTTCTTACATGATGTATCCTCACCTTCGTTAGGAAGGTACTTTTCCGGGCATTTTTTTCATTGTTATTTTTATTTAGACTGTTGGATAAGTGAAAACTTGTCTAGAGAAAAGTATTGTATGTATGACAGTAATGGATATACGCCATTTCTTTTTGCTTTCTGTATTTAAGCCGCCAGAATTAGGTATACTGCCAGAAATAAGGCTTATGAAGCGAAAATAGTAAAATAGCAAAGCTATTATCCACACATACGACTTTTATACCCGTATGGGAACTCTAGTAGTAATTCTCCGCTTCACTTGAAAATACGTTGTCTACTGTTGATGTCGCCTCTCTTAATAAAAACCATTTGCAAAGAGAATAAGAGAATCGTCAATAAATTCTAGGTTTTATTACCCTTAAATACAAGACCAAGGTACTTGCATGATGACTTAATTTGTATGTTTGCTCACAGCCCAGCCCCAGTTAATTCAGATAAAATGGATGCCTTTTAATAACTAGAAGTATTTTAATACAGCTGTTTTAATGAAGATTCCTTTTACAGAATGTTTTCTCAAAAATGCTCGTCTGGAGGTTTTAAATAGCTGGTTACTTTCCTTTTTTTCACGAAATGGAGTGTATTACCGAAACTTGTAGTCTGGGAATAGTTGACCAAATATTAGTGATAAACTTTTGAATATTTCGTTAATTTCAGTACGGGAACAGTTTATCTTCAACAAAGGACTGGCCAATTAAACCAGAATTATCTTTTAGCTAACATAGCGCACTGAACTTGTGAATATGCCTGACATTACCATAGAGATGAGACCGCACATTCGTTGCCACAAAAGTTAGCCACGGTCGCAATAGAGGAGTCGAGTTATTTTTACGAGGTAACTTCGTGCGTGGCTCCCACAAAAGCGCCAGTTCCCTCTAATTCATAAACCTATAGTTATTTTATAGCTATCAGTTTTAATAGTTTATTTCCCCACACGATGGGTCTTTATTGTCTTTATTTATTACTTGAGATTTAAGTAAGTCTTTTATACAGAACTGTTGAAAACTGTGTATTTGTTACTGATATTAAGCAGAATATTCGTCAACCTACCCTTGAAGAACGCTCTGTGTTTTCACCAAAATTCCTATCGTCCCAAAAACGCTTCACTTACTTTAGAGTACTGGTTACGTTAGGTAATGTGAAACTGCAGCTCCTATGGCAAGACCCAAAAGTTCTTCATGCTAACAATAATTTCAATTTCCGTGGAACTTTAGCTACGACTAACATTACGTGTTGGTGAATTTTTAGGGATAAGTGTAATTAAACCCCACGAATTGATGCATAATACTACTCTTTAATAGCAAACCATTAGATTTATAGACTTTGGCTACTTACACATACTAACATAGACATAGTTTTATGACACCTACACTACGAATACGCTTCAACAGAAAACATGATTTGTCAGTTCTAATACAAACTCCGTAAAAGTAGCGCAGAGGTCACTTTTACATGGTTTTGAGGCACAGAGGGAGGGCCCATGTCTCTGCCGTGCCGGATTTGTAGTTAATAGCTACAGGAGCTTCAAAGCACCGGTTAAGATACGTCAAACAAAAAATTAAGGTAAAATTATTAGTGTCTGATAAATGTGTACACTACATTAGTTCTTACGAGCGCACCGAGGAAACGATACGTAATTCCAAAATAATTGCATTCGGTTGATCCCTTGCTGCATCGTTATTACTTATCCTTTAGTTATGCAATTAATATGTAAGATATTTAAGGATTCACTCTATACATCGCACACTTTAGAAACACGATTACTTTTAGTTTCCTATATAGAAAAAATAAATCCAAATTAATCTCAAAAACAAAAAAAAAACCAAGTACGGCGTAAATACTTCACGGAAGATCATAAAATTTTGAACAATAACAAAACTACATGTTTTCTATAACGCATACATTTTAAATTTTCGAAATGTGTATTTGTTTGAATAATATGAAGGAAATACCAAAATTAGCGTGCGTTCCGCCCATTCTAACCAGAGCCGCCACGCTTCCCCCCTATCCGCTTTAGTCCTGCTTCGTCGTGCTTAGGAATACCTAAAATCTATTAGCGCCAGTAGCTCGGTGCGCTCTTAACAATAGTGTGGTCGTGTACTCATATCTGCAAATGAAATTGGGGTGTGGCAGGGCAGAAACGTTGAATTAATGCTATGGAAATTTCTGTGAGCGGGATTTTAGAAAATCCCGCTCACAGAAATAGAACTTCCAGAAACTCACGCGCAATTCCTGTTGAATTGCGCGTGAGTTTCTGGAAGTTAAGAAAGAACGGTCTACTCAATCTTGTCGATGGTTTTCATACCATATTCCAAACTGAAATCAAATAAACAATGAAGTAAAAACAAGATTTAATTCTTCATTCATGATAAACCACGGTAATCGGCTTATTAAAACACTATCTTTAGGGTGGTTTTAATAAAGATTATAACGCCACACAGACAGGTCTCAAGGTCACCATGAATATTAATATGACAGTTTCCACCTCGCAGAATATTCTGCATTAAAATATATTTTCCCTTCAGCTTTTTTTTCGTCATGTCCTCATACGTTTGTACCCAAATGGGACCCGATATTATTAAAGTTTTTGCGTAATATAAACTAACTTGAAAATTGTCGCACTAGTGCGCACTCGTAACATCTCATTTAAGTTCCCGATGTAGAAATGAGCTTAATTGGTAATTCCTTGAAAATTTTCTAACGAATTTATCCATGCCGGTGGTATTCGCGTGCTAACTTTATAAATAAAATAAGGCTCTTATCTTAACTTCGTGAAAATAGCACACGAAGCGGACCTTTTAAAAATACTTTTTAATCAGTTTAGACTAGACTTTTCAATAGAGTGTATATTAAATCACTTCCTTTAGGTTGCGACATTCAAATTCCGACTTCGTCTGGGGAACGTTTTTCTTCTATTGGAACAAGCGCATCTGGGGTCAACCGCTAGTCTCCGGGCTATATGGGTCAAGGTAACTGTGCCCCTTATAATCCTATTCAGCGTTCGTGCTCCGGTTGGTCTCGAATCAAATAAAAACGGTACCCCCGTTTCAAATGCAATTGCGACGAGGAAATTCGGATGCATATCTAATTTGTACAAGTAAATTTTGTAGAGTAAATAACAGAGTTCTCCTTATAAAGGGAATAGACCCTTAACGAAACCGAAAGTCATTTGTTCTCCCCGTCATTACGATTTTTTTTTTGTTCTGGACTATACCTGGGAACCTGCTAGTTACGGAGATATTGGAGGTCAAAGTTCCAACTATTAAACAAGTGTGTTTTCAAGTACTAGTTTTTAAGGTCATAACTTTACTTTAAATACTTCCATAACCCGTTTACTATTAAATAAATGCGTCCATAAGCACTGTTTTGAGTGCGTTACTTTGAGTGAAAAAAAAAGTCGTTAGCCGGAAAAAAAATATTCAAAAATATTCCTAACACCAAATTGTAAAGAAGAAATTCTGTGTTGAGATGATAAATAGCACTACATTAGAAACCGCAACACGGAATTATATGAAGGTTGGAGTTGAAATGTTAATGAAAGGCAGGTGGAGGGTGCCAAGAAAATGCTCTCCTTGGTTGTTGTCTCAATATTTCGCTAATTAATTCCGTAGGCGTAAGTAAACCTCCTTTGTAAGTGATTTTAAGTACATCGTTCCGTACACGCATCTCACTGCTCGATTCAGAGAAATATTTTAAGATAATTAATTCTAATTTACAGGCGTTTCCAAGCATGGCTAAACGTTTAGCTTATGTTTGCTTTTTGTTTGGTAAGTATGTTATTTTCTGTACTATTTTCTTGGGAACGACTTTAAGTACTTGATATCTTTGGCTATTCAAATCAAGCAAAATCTTTAAAGACTATGCTCTCACACTCCTGCATAATTCACTCTTACACAGTGTCTTACAATATTCAGATCTTGCAAAAACAACGGAAACTCCACTACGTTTTGTGGGCGTCAGAATAAATTAAAGGATAGCTTCTGCCAGCGGCTTCGCCCGCGTGACGTCTGATAATTGCCCCATGGTATCTTACTACCGGGATAAAAAGTTATGTGTTAATCCAGGTTATAAACTAACTGTGCAAAATTTCATCCAAATCCGTTCAGGAGTTTTTGCGTGAAAGAGTAACAAACATTCATACATCCATACTCACAAACTTTCTCATTTATAATATTAGTCGGACTATGCTTTTGCACGCGGCTTCGCTCGCGTTAATTTAGAAATTGACAATTAACTCGGATTGGATTATGCTTGTAAAAATATAATTCAATCATCATTCGAAAGACACGGCGCCATGTATTAGGTATCATAAGAACGTTATTGTTGTTTTCCTCGGGACTTGTACTTTTTTTCGGGATGAAAGGTACCCTATGTCCGTTTCTGTACACCTGACAAGGTATATGCAAAATTTCAGGACGATCGGTTCAGTGATTTAGGCGTGAAAAGGTTACAAACAAATTTACTTTCGCAGTTATTAGTAAGGATAAGGAATCCTGCTGAAATAGAATTTATTATTCCTGATCGGTTGGGATTGAGCATCACAACTGGCGCTTGATCGAATCACACTCGAATGTCTATTTTAGAGAATACGCACGGTGTAGTAGCGTGCTCCGTTTCGTTGTTTTATTTATGAATAAATCGGGAGTTGGTTAGAGAGTGCCCGCTCGTATGATCGGTCCTAAAATTGAATTATTTCCAGCCTGACTCCCACTGGGGTCCCAGGTGATCCCGGAACGTCGAACATAGTATAGCCAATTTGCATAGTTGGGGAGTTTCGATGCAACAACGGAAATTTGATTTATTTAGAGACCAAGCGCATCTTTTTTTTTTTTTTTTTTCGGATGGGATATCATCAAATGACTCCTCCCGCTCTGGGCGGAGCAGGAGGGAGTGTCAGACTTTTACTGACTAAAACCCATCCATGTTCCTTCATCGCCCTTTGTGTTCCGGGGCCACGGTATCTCTTTCGAACAGTCCCGCATCCCGGCAGGCATCGGCCCTTACGGACCCCTTCCTTTTGCTGACTCTCTTTGAGGCGCGCCTGGAACACGAACGCGCCGTCGATACGGCCTGTCGTCATAAGACGGACGGACGGCGAGCTAGCCCATAGCCCACCGTCCACAGGCCCGCGACCAAGCGCATGCTTGTGCTCTTCTTTTCTTTTTCTTTTTTTACAGTTTTTGCTATGGTCAGTTCAGCTGTCTGTAGTGTTTTGACTTTCTTTTACTAATTAATGTTGCCTTGTTCATGTTCTTGTTTGTGGATTTTTTTTCAGCACCTTTGGCCTTGACTTGATTAATGTTTTACATTTTCAGTTTCGATAATCATGGTTCCTAATATTTAAAATATATAATTTAGTGTCTGCGTTTCATTAATTTTGGCCGGATAAACAGATCTTATACATAAACTATGAACGTTTAAGGGCGATCAATTTTGTTCTTCGATAAAATGGACTTAATTTCAGATAAGATTTTCTGTTAAGGTCACGGTTTGTTATTATAGGTTCTAAATATATAGTTGAACAGTTATTACGAAACTCCGCGTGTTTTCTCACGAACTTATTATTTAACACAAATAATCACGTTTAAAATATCTATCATCAATGGTTCTATTCTCTCATTTTGTGTAGGTTTCTGCAGCGAAATTGGTTCGTAGCTACGTAAATGTATGTCTCCTTAACTTTCCAAATTAGGTTAAGGATAGGATGAAGGTAATTTACTTGGCGCATAACACGTTAATCTACTTGTGCAATTAGATTCTGTAGCACGTGATAAATTTCTTTGTCTCAATTTACTCTATTATCGTGTACATGATTATGTATTTTAGCTAATCATCTGACTTTTGACTGGATTTATTTAAATTCAAGCAAATCGCTTGTACGTAGCACCCGTTAAGACCTTGCGATATCATAAATCCTTTTTTCAGCTGATCTTGAATCTCTAATGCTAGCACGAGTTGGACCTCTGTTTTGTGTGAAAAGAGCACATGCCGCATTAAAAGTCCGGCTGTTTTGAGCTGGGCCTCGACAGTGGAGTGAATGAAGGCGGGGGAGGCAGGACCGCGCAGCCTCCGAAGCGCCCGGCCGACTGCCAGTCGACGTCGCGCCAAGCGGGAACCACCACGCGCTTCCCCGCTCATATTACGTTCAACAACTAACCAAATAGTGGCATTTTTATGTGGTAAACTACAATATTGTAAGTAACGTACCGCATCCACACTCGTAAACAATCGGATTAGAACAGTGCCTATCGTCAAATCGACCTTTCCAAAAACATCATCAATTGAACCGTTGACGCTACCGGCCTTAGCTTCTTGTAGCTTTTTTGTTCGTTAAATGGCAATTACATTCGTTGCCGTGGCGAAATGTGATGTATTTTCTAAGTACGATTCGCCCGTAGTCACCTGAGTGAGATGTCTAGAGGTCGCCGCGTAGACGATGTCAGTGAGCTACATTAGTGTGCGCGCCAATCACGTGTATTGTTCGGACTGCCTTGATTTTCTTCGCATTTGAAACATTCAACACCCTCTACTATTTTCAGTACTTCTTCACTATTTCTGAAACACGTAGGCGCACTTATTGGTAAATGTACCGTGAAAATTGTTATTCAAAATACTTACATTTTGTCATGCTTATCTTACAAAGGGATGGCTTTATCAATTTTATTGTTACAAGCTGTTGCTGGGCAGGTTTTTCTAATAAAACGAAATGGGTTTTTATGAAGTCCCTACCCCAAAATGTTATTTATGGGTTTATTTAGTACCTACATTCTCTGTATTCAATATTTTCAGCCGTAAAAGAAAACGAATTGAAATATAGAGTATCATAGCCAAAATGTATGTACGATAATTCTAGCCGTTGGCAAGCTACTGACATTTGGTACTCTCGTTGTAGATTGCCTACATATCGAGTGGGATCGCCTGTATGTCCTTGTTAACTGCCGTAATCCCGTCGTGTAAGCCCGCCGCGCTCCTAGTTTTTATTAGATGCCTTTTGGGTATTCCCAAAACTTACTTTCTCAAACGAAAGAGTTATTGATTTAAGTAGGCAAAGGTATTAGACGACAATGGTTATTGTTTGTTGAAAATATTACGGCAGTCACGCCTACTCCAATTTTGTCTATTGTTCTTTTGAAGTTTATTCGGTACGTCATTTATTGCTACATTATTGTTGGAGTTTAGGATTGAACCATTGTAAAAGCTGTGTTCAAGTACTGAGACTTGAGAGGCTAGTGTCCACATATGAATTAATGAATGTAGAAAGGACATGTTCCACACACACTTAAGTACCTATGTCTCTTTCTAGACCTTGAGCTTCCGCACGTTAGTGATCACTGGTTCTCCATTCTGAACCAGCCTCATCATGGTTTGACCTTGGTGTAACACGTACCAAAGTAGGCACTTGTCTTACAATTGATCAACGTCCTTATGTTACAGCACTTCATCACCGAAATCAGTAATTACAACCTGTAAATTAATTTGATTAAAATGAGCACTTAAAATTTTCAAATTAAAATTCCACAGCGAACTTAATTCGACTCGCAAATGTATAACCTCATTTCGTTACCCTCTTCATGGGAGCTTTCGGTGATACGTTTCCGAGGTATAATCTAATGCTGACCCGTCTCAGTCCACTCATTTTCTAAATTTCGGTGTTAAGTGTGTCTGTGGTTCTCTCCCGTCAAGGCTTTGCTTAAATCCTTTTTTGCTAGGATTAAGTACACGTCCAGCTTTTGACGGGTCAGTAAGATTTAAAGATGCCACGTGTATTCATCATTCCATCTCTTAAGAAATATAATTTTTCATGAAGTAATAGAGACCTTTTTCCTTGATTATTTGCGTAAGAATTTCGTAGTTCTTTTTCCTAGACACAAGGAATGAGTGAGGTTATTGTAAAACTTTTACGAATTTCCTTAAATTGTAATACCTCTTCACAGTTTTGTAGACCATCGTTTTAGCTCGGCTCGCTTGCCACAACCAAGTGCTATGGCGAAGCGATAAGTATTCAAGAAATTGAAAAGGATTTAGTTAGAGCGAGTGAGCCGTTTGTCGGATTAAATTGGCTTAGTTTGCGAACCAAGGATTGCCCGATAGGTAAAACCAAAGAAAGTAATTCATTTTACGTTTCAGTTCTATCTCCCAACTCCACAAATCCATCTAATTAAATTATTATCTTGAAGACTGATCTGTTTTCTCGAATATTACTTTTGCAAGAATTGATCCGCTTCGCTTTCATTTTGTGAATTTAATCTTACCTTTATTAAAACTTGTTTGAAAAAATGCAACTCATCCATTAATTTCTCCGGTTTCGTTTCGCCAGCTAAAATTACGGTTGAATTTTGTGATAAATTGTGTTGTGTGTATTTTGTAAAAACACGCAACCCAATTTCATCGCATCGGATCCTAGTCCACTATAATATATAGTATAATTTAAAACTGCTTGTTGTTTTTATTAGTTGTCCCTCTAGCTAGACTATAGTTTGAACGGCCTATAAAATCCTTGAAAACCTTAAAATCTTTATTGAATTCGCTCTTCACCATCAGCCTCATTGTCATCCGCCTAGCCTTTAACTCGGTATGTAATGACCACCCATTACACACCTATCCACAGACCAACCTGGGTAAGCCCGGCTTAACCTGAAGATCGACCTGAGCGGCTGCTATTATTTAACTACGAGCTTTACCAGCAACCTATTGCAGTGTATATATGCATATCCAATCCCTTGCCACTGAGCTCAATCCTCAGCCCCTCTATTTTCCCTCTCACCTTTCGAATGCCGTCGCTCCATCTAATCTGAGGCTACGATTTCCAATTCGCTGTATCTATACTAGAACACGTCTGCACTTAACGGCCATCGGTTCAATGTGTAACACGTATGGCTGGCCTACTAATCTCAATTGCTTTCAATCTATTTACATAACAATGGAATTTCACTTGTTCCTCGTACATGTCATAACTAATTTGTGAAACTTGTTATCTCGTATATTTCAATTTTTTTTTTGTTAGCCTGTTTGAATGTCCCACTACTGGGCAAAGGCCCCACCTTTCTCCTGCCAAACCTTTCCAAACAATTCCAAAATATCTGGCCATGTTCGCCTCACGAGAGAACGAGATCAGATCGTCACACCACCTTCGCCGCGGTCTACCTCGACGGCGATTTCCTCCGACAGGCGTCCAGTGAGTGACGATCGTTGCCCATCTCTCCGGGCGCATTCGTGCTACATGTCCAGCCCATTACAACTATCATGCAATTTTTCATTTCATTAATAGATATCCTATCTGTTTTGTTCCAAATAGCTAAGATCCATAACTTGCTTCATTGCCATTATTATAGTCCGTTATTTTGCATGATAACATCATTGTGAATGTGGAGTTGTTGTCCCTGAATATCATCGTCTCAATAGGATAAACTGTTAAACGTCTTCATGAAAGTGAAGTTATTGTAGTTTACAGCTTCTCGTATGATAAGATAATACAGGCGTATAAAGTATTATGTTTGAAAAATCTTTAAGTTCAGAGACAAATCTTTCGAGTATAATTTTTGTGTTGTCAGTAAAAACTTCAGGAGCACAGTCCTCATGGGTCATTCAATTGACATATTTTACAGCTGATGGTACATTTACCTAACTGTACCATGGACCATGACCCATTTCCCCTACCGCCTGAGGTGACACCCCGTTTCAATACACGACCGACATAAAGTGACTTTTATGCATTGCTGTAAAAATAAAAGTTCCACGGTACCCGCGTTCCTGTAGAAGCTTTATTATTTTTTATGTGTCACAAGTGGGAATGGCCGTTTTAATTCCTACTGTGATATGTACCGTTATTGCTTTTATGGGGCATCATGCCCATTGCCAAAATTTATTTTATTTTCAGATTTTTGTTATTTTTCCTAAATTGTTTCATGTTATTCAGGGTGACGTTACGTTTAAAAATGTACGACTTAGGTACTTTAATTCATATTTAAGATTGTATGCCTTTAAAACCCACCTAAGTACAACAACAAAACCCACATTTCAAGGGTAAAACAAATAAAGAATAAACAAAAGCCCTCCCGCATCATTTTCTGTTTCGCGACCCAGAAATGAAGGTACCTCATACTTATGGCCGTATTCCATTAGAGCTAGTTGACTTAAACCTCGAAAAACGAACAGTGACTGCGGTTTTTCCGCGTCTCACCGAAGTGGCCCGGGCACGTATCGAGGTTTTACGATGCAAAGGCACGCGGCGTTTCACTGATTTATTTTCATTATCGTGTTCAGCTATGCCGGTGGCGATATTTTTCACCGCCCCGTATTGGGAAGGGAACCGTGCCTGAAATCAACAAAGTGGTGTCGTCACCGTCAATTGGAACATTTTGGAAAGAAAATTTTATATTTATCGTAAGCAAATCCAGCTGTCAAAAATTTTATATTCTCCCTATCCTCGTGCCAGGGGAATTCGGCAATGGACAGCTGATGCAAAACCCGGTCGACTCTGCAGAGATATCTCATTGTATGACAGCAACTGCGAACTGATGACCCACTGACCCAATTCTGGACTGCAGCAGTCAGCGATCTGTATACCTTACTATTTGTTTCGAGTTTGGCAGTGATTCCCACCCAACTTATACATATTCATGCTGTACTGCAATTCTTGAGGGAATTTTCCGGTGTTTTAGTAGGAAGTCAATTATAATTGGGAATATCAAGTATCAACGTTTGTTTACTTATCTTTTGTGGAAGTTTACAGCACGTTTCAATATATTAGAAGCCAACAGGGAAATGAATAATAACACATAGACCTTCTGAATTTCATTTTACCTAAAGCTTATGCCATTTGCAATAACTAGCTGAAGTCTGGTAAACATATTTGTTAAATTTCCATGGATATTAATACAGCACACATTCATTATTGTAATGTGAACATTTACATCCAGAAAGAGCAAAACAATTTCTCATTTCTGCCTTGTAATGGCTGTCAATATTTCTCCCAGCCCTTAAACCAATCTATACCTGCCTCGAGTAAATTCAAGACTTACGTTCAGACGGGAGCTTGGCTTGCCTGTTTAATTTCAGGAACGTTCTTCTTGCCTACATGGTGTAATTCTTAAAACTAATCGAGATCATCTTTTACTTTAATTATTCCAACAGTATTGTTTTCGGTTTAAGCCACATTATCTACATATAGCTCTTACTCGCACACACTACAATGATATAAATTCATTGTATCCCGCTTAGTTGATTAGGATTACCTATGAATATTGAATAGCAATCATAGTGCACATCTTATTTATACAATTACCATATTGGTTCATATTCATAGAATAATTCATGTAGTATTTAACTATACTCTGGACTAAGAGTCCCATGTGATTAAGTATAAAATTCAGAATCGCAGAATATTTGATTAGGTAACAGTAAGCGTCCTACCTTCAACGAAATTGTTGTTTAAAGACTTAATAAAATGAGTATTAGGATAATAAAAAAATAATGTTTCCATTCTGCCGTTACTGCCAAGGTTCAGTTTAATTGTCATTCAGCAATTGGCATAAGCGAGGCATTGAAATTTAATGAACCACATTCAGGTCAAGGCTGTCCGTAACAGAAACACCGGCGACACTTCAGTTTGAATTTTGCATCAAGAATTTTGGAATATGGATAATTGCTTTAATTGGAACAGTACAATTGACTATTGTTTTAAACATTCGCGAGTTCTCTTAGCAAGTGTACTACAGAATACAATTAAATTCAACAACTGTGGTTATCTAGACGTTTCGTATTAAGTTGGTCAGCAAAGTTTTGTCTTCCTAAAATGCTGTGAATTTAGTCGGTTCCAATTTCCTCATGTTTTCACTTCACTGGGTTTTCCTAACTTGACTAATTTATAGTTCGGCCTATACCAGCGTGGGCTGGTGTTTTAATTTTTTCCTTTTTCCAATTAAAAACGTGCACCGGTAGCGAATTCTTTCGCCTGTGCACGACTTGAATATTTTATGCCTGCAGTCTCGCGGGAAATTAATGCTGGGTGCACTAAACCATTGTGCTTAAGATTTTTCTTTCGTGCGGTCGTTAGAATTTTAAAGATGAAATTTTGAGGTTTGTGCTAGATTAATTGCCCCATATTTTCAGGTTCCTTATGTTAGGTGGTCTACTGCAATCAATCTTCATTATATTCTGTTACTTCATTGTGGTTCTCGGTCAGCTGGTTTTGAGTTCTCTTTGGTTGATATGGTCGGTATGTCATAACAGTTAGGTCTTAGCCCAGCATCGCTACCTTCAGAACTTTCTGAAATATCAGCCATAACAATAGGTACATAGGGAAATAAACTAATTCAATAATTCACAGTAAGATTCCAATCTATTTGTAAAGGTTACAGGCCCTCGGGAGTGATATCAAATAGGGAATTGGTTTCGTCAGGTACGCACAGCCGCTAAGACCTAAACTGCGGCTTACCGCACGCAAGTCGGCCGCCTGAGGGATTCTCGTAACTCCGTACCCTATTATTCCACTATCTCACTTTCAGCGTACGTGAGACCCTTATTTATTGACCGAACCTGATGTAACAACGATTTGCTGCGTAAACTACGTGCTGCGCAATCTACTACTTGCTTCAATGCATATTTAAAGCTGACAAGATCTTGTTGCTTGTTTGAACGCGTGCTGCGATATAAGTACCTGGAATTTTATTAAACCTTTCGTATTGTGAATACTAAGAGTAATGTGCTAGAATTCATTTAAGCATAAACCCTGAATAACATTAGCACTCGGTTAAGTTAATTAATTTCACCGGGTATTTTATTATCTACTCTTAGCCTAGATTCGTTGGAAATATCAAGTAAAACACAAACTGCCAGTTCATTTGTAAATCCATTTTTTTTACCATGATCACTTGTAATTGATATTTCTTTATTCAAATTTGTGATTTGATATCCTCGACTCATTTTTTCAGCACAATAAATCCATCAACTTTATGAAAAATCGTCAGCGTTCATTGTCCTCTTCTTTTGCGTGGTTATTCAAGTAAAGGTGCCGTTGGAAAATGGAACTGAAATCTGTAACTATTAAGCTCTGGGACTTTGCGACAGACCTGAGCCAAGTCTCAGCCTAAATTATCATTTGTTCAGCTCTAGCCACGGAATAAATGCTTTATATTCCGCACACCTGTATGCTCCACATAAATAATTGCGGATTGCCACAACGCCCAGTAGTACTTGTGAAATTGTTTCTTCTTTATTTTACTTGGTTTCCAGTCTTGGATTCACTTCTTCTTTATTGCCGAGTGCATATATTTTTTTATTCCGTATTGCCTCCACTAATTTGAAAATAGTTGCTGGATTTATTTCTTCAAGTTGATAAAGCTCCGATCTTTAACTATTAAGTATAGCAATGGCACCGGTTACAACTTTCTTGTTGAACTAGCTAAATCTAAACGTTTTGATATCGAACCTGAATGCAGTCGTGCATTCTCTTGAAGAGAAACTTAGGGGGAGTACTGGCGAATATTGTTTGCCCTCGAACTGGAACAGGTCTCCGCGGTTACTTCCACCAGTAGAAAGACAAACTTAAGCCATTGTGAACATTACATGGAATGCAGTTATTACGTTCTCTATGCAATTTGCAACTACCAGAAACTCTGCTTTGTTTGCATCGCTTAAGAAATTTGTTAAACTTACCCTAATTCCTTCCTTGTTGTAAATTACAAATAATGTAATCATAACAATCCCAAAACTTGTTTTTGAAAAGGTCGAGGAAATCCGCATTAAGATTAAGTGATGGAGTCTTGTGAATATTATTGCGAGAATCGTGCTGCATTGGAATGCAGAGCTGGTGAAAGGACTACTCGCAATTGAATTCCTAAGTGAAGTGATTTAAACAAAGAGCGGTAACTATAAACGTCAACGTGTGAAAAGCTGAAAGAGTGTCCTGGCTTCTTTGTGCGAATGAGAGGATGCGCGGCTGGCGGTTGTCCGCTCAGCGGAGACGCTAGCGGAGGAGGTACCGGCGATCGGAAAGGGTGTCGGGCCGCGAGCGCGACGACTGGTGCCCGCACGAGGCGCGCCGGCATGCACTGACGTGTGCGCGGCGCTGCGCGTGCTGCGGCGCGGCGCGATGCCCCCCTGGGCCTGACATGGAGGAGGGTGGCTACTGGCGGCCATCTTGCTCGACGCTGTCGCTCGCGGAGCACCATGGCAGCTCAACGCATCTGTGCGCGCGCCACGCACCCCAACCGCGGCTCGCGCACCGTCATCCCCCCCATGCGCATCACTCGCACGCGCATCAACACGCGCACGCCCACCATCTGCAGCACGCGCAGCACTCCTCGTGCCCCGTGCACAGTCCGTTCAGACAACCGACGCCGGAGTACTGTGCCGCACATTCACAGGTACTGTTCACCTATCACTTCAACTTTATATCTGAATCAATGTAGTCAGTTTAGCAGTAAGTATAAGAATACCAAATCCACATGTGAACCAACAACCATATCATTCTGAATAAAAGTATTTTCGTCGTGATTTATGTATTAAAAATCTCACCAAAAGAAAGATGTGATGGCGAAGTAATCGATGGTATCAGACCTGATAGCTCGTACGCGCGAACGATTTGTGAAACCGAGTCACGAGGTGACGGCACCTGCACCTAATTTATTACAAGCGGATGCTTTTGACAGCGGGAAGCATATTTTCAATAACACAGATTTGCATCTTGCGATTGCTCTTCGCTCGACATGAACGTTGATGATAAAAACATAAAAAGCTCTATATTCTATAAAAAAAAACCTAATACACGCGAGAGCAAAAGACTCCCTCTGCCCTGGGACGTTATTGAATGATTTATCAAACGCCTGTTAATGGCGATAGATATTTTGTTCGTAACAAATACATGTTTTATAAGTATTTGCCACGTCCGGCCTTGAAACGGTATTTATTATTGGTGGTCCTACGGAAACGTGAGGAGAATGTAACACTAGCTAACGGAAATAGGAAAAACACGAAAAATAGCGAAATAAAAGGCAACCAACCATGTGTCTACGTCGACTAATGTAGTAATTACATTTGAACGTAAAAGTAAACCAGGGCTTATTAGTGGGTAATTGTATACTTAGTTCGGAGAAATTCTCGTGTAATAATAAATTGCTACTTCTTGAGGAAGGACAACAGCTGATATAGTTATGCTTAGGAGTTTGTCTTCACAACTCCAGAACATGAAATGTGTTTTCAGAGTGACAAGTTTTTATTCTAATGAATTGATGATAGAATAGTGAAAGAAAAATAAACGTGTTGCGCCGACCCCAAATAATAAGGAACGAGGTCGGGAAGATGATAATTATGAATTAATAATAGAAACAATGAGGTACTAACATCATCGTCCACATTCACTGACACACCACACCCACATTAAATTACTAAATAGAATAAGATTTGTATACAATATAAAACTATGTAGTATTTACTCATTTATATGTAATGCCGTTAAAATTGTAGCATCAGCACATGTACTATGTTACGTAAAATTATCACTGTACCATTAAGCATAGGGTACCGAGACTGTTTCTCCTTAACTCAGGTTATTTTGTAACCTACTCGTAGCTAGGAGAACAGTGCTTCACCCACTCGATTGTAGACTACCTAACATATTTTTATTCTCTAAGAACTTTGCTATAACCATGTATCCTACTACCTACAATCCGTGTTTGACTAAATAAAAAATATTACTTATTATTATCTTTTCACCACCGGGACAAACCGTATTACCCACGAATTTAGAAACTTGTCGTTAAAGTTAATATAATACCAGAACAGTATACCAGCTGGTCTTGATTGATAGGGACTTAGAAGATATTATAGCGTAATGCGAGGAGATTGATGTATTTAGGTAGCCACTCTGACCGTATGAGGATGGATGGCGTTAAGAAAGACTCCGAAGTTAAGCTTTTATGCTTAAATATATAACTGTTGCATATTCTTCTATTATCAACATCTTTTAAAGGTTTTGTTCGCTGCTCAATACTTAAATTTTAGGCTCATTCAAAATAGAAAATTCCATTTTTATTTCAGCTCCTTCAGATACTTATTTATTTTCCCCAATTACACGTTTCCAAATTTAACTCAGCAAGTCAAGTAAAAAGTCCTTTAACGATGGACTTTAAACGGAATTGAAGGGAGGCTTTCAATGAAATCAAACGCGTATAAAAAGGGCGTTGAGCTAAAATAATGCTTTTTAACGTTTTCATGAAAACAGAAAGGCGTGTGACAATGGCAACTGTGATATCCAAATTGGTTTTTGAAGAGTTCGAAAGGAGGAAGCACGTTGCGTTGGTGACGGAACATCTCATATTTAATTCGTAAATAAGGAGCACTTAAACTAAGGCTTGCAATGTAGGTACAAACTGTTAAATAATAGTGTAGTCATTGTTGCAGAGCTTAGTAAATAAATAAAATAAGAATGATAGGAATTAGTAGATTTCGCACCCAAGTTATACTTGCAAACACAATTCGAGAAAATGGGTCATCGAAAAGGGATCCCTTATTTTCGCCTAATGGAAGGACGAGTTTATCAATTCGTATGCATGTATATTAGGTAGATTTCGTCAGAAAAAATTTACCTATTGGTTTTGCACCTAAAGTCGAGTTTTCCGAAAATTTCACCATAGGGGGTTTAGTTATGTCCCCTAGAGCCCAAATCAACCGCCGGTTAAAAACATATATATATGTATACGTATGTTTGTGGGGCGCCAAGTAAAATTTAGTCACATTCTACAGGTCGCAATTATGCACCGGTTGCTTTCAAACTTTGCCAAAAAATCGAAAGGGTCAAAACTTAGGTTAAGTTCGTGAATGGGAGGAATTCGTCCATGAGGGGCGCGGGGTTTTTCGAAAAACAGTTTTTTGGCCATAACTTTTTTCCTATGAAAAATTATTGAACCGTTTAACATTTTTATCATTCCGAGTAATAATACGCACAACTTTTGAATTTAAACTTTTTTGATGCAACCCCTTACTTGGGGAGGGGGTTGAATTGAAATTTCTAACATTTTTAGAAAAAAAAATGATATCTCCGAAACGGTAAACATTTTTACCGTCGCATTTTTTTTTTAAAGCAAACTGTTTACTTTAAAATTTTTACTTTTAAAGTTTAGCGATAATACTTATAGTTTTCGAAATGAAAAATTATAACTAAAAAAATTTAGGGTGTTTCCATGCTAAACTCTAATGGGAGGATTTTAAAATTTATGATATCTATTAAGACGTTTAATTGTCAAACGTCAACAAAGTCGTTGCCATGACGACCAAGTCTTTTGGCAACTGACGTATTCATAAAGGAGGCACTTCTAACAAAAAAAAAACTGATAAAATCTACACTTAAGAAATCGGCTAGCGCAACTGTGGCTAGCTTATCCTTGAACCTAATTTGACAGATTGTAGTACCTACTTAGCTTAAGGTGGACCAGGTGGTGGCTCCAGGGTAGCCCACGAAATTCAAATTTTCTTACGTTTTTTACATTTTGCAGGACAGTGCTAGGTTTTATGTTGATTAAAATATTGTTCGCGACTGTAAGACGTATGTATACGTAGTTATAGAATTATAATCACCAATACAAGCATCTATAGCCGCCGAATTTCCAGAATAAAAATGGGCGGAACCTTCTAAATCTACCTCCTCCTGCGGCTTGCCGAAGGGACTTTTTTTTCGTGTGCTATGTTCAGCGATATCTTTGCTAATTGTGAACCGATTTGAATTACAAGCAACAATTGGTAAACGTGGGACTTCAATTCGCCTATCCAAGACCCCGGAAGCCTTTGGTAGAAGAAAAAGTATTGCAGACGCTTCTAAATCAACTTATGGATGATATTTCATTCAGACAGACTCGCCACTCTGATTCTGTATTCGGTTTCATTAACAATTCTATGGCGTGTTCGAGAAAGTTCCTGGCTAATTTAATGAGTAGCCTTCTTCATGATGAATAATGGAATAAATGTTTGGCTCATATTTTCCTTGTAGAGGTTGATGTTTTGGTGGATTCATTTATTGAAAGATTGCTTCCGTGTTATTGGATATCTTTCTTGGAAAGGACTATCCATAAAACTAGTTTCTAAACCAGTATACTTACCTACCTACTTTTATCACGCTCATTTTTTTATGTTGGCAGGTATTATAACAAGCTTACAGAGGCCTAGCACACTGCTATTGATTGAATTATCGATCTTAAAATCCTGTAATAAATCTATAGCAACCTTTCAAACCCATTATAAATCGTTACTAACGATTGTTAGCGTAAATTAAATTAAATTCCCCAATCGTGGAACCCCTGAATTAGAATAATAAACGTAACAACAAATGTTTACCGTAGTACCTATTGTTTTGTAATATTATCAGAATCAAAATAATTCTGAAAACCAATGTTCTTGACAAACAATTTCAATTTTGGGTTGTAAGCGCCCCTTAATTTAAAAGTAACCGCCACGAGCCATCTGTTGTATAACAGGGTTGTATAACAACAAATATATTTGTAAGTAAAATACATCCATAATATCATAAATCAGCTTATAATATCCCCACTGATGGGACCGAGGCGTTTTCGAGAAAGAATGGACTGTTATCCACCACGCAGGCACAGAGCGGGTTGGTAGATGTCACATGTCGTCCTCACGATTTGTTCCTTCACCGTTTCGAGAGCAGTGGTGATGAAATAAATTAATCAGTGTCGTGCCTGCCTGGGTTCGAACCATGACCAATATAACTCGTATGTCGGCGGCAACTAGGCCACCACTCTTCTTGACAATACATTCTTATAGCAAACTGATTTAAGCAGCGGCGCCAGTACGCAAAATTCTTTGGACGTAGTTTTTTTTATTATATCTCTTACACAAAAACAAGTTATTTTTTACAGTTTTTTACTCGCCAAACTTTACAGTTTGATGGCGAGAGAGTTGCGGTCACCAGCCCGTTATTTAATACAATACAAGCAAAGACAGGTAAGCAAGTAGTGGCGGTACTTTCATACAAGCCTACAAACTTGGCTTGCTCTTGTAACCTACTATACCCTTCCTGATGTTAGGGTTTCTTAACAGTTCGCTTGCTTTCTGGGCTTGCCGTATTCTTGGCCACAAATGGCCTACACTTACTCATTTATACTAATCTAAACTAATATTATAAAGAGGAAAGATTTGTATTTTTGTTTGTAACGAATACCTAAACTTGAAAACTACTGGACCGATTTGAAAAATTCATTCAATTTATTCTTTCAGCAATGGTGCTACATTATCAGCGAGTAACAAAGGCTATCCACGTACTCCCACGGGAACGGGAACTACGCGGGTGAAACCGCGGGACGTCCGCTAATATTTCACATATGTATTTCTTTAACAAATATTCAAATATTATGCTTAAAGTTGTTAACACTTGGTGTTTTTTAGTGTGTTGAGTTTGGTTCCCAAAATAGAATTTTGGTCCTAATCTGATTGGCAAGAACCTCTTAACTTCCATCTTGTAAAAAAAATTACGTACCCAACACAAAAACTCAATTATGTAGGTTACCAAGGAAATCAGCCGTGAATTCGTGACGAGCCCGACCTTATAGATTATTCTTATTACGCGAATTTGCGTCGTTTTAATACATTTATTAAATTCATTTTGACCAATTGAATATTTTTTTCGTCGTTTCCATATTTTAATATTCAAGCAAACAAATTAGATGTCGGAATGGGTGTCAGAACCTGACATTTTCTTAAGAAATCTCCTCAGATACATTACTTGAAATATTATTAAAGAATTTTTAGTCAATAAGAGTGTTTATTTCTTAATGCTATTAAAATAAGTAGCGGATGTTATTACAATAAGGCTCAAAAGACTTCAGGTCTGATGTTTATTGAAATTTCCAAGTGGGTAGTAGAAACCTAAACAGTTTTCACATTTTGTAAGGCTTTAATTTACGCCTTTTATAATTTCATGCTAAAATTTCGTATCATGTAATATAAGGACCAAAATAATACCTTAAGTTAGTCAGTTTTCACATAATTTACCTACTGAATAACAATTTCGTGGAGTACCCTTCGTTATTAAATGTCAACACTTGGTATCTGTGAATAATGTATCTGTTATAGTCAAATTTCGAAGCTCCGGCGTTTCTAGGTTTGGCTTGTTTTACCTACAAGTCTTAGTCAAAGTCCAAATCAATAGTGTGTTTTGGCCTTTGACTAACGAATTTATGTCCAATCCTAGAAGAGATAACTTGGACAACCCGACGAAGCTTCTGTTTCTGTTTGCAGGGTATAAAGTAACCTAACACGAAGGGAATTTGTAAAAAGTAAGGTACTTCTAGGTTTGCCTAAAAATACATCAGTCAAAGGCAGAAATTAGAATCTATTTTTGGGTTTGCTAAAAGGCGTTTGTCAAACCTAGGATAAACCAGTCATTTCGCGAAGACGCTACATATAGCGATCTTTGACTATAACATATCGAAAAGTTTTGTGCGCGTGTCTAAGGTTGACTCTAAAAAGGCTTAACTAAAACAGAAATAATTAGATAACATACCTTCGGACAGAGTTTAGAAAATTCTGTCAAACAATAGCCCTAACTAACTGAATCCACTAACCATAAAATAAACTTACCTACTTCAAAAACTTACTTATGTCCTTCAACTGGAACGAGGGTATGTCCTCAACAAAGCAGCAACCCTTACTTTAGGAATCGCGTAATCTGACAATATGGAATACAATAGCCACAAAGAAGCAAATGAAGGAAGTCCGTAAACGGTATCAGTCTACGACGACGGAATTGTCAAAACATATTTTACCATGCATAAGATTCTAAGTCCTCATATCTTTTGTTAACGTATAACTACCTTAAGGGGACTACAGGACAGGGCACGCCACAATAGTGGCGATAAGTCCCCTCTTTGAGGAGTGGCTTGAGAGACGCCACGGCGTCCTCACCTTCCGCCTGATGCAGGTCCTCACCAGACACGGTTGTTTCGGGAGGACCGAATCGGGCGAAAGGAAACGCCCGGGAGCTTCCATTGTTAGGATCGAACGGAGGACACGGTGGAGCACACTCTGGAGGTGTGCCCCGCGTGGGCGGAGCACCGCCGTGTCCTCGTAGCGGCGATCGGCGGCGGCGACCTCTCGCGTCCGGCCCTGGTTCAATCCATGGTCCGGAACGAGACGGAATGGGACGCCGTCACCTCCTGCGAAGCAGTAATGCTGGAGAAGGAGGTGGCGGAACGTGAGAGGGAGAGAGCCTCACGTCCCGTCGGCCGCGGGGCCGGCCACCGTAGGCGTGGGCCTGTGGAAGGAGAGCTATGGGCTAGCTCGCCGTCCGTCCGTCTCATGACGACAGGCCGTGTCGCCGGCGCGTTCGTGTTCCACGCGCGCCTCAAAGAGAGTCAGCAAAAAGGAAGGGACCCCTTCCTTTTTCCAATGGCCGATGCCTGCCGGGGCTGCGAAACTGTCTGAAAGAGATACCGTGGCCCCCTAACACAAAGAGCGATGAAGGAACATGAATAGGTTTTAGTCAGTTAAAGTCTGACACTCCCTCCCTCTCCCAGAGCGGGAGGAGAAATTTGTTGATTTCCCATCCGAAAAAAATAAAAAAATGGGACTACAGGAGCTAAACGCGAGTTTTATAATGCAAAAAAGCATATGATTCACTGCAATAAACAAAACCAGAAAAATATATGATATCCTTCAGGATATATGCTAGTACGATAGTGTTTTGAAAACATAATACAACAAATTTTACTCAATAAAAAAAAAACGCGAACATGTCTCTAAAAAAATCTTTTACGAGTAAAAACCATACTAAAATACATGCGATCATCCTGATTTTTTGGCAAATAATTCTACGAGCAACATATTAGCATCAAAGTGTTTTATTTTTTTAGTCCAATCAATAGATTTTTTGTAAATCGCAAAAAACCACTCATTTCGCACTATTCGGCCTGCAGTGACTGACGTAACAACCACTTTATAGTGCAAGCTGATTAGAACTTTATTCTAACAGAATTTCAAACGAAGTTTGAACCACCACAAATACTTAGAGTTGCTAATTTAGCTCCTGTAGTCGCCTTTACATGTATATTTTTCTGGTCAGATCTTAATTTTTTTACGTGCAATTGAAGGCATATTTTTCCACCGTTCTAACTGGTTCAGCTTCTCTTGCTTCATTGTTGAAATCGTACCTCTGGGAGCTGTAAGCTGTTAGTTTTAAGCTCGGCTCTTGTTCTGCAACGAGGTTGAGATTTACTTTATTTTAAATGGCTGTTCATTTTATAACATCATTCTTAAACTTAACTGGTAGAGAAAACTTTAAAGCTGGGGATGTATGCTACTTTGATTGAATCAAATAAATCCATGTAAATTTCAGAGAATTTTTACAAATTTTTGTCATCATCAGTTGCTCCCAAGGTACGGCCAACGAAAGCATGTGAAATTCCTATTCTAGGTGATAATGTTACTTAATGTAGCTGTATATGCCGTCGCGGGAAATTAAAAATCTGTCTGCAGTTGTCAGTCAGACGAACATTTATTTTATTTTAATGCCCGTTAATCGAATTGTCATAACCAGGTCCCTGAGTAAATTGTACACAAATTCGAAATTAATTTTCCTACACTTTCAAATAAAGAAATTCCGTATGAGACCAATGAGGAAGTAATTAATATAGATAAACTCCTATTGCTATACTGTTTTTATCATTTAATGTGTAAGCATCCTTTAATTTTATTCGTACTTTTTTATATTTAAAGATTTTCTCTCAAACTTAATATTGAAATAATTTGAAAGAACTATTCCAGAAAAGGTTTTATTTCGCCAGATGTTCATGTTACAATTCGTATTGTATGCGAATACACTGAAAACAGAAACTGAAATAGAAATACCTGTCATTTTGAAGTCACCGGTACCAATACTCCTATTGATTGCAAAACGATTGTATTGTAAGATAGTTGTGCATAGCGAATGCTGTAGACAACAATCGTATTGTGTTTACCCTTGGAATGAAAGTTTTCTAATAGCGAGTCACTTTTAACTTAGTAGGTACTGTTGAGCTTTTGTCTGGTTGGCTTGGCCAATCAACCTCGACGAATATTATTTTAAGTTACACACTATTCGTATTTAGATTAAGGCTAGAATAACAAGAGACTAATCTCTTGTTATTCTAGTCTTAATCTAGTCAGGTCCAGTCAGGTCCTGAGCTGGCAGTGGTGAATTCATAGAAGCGCTTGAAACTAAATAATATCTAAGAACGATATACCAGTTTTATTCGTATAACTAAAAGCACAGCGATGCTTAGGATATTCTCAGGTCTCCAAATTTGGGGTTAAAATTAATTTAACAAGCAATATGGTCGCATTAATCCAAAATTTTGCTAAAGCACAATGCTAAATCCTTTAAATAAATTCAAGGATTATTTAAGGCGCAATCCTGAGTTGTTTAATGAAAATCAGATGTGTCATAATACTTTGATACTTTTAATCCTCTGAATTTAATTACAGATTAATATTTTGAATACAAATTGACTAGTATGGTGAAACACTTGACAATGAGGTTCAAGATTTTAATCCCATTTTCCCTCTGCGTAGTCATTTACTACGTTCACTTGTTTGTATGCAACTGAGTTCTTTATTATCTGACTTTCCATGTTTTTTAATAACCTTTAACGGAAGAACTTTTTACTATGGAGCTTTTGCCTTGAGAAAGGGACAAAACGATAATAAATGTGATATTACTACATTGAAAGCTTTTATCTAGCAATGAAACCGCCTGTAGTACTAAACAAAACAATTTCAACGAACCCGGTCCGAATAATTTCGGTTAATTAAAGTGACAGTGTAAACGTATATCAGCGAAGGTTACAATTAATTAGTCTGATTTCACACTAATAAATTATCCAAACATTTATTAAACATTAATGTTCTAAGCTACGAGTTAAAAATGTATTTATCTTGTAGAAAATTTTCGTGAGAGTTTTAAATTAAGATTACTCCTTAGCAAAGTCCTATCGCTATCTCAGACTTTAAAATGACAATAGAAGTAAGAAAACGGCCACACACAATAAAAACTTTTAGCAAATGTGAGCCAAAACTTCACTTTGGGTGATATATGACGTCATTATACTGCTAAATGGCCTAAGATGTAAAGGAATTTGACTTTACGGCGTACGGAACATTCTAGAAAGTAATAATGAAATTTTGAACGGATTCTGCCTCGTTTCTTGGACCGCCCGAATTTAGTATTTGAACTTTCGTTTTGACGAGAAAATAAAAACAGAAACAGTTAATAAATACCATTAACTCTTTGTGAAATCATTTTCATAATTCAGTTTGTATATTTTACGAAGGAAAAGCTTTTTCTTTTGATTTTGCACAGCACCCTTAATTTTTCTTTGTAATTTTAACTGTACTTTGTTCTCCTGCAACTTGTAATTTGATTAGTCTTGTACAAATGGTAGACTTGGTTGAATATCTAAAAATATTTGGGTATCGTTGAGAAGCTCCTGGCTAAATAATAACAGCCGCTCGGGTCGATCTACACTACAGGTTCAGTCAAGCTTGCCTAGGTTGGTCTGTGGATAGGCGACATACCGGAATTTCCACCGTGTCTCGGAAAGCACGTTAAGCCGTTTGCTACTCCACTTATGACCGTTACTGTTCATACCTACATTTAACAGGAATTCGTCTGTAATAAAACTAACTTTGTCACACAAAGTAGTACAAACTAGTGCCAAATATAAACTTAGTACTCGCCTCGCTCTCCATATAACATTGCTTCTATTAAATTATATTACCAGAGAGTAAATGCTTTAATTCCGATACGTTGACATAGTTGACGCATATTAGTCTTAATTAAATGTTTGCAGTTCCAATATGCTATCTAAATTAAATTAAAATATCTAAATTTTCAAGGTTGTGAATTTGCCCCAGAATTTCTCAGTTGTCGTTGTTGCGTTTGCCGTAACTTGCCCAAACACAAAAATTTAAAAGGACTATAGTATTATTGTTTGTATCCACGATTTGTGTTCTAGATTTTGGTCACGAGTCTATCCTATTATGTAAGTTATTTACTTCGACCTCATCAAGATGTATATCTTTAGTATTTTGTACAATATTGTGAATACTATTCCTCTGGCGTTGGACAAATAGCAAGATTCTCGCTCCGGTAATTAGTGCCGTGTTTGCCTAGACTCAGTAATTTTTCTTCCTTATTTCAATTTTCTTTTCTCGTCGAATACTTTAAGTATTTGTTTCTCGAACAATCTTAATATATCATACTATAGACTTAGTACCTACGAACGCGTTATTAATGCCGATTTTTTTCTTGTTTTGTTTCTTTTTCTCTGTAACTATCGATTTTAACTTCGACATTGCCTTATAGCGTCTCATTTGAAGCTAAATTTTCACTGGGACTTTTAGTTATTTGTGTATTCAAAGTACGAACAAGGTTCAAAGGAAATAGCAAAACGAACATCAGTATGAAAAGCTTTTCATTCAAACCCGACTTCACCACATTCATGTAAATCTTAAGAGACCTTATGAATACGCATGTATGAGACAAATAATATTATACAGAATAGGGATCGAAACTACGGCATCAAAAGACATACGAATAAAAAAAATAAAAATATGAGGACAATCCCATTATTTATAATCAGGCAGAGAGACGTAGGTAGGCAAGTAGCTAAGTATGGAAACTCCTCGCAATAAATCAATGACCAAGTTGTTGCCAAATCTTGTTTAGGTTTTTTTCTAAGTTAATTTAATTTGGGATGGCATTGGAGATCCTTAATCTGATAATTGTATCAAATAGAAAAAAAGTCAAGAACTGGTTAGAACATATCGAAGAAATGCTCTATCGTTTAGATGCATTTTTAGGTTTCCGTAGCCAAATGGTAAAATACGGAACCATGGATTCGTCATGTCTGTCTGTCCGTCCGTCCGTATGACACAGCCACTTTTTTCCGAAACTATAAGAACTATGCTGTTGAAACTTGGTAAGTAGATGTATTCTATAAACCGCATTAAGATTTTCACACAAAAATAGAAAAAAAAAAAAACAATAAATTTTGGGGGTTTCCCATACTTAGAACTTTTTTTTTCATCAAACCCATACGGGTGTGGTAGGTATCTATGGATAGGTCTTCAAAAATGATATTGAGGTTTTTAACATATTTTTTTCTAAACTGAATAGTTTGCGCGAGAGACACTTCCAAAGTGGTAAAATGTCCCCCCCCCCCCTGTAACTTCTAAAATAAGAGTATGTTTTGACAAAAAAAAAATATGATGTACATTACCATGTAAACTTCCACCGAAAATTGTTTTGAACGAGATCTAGTAAGTAGTTTTTTTTTAATACGTCATAAATCGTATACCGTAATTTATTTATTGGTTTACCAACAATTGTTTACACTGGTTATGGGCATAAAAAACAAGCAAAAACAGAAACAATAGTGTACAATCACTTATAGGTAAACTGTGCATGCATAACGAAAGTTGTACGTACAATAGAGAAAAAGAAGAAGAAAACTAAATTAATGTATATAATAAACTACTAAATCAAACTACTACTCAATCTAAATCGTTACATGTTATTTAGATGACAGAGAAGAAAGAAAAAAAAAATAGTAAAGTTAATTCTTATCTAGGGATTTCAGTCTTTGCTTTTAGACTGTCAAAGTGCAAGTCGATTAGATCGTTATCTTGCATAACCTCGCGACAGGGGAACTAGCGCCTAAGACCGTTCGTCGGAGCGGTGGACAGAGTGGCGTTATTGGCTTACGAGGAATCCTTGAAGGCACACGAAATTTAAAAGAATTTAGCATCCGTGGGCAGTCAATTTTATTGGCCATTACTTTGCCCACAAACATTACGTCAATAAGGTGAAGGCGCTTTTCCAGCGAAATCATTTTAAAGTATTTCAGCCGCTTTTTATATGAACGCATTTTTTGCTATTCCGCTGGTAATTCCCAGGTGGCACAGAAAGCGTTTTTGGATTTTCTCCAGACGCAACGAATGTGTAGCGTAGTGTGGACGCCAGATCACACTACAATATTCCAACAGGCTTCGAATGAGACTATTGTAAAGCATAATTTTAGTTTTATTACGCCTAAACTGTTTGCAATGTCTTAAAACGAAACCAAGCATTCTAGAAGACTTCTTTATTATACAATCTACGTGTGGGATAAAAGTTAATTTAGTATCAAAAGTAACACTGAGGTCTTTAGTTGTGTTTATTTCTGCTATTTTGGTTTAATTTATGTGAAAATCTTCTCTCACTAAATTATGCTTTCTTGTAAATTTGACATCATAACATTTACTGGGATTTAACAGCATTGAATTGCGTTCGCACCTTTTAACAAGCCTATTGAGATCACTCTGCAAAAGGGTCATCATGTTGGGATTTAATAATTTTAAGAAATTTCAAGTCGTCGGCATACATAAAAACCTCACTCTACCGACTTCTACTCCTACTCCTTCAATGTCCACGCCGTGCGGTTGTAGAATTCACTTCCGCCTGACATTAGGGACTGCCAAACTGTTGCAGTTTTCAATAAAAGAGTAAAAGAACATTACCTATCCATTTCTTCATAATTGCATAAGTATATATTATTAGTTATTGTATTGTATTTATAGTATTGTTATATGTTTTTCTTTGTATTTATGAGTAGGTATGTATGTATTGTATATTATATATAAAATAGATATCTGTTTTATGTATTCCATTTTCTTTTCTTTTTATTAACACACTATGTCTACTTCTCTTTTTTAGTATCTCCTTTCGCAGGTATGCTGGAAGAGATTTCTTTAGAAATAAGCATCACCTTTGTACTATTTACTGTTCCTTTCTACTTTTCTTTATATTTAGTGTATACATACATTGTTAAATAAATAAAAAAAAAAACCTAAGAATGTAAGAAACATTTTGGAATATCATTAAAAAAGAAATTAAACAAAACTGGGCCCAAATGAGAACCTTGTGGAACTCCGGAAGAGAAATATCGGTTGTCAGACGGAAATCCGTTTATCACTACATAAAAAGATCTGTCCAGAAGATATGAGCTTAACCAAGAAAGCAATGATCCAGTTATTCTATAAGCTTGCAGCTTATGAACCAGTACTTAATGTGAGACTTTGTCGATAGCCTTACTAAAATCCGTATATATGACGTCGGCTTGGTGACCTGAGTGAATTGCCTCTGATAATAGCTCGGTAAACAGAAAAAGATTTTTAGTTTGTTGATCTAGCTTCCACAAAGCCATGGTGGTCGTCGCATAAGTACAGTTTCAAGTGCTTTTGAATAAATTGACAGATCAGAGACTCGAAAATTTTAGCAAAACACGACAAAATTGATATCGGTCTGTAGTTAGAGACTAAATCGTCTTTGTCAGATTTATGTATAGGTACAACCTTTGCCACCTTCCATTTTGATGGAAAGACCCGAAGGTTACGGATTTATTGTAAATAAGTGACAAAGGGAAGGACCAAGGAAGGGGTCCGCAAGGACCGATGCCTGCCGGGGTTGCGGGACTATTCGAAAGAGATACCGTGGGCCCGGAACACAAAGGGCGATGAAGGAACATGGATGGGTTTTAGTCAGTAAAAGTCTGACACTCCCTCCTGCTCCGCCCAGAGCGGGAGAAGTCATTTGATGATTTCCCATCCGAAAAAAAAAAAAAAAGGGTTACCAACTTAGCTGCACACTCATAGATAAAGATTGGTGCAGATCCAGACTTTTTAGCTTCTTGTATAGACTTTCACTGCTATATTGTTAGCAGTGAATGTTTGATAAACATAAGCTATGAATTTCAATGTTATATAAAAACTCTGTGTTGTTGCCGTTGTAATCGTCTTGAATAGGGCTATAGACAGAAGAAAAGTAAGATGCAAAAAATTCACAAATTGTCGTGGGGTCAGATGAGTACTAGTACCATTTGTCATTGCATTGGAATTGGAGCTTGAGCCATCTCTTTTAGTTTTAACGTAACTCCAGAAGAACTTCGGATTATTTTTGAGTTCGTCTTCCAAGTGCTTCATATAATTGTTTTAACAAAGTTTTGCAAGGTTATTACAGCGCTTAGTTATAATCTGCAGTTCTATTTTGTCTAAAGGGTTTTTGTAAATATTGTGGCAATTTCTGATCTTATTTTTGCAATTAAGTAATTTAATTAGATCCCGATTGAACCATGGAGGAAATTTACTTTTTTTGGCACTCGCTTATTTATATATTTTTCTATAACTTTGTAAATAACGTCATAAAATACCTCCACCATCTCACTAACTCCCTGCTGTGCTTTAAATAACTCATCCCAGTCAATTTCACTCAAATATTTCCGAATCGGTATGTAACTTGTTTTTCGGAAATTAGGTCTACCGCAGGTAGTGTTATATGGGAGTTTAGCTTCCTTATTCAGAGAAATCACGATATCGAGGAGTGGATGATGCTGGTCAATGTTAGCAATCGGATCCTCACTTTTACTCACTCTATACACAATTAATGGTTACACAGTATAAGATCTAAAATGCGGCCTGAAGCATTACATACACTGTTATATTGATTAAGCCTATTAACATACGTGAAATCAATCAAAGTTTGACTTATATTGGACAACTTAAGGCATTTATCAGAATTATTGACTATGCTCCAATCAATATCACCGATATTTAAATCACCTGCGATGCAAACATATGATAAGTTTACCTTTCATTCAATGAAGTTTGTGCGGAATCCTCTGTGTGCGAGTCCGACTCGCTCTTGGCCGGTTTTTTTTAAATAAAGTAGAAAGAACCTCGCCTATAACGTTGGTACAAATATTCCACCATCCGCTGTGCTCATATTATTTGACCAAAGAACTGTACCGAAAGTTGTGGCATTCATTTTTCCACAGCTGCAGCTCATGAAGAAGTGCCCATTGAACGCAGACACGCTTAGCTTGGTCTTACATTTTCTCTTAAGAAATATCTAGATTCCTAAGGAGAACATGTTGGACTTGACTCTAATGGGATGAAATACGGAAGCAAATAAAGGAAAATGAAGCGGTGATAAATATCCCGCTGCGAGAGAGGCTAACACAAAAAATATTAATTTGCATACCCAGAAAATTAAGTACATTATAAATTAAGGTAACACGTCGAAAAAAATACTCAGTGGCAAGACTGGCAAGTGATATAACAGCGTGGCTGTTAGTAATAGTTTCATACCTTGTTGCTTTTACGAGCATCGCCGCTGGCCTGCCTGCTCGTTATTAAATTATCTGACAACTTGCCAGGTTTATGTACGTTGTCATAACATTAAAGGGCAGCTTTGTGGTCTCAAAAATTTCGTTGCCAATTTACATATTATGTTGGTTTCGGAGTGCGTCCCTCAGATATGCTGTAGAGCAGTTTAAATGTGTTCCAGTCAGCCAATTTGTACATCGATTTTGGCAAGCTAACCTTTCCTGCTGATTAAGAACACATTTTTGAAGTCTAGTTAAATTACTTTGTTCACTTGCTAGACTCAAGCCTGTCCACCAGTGTACTCTGTTATTGACCATTGTTATTTTTTATCACTTCATAACTAAAACATTTTCTTCTCCGTCGACTGCCTACTTCCGGGTTTGGGGTGCTTATTTTTGTATTCACAAGTTTTAATTCATCACCGAACCTTGTTTAAAAACTCGTCTTTCGCAAATCGTTTCATTTGTAACTCTTCTGAGTTGTCGTCTAATGTTCCCTGGAGTGTGTCTCATTATCTTCACAATACCGTTTTATGTATCCTCTAATGATTTGCACAATGTCAGCCTATCAGTTTTCCGTTCGAGTGAGTTTAAACAGATACATATTGTCTGTCCGCTGATTAAACTGTCTTTATTTGTAAATGCCCTTGGGCTTTAGACATCTAATGTCAATAGCGTTTGAATATTTGTGTCTATGTATAGGGCTAACTCGCACTAATAACCTAAGTTCCAAGGGACATTGCAGAAACTCCGTGTGGGAAGATATGTTGGACTAATAACTTTGAACTCCCCACTCACATCAGTTCTGCATTAGTGCAATACTAAGTTATTAGTTCTTGCAGTATTCTAGTTACCTCGGGGTCTTCTTGGAACGGAATAGAAGTATTATGTACTTTCGTATTTAATTTTATTAAAATGCGAGAAACCTATGTTAATTTCGTTCTTACATAGGACTAAAACCTTTAGATACCATTAAACCTGTAATCGTGGTAGCTTCCTCGTATTTTTGGTTAACAATGTAATTATTTTTGAAGTGTACCTACCGATGGAAAATTTACTGCCGATTACGACAAAGTCCGACCCTTATAACGATATGAATGAAAATTAATGATCCTTGAACTGCCGGGTGGCAACGGACATCTACTACTACGATAAGGGTAATATTACAGAAGCCTTTAACTTTGTAAATTATAACTTGTGTAAGTAATACTGAATGATGGATTGTGCCGTGGCTACAAGGTTTTTGTGATTCATTATCCTGAGGTAGGTAACATGACGTTTTTCATATTGCATGAAATCCCAACGTAGAAATACTAATTGTATTATTGAATTTAATACTACGTAGGCTAACTGATCTATTTGAGCATTAGGAAATTTATACGCCATGCTAAGTGAATAACATCCATTCATCATCATCATCATCATTTCAGCCGAAAGATGTCCACTGCTGGACATAGGCCTCCCCCAAGTGTCGCCACATTGACCAGTCCCGCGCCTCTCGCATCCAGCGGATCCCCGCAACTTTCACCAGGTCATCGGTCCACCGGAGAGGCCTCCCAACGCAACGTTTTCCGGTTCGCGGTCGCCACTCCAAAACTTTTCGGCCCCATTGGCCATCCATTTGCTTTCCAGGAAATAGCTTTAGTAGAATTTAACTTACTGCCAACTAACTTGCTCGACTTCAAACAAATAATTAGTATTCTCAAGAGCAGCTACATAGATTCTGAGAACAACCTACGTTTTAGGTACAGCGAAGAAGATCCGAATCATTATGATGAATAAGCTTTATTAAAGCAACTTCTTTTGATCTCTAAAGGCCTGGCCGCTGACGTAAGCGGACGGCGAAAACCAAGTTATAACTACATTTATTCATAAACTGCGAAAATATTCTGCCTTTAACTCCAGGTAACTAAACTTTATGGGAATAAAGCTTGGAACGTTCGAGAAGAAAACTTTTAATCACTACATTCGTTTGGCTCAAAATCAGTGCTAGTACAATTTAACTTGTACGATTTATTTTTAGATGGCGGTTGTCATGACAACCGAAGGGCCCAGACCCTGTCTTATTGATTAATTGCTGAACATGTTACCCTTGATAAACGGCTTGTGGATTTCTTCTGTCCTGTGTTTGATGTTGGTTTTTGCTGCGTGTGCTATATTTTTATATCGGTGATGTGCGGCACGTTGCGGAACTTTTCAAGTCGGCCGAGAAATCTAGTTGATCTGTTCTGTACATTTGGCGTTATCTGTCTCCAAATTATAAGGTCCACTTTTCTACTTTACCGATTTTTGACTTGGATGTTTGTATACGATTTCGTACATTCTCCATTATCGTATATATGCTGTTATATTTTTATGGAATCCAGTTATTTAAGTGTACCGTCATTGATCGGATTTATGTTATTTAACGACCAGCCCTTTGTTTTAACGTTCGAATTGGAAAATAAAGCCTTTATTCCACACTCACATATATTGTTCCGTTAATCGCACGGGCTAATTTTATACTGTAATGTTTGAATTCTGTTTAATCAACGCTATCCGTGGATCCGTCCTCATTTATTTGACATTTCATCTGATATTCAGCTGGAAAATTTACATTTTCAAACTTTCCTCTGCGAATGCGCGGATTTTGGTTACCGAGTAATGAGTTTCGGTTTGATTTTGTATTTACTCCAAAATGGTTGTTTGATGAACATTTCGATTCGGAAAAAGACAGGTGAATGTCAATTTAAACATACATTCATATCGGGGCGCACGGCAGTGCCCCCGCCAAGTCGAACGCGAAGCAAACACTGCCGTACCATCCTTTACTGGAACCATTTCGCCGCATTTTCAGGCCCCTGTTTGAGGACCTCTGGATAAGACCAGAACGCAGAAATTTTCGTCATTCAGTAAGCTATAATCACATACTTAAAATCCAAAATTTCAATTCTGTAGGTCATTAAGTTCCGAAGTTAAGCGAAAGCAAAGTTTCGCATTTATGACACTCACTCACTCACTCACTCACTCATGATCATCAGAATAGAACTAGTACTTCCCATAAACTCAGAGAGCTGAAATTTGGTACAGAGTTAGGGTTTAATGGCCACATAAAGGGAAAACTATAAAACTAGGATAATCGAACATCTGGAGTACCTGGTGACCCTGATTAGAAAACACAAGAGCCCAACCAAACTATTAGAGATCGACATACCGCCTTTACAAAAAATATTCAACTTGGTGGGCCGCTTCATTTGATGTCAAAAATCGAAGGTCTGAAGTATAAACTGTTGCTACTGTACAAGAATCAGAACCGGAAAAAAAGAAAAGAAAGATTTGTAATAATAAAAAAACTATTCCTAAAAAGAAAAAAACTGTGTCAAATAAGAAAATCTAATAAATCAACATTAACTATAATAATAAAGAAATCGCAGTAAGGAACCTTAGACTTGGCACGACTTTGTCTAGATTTCATTACTTTTTAGAGATAAACAAGCAGCTCCATCGAGACTTGGCTAGTTTTTTACAGAATGTTTTTGGTGGGATTATTTTAACGGGAATCCTTTTGAAATGTATCTCCTTCTCCTGGCCTTTTTTTTCGGATGGTAAAACATCAAATGACCCTCCCGCTTTGGGCGAACCAGAAGGGAGGGTTGGACTTGTACTGACTAAAACCCATCCATGTTCCTTCATCGCCCTTTGTGTTCCGGGGCCACGGTATCTCTTAAGAACAGTCACGCAGCCCTCTCTCTTCTCCCGGCCTTATCCCATCTTTATTTGGGGTCTCTCCTAATCATTCTTCTTCAAAGATATATTTTGGGTCGTCATTGGGTCAATATCGCTATGTACTGAGTCTTTCTAACTACAGACGTCCATGTAAGTCGGGGTCTTCCGAGCTGTTTCGGAAAATGTATTCTGCAGAATACTTAATAGTTCCCTGTTTGTTTAATGTGTTTCATTATTTTTCTCAAATAATCACGTCCAGCTAAATCCTCATACATATATGATTCTAATTGTCCCCGTGTAGTTTCGTAATCGCTGGAACGTGATCAACCAACAAACAAAAGAAATTCAGCCGGATTAAGAGACGAGAATTTAAACTGTAAGTGCAAACCGACGGTTTATTCCTTTACAAAGCGTGGGAAAGCACACAACTGCCTTCTTAAATAACAGAAACCACCAAGAAAATATACCAACGAATTTTACAAGAGCTTAGCATGGGATGGAACGAGCTTGTCAGAGAGGCTCACAGAAAGGCTCGGTTGAAGTTTTCTGAGTGGGTAGCGTGTGGTAGGCCTAGGTCTGGCATCATGTATGCGGAAATGTGTGAGACCAGAAGGGTGTTTAAATCACGATTGAAGGCATGTCAAGATCGTGAAGTACAGATTAGGATGGACATTCTTGCGAAGAAGCATTCCAGTGGTGACTTCCATGGGTTTTGGAAGCACACGAGCAAAGCAAACGGTAGGCCGAATCTTCCTGTGAGCGTCGATGGAGTTAGTGACCATAAGGGAATAGCGAATGTTTTTAGGGAGCATTTTTCTATACAGTCCCCTATGGGGTCGGCAGGTGCAGTGTTCAGTGCTGGGTTGCCTAATGAGGTTGTTGGGGTTCGATACTTGGCCAAAGACGTGGCTTCAATTATCAAGAATATGACGAGAGGTAAATCCCCTGGGCATGACGGTCTCAGCATTGAACACATGCAACATGCTGGCCCACATATTAATCGAGTCCTCGCGATGTTTTTCTCGCTGTGCGTGAGCCACTCTTACCTGCCCTCGGATCTTATGAGGTCTGTGGTGGTGCCTGTTGTGAAAAATAAAACCGGTGACCTTGCTGATAAAGCGAAATATAGGCCTATTTCGCTAGCCACCATCATAGCCAAAGTGTTTGACGGTTTGCTTAATACACAGTTGGGTAAGTATGTAAACCTGCATGATAACCAATTTGGTTTCAGACCACACCTGTCTACAGAGAGTGCCATACTGTGTCTTAAGCACACCGTCAGATACTATACAGACCGTAGGACTCCCGTATACGCGTGTTTCCTCGACTTATCCAAGGCTTTTGACCTGGTTGCGTATGATATCCTGTGGGATAAGCTCGCGAGCATTAATCTGCCTCGTGAACTTGTGGCTATCTTCAGGTATTGGTATGCGCATCAGGTCAACAGTGTCAGGTGGATGGAGGCAGTGTCGGAGCCGTATCGGTTGGAGTGTGGGGTGAGGCAGGGCGGCCTGACCTCGCCCACCCTTTTCAACCTCTACATGGATGCACTCATTGTCGCGCTCAGCAGTGAGCATGTCGGTTGTCATGTTGACGGTGTATGCGTCAACAATTTAAGCTATGCTGACGACATGGTCCTGTTGAGCGCGTCGGTCTGTGGTCTGAGGAGGTTGCTACGAATATGTGAGGATTATGCAGGTGAGCACGGTCTAAAATATAACGTCTCAAAAAGTCAATGCATGGTCTTTGCGTCTGGTGGTGCTAAGTGCCCTGAAACGGTGCCTCCGCTTTATCTGAATGGTTTACCTCTGGATAGAGTGGATCAATTTAAGAACCTTGGGCATTTAGTCACGTTTGATCTCAGGGATCATGCAGACATCGATCGGGAGCGGAGGGCTTTGTCGAAAAGAGCAAACATGCTCGCCCGCAGGTTTGCACGTTGTTCAAATCTAATTAAAATCACCCTGTTCAAGGCGTACTGCACCTCTCTATACACGTGCAGTCTGTGGGCTCGCTACACACAAGCTAGCTACAACACCCTCCGCGTCCAGTATAACAATGCGTTCAGGGCAGTGTTGGGGCTGCCTCGTTTCTGCAGTGCCTCGGGCATGTTTGCGGAAGCGCGCACCGACTGTTTTCACGCCACCATGCGCAAGCGGTGCGCGTCCTTGGTGCGCAGGGTGCGAGCCAGCTCCAACACTGTCCTGGCGATGATTGCGGGGAGACTTGATTGTCCTTATATGAGGCACTGCTGTAACCGGCATGTTGCTTAGACCTAATGTTTACATATAATTATATACGATTGTTTTGACATATTTCTTTTAATTCCACGTATTGTATTATTTTGATAATTAATTTTGACATTTAAATTTCTTGTAATTCCAAATTTTGTATTTGATAATTTATTTTGACATTTATTTATTTATTTCTTAATGTAATTCTGCAATTTTAATTATATGTGTTTGTATTTTTGTTAAATATGGGTCTCGGGCCTGAAATAAATGATTTTATTTATTTTTTTATTATTTATTTAGCAAAGAAATACTGTTAAAAAAGTTGCAAACAAATGGAAAAAAAAGTTTAAATCCTCCAAAGCTTTGAAACGAAAAAGATTGATCGCTTTCTGAATTGAAAACTGAGCAGTATTGTATGCAAGTTGTGTAAATGTGGTACGCAATACAAGAGCAATCTTCCCTTTATCTAAAATTCATACAGATTGGGGTAATAAAACTGGCAACATCAATATAACGGTTGATTGTTTCTGATTGCGGCCAGGGTTGGTGAGCTCTGAAATTATGAATAAATGTTAAGATATACTTACTACCTTTCACATTATTTGAACAAAATGTCATGCTGTCAAATGATTTGGGGTTTTAATAAATACTAGCGTTCTGTGGTTTCTGGATGTACCCAAGGGTGGTAAAAAAAAATTATTTATGTATGTTATACACAAGAAAAGACTTAGATAAAGCGATTATGCTGATTTAGATTACAAGGAAAACACCTGTCTTTTTTACAACTAGGTAGGGACAACAAAATGTTTTGTTGAAAGTAGTCCCTGGATGCCTTTCACTCGTGAAGTACGAGTAAAATGTAAGCCACAGTAAAGTCTCTTTGTATTACTATAAAATATTCCCTCGTAGCCTATAGGACATTTGTTCACAATTCCATTACTTCTTCATCTTGAACCTCTACGTTATAAAATACAAATGATCTATATACTCGTCTATAATAACCTCGTGTCACAGTTTTTGTGGTCGCACTCCTCCGAAACGGCTCGGCTCGATTTTAATGATTTTTTTTTATTTGTATTTGGTACGTATGAAAATAGGTCGTAAAGTATATTTCAAACCATAATTTATATGCCAGAACAATTTTTGCGGGGTTAGCTACTTTTATAATAAAAGAGGTAGGAAGAGGAAGTGGAAATTACGGATTTTTCCTACTCCTCCACTATACTTTTCTGATTAATTTCGTTGCGGGATCCAAGACAGTTAGATTCATTCTCTGGGACTTCGTCGAGCTTCATTGTCTCGGCGCTTTTCTGGTGGTCGCCACTGTTGATTCTGGCTTTCAGGAGTTACAGTGGTTTGGGAACAGTGTGGCGGGCTTGTCCCAAAAAAAAAAAAAAAAAAGAGGTAGCCCAAATTAAGCGATAGACAGTTTATGTGAATTTCATTAATGCTTATTATCGTGAAATAAAAAAAAAAACAATTGTTACATTTTCATATAAAGCTATGTCATCTCACCACCAGCATTGGTTGACTCGTAGAGAATGCCTAAGGCATTGTGTGTGCTTTTACTTATATGCGAACAGTTTAAATAATTAAACGAATGGTTGGGGAGGTGGTGTTATACTGAGGTCAGGACTGATGAAGAAAAAAGGCAGGAAAAGACACGCTGCATGTATTTGTATTTTGTGTTTGTATGCAGTATGATGCATGTATGATACCAAATGATTTGGAATAAGGACGAAAAAAAAGAGGTATGTAGAAATGCAAGCGAGGTAACCCTAATTGTCACCGCGATTGATTGCAATGCCGAGTTGCCGACATGTTTGCACCACGTGACCGCTTTAGACGAAATTGGATTAGACAATGCGGACGCTTCACACAATACTTTGTTTATTGACAATCAATGTTGTTCAAATAACCCGTTCCAACTATATACACGACTATGTGAAAGATGGACGTAAGTAGATTTTTTAGTAAGCACTAAACATACATAGATAATAACCGTCCTAGCACCATTCTGTATTCTAGAAAACATGAAGATTATACGAATTGAAATAGAAAATTATATGGTAGTACTAGACCACTATTGAGCAACAAATTACTTATGTTATTAATCATAAATATTGAGTATAGAGTCCTTTCAAGATCAAATTAATTGTATAATGTTTACGTATTTGATATTGATATTTGGCATAAAGTCCTCTAGTAGGTCTAATACAGCAACCGAATCTCCTTTATCATCTGGATTAGCAACTTTGAAACTTCCATATAAATCATTATTTTCTGATAATAATATTTCACCGACCAAGAAAGGTAAAGTGGAACAAATTTTACATGGAAAATTGCTTTACAATAGTCTTGTATGCAATTTGCATTCTGCATAATATGCAACGGAAGATGAAAATTCAAATGCACTCGTGGAAATGTAGAGCAAGAATGTGAGACTTGCATTGAAACCACAATGCGAAACCAATTGTCTTTATTTATGTAACATTTTAAGGAATTACTGGAGGATAATGGAGTTAAAATTTGCATTCATATAATCTAATAAGAATTATTTTAAGTCATCTAACAACAAACAGAACTAAAAGAATTTTAGTTTTAAAAGCAGTCAAACTAACAGTGTTTTAGATTTTATTCACTTGCATAATTTTCGGGGCTGATCATGGTTATGGTTTCCCGTGAATCGCAAAATAATTAGCTAAGTTATTCTAAAAAATGCTCATGATTTATTCTGTTTACAATCATAAACATGAATTTGTCTTTCGAAGTTTTAGTACACACAGAAAATGTAAGTATAATTTTATTTCATCAGCCAAGCGCAATCCTTTAATTTTTTTCTTATTTTCAGGCCCCGTAGACGGACCTTTCCCGTCAAGTCTTAAGAATGCGCCATACATGTGCTATCAAGTGCCCGTCAAAGGACCTTGTAACAAAATGTTTGTGGTCTGGTTCTTCGATATTGTCCGAAGAAAATGTCTGAGAATGTTTTACTCCGGTTGTGGAGGCAATGAAAACCGATTTTCTTCTCAACGGTCTTGCGAGTTGACTTGCGAAAAATCGAGACGGATTTAAGGGGTCTTGGCTTTTTAAAATATCTCGGAAATTATCTAAGACATGAAAAACCTTTAATAACAACCTTTGACACCTATGAAACCTTTTCAGTGCGTATCTTAAATTTAAATTTTCAGAACTATTGTCTGGCTCACAAAACTACTCGGTGTCTTTTATTACTTTGGAAAATGACTCGTACGCAAAATGATTGCGTACGATTCATTTAGATCGAGACTGCGTACGCAAGATGAAATGATTTCGTACGCAAATAAAGTGTGCCTGGCGATAATGTAATAAGTATTTAAAATTCAAACCGTCATAAAATAGTCCACGAGAAAAAACGAGACACTTTTACGGTATGGCATTTTATATTGTGATACGGAAGGCATTAACTCTCAAAAAATATATTTTATGACCAAATATTTATGGTAATGTAATATAAGCATACTTTATGATTTTCCGACTCTGTTGGGTTTTATCGACGTCATAATAAATGTGTGCCTATTAGATAACACGTTCTTTTATTAACGCTGAAGCATCTTAGTAAACTAAGTTAAACCGTTATCTAACGCTTTGCTTTTCGTTCATTTTTGCCTTTCATTCGGTATATTTCACTCGAAGTACTCACTTTTGAACACAAAATGTATAAAAAATGGATAGCTGAACCCCTAATGAACCCGCTCACTTGAGGGAAGTACCTGATATTGGCTTGGCAACAAACAAACATACGAACACCATACTGTTGTCACAAATCATAATATTGTAAAAGCAAATCATTTTAAAAGAGTTATATTAATTGTATAATTATGTAGTTTTTTTTTCTTGCTGGTTCTTCTCCATAGGAAACGACCAACTCGATGCGTGCACGTTTTCTCAACATTTTATAAGTGCCCATGTAGGCCTAAGTGAAATAAAATATTTTGGTTTTTACATCAAACTTCTTATAAAACGACTGATATGTACGTATAACGATCTCCAATCTCCAAGAAGATACAAGTACCAATCAATGTAATTTATTTCCAATAAAATTTAGCATCTGTTACTACGCAACCTGTTCACATTAATATCTCTTTTTACCGAATTATTCCAATTAATTTCCATGGAAGTGAACCTATCGATACTAAAACTTTCCATTAGGTCGCAAATATTGGAGCAAATATTAATTAATGAAAGCAAACAGTGTGTCACGTAACACAAGTCGTGTATTTACTTATTGGTAACTGATTCAAAACATTATGGGTAGGTAGGATCTTGTAATTTTATGAATTAGAGGGTAATGGTATAGGGATACCTGTCAGTGAGGTCAACTTGAAAGTCCCTATACTGACACTGAAAGATCGACACTATAGCGGTAGGGTATTGAATGTTAGTTGAAAAACACACACATGGTCAAAGCACCTAAATAATATGTGAAATCTGAACTGTTACTCCTTCGCAGCTTTGAAATTTTACATAAAACATAGGCAGGCAAATCAGGTGTAGTAGGTATTTAAGACCTAACTGAATACATAATAAGATTCGATCGCTGAATAAAACTATTCACACCACAACACGGCCATGAGAATTGAAAACACACTTTGAGGGTTTCAAAACCAATTTTTCAATATTTTACTTCATTTTCAAAAGGAGCGAAAGCTTCGTCCAGTTGGGGATAAAAATACTGAGTCATTAGCTAACAATGTAGGGAGCTGTCCGGACAAAACAATGACTTGACGAAAATCTATTATTTCCTGTTAACAAATGAGACTACAAGGGAAAATTTGTACCTGCACAGATTGGGGTGCCATACAAACGTGCTTGTAATGAACTACATCCAGTATTAATAATTACTAACCTAAGTAATTTACCCTATCTCGCGTTCTCATGAACACGATAAATATATCCTTCAGAAATATTGACTAAACCAGCTTTATGCAAAATCGATCAATCCCTAGTTTCGACATCTGCCTTGAAAGTAAACGAAACGACGTCAATCTAAACAGTAAAAGTGAATCAATGAGAAAGTCATTGTAAAACTTTTCGCTAAATGTTTATTCTTGCGTTTCTCACCCTCCACTTTTCCTAAACAAACCCATTATAAAGCAACAGAATAAGTAAATATAATACGTTTGCTAACATTATCCATTTAGTTCTAGTTCCGTGCATTTCAAGAGCCACTGGGATCAGTTTAATGACTGCATCAGTACGAATTGTACTGACTGCTAGATTCGCGCTATTGCCTTTGTTCCATCTATTGGATTAGTACCAGCGACCGCACTCTTACTATTTACTCGTACTAAGTGAATTATCAACCTAAAAGGGATATTGCCAGTTATCGGTCTTCTTTTTTACGAAGTGAGAATCAGTTTGGTGTCGATTTTAGCTGATATTTGCATCAAATTGTCAATATTGATTAATACAAGATAATTGTTTATAATAATATTCTTTGTTTATCTCATAATTGACACTGAATTGATGGTGCCACTTCTTCCTTAGAAGACCGGGACTAGCTTAGTCAAATATCTTACGAAATTAAATAATTACAGTTGGGATAAGGTCTGATAACTCGCAATTAAATGTTTAAAATAATTAGAAGCAACTGTTATTTTAGACGGGAAAATTTAAGATAACACTCAAAGTTTCTTCCGAAGTAGCGCAAGAGTTGAAAGCCTGGGAAGATTCAGCATTCAGGATTAGAGACAATTGGATTAAGTTATTGAGCGTTGCGCTCATCTGGTCCTATCAATCAACGAATTGTATACGATTTCTTTCTTATATTGATTTCAAATGTTTCTGCCAAAGGCTAAATCCAAAGACAAGCATTAATCTCCACGCTCTTCCGCGGAGTATTGAACTCCAAGCATAAACTCGATATTTAAGTAAACGTATGAACTGAATCCAACGCCGTTCCCGATCCTATCGACTTTACAACTTTCCACTCAAGATAATCCTTGTTGCCATCAGTCTGTGAAGTCGAAAGTTACACGCATTAAGTACATGTTACAAACTTCGTAATGTTACGTTGTAATACAAGGTGCGTTCAAGTAATTCAACATACATAATTATCAGGTATGTATGGTTTTGTCTATAGGTAGGTACTTGTATAGGTATTATATAAAGAAAACAACAATTGTCTAGGCTTACTTACATGAAGAGAACCACAAGTGTTTGAATAAAAACAGTGTTGATTTTTAGCAGATTTTAATAATGCTAAAATAATCGTAATGGTAAATTTTCTTAATACTGGCAACACGGACACTAAACGAATGCTACAAAAGCCATGGTTACCTTTAGTCACTCTCTTATTTCTGTCTACACTGTGCAAATATTTTAACCTTCCTTGTGGTTCCATGTTTTAATTGAATATTAAACGATTTAACGTACAATTAAAATCTCTGCATTTTCTTCAGGCAAAACAGTAATTAACTTTTCCTAACCGTCCTCGTAAATCGAATTCCTCATTATTAAATAATGGCTTGGCAGCAGGAATTTACCATTTCTCTTGTTTCCCACCCACGTGAGTTAAGCCTACGCTAAAGTTGGACGAGCTCAAAAACTAGCGCAACTACAGACGTCAGTTTTCATGCGGATGTAACGCGTGCCAAGGCACAGGGGAGGCTAAAATTTCTGCCATGTTTTACTAACGATTAGAAAGAAAAATAGTTTTGAAAGGTGAAAAGGATAAGGAAACGTATTTTTTGTTCTGACTAACACCAATATGTATCCGTACACCCAGCAATTGAGTTTTGAAGGATCATATAGAAAGTAGCTCCATGTAAAATAATGGTATTAAGCTGTATCCGATTAGAGTGGAAGGCAAGCTACGTGTATATGATGTTGAATATACGCATTCCTGCTACAGAAAATCACACATCGAGTGAAAGCACTCATAATTATCTCACGTATTCTAAAACGTAAAATAACCCTCTTTAACAGGACCTAGCGAGTTGTGAGCAGTGTCAACACGAAAGTAATTTGATTCAGTTCCGAGTAGAACATGGGACATGCAACATCGTAAACTGTATGCAGGAGACGTTCATAACGAGTTTATTCTGGATTTTCAGTAGTTTGTGTTGCCATGATAAAATTATAATGGTAGTGGTATTTAACGATGAAATTTCCGGAACTCAGTTATAAAAAAGTACTATTACTACAGCACTATAGGGGTTTATTAAAAAAAAATGATATGTTTAGAGCAGTTAATTTACAAATTTTGGCCAAATGTGGCTGTTATGGTCGATACTGAAATTTGAAAGTTACGTATTATTGTTAAGCTCATAAGCCTAACCAAAGACTTAAATTATTCGAACTTCATACCTAAATCATATGGCTTGAAACAAAAACTTAGTAATTTCATTCTAACTCATCTAAACAGCGAAAAATATTACCGCCAGCCTTTATTTTACTTCAGGGCTTGTATAAAAAAATGTTACCTTATTTTTGTTCTCGGGGGAAACGTTCAAAAGACGACCGATAATTGGGGATAAGACCGGCGAGTGTGGGATTCTTACCTCACTAAAACCACCATGGGAGGAGGAATTGCATCCTCTTAAAATACCTGTCCGCAGCCCGCCGCACGCCTGTTAAGGCACATCCCTACGGCGACTATACAGAGGTCTCCGATGAACCTCGCTGTGCAAGACTGAACGCCTGTGACCCCAAAGTCCTACTTACCTAAGTACTTTAAGTAATGCAGGAGGGATTTCGGCGTGCTAAGCGTCGAGGCGGTTGACGACTTCTCCTATCGGGATCAGCCCTCTTACGATTCTGCTCGGCAGCCTCCAATCCAACCTCGTACAGCCCAATGATCCGCTCCTTGAGTCATTGCTCGGCGGCACTTGGCAAAAAGCCCAGCCAAGATTCGGTTCTCGAAGACTTCGAGGACCGAATCTTGGTTGGGCTGTTTGTCTTCACAAATCACGAGTCTTCCGATAACCCCGCTCAGTGAGCCATCGCACGGCACCCGAAGAAAACCCCCTATTCACTCTCCAAAGACTCGGATAGTGAATCGCGCACAGTTCAAGTCAACAGACGGTGCGCCCTCCACAGAAGTCCGATGTAATAGACTCCACGTGTCCCGCTTAGTCGGGTCTCTCACTTGGACCTTTGTCTACCGGCAGAGCCCCAAGGTCATTAAGACACACTAGCCCCACCACGACATTATCGTGGAGTGACACACCCCTCGGCGGGGAGGGTATAAAGTTGCCTACTAACTTTTAGTCTCCTCAACGATGACCTGCTTACATAAAATATCTCTGGAGCCAGACGTCAATAGTCCTACAGTATCTACTTAGTAAGAACTTCAGTCCTTCAACACGACGTTATACAAAACAGACACGTTTTGCTTGAAGGCTAGAATATAGCATTTTAGAGTCCGAAAGGAGACAATTTTTTTAGGCCCACTTAGATGTTGCATTTATTATTCATATTACACCAAAAAAAGCAACCACTTTGCTATAGTATTAAACGAAATATTACATGGAAATAAAGCCGGAATCTTCAAATCTAAATAAATTAGTTATATTACGATATTTGTTTGCGAGTCAAATCATTCCTGTTGTGGTCAATGTCATTTGACAGAAAATACTTACGTGAATAGGGGCGTTTGTCAGGTGTCGGGGTGTTTTTCGACGACCTAAACATCAAAATATCCAAACCCCTTGGAATACTCAACTCTGTTTACCAAGCAGAGTGTGTAGGTATTATCCAAGCAGCACACGCCATAGAGGCCAGGAAGGTTACGGATACTAATATCCGAATACTCTCCGACAGTGCCTCAGTCCTTCAATCCTTAAAGAGTAATCAGATAACGTCGAGACTGATACTAGAATGCCATAATGCCCTAGAACGAATCACGGCACTAAACCATAACACGGTAACACTACAATGGATCAAAGGTCACAGTGGATCACGCGGCTGATGAACTTGCCAGAAGAGGATCCAACACAAAACCCTGCGGTCCCGAGCCCATTGTGCCCATTCCTTTCAAGCAGCTAAGAAGTTGGTTAAAGGAACACACTCGAATACAAGCGGAGAAATGGTGGACCTCGGCACCAGGATGTAGGCAATCCAAGGAAGCCATGCCATCCCTGGACACAAAGCTGACCAGGCGCCTTCTGCGCCTGGACAGGGATAGCCTACGACTGGTGGCGGGGACCATCACTGGACACTGTTCACTGAATAAACACTTCCATACCCTAGGAATCACTGACAGTCCCCTGTGCAGAGCATGCATGGGGGCGGAGGAAACGGTGGCGCATGTGCTCCTTGAGTGCACCGGCGTTATCAAGATTCGCGAGGAGACCCTGGGAACACCTAGATCCCTTGCGGATGCCCTGAGAAGACCGGGAAGTTTGATCTGCTTCTGGAGGGAGGTGGGCTGGTTGGAGTAAACGGCCACCATGGCTCACGCACAATGGTCCATTTTAAGGATTAAGTGCGGAAACCAAAACCCCATGATAGATAGATAGATAGGGGCGTTTGTTTCCGTTTACAAAAAAAGTACGGTACCTACGCAGTGGTAATCTTATCTGCTTTAGTTATAATAGAAATAGAATAGAATATAAAAATAAATATTATTAAACTGAGCATTTTTAATACTATTTCTAAAGGTTTACGCTAAAATCGCGTAGATGGTTTAAACAATCAACGTGGCACGGAACGTTGTAAATCCGCTTGTTTAGTGGTTGACAGACAACTTCATTATTTTGACATTTACTCTTTCTATTTATTGGTTTTCGTAAAAGTGTTTTTGCAGATTTATCGTATTTATTCCGGTTAGACAAGTATTAGCTAATATAACCACTAATCTAGAGGTAATAAGGAAGAAATCAATGAACGTTTCATTATTAAATGCTATGATTTATGTGGGCCTAATCTCCAAACAAAAAAAATCTCCTTTACATAAACCAACCAGTAAGTTTTGGATATAACTCGAGGTTTAAAACCTAAGTAAATGTACATGAGAAAGACGTTACAAAAACGACAGATAATAGCCACAAAATAAATGTAAATCTGTGTAATTTAACGTTCTTGTCGTCAAAAATAAACCAAATACCCATGTACATTCATTTGAGCATTTTATACGCCACTTGCGATGCATAAATCCGTGTGTAATGTGAAATACTGTGTGTGTTCCAATTTCGTAATACGTCGAACAATTCATGTTCAGCAATGAGAAAAATGTTGGTAATTATACAAAACTTCACCTTAACGAAGCTCGAAGCTCTGCTGTTGAGTTTGTTCTGTCATATCTTCTTCCCAACTAAAACGCTCGGAAGTGTCGAAGGGCGGGCGTTTTGGAGACTGTCTCTTGTAAACTTTAACGTTTAAAAATTGCTGATTATCAGCCTAATTTTTATAAATGACTTGATTTTGCTGACGATCCTTTGAAATTACAAAAAAAAGACTGTTCCTTGATTATCCTTTTCCTCTTTGAACGTATAGAAAGAAGAGTTCCTCTTGCCGTTCAACTTACTTACTCAGTTCGCTACGTGAAGAGGTTATTGCTTAGTTTGCTTAAGTGCTTCGTTCGATTTTAAAACAAACCGGGCAACCCCGACGTAGTTACATACATAAAACTTTGATCAAAAAATATTTAACTTTAACTGGATTAACTGAATGATTCGCACGAAGTTGTTCACAGGAAAACTTCGTCCAAATAGAGAGGCAGAGCGCTCACGGGAATTGTAGTTTTGCAAAAGTTAAATACAGGACCGTTGTCGTCGGAGATGTTCAACATTTGGATTTATAAGAACGAATGAACATTAAACATGTCGTCTCTGTAGTAGTTTGCAAATAAAATCTCTTTGCAACCATGTTACTTGTAGCTCTCAGAGTGCAAGCAAACAGATTCCTAAGTAACATGGCTTGGATGTGATTACACTACACTAACGTTTGCCTTGTGGCCCCCTTTGTGGTATCCAGCTTCCAGCTGAATGTTCGTTACCCCTTGACTACATTTAGATACCTAAGAATTAACCTAAGATGTAGTGGTCGTGTAAACAATAACTAGCAAAATAGTAGAAATGTATTCCTTCTTTTATTTTATTTCCGGATGGTCCTGACCTTGATCTCACCAGATGAAAATCAATAGATAAGGCTACGATAAGACGAGCGTGCACAGAACAAGTCACAGTTCACTCTCGCATTGAAGGCTGGCGATTAGGTTATAGGTGGAAGGGAATAAAGTCGCTTGCAAATAGTGCTATACTTTGGCAGCGAGTATACTAAATGTGTAGGAGAAAAGCACTGAATACTTACGACTACAAGGGACATCGAGCCAAGTGCTGATGGTGCCCGTCTGGTAAAAAACTTAGATTATAGGATAGGATGTTATTATGAATTCCTCAGTAATTCATATACTTAATTCAGAATATTCATATTACAACAACGTTTTACCCAATGAACAAAATATTAATTAATTTCTTGCGTTTAATTACGCCCAAGTTATATGGTGAGTCGCATGAGCGGTGTAGTTAAAATTTAATAAACCATGTCCTGCGTATCGTTGACGTTGTTTTCTGTGACAGACACGGTGCACGTGTAGTGGGTTTCCAGGGTTATTAATTTATTTTCATACATTTTCCAGCTCGAGTACGTAGGTAATTGGACGATAGGGTTTCTGATATACAACTTATTTGTACAGGCTTCGTATAGGTTCAACCAAGGTATCAGTAATGTATGTCTTTATATTGATTTTAACCGAATGGAATCCACTTGTTACGGGACTGACTGCAGATTTTACTTGACCGTTTATATGCAACAAATCAATAAGCAGAAATACTTCACGTTTACCTTTTTATCAATCCCACATACACCGCAACACAAATGCTAACCCGAAAATATCAGGGCAATATATAACGTGTAATCGTTTGTTAAGCCCCCCTACAAATACACACAGCATTCACTTCCGTGGCACTCGATTTATCTCCCGAGGCAAATTCCCTAAAATCACTGCTTCCGTACTACCATTTAGAAGACACCTTCGTACTGAATGTCACACTCTCCCGCTCAAAGATTTATGACTATACAATTTCCTGCTCACACTTCGGAAGTGCAAGAGGATGTCCAAATATTGGAATCTAATGGAATCGAATCTATCAGCACCATACGACGACGGATTCCGTCTATTGTTAAGATAAATTTCACTTTATCGTAACCAGTGCTGGATTTATTGTGAGATCCTATTTTCGGAGTCGGTCTCCAGAGAGTTTTGTCTTCCAAGAATTTGTTGAAATTGACAACATTAATTCGTTGTTGAAGGCAATATGTTGCTTTGCAAATTTGTTGCTATGGGGACACATCCAAACTTATCGATTGTCTAAAAATGCCTTATAGTTCGGGTTCGTTGAATGTAAATCTAAGAAGCAATTTCCTTTATTTTTCTTGTAAGAGTAGGTAGTCTGGTCGGTTTACCCGAACTTATATCAGCAAGATATTTGTGTTTGTATTCTTAGGTATAAGCAAAGAGCACTGAGCCAAGAACCATCTTTATCTTTTATACAAATCTTTGGCATGTTTGCCAGTAACGACTGGTATTTTTATATGTATGATCAGAGATGTAATCCAAGGTAATCCCGAGTTTTTATTTAGAAATAAAGCAGAGTGGAACAATTAGGGATCTTCTGTTTTATAGGAATTACTTTGTCCTCAATTGTGCTGCGTCGTGCAATAAACTTTATTGATACTTCAGCCTTTACAGCCTTCAAATCTATCTAGGTAAATCGTCGTAGAGACTATCTTCGCATAAATACTAAAATGCAACACAAAATCCAAACCAGACTGCCAGAGACTTTTATTTCAGTTATACTTAGCGTCACTTTTCATTGAATACTTTCATTGATAGATCACGACATCCCGGGTCGCATTAAAATTTATCACGCAGAACTTTATAAATTAATCCATACACGTCTAAAATATAAGCGTTCCCGTGCAGCGATTTAGCTGGTACTTTAATGAATCCGCGAGAGGGCGCTGACTCCGCCGTGACTCTGTGACCCAATTCTGTACTCATTAACGTGTGGCCACGTTACACCGGACACCACAATGTAATGGTTTACTTATTCAGCGCACGGAGGGTTTTTTAGATGCACTGTGCAACATTCCACGGAAGTAACTGCAGTCAGACGAGATTTTTTCATATCAGAATCGGATACGACGAACAGCTTTTGGGTCGTTTGGAGTGTTTATGAGAACTCGAATGTTATTTCGTTAAAAATGGCCTGTTGTACAGAGGTTGCCAGCTCCGTCTACATAATATAAAATTCTCTTCAACAAACCAGAGGCCGCAGTGAACAAATAGTGTAGCCCCAGATAAACTGATTAATCTCTGTGCTAAGACAAGAATTAGTTAAGCGATTTCGTAGTCTAGAGACAAACATCAAAGCTACCGTGTCTTTAACAGGCTTCTAGAACACTTAAGTGCTTTGTAAACTCGGTTTTAAATATGAAAGTTTTTCAAATAAGCACAGATTCCGACTACTTATTTTATTGCAACTTAGTTGCAACGGCTTATTTTAATTATTTACTTAACGTGCAGATCTTGCTACATCGTTCTCACATGTGTACCATCTTATCAGGAATTGTGTAACCAAACTTTTGTAAAAATATTCTGATTTAAAAGAGATATACGCTTTGGAATGAGCAACTACAGTCCTTTACAGTTATTATCCCTTGTGACTGGGACATTGGCTTCATTTTATCGTTGTTTTTGTTTCGACAATTCAAAAATGCCTGTAAATGGCGTACTTGAAAAAAATGCTTTGATTTTTGATTGCGAAATATATTTTCTACCAGTCATTCGTTTAACATTAGACAGCACTCGCAGTTTCTCCTTATAACGAGCTTAACAAAAACCTTTGCGATCCCATGTTGATAGAATATAGCCATCGTAGCTAAGTAATCGCAATATTTACCCACATAATATATATTGGTACACACATAACCCACTTTTCACAAGTCGCAATTTACGATACCGCTGGGACAAAAGATGGGGTGCTCAAAGTTTTGTAGAGGACCGCACCGCAGAGTTTAGGGAGTTAAAAATCAATAATGATACTGCAAATATATGCGCTGCCAGATTGCTTCGCCAAGTTTTTTTTTGCAAAAACAACAGCATTTTTCCCCTTTTCTTTGTAGACTTTTAGAGCTTGGTTGGGAAAACAAACAGCTGATAGGTATCGTTTATTTTTCTTTAGAACCGTGGAAAATTCAAGCTTTTCTTAATTATAATTATCTATGTAAGAAAATCTGCGGAATATTCGTGCGTAGGTGCTCGTTTGTAATTGAAAGCGTGGGCAACGATAAATGAGACCGGCTCAGGTCCGGAGAATTTGCCGTAAAACAGGTCTATTCTCAGCTGTGGGTGATTGTGGGCTGTAATTGTTGATAGGTATTTTAAAACACGTGTCCTGGTTTCTATAAATATCAGAAAGCCCGTTTTTGTAGAAGTTCCTGTTTTCGGTGGGTTCGTAGAACCGACGATTTTTTTATAAAACAACTGTTGGGTAAAAATGTTCTTAGTGTTAAATAGATTTTGTGCAGCAATCTTTATTATCCGCTTATTCTTCTTTCCGTGCCCACTTACATGTACCTAAGATAGATCGTTTGATATTGCAATTGGTTCCTAAACCTGTTGTAGATCATAAACATACTCACCAAGATGTGTAATCGAAACTAAACACATTTATCACATACTTAACAAAGAAACAAAGTAAAAATCGACAACACACCAACATCGGTCGTGTTCCCCACCGTAATCTCCTTTCAAGGAACTTGGTACACCGCTAATCCTGAAATAAATTACATCGCCCGTAGTACTGAACATTAAGTGTCTGTATTCGCGGAAATACACTCGATGAAGAATTAAAGACATCTGATATATGAGACAGAAAAGCTTTCTAGCCAATATGGTCTTTGTGTAAGAGAAATGGTTAATGTAAGTTTTTAAACTGACATGGTCACTAACATGACTACTAAAAACGGAAGTGAGATAGCACACAGTGAGTTTCGTGTGTCGGGAACAGAATCGAGTTGTGAGTGACAGTGGTATTTTATTTATTATTATGAACCAAAGTTTGTGTCTTCCTAAATTACGCACAGCTATTTATGAAAACAACACATTGTTCCAACACATTTTATAAAAAGAGAAAAATATAACATAATATTTTATTGTTTGTTTCAGGTAATGGCGCGTGTAAAGTCTCACTTGCTGTTATTTATGTACGTATTGGTTGCTTAATTTCCTGCTAGGAAGCCAACGCTATGAATAATACTTTTGTTTTTACTGTCTGTACAGACTTTTTTTTCTCAAATCGCGATTTTTTTATAAAAGAGACATGTTGATGATAGATGATCACGTTTATTTTCGGTATAGAAGCGCGAACAAGTTGCTATTTTTGACAAAATTTCCATTAGATCGCGAAAGACGAATAATTATGTTGCTCACAACCTTGTGTTTCTTAGGAACTGTACCTTCGATTCTTCGTCTTACTAGGTTTGTAATCTCTAAAAATAAATACTCTGCTCAATTCCTTAACATTTCCATACCCCTTATTACGCCTTAGATTTATTTTTTAAATTAAGTAATTCATTGACGTACAATGCGAATCCAGAACGCACAAGACAAGAGCTCCTTACAAAAATAAGCATTTTGAAAATTCATCACATAAAGTGATGGGGAATGAAAGTTTCCATGGAAGATTGAAAGTTTAACCGATGCGATATCCCCATAACCGCACGGCTTGAACGATAACCTTTTAACTACCGCTAATGTCGATAACAATCTCTGTTTATATGTCAGGAGCAGTAAAACAACAAATATCTTATTCATGACGTCGGTTGTCATAACACGGTATTCCTACTCAGAAACTTGTCTCTTATGTTACAGTTAACAGAGGCTTATTTTGTGACTTTGCCCTCACACATTTGCTTTTCAGGTACTTTAATGTATTTGTTTAATGACGTGGTAATAACAAGGCCACCTACAGGGCCTGAATATGTACTGTCGTCGGTACGAAAAGAAGATGGTAATAAGAAGAGAGGTAAAGCTGTTATAGGTAGGTGTGAATAAAGAAAACAGACTTCCGCTGGATGCGAGACGCACGGGACCGGTCAATGTGGCGACACTTGGGGGAGGCCTATGTCCAGCAGTGGACGTCTTTCGGCTGAAATGATGATGATGATGAAACCTGGTAGTACTATCGTGTGGGATACTTTCGGATGTCTACGCCCGCGAAGCTACGGGCAAAAAATGTGTCTGCTTAAATACTTTTTGTGCGTGAACAAATTAAAAAAATATGTTTCCGGTACCACATAGCCCAAGCCCATATTAGAAAATATTCAGATTTTTAAATTCATCATCATCAGCCTATTAAAGTTCCCACTGCTGGGACACAGGCCTCCTCTTTATGAGAGGGAATGGGCTATACTTAATGGATTATAGCCCCATAGCACGTGGTCCGCCACGTGAGCCCAGTGCGGATTGGTAGATGTCACATGTCTCCGAATTGTTTGGTTCTCGGACATTATTATTTATTATTCGATACTAAATGCATCGTCAACACAGAAACTAGTTTTGCCTCTACTGTCTTCTCGTGTTCTTTGTGCAATTCCACCTGCACTATAACCAGGGTGACAGTGACTTATAACGCTCTTGAAATGCCTGCCTGAGTTTTGGTTGAATTTACCTGAATTACTAACACGACCGCTGGAACCGAAAGACGTTGCGTTGGAAGGCCTTCCACTAGGTGGACCGATGACCTGGTGAAGGTTGCGGGGATCCGCTGGATGTGAGTCGCACGGGACCGGTCAATGTGACTTGGGGGAGGCCTATTTCCAGCAGTTGACGTCTTTCGGGTGAAATGACGACACGACTAAAAGAAGAATATTAATATGTGTTGGCACTTATTAAGTCTCTCTCAGAGCCTATATGACTTTAATTAATTAACGTATCAGTGTTCGGTCTAACTGAACACAAAATTTCAAAAGGAGAGATAGTGGCGCAGTTTAACCAAGTTGAGTCAGTTTCATTTGTTTTGAGACTTATGTGGTTCTCCTCTAAGTTTTGTTTGTGTTTGTCTAAGTTCGGTGGTCTTATTATATTATGTAATAGTTATTAACCTTCACCTTCCGAGATAGTTGTAGAGGCCGAGGTTAATAATGTAATGTTGACCTAGATTGAATTAATAATAGGGGTTAAAGTATGAAATTGCCGTTGTATAATAATAGACACTTCGAATTGACATAAAATCTTTATGGTGTGAGATTTTCATGTGAAACTTTTTTCACGTGTTACATGAGGTTCTCCTTTTAAAAAATGTGCAACATTCGATTTTCGCCTTTCAATTATTTTTTTATTCAGCTTAGACGTAAAGATGGATACTTCGAAAATCCGGGTTATTTTTAAATACGAGTTCAGACGCGGAACTAACGCGGCAGAAACGGGTCGCAATATCAACGTTGCGTTTTGAGAGAAGACTGCTATAATGAACGCACCGTGCGTTTTTTGTTTAAACGCTTTCGTAATGGAAACTTCGACTTGAAGAAAGAACCACGTGGTAGACCGCCCACACAGGTGAATAACGCTGAATTGAAGGAGATGGTAGAAGCCGATCCGAGTCAAACTAGCCAGGAATTAGCGGCATGGTTTAACGTTACCCTACCTACAATATTGACTCATTTGCATCAAATCAAAAAGATAAAAAAAAAAAATGCGTGCCTCATGATTTGACTGATCTGCAGAAAAAAATGCGTATTGAAACTTGTGTTGCCTTGTTGAATCGGTATAGAAATGAAGGAATATTGGATCGAATTGTGACATGTGACGAAAAGTGGATTGTTTTCGATAACCGTAAGCGAAAAATGCAATGACTGACCCCAGGTCAAACGCCGCAACAGTGCCCTAAATCAAAGGTTACCAATAAAAAGGTAATGGTACCTATTTGGTGGTCTCTTCATGGTGTTATTCACTATAGCTTTCTCAGGTCTGGTCAGGCAATAACAGCAGATGTTTACTGTGTAGAACTTTGAACAATGATGGTGAAACTGGCAGTGAAATTCCCCGACTCGTGAATCGATCTTCACCATTATTGCTCCATGATAACGCAAGATCTCACACTGCACGAGAAACCGTTGTAACTCTACAGGAGCTGCAGTTAGAAACTATTCGTTATCTTCCGTACTCGCCAGACCTTGCTCCAACGGACTACCATTTGTTTCGTGATTTAGACAATTATTTTCTGCGTGATAAAAAAATTCTTCCCAGGAGGCAGTACAAAATGCTTTGACACAGTTTGTCGAATCTAAATCCTCAGAGTTCTATCGTAAATGCATAAATGAACTTCCCTTTAGATAGCAGCAATGTATAGATAATGAGGGTAAACATTTTCCACTCGCGTCCGGCCCTGGTGCAAGTCATGGTCCGGAGGGAGACGGAATGGGACGCCGTCACCTTCTGCGAAGCAGTAATGCTAGAGAAGGAGGTGGCGGAACGTAAGAGGGAGAGAACCTCACAGCGTCCCGGCCGCCGCGGGAGACGCCCCGGGCGTCGGGGGCCACCGTAGGCGCGGGCCTGTGGACGGTGGGCTATGGGCTAGATCGCCGTCCGTCCGTCTCATCACGACAGGCGTGTCGACGGCGCGTTCGTGTTCCACGCGCGCCTCAAAGAGAGTCAGCAAAAAGGAAGGGACCCCTTCCTTTTTGCTGACTCTCTTTGCAAGGACCGATGCCTGCCGGGGTTGCGGGACTGTTCGAAAGAGATACCGTGGCCCCGGAACACAAAGGGCGATGAAGGAACATGGATGGGTTTTAGTCAGTAAAAGTCTGACACTCCCTTCTGCTCCGCCCAGAGCTTGAGAAGTCATTTGATGATTTCCCATCCGAAAAAAAAAAAAAAAAAAGACGGGTAAACATTTTGATTAAATAAATATGTTAGGTACATCTTAGAAAAAAACGAATTTCATTTTTTCAGTACAAATCGGCAATTCCATACTTTAACCCCTAATATGTTAGGTACGTGAAGTTGTAAACGTTAACAACATCATTGGACTTCGTATTCAACTTATCCAATTAAAAACATTACTGTAAGTAAAGAAGAAACCATCAAAACGTACAAAAAATCTTTTCATATATAAACGGTTGAATTTTAATAACACTTGACCCAGAATTGGATATGAATAAAATTTAAACAAGTAAATATAATCATAAATGGAACTCTCAATTAATTTGTTCGATTACCTATCTATAAGGCACTTTCAGTAGTGAATAGAAATCAATTTCTAGAATTCCGTCAATGATGCTTCAAATCATATATCCTAAGGACGTTAGTTAGAACCCTCCTCTCGTCACACAAATCAGCTTCAATTCAATTTAACCTTTGGTTAGAGCTAATAGTGCGGGCTTTTATTAGTTGATCTGATTGACAGTTGTGAAAGGACTTATTATAAGCGAAATCGGACTGATTTGCAACTAATCAATTGTGTGGAAATGCACGTTTACGTAGCTGCTATTTCAATCATCAGAGGAAACAATGTCTGACATAAGGTGAAATTAACACAAATATATTATATAGATATAGATAGTTGTATTTTAACATGTTTCTTTCAAAGGTAGGTACTAAAGTGACATAACGCTTTCTAATATAAAAATCATCTTAATCTGATAAGTCCCATACCCTGAACTTAATCTTATAATTGCCCCCAAATCCTGTCATTAAACAAATAGGTATATATTTAAATAAAGTTACAGTTTGGACTGTAAAAAACAAAAATGACATAATTTGAATAACCAACCATAAATGTTAAAGAACTCGTGTAAAATTCAGTCCATTGATTGGGAATTCTAATGCTGTTTATTAAACTTGTCCCACTTAATCAGGCTTCCAGAAAGTTCCAAGTAAGTTGTAAAAGTGGGAAAAACAAATTAAGGTAGAAAAGTTTTAGGTCTCACGCGCACAATAACTGTACTTCAAAGTGAATGGTTATGCTAAGTAGGGTGTGTATTCGACGTATAGATTTTCCAAGTTAAGGAGTCAGGATCTCCAGAAATATGCTTTAAGGAACTTTTCTTTGAGGAGAAAAACTTTTGCAAGGCAGAAATTTTAATAATACTGCTACGAGAAGTAGTTAAAACATCGCCCAAATGAAACAGTGGTTTAGTGAAACCTTATCCGCTTTACCTAATAATCCAGTCTTATTTAAATCGGATGCAATGAAACTTCACTTAAAATGTCACTTACGGGAAATCTTCCGTGATTATTGATTATTTTTAAACTCCCGATATTTAGTGACATTTTAAGTAATGAACCGTGAAAGCTTAAAACAATGAAACTTTATACCAAAGTCGGGATTGTAAAATGCAAAGCACATTCAAAATTTAATGTCCGCTCACACGTTCGCTTAACAAACTATTGTTTCTTGCTGCAGCGTTTAATAAGCGGCTCTCATTAATAATTCGGGTCCAGCGCTCTCGCTTCTGGTACGTTCCACTTTTCAGAAACAGTAAACGTCAAATTTCCTTTTAACAGTAAGATAATTAAATACGTAAATTGGAACGTAAGACAAAAACAACATTTTGTTGGCTAAAGACGCTTTGTAGACATCGTTTTATCAAACGGCTCAATTAACTGCTTTTGTTTGATAGTTTAGGCTCTGAAAATAAATAAAAACAACATCATTTTGGGAATATGTTGTAATTCTGACCATTAGGTCTACTATTTAAATTAAGTCTGGCCTTTTCTGTATTTCAAAGTTTGTGACATTCAGATACGGCCATAACTGGACACAACAAGCCTCAACGTAGTTAAACATTTGGCTGTCCCTTATCTCGGCGTTTAAAATTAAAATGTATGAAGTAACCCGAAACACTGTAGACGTCTTTGCTCTTTAAAATTTAATTTGTTTGAGACAATTCAGATTGTCACTTGAAAGGAAAACTCAAGCGCAACGGTGTTTGTCGCCATTCATTGTACAAGTAATTTAACCCTTTGTGAAGTTAACTACATTTTACTCACAACGGGACGTTTTAATTCGTACTTCAATATTAGATATATACCTAAGTAAAAATCACTAGTTTACAAAATTTTACTTTTTTTGTATACCCTGCAAGATTATTTTATAAACATGGTCTGTTTAAAACTTTTAGGCTTAAGGAAGGTACTACCTTCCTTAAGCCTAAAAGTTTTAATAGAAATATTCTATCACGTCACATTTTTTATACTGTCAAAATTCTCAAGCTAAGTCCAATTTCACTTACTATTTTGTCACCTATTTGTGTCGCTTGGCATACGTTGCTTGTCATGTATATTTGACAATAGTGTTTGTTCAAAAGGTTAAACATTGATAAAATATGTTTAAAGCCAACTCAAGGAGAGAGAATTGTTGCAGCTGTCATTGTTTACGCGACCTGATTTTTCTCCTTTCATAAAAAAACTGTTGCGTTCAGGCCTTACAAGTATTTTCTTCGTGAACACTACTGAATTTTATTGTCCTTAGTATCTCGTTTGCAATGTTTATGATATCATGAGCTCGGATTGCAATCGCTTTAAATTCGTTTTGCACTTAGCTGCTGCAGGGCTTTTCATTAAAGATATTGCGTTTCGGATTGAAGTAATCTTGCGGATTAGCGTTGTTCTTTCTAATCTCAGTAGGCGTGGTTGGTGTTGTTGTTTCTTACCTGTCTATTGTTTTACTGTTTTATACGATTTTGTTAGCGAACATGGAAAATAAAATGTTGTAAAAGTAGATTGCTGAGGTATATCTTCGCTAAATATTATTCTTTATTGCCAACTGTTTGTTAATCTCGGAATTTATAATGGTGCTAACGGCATCCAAATTGTTTAGAATAGTAACGCGGTCACACAGACAGACACAAAGCAACTTTTATTCATAATATGTATAGTTTGGGCAACGATACCTATTCAAAGTCTTATCCAAAAAAGTCTTTATTAACATCATGATTAGGTAATTCAAATTGCGTCTTGCTATGATCTATGTTGGTAGGAAATCTCTTTTCGTCAGTTTTATTTCTCACTGCCCAAAATTATGAACCGTTAACATCATACTTTTACTACCACTTCCACTAGTGCAGTAGAATGGTCACTAGGGAAAAGTCCACTTCGCGGTATAAAATGAACTAGTTCTCGAGGATGCTGTGGTATAATACTAAAAGTGGCCGTTCCAAGCAATTTATTTTGAAAGCTGTTGTAAACACCCGTGTCTTAAATGTGAACTACTCTACAGATATGTTCTCCTGGTACAAAGTTGGTTAGTGAGTGCGGGTTTTGTTAATTTACCAACGCATTTATTTGGCAGTTGCGTCAAATATTTACGGATCGTTTCATTTCCTTTGCTTCGACTATACTCGTAACTTTGAACTGCACAAGTGGCTTACATTCAAAACTAGTACAATATGCATAGTAGGAGTAAGTTGGAAGTTCGACTCTACGAATACTTGGTATTTATATGAAGTCGATTGTTCCGAAATACTCCAAATGTACATAACATCAAGCCTCTCATCCCCGAAGGGGTAGTCAGAGTGGCACTCCATAGTACTTACTTATTTCCACATTACTCCAGTTGTGTTTTTAAGTCCCTTATAATTGGAGGCTAGCCTATTGCCATCAACTGGGCACCAGGTGAAAAAAACCCAATAACACTTACACTGCACTTATACTTCCAAGTACTTAATTTGATATAAACATAGCTTTGCATAGAATTCGTATGAATGACTTTTCCCTTAATATCCGTTAGCGGCCCCTTAATTTCCGAACATACAAACACCATTATGACCCAACCGGCTCTTATTAGTCGTAAAATTATATTGTGTGGTGAAATACATTCACAACCTCAGAAAGTAGCCAGTGCCAATGTTACGTAAAACCGTAGTAGGTTTCATGATGTCATATTCATGTTCATCTTCTTTCCCATCTATGTCTTTATCCTAATTTGTTTGGTGTCTGCGCAGCATGTCTTCTTCTTCCATACTTTTCTATTACTCGTCATTTCAACAGTCACAAGTAAGATGATGATGAGATATGTTCATTTATTCTATGTTTCAAACTGGTTTACCATGTGTCTTTGTAATCATTATTATTTAAATGCGGATTTTGTTGGGTTTTCGCGTCCCAATAAGACATCAGCATGATAGCAAAATTGTACACCACTCACCATTAGACAACATTTAGCATTTCACATCCCGAATTCCAATTCCAATACGTCTTAAAACGATACACTATTTCCATCTTTGCTAAAATATTTTACGTATTCTGCGACATTTCAACGTACTCCAGTCTAGATCAATACGTTGAAATGTGGGTAGCGAAATCGAAATTCGTGTTCACATAATACCTACAGCATCAAACTTGCAACGACCCAATTCCTCTAACAATTTACTCGTACATCCTAACAACTATTAAGAATAATCCGGTCTCTAAACTGTTACGGCTCCGAGGGTAACAAACTCACAGCACCTGCTTTACGATCCTAGTTTATGATGACGACGATGAATTTATATTGGAAAACGTAACAGTCGGGTGGAGGCGACCGACGCAGACACTTGCGACAAACATTAATAATAATAAAATAGTTTATTCACCAACAAAAGTTACAGATATATTAAAAACAATACAAATGTTGCAAAACCTGTACAATAGTTTATACCTATAACCCTGCCTCTTAAACTAGGATCACCTGTATTTTAAGAGATATGTTCGGCCGAGCAGTTTCTTAAACATAAGTTAATACAACAGGTGAACGAAACTGAAGTAAATCAAGATTTTGTTAAAAACTTTCATAGATTTGTTGTGTGAAGTGTAGGAGTGAGGTGTGTAGGTGTGCATGCAATAATATTGATTGGTATATATTTACGTCCTTCAACATGATGACTTAACAAAGGCCTTTAGCCCTTAAACTTTACCAGTAGACCTTAAATAGGCGGCTGCAAAAAACAAAAATAAAGAAAAACTGTTTATGCTGCATAGTAACAATGCACGCAAACTTTGAATAAACCCAAAATAAAAATAAAAAGCCAAAGAAAATGAGGATAAGGCGTTGTGGTACGTTTTGGATGTAGCCTTATATCTAGAAATCAACTACGATAGCTGGGTTGATTGATTGACAGGCCATTAGCAAAAATACCACAGCAATATTAATTAAGATCGTTACTTCAAACTCGCTTTTGTAGCAAAAAAAATGCTTTTTTTTTCGGTCGATCTGCTGCTCTGCGCCAAACGTCATTAATCCCGAGCAATTGCTCATATTTTACCACGTTATATCTCCCGAAATATTAAACGAGATATCTGAAACAGATGGCCAGCAGTATCATCCACAAACGACATCGCTCGTTTAACATAGACTAACTGAATTATAACAAGTGAAACAATTAAGTTGCTTTGTAAACGAACGTTAATTAATAACTTAGCAGTCCTTTCCCCGTTTGTGGGACGGTTGTTTTTCTTTGTTTTATAGTTCGCAGCAATTTTCGTGTTTACTTTGTTTTTCAAATTGTTTCGCACCTTTATTTAAATGGGTAATTGTTTTGTTTGGCGTTATAATTTTCACGGACTTGTATATTTCTGGATAACGAAGGTTTTCCACAAAATTTTATTGTTATTTCCTGAAACTCTAAATACTATAAGTTATAATTAGTTAATTTCGTTGTCACAATTTCTATCAGAGATTTATTTTCATTGTATCCAAATATCAATCATTTTCACGTGCAATTATATTGCGTTGAGTACGTTTCAGATGTCCAAAAACGCGCTGGTTTAATCAAAACCAGTTTGAATAATAAAATCGTACCCAATGGATCATTTCGGAATGTTCGACACAACTCCCATACATTTCGCCATAAAAGCAGAAACATCAAATAAAATACTTTAATAACACCGTGTGCAACACGACGCGCGACGGTCGAATCCCAAATCACGGTAACCGAACCCAACGCGTGGTATTGGAAGGAAAGTAATAAAAATAACGCCATATGGACGGGAACAACAACGTTTCCGTGCCTTGTGTAACTCTTTTAACAATAATATTTTGGAACAAAATGACCCACAACCACAAGCCTCTAGAGAACACAACGTAAGTGTGATAAAACCACCTCCGATCCTTCTTGCAGTTTCCAACTTTTCCATTTTCAACCTTACGTAATAAAACATTAAGTTCTGAAAGAGAAAGCTTTCCGACATAAGTAGCAGGCACTTTGTACTTGTAAGTCTATCGACGAACGGAGTGACCTGTTTGCAAAATACTCAGGGACCCAAGCATTCCACACAATACATTCCTTCCTTCATTCCTGTAGGTAGGTATATCTTTACAGAATTGGAATGTTGTCAAGTACCTATACACCGAATTGCTGTATTTATAGTTAGTGCAAAAATTTACTGTACCAGGCTAAAATGGTAAATATCACACTTATTTGATAAAGTCTGCATTGCTTTTTCGTAGTTGCGAATGATTGTAAGATTTTTAAGGAACATTGGATAGTTGGAAGTATTTTTTAACTTCTCGTATCTTTAGATATTTTTTGATAACCAGCTGGTATTTTTTAAAAGAAATAACTAGTCCATCTTTACCTTTTAGATTTAAGATTGGCTGAACAAAATGTAATACGACGCTCTCATGACGAGGCATGCCACGAAGATTGCAAGCACGCAGTAATAGATTGCTTTCCGTTTCCGTATGAGATTGTGATTGAAAATCAATCTTAGTAACATGTGTAGGCAAGGCATTGCAGTTTAGATTGAAATGCGCGTCGTAATCTCGAGAATTTTATTATGATTACTGTTTTACTTATGTTGTGCATATTTAAGGTTTTCTCTAGTTGTTTAGGTTTTTTTTTAATATGGTCTTCATGACAGCCATTCCACCATGTAGTATTTCCTTAATTTTAATGAATCGATATAAATATAGATAGGTACACTTAGCACCTAAGCACAAGGTACAAATGAGATTTTTTTACTGATTCCTTTAATATTCACTAGCAATAAGCTCCGAGTGAAGACTTTCTGCAGTATAACATTTACATATTTTTATCATTTTACCTTCTAAAATTCGAAACTGTCTTCAGAAGTGATTTCAAAATGAGGGTTCTGCTTTTTATCTTACCCATTTGAATTTCGAATCAGCTTATTTGGGAAATGCTGCCTGAGATGGTATCAAGTTTGTGCCAATGGTATCGTTAAAGTATCCATCAGTCGCAATGGATTGTCTCTAAGTAGCAATTAAACGAATTATTTTGTCGGCCGAGGTCGCGTCTGCACAAAAGAGACTACCGCAGTCTCCTTGATACCGCTAATTAGACAAACCTAGTGGCAAACAAAGCCTCTCCGGCTTCAGACCTTAATGGAATCTGTGAAATGGCACGTTCCCGACGTCATTTAAACAAATAATAATGGGCAGGTGCTAGATGAATCTGCAATTTGTATATCCTCGGTATTTCCAAATACAAAATGTACTGGTAGGTAATAGGACTTTTTTTTTTCAAATGATTTGGTAAATGATTCACAGAAACTATACACACGGGAAAATTGTAATATAAAATGAAGATCATGTCTAAGAAACACAATCAAAGCAAGACAGTCTCCCAATGCACCTAATTTTTTTATTTCCATTCCATATTGTTTTCTTGCTCAAAGTTTAACATCATTAAAAGTTTACCAAAGTTACGATTACGGTTGTACTGTCTCGGTTTTCTTTTCAGTTCAAGAAAAAGGTATTTAGATGGATGAATTATTTTCGTTATTTATGTTCTTAAATCTTAGCTGTATTTCTTATGCAAAATAAAAATGCCATACTTTTGTGAAATAACGTGAAAGTATCCCGAAATAATTATTTTGATATTCTGCCGCTGGAATAATAATAATAGTCATTCAAACCTGTGCGCCTCTCTTTCAAATCGTTAAGTCAGGTAAAAGGGTTTAACTATTCTAACTCGTGTTCGTAAAAACGCGTATTTTTTTCTACTAGGGAACCATTTAATTACTCTTCGTTGAAAGAGGTCAATCCAGAGGGATTGCTTATGCTAAATAGTTTATTCACTGGGTACTAAGTCTAAGGAATTTCAATTAAAAGATATTTGAAAATGCTTTGGAACATTTTACATGTATCAAAATTTTCCTCCGTATCAGAAGGACAATCTAGTAAATAGGAAATGTCTCGGTCTGACCCATTCTGAACTAAAATTATTTATGATACATAGATTATATTATGAGCTCAAAAGCCTTTTTTTGGGTGACCCAATCAACATACAGGGTGTAAACAACCTTATCACGAAGCTGTCAACCAAGCATTCTGTACATCAAACTAAGTAACTTTACGTAAAAATTATTGCTGGGAAACAATTTTTTTGGGGTGAAAAATCATGTTTTGTGGTAGAACTCAATGTAACGCACTCAAAACATTGTGCTGGTGGATGGATTGAATAGTACGGGGGTCGTGGAGGTGTTTAAATTAAGAATCTTACATTAAAAACGTGTATTAAAAAAAACTTGTCAAAGTTTTGGAACTTTGACCCCTATAATCTCCGTAACTAGAAGGTTCCCAGGTATGGTCTAGATAGAACCAAAAAATGATCGCAATGACGGGGAGAACAAGTGCCTTTCGTCTTCGTTAAGAGGTTTTTTACACCCTTTATAATATGTATCCGTTATGTAAATAACCTTGATCGGGCTAGGTAACAACGAACAAGTAATTAGTTAACAAGTAGTAGTAATTAAACGGTAGAGGTACAATTGCTGTAGACACAGTTTGGGCCAACGCAAATATCTCACTGATTAGTCTCTCGAACTTTCGTATCGCCAATCAGCGTCTTAGTAGTCCGGTAATCGTTGCTTATTACTAGATCCTCGGCCTTGAGTAACAGTAGCAACTTTGTGCCAAATGACATCATTGTATATAGAATTTATGATGCCATTTAGACCCTTGCCAACCCCGTTGCAATACCTTAGAATTAATAATTCCGCTGTATTGTCGACATAACATGTTTATGGGTAATGATGTAAAAAGCATATCTCCGTTTTGTAATAAAAGCGCCTCACAAAAACAATCTTGGGTATGGAATTCTTCAGACCGTGTACGCGTTTGAATTCTTTATTGAAAAGCAAAATCGTGTTAACCTTAAAGTTCAGACGACGTTATTGAGACGCGATTTTAAATCCTTTAAAACAACGAAATATCCACCTGGCCCACCTTAATATTGAAGGAAGTATTTCATATTCGGTTATTGAAATTTTGTGTTCAAACCGGAGAGAAATCAGCGAAGTATTTGAAGAATGCCCCAGTGAGTAATAACTGAGTGAGGGTTGATTAATGACCGTTGCTCAGTGGCGTCAAAATGTTCCCCTGTCTCTTCACTGTTCCGACATTCGTTCCTTTGTGTTATGGCTTTTTATGGTCACTCAGCTCCATTGTTGGTGTTGGACATTTTTAAGAGACAGAAAAGATGACGTACAATCTCACCTCCAAAAGGACGCTACACCAAAATCTTGCCTCTTCATCAACTAAGTTTCGCTCGACGAACAGTCGTTATTACATCTTTACAGAGGATTTTCACCTCGTCAATCTAATTTTATAGGCCCGTAAAACAAGTAGTTTAATAACTAAGCGCCCGTGATTTTACGAAGTTCATAATTACGGAGCGGATCAACTACTTTCATGAAAGGTCCTCGTAAAATTAATAAGGCTAATGAAGGTTTCACTCATAAATTTTCAGGTCGACACGTTTGGAGCCAAAAAATAGAATACGTGGGCAAATATGTTACATCAAAATTTGTTACGTTTTCGCCGATTTGGACTTTATCCAAGTTCCGCCAGAAAACCTTGTAACTAACCTGCAATGCCGAGTAATATATTGCAGACATCGGACCCGAGGATCCTTGAAGGCATTTCTATTTAAACTGCTACATATCAAAGCAACAGCCATACTACCTTTGAGTGCTACCGCAGCATCGAGAAATATTTGCACTTTCAACTAGATGTGTTTATTTTTCTCGAAGTACATGTATAAAAAAAACTGAATGTAGAACTATAGAAGCATGCGACCTTTAGGGCGTATACACGTAGAACGCTGGTTGTCAGCGCTGGCAAGTCGGCGCTGATAATAGTTAGAGAGCCCACGACAGACCTAGTTCGATAAGACTCCCAGATGATATATAAATATATAATTAGCCACGTTATTAGTGGGGGAACACGAAACGGCGATGCTGCAATGCAAAAAACCTGGCGGCGCTATTAAACAATAAACGATTTTTAGATCATGCTAAGAATCGTTTTTTTTTAAGAGCAGCATCGTTATTTTGTGCTCCCCATGAATACCGTGACATGTAATTATATCATCTGGGAGTCTTATCGAATTATGTTTAGTGTCGTGGGCTCTCTAACTATAAGCGCCGACAATTTCTGACAGCCAGCGTTCTACGTGTATACGCACTTAGTCGGTATTTTTTAATTAAAAGTAACTTTTTATCATCAGCTTCAGTTCAATACTTCTCAAAAGTTTGATGTTGTGTGCAGCTGCATAATTTCGAAATAGCTTATTCAATAACATGAACCAATATCCAAACTGCAGTAAACTGCATTAGTCTGAGCGTAATCGGTTAATCTGAGTTCGCCTCGACTGCACATGGTGCATGATCCACAACTTCCAACTACTAAGTAATGCAGGTCTTTAAATTGAAATCTATCCTGAACTAGCGCCAACTTAAACTGTTTGAACTGATTCGAAAAGTTTCGGGCTAGTCGACGTCCGAAGTCTTCGCTTATTCTGTTAAACATTGTAAGGTACGGACTCCGAATGAAGTATTGACAAACGAATAGAAGTACTAGCACTGAACTTATTCCGGTGACAACAACTTTTGCATTTTGTGAAAACTTCGGAATGGTATTGACGATACCGACAGTTGTTTTCCATTGAAAAATTAAGCGTGTTGCCAATGGGAGTAGCAAAAGCACTGAACCAATACGAAATTTACTGAAAAAACAAATAGAACAATATAAGCATACAAAATTCAAGGAACTAGATACTCTTTTTTTTCGATTTTTGTTTAGTACTGTCCTCGCAAACCAATTCTAGTCTCGCTGCATTTGGTATTTTGTACAAAAAATATACAAATCTCTGCTCGCGCTAGCCACAAAGATAAATACCACGGACATCGAACAGTCAACACGCTTTTAATGGAAACCTGTTGGTTTATTCAGACCGATGTAATATTCAGCTTTGGTAAATGGGTTTGCTATGTAAATGAAGAACGAAACAAATTGAATACATTTCATCTTTGATCATAAATTATTCTATTAGTCATTATTTGGAAGCGGAAAAAACTCTTTTAAATTGGAAAATTGTTTCGGATTTGAATGTAAATAATGCTTTCTAAACTTGGATCAGACATTCTGACGCCGAAGTAAGCAATAACAAAATTAGGCATAATAGGTTTAGCTCGTTTTCATCCGAAACAAAAAGAACAACATTTTACAAAATAGAAAACGTTTTAAAATGTCCGCATACTGCAAATTTTTACTAACCCACAAGTACTCGTCGTTTATACGGTCCTGGATTCTTGCGCTACTTCTGATTTTTGTAGTAACAATTTTAAAGAAAATGCACAATTGTTTTCTCTTTTTAAACGAGCAATAGTGAAGTGACAACTGCTTTTATGTTGCTTGTATAAATGTTTGCCTGTTTTGTCTTGCTTGGCAGATACTCGGAATATGAAATCTTCCTCAAGACTTGACAAGTCACGTAGGTGGTACGGTGATCTTTGGATAAATTACATTCAAATAGGAAAGAACATGCAGGAGTTTCGTAGGTTCATAACGTATTAAATTAATGTTGTATTTTTAAATTGGATCATGAACATAAGCACGAGTTAGGCATTGTTTCAACTATTTGAGTATAATGCTCACCGATAAACTAAATTTGTATAAATGTTCTACCGCCTGTGCGCTGTTATTAGCCATATTCAAATCAGTGTTTTGGTGTCTATAGTATTACATTGTTCGAATATCGTTATAGACTGCTTATATTCAGTCGAAGTACTACACTACTACTACTTACACTTTAGACTAACTGCAAGTTGACCGTTCTATCCAATCGATTCTGCACCAAATTGATTCCTGATAAACGCTTCAAGGTCGGTGTAAGCTCATAATACTACTCCCCTATTCTAGCCGCTTTCAACCATTACGCTTCAAATCGACTTCTCCCTAACCAGCTTCATTATAAAAGCCCATTCTCTTAGAGTAATATTGACGAAATCACTTCATGAACGATGATTTTATTCGGTAATGATCTCATAACGCAGCTATCTCTCCCAGAAATGAACGTATTACGAACCGATTCTCAATCTACCCCTCAATTCAATTCGCCTAATACTAAAATCTCAACGCAAACAGGTGAAGGGGATTCAATGAATTATTCCTTCGTTTTTATTCTCTGGCCTAGGAAAACTGGGTCAAGGTGCATGACAAATTATATCACGGCACAGAGCTCCCGGGCTGTGCAAATAAGTAAAGCCTTTCTCCAAATGTTACGTTTTTTGCTGATGTACAGATATTGTATGTATCACTCCTGTTTTTGCCGACTGAGATAGATGAAAATTAATATGAGTCTTCAAGAATTTTGTCTTACGCCCCTGTTGTGTATCTTGCTGTTCTTGTTTATACTATATAAAGCGTTGTGATATAATTTTTGTGAAGACTATTTATTCACTGAAGCTAACATGTTTAGTCTGTAACTATATTATTATCCTAGTCTTTGTCAATCTAGTCTACCTAGATGGGTAAATGGATATGTGCTTCTTACGGCTTCATTAACCTAAATAGAACATGAATATCAGGCCTTGTCGATACGGAAAAAAATACCAGCCCACTGCAGCAAATAGCATCCACAAGGCAATAACTGACAGTCGGGTACCGAACCGCTCAATCTGAAGTGTCGGTTGTTGTACGACGAAATTGTACCGCAAATTGGGAGTCACGAACCGAAGTGAGAACATCAAATTAGAAGGAATATCTGAATGCAACAGTTTCATGGTAGAGTGGTTGAAGTTTGTGATATTCTAAAGGTAATTAACGACATTGATTTTTAAATGAAGCTTGATTTGCTAGAGTTTGTATTATTAATATGACGTAGGAAGACTAAAACTTTCAAAAGGGAATTGTTAGCCAAATAATATGAAACTTGCAAAAGGTTGTTGTATTAATTTATCTTATTATTTACAAAGTGGGCATCATATCTGTCAAATAAACCCACTGCCTGCTGATGATAACACACAAAACCAATTAGCCTACGTGACCTTTTATAAAATTAACTTGCAAATCCCTCCCACCTAATCACGGTATAAAAATTTGAATTGAGTTCTTCCTTCCAGGTTAATCTGTCTATCTCTTCCTAGGTATGATTAATGGTCACATTAAACCCTCCCACGTATGTGGGTCCCTCACAATTACCCGACGCGGTAGACTAACGATAATTGTGGGTGATACGTAATGCACGATATCATTATCTTCGAACCTTTACTGTTCAGGGATCGAGATTGTTTTGAAAATCTTGAATTTTGATGTTTTGTTACTCTCTGGGGGCAAGTCTGCTATTGTCAAGGATTGGTCAGCTGAAACACGTCCTTTGCTGGACATGGCCTCTCCCAAGTGTCGCCACACTGACCGGTCCCGTGCGACTCGCATCCAGCGGATCCCCGTAACCTTCACCAGGTCATCGGTCCACCTAGTGGGAGGACTTCCGACGCAACGACTAAGACAATTTCATTACCACTGTCCTTGGATTGACTTAACTACGGCCCAGGTATATACTGTTGAATTTGAAGTGCAGAAGAATATTTTCGACGAAAAACTTGCGATTGACGAACGGACGAGTTTATTTGCCTTATTTCTTTTGATGAAAGAAACGCATTGTTCGACTGGTGAAAGGGATTTTTGCAGAAATAAGTATTTCCTTACCTTCTTTTCTATTCCATCTTCCTTTCCGTTTTGTTTGTTCCAAAGCAAGTATAAAAATAGCATAGAAGTAGTATACAATAGGTACAATAAATAAATAACAACTAGTTAAGAGTTGAATGAAGTTATTCTGTAACAGCCTGTTACAGCACCATTCACTTGGAATGAATTACCTTTCCACTACTGTATCAAATCTAAACTTTAAAATGACAAGTTTACCCTCAAGTCCCCAAACACCGATCCTTTTATAGATAACTAGGACTTCGCCCTAGCGCTTCGCGCTAATTTGCATGATATAAATAAAATAAAATAAAAAATCATCCCTATGTCACTTCCTGATAATTTAGCTTTCTATTGGTGAAAGATTTTTTTAAATCGGTCCAGTAATATTTCAGTTTATTCGTTCCTAGTTTATATGTAGTTATTTTCTTGTTGCATAGTTTTGAGAAAATGATCCATATATCCACAAGCAAACCTATTCTATTACAAACACATATAGCCTATTTATCATTCCGTAATAGGCGTAGAAAAATCCTGACATTTTGGTCAGTGTCCCAACATTAATAAAAAGTGATCGAAGGCCGATAGCGGTGACACCTGTCAAGGCGACCTTCATACTTGACAATGGACAGCTTTTTGTACGTTTTGCGGGAATAGAAACGAGGACGTGAATAGTTTTTTTTTGTACAAAAATGTGGAACACCCTGTTACGTAATAGCTGTAAAAGCCGAAATGGAGTGAATGGGATATCGCGGAATAAAATTTCCTAACAAACACGATTTGAAGGTATTTTGTCATTTCATGAACCTAAATTACCCTATTCTAACATACTCTGTGTTACCGTACTGTAGAGTCCTTCTTCTATATTCTGCTCAATTATATCTTCTGCTATTACATCACATTATCTCATAAAAATAGACGAAACATCATTTTACTTTGACGGTAGCTGAACCAGAATATTTCTGCAGTATTATTGCAGTACAAGTACTGCAATAATAGGCTTGTGTACTGAAAAAAGGTAATTAGTCCGTCAGATTATCAAAAAATATTTGAACCGTATTTTTTCTTTGGTTACGTAAACCAAAATTGACGAAGATACGACGCTTTTAAAATCATAAAAATAAAAAATCTCTAAATACGTCACGCCGTGGTATAATTTTTTGTGCGTTGTGACGTCATGAGCCCCCCACTCTCGAGTTTTGATGCGTTTTATCTTTGTCATTATTCATTGATTTTCAAAAACAAAAAATACGTGTCCATTATTTTTCAATACACTATCTGAAGGACTACATAGACTAAATAGATTTGAAATTTATTGATGGTGGTTACGAGCCTATTGTCCCTGTTTAGAGCTTTAAGGTTCACTTTAGGCTGGCACAGAAACTAGAATGATGAAGACGTGTGTTTGCTTCAAATCTTTATTTCTTACTAACGTAGGCTATGAGACATGCATCTTGTTAAACGATTGACGTAAACATCACATATAAATATACAGGTATAATACTTCCTAACAGTAGGGACTGTTACCAATTTTTAAAGTAAAAGGCAATTTTTTAATAAATGTGGGAATCGTTTTCATCTGCCGCAGATGAGTTTCTTATTAGTTGTTGTGATAATGATAAATCAAATGTTGATATCTTGTATTATTCGTTTTTCCAGGACAAAATATGTCTGTTTGTCGTGATATATCGATATTCCTGGCACACGGTTGTCTTGAGAACGACACCGAGGTTCATGCGAGCCTGTTAGCAGTAAATATAAAGTTTTAGGAAGATGTAAGCAAGATCATGTGATGCAATAATGGGGGACCCTTCTCAAACAACTTGGGTCTCCTTTGGGATTAGTGTTTCTCCTTTTGCATCACGACGATAATGCGCTTCCGAGGCTCGCAAATAGTGTTTATTTGTTTTCTGTTTGGTTTCTGTGTCTGTTTGTAGCATGGTCCGGAACTTTATTCCTTTACGGAGTACACTGTTTGTAATATTTTCGTTTTTTATTATTAAATATGTTTGTTCTGTAATATCCTTGTGTGATTGTAGCTTTTATGTTTTTAATTAAACCTTAACCTCGCCTAAATATTGTGGGATCTAGCTAGCGTGGCTAAATCTAAAAACCGGCCAAGGGCGAGTTGAACTCGCGTGGAGAGGGCTCCGTTCAATGCCAGTCTTATATTGAGTTTACCACTTTATTTTCAATTGATAGAATTCTTATAGGTTTTCCTGTAATTTACAAGCAGTGAACTATATTTTTGTAATTTTAAAAATTTTAGGCTCATAGTTTCGGAGATCAGGGGGGGAATGGTCAATTTTCGTCTTCTTTCATGAATAAAATCAAAACTAATTATTTTACAATAATAACAAAAATATATCTGAAATCATAACGAGTCCTTTCATTTGATATATAACACAATAAGGTTTGTAAAACTTCTTTTTTAATTTCCTTTTTTGTCCCTCGAAAATTACCCTTATTTAAAAAAATATATTACTTTGCACATCTGTGTTTGGGTCATAGGATTACACCATCCTACCAAATTTCACCTGATTTGGTCCAGTAGATTCCGAGAAAATTGGCTGTGACAGACAGACGTACAGACAGACAGACGCACGAGTGATCCTATAAGGACCCTATTTGTATGGAACCCTAAAAACGATCTTGTTCCATCAGATATAGATTTAGCAAAGTTATTTTGCATATTACCTATTTACACATTGTGAACAGTTGTGTGTACCTTGCAACCTTTACTTTGGACAGAGTTTATTTTCCTCTTTAAAACTACTATAAAGTATGTAACGGCACGGAAAGCAATAGGAGATTTTCTTCAATTATTTCTGTCTTTTGAATATATCAAAATAGTACTTATAAAGCTTTATGTGCAATATTTTCTCAACCCGCAGATCACGTCTTTACACAAAACTAACTTCAATTCAAATTAAACTCTTCCTCCTAAACTTTAAGTTTTAACCAAGTTTTGTCAAGTCACTTGGGGACTTGGGGACCGGGTTTTGTATACACATGTACCTCCGTTCCTTGTGAAAATACTGCGTTCATTGTAAAAACATGTTTGAAATTCAAATCAACGCAAATCCCATGTGCTTTTGGTACGAATTTTGTCGCTGTATACTTGTAGTAATATAACCAGCAAAGGTTATCGCTTAAAATTCTCAGATTAAAATGCAGCATCCTGTACGTGTCGCATTTTATACGCTTGTTACTCGATCTACGTTTTAGATTAAATCGGAAAGTAACTTTCAATCAGACCACATTGTTTGTTGTTTTAGACTTTCATGGCCTCCGCAATTTACGATTTAGCATTAATTTTATGTTTTTTTCAGCATTTTTACAAAGTGTTTGGACTTGTTCGACTTCTCTACAATTTCTCGCGATCGTCAAGAGACCTTCTTACTCGGTTCTTTTACGTCATTTACAGTAATTCTGTACGTGTAATGAAAGGACTTACAGATTATTAAAATGAATTTAATCCCGATGCAGAGTATAATTTTGAATTTAATCTGATTTTATTTTTGCTCAATTTATGAACTACTTATGTAAATGACAATATAAATAAACTCAAAATGATTATGAATGTATTTGTTCACTAGAGAACTTATTAGCAAATTTGAGCGTTTTCACCACGTAGCACCACGTCTACGCCGTAGTAGCTACTACAGAAATGGAATCGTAGCACTTGATTGCACAGCTACGCCAGCATCCTTGAAATAGAAACAAGCAATATTCCAACGAGATAAGATACTAAACGACGTATTGATCAACACACGATGACAAAGTGCTCTCTTAACTTGATTTGTAGAAGAACTTAGTATTCTGAACTTGTATTAGATTTCGTGCTCGACAGTACATTATGTGTTACTCACCGCAATACTTGAGAGTTGCTGTTTTAGTTCTGTACTAATGAGATTTTCGTTTAAATCTCCCGAGGCGTACTTCAGGCAACGAAGTTTCGTATATTCTAATATCTATAAATGTGCTGACCTGAGTAGTTTTCTAATTTAATAGACGAGGTTCCATGATATAATCTTTTAACATTGTAGCTAATCCTTCTTACAAAATACAAAGTTTGCTTTTATACTATTAACGTGATTAAAAACCTATTATACTCTTAACTTATAAGGAAACCGGTCTTAATGAGACATCGGGATAAAAAAATACACTTAAGGGGCTCCTCCATGGCACACTAGCGCCACTTTAGTAAAATAATCAGAACTCGTTAAATACACAATTAATATAAAATCTGATTGACAAAATCAATACTTTAGAGTTCTAGATTATTGACGTCTATTTAACTCATTAAAATATACTTCACTGTAGTTACAGTTCGAAAAATTGCTAAAAACGGCCGTTTTTTTCCATTGTGTATCTGTAACGACAGCGAGCTATGTTTCAATGAGTTAAGCAGACGTAAATAATTTAGAAGACCAAACGATTGATTTTGTCAATCAGATTTGAAATTAATTGTGTATTTAACGAGTTCTGATTTTTTTACTAAAGTGGCGCTAGTGTGCATGGCCTCTTAAATTAAATTATCTAGCGAAACTACAGACGCGACTAAACCCAAAAAATGTCATCGAATCAATTAAGTAACATAACATCACACCTGTACTCATCGAAGGGTTAGGCAAAGTTGTAGCTACTAGTACACGCACATTTCGCAAGTTTTGTTTAAGTCCCCTTCCCTCCCGTCACTCCTGCTTAAGTCTAAGCCTATTGCCATCAATAGGGCACGCATCAATAACTTTTATTTTTATCATATTTAGAAATCTATACCCATTATGGCTGTGGAATTTTACTAGGTATGTTAATATGACCTTGTATATGAAATACAAAATATCATACATTCGAAAAGCAATTTCATCCTGTCAGTATCGCACAGACATAAGCAACTGCCTTGGTTCTAATCCCTGAAAGCTCGCTTACTCTCAACCCCAAGTATTAAGAAACTTCGCTGTAACATTTACGAAAGAAGAAAATATTTCACATAAAATGGAGTATCGTATTTAGCCATGTACATTGCTAACTTCTCGCTGACTAATTTAAATATCCGTCTGTTTATCCCTGAGGAAATAACGAACGCTTTCACACTATTCACTCGCAAATGAAAATGTAGAACATTTTGCGTCTGATAATATTGATACTTCTACTTTTTTTTCTTTGTATTGTAAGCTAAATATTATGTTCGTATAAGTTGTGATTAAAATTTGAAAATCGATCATGATTGTTTTTGCTATTTCATTTTAGGAGTTATAATTGATTTTTGGCGTCTATGTACAGGGTGTAAACGAACTCTTCACGAAGCCGTCACCAAGCATTATGTACTTCAAACTAAGTAACTTTACTTAACAGGTTTTGCGGTAGGACTCAATGTAACGCGCTGAAAACATTGTGCTTATGAGTGGATTGAATAATACGGGGGTCGTGGAAGCGTTTAAAGTAAAAATCTTACTTTAAAAACTTGTACAGAAGTTGGATTTTTGACCCCCAATATAATTAATATACACGACACGGACACGGTTGGCGCAGTGGCTGAGCGATTGACTGCTGCACTGCGTGTCGCGGGTTAGATTCCCGCACGGAACAAATATTTGTACGGCCTGCAGGTAGTTGTTCTGCGCCTGGCTGTTGGAGTATGTGAGTTTAAATGTTTGTAAACGCATCCACGATACAAGAGAAATTCCTAGTGAGGGGCAACGTTATTAAAAAAAAAAAAAAAAGTAAATTAGTTAAACAAAATATATATATATAGATAACATATCAGTAACTAGGTATGGACTAGAACAAAAAATGATAGCAATAACGGGGAGAAAAAGTGCCTTTCGGCTTCGTTAAGAGTCTTGTTACACCCTTTATACACGCTTATTTTTAGGTGGAACCGGTTCCAGAACGACTTAAAATTAACGGTGTATATTCTAGGTTATTTCAAACTTAAATAAAAAGTAAGCCTTGGGAATAAAACCGCAAAGAGATCAATGCCCGTATTCACTTACCCTGAGCGAAACCTTAATTAATGCCTAATTTAAAAAATGCCTCAATAAAAACTCTGGTCTCTGTTTTTCTTAGATCAAAGCCGAACATTGCAATAATATTTAGGCATTCGTTTAGATGTCGCTTCATGTTCATAAATAACTTATAATATTGTAGTTTAAAAGACGATTTAGAGTAACGTCTTTTTATTTTTCGTATTCTTCTCAGCAAACCCTTTCATTTGATACCCATAAAATGGTAATGCATAAAAACGAACTAACTAAACTTGCAACATATTGGATTTAGAGTATTTTAGAGTGACGTCACATAGCTAACCGTGCATTGTCATCCAAAATAAACAGTTATGCAAAATTTCAGCTCCATCGGAAACCGTTAAATTAAAATTCTAAGATTTTTCTACGTAGTTACTAGTGAAGCTAGTAAAAGCGTATTAAAAACGGACAGAAGGCCTCTAACACCAGACACATCTAACAAGCTTGAATGCCCCAACAATTACAATAGTTGATCCAATTGTCTCCTCTACACTTTTGTACCCTTTGGTGGCCGCTCCAAAGTCGAATGTCTATTTCCTGCAAGCGATTGCCACTTGGTAGTCAACAATCACATTAAATGGGACACTTTTATAGCAGACTTGTATTCCGCTTATCATTCAGTGCACTTAATGTTTGCTCCAGGGTCGTAAATGGCGGTCACAATATTTCTTTTTATGATGATGACGATTGGGAAAGCCTTTTGGTGTTGAAATCTGTTTTGATTGATGTTATTTGGTGGTGGGTCTTCTAACCAACAATAAGATACAAGACAGTGTATAGTACAGTAAAAGTCTGTGTAGACCGATATTGATCGATTATTCCCACGTTTCCAATATGCGATCGCGCACAGAGGGACAAACATAAAAACAATAAAAAAGGTACAGGTTTTCCGGTAACGACAAATAAGGTCTGTAAACACTATAACAGACAGGTATGTTGAACAGGGAGTTTGTTTCCACCACTTTTTTTTTTTTTTTTTCGGATGGTAAATCATCAAATGACTTCTCCCGCTCTGGGCGGAGCAGGAGGGAGTGTCAGACTTTTACTGACTAAAACCCATCCATGTTCCTTCATCGCCCTTTGTGTTCCGGGGTCACGGTATCTCTTTCGAACAGTCCCGCAACCCCGGCAGGCATCGGTCCTTGCGCCCTTCCTTTTTGCTGACTCTCTTTGAGTCGCGCGTGGAACACGAACGCGCCGTCGACACGGCCTGTCGTCATGAGACGGATGGACGGCGAGCTAGCCCATAGCCCACCGTCCACAGGCCCGCGCCTACGGTGGCCAAGGGCCACGTGGTGGCCCCCGACCCGCCCCGTGGTTCTCTCCCTCTCACGTTCCGCCACCTCCTTCTCTAGCATTTGTTTCCACCACTTATGTATTTCCCCTGCTAGTTGTTTAATGTCATTTTTGACGTTCAATGTAGTGATTCTTAATCTAATTTGTATAAACGCCTTTTTGATTTAGGTACATTTGATTGCTGTATGAAAATCAGTTTTAACTAATTAAATGGTTTGAATCTAGTAGTAAAGCTTGAGTTTAAAGTGATGTTCTGTAATCTCTCTCTCGGACTCTAGTTCCGTTTAAAAGCGGTCATGTCAAAAATATTAAAGTTACTTTAAACTTCATAGAGCTATCATTAATACTGAAAACCGGTTATTTACAATGTTTTATATTTGTTTTGTTTTCCGTGTTAGTGATCATGTCATTTTAAAAACGTATACGTGAATTTACTTCATAGAGCTGTTACAACCATTATAATAATAAAATACATGTCAGAATACAAGTCAAGTCATCACATTTCCTTTAGTTCACTTTTACAACTTTACGAAGAAAAGCAATCTTCGTTTCAGATTTATTCTTGAACTTCCGGTTAGAACAGAATGTTCTAGTGCCGCACAGGGATATTTTGTATTGTTACAACAAAATTTACTGCCTGTATCTCAAATCACAAATTCAAAATAATTTATGCTCTCTTCACAAACATTAAATATGTATATAGATAGAGCCTACAATTTTTTTTTTTATTTTTTTTTTATAAAAAAAAAAAATTACGGTACCTAGATATGTTGGTGAGATGGTGAGAGACTGGTGTCCCTCACAAGGAAAACCTGCAAAGCAGATCACCACTGCACTCTGAATAGAATACTAAAATGGGTTTCAAGGTACTGTGCACTTGCAAGCGCACAATACCAACAATAGTAACCTTAAGTGATATAATCGCAAGTCCCACTGAAATATTTTTACAGGAGCAGTCTTTTTTGTGTAAGAGTCTGTCCTTGGAAATTACGCTATACTTCTATATGTCTGAGGCCACGCAGCGTTACTTTATTCCGGAATAAACGGTATTGCTACACTTGTAATTGTGAGACACTAGCTTCTGACTCATTTACCGGTATGACAGGTATCCTATGTTAATATATTATATATATTATCGTTTATTTCAGGCATTAACCCATATAACTCAGAACATAAGTAATTATTAGGTACATAAACTACATAAAATTTTAATCACATTAAAACAAAAATTAAAAATCGTAATCAAAGTTAAAATCCACATTTAAATCAAATTCATTATTAAAATCTAAAATTAAAATAAACATCAAAATAAAAATCAGAAATACAAGTCAAAATTAAAATAGATTTCACAATCAAATTAAAAAAAAAAAACAAAATTAACATTCAAGTAAAAGTCCAATTAAAACTAAATCATTTTAAATTAATTTAAATCCAATTTTCTAATCGGCATTGGAGGAGCAACATGCCTGCCACAGCAATGCCGGACATAAGGGCAGTCCAGCCTGTTGGCGACCATCACCAAGATGGCATTGGCGCTGGCCCGCACCCGCCGCACCAGAGACGCACAGCGCTTGCGCATGGAAGCGTGAAAACAATCAGTGCGTGCCATTGCGAATATCCCCGATGCGCTACAGAAAGGGGGCAGCCCCAACACCGCCCGGAACGCGTTGTTGTACTGGACACGGAACATCCAAGTAACAATACCACCTACTACCTACTATCTGTGTATGTCTCATCCAAATCCGTTCAGCCGTTTTTGCGCGAAAGAGAAACAAACATCTATACATTCATCCATCCTTCCTCACAAACTTATGCGCTTATAATATTAGTAAGATAAGATGTGAAGTAAGACAAGATTTTAGTCTGAAAAAGGTCAACTTCAACCTGAAAAAAGTTTCACAGTGAGTCAATAGTCTATGTAAGCAAGTTACTTAAAGGCTAGCATGCCTACACCAATAAGAACTAACGGATTGTCTAGTCCTCTAACTAACCTATTACAAGGTTTATTTATCTTCGTAAAAGGAGCGTCTAGTCGTCTATATAGTGAGACTAACTTCAATAGAACTCAATTTAGACGAAAATTTGAGTAGTACGAGTAGTGGCGTAGGATTTACAGCCTTCATAATGGTGATGATGGAAAGCGTGGAGATAATTTGCATGTCCTAGATCCGAAATTCGAAGTGCATGTGACATCTACCAGCCCGCAGTAGACCCGCGTGGTGGATCATAGCCGCTCTCTCACACAGGAGACCAATTCCCCAGTAGTGGGGACATTATAGATTTACATAGTTGAAATTTCCTCATTCAAAACCTAAAATGGCTACCCATTTCACTGCAGCTTTTATCATTCAATCAATTACTCGATACCACATAACAATACCTAAATATAGACCGCAGCGCGCATCGATGTTTTCATTGCGCTGATCCTAATCCGTCTGTCTGGATCAGAATGGTACAGAAATCCGATTAGAGCATAATACTTCGTGCCTATTGTTAGAAACTTATGGAAAATGGAGTGCAATACGGCTGTTACGTAATTGGCGGGGATTAAAATTGTATCAGAACATGTTTTTCGATTGGTATATTTCGAGGAATTGATACATGAATTTCCTTTAGATTCGATATAGAAATAATCACAATATTTTTTTTAAATATTTACTAGGTACAAGTACTGCGGAATAATTCCTAAATTTGCAAGGATTAACGTTGTGGGTTGTGGGTGAAGTGTTTTTCGATATTTTTTTTGATATTGCTAGAAATACACATGATTTCTTAGGGTTCCGTTGCCGAATGTCAAAAACTGAACCCTTATAGGATCGCCTTGTCTGTCTGTCCGTATGTCACAGCCACTTTGCTCCGAGACTGTTGGCACCACACTGTTGATATTTGGAGAAGAAACTTGTTTAAAACGTCATTCTGTCTCTATCGTCCTTAAAAGTTTGGCATAAACACTTAAACACTAGTTTAGTAGTGCCAAACGCATTTTCCTACTAATTTGTGGGGCAAACGGCCTTTAACGATCCAACTATGGCTAGTTCAGTTTGCTTGCAGACATAAAGGGATTTTTTGTTTCAAGTACCTACCTTGTAATTGAAATCCTTTATTTACTTCTAGATTAGGTAAGATTAAACTTCGTCATGTTTTACTTGTTAGCAAATAAAAATAAACGAACTGTTTGCACGACTACTACTTAGCCTGAACTCTGGTATTGACAGTTAACAAACCTATAAGAGTTCTAGTTCGCTTAAAGTTTAGATTCAATGAGAAGAATAGTGTTTATAGCGTTATAGTTTTACACTAGTTAAAAGAAAATGTTTTTATTTAAGCGGTAGGTAGACGAAGTAAGTAGTAAGAACAACATACTTTCAATTCTTTATTAGTCAACATTTTAATCCGTATCTACATATAGTTCTTCCATCCACAACGTATTATAAAATATTTTAAAATTTCTTCGTTCTTAAAAAAACCACTGTGTGTAAACAGTGGAGTGGAACAATAGGCCGAGCCAAAAAAGAAGCACACTGGTTTTTCTTAGCATCGTAGTCTCGTAGCATTGTTATATCGACTACGGCGTAGCACTTCCATACATCTAATGGCCTTAACATACTGGTTCGCTTACGGGGGCTAATGCCGACGGGTTTGATGCCAACATTAGCTTTAGGTTTATTCTGTCTAGCTTACTGGTTGCCCGGTTACAGTTACGGCGATACAGCTTTAGCTACGAAAATGGTCCTTTTGAATTTTCGAACATTTGTTACTTGTACCAACCCACAATGGGCCAGCGGGGTGGATTACGACCCATTCCCTCTCTCAGAGAGGACACCTATGTCCCATCAGTAGGAATGTATTAGGCTGATTATGCTTATGCAAAAGTCCCTACACAGAGAGACTGTAATTGTTATCTTGTGCCTTCTATTTTACGGCTGACTGTGGCTTTTCGTTCCATAATTATTTCTCTTACTACTCGTTAACCCGAAGGCCACACAAAATGCATGCAGATGTCAAATGACAAATTAAGTGATTTGAGTCGCCACACAGTAAGACGGAATTAATATACAAGCTTTCACACGAGATGATTCCTAAAATACTCAACCGATACGTTAGAGTTTACTATAAATTCGTGTGTGTGTAAAAGGAGCCTTATAAACACTGTACAGGATCAGCATTCCTTTAAACCAAGCTGTTCAGGATTATTTCAACGAAACTCCATGATGCTACGTACCTAGACTTATAAGCATCGTAACGTAAGCTCGCTTCGGCAATGCCTATTAAACTGCAATCACTGGGCTTGTGTTGCCCCGCCTACACCAGCCATCGCTTCGCTTACGTTGGTTCCTCGCCACCTTCACCGAGCCATATGGTTGGGCCTTCCGTAAGCAAGGCAACTCTTATCCGCAAGCTCAGCGTCCGTTGGTGGGCCCTTGGTTGCCGACGAGCTGATTAACCGGGGTGATGGTAGGTAATCCCATGAAGTGTTTGCAAGTGTGTGTTAACTTTTACCGAAACACAAATATTCACATTCCCTTTGACATCTCGTTTCATTTCATTTAAATACAGACGTAAGTATTCCATATTCATACTTTAGTTAATTATTAAGCTCAAATTTTCATGGAAACTGTAACTACGTAATACAGTGTTAATTTCACATTCCTTTTGGTTAATTAATTATTATCACACGTAATATCTCGATGCAGTGTTTGTGTTGGGTAATTATGTGAGGTACAATATAAACCTCTACTTAGGAGAGAACAAAGCTTGTCTACACGTTCCCGCTGAGGCCATTGACTGATGTCTGAGCTACTTACCATCACCAATCACGTCTGGGGTTATTGACCCATTGCCAAAGGGTTCCAAAGATACATAAAATAATTATCCTTTTTCGTTCATTGGCATTAGGCACTTGAAAACCTGTGGTTTTTCAAATGTTTCGTAGAAAATAAAATTGTTGAAATGTGTGTTGTTACAAATAATTGTAATAAAAAATTGTTAAAAAAATTGGAAAATTATTAACGTGCTTTAACAGACGTTGGAAAGAACTCATAACAAAAACAACTTCTTTAAAACAACCAACAAACAAACTTTAAAAGTTTTGTCCAAGACTACTGAACAATATGCACCTTTTTTATTTATGTTGTAGAAGATCTTTACTATAAAATTACACATATTTTAAATTTGTACATTCTGGGTACGAGACTCATACAATTTTGGGCCTATCTCCTTTCAAACATTGGCATTTGAGAACATTGACCTTCAACCATTTCAAAGAAATAGATGCGAACTCGATTGAATCGTTATCCTCAAAATACCACTACAAAGTACGCATGGGCGTAACCAGGTAAAAAGATAAAAGAGTGCTATACAATCAATTAAGTACTCGTAGTTCAAGTGTTTTACTGCTGAATACACACAATCGTCCTCATCATCTTACCAGTCTTGAGTGTCGTCGCTTATGGCATAGGTCATAGATTTTTTTTACCGCGCACTGGGCTTTCAACTTTCAGAATTGAGCCGAGGAATGAAAATCTATTAAAGCGCATACCAGCTGTCAGAAAAGCGCAATGTTGAATTTCAGCTCTCGGCGCTAAGCAGTGCGTTGAAAATCCAATGCACGTAAAAAAATCGCCTTTAAAAGGCTAATCCTAGAAAACGGTCACATTATTTCATTACGCACATAAAACTTTAATTTTCTCGACAAGAATTAAAGGGAAATTAGGATTCATTAAAAGTTTATGTTCTCGCGGAAACATGTAATAGAAACTGATTAAAAGTGTCCCACGGTTCTTCTTAAAAGTTTGGTAATGTTCTGACAAACCGCCATTTCTTCTGCCACAGAAAGTTGCAAAGTGTTTTTTCATATTTTATGCTTATAATTCTGCTCGACGTAGGTTTGTCTATCTCATAAGGAATGGAATGGGTGGAATATCCATCTGTAAAAATTTTTCATCGGTAATTAAAAACAAAAACAACTGTTCTATACATTTTAATCATGTAGGTATTGCACTTTTCTAGAAAACAGCTCTTTTCTTTTAATTACCGATAAAAAAAATATGACTGGGGTTCGAAATGGTTTCCCTATCATCCTGTAGGTATGGTATTTATGTATTTGGTTTAGATATTTTACAGAATATAGAAAACTCAAGTTTGTATCTTAATTTTGTACTTACTCACTACATGCTATTGAGTATTGGATTCAGGTATCGCTAGAGTTCGAGTATACGCACTTACATAATATATTAACAGCACTATTATTTAATCTCAACATGAATGATGTAACCAAGATTTTGTAACAATATTTTGATTTAAAAGAGTGTCCATGGAGTTTCTTGCCCGTTCTTCTCCATAGAGATCTACGCTAGGGAATGGGCAACTACAGTACTTTCTCAAGTTATTACCTATGCCTTGTGACTGGGACTGTAGCTTTGTTTTTTTTTTGTATTTTTGACATTCAAAAGTGCCGTAATGGTCTAATTGAAATAAATGCTTTGAGTTTTTTGAGTTTTGAGTTTTATTTATTTAAATTTCACGTACAAGATTGGTACATAGGGGCGGGCTTAGCTGCTATTCATGTATCGCCACATTCTTCAAATCCGATGTTAGAGCAAAATCCTTGAATCCGAGCGAATATTCGTTTACTGTTGACTTTTACTTATTCAGCTAAGCTATTAGCGTGCTATTCCCCCCCCCCCCCCCCCTACATACACAGCATCCAGATTACATGCCACTCGTAACTACACAATAGTTGAGGTTACGAATGAATTTACATATTGCATTCTAAACACGGCGCGACCGCAAATATTACGTATATCTGCGCAAATATTACGTATATCTGCGCAAATATTTACACTAGTCATGCCCCACGAGTTTTCCCGCTCGACTCACGTATTTGCTCGCTGCAGTCGAGTCGCTAAAAATGTAGAAATTGAGAGATGGATATGGCGGCTGACATGTTTCAGTTTCAGAGAGGCACCAATATTAACTCGTGTCTGCATGAAGATGTAGGCACTGAGGCATCTTTCTAAACCCAGCGTGCCTCTTAAAATATTTGAGGCGAAAATCTTGAGGCTCGTTTATTTTCGTGAAGAAAAGTATGAACCTTCAAATGAAACGTTTTACAGCTGTGCTTTCGTCAGATTAATATTTCTTCATGCTCAAATAAATCTTGTTTAAAATCACGAATAAATTTTATTATAATCAAGACATTTCCATTCAGGATCATAATGATGCCGTCTCCTTGAATGTATAATTAAAAATATCAATTGACTTTACAATCACCCTGGTCGTAATAGACATAGTGCTCAAGCACCATCAATGAAAAACGGGGGGGTCACTCAAACCGAATGTCAAGTATCCCCAATTCACACAAGTGAGTGTTATATCCGTATACCGGGACACAAAAGGTCAGGGGTTGTAATATTAAGATATTTTATAAGGGTTCATCTTGACTAATAGTTTAGGGGAAGTGTGAAACATACTTTGAGCGGACATTGGGGTAAGGCGGTCACAAGGACTGACCGTATCGAGTATTCCATTTTTATTTGTCGATTTTAGCTGAAAAGTTTCCTCGTTGATACTAAATGGGTGTTTGTCTGTAAATACTGCCGGAAAGGGTATTTTATCATAGACCGTAACTGCAGAAATTGACTTAAACTATTGCATAAGTTTCCAGGGTAGTATGACATGTTTACAAAAAGGAGTCTGCTTTGCGAAAAGTTAAAGGCATCTTATTTTACGTAGAAATATTTCACGCTTCAGCAACCAAACGGATCACAATTTCAGACAGGAAAATTTACTTTCACAATAATTTCAAGGAAAATATGTAAACTTCTCAGCGTTCTCCACTCACTACATTACATAGACGTCGCGCTCCATCGAACACTGAAAACGTTGAAACAGTTTCAAACATTTTCCTCTCAAGTAAAGTGGAATAGCTAGCTCTGAACTTAGTAATAGTTAGATAGTCAAATACGAGAGTGAAATTACAATACTTATTAAACGAAAGCGTTCAACGGGGTCGGAAATTTAATTTAGGCCAATTAACCGTTTTAAACAAACGTAGCAATGCTAGTGCACCCATAGTGTAGCACAAATTGGGACGTTTAGTCTAGTTGAATTTTAGTATAGGGCTTATGCAAATGTGCCAGTTTGACGGGGCAAATCTCCGTACTTGCTACCTAACGATATAATTATTATTTAATCGTCTTAAACTATGAAATGCACAGCGCTTGCAATGATATCTTTAAATAGTCGAAAGTTTAAAATAAATAAAACCAAGGGGTACTTTTATCATTTCTATTTTCCTAAATATTGCGACCCATACTGTTATACCTTTGAACCTTACACAACGGTTATATCCAACCATTTAATTCTTAGCTAATATTTCAACACTGTTCTCTCATGTTTATTTTAGGGACTTTTTTTTGCATATCGTAATAAATTTTAATGCCTGCGTAAACCGGAATACAGCTACCGTTAGCAGTACCTACACAGCTTCGTTAAAATACATCGGCCACGTATTCCCGTTAAGGGGTAAGTAAACAAAGTTATGCATACATAAAGAGTGTATAAGCAAATAAAGATTGTAATAGTACGATAAGTAGCTGTCAAGCGTCATGTATTGCTTGTGAGAAGGGTTAATAAAAGATTTCACTGCTCATTTCGTAGGATATCCGAAAAAAGAAACAGGGTTAACTCAAATGTTTATGGCGTTCTTTGTGTAAATTTTATAACGCCTGAAAAAATGAAAAATAAAAAAACATCCCAAGTTTTTCTTCAAAAGCGTGGTTGCTTTGGCAAAACTAGACCGATGGGGGCGTTTTGTCTAGCACTATCAAATATTGGGCGCTCTTGCCACAAAACATTACGAAGTCTTTTTGCTAAAGGCTCGCTGGCAATCTAACGTTAATTCCAACGTTGGAATAAAATTATTAATATCTTTGGGTTTAAAGTCTAAGCTGGGCTAGGATACAGATTGAAAATGAGATAATGAGTAAATATTATTAAACCTAACGTTTAAATTAAAATGAAACTAGAAGGAACGAAGTTCTAGTTCTATTATTGTTTTTAAATATCCAAGTTTTTCCTGAAACTTAATTAGTTCGCCTTTACTGTCGTTACAGTGTGGAAAATTAAATTCTTTCACATTTTAAATTTCTGGCCCCGCTGAAGTTATGCTCAGAAAAATTAGCTTTATAGACTAGAAACAAACATTTTCATCGAAATGCGACTTCGAAAAAGAATATGGGTGACTTCCTCTCATTGATATTTGTAAGAAAGATATTTTCCGCGTTACATTTAAAACACATTTTAATACATTTTCGCGGACCTCATATCTCACAGTAAACTGACACGTTCTCCTTGAGTTCTAGTTAACGAGTTTTCCTGTCCTCATCTTTAATATTCATGGACGGTATCCTAGGTGGCTGGCGTACCTAGTTCCTTTAGCCAGAGGAAACTCAGCGTCTTAATTTTTCCATGAATTCTTGATACGCGAGTTAGGTACTTTCCCCCAGAAATTTCAAATGTGTTTGTGAGAGTATATAAATTTAGTTAGTACTAAAACCTTCTCCGCGATTTATCTGCAAACTAAAATGAAGTAAATCCATGTGCTCATAAATTCGTTCGTTCATAAATTGTCTTCATACGAATCAGAGCTCTCTATAAAATTGTACTTAGAAGCTAAGCGCGTCGGTGGAGCTCACATTAAAATCCAATGCTTTTCGAATTTATCCCGAAGAGATGAACGTCTTCCGGGATTTTTATAGATTTACTGGCAACATCGTAAATGCTTATTTATAAGGATAAGAGGATAACTGACAGCCAGGCTTTGTTCCTTCAGTCGTATATTGTAAGAAGACATATGCATGCATGCTTGTGTGAGCAGTTATATAGTTTTCGACATATTGGTAGAACAAAGTTATGTCTGAGCCTGGCATGAAACAAAGTATTCTGAATAACTTTCGCCCTTGCTTTTTCTTGATGGGAAAATAAAACTGAATTCTATTTGTTGGATCATTTGTCTTCATCATTAGCTAGGGTTATCTGAAAGAAGTAAATTACAGTTTCTTCAAATACTCATTCTCATTGTTAGGTTTTGTCTACCAACTAGTAATCTTTCCAAATTCTAAGAACAAATCTGATCAAGATATACTTGTTAGTAGGTGACTAAAGAGCACTATGACAAAGCAAGGTAATTGACCACGGTTCTAATATTAGACACCATACATTCATATGTATATCCTATTTCACTAAGGGAAGAAAACTGACTTTCCCGAACATAGGTACAACAAATGATAAGCTCTGATCTTTCCGACTTATGTACATATATCCGTAAACACACTACGTGTCGTATATCTACGTAAAATATCGAAAGTATCTGATATTAAATCCACCAATGACGTGACTCGATGCGAATATAGTGGCTTTACCTGACTTTACCTCAAGATAACGTGTTATTTTTTCGTTTTAAAAAATATTTGACTGTGTATTTTCCTCGTGTTCACAAGGAAAATATCTGACGCTATATTCAAAGTAGATTATAGTAACAATATTTTCCAATTAACGAAGGGTTCCCAATGAAATAATGCCTTGTTTAAAATTATGCGCATTATTAACCACTTCAATTTAATTGGGTTCACCGCAGTTGTTCGTCGGGACGAATTTTCGGGCTGCAAAATGTCTGTGACTTACCTGCGGTGTTTTATAATAAAGTTAAAATCCGAGAGAGAAATTGTGTTAACTCTGTGAATGTATTTAACTGAGCTATTATTTTATTCTGTCTTTGTCTCTTATCGAAAATTATTTTTGATGAAAAGTCATTACGCATAAAATAAATACATACTTAATCATATTTCTCATATTTTATTGATCTTTTTTGGCTTTTAAGTTTACAATTAAGCGCAATAATTAATCCCTGCAGTACCCCGTGCCGTGGTGTAGTCCCTGTGCTTCTATATGCAGTAGAATATTGTCTGTTTATTTAGTTTTTCATTAGAATGAACTGTCTAGCTTCCTATCTACAGTATTTAAATATATTATGCTCTAAGTAGCCTACCAAAACATATTGAATGAGAAGAATTATTACTGTATACCTCCGTCTCGCTTTTCCAATTAATTAATTTAGAAGCAAGCGTTCTCAGGCTTCATTATAACACACATCGATCGTGAACCGCGGCAAGAATCTCTGGGGGCTTTACCCGACTTATAAATGTGTAGGTAGGTAAGTAGGAACCAAGGTAACGTGTTATTATTTTCGTCTTGTATCACCTTTTGTCTCTTTCCGCTTCAAGAATCTTATTGGATTGATAGAAGACCCGTCGTATTAGATTATGTATTACGTACTGATCCATTCTCATTCTATTTGACTTGTAGTCGAACAAAGAACTTATTACTTTTTTTCTATTTTTTTGGGATCCACGTGTAATCTATCAAACTTGGTAGGACAGTTATGAGTACCTTTGCACGACATGTGGAGGATAGGGTCTTCATTTTTCGAGTGTACGGCATTTGGTACTTATAATGTCAGTGTTTCAGTTTCCTTGGTTTGATTTCCGGGTCGGGCAAAGTGTTGCTGGGTTTTTCCATCAGAAATTTCTCATTAACCGCCACAGAGTCATGATTTGTGCCTGGTAGATGGCAATAGGCTCGCCTCCTAATACATGGGACTTAAACATAATTGGCGAAATGTGGGTGTACTATAATTGGGTACATCTCTGCTTAACCCTTCGGGGTTTACAGGCGTGGTGTTATGTTGATGTATTCAAATTCTTGATATTTACTACTGAAGTTTTACTTTCTCTACGTATAAAGTAAGCACACCACAAAGTGGCACTTAATGCCTCGAGGCAAGCTGAAGTCACGTTAAAAATATTTCCGATATAGGTAGTGGTAACTGAACATGCTGCATTACTATGCAGTTTTTTTAAACTTATTTTTTTCCGTGTTGTCATGGAAAGGGGCTTCTTCTGTGCTAGTAATTAATCAAAAGCGGTTTTTGCGGTAACTACCAACAGTAACCAGTAGCCAGTAGGTCAAAATCAGCTTTTGTAACCGTCTTTCACATAGAAAACCAAGATTTTTTATTCTGGTTTTGGAAACCATAACCTATTTATTTGTCTGTTTCAAGAAACCGTTCCAAAAGGAGCATAAAAGAAAAGGTAGGTTTGCCGAGCTATTCCTTACTTACGCCAGTACTCATCTGATATGATCTTGAACTAGTCCCAAAGGCTCTAAGCATTTGCATTACCAATACATAGTTGCTACCCCCAAGGGTGTGATCATAGCGGATAAGGTTATGAGTGTATCGCGACATCTTGCACCTAAGTTATCGATCATACTAAGTAACATGCAAGTTGAAGTCCCAGGAATATTAGACTTAGAACTTTGTAGATTGTTTTAGTAATGAAATATTGGGTAAAGTACAACATACTGGTATTCCTGTATTTTCTGAAAGGGAAGACGTAGGTGTGCACTTACATACTATTCGTCGGTTACGTTATAATATCTCGTGCAAGAGTGGCCTAGTGGTGGCGGCCCCAACTTTTTTTTTTTTCGGATGGGAAATCAATAAATGACTTCTCCCGCTCTGGGCGGAGCAGGAGGGGAGTGTCAGACTTTTACTGACTAAAACCCATCCATGTTCCTTTATCGCCCTTAGTGTTCCGGGGTCACGGTATCTCTTTCGAACAGTCCCGCAACCCGGGCAGGCATCGGTCCTTGCGGACCCCTATCTTTTTGCTGACTCTCTTTGAGGCGCCCGTAGGACACGAACGCGCTGTCGACACGGCATATCGTCATGAGACGGACGGACGGCGAGCTAGCCCATAGCCCACCGTCCACAGGCCCGCGGCGGCCGGGACGCTGTGGTTCTCTCCCTCTCACGTTACGCCACCTCCTTCTCTAGCATTACTGCTTCGCAGAAGGAGGTGACGGCGTTCCATTCCGTCCCGCTCCGGACCATGGCTTGCACCAGGGCCGGACGCGAGAAGTCGCCGCCGCCAATCGCCGCTTCGAGGACACGGCGGGTGGCGGCCCCAACTTACGAGAAGTAAACCGCGGGTTCCAACTCAGCCAGACGCATTACTTTGTGTAATTTATTTCATCACCACAGCTCTTAAAACGGTGAAGGAAATCATCGTGAGGAAGCCGGCATGTCCTAGAACCAAAATTCGAAGACATGTGACATCTACCAACCCGCCCTGGGCCCGCGTGGTGGATTATAGCCCAGAGAGGAGGCTGTGTGTCCCAGCAGTGGGGACATTGAAGGGTATTACTACTACTACTACTATAACAGCCCATAACGTCCACTGCTGGACATAAGCCTCTCCCATGATGGGAGGAATTTGCCATAATCTCCACGCTTGGCAGGCGGATTGGAGATTATTGGGCTCTAGGAATCTGGACTGAAGGCTAATACTAGGAAATCCTTATATTTCCGACCTGTGAATCGAATTCAAATCTTACTATAAGTATACTTAGAAACAATTTAGTGATTTATTGTATCAAGTTTCCAGGCTTTAGCATTCAGCTGTCTATTGATAACATCATTCTACGATTACCGACCCGTCTGGAAGGATTTGTGGTTATAACAAGGGATTTCAGGCAGACATTGTTGCTAGAGTCTGTGGGGAAGAGATTCTCATTTTGTAAAGTTTATGAAAATAGATTCATACTCAACGTTTTAGTTATTGCGATCTGCATTCCGTGATAATTAAAATGACAATTACAAGTAACAATTTTTCTAGTCGTAAGAATAACACATTATTTACTCAACCCATTTGAAGATAAATTATGAATGTGTAGACAGTATGACAGTACAGCTAAAAATATCTTGTTTGAACCTTAAAACTTTCAGCCATTAAAGTTGTCTGAACTCTGGCACATAATCTCGGTTAAGTATGTAACTTACGGATTCATCAGACTAGTTCGGTTCACATTATACTACGATTAACTGAAGCCACGAGCAGCTTTATTACTGAATTAATAAGCGTTAATCTCCGAAACTGTTGGACCGATTTTAATTAAACGTACGGTAAACATTAACTTGTTATCACACTATTCGTTACGATATCCATACACCTAATTACGACAAGAACCAATTCCATTAAAATTTCAATCTTGTTGGGTTTTTTGGGTCATCCATTCTTTACTCCCTATTGAACCCGGGAGTTAAAAGCGTCTTTAGAAGTTATGTGGATCATTTTATGAAGGTCATGTGTTCGTAATATTCGGAATGGAAGAAAATTTCAGATATCCTGTCTTAACTTTGTGAAGTAGGTAAATAATGCACACAATTCTTGGTATATCTTATCTTAAATACTAGTATTCCGATGCATTCGCTAAGACTGGAAGCCGACCCCGACATAGTGGATCAAAAAAAAGCTAGGCAGATTGAATCCCAGTGTATGTATCTTTCAGTATACAAGGCTGATTTTACCAGTGCCTCGAAAACTGATCTACTTATGACGCAACAACAATACCACATTCACACTATTCACAATATAATTTTACTCTCATGTCAGTAACTTACTCTACTTGACAATTAACGTCACTTATTCACACACCTCTACAACTACGAACATAGTACCGACATACACCAAGTAGGCAAGTAAATGCCTCCACAAAGGCAGTAGTCGTGAACTAAGACACCTATTAGAATACTCAGCACTTTGCACTCGTATGAACGCTACGTTAGGTTTAGGGGCGAGTTTCGCGTTCCGTGCGACGACGTAAGTACATTCGCATATCAAGAATTATGTGCGGTCGCCGTTGCGTATTAATTATTCATGCGTAGTGATGGGTATGTGTCGACAGAAATGTGAAGATGTTTTCTTTGAAGGGAAAAATGCAGAGTAGACTTTTTTATTCTGGAAATTTTGTAATGTTTTACTGTTTTGAAGCTGCATTCAGCTGTGTACTGAAATAATCGTTCGACGATTACCGTTCTATTTGTCAGATTTTTTGGGTAGAATAATAGGTGTCTTCTAAAACCTATATCTAGATTTCGTTTGAAACCTTTATCTAGATTTCAGACATGATTATTCTACAAACAGAATTTAGGGATGTTCTCACCGGTAACAACTTTTGCTAATACTACCAAAAACATAACGTCGTTTACCCCTACTCCTAGCTCACCCTAGACGCTAATTACAAAACTCTCAAACAAAAGACACCGAGTTCTACCAACGATTCTCTTTCCGGAACTGCCAATTATTCTGCCTTTAAATGTTCTAACAACAAAGTCACTGACGAGCGAGTTCATTTAACTTTAATTAACCTTAATTACACTGCTATTGGCAAGATGCTTGCCAAATTTCCAAGTTAATGTTTCGCAAAAATATGCAGTCTGGAGATGACAACAAAAGTTTCTCTTTTTGTAGCTTGGACTGTAGTTTGATAATGGCAACGAACTCTTGATTAAAATAAGTGATAAAGGGACGGTATAAAATGCACACTGGTTAATTCAACGAATATTTCAAACTCCTTATACATTCTCATCTCGTGTTGGTTTACACTTTAATTGGGTAGATGACAAATAAAAAACTACTTAGTCCGCAGATAGATTTCCAAAAAATATTGGATATTTTATTATTAAATATTGGATATTTTATTCATTGGAAATTATTATAAACACACAAAGCACAACGAATTCACAGAAACCAGACATTTAAATGAAGTTCAAACCAAAGCTTGAAAAAGAGAATGATCACTCATTTTTTTCACAGAAATAGAGTGTTTTAGCATTATTAATTGTTTGACTTAAGTGTGGTCTAAAAGTTCTACAACACTATAAGCAACACTTTCACCTAAAGTCACTATGAATTTTCCTACAAGGCATTGTAAATAGAATAATTAACTACATTATAACCAAAATTTCACCAGTTACAGAATTTATTGGTCATTTTTTATTGATGTTATTCATCTTACAATTGGCGATGTTGTAACAGTTGAAGCTAAAACACTTAGATGTGAACAAGTGGTCGACTAGTCAGTCTATGATTTATGATATCCATAACTGAACTACTGCTGCATCCCATCAATTTCAGAGTTACTATCGAACCCCGTATTCAAATCCAATGGTATCAGCAGGATTGTATAAATCAAAACAGTGAGAGAAAATGGTGTTAAAATAAATTGATAGCATACCTACGTAACCTCAGCAGCAACCTATTCGAGTATTCTTTGTCAAAATGAAGTTATTTTAATACCTTAATTCCCAAAAGCCTTGAATACAATGACTGGAAACAAAATAATTACAAAGTCACTCGAAGACCTTCATTACCAACTCTTTAACTAAACGCTAAAAGTAATCTCAAATCAAAACAAATTCATTTATTTTGTGAACATAAGTAATAAATAGGTGGTAAAAATACATAAAATTCATAAACTAACTATATTCCGCCGGTAGAACACATTTCACATGAAATTAAATTTAATCAAAACAATTAAAATCAATAAATTACAATACAATTTGATTTACTAAATAATTAAAATCACCAAATAACAATGATTAAATTACGTTACACAAAATGTCAATATTAAAAAAACATGCATACAATTTCAGAATAACAAGGTAGGGAAGGAAGGGAACAACAACTTTACATGATTCATTAATTCATTGAATTAAATTAATTTTGTGAACATATTGTACAGTGATGTTTTATCCATTAAAATGTTTGTTCCATCCTATGTTCCGCCGAAAGGCATATTAAAATGGTGTCACTGGCAAAATCAAATTCATTACAAAACTCATAAAAATAAAGAATGCCACCAATATTACAGTTGTCAAAATTATAAAAATAGAACAACATGTCATGAATAAGTTTAATGTCAGCAAAAATGTATGTTTTTCAAATAATTATCACCGTACAAAATCAATAATAAAATGTCAGCAAAATTAAAATTGGCAGAATTAAATTTAAATTAATTTAAATCTCCACCACACAAAGGGTATTAAGACTAAAATTTTAATACTGTTTCTAGTATAAGTTTACTTTCGGGACATTAGAGATAAACTTCAGCCATAGGCAGACAATTGTAGTAAACGGGCGCCCATAATTAGAAGGCCCTGGGAAACGTCCCGGGAATCAAAATTACAAAGGCGTTTGGTGCGAACCTCGCATCCGAGATGAGACCGCAAGGGTCGGTACATATGGTGATTACGAATGAGTCTGGTACACGAATGATGTGGCATTAAGCTCGGAGGCGGCCGCGGGAATTGCTCTCTCTTTTCGATGAAATACATTATAAAGGCATGTGTGATGGAAGGCTCGAAACATAATTAAGTATTGTGTAACTAAGCATTGTAACGGTTTGACCTTGTGGGGTCATCATGAGGTCTGAATTGTTTGGGAAAGATACAGATACACCTTAACATAAAGACTAACTTGACTTTAATTCAGTATCAGATCGACACCATCTCTATTTAAAAGGTGACCTGTAACTTTTTACCGTAATAAAACATTGTTGAAATTGCCCGTGCCTTGATAAAATCTTTCGCTGAAAGCTAAATTCACCTAGCATTTATACCCACCCACGCATCAACTAGAAGATATGCGGGCGAAGTCCTCAGCCCTACATTACCTCGTCTTGTTGAATCTCTCACACGTCACAAGGGAAAGAAACGAGTTCTAGTGACGCAACTTGTGTCCAACGATTACTCACGGTGCCAGAAACTTTTATATGCTGTGATTTGAACTTACCGTTTGTGGAAATTCTATGAAATGCGCGGTTAGATTTTTGCAATTGCCAAACTTTAAATTTTTCGAGATTTGAAAAAAAAAAAAAAAAAAGAAAACACGAAAAATTAAATTTATAATAAATTTGATTTTTGTTTAAAAAAAAAAAGCTGTCCCAATTATCAGAAATTGATGATCGAGTTTATGGATTTCGGTTCTAGAACGACCTAAAAATAAGCGTGTATAAAGAAAACGAAAGAAAGATGTAATGTGTGGAATGGATCGACTACTAAGATGACGATTAATACAAAAATACAGAAAAAGGAGACGAAGGAGGATGAAATTGGAATAGTGATGATATTAAGAACGAAGCAAGCAATCAAGGTTTTATTTTCTATTGTAGAACCATAAAAAGTAGAGAGCAATTTAAGGAAATTAAATAAAAATTGTAAAACACCCGTATAAGAGGACCTCTTAAACGGGTGTTTTAGAATTTTTCTTGTTTTTGAGTGTTTTAAGAATCTAGCACTCAAGAAAGATGAAGATTTTATTTTGAGCGCTCCCGAGAAATAATCAAACTTTCTCGGGGCATACTTTTTTTTTAATTTTTGGCCATGTCTAAACCATAATCACACGTCATCAAAAGTGTCAGCTTAGATGTGTGATCATGGTTTAGATATGGCCACAAAATTCAAAATTACTCACAAAACTAAAAACTCAAATACAAGAAAAATTTGAAAGCCCTCTTAAGATACAAGCCAACTAACCGGCCACTGCACAGTGTGAGTCTGTGTTTGAAATCCAATAAATTCTCGCCGCACATAGTTTGCTGAGCTGTTGGGAGCCATGATTTCACTTTTAATATCAAAAGCACACGCCGAGTAGATAATAGCCGACATATCTGCACTAACACTCGGTATAACTCCGATCGACTTTAATTATTCCGTTGTTTTGCTTGTATATACAGTAAATTGCTTGGCATTTTCGCACTTCAGTAAACGCGATAGTTTATCTCGGGTGAACGTTTGTTTTGGCATACTAATTGGACGGAAATTGGGCCCTAGTTACGTGTGCCATCATCGTTTCACACTTTGTAGGAAATAGTTTGTTAGCTCAGGTTACGATATTTTCGTTGCTGAAGCTGTTGTGGACTGTATTCCTGTCATCATCATTATTTAAATGAGCTCTGGGTATCATTTCGGCACCGCAATAACTTTTGGCCTTGTACTGTACGATAGATGTTTTAGAATCCGCCCTGTTAGCAACAATACATACATACATACATAAACTCATGCCTTTAGGATAGGCAGACACTTCAGAACGCCATCTGCTACGACTCTTACATACTCCTTTCGCCTCGCCCACATTCATACACCTGATCATACACGCACGCCAATTGCGAGTACTGCACACCTGACCTTTCTGAAGAACCTCACCTAGCAACAGTAGTACCTACTTATTGGTATTTCTAATTTTGAATTACTTAATCGAATTTGATTATTAACAAACATTTTACTTTACACATATTTTACATCAGCAAAGGTTTTATTACAAAGTTTCGATGCAAATGGAGGGTTACATTTTCTACTGAAATAAGGTATAATACGGTCGTTACCGTTAACTATGCCTATCTATATACTTACACAGGAACCAAAATTTCGGCAAAAGTATTCCAAGGAAATCGTTGCTTTAATGAAATGGCCCACAGAGGACGAATGTAAGCATTTTGTTGAATTCCAAAGAGAAGCCTGACACCACACGTTACTTGACTTTCATTACTCATTCGTTGGCAAACCCGTTCGGAATCTTACATTTTTCAACAGAACTAATTTCATTCACTCTCTAGTGACACTCACGACTGTCGGTTCAACTTTTAGTTACGACCATTCGTCTACTTCGCCTGGGACCTGACTGTGGGTCGAACGGAATTCAAAGTATGCAAATTTTCCGATTGTCAATTCCTCACGCGTGTTTTTCATTTCCCAATATTCGCCAGCATTTCAATCGTATTCACAAATTTTTCTTTGCTTTCGTCAGCAAATTGTAACTTTCCGCTATAATGTTCAAATGTAGAATCCTTAGGTTTGGTGTTAGAGGACACGATCACTACATAAAATATGTGTTCAAGGGTACTGCCACATTCTTCTAGGCTTGTCTCCTTTTCATTATTACTGTTATATTTTTCAGCATGAGTTTCCTAACGCCTTATTATTCTTTGACTTTTCCTTTCATATAGGTAAAAGGCGTGGGTGCTTCTTTTATCTAAACAGCGGTCACCTTTTTGTTTAATGCTTCGTTTGAAGAGTCAGAATAAATAATATGAGCCGGCTTGGGATCAGTCTTATCAATCGTAATGATAGCATGGATAGAATGAGGTGTTTTGCTATTTGTGAATGAGATATTTCCATGTTCAATGTCATTTATTTTCATTATTTAATCGTTTTCTGTTTTTGTTCTGATACGATATAGTAAATGTGCTTACACTGTTACTATGTGGTGCACTGGGCTTACAATAATCATTTGGACTTTGACAATATAATAGAAGCATTCTATGCTGTTCCCAGATTCGATATCACTTCTTAGTAAACTAAGTTTCCAAACACAGGCTGCTCCCCAAATCACTTTTAACAGTATCGATAGTGGAAAAAATGTGTACTTTACCAAAGTTAATATGGCCCATCCACGCTTGTTTTGCATTTAAATCGAGTTGAGTGATAAATTTGGCGGATAGTTCGACGGACCGTTAGGGACTTTCCAAGTTGCCCATGTGACAGACTAATCGATTTGGAAACTTGCTGCATTTTTCTATCAGCACCGGAACGATTTTTATTCATTTCGCTTTTGAAATTGATTTAAGGAACTTCACTGGTTCTTGGAGGTCTAGAGAAATAGCGCTCCAGTATACTCTTATAATAAATAGATTCCAGCTGGGCTTTATGTTGTGGTTTTACTAAGTTTTGGTTTAACTAAAACAATCATTTTCGTCTAGACGTCTACATAGCTGTGGATCGTTAAAGAGGTTCACTTCGTACAATATTATCATCACTCTAATTAAATAATTCCGACAACAAAGCAACGTATTCTTTTTATTTGGCCGCCATCTACAAAGCATTGTATACTATTTTGATAATAGGAGGAGCTCGTGGCTATATAATAACAGCCGCTCGGGTCGATTGTTAGGTTAAGCCACGCTTTTCTGGGTTGGTCTGTGGACGGGTGACCGCCCATTACATACCGAGTTTCCTTCGTGCCTCGGAAAGCACGTTAAGCCGTTGGTCCCGGCTGTCATTTGTAGATCTTTGACAGTCGTTAGGTAGTCAGAGGCCCAAAAAGTCTGACAACCAGTCTTACCAAGGGATATCGTATTAACCGGTACTAACTGAGTTGTGTTTGTGGGTTTTTTTGGTTGTTGTATTTTGATAATAACTACAAAGGACCTTTTTCCACTAGCTGATTTCATTAATTAAATTTACCCGGCGACTCCACACCGTCATATCTTCGCCTCAACAAAGGACAGACTACTATTATTATGTAAATTTTTACTACATATTTGCACGGAGCTTTACATTTTATCTTTTTACATTTTATCTTTTTACATTTTCAATTCAAATTCTATCCCTCTGGTATTTAAATTAAACTTTGTAGAATTTTTCTCATTAAGAAAATTCCATCGAGAGTTGTCAAAGGATTATTTTATAGGCGGTTATATTAACGACGGCAAATAAATTAAGAGAATATTTGGGACGAGCTTCATTTCGTTAGACGAAAACACACTTGCGAGTAACCAAATTGAATGGAACTTCCATATTTGTACCACATGTTTGCAACAGAACAATTTTATTTTGGTCGCAAAATATATTTCGTACACGTACGCATACGGGAGCTGTCTGTTGTTTATTAGAAAGCGCTCGTGTTCCATAGATATAGGTTTTTATTTCCACTGTGCAAATGTTACCTTTTACCTTCATAATTCAAAGAAAAGTACCCTTATCAAACAACTGAATGCGAACACATTTTGTCGAAGTAAAAATTGTTTAATCATTATTTATTCACGTCATAAAGTTTTTCATTTTGTGAAGCCAAGCTTTTATCTCGGCGGACTTTGATTAACTTTGTTTTTTTTTACAATCGGCTTTTTTAGAATCAATGCTGAAACGTTTGAATTTAATAGCTACGTGCATAATGATTGATGAGTATTTTGCAACTTTCACCTGAGAGCTCTTTTCGAAAGAGTCGCAATAGCAGCCTTATTTTTGTACCCGACTACGTCGAAACCAAAAGGAAGGGTTATGATTTTAGCAATATATGTATGTATGTTTGTATTTACGTACTTTCCTCCATAGCGCCTAAACTATTCATCCGTTTTTAATAAATAAGGTGTCAATCGATTTGTTATTATGGCCCGGGTAACATAAGCTACATTTTAACCGACTTCAAATAGGAGGAGTCGATTTTACCTTATAAACCCCGAATTTAATTAGAGCGAGATTTTTCAGTAGTTGGGTTTTTTAGTGTTAGTATAGCACACAAATTGTTGTTGAAATTGACAGGTTGCCTTTGACTATCTGGTGTTAAATACTACCTACTCATACTAATAAAATACATAATTATAACATGCTGCCATTTTGTTTTAAATGACAAGAAAAAACAGTTCTCCTACAACCGGATTTTATTCGTGCAAACTGAGTTTAGCGGTCCCAATTTATAGTTCGTACCTATGTATATTTCAGTGAACTGAATGTCGTTGGTTAGTCTATTCCACTCGAGTACCTAACTCTAAAAAAATTCGTGTTAGAATTGATAAACTATTTCGTCGAGGCAACCATTTATTTTCTATTTTATGCATTGTTCATAAATTCATCTAATTTAAAGGATTCCAATAAAACTCTAAATTATAATCTATGTTATTTTTTTATATCTGTACAAATAATTTAATTTACATAGTATTACCTTCACAATCCCACTTTATGTATATTCCAAAATAGTTATAAAGCCAGCAATGTGCTTTAAATTTCAATTAATTATATTCAATACCTTAAAAAACGTGCAACGTCAATCTTCTGTATTTTCAACACCGTTTAGTTTTTCTCAAAATATACAATCGATTCTTCTAAACGTGTAACGTCAATCTTCGGTATTTTCAACACCGTTTAGTTTTTCTCAAAATGTAACTTATTTCAGAGTCGAATGTCGGGCCTAGCGCCAACAATTGACTTTCCGTCGGTGAGGCTTTTAAGGAACAATCGTGTGGATTAGCCTGTGCTCCATTCGCACTAAGAATGTTAATGGCTCGCTATTTACGCCTGTATATACGTCGTTTCTTGGTGTGCCTACATGGATTACCAACTTGTGTAGTGCGATTTTATCTTTAGCTCCCTAATTGCGAGAAAAGCCGACGTCTATTTTGTCTTGTCAGGGGTTGCTTTTGTTTGTAGAATGGTTTCCGTCAGATTACTGAGACTAGCCGTCGGGTATTTGAGTTTAACAGAAAAGTGTTCAGAACTCTTCTCGATCGGTTTTAATACGAAACCAAGGCAACAAAATTCTCTTTAAAATTATCAGCAGGTAAACACTTTACTGATTAAACCTTAAAGTTTTAATACTTTTTCCCAATTTAAGATTTTACCTTAATAAGTTCACACCTTGATCTTAATATCTTGTCAGGCCTTAGGGTAACCCCTATTATTTACTGTAAAAGATTTGTAGGTACAGTAGGCCGCACCTGGTATCGCTTTGACCTTGAGCTGGCCTGGCGTAGTATGGAGTTTCATAAAAATAAGAGGCCAGCTTATGCTGGTTTTGTTAACACATGACCCACCGTATTATAGGTTCAAAGAAATTCTACAAATAATGTTCCCTCGGTTAATTTAAAACATGGTTTCAGGTGTCTTTGTTTAGGATTTCGTTTAATAAACGACCGAATTGAAATAAGCAAACATGTTTGTCTGTACTCCCCCGGTGTCAAAATCCAAGCGAGTTTTTAATAGGTAACCTAAATTTTTTCATAAAACAAACGTAAAATGTGTTTGTTGGTCTCGAAAATAAATTGCCGTTTATTTTTAGACGTAAAAATAGAACACGATTACAAACATGTTTTCTTTTATGAATTACTGTTGTTTGTTTTTTAGATACACACATCAAAAGTATCTAGGGATCAACATATATTTTTGCAATAACTTTTCTCCTGATTGATATTAATTAAAATTTTCTTTAAGGATTCATCAAATAAAGTATTTTCGTTTGTCACAGTAACGATAAACCAAGTCACCTTTGCAATAATAAAGAAATTTGCCATTTTCCTAATAAAGGGATTTTTGACATTTGAACCACTAACATTAAAGTTCGAAAAAAAGACTGAAATAACAGTTTTCTTTAAAATTTTATTGGGTAACTTAAACAATTAATAATCCGTGTTTCTACCGCGAACACTAACAACACAAGAACATCGGTTTGGCATACTCAAAATGAGTTCATCCAAATCACGCTGTGGAATGGCCGCCCATGTTCGTTGCAACAACAAAAAAAGGTCTTCTTGCGACTGGATACCCTCCATATTCGGCAGAGCACTTCTCTGTAGCATATCCCATGCATGCTCAATCGGGTTCAAGTCTGGCGACTGAGCAGGCCAGGGCAGGACATTGATGTTAGCTGCGGCGAGAGTCTGTCTTACAACTCTTGCGGTGTGCGGTCGTGCATTATCATGCATTAACTGAAATAAGGGACCGATTTGCACTTGTAGAGGAACGATGACGTCTGATACAATCGTCTCAGCATAAATTTGAGCGTTGAGGTTGCCTCTGATCCAAATCAACTCAGTTCTTCCGCCGATCCAAATACCCGCCCATACCATGATGGTTCCACCACTATAAGGATGGACTTCCTGGCAGGATTTTAATCGCTGTTGGCGTCCAGGGGTTCTCCAGTGTCGTATACGTCTTGTATCCGGTCTCATACCAAAACGAGACTCATCAGAAAAGCACACGAAACGCCATTGTTCTTCTGCCCAATTTCTGTGTTCAAGAGCCCATTGATATCGAATCCTACGATTGTGCATTGCTATAGGTGGTACCCGTAGCGGTCTTCGGGAATGAAGGTTCACTTCATGCAAGCGGTTTCTGACTGTTTGGTCGCTAATTAAGTTCCCTGAAGAGTGATGAAGCCTCACGGCTAACATCATGGCGGTTATTGTTGGAGCTCTTCGAGTTAAGATTTGAATGTATCGGTCTTGTCTCCGTGTGGTGCAGCGATACCGTCCTCCATGGCGCTCAGCCACGGTACCAGTGCTTCGGTAACGTGTCCAAAGTCGACTGATAACACTCTGACTTGTATTCAGAGCTAAAGCTACAGTACGTTGCCGGGAACCAGCTTCTATCATTCCCACGGCTCTGAGCATTTCTTCCCTGCTTAAATGACGTCGCCGCTCCATAATAACGTTGGTTTTAATCAGTAGTAGGGAAACAGTAGCACTAATAATGTCTTCAATGCGTTGTATGTTTTTATAGGGAAAATATTGACAGCTTATTTTCATCTTTTACTCGAATTTGATTGAGAGTTCCTGATTCAAATTATGAAATGCACCAAAAAGGATCCATATAAATTTATAAAATCATAAATTTATTACAAAGCCACATCTCAATCTCAAGAAATCCGCATAAAAATGCTTGATCCCTAGACATTTTTGATGTGTGTATTTTTATTTTTCGTGCGTGTTTATGTGAGATAGCATCAAATGCAAAGCTTCCAAACAGAAACGATCATAAAAGTTAAAAATTTATGTTTTTATATGCCGTGTACGTTTTTTATTCATAAATACATTTTGAATTTCAATATTTCTTAGTATTCAACGATCATCTGAAAAAAAAAAAAACAATATTGTTAGTTATTCGTGGAACTTCGAGACATAGTACACTAGTTACGTCTACTTAGCCTCCTAGCTAGACTCAATAATCCCATATAATAATATTTGCCAGACGACCTTTTTCAGTGCCGAAGATTTAAGGACCAACCTACCTACTAACCCTACTATCCTTTATACCTACTAACGTCGATATAATTGCGGAGCTCTCAGCCTTTTTCAATTCAACGGTTTATATAAGTACGTAAAATAAATCTGGAACTAAGAATTTATTTCGATGTCGAAAGGAACTCTGGATCAAGGTTTCATTTCAAAGCTGTCGCTATTGTGCATAAAATATGGTTCAAAATTGTTTGGAGGCTAAAAAAATTGGAAGTCGTCAGGACCAGACATATTGAGTAGTGCGTTACAACCACAGCCTTTAGAAAAATGGTCCGCTTATGAATTATTCAAATAATGCTTCGGGCATCTAGGGTCCACCGTAAATGTAAATTGATATCCCTTGTCGGAACGCCCTTGTTTGAATAAAAGAACTACGTGTGACGACATCGTGTACGTGTGACGACATAGTCTACATGTGACGACATCGTATTCAAAATCGATTAGGGCTAAATCGTACACGACGCTTTTGAAAAGTGACCAGTTACACTTACTTAATTCACCCTTTGGTAGACAGTATTTTATTACACTAACATTTTTATAGAGGTTAACTACACAGCCAATCACAAAGTAAATAATACCGCGACTTAGGAGAAATCATTTGATGATTTCCCATCCGAAAAAACAAAAAAAAAAGGCCCTGTCTAACCCTAAAATTAGCAACTCTATTTGTGGTGGTTCAAACTTCGTTTGAAAGACTGTTAGAATAAAGTTCTAATCAGCTTGCACTACAAAGTGGTTGTTACGTCAGTCACTGCGGGCCGAATAATGTGAAATGAGTGGTTTTTTGCGATTTACAAAAATCTATTGATTGGACTAAAAAAAAATAACATAAGACCTGCTTTTTAGTTAGTTCAGTTAGTATAAAAAGTTTCATGATCTAATTTGAAGTATTTCATGCTTGCCAGCGGTTTATTGTTTAGTTTAGAGGTAACTTTGGGATTTTTTTCTATCGGGTAAATTTTATGGAATCGTGTTTTCGCCAAACATAGGACTTAACAATAATCCTCAACTTTACCATATATTTATTTCAAAATTAATGCTGCAGTATTTTAGGCGTAACGGAGGATCATGCTAAGCCATCTGACGCGACTTAAGCGCCTGTACTACCTGTACAGGCGCTTAAGTCGCGTCACTATAGAGAAGAGTGGAAGGCTGTGGAGGAGGCCTTTGCCCAGCAGTGGGACAATATAGGCTTAGTAAAAAAAAGTCGCGTCATATGTTGTAAAACGTTCTCTGAGTAGCGTCGTGGGCATATAGCCCTTTTTTTTCGGATTAGAAATCATCAAATTAGCGGAAGGGAGTGTAAGACTTGTACTGACTAAAACCCATCCATGTTTCTTCTTAGCCCTTTGTGTTCCAGGGCCGCGGTGGACTATATACCTAAGAGTTACAGAAAATCCAAAGAATCATGAATGTAATAATAATCCATCTGCACAAATCCTTTCGTGGTAAAGAAAAGCAACGAAGAACTCATTATTGCATTAATTCGAAAAACTACTCTTATAAAACCTCTTGACTTGACATAGCAACAAATAAAAGGGAAGCTAATTAGCTTAATTACCGCAGCTCTGTCATAACATAAGCTGATTACAATTCGCGTATCCAAAGGAATGTTAACAAAGAAGAGTTATGATTATTTCATTTGCCAGGAACTTATTCCGGTAATTTATGCTGCAGATGTTGCTTTGTTTGCTAGAATGTAAACATGTTCTGTTCTATTCTATTTTTCAGGTCAAAAACGTTCTACCTTACAGCGTCATACTGTATACTCGGTTTGTGTTTCATAAATTAACAGGACAGTTTTAGTGTTTCGCCTATTGTGTTTACAGTTCCTTTTGTGCTTACAATGTAAGATTATACCTTTCTACGTTCTTAAAATATACTCATAGTTAGGCTTTAATTTTCCCGCCTGACCTCTGTTGTAGGAAGTGGGATGTAATCCACCACAAAAGCCCCAGTGCAGGTTGGTAGATGTCACATGTTTTCGAATTTGTTTCTAAAGTCTGCGCCAGATAAGTAGGAAATAAATGTCATTAACCCGCATACATTTATTCAAATACATAATTACGAAAACAGAAATAATGACATAAACTTGTCCCAAAACTACCTTTATCGTGATCCTTGACTTTTTCTAGTATTAAAAAACGATTCATAATGTATTGTCATGGTACCTACGCAGAGAAATTAAGGAAAGAGCAAGGACCTTTAATTCCTACTTATCTGGCGCAGACTATAGAACATGACAATTTCCTCACGATGTGGACGGCTTTAGAGCAGTGGTAGTGAAATAAACTACACAAAGTAACATTCTTAACAGTCCAGCATAGTTCTTGTGTATTATTCGTACCTTTCTCTCGAATTCCACTAAGCTGCATAAAGTACCTAAGTACAGATCGAAAAATCACTGAAGCGGATGACTTACCCCATCAGGGGGCCATCAGACCGAATATTTAATTCTTCGCTTGCGTTACGTTTCCTAGCTTTTTGCGATCAAGTTTTCTCTTTTTCGTTTCGATTTTAATTTATTGCTAGAAGATTATTGCGCATAAAATAGTTTTTACTTCAGTTCAGTTGCCGTTTTATCACATAGCAATGTTTCTGCTTTA